>CM073428.1:20026888-22426888 GCA_037114965.1 Monochamus alternatus
CTATAATTATTACAAGCAGCTACTAGTTACCTAGGCCATGGCAAAAGGACCCAACACCACTATAGATTAAATAACTATGCTGTACAAATGAAAATAGACTTCTATTTGCCACAAAAGTTTAGTCGATAGATTATTTACTGCTAAAAAAATGGCTGATTTTTGTTGTATACTTGGAAGTTTGTTGTAAAATTCCATTTAAGAGGCAGAACTTATGGCGGTGACGGTACTTTGGATTGTGTAACGTTTTTATTGCTTCGGTAGTTATTACCCAAATAATTTATGATGTATGATTCCATTTAATAAAATATTTATATCAGACGCGGCAAGTAGCTATCTGATCGATAACCTAATAGGGGTATTACTGGTTGTTTGTCGGAGACGTGTTCAAATTGATTGATTCTAAAAATAGGGGGATACGAATGCCTGTTCTTTTTTAATTTTACTAAAGCGGATCAATTAGGAGGTCTAAATTCAACAGAAGTTACACAGTAGTCATGTTTTCTTAAAAATAAGGAACATATCTGTGAATGTTTTGTTAGTTAATGTTGTTGTGTTGGGGAATATGACGATCATTTCCAAGTATGGGGAAATATGACAAAAGATGTTGCTGATAATGTATAGTTTACAAATCGTTGACATGAAATAATATTAAGTATTAAGTATATCCTTTAAACATGGTTGTAATACGATAATAGATATTGATCGATACAGCAATATTTTCCAAGCATATGAGTTATGAGATGTAAAATGGCAACATTTGGAACTAACGAAAATATGAGCGTGAAACAAACTTTTAATGGTTAAGCCATTCAAATATACAACAAATGCTGAGAAATATGACAATATTTTTCAAAGAGGAGAGAATATGACACTATACGTTGGAAATCAAATCATTAATGAAAATAAAATGGCAGCAGACGTTGAAGAATAACGAACATATTTATGACTAACATTTACCAACAATCAATATTTTTTTGGTGACTAATGGCCATATTTTTAAAATATGGAAGTAATATGACAAGAATGGTTGAATATGGCAACAATTCTCAAGTCGGGGGAAATATGATAACAGACGTTGAGAAATATAATGAATATATTACACAGCCAGGTAATATGACAACAGATGTAAGTCAATATATCTCAAATAAGTACAATTACCCTTTATTAACAACCAAATTTTTTTGATGAAGAGGCGTTGAGAAATATCACAACGTTTTTCAAGGTGGAGATAATATAACAACAGACGTTGAAATATATGTTGATTATATTACAGCTAGATATGACAACAGATGTAGGTCAATATGCCAATATTTTCCAAATATGTGCATTTAACAACCAAATATTTTTGAATGAATCAAAACACCATATTTTGAAACATGGAAATCCACATTTTAACTTAAGGATAACATAACCTGTTGAGGATTAAATTAACAATTGACAATTTAGAAAATTGACAATTTTTTTCCCTAGAAGTAATATAATAACAAAGGTTGAGAGAATATGGCAATTTTTATATAAACAACGTGATGAGACTCACCGTTGCCATTTAAAAAAGCATTTTTAAACAATTACGGCTCATTTTGGTATACGTCTGATTCCGATAAAATTAAATTAACTACGTCGTGTACATTCTTTCTGCTTAGCTACTTCAATTAGCTCCGCGTCCCAAACACAAATTCGGCGTCGCAGAGTAAATATTTTATTACTCTATTAGCATATTTCTCAGAATATAATGGTAGCCGGTAAATCTATATTTACATTAACCCCCTATTTGTTCAAGTCCCTGCGGTCGGCTGGCTTAGGTGTTTACACTACGAAGCTCGCTACGGGGGTCTCGCCTGACCTTCTAAGGGTATATTTCCAGGGAATCAGAAGCGCGCACGAGAAAGAGTAACGATTATCACGTTTGTTACTAATTAAATATACTGTTTTGCTTTACATTTAACTCTAACAATGCAGTCATATTTTGAAACAAACTGTCTCTTATTTAATAAGGAAGGTACACTAATAGAAATGATGTAACTGCCCCCAAAACGGATCCCTGTGGCAGACAAAAATTTTTATTGCGCCTTTTCCAATAGTTTAATGCACTGAGGTTACACTTTGCTAGATAAGTACCCTTGAAGTCGAGTTTCCCCCACACTATCACAATGGACCCCATTCCATTGTTATCCCCAGGTCCGATCTGGCATTAATTTCCTTTCTGGCGACGGCGACAATGGGTCGTAATATTTTTATTTGCCTGTAGAGGTATCAGGTAACAATTTGGAAACCTAAGCGGTTACAATTTAGCCTGTCACACGAGTAGACTATGGGATGAACCCACTTGAAACTGACACTGTTAGGGATGGACAAACAAAATGGAAGTTTGTAGAGGACTTTTGAGTTCGATAACCAAGAATAACAAAAAAAAAAAAAGACTACTGACATCGAGAACGGAGAAGTATACGAAGGTGTTTTAAATGATGTAGCAAAGATGAGACCACTGATTCCTTAAGTGAAAATAAATGGATTTACGATGTACCATAAGTGGCGCCCTCTACTAGTGACGTCAAAATTAGAAACACATTTGAATTTCTCGCCCGCAAAAATCATCGATTTACAAATTTTATGTAAATAGTTGGATTTTTTAAGAAGTTACCTACAAATATCAAAAATACTTGCGATATAGGTATGTTAGGTTAAATCGATATATTTTCAATGTAAGAAATTTGTGGTCTCATTTTTGGTACTATTTCTAAGGAAAAAATATTAAAGAGCGATGGTTATTGTGTTATTTTAAAAAATATGTAACTAACGTCACTGTAGCTCTTTTCTTCTATTTTACAGTAAAGTTTATGCAATATTATATATACTTCAACAAAACGTGAAAGAGGCGTGTACTTTTTCGTACAATATCCTGCCCCACAGTAAAAAATAAGCGAAGCGGACGTTTCTCATTCTCATTTCCTTCTGCATTAAGCATAAAAACTCCAAAACTAGTTAAACGTATCGCGCTACGGTACTTTACAGCCAAACTAAAATGATTTAGGTGGAACTGCCGCTCAACTTTACCTGGCAAAATTTACAAGGTCTTTAAGTCTCGCTAATGTTAAAAAGCGTGGAACGGTCATAAATTACATCTCAAAACATCCGCCCCGAGCGATATTCGGAGGGATTTATGAAATGGTTAATGCTTTTAATGGGATGGGATCCCGACTAGCTCATATTGTACGATGTTTGTTTTATTTTCATGGTACACGTGCTCAAGCCCTTGTAGCAATGAGTACTACGGTAATGAGCTGTTTATAAGGCTTAAATCTGGAACATCAGGTGGTTTTTCAATAGAAATGTGTGAAAAGATGTTACAATTACGAAACTAACGGTTTATAACAACATGTCTACCCCCCCTTTAAACTGGTAAACGGTTGGTATGTAGAAAACAGGTCGATTTTTATTTTCGTAATAACCTCCTTTGAAGTTATCAACATTTTTGTGGTACTTTCGGTTTTCCCGAAAATGACGTCACTTTTCTTATTTTAAATGAAACACTAATATTTTTGTTGCAAATATAGAATCTAAGGTAAATTCTGAGTCAGATGATATGGCACAATGCCTGTCAAACCTTGACAGATCGTTCAAAAACGAAGAAAAACCCCTCATTAGACTGAATAAAATATTTAACAATATGTATGATTTAATGAAAACTACAAAAACAGTTTTTCTATCGCCGCACTGTATGACAAGACGTACAGTGACAGATACAGTTACTTCAGGCCAATTTTATAGGTGTACCAAGAAGAAAATTCAATAGTTGGTTATTTAAAACTAACCAATGATTAGAGTTGGGGGATTATCGATAAATAAAATAAACTGATATTATCGATAAATTCGATAATATCGATAGGTATATAGATAATTTGTCAGTCCTTATGGAAAAGTGTTTAGTAGAACTATTTAAAGTGTTAAAATAATTAAAATATTGAAGTGTGTGTGTTTTCTTTCTATGGCACTGGTTCTAAACCAAATAGCCAGCCATTGAATCATTGATACGAATCACAATTAGGCATTGATGAGAAAATGGATAAAATATTGAAGTGATAACTTCAAATAACGAATAACGCTTCTGTTTATAAGATCTGTGGCCATTGTTATTCACCCATTGAAATGTAATTTTATATTATGATGACTGGAATGCGCTAAAAGCTGCGCGAATGGATTATTTATGATCAGCGCCATATTTTATTTTGTGCCTCTAGCAATGGCGGAGCAGTAGGGGCTTAGCTAAAATTGAAATGAAATTGAATTCTGGATATGGAAAATACAAAAAGAATAACACTATCGAGATACAAGATTGTAACATTCCTTTTATTATAAAATTAAGAATGTCACAATTTCAATATGAAACGTCTAGTAACAAGGTATTTTGCACATCCTGTATAATGTCGGTAGATTAAGTAAGTGTAAACCATATCCAGTGTTCCATGTAACTTTAGATTTCTTCAAGTTAGCCTAAACAACTTTGTACGATAAATATTTTATTATTTATTTACTTACCATTACTGTGAACCAGTTACATCGATGTATATCGTTATGTTATATTTTTCTACTCTGTATAACACTCTAGTAATTTGTTAACAGTTTATTATTTAATTAGTATCACTTATTGTAATAAGCTTTGTTTTGGCAAAAAGCAAGGTTAAGGTAACTGTCAGAATAATTCAATTCGATTCGAACTATTGGAACAATGTGCTGAGATCTCGAACGAACATTAGCCCGAAATTACATAGAAACCGAACCAATCAGATTTCAGTGAGTTTTTAGATCTTTGTAGCGTATAAAACCTACAGGAACCTAAATTCTAGTCCCTTTTCGTTCTGATTTTGGTCGGTTGAAGTATTTCCATATTACAGATTTAGTTATAGTGCGAAGCCACATTTTGAAAATAAATCTGATTTTTTTTGAAGCCATCAATAAGGATGGAGGTAATATATTTAATTAATTAGGATTATTATCGATAGTAGATTTCATTTTAAATAATATTTTATGTTATTTTTTTGAAACTAAGGATATAAAATACCTGACCTGACCTTGATCTTTGCTAAAGCACATGCTAATTATTTTTTTTCTTTTCTTTTGTTATTTTTCTTAACTTTAGAGGCCAATAATTAATTAATTAATTAACAAACAATTTAAATAAACAATTAATTAAACAGATAATTAATTAAATGAACAATTAATTCAATAATCGATTGAATTTCGAGAATTTCTATTTCCTAAGTTGGAATATTTTGTTTAACCGTTGCTGGAAAGTTTATTTGTTGAAAAATCAAAATTGAAATAAGAAGGCCATTCTAAAGTTTAGAAATCTAGATTGTAAGCGGCACTATCCAGGTACGAGAGGAAAGCTGCCCATCTCGGAGTCATCTCCAACGTTAACAACAACGGATGAACTTGTCAACTGGCTTCAATTCCACTTCTGTATGTCAACTTCTTCAATTCCACGTCTGTGTATCAACTGGTGGGCAAGTTAATAAACTGTGTTTATTTTTTTATGTATGTATTTTATTTCAAACTGTTTGACTTCAGCAAAATTTATCATCCTCCTACAGGGGTGAAAAGGCAAACCGAACAGATTATTCTGTAGGTGGCGCCCAATTATAACATCTTTTTAAACAGTTTGCTAGTCAAGGACCCACGACTATAAAAAAGTGCCCCGACAAAAAGAGCAGCCGTCCGCAACATTGTACATTTATTGTTTATAACAAACGATAGGTAACAATAATTTTTTTTTTTTTTTTAAATAAACACAGTTTATTAACCTTCCCACCAGTTGATACACAGACGTGGAATTGAAGAAGTTGACATACAGAAGTGGAATTGAAGCCAGTTGACAAGTTCATCCGTTGTTGTTAACGTTGGAGATGACTCCGAGATGGGCAGCTTTCCTCTCGTACCTGGATAGTGCCGCTTACAATCTAGATTTCTAAACTTTAGAATGGCCTTCTTATTTCAATTTTGATTTTTCAACAAATAAACTTTCCAGCAACGGTTAAACAAAATATTCCAACTTAGGAAATAGAAATTCTCGAAATTCAATCGATTATTGAATTAATTGTTCATTTAATTAATTATCTGTTTAATTAATTGTTTATTTAAATTGTTTGTTAATTAATTAATTAATTATTGGCCTCTAAAGTTAAGAAAAATAACAAAAGAAAAGAAAAAAAATAATTAGCATGTGCTTTAGCAAAGATCAAGGTCAGGTCAGGTATTTTATATCCTTAGTTTCAAAAAAATAACATAATATATTGTTTAAAATGAAATCTACTATCGATAATAATCCTAATTAATTAAATATATTACCTCCATCCTTATTGATGACTTCAAAAAAAATCAGATTTATTTTCAAAATGTGGCTTCGCACTATAACTAAATCTGTAATATGGAAATACTTCAACCGACCAAAATCAGAACGAAAAGGGACTAGAATTTAGGTTCCTGTAGGTTTTATACGCTACAAAGATCTAAAAACTCACTGAAATCTGATTGGTTCGGTTTCTATGTAATTTCGGGCTAATGTTCGTTCGAGATCTCAGCACATTGTTCCAATAGTTCGAATCGAATTGAATTATTCTGACAGTTACCTTAACCTTGCTTTTTGCCAAAACAAAGCTTATTACAATAAGTGATACTAATTAAATAATAAACTGTTAACAAATTACTAGAGTGTTATACAGAGTAGAAAAATATAACATAACGATATACATCGATGTAACTGGTTCACAGTAATGGTAAGTAAATAAATAATAAAATATTTATCGTACAAAGTTGTTTAGGCTAACTTGAAGAAATCTAAAGTTACATGGAACACTGGATATGGTTTACACTTACTTAATCTACCGACATTATACAGGATGTGCAAAATACCTTGTTACTAGACGTTTCATATTGAAATTGTGACATTCTTAATTTTATAATAAAAGGAATGTTACAAGATAAAAGAAGAAACCACACTGTACGCCAATGATGTGTTTACAAACAAAATAATAGGAAATTAAGAACACAGTTCATATCGTACGTGCAGATGGTTGTCTCTCTCGCACCCACATACATAACCAATGAAGTATGTCTTTGCTAAGTTTCATGTGCCTCCTTTTGTCTGCTCCTAGGTTTTATTATCGATATATCGATAAATATTCCCAACCCTACCAACGATTAATTTTTAAGTATGTTTCATTTTCGTCTTGCAAAAAGTAGAAAACTTTTTACTGCCAACAGCCCAGTTTTAGATTTTTATCGTTTTAACAGTTTTTGGAATGTTCAGGAACTCATATCCCCTTGATCCAATTTCCCCCAGTTCTGTTTATGTCGTAATATCACATTATTAAAACGTCCATAGAGCGAGGGGTGTTCCCAAATAATAGGGGACCGACAACTATTGTAATAGTAATACGATACTTGAGTTTACACCCGGCGTTTTTGTCGAGACAGTTGGAACGGCGCAATTAAGGGGTTTCTTACCCTCGTAAACGCACGAAAAATCGAGACTTACGAACTGGAACTGGTAGCACAGTTTCGTTGTTTGCTCTAGTTGTAGTTAACAGACTGGAATTCTTGAATTTGGAACAATTAAACACATTTTCTCAAGACATAAACTAATCAAATACTGATGGAAAAAAGTCAGCATTTGCATTAATGACTAACTTTACATAGAAATTGTTAACTTAGGTGGGAGGTGGGGCGGTGTATTATTATTATGGACAAATTGTATTATGTATTCACTATAAGATAAAGTAGTTACTAAAACATGCGATAATTTTATAAAACATTATTATTATAATGGTGCGACAACTTTTACAAAAGAATGAGCAAAGTCTTAGAGCACCAGAGTTGTTATAGTTACATTTCAGGCCCGAGTGTGGCTCGCTTCCAGTCATCTGCAACTTTTAATATACAGGGTGCCCCTAAAAGGTCTTTACAACACTCCACCAGATACAGTGCGGCTCAAAATAAATCGATTTAACTAAACTTACCTTAGTTCAAAGTTGACCCGTTTAGGCGCTATACCACCCTGAAGTTGCAATTTTGAAATCTTTTTTTTTATTTAAAACGTCTTATACGATTTTGCTAAAAATTTGGTAAGTTGACCTTGCTCTATATAGGACAATAAATTCCAGATCAAAATTATTAGTAATATAAATCCATTGGCGTGGAATTCGCTTTTTTTTTAGTAATTACACCTTTGATAATTCTACGCCAATGGAAAAAAAGATTTTTCAGTATAAAATTTAGATTAAGTAAATAATTTCCTACTAAAAAGGTATTCTCGTGGTTTATTTGAAATTTTAATAATTGGCAGCAATTTTGACACAAAAATTAAATTAGCTGACGTTAAGCAATTTTTTTATTGTCAATATAATTTTCGACAGTTTGTCACGTTAAAAACAATCAATTTTTATAATATAGTACAATATCTAGTGCAAACATTTAGTGTAGTATATAGTTTTATTATTCGCAGTTCCAGTTTTTTAAATATTTTGATGTAAAATTAATGAATTATTCATTTGTTCGAATAACTTAAGTTGTCTGAATTCTTGCCGCAACCTTTGGTTAGTGGATTATACTTTGGCTGTGTCTACTGGTTAAGTACGTTATTATAAAAAGTGTTCGCAATGGTCGGTATTTCTGTATCATATAAAAAGAAGATTCGGTATGTAGTTACATGAGTGTGGACGTGGACCTTTTCCCTAACACAGTTGACCGCACTACACCTTGGACTGCACACAACATGGAAACATCAAAATATTCGCTACGCGTATCACGACCTACTTTGACCTTGTTCGAGACGCAGGTACGCTTCGAGGTTCTGTTACAAGTGTGTACGCGGCTTAACGTATAGGCTCGTCGCCCAGATCCATTTGCCGGTCCCGATGAAGCGTTTTAGTGACCGCGTGTATGTTTACTCTTTCAACAACTGTTGGGGAGATTTCAATAGCTAAGAGTAATAAACGGGATCCGAAAATACTCGTAAAATAAATACAAAGAGCAGCACAAACATTTTTCTTTATTGACGGGATTCGTTTTCTTTCCACCCATAAACCGACGGCAGTAAAATCTATTTCTTAACCGAAAGGTTATCGAATATAAATCGGGGCCGTTTAGGACGGATCCACTTGCTCGTCGATTCCATTCAACTTCTGGGAAATTAATTGTATAGCCGTTGTTCGACGAAATTTGGGCTCTTATATCACGACGCGAAGAAGAAAGACATAATTCGATGACTGCAAACTTTTGAATTGTATATTGTTCGATGAAGAACCACAAATGGCAAATTTCAATGAATTTTTCAGACGTTTAGTGCAATTCATGATATAATATGATGTTTAAAAAAAACATGATAATTGCTGATAAGCCATAGAAAAACAAACCTAAAAAAATATTCATTTTCGACGTTTCTACATTTGGAAATGTTGTAAACACGACCCCATGGTAGTTGACAGATCTAATCCATCTCGGACTATGGTTGCCATAGCCGTCGATTTTCTGGAGGAAAAAAGGATTTTGCCTCACTTTTTAAACATCAAGTTATATTTCCGAGCTTCTAAAATTATCCTTATAGCAGCACACACTTTTCTTAAGCAAATCCCACTTATTTTTCTGTTTTATCAGTTGTAGCAATATTGTCATGTTTTTTTGAAATACCTTGTATATACTGTCTTTACTATACTCTACTACTAATTAAATGATCACCGTCTAGTAACGTTTATCTAAAAATTATAAAAAAATGGAAAGTTCTTAAAAATAGACACACGAATTCTTAAGCAGAGACGTACAATTGCCTTTTGAATACAGCAATATTTATAGCATTGTTACCCCTTAGGAACGCCACTGGAGGTACCAGTAAATGTAGAACTTGAATACTGGCTTCCTCGTATGTCAGATAAGAATTTTAGCGCTTTATCAATAAGTTTGACTCGTTTTTAACAATCAATAAAATAAATTTACAGAACATATTAAATTTGTTTACTATCGCAGTGTAAACAATCAGTTTATGGTTTTATTTACAGTGTTTTTATAGGTTTCGGCAGCGTTTCTCAATAATTTCATCGTCGTGAAACATTTACCATTACAATAATAAAGTTCTTTGAACAATGAGTAAAGTTAAAGGAGGTAATTACAATACAGAAAAATTTCAATGCTACAAGATTGTTCACAACCATTTATAATAAAAAAAATCTAAAACTTTTCATAAATAGGCGATGAAGAATATATAAATAAACCTTAAGTAATATTTCTCAAAACTAAGATTAAGCTATATACTCTTGATAACTTTATTATTTTTTTCTAAAGTAGCTAGGCTACAATACTTGGTATATATGAAGTAGGTAATATAACCAAAACAAAAAGAGAAGAATTCCAGAAAAATGCCCCTATATTTGAAGTGTTACTTATCCCTATGTTTATCTATCCCTTCGAACCTTTTTCAAGACAGGTATACTCTTCGTCTACCTGCCTCTGGATTATACCGAGTCTTAACATTTTTCAGCTTATCTTCAAAGTGTGAAAACAAACTCAACTTCGTTCATATTCAATATTCTAGTGATATTTTAACAAACGTTTTGCTAAATA
The DNA here is from genome assembly GCA_037114965.1 of Monochamus alternatus. Lineage (NCBI taxonomy): Eukaryota > Metazoa > Arthropoda > Insecta > Coleoptera > Cerambycidae > Monochamus > Monochamus alternatus. Next base: position 20,037,500 of record CM073428.1, read on the forward strand.
TTTCAAGGGCGCTTCTAAGCTTCTGATCCTGAAAATGATCTTACATCCCACACTTGATGAAGACAATATTGAGTAAAACTGTGAAATATGAAACTAAATACTAGATGTATAAAGAGAAAAATAATAAAAATTTAGTGCCACAGAGACTCAAATCAATAATACATCACTCATTTTTGATAGCATGGACTTAAATTTTACAAAAAGACTTAGTTGTTCGAAATTGATCACTTTGAATGTTACAAGTCAAATTATTTTTCTTGATTAAATTGTTGAATATGAAATATAACGTTTTTTTTTTTAAATTTCTTTAAGATCTTTTCGCTATTTGTGTTTCTTAGGTATCATTTAAAATGCCCAGGTGGTGTGAGATAATATTATTTGCTAAGTCTTATATATATAGTTCAGTTATTAAATGTTTAAAATCGTTTGTCTTTGCAGAAAACACTATTTCAAGAATTTGGCGTATTTAAGGGCGCCGTATTCTTGGAATAGTATTTTCTACAAATACAAATAATTTTAGACATTTAAGAACTGAAGAATATAGAACTTAAAAAATAATAGGAATGTTATCTCATGCCACCCGCGAATATTCAAAGATGCCGCAGTAAAATGAATATAAATATAACGACAGAAAACGATCTAACCAACAAATTTTTAAGTACGGAAATCTTTCCAAATTTATACGTATTTATTTTAAATTTAACTGTAGATGTAAATATTGTTATAACATAAACTTACATAGTTCTGCATAGAAGATTGTCCACTTTTGATTACAAGTATGTGAAAATAATTGTTAAAATAGCACAATAATGTATGTCTTACAAAAGCTTTTTAAAAGTTATTATTTTATTTGAGGAGAATTTAAATAGTAAAAGTGGATAAACAAAACATAAAGAATTTTATTATTGATACTACTTTTGTTCTACGTGTTTCATTTTTCGATTTCCGACCCAATTTCTGTAAACACACTACAATTTCAACCATTTTACGGCGAGAAATACGGCAACCCTATCACCGGAATAGACGCAACCTAAACGATTCAGACACACGAAAAATCAAGTACACAAAGACAATCAACTGTTTTGGTAACAGTTTCCATTGTTTTGCCTCGATCACGGCCTCCTTCGCAACAAACAAGTTCCGCTAATACTAACCGTTTTAAACATGTTTCAGGATATATCCCAGTTCGTCCAGAAGCGAGGCAGCTAGTTCAAGCGATTGCATGGGTCGTCACTCAGCACATCACTGCACATGGTATATCACTCCTGCGAGATCTCGTCACACTGTGAAACACCAACACAACATCAAGTTAGCGTCGGCCGCGCGCCACACGAACAGTCGAGCATCGGCGTCGAAGTTGTCTAACGCTCGGAGACGCAAGACACACTGCGAGGGCACGGCAACAACAGTCACAACTCATAGCCTCTGTGTAGGGCGACGGGGTGGCGTACAGGGGTGGGTTAGGCCAGGTAGAGGGGTGATTCCTTCGGGGCGACGTTGGTAAATCGAGGGTTGACTGACGATCTATTATTAAATATGGTATGCCACAAGGATCGGTACTAGGACTGATACTCTTTCTAATTTACGTAAATAGTTCAGCAATAGCCAAGTTAATTGATTGGATGATGATGTATGATGTACTCTTTGCCGATGACATGAATTGGTTAGAATTACTGGAGGGCTTTCTTAAAATACGGTTAGATGCTGAAAACACTAATAAACTTTGCTTAAACATGGTTATGATATCCTCATTAGGTACATAGTTTTGCAATAATAGTGACATTCCCTTAAAATATTTTTGAACTTCTGGAAGTTCTAAGTAGAAATTTCATTATATGAAAGTATATTTCATTACGAATACGTCAGCGGTTCATAAGAAATCGGAAAATTCATTCTAAACAGTTCCATTATTATTGCAAACGATTGTACGTGAACTGATTAACAGCACCAATACACATAACGTTATTTCCGTTACATTTTACCAATTTCAATAGCTGGAATCGTGTTTTTTTCGTTCGTTCTTATGTGTGTATATTTTTGTGATAATTTCATAGGAAATATGAAAACTGAGGATTTTACATAAAAAGGTGCTCCTGTTAAAAGTCGACGTCGGCAACAGTTTTCGATAAAAATTAGCTTTAATATCTCGGCGCATTTTAAATATCATTAAAAACTATGGAACTTGAAACAGAATTGGCTTTTAAATGAAAGAAAAGAAACAATTTTGATATCAATCGATACTTGAGTGTATGGAAATGTTTTCTTCTTAGTTTTTATATACCAAAAATGTCATCTGATTCTATTCGTCATTACTTGTCTTCAGCTATAATTTTCCAAGTTTATGCGTATACGATAAGAATCACCCTGTATGCAACAGTATTTTCTATCGTACAGAGAAAATCAGGTGTTCATTTTTTGGAAATCGCTCGGACCCGACATTTTTTTATTTTCAACTGCAACATACAAATCGATGAATATCACATTTAAACTTTGTTTTCGACAATGCTTGACTAATCAAGTAGATCAATTTTGAAGAGATGAATCACGTCCTGAACCTTGTCACGACGCCCTACACGATTAAACGCCTATATATTAATTCAAATCTCACCGACTGCCTAATAAAACTGTTCCAGACAATTTCCTAATTGCTACGCCATCCCTTATATAACCAATTCCTAATAATATGCTAATGAGGAACAGGAATTCGTTTCCCTTTGAGACTGCTCCAGATTGTACACCCGTAACCCCTAACCTTAGGGCTTAATCTGTTGAAAGACCCTAGGGATTATGAAAATGACTTCGTGTGACATCACAGTCAGAAGTAGGACCTTCTGGACGCATTTTGAAATGATGTATAGAAACGCAAAGGAGGAGGCAACCTTCTATTACTATATAAATACAATCCTAAGGGGTTGGTGCGGTCTAATGTTCAAAACTGAGAAAAGGGAAGAAAGTACTCATGTAGGATTCGAATCTACGACCTGTGCTTCTAGAATTAATGCGAAGCTCTAATTGGTTGATATAACGAACTTATTAAAAGTTTCTAATCCATTATTTATATTTTTTGTTTTTGAAACTGTGAGAACTCCAAAAATTCAGCCACAATAGATTAGATCTGACCTATTTTTCTGTATTTTTAAGATTGCTACTACTGTGTTCTAAGATACTGGACAAAATCAATCACGAAACTCTTAGAAATTTTGTTATTGACTGTTTTCATTATACAATGCGTCCATAAAGTAATGCATAAATTCGTTATCAACTAAATAAACAATATTATTAAAAATTTCCGGAACAGGTCGATTTTTTATTTTAATTTACTGGTTTTTCAAATAATAATTTAATATACAGGGTGGATCTACCTTCGAGTAATAATAATAATAATATATCTTTATTCCTTAAAACATAAAAGTTGATAAGACTATTAAAAACATCACAAACACGTTTATTAGTGATCTAGTCTTCAGCCATGAATTGGCTGAAGACGACGTTGACCGAAGAACTGAATTCTGCACGTATATGATGCACCAAAATAATCGAAAAAATAATTTCATTGCTAAAGTTTTATTTTCGGACGAGGCAACGTTATGTTTTAACGGGCATTTAATTGGTAAAACACCCATTATTGGTCTCAGGAGAATCCACATTGAATGCAAGAATACCATACGCAACGACCACAAAAGGTGTGGGCTGGTATTGTGAGAAATGCAATAATTGTTGGTCCATATTTTTTGATGAAAATTTGATAGGAACATTGTATCTGAATTTAGTAACGTTTAATTTTTATAACCACCTTTAGTATTGTTGCTCATCCTGTATCAATTTGAAGTAACTTATGATACATTTTTGAAATCAGCTCAGCAAGGGAAATGGGGGAAACAATGGGGTGTTCCATGAAACCGGTAATGACGTCATTACTCGGAGGTAAATCACCCTGTAGATTAAATTATTATTTGAAAAAAACAGTAAATTAAAATCAAAAATCGACCTGTTTCGGGAATTTTTAATAATATTGTTTATTTAGCTAATAATGAATTTATGCGTTATTTTATGGACAATATGACATAATAGATGATGTACAAAAAATATATACAATGTCAATAATATATGCCCAGTCAGTAGTACGATAAAAGAAAAAATGTAAAGCATGTTAAAAAATGCATGATACACCATTCTGGAGAACATAGGTATGTAAAGTTTTAGCTGGTGCATATCAAGACCTTGTCTCAATACTAAGGTTTGTCGGATAAGTGTTGTCAATTGTACGTGTTATTTTAACTTATATAGGCACTTTATTCACGACTTAAGCTTACTATTTGGGAATAGTACTATGTTGCAACATATTTTCTGAGGACATATTATGTTCATTCGTAAACTGACTACGGTCCTGTTAAACACCGCGCTGCACTATCTCTAATTATGAATATTCGAATTTATCCAAATTTTGTGTCTGTATCATTAGAATACAACATGTCCTTATTGCAAAAAAAATATATAAACAAAACCATACATACAGATTTTACTAAACATCATTTCAAATGCTATGAATTAAACAGTAGTATTTTAAAAATAACTACGTTAAAAATGCTATCCGCTAATAAGAGAACCCTAATATCCCCGAACTCCTGAGGGATTACCCAACCCCCTACACTTCTAAGCCTCGATTAGGTCTCAGCGTCGATCACCCACCTAAAAAATCTGACCGGTACGACCCTGTTCCGCGTTAGATTATGACGAGGAATATAAAGGGGATATATCCTGTAAGTCCTTATCCCCTTACGCACGGCAGCATCACTCATAAAAAATTTAATGGGCAAGATTTTTCGAAGGGGAGATAATAAATTGTTTTCTCTCGCTGCGAGGGGTCGAATTATATCCTGGTGATCTTCCCTCGCCGTGTGGTTGCCGTACACGTCCTTTCAGTCGCTTATTAAGGAGGTGTTCGCATTTGCTCGAGGTGCGTTTTTATGGGGCTGGTATCGTTAGCGGGGGATGAAAGGGTTTCGTATCTTTCAATGTAGATAGGTAGGAACAGTCGAACAACAAAAAATACGTAAAGGGTACCCAACCAGCAAAACAGTTTTATAATTTTCAACTTATACGACAACTATGTTTTAATGTCGTATTATTATTGTTTTCAAAGTAATATTTGTCTTGTCATAGTGGTAAGTATCATTTGTTGTTAGCAACAGAATTATTTTATAAATTTATCACAAGAACGCTTTGGCAGCTAAACAATAAAAATTAAAAATTTTTAAAATCCCACGACGGTGAAAGTATAAAATAATTAAAAAAACCCCGACTGTATCACCACGCTCAACAGAAATACTTACCTATCGAGTTCTATCGATTTTTTAAAAATATGTAGTAGCTATATAATAAAATATATTACTGCAGCGCCTCCTAGTGATTTACCACCGTAACACCTGTTTAAGAACGTTCACTAATCAACAACAAACCCTATACTGAATACCGCATCCAAAACGGACTAGTAGTTCTGGTTTTGCACAAACAAATGTTTACTGTAGCGCCCCCTGGTGAATTGTCACTGTAACACATATCTAAGAATATGAACCACAATTAAACCCGAACCCTTCACTGAAAACCGCATCCAAAACGGACTAGTAGTTTTGGTTTTGCACAAACAAATGTTTACTGCAACGCTCTCTGGTGAGTTTTCATGGTAACACATATATAAGAACATGCACCAATCAAACCAGAACCCATCACTGAAAATTGAATCAAAATTGGAGTAAAAGTTTTGGAGATAAATGGCAACATTGGTTTGTACAAACAAATATTATCTGCAGCGCCCCCTGGTGAGTTGTCACCGTAACATGCACCAATCAAATCCAAACCCATCACTGAAAACCGCATCAAAATCGGACTAGTAGTTTTGGAGATAAATGGCAACATTGGTTCTCTCAACCCAAACGCATACGACAAAAAAGTTCTACCATTTAAAAAAACATGGTGTACCACAAGTGGCGCCCTCTACTAGTGACGTCGAAATTAGAAATTAGAATTTCTCGTCCGCAAAAACTACTGATTTACAAATTTTTATGTAAATATTTGGATTTCTTAAGAATTTACCTACCAATATCGAAAATAAAATTTTAACTTTGACACCCTGTATCGTTTTTATTATGCGATTTGTATGTAAGGTTAAATCGATTTATTTTCATCTAAGGAATCTGTCGTCTCATTTTTGCTATTTCATTTAAAAACACCCTGCATATAGACATCATATTGTTTATCTAACGTTCGGAAAGGTTATATTTTGTATTTATTTTTAAATGTCATAGTGCGTGCCAATATTCTTGGCAAGATAAATGACGTTCAGTGTGGAAGGAAGCCCTGACAACATCCTCTGATAAAAAATCGCCCTGTACATCCCGGCGGAGTGCTACTCTGAGGTATATAATTAAAAGAACGGAACACGGTACCACCCCCACAGCATTACTCGTTAATAAATCCAGACAGCATGAAATCTGCCTCGATTCCGGCACCCTCATCAACTCGGGCGGGCTTTCAAAGTGTCACAATTATATCTAAAAATGTTGAGAAACGAACAACCCGAATTAATTAATCATTTAGGGCGACAACTCACCCCCAAACCCTCACGGAAAGAAACGGGGCGGCGCGGAGCAGCGAATATCATCCCCATTACAAACATGAAATAGGGGCTGCAAGGTGACAAAAGTGCCATTTGAATAAAGCCCAGGTTGTAGCGGGCTGAGGGTAGGGCAGCGACGTAGAAAAGGGGGTTGATTCGCGAAAGAAAATAAATCAGAATAGCTCTGCACTACAAGTTTTGCACATGTATTTTACAAAGTATTATTACTAGATCAGAACAGTCAGTTAGTTATATTTTAGAAACCGAAAATAATTGTATTTCAGATATTATCAAATTTTCAGGAATTCGTCAAAAGAAGAAGAAAAAGAAGAATGCTACAGAAACAAACCTAATACGAGACATACATATTTAGATACACTATTAACAAACCAATGGTAATTTCACTGATTTCGCATGATTTCGTTGATTTTATTGATTTCTCTTGATTTTCTTAGATTTCATTTAAATTTGATTTTAGTAGTAGTATCAAGATTTGCAAATAGCTGGAACATTTCATATTATGTTGAGCTTGATTAATTAATTGTTTTCTTATAATGACGTTTTCTAGTATGTAAAGAAAAATTCGAAACAAATTTTTAAACCTTAGATAATAATATATTTTCTGAATAATTAGATATTTTTTCTGAATGTTTCAAGATATGACTTTTTTAAACAACGGTGGAATTTGAGAAGGAAGTTTAAATTTGCACTAGCTGTAAGCAACCAGCATAATAATAACAATAGCGGTAAAATCAGTTGCTTGCATTTGCTGATATAAAATTAGAATATGTGTTTAAATTTATTCATTCGGAAGGGGGATTACGAATATTACCGTATATTCATCTTGAACATTGAACTCCAAGACATGTACATTAAAACTTAGAACCTACGTGGATATATATCGGATACATACTTAAAATCTTTCAACATATTGTCTAACGGTGTGTTATTAATGGGTATCATCTAAGTACTTTTTATTCAATAGATTCGTTCTTGCAACAATAAAAAACGGTTCGAAACTGTTATAACTGTTTTCATTTTCCATTCATTCGGCCCTTACATTAGAAATGCGCCATATACGTACCTCCGCCTATGGGGAAGAGGCCTAACCCGCCGCTCTCCGCTGGCGGTACGAATTGAATAGAGTCCCAAATTACAGGGGGAACTGAACCCTATTATGTTACGAAATCATGCCAATTATTGGCCCAACGCGATTTCGGCGGCGGCGACGGCGGCTGCGGCCCCTCCGTTCGATTTTCTACAATTTAACGAGCACACTTAAAACGACATTATCGCGTCCGCTGATGGCTCCGGCTGTTAATCAGGGGTTGAGGGGCCTAGATGGGGCCGATAACAGCGCAGGGGGGCGCATTGTCCCCGACAGCGGAAGGGAAGGACAACAATAGTTTTATTTGGACGCGTAATTAGGGAGTTAGATACAAAGGGGGACCCAGTTTTGGGTGAAATACACGCATAACATCAAAATATGTTTTTATACGGCATGTAACACAAAAATGAAGACATGGATTTTCTCTAGAATGCGATCAAAATTTTGTCCTATAGAACTTATGATATTACAAAAATACTATTATATTATACCTGATGTAAGATGTGTCCTGAGTTTGACAGACCCTACACGGCACTTAACAGAATCAACATCTTCACAGACGGATCAAATGAAGGAAGGTGCCTGATGGGATTTAATCCAGGTCCAGGTCGATCAGTGGGCAACGGATAGGCACGCTACCTTGGTACAAACGGAATAAGCATAGGCGTCAAAGAAATTGTCCGTAGACATACAACGGGTAAAACCATTAGAATCTACATAGATAGCAGAAAATCAATACGTCAGTGTAAGATCAGTACGGGAATGTCATCAGGCACTAGTAATGGCCTCAATCGACAACAACGTATCTGTATGCTGGGGACACGACCGGTGCAATGGCAATAAAGTAGCTGACAAGCTGGCTAGAAATGCATCTGGTCTCAATATTTTTTGGATCTGGTCCTTCCAGTATGCTTCCGTTGTCAGCTTTTATTGGAGTTATCAACAACACCCACAAAGAGTTTAGGAAAAGTTGGGATGAAAGAAATAGTTGTCAATTTGCTAAGAAGTTTCTAGAGTACACCTACAAGGATATAGCCAAAAAGTACCTGGCTATGTCTAGGACAAATCTTCGCCTGGTGACAGATATTCAAACTGAACACTGTTGGCTAAGGAAGCACCCTTACATGAGGAAGTGTGAAACACCTCTTTGTAGAGGAACACAAGACAGTATTCCATGCACTCTGTGAGCTTACTGCCACCTCGTCAATAAGAGAATCCGTGTTGGGAGAACGATGGCTGTCTATGGCCTACATTAGAGATCTCCCTGATCAACGTCACTACCTTTTTCTCCTTATTAGGTTAGTTAGCTCAGGTTGATTGATCTAATGGGAGGAGGTAGGAGGTACAAGTGGTGTATACAAACACTAAAAACATATCCATAAGTCATTATGATCATAAACATGGGCCATTGCTATGTCACTGTGTCAGCAAATCACGTTTTACACAAAATGATAGTACAAACACCAAAATGATAACGATAACACGCATGCCGTTTATCAATGACGTATTGCTCAACATTTATGAAAGATTTGTTCCGCTCCTTGAACTTTTACTGAATTTACGTCTTATTGTGATCAATTAGTCTTAGCTCTGGCTACATGACATAACGAATTACTGTATAATGCATATTGTCCTACGTAATTTGTCAAAATCTCACCGATTGGAAGATCGTTCACGCCCAACATTTCGGGTTTTATTGGCACACAAATCGCATCGGCCACTTCATGCACTGCTGTGCAATTTATAATTTACATTTTATTGATTAAACTATTTTAAAGCGCCCGTCAATTTTAATATTTTTATGGCGTCGTAAATATTGCAATCACGAACACAGTAATTGACTAATGCAATCGATTCCACTCCCATGTATTATTTATTTGTGTACTTTATTATTGTTATTGAAAAATGCGGACGATAGGCACGAATTAATAGCTTTGGATATATTTCGCATTTAAATGGGTATTGCGGCAACTGAATCGCATCTGCAATTTGAAAAATCGTGGAATATTATAGCAGATTTTTAAATTGCTCGCATCGAAGGTCGTTAATGTAAGATACTACTCTATCCAGTCGAATAAATCAACATGCGCCCAAGTTCGGGTGCTCCTCAAGGTTTGCACTTAAGGCCTTTGCTTCTTGACCAACACTAGGATGGATGCCTTAATAGGCTTATTTCGTCAAACTTCTTTTATACGGTATAGTACATGATACTCTTATTACGCCCTTAAAATTTCATATAATTTACCTTTTGCGATGTCGACATATACCAGATTGAAATTGGTGCTAGTCTCAGAAACAGTACGCCTTATTGTGATGTCACTACACGCAAATATGTACTGTATTGTAAATATTTTAATATAATATGTTCAGCTGAACTTGAACTCAGTAAGATGATTGTGACAATCTACCAGAAGTTGATATGTCCACAATTACGAACTGCTTTAAAAGATAAAGGCTATATATTATAGAAATGAAGAGAATAAAGTACAAAGTTATTAACATTAAATATTTTTTCTATTTCGTGTCATTCTACTCATTCTTTTTTCTCGTGTCCATCCATTTAGGGTAGAATTTATAAAATGAAGTTATAGGTAACCAAATTAACTTTTATTTAGTTACTATTATTTAAATATATTTTTACTATTACTGTACTTATTATTTTTTTACTTATAATTGATTAATTACGCAAAAAAGTAATGGTATAAAATGACAAAGTTAAAATTGACCTTAAAAACATCGATCTTCAATTGATTTATATTTAAAAATTTTAAAAACAAAATCAGATATTTCATTATTTAACTGAATTTACAGTTTTCTCTAAAATATTTAATTTATCAAAATACGAAGGTTGCTAAATGACGTCTAGGAAAACCACCGTTATCGGAGGCGCAATACCGACCGTAGCAGCCGTAATACAACAATAGAGGAACCGAAATCATTATATGGGGGGGTCCAGAGATACCAAAAACAGGTCCGTTCTCCACAAAGCCTAGTTCAAGAATAACGAGGGCAGATAAAAAAATTCAGCCAAGACTAGAATTCTGTTACTGGCAGCGATCAGTTACCTAGGTCACAGCTTAACAACCCGGAAAATCACTAAAGATTAAATAACAGCACAGGCCGCTGAAGCTTCTAAACCACTATTCCAAATAAACTTGCCAAAATTTCACGTAATAATTCTTCTATAACGACTTTCTGTGTTAATAACCAAGATTTATAAATGTATAATATGATACGTTTCTGATTTCAATTATATTCTCCCACATTTCATGGGTTTTCAAGAAAAATAATTTTCTATGACCTCTTCAACCTCTATTTAAAACAAAAACTACTAAAGTGATCCTTATAATAAAATTTCGTGCCTCTGTTAGATACAAAATCAGATGTCTGCATTGCACAGTCGTACCTCTTTGCTTTTGGCCCATTCGCAAACAAATGTGCATTCTAAAATTGTGCAATACTTCAAAGTTTTTTCTGCACTCATACTGAATCAAACAAGCCATACGCAACAGGAACAATACACTGACAGTGCATGCAACTAGCATGGAGTCGAGCCCAATCGCTGGGCTTATGCGTGACATGACGTAGCGCCTGGTCACGCCCCATTCTCGTGCACTGGAGATTTGTAATTAATTTTAAGGCATTAAACGTTCGAATAAAATTCTAATATTTTGCAGTTCCCTTATTTTTCTCTAATACTTTGGATTTATGGAATAAAATAAATGCTTGTCAAGCCCATTGTGGAGAAAATCATTTGCAATTGTCAATTGTGGGTTAAAAATTAATGTCAATTGAACACACCTCGTACAAGTGCTTGCAGAACTTCTGATTTCGAATGCACATCAAGCGTCCTACCATAACTAGCGGGGCCAGTAAGCAATTCCCTAAATTCTCACACCCCTGCCCAGTTTGTCGGTAAATATGCATATGTAAAATAAAACACCGCAAGGCCTCGCTGTCACGTTTAGGTTAACGGGTTTCTGGTCTCCGCTATCTGCCTCCGGTCCTAGACATAAACTTTCGGGGCACCTTGGCCGAATTATTCATGTAAATTTATGGTAAGAGAAGCATTTGGTTCGACGGCTAGGTAGAACGCCTCGGCGGTCCGTCGGTGACAACGACGACTAGTAAATCGTCAGGGCCCTTGCCAGCTTGTCGGTTGATCGTCAGGGCCCTTGCCAGCTTGCCGGTTTGTTGACGAGTTAGTTATTTTATCGCAAAAATGGCAGAGATGGAATAACTAATAAAATTATCAGCGATTGCGACTTTGATCAAATGGATACATTTAAAAAATTTGATGGGTTTGCAGTCTTCAGCACCTTGAACAAAACCAAATACCTACTTAATGCAACTAAACATTTTGTTGGTTCTAATTTCTTCCCGTACAAAGTCAGTGACAGATTAGAGAAATAAAGTCATAATATCTTGCCTTGCTTTTTCTTGATCTTGTCTTGGTCTCGCAAGACAAGACTTGACAACACGAATTGCAAGACAAGGCAAGAAATATTGTTACTCCTACCGACTTCAGGTATACCTTTTTCAAATAAAACAGGTAGGAGAATCGATTGTTTCAATAGTCAGATGGATGCACTAAGCAGCAAAAAAGTTTTGTCATTTAAAAGAAACATGATGCGCCATAAGTGGCGATCTCTACTAGTGACGTCAAAATTAGAAATAAATTTGAATTTCTCGCCCGCAAAAACCCTTGACCCTTGAACTTTGACACCCTGTATCTTTTAAGGAATCTGTGGTCTCATTTTTGCTACTTCATTTAAAAACACTCTGTATATCATGTTCAAAAATGCATGTATAAACACAAATAATAAATTTACTTAAAATCAATATAGCGCCAACATGAACAAAGACAAATATCAGTTACATTTCATTTTTTCAACATTAAATTCTCTCTATCATGATATAATCGATCCTAGTTATATATGTATTTGATTTAGAAATGATAGAAGCAAAATTGTAGATCCCACTTCTCTCAATATTCGAGATTGGTTTAGAAAAAAACTGATGTTTCTATTTTATTCGTGCAACTTTTTCCATTTGGATTGGTTATATGTATAAGCTACGCTACCATTTGTCAAGTGTCACCATCCTTTTCCCAAATATGTAAGAATAAAAAAGAACGGGGAAATTAATTTAAACAAACGCTGAAATAAAACTGACTTGTCCTCAGATCATAGTAGAAACATCAAAGACAAACCGCCGACTCCAAAACTCACCCCCCAAACTAGACCTGACAGATGACCGTCACAGTCGATAAACTACGAACGTATCCCTGCCCTACGAGCCACCCCTGAAGCAAACCGCCACATAATCTGAGCGTATCGCTGTGAGATTTTCACTGCATTATTTGCTACCGAGTAGGGGGACTCATTACACAGATTTGTTAAGAGGTTCATTCAATCGTCGCCGGAAAGGAGCGGGGTGGTTTCCCGTGTATTTATTGCCGTCCCTGGCTGAGATTAATTTGGTAGGGGCGAAGTTTCGGTACAAAGGACGGAGGGATAGTTGCATAGTGGAGCGTATAAGGGTTTTTGGGATATTTGGTACAAAAATGTATGGCGATGTTTTGTGCACCAGAAGATTTGTCGTAACTGGAAGGGTTTGTAGCCATTTCAAATCGTCCTTATCGGTTTTTCATGTTTCAGTGGAATATAATAAAATTCCAATTGTATTTATCAGTTAAATTCTTGTTGGATTTTTATTAAAATAGAAATAATACTAACTCCATTGAAATTTCACAATCAATATAATTCATTTCGAACGCAAATGATATTTCATTGAAATACAATTGGAAATTTATTGAAATACTACTTTTATTTAACTGAAAATAACCACAAACATTTTTAAACAGAACTGGATTTAACTAAAACGCAATTGGAATTTAATTAAAATATTATCGGAGTTTTTAACTGAAATATAGTGAATTTAATTGAAATGCAATTGAAATTTATTGAAATACAATTGGAATTTTATCTCATTCAGTTGAAATACTGTCGGAATGCATTATTTATTAACTGAAATACAATTGGAATTTAATTGAAATTCAATTAGAATAAACACGATTGAAATTTTACTCAAATACAGTTAGTTGGACTTTAATAAAGAAATACAATTGAAATGAAACCACTGCAATTTATTTAAAATTCAGTTTATCCTGCTATTGGAATTTGGAACTGAAATAAAATTGGATTGCACTAAAATGCAGTTGGAATTTCATTAAAATACTATCGGAATTTTTTCCGGAATTTAACTGAAATATAGTTGGAATTTAATTGAAATGCAATTAGAATTTAAAACACGATTAAAATTTATTGAAATACAATTGGAATTTTATCTAAAGTTTAGTTGAAATACTATCGGAATTTAATTAAAATTCAATTGACACATGATTGAAATATACATGGAATTTAACAAAGAAATACACAATTAAAATAAAACCATTGCAATTTATTTAAAGTCCAGCTTAGCGGAAATGCAATTGGAATTTTACCTAAAGTCCAATTTAGTTGAAATACAGTTGGAATTTAACAGAGAAATACAACTGGAATTCAACTGAATTGCAACTTGAATTTGATTGAAATACTACTGATATTTTAAAACAATTGGAATTTTATTGAAATACAAGAGTTTAACCCATTAGTTGAAATGTAATTGGAGTTTTATTGATATACTATTAGAGTTGAATAGAATCTGAACTAAAATAGTATTAGAATTGATTTAAAATACATTTGGAATTTTGCTTTTCAATCTTCCATGATCCGCGCTGTTATTTAATCTACTTATGGTTTTCCAGATCGATATGCTGTGATCTAGGCATTTTCCTAGTTTTAGCTGGGACCTCGTAAAACAGTAAATTAAGTTGGAATTTCATTGAAATACAACTAGAATTTATGTATGATACAATTGGAAATTTACTGAAATACAATTGAAATGTAAAGAAATGTAATTACAATTTTCTTAAATATATGAATTCTCTTGAAATTACCGTAGGAATTGAATTATAATATAGCAGCGCTTCTATCAGTCGCTTTATTTAAGGGCTACGGGCCGCTCCATCCTCGCGTATCCTAATTCTTTTATGACGGTCGCGCCTGAGGGTTGAAATTATTGACGTGATGTCGAACTGATATTGAAAGAGGGTGGTTGCGGTCTCTACAGAAAACTAATATGTTCGTGTGTATTATATTTTACTTCTCGATCCAGTGGGCTGTGAAAGTCAATGATTTGGGTTTTTGACAAACGTTGGATACACAAATGGGAGTTTCTGGTAATGACACACGTATATTTCGCTGTTAAAATAGAGACTTAAAACAGAGTACATTAAATATTAATATATTTGTTTGCATCAATGCACTATGAATATACCTAGTGTTAATTACCACCAAGTACAAAAATTTTAACCACGTGCTCAGGGAGGTTTAAAAGGCAATAAAAAAAAATTAATTTCAGAATTCTATCTCAATATTTAAAAAATGGCAAAATCCTCTTTTCCTTCGGAAAATCGACGCCTATTATTATACTATTATTATCAACTATGTTTTTTTCAGTATTTCTAAATTTAGGAACGACGAAAATGAACATTTTTATTAATAATACTTGAATAGGTAACGGTTTGCATTCATTTTCCGTTATTTCGTGCCAAACTGTCAAAACTACATTTTCACTCATTACAAGTTCGTCAACTAACATCAAACACACTTCGCGTATAGTTAAATACAGCGCCCATTTATTCTAAGAAAATCGAACATTGGGTTTTTTGCTACACTTCTGAAAAAAATAAAGATTAATTAAATAAGCTCTCGGCGCCAAATGGATCAGTCAAGGGTTATTTTTGAAACTAAGTTTGCCAAACCAAAAAATCTCAGACTGAAAAAAGCAGATAAGTAGAAAATAACAAAAATCACATCACTATCACGCACTTCCGTATTTTTGACGTTTTTGATGAAATATGTCAAGTTTGACAGTTTTTTACGAAAAATAAACAATTTGTAAAAAATTAAAAAACGAATTAAAAATTTTCATGATTGATATAATAAAGCAATGACCTACTATTGTATTTTGAAAAATATGCCACTAATACTTGTATCTCCACCTAAATTTTAAGGAACGAAAATTATTTAATTAGTTTAAGATCCTGTATATTTTTAGCGAAGCACCCTTGATAAAAACTTGATATGAAAGACCAACTTTCAAATTCATCAAAGAATAAGAGGATTTTTGGTCAGAATTTGTGAATCACCCTGTATAAAGGCAACAATGGAAGTACTAATAAAATGATTAAAGAGGTTTTATTTTTGGTCACCATTCGTAAATCACCCTGTATAGAGCCAACGATGAAAGTACTATTAAAATGATCAAAAAAATAAAGACCGATAAACAACCAAGCAGGAAATTTGACGAGATCCCATCTCCACTATTTCTAGTGCATTATTACGATCCGCGGTATTCTAAAAATACCGCTTATTGATTCTGCGAGTGCTTTCATTCCTCTCATCAATTACAAGGAGCGGAAACTATTTATCCAACGTGAATTTCGTTGAAGATGGGGGTTTGCTAATAATAAGACTGTTATTCGGTCCAAAGGTAAACGCGGCTCTTATTTACTACGGGCTTTATCTTTGAAGTGGTTTATTAATTTCCCAGATATTTATTTTCGATGGAGCTGAGCAAATGTAGCCGCTCCGTTTCTAATTGGATAGAAAATAAACAAGCAGTTTAAATTCAGCTCCCCAAGTATTATTTAAATAGAGGAAACAGGATAGAATAGAATAGAGGAACTTTATTCTGTCTGCAACATACATTGTTTTACAAGTCGGGTACTGGTACTATTTTGATATTAAAAAACAACTAAACCAAAATATGAGTGCAGTGGCAGCAGAAAGGTAGATATTCTTGAAGGATTGGCACACCGAGAAAAAAAAGCTGTTAAATTTACTCAAAAACTGTTAAGATTAACTGTTTTCCACGGTTATATATGGCGAAACAAAAAACTACTTTTTTTAACCTTTTAAAAATGTCAATAAGTCTTTGTTAATTCAATATTCCATTATTTTATTAGTTTGACGTAAAAGTATTGGTTAGAAAAACCTAAAAATGTATTTTTTGTTATTTTGTAAAGGTTAATGTTGTTTGTCTTAACAATAGTTAACAGTTTTAAAATGGTAATTGTTGAATTTTTTTGTTATTTCAAATACTCAGCGTAACTTTATTTCAATCATCTTTATTTTATTTTTTTGAAAAATGTTCTTGCGGCAACAATCAACAAGTTGACATCCAGAAAACGGTTACTCTAAGATTTTGTCTTTTTTCAGTGTACTGTTACGCACATTTAAAGAATTAAAAATTAGAAAAAATATTTACAAACAAAATATCAAGACATCTACTGAAGATCTACCCAATATTTTAAACTATGCCCTATGAAAAACAAAAATTGCTTTGATTGCATTCATTGCCTTCTCAGATCTATTTAAGGTTTATTTATATTTTAGATTAATCAGTTTTATTTCATAAAATGCGAATTTACAGCTACAAACAACAGTTTTTAATTTTTAAATCGCTTGAGATAATTCAACCAAATCCGGTGTTAAGTATGACAGTAAGCATGAAACAAAAAATTAAGAGCTTTAGAAACTTACCAGTGGCGGAGGTGTAGGTATCATCGATCATTATTTGCCAAAAAAATATATATCACTCTGTATAATATTACAAACAAAATGTCATCATATTATGTGGTATTACATTATCTTCACTTTATTTCTTTACACTTTTTTGTATTCCAAACCAATATCAACAACAAAATTAATTTATTTGATCAAAATAATTAACAATGGAATTACTTTATTATAATTTATAACAAATGGTTGAAATGGCACCTTCAGCCAAAATACATGCTTCAGATCTTCTTGAAATTGCAGCTCGAACACCTGCAAATATTCCAGGAGTATTTTTTTAAAATCCTTTTCATTTCAAATAATCCTGAATTCGTATTTGCTGATTTACTAATAAATAATTATTCAGAAGATTCCAAACAATATTAAATTATAATCGTATTTGGAATAGTAGACATATATTTCATCCTGCATGCCTGAAAGTCACGAGCCGCCACTGCACTATAGAACTAAATATTCTATACCTCCTTGTCCTCTCTATATCCATTAGTTTTAAATGATTAAAAAAAATACATGTTCTTAATGTAAAAGGAGAAAGAACGACAGAGATATTAATAGAAATCTGCGCTATTCCAAGAAACCGGGCTAACCGTAATCTCCCATATAAATTAGGCGAAACTAAAAATTAAATCATCCCGACCGAAACATGTTTGCACAACTTTCCGAAAGGATAATAAATAGCGCGCTGGCTCAAGACGCCGCTTGGCCGGCCGCCAACTCGGGCGAACTCGAAACAGTCACACTAACAGCCAGCAGTTATCACCTCTTTTGTTTCGCGCCTCCGTCCTTATGCATCGCAGCTGCCAAGAATTTAATTAGTCCGTGGAGTTTTAAACGGTACGCGAATGTAATGAGCAAGGGCGCGCGAAACGGCACTTGTAGTGAAAAACTGTTGGAATTGATTGTTTGCCCGACAAAAACTTATGGTGCACTCTAGCAAAGTTTACAGAATATATACAAATTGTCGGTCGTCGACACAGCCGTAAAAGTGCTGCGCGAGCCACAATGTATTGCCCGTGGAATAGCCGGCCTATTATTTTGTGTCACTCAGTGAAAGATGTAATTGTAGCTCAATAAAATTTGTTTAAAAAATGTTGCTTCACATAACTTCTGTGTAGCACTTCTGTAATATATAAAAAATATCCAAAATGACTCTATATACGTCACTCAAATGAATACATTTATCCGAGGGGAAAACCACTGGGGTATTTTACTGTACAAGCTGTAGGTAATTAAAGGTATTTTTTGGGTATTTCTGCGTAATTATTGGTATTTTTTCGGAATTTTTGGGTACTATCAAGGTAATAATGGGTATTTAGTGGGTATTACGAAGGTATTTATTGGGTATTTTTGGAGAAAATTAGTATTTTCCCGCCAATTCTTAAACACAATGGCGATGGCGCATGCGTTTTGATGATGGTGTTAGCCCGTGGATACATAGGTTTAGGCCACAGTCTATCTTAGGCTAGCATAGCATAAGTCAGTGTAAAGAGTAAACTCGTGAAAGACGTGTTCGTCGGCTGTTGAATGACGAATCAATGTGCATTTCATAAGGCTGGTTTCGCAGTGCCTGAATGAGCCGTAACCTATTTTTCTTTTATTTTCCGACAGAATAATTTCATTTTTTAAATGTAGTTCTATTTAACAATTATCTATTACTTCCTCGCGTTAGAATTTTGATAATAAATTCAGAAATACAGCAAAAAAAATAATTTTAGATTTTTTGTTTCCCTTATAAGCGGAAATTCGGCCACGAGCAAGTTATACATATATTTTTTTAATGATTTTTCACGTTTGTCCCATTCCAATATATACAAAAATGACTGAGAAAAATGGGTCCAAATTTTCCAATAATTTCTTAAATTTACTGAGTGATAGACAGGGTGTTAATATAAAAATTGATGAGAAAATAAAATTTCCAATTTCGAGGAAATTTTATTTTTGAAGATTTAACTTCGGAATGGTTATTGAACGTGCGAAAGACCGTTCTATATACAAAGTGTTGAAAAATTTGTTACCGTTAAAAAAACTTAATAAACTTAAAAAAATTAAGAGAGCTAAAAATTTGTTTTTGGTAAAAACGTCTAACAAGGGTTCTTTAGAATAATAATTAACCAAAAAAATGCAGGGTGTTTAAAAGACTGGGGTCTTTCCAATTTCTAAAAAAAATTAATGGAATAAAAAATTATTTTTATCAGATATTTGTGTTCTATTAGAACACTAATTAATGAAAAAATACAGGGTGTTTAAAAAAAACTAAACAATCTTTAAAAACTGAAAATTAATGGATTTAAAAAAAATTGTAGATGAAACTTTTAACAAAGGTCTACTACATCACCAATTAACGAAAACATACAGGGTATTTAAAAAAAACTGAACCAATCTCTTAAAACCCTCAAAATAATAAAATTTGAAATAAAGTTTTGATTAAACTTTTAGCAAGGATCTATTACAACACTAATTAATGAAAAAAATACAGGGTGTTTAAAAAACTAAACAATATCTAAAACCTCTAAACTTTAATGGATTTAAACAAAGATTTAGATGAAACTTTTAACAAAGGTCTATTAGATCACTAATTAACGAAAAAATACAGAGTATTTAAAAAAAAACTGAACCAATCTCCTAAAACTCTCAAAATAATAAAATTTCAAATAAAATTTTAATTAAACTTTTAAAAAGGGTAGGTTTTAAAAAGGATATTGCAAATGTTGAAAGAAAATATATATTTAATGCCCCGCTTGATCTAATTGGCACTGGCGTATATAATTTGATGATAAGATATGACATAAATAAAATAAAAAATAATATAAATGCCTCAAAATCTCCTTAAAAAGTAAATAAAAATTGTGTTCAATATGTATCTTGTTATATATAACTATATACTTACATTTCCAAAGAACCAACATTATTTAGTTATTTTGTATATAAAATATTATAATGCATTTATTGATTTATTTGAGTAAGGATTAGACCTTAGTTTATATAACAATTCTCTGTTTTATGTTTAATACTTATATAAATATGAAAAAATTACTTATTGTTAATGAAATTACTGATAGTTCTATATTATTTACGTATATTGGAATAATTTCTAAGAAAATATTATGAGAGAGTATTGAAAAATTGAAGGTATAGTAAGCAAAATCGTGGGTGTAATTTATTTTATGTTTATTAGATATCTGGGTATTTAAGGGTATTTTTGGGTACTATTCGGTATTTTTGGGTACTTAACGATATTTTTAGGTACTTGAGGATATTATTGGGTAATACTCATAGGTATTCTTTGAGCATTTGTGGTTTTTGGGTATTTTTTTAGGTATTTACTTATTTGCTGAGGTATTTTTTTTGGGTATTTATGGGTAATATTTTTAAAAATGGGTATTTCGTTGTACAAATTTCAAGCAGTGGTTTACCCCTCGCATTTATCCGATGTATTTGTATAACTTGCTAAACAACAACAACGCTGTCAGCTCACATAACTATAATACCTGTAAAACTCAAACATCCAAAATGACACTATAAACATGTTATGACCCAAGTGATGTAGCTCACAATATCTACATGTAACTCAAACGAATAGATTTATTTGATGTATTTGTGTAACTCAATAAAATTTATTATTGTAGCGCAGTAAAATTTGTTTCAGTAATGTTGTCAGTTCACAGAACTTCTACAATAACTGTGTAATTCATCAAGACAGTCATGTGGCTCAACAAAATTTGTTTCGGCACTGCTGTCAGTTCACATAACTTCTATAATACCTGCGTAATCCATCAAAACATCCAAAATGATACAAATATGTTACTGAAGTGATTATGTAGCTCAGTTACATGCATGTAACTCGAACAAATACATCTTTTTATGCATTTGTGTCACTCAATAACTATTATTATTGTAGGTTATTAAAATTTCAACAAAGCTGCCAGTTCCGATAACTTCTATTATCTCGTGAAAACATGGAAAATAACAAAAAAATGTTGTAACTCAAATGATGATGCAGTTTACGTTAAAAAACATCCAAAATGACACAAAACATGTAGTAACCTAAGAGATGATGTAGTTCAAGTTCTGCACAAGTAATTCAAATGAATATGAACACTGAAAATTGTTATTGTATCTCAATAAAATTTAATTCAACAATGTCAGTTCACGTGATGTCTATAATATCTGAATAATTCGTCAAAAACATTCAAAATTACACTAAATTTGTTGTAACTTAAGAGATCATGTAGTTCAAGTATCTGTACATGTAACTCAAATACATTTACTCGACATATTTGTGTAACTCAGTAAAAATTGTTATTGTAGCTCAATAAAATTTGTTTATTCAACAATGTCAGTAGACATAACTGTTTTTATAATACATGTGGTACATCAAACATTTGAAACATGACACTATAAACATGTAACTCAAATGTATACATCTATATGTATATCGCTTTAATAATTACTACATAAACTCTATTCTGAATGTTCGTAAAAACGCTTTGAGATACGCAAACAAGTCCTTTTGTCGAGATAGTAACTCGAGTGGAAAGAGGACGGATTTATCGCTCAATCACTTATGTATCTTGAATGCTACCTTTCCAACAATTACATCGTTCACAGGACCCTTGACCTGCTGCTCCTCCTGTACGTATTTTTAGAATACATACTGACGCAAAATAGTCACAAATTACAATTAATCTAATCTCCCAAAGCTTCTTTCTCTGCCCATATTGGTAATATAGCGTTACAGAACAACCCCCTCATGTAATCTGTGTGGCAATCAGCGCTCTTGTTCATTCGCATTTCGATTCTGTTTGAAGGAGCTCCATTACTCGCCAACCCCAAATTCAAATCCATAATTTCGATTCCAGTACACATGAACAGGCAAACAGCATAATGGTGTTCCCCTTTGCCGATGCGGCTGAGGGAAGAATCCGTCGGGTAATTTCTACCGGCACATGTTCGCGTCGCATCAAAGTAAGAACTGGAGGAATGAGCGACCGCAAGATCAGTGGGTACAGAGTACGACAGAGTGGACAGTGGATGTTTGAACCATGATGTTAAGCCAGAACTAAAAAAAATGTTGGAATGTACAGGAGACTCTTACAAATAATACAATTTTGTAAAAAAAACAAACAAAAAGGCAGTTCGAAAATGATTTAAGAATACACTTCTGCATGGCACTGAAAACTGGTCCACTGTAAAATATGATCTTGCATATCGGCGACCAGCACGGCGGCAAAGTGAAAAAAAAATTAATAGACAAAAAATTTAAAGAATAAACAAATCCAACTGCTTTCCAAACAAATTAATTTACTACTATGCAAACACTATCGTAAAAACGTTAATATTACAATTTGATTTTAGTATTCGGAACCACCTGCATTCCGATGACGTTAAGACTACAGTAGCCCAGCGATGTAAAGGTCGAAAATACAACTTCAATAATTGTTTTCTCGGAAACTAACAATTTTTCAAACATTTCTTTTACGAAATGACTTATTTTTTCATGACGCCTCTATTCCCAAATTTCTTTGGATAAGTTGTGAATCACTGTACACATTTTCTGTTACATAAAAGAATAACAGTTGCGTAAAATTGAAGATTAATTACATAAATTGAGGTTGAAATTTGTATTCCTAATGTTACCATGAATAAATAGCGAGAGGGTTGACACTATATAAGTGTGTTAATGTACGATTTTACAATGTAGAATAAAATTACAGGTTAAAAATTGTAAATTTACAAGTAACTGTAATGAATAAAAACAGAGTTGATGAAGAAACTATAAATTTTTCGAAACGTTTACTAGTAGCACGATGGGAGTTGGCCTAAAATACTCATATATTTCCAGGTTGGATGAGATGAAGAACATTAATCTGGAAAAAAGTTACTTGGCTCCAAGGCATATTTAAATGCAAATTGCTTAAACAAAAAAGAAGAAAATCAAATTCTGACCGTGTAGTGAAAAAGCCGGAGGGTTATGTCGTACTTAGAACGGGTAGCGACAACGCAGGACCGTATCATCAAAATATACACATCACAACATCGTTTAATTTTATTATGTTCCAACCCAATGACTTCAGACTTTGTATCACATGATTCTATTATCCTTTCTTCACCTCACTCTCCCCTTCAACAAGTACACGTTGACTACCGATTGATTATAATTCTAATTCTTAAATCAGGAGTCCTTTTTCGATTAATACCTATGTTTCTCACGTTACCCGTATGTGTCGCTACCAGTAACAGATCAAAACCTATGTGGAATTCCATATATACCCAAGTTACATATAACGTACGTGAGTGTATAGACATGTATCGAGCAAAAAAAGTGTCAGTTTTTATTGATTCGTATGTCGTGCGCAAAGGATACAAACTAAAGGCACACTTTTGAAGCTCTATTGCGCCAACGGTTGCCGAATATCGAAAAATGTAGGAAAAGAGACGTTCACTACCTCAAATTTGAAATATTAAAAATGCATGTCATACAAAATTCAAGTAATTTGGATATTAAGTAGTATAATAAAAATCACTTGAATGACAAATAAATTTTAATGCTATACGGGGTGTTGGCATATCATACTAACAAATATTCGCCTAGAGTACGTCAACGTTAGGAGCCAATCACACTCTGACTTTAATAAGTTGTTCTACTAAATTTATGCTCTCTGTCATTCCGTTAGTTATACAATGGTTTAAAAAGGTAACAACAGACACCACTGATAAGCATACTGACATAATCGAGGTCGCAGATTAGGTGCAGTTTGAAACACGAATTATAACTTTCAAAAAATATGCTCAAAATGTACTATTATCTCTCTTCACTTACATTTACGCCCATTTAAAATAGAGACGTTTGACAAAAACGAAAATACTTTAAAACACATCATTGCGGAGTTTTATATCGAAATGTCTGGTAGTACCGCTGATGACTAACCGTGAGTGTTTGCTATAAAATTTCCAAAGGATAGAAAGGAAAGATTTGCAAATCAAAGAAATGTTCAAAAATGTTTTTCAACGTTTTTCGGAGTGAGCTATTCTACACGTAATTAAAGAACACCCAAAATGTTAAAGTGAATTATAACTTAGTTTGGTCCGTTTTGAAGGTTCAACAGTTATACTTGTATCACATATAAATGGTTCAAGCCTTATTGCTACAGGACTATCCTACTCGTCTACAATTTTGCTACTGGATTTTGCAAAAAAATTAACAAAATGTTGACGTCACAATTGACATAGTGTATACCGACGAAGTTAATTTTTCCTCAGATGCTATAACGAACTTCCACAATAAACACGTTTTCTTTGAATGTACTTATGGGTGGGTATTATCGCAAATTTTCTTGTTGGTCCTAACTTTTACCAAGAACTTCAACCGGTGCCTCCTACAGTCATTTTCTTGAAAACATTATACCTAAACTGCTTGACGTTTTTCCCTATGCGCTAAGACAAAAAATGAGGTTTATGCACGACGAGGCTCCCCCAAATTTTAGTTTGACTGATCGTGATTTTTTAAATGAAAAGATTCGGTAATAACGTGATTGGAGGAAGGAACTTTGGCCACCCAAATCACCTGATATGAACCCTACTGATTTTTTTGTTTGGGGACATCTCAAGACATTCGTTTATAGGGTTCATATTGAATCTGAGGAGCACTTACGTCAATAAATTATAGCTGGTTGTGATGTGATAAAAGCTACTCCTGAAATTTTTGCACAGGTTCGAGTTACAATTTCAAGAAGATCTGAAGGAAGCATTTTGACTGAAGGTGGCCACTTCCTACATTTGTTATAATAAGCCATTGTAAAGTAATTCCAGGAGTAGCATTGTTAATTAATTATTTTGTTATTATTTTAAGTGCAATGTAATGAGTATCGTAAAAATGGATTTGAGCAAAAAATCAATTTTGTTGTTAATCGGTTTGGAATACAAAAAAGTTTAAAGAAACATAAAGTGAAGATAATAGAATGGCGTATATGATAATCTATTTTACTTTTTTTGCAAATAATTTTTTTTTCATATCTACTGTCATACTAAATATGCATACAAGCAGTTTACAAATGAATTAAAAACTGTTAATTTTTTTGATTTTTGACACGCTCTAGCTAGATGATTGTCCTAAGACCTCACAATTATATAACAGACCCTTATTTTTGGCTTCAAAAATACGCCCCAGGATTGCTGACCTCTACTCAGGGTGTTTCTCCCTCCCTTCGGAAACCCTAGTTTCCAAAATTGACAAAAAAAAAGTTTAAAATACATAACTTCTAAAACCCTCGAGACATTTTTGGTAAATTAAGCATAATTTTTTAGTATGTCGGTAGGTATGAAATAAAAAACGGTAATATTTTACATACATTTTTCTCTATGTGATATTTTCTATTTCAGAGCATTTGTACATCTCGAAATAAGTTTTCGAGATACTACCTGAGGGGCGAACAAAAACAAAGCACCTTTTTCGCCGGCCGACAAAACGCCGCGACCATAAATCAACGACAACACAAATGTAAATAGCGTTACCCCATTACGGACGCCCCAATCGATCGGGCGAGCACCCGACCGCTGGCGCTGAGGGCCCTCGACCCCACTCCGGGCTCACCCCCGGAGAGCGACAGTCTTTGTCACTGTTTATCCTGTATCTGGTACAATAATTGGTTGCGCAGAGCTCTTCAAACTCGTTCGCCACGTTTACACAGTGCAGCATGCCTCAACCCCGGCTCTTATTTGTTTTATGACGTCGTGCCGCTTAAAAAGATACAGTTTGCGCGCAGAGGCGTGCGGGATTAGGGCGGTCGAGTGCGGAGGGGTGCATAATTAATTCCGGAGGAATAACATCAGGGGGTTGAGGACGGAGACGTGACCGGAAGATCGCCGGTGTAAACACGACGTCGCACGCACATGATTTTTAAAAATAAATCACTTCATATGCAGGGTGTCTCGAAATTAATGCAACGTAGAGAGAGTAGATGCCCGATGACGAAATAATGCAATGCAGCTAAACTTACCTTACCTCGAGATCCGGGTTTTTTTTGAGAGCGAGAAATTCAAATTTGTTTCTAATTTTGACGTCATTAGTAAAAGGCGTCACCTCGGGCGTCACTTATTGCTCATCATGCTTTTGTAAACGATATAACTTTTTTGCGATACTCCTACCTTTTTTATCTGAAAAATGTAGAGGGTGTACCTTTTTGAAGTGGTTAAAGGCACTGTATTCTTAAAATAGTGTTTTCTACAAATACAAATTTTTAGACATTTAAGAATTGAATAACATAGAGATATCAAATAACAGGAATGTTATTCCATGCCACCTGCGAATATTCAAAGGTACCGAAATAAAATAAATATATAACGACAGAAAGCGGTCTAACTAACATATTTTTAGGTACACAAATCATTCAAAATATGTATTTTTTTAATTTAACTGTAAATTTAAATATTATTATAACATATCTTACATAATTCTCCAAATAAGGTTTGCATTTTTTTTTTATAAGAAGGTGAAATGAGTCAAAACTGTTTTGATTTCAGGTAAAGTGCCATTTTCGCTGAAAACATAGCAAACTGTTACACTTAAAAGACTCACTTTACTAGTGACGTCAAAATTAGAAATAAATTTGAATTTCTCGCCCTCAAAAAAACCCGATCTTCAAAATGTATGCAAATATTTGTATTTTTTAAAAGTTATGTGCAAATATCGAAGATAAAATTTTAACCATCAACTTTTGAACTGAGGTAAGTTTGATTACATCGCATTATTTTGTCGTCAGGAATCTATGTTATATTAATAGTAAGATACGGTAGACTAGTTATATTTGCGGAGAGGATTGGCACCCTCTCTATGGATATGGTACCGGTCGGCATTTGACCCCCCTCCCCCTAATTAATGAACTCTTCCAGGTTTCCCTCATTACTGCATAATAATAATATGCCGCCCCCTCTCCCGCACATGTCTCGGAGTTCTGGGCTAATTCTCGTGATTAGAATGAGGGGTAGAGATATTATTATTATTGTATATTAGAAAATAAGCTTCTCTTGGGACTGCCGTTTTATAGACCACTGATTTCATGTAACTCCGCAGAAAAAAGTCCATTAGTGTCAAATTAGGACTTCGGGCTAGCCATCTAACAGGTCTCCCTCTCCCTATTCATGAAAAAATTGTAGAATTAACGTTGACCATTTCTCATTTGCCTGTCTCTGTCACCTTGCTGGCAGATCATAGCAGGTGTTCAGTTAAACTAGGTCAATGTTACACGTTTCTAACACTGAAACTTTAAAATAACCTGTCGTAAGTAGTTTGTCTAAAAAAGTAACAACGAGAAATACTGATGATGAATAGAGATTAAGTGCAATTTTAAAAATGAAATTACAACTGTACTTGGTAGGTTTTTTATTTTACAGAAAATGTTAAATTAAAAAATAAGTACCTACATTTTCCAAATTATGCACAATTTTTGGCAAAATTCTTATTTTACTTGAATGAAAAATTTAGAGAATATTTATGTATAAAAAATAAATAAATATATGTGCGAGAATTCTTAATCATTCTTAATGAAAAATTGTGAATTATGAAATAAAAAACATTGATAAGTATATTTTTATTCAACCCTGTCAGAATATTATTCGGCATGAACGCCATCCTAGGGTTTTGCAGTAGATATGAATATCGTGCAGGCCATGCAAATAACCGCGCATCAATTTTAGTGAATATAGTTGATATAAATGCTGCAATATCAATCTTTGCTAACAGCGGCACTTTTTGGGCTATTAATTTTAATAGCTACAGACAGAACTGCGAAGATGAACTGAAGATTCCACAGGAATCTCTGGAGAGATGTGTGAAGCATTATTCAAAGGTGAATAAATGTTATATTCCAACATTATTTAACTTTATGGCACACGTATCCCTTAATTGCAAACCGACTATTTAAGTTTGCTCTTTGAGATGCTCTGATATAAGAAAAGTAGTCAAAGACACTTCATAACAATGAGCTCCTACCTAAGTGCGTGCTCAAGTATATTGCGCAACCCCCAAAGGTCAAGCTGAAACGGTCTATATTACAAACAAATTGTAAATTAACCAAATAATCAAACTCATGTTAATCAGTTATAACAAAAAAATTGAGAATTTTCAGAAACAGTTATGCCAATGTGGCGATCACAATTTCTAGATTCTTCTAGTTCAGAGTCTTCGTCATAGGTTAGAGAAGTATAGTCTTAGTACACATTACCAAGGACAAATAATTCTCTGTCTTGTCTATTACCTATTAGTAGTTATTACAAGTGTGGTATTATTTCTTTTAGGGTACATGGGAATATAATATAATATACTTATGAGTATGACCGTAAGTGTTTTTTATAGACTTATTGTTACAAGAGGAACAGTTTAACTAAATCGATTATATGGATTAGTTTAACAACAATTATTTCATTCAACAAAAATAAGATATATTTCAGTCGCATACAGACAAAAACGCAACATATTTTTTATGTAAAACAATACTTTTTTTATTTTACACTTTTATATATCAATTATTTTTCACTTGTGACACTTTTTGTTTAAGCTGAATATTATTTAGTTTTTTTTTCTGTATGTAGCTAATTTAACTCCAATTTTCTCACGATATTCTGACACGAGATTTTCGTGGAGTGTTTCCAATAGAGTATCAAATCGGATCGAATGTAATAACGTACATTTCTGCATAATAGGCATTTCAATAGTGTTGTTCTTCCGCTCCGATGGTTATTATTCAAATTTTAATAAACTCGCTAAAATGGCATTGTGTCGCGAGCTGTTAAACGTAGTTAATATAATTATATAATTTATTTGCACACAATGGAGCGTTTGCCTACCCTCGGGCTGTGAAACAGAGAGAGATAGAACGCCATTATAAGTCAGGATAATAAAATTTTGATCAGGTTTAATTTTGCACTTATTTCGCTGAACTTTCGAATTGTTATAGGATGTATGTTTTTAAATTCCCGCGTTTAAGCAATACCGCAAGGAGCAGCCACTTGAGGCGCCACCGTTTAAAGCGTTAGTTGTCAATACAGAACCCTGTAGCAACTATTCTCGACAGATAATCACTGACAAAGACAACTTCCTTGATTTCAATCGGCAAATTATGTGTTCACATTCAATAACAAGTCACTTATGAATAATAAAAATAATAATCGCCCGACATTAGATCCTTGAGGAACTCCAGATGTCGCTATGCAGTAGTCATACTATTAGTCACATCACCCAACTAGCACCAAAGTAATTCTAACTGAGATTGGAACCTTCAAAGATTAACTATTAGATAACTACCACCAAAGTTGCTACTTTCTTGTGTAAATAACTTAATATAATAACTAATAACTGTTACAGTGACAGTGATTTGGAAGTTTTATCACTAATAAAATGTCATTTGTTTTAATTTTGGGGTTCAGACCATCGCGCAATAATATTTATTTCGAAGCACCTACATGTTTCACAAGTAATAAATACTGTATTTATAAATATCTGTCTAATACCTACTTGATTCAGAGTGAAGGAAATGGAGATGGAATAATGTAGAAAGAAATGAAATATAACAATATTACCAGATAAAGAAAGCAACATACTAATATGAAAGAGTGGCAAAAGAATGTTGAAGTTACTTAAAAGTTGTGGTTACCATGCCGCGACGTCCCAGCACCAAAAACTTATTCCTCATTTTAGTAGCAAGCAGGTAACGTTTATTATACGTTCCACGGCTAGTGGTAAAACACTTTAAAGTACCTATAATAGTCGTAGCAACGTTCCAACGACTAATTGTGCTAGTTGGGTGTGATCACCATAAGCAATATATCAAGGACATCTGGATCTGGACATCCTCTTCTATCTGATGCATATCATTTAGTAGCGTAGATAGGCTTAGATTGGATGTTGTATCATCAGCAAACAGTATACTCAATGTATTATTATCAAATATTGTAGGTAATTTAGGTTAATAAATTAAAATAATCAACGGACCCAGAACGAAACCCTGTAGTACACTAAAATTCAATTAAAGAACAGTCGATTTATTACCATTGTGCATTGACAAATAAGAAGATATTTGTATAATAACTGTAAAAAGAGACAATTCCGACACTTAAACCTACTGGACCCCTTACTATTTCGACGGAGTTGGTCTCTGTCACTCATCCGCTACACGTCTAAGTGATGCATTGTGTTCATATGCGCCCATTTAAATGGAAGCTTTCAGGATAAAGTATGTAACGGCCTTATTACCTTTATTGTTCCTGGGCTCGGCGTATGGGGGATACGGCGATGCGGCGTCGCGTTCTTTTTGCCACTCGGTGTCAGTTTAATAACGCGGGCGGTGAATCAAACTCGAGCGCTCGATGGACGCATGGATACGACAGAAAATGAATAAATTCTACGAAGGGGAACCGAAATTGATTCGAGGTAGACAACATATATAACTTTTGGTAAATTAAAATGTAACTGAACGATTAGTTTCTGTCCTTGAGTTGCGCAGATAATCTTAAACCCTTTTTACACTTTCGACAAATTTTAATATAGTAGCTATGGAGTCATCTCCGATTTTTTTAATTTCACTAATCGAAAGTTTTTTATTAGAAAAGCAAAAAACAAATTTTTTGCCAATCTGCCTTCAATTTCACCCCCAAATTCACCGTTAAAATTTTGCATGATTTTTCAAATACGTGTAGAAGAATGTATTATTTTAATCAAAATGGCGTTTATCCTGGACAATTTCGAGGAAAAATAAGCCTAAAAATGGTATTTAAAAATTTATAGTTTGGCCACGCCCCCAAAAAACAATCGCCCCCACAGCGTAGACCTGTGACGTCAGACGCCCTTCACATGTGTTATATACCTAACTACAGCAGTATGCTTTAGTTTATATAGGTATACGATTTCCATACTTTCGGACAACGCAGTAAGTACGTTTAGAAGAGTTAATATAATATTATATTATTATTATTTTATGTTATTAGATGTTAGTGTGTTAAACAGACATTGGTATTGTATAAAGTTGCAAAATAGACTCGTAAAATGGGCTTCTCACCGGGTAAATGGAAGAAGAATTGAATTATACCATTATGTACGAATACAACGCCTAATATATTTCATTGTGACAAAAAAACTGAAACAAAAATGTGGCGTAGGGCGATGAAGCACGACGAAATGAAGAATTGCAACACTGTTTGTCTGTAAAAACCATTTTAATGTAAGTTTAATTGGAAATGTAGATACCTATCTACATAAGTAAATAAAAAAAAATAAAATGTAAAGAATTAATTAAACTTTTCTATTAAGCTACCAGAATGTACACAGGGCGTTTACCAAATCAGTCAGACCTAAATTTTTTCTCATTGTACTCAGCAAGTCTTTCCGATTGCAAATAATATGTTTTGTATTTGCTCCTACCATTTACCTGATGCAGAATGTTATATGAGACATTTATAAATTTTTTCTTAGACACCCACTACATTAAATTACCTGTTTTATTCTGAAAACATAATAAAAGTAATAAATGTTAAACATCATTATTCATTATTTTTACTTATTATTTTCCTAATTAAAACAAGTAGGTAGTTTCATATGAAATCAGATGTCATAGTTTTATACTTTTATACCTCAAGTATAATCATCTATCTGATACTTACCCAACCAACAGCATTGTCGCCGTAATTGTCACGAGCGAATCTAGATTGTAAATAAAGGAATAAGTTACCTTTAACAATACCGTAAGTTCACCACATTACCACTAATAATTATGGCATTACCTATACAGTATTTACATTATTTTGCATATAATTTCTTACGAGTTTACATCCAGAGCAGCCTTTAGACATCGCTTTATTTAGCTTTTATTTTAAAATATAGACACTTAAATTTAATCAATTTGAAAAAGTACCTCGCAGAGGTCCGATATTTATCTCCTTTAATCCGAAATAAAAAAGGCGCCTCGCGAATTTGTTCCAGCTCCAGACAACGACCCTCTTACATTTCTAATAAATCCCAATCTCTGGCCGATAATCGTCGAAAAAGTTGCGACGAGGCAATACGAAAAAAATTAATCATTAATGTAACTTCGGCCCTTTAAACGCCTTAATTCGAGAGATTAGAGGCACTCCTTTCTGCGAGCCCCAAATTAAATTTCAATCAAACTTATTTTAAAGTTTCCCCGACAAAAATTGCACCTCCGTTAAATGGAAAGAAATGTCGGCATGGAAGCGTCGACCCGGTGGGAATATCGAGAGCGATTTGGGTGGCGCAAAACTTTCCAAACTTGTTAATAGATATTTGTTTGGCGACCGGACGGATTCGTCATTTGCATTTTCTTGAGAGGTGGCGGTTCGTATTGCCGAGGAATTAATCCTCCAATAATAGAGACGCTGTTGAAACCATCGCTAGATAGCTATGTTCGTTATGCATGTATGTCATTCACAGCCAATATTATGATTACACTGAATACTATGGTAGCTGTATTTGCTCCGCTTTTTATTTGGATTAGACATAGGCATTGTTGTTAAAACCTTATAGGGATTAAACCATATAGAGTGGTATTAGCTATATACCATCGTTAGATAGCTACGTTTGCTCAGTTAGCTATGGACGTTAAATATAGTTAATATTACTGCATAATTTATTATTTGTATTAAAAGTACTTACTATTGTTTTATGTTACGACTATAGAAGTACTGCTAGCTTTGTTCGTTGCGTTAGCTACACACGTTAAATACAGTCAATAGGGTAGTATGCTAGTTGTATTTGCCATTCTCCTTATTTGTATTACAAATAGCCACTGTTGCTTATATTAAACCTCTGCAGGGAATAGTACTAGGTTTGTTCCTTGCGTTAGATATATACCATCGTTAGTTAGCTATATTCACCGCGTTAAATACAGCCCATATTACAACTGCATACGGTAGCTGTATTTGCTATTCTCTTTATTTGTATTAACTAGTTACTATTATTTTATACTAATACTATATAGGAAAAAGTACTAGCTTTATTTGATAATGTTAGCTATACTATGCTATGCTTGTGTTTGCTATAATTCTATTTGTATTACAAGCAGCCAGTACTGTCTTTATTTGTATTAAAAGTAGTTACCATTCTTGAATACTAAGACCATATAGGAAGAAGATCTAGCTTTTTTCGTAGCGTTAGCTATACACATTCAATACAATACTACGCTAGCTGTGTTTGCTATACTCCTTATTTATATTAAAAGTAGTCACTATTGCTTTATATTAAGACCATATAGGAAGCGGTGCTAGTTTTATCCGTTGCGTTAGCTATATACATTAAATATAGCCAATAGAGGACTATGCGACTGCTTGCTATACACATACACATAACCAACAATGTTAGCTTTGTTCACTGCGTTAACTATACAGTATACAAGTTAAAAACATCTGTAGGTACCCTCTTAATCTGTACTAAAAATAGCCCCCATTGTTTTACATATATCTATAGACGCTAAATACAGTCATTATTACGACCACTACGTTAGTTGTATTTGCTGTGCTCTTAACCTGTTTTAAAAATAGTCACTACTGCTTTAAACTTTTAAAGAGCTCTGCTATGTATGTAAATACAGCCAACATTACAATCACACAGATATGCTATATACTAACCACAATTTTATACTAAATCCATATAGAGATCAATGCTAGCTTTATTTGCTGCGTTGCTATACACATTAAAACAACTAATATCACGAACAGTGTTTTGTACGTTTTTTATGTATATTAAAAATTCCTAACCATTGCTTTACGTATCTCAGAACTAGAAATAGGATTAGTCTCAATCTATCTTGTGGCACACTCAGATTAAAACTTGTGGAAACCCAAAAATCTCAAATAGTTATTTGATTCTGAGAATTGAGGAGTGATTTTCAGTTGTCCCAGCCTTCCGACTAAAGCGCTTTTCGGTGCTCGGCGCGAATGCATCCGGCGGGCGAGGGATTTACTTTTTCTAGATATTAAATATTCAGCCGCCGGCTGAGGACGAAGAACAACACGAGCGGACGTGTAGACGCATACACACGGCGAATTGGTTGTAAATCTCGTGCTGCGGATTTTTATTTATGCCGTTCGGCCGGCAGAAGAGATGCACATCAACGTTATTCGAACCGCGCACGGCCCGTGACGTCAATAACGGTTTAAATTGGATTCCAGATTTATCTCCTGCATGCACACAATATGCATAGGGGCGTACACTCCGCGGAAAAATCGGGGGTCATTGTCGAATGTTCCGTCCGCAGTGCTCCGATACCCACCCCCAAATCCGATGGGATTTTCGAAATTCTACGCCTTCGAGTTAGACGAGAGGAATTCACAACATATTTTTCCTTCAAATCTGGCATGTAGTAATCATAAAAATATTTACTTTATAAGAACGCCCATTAGTCGGATTTGTTTAAATTATACCATAACCGTTAGTTTCATAACACACCGCCTAAGATGACGTCACGAATCAGTACTTCAGCCCTCAATAACACCATACGAATAACCTTTTTTCACTAACCAGGCGATATACGGGAGAAACTGATCCATAAGATCGATTCAGTTCTGTCCAACAAACATGTACCAGTAGTTATGTTCTAACTTTAGCGTATTGGAACTTATTTTAGCCGCACAAAAGAGGTACTAGTACGATAATAGTGTACAGTCTACAGGTTCGTGATCGAATATGAAGTCCTTACGTATATGTAAGAACAAAACGGCCACGGCAAAAAGCATAATGAAACGTGAGCACGCAGGGGTTAACAGTCTATGAATACGATTGTATTCTGATAGTAAGGTTTTCAAATAGAAGCATACAACTGTTACATTATACCGGTGTTTAAATATTTTAAAAAATAATTATGAATTGAGGTATCTAGAGGTTGATTCGCAAGTTATCGAAAAAAAAAATTGAAAATAGATACGTCAAGAAAAATGGAGCCAATATCGTATTTTTTTTTTGTGAAATTCTTATAGTTTCCGAGAAAAAAATGATAGAAGTTGTAGTGTTTCCAACCTGTAAATCACTGGGCTACTGCAGTCTCTAGCGTCAATAGAATGCAGGCGATTCTAAATACTGATACCCAATCATATAGTATGAACGTTTTTACGATTTTTGGCTTACGTATATAGCAATATAATGACTTCCGAGTAAAATGAAATTTATGTCAATTTATACAGTTCGAAATTATAAATTGTTTACCTTTTCTGTGTTTTCAAATGCTAACATTCCAATAACGTGTAAGACGAAGTTATAATTTACTTAATTTCGTCTTGAAATCTGTCTTCAATATACAGGAATTTTTTAAAATAGTTATGATAGGTAAATATTTACATATTTATTACGAAATTGTGAAAGTTATTTTGTCTCCAACTAGTAGTTAAAAATAAGGTAATAACTAGTTATTTTTCCCTATTAAATTCTCCAATGTGCTAAGTTCTATTTTTATTACAATATAATAAGGTTTTCAACTTTATTGATAACTTCTAAAGAATATTTGACTACTTCAATTAACTTAATAGAAATATTGTTCTATATTATGGTACAAATTTACTTGTTAATATCTCGACGTAAATGTGTAGTATAAAGGTCTTTCACGAAACAATTTTCTTGTTATATGTATTCAGACAGCTCTTTATGTAATAGGGCGTAGAAATTGTTTTGTGTTTTGGCGATCTGCAGTGAAAACGAACTTGTGTCGTATGGGTAAATCAAAAGATGAAGCTCTACAGACGAAATACCATACAATATTACAGAGTTGTAAAAAAACGAATTAAAAAATAATTATTGTGTTCATATTTCGACTATTAAATTTAAGGCAATACTGCAGATTATGTAGTACCTAAATCAAGTTAATGATAATATATCGATAAACACATCATATATGATAACACTGATATCGTCTCAGATGAATTCAGTAGTGCATGTGAATTGAAATTTGAATTAAATTCCGTTCGAAAATATTTATTTCGTTTTTGTTATTACGCACATATAATATTATTGGTTTTAATTTGATTTTTTCAATCACAAATAAATGCAAGAGCAGAATTTCATATGTAGGTACCTAGTGATAATTTAGTTGGTAATTTCTAATTGATTACTCATTAAAATTACGTTAATACAGATAATATTAGTTAATACATTTACGACGAAAGATTATTAAACACATTTTATCACAAAATACACATCAGTTTTTATTTTACGTTATTTTTCAGTGTAGTAATATTATTAAGAAGCAATAGTAAAAATAAGGCGCGTTATTTTTATGAAAGTTTGATCATCACATTATACGAAAAATTTCCTGGGTTGTACAATTTGTTAAATGGAAACCAAAAATACAGACTTTATATTATATTAAAATCTAAATATCTATAAATGCCCATATACTACTTGTAGCTTTGTAGCCCGACTTCTTTTCGATAGTCTTTCTTTTTCTTCCTATCCCTGTTCGCTATTAGAATGTATATAAGCAAACATATAATGTTGTATCTCTCGGGCAAAAGTAAGTCATATAAAGGACATAATTAGGGTATATTTTGGTAATAATGTATTTTATATTTTGAAATTTTAACATAAAATTGGTCTATATTTCTTTTAGGTTCAATTATCTTATTGGAAGAAAATTCTTGCCGACCAATTATTAACATCCATATTACTTTAGTTTTTGTACCCACGTAAGGAAAAAGGCCAACAAATAAACTTTTCCTATGCTCGAGCACAGCCACACAGTGTTCAATTTGTGGATTTTTCTCTAGATTAAAGGATTTTTTTAATACAAACAGTTATTATTTTAACTGGTACACATTTTTATTTTGAAATATGACACTTATAAATGTGGTTTATTTATACAGAGTGCAGGGTCAGATTCCGTCCAGCCACTATACATAGTAATTCGGTGTACTATATCTTAATTGCAAATTTCGAAAAGTATAAAAGATAGAAGGATATGGTTTTTCTAAATACTGGGCTACTTAAGATGCCGCAATCACAATTTTCGTTGGCCTAAGATTTAAAAAAAACTTGTTTCAAAGAATTCTTCGTATCTCAAAGAATAGCCGTGACATCGAGAGGGAAAATTATTCGTGATACGATTTTTTTTCGTACTATCAATGCTTCTAGCAAATTCTCCGAAATATTCTTTGGGAAAAACTGCACAAAAGAAGACGTAAAGACCAATTTATCACAAGCAAATAGGACGAATTTATTATTGCTCCCCCTCTCTCCCTTGTTATTTATGCTATGAATTAAACAGAAGTGTACCGGAAGAGCGGCGTCGGTATTGCGAAAAATCGGACGAAAACACCGCCGGCAGTAATTCCATCAACTTTAATGCAATTAAATTGCCGTTTTAACTTGAGCGAGCCAGTAAAATTTAATATTAAAACAAAAATTGCCGCCCCGGAGTACGATAGGACGGGGGACAGTCGCTAAACGGCACTTTATACGGAGGGCAACCGTGTCCCTAAATAAACGAATAATCTCTCCCTTATGTTTCGAGTTAATTTATATGTCGTTGCCGGCGAAGTAGGAAGGCGAGGAGGGAGCGACTTTAATGAGATTCTCTCTCGAAATTATGACTCAATTTAATAGATGTTCGTCCATTAAGGCAACTAAATGGTGAAATATTTGCAGGAGAAATTGACCTGACGTCAATAGTGACAGATGTATGGGACAATTTTTACTTGAGAAAGGGAAAAACGTTTCCTTTTTCCAAGAAGCGCAAACATAAGAAACGTTTTTATTAGCCAGTACGTTTAAAGTTTTGCTTGTGTTGTGCTATATCATATCAATTCTGCGGTATTAGACGCATTTTCGTAGTTCCCGGTAAACATGTGCCCATTGCAGCTACTTTTACAACGGTGTGCAGTGAGTCCAAGTGTAGTGCAACGCGAGGAAAGTTTGAAAGCGAATCCTGAGATGGAGGTCCCCTGTATAGATTGTTTGTATAAAAAATAAGGAAAAGGAAGCTTGCAACCTTCCGTATGGTTATAATAAATATTGTAATAATGGCACTATCAGTTGTCAAAAGGTCTCATGAAAACAGTATGAAACAAGTTAGAAATAAGATCTGTCAATTGTACAAGTTTTGTCCAGGATATATAACAATTTACGGGTAATAAGTTAATTAAAATAAGAAAAAAGCTAATTATTTTCACCCGTTCCTGTTATGCGTATTAAGAAAATTAATTAAATATACGTTTTGTTATGATGAATATTGCACCCCTGGTAATAATTCAGTGGAAAATATGTACGTTCGGGGAAAACAACTTCATACAATTTTTATTCCTTAAAATTTCCAACGCTTCGATATCTTTATTGATTGTTTCAAGGCTATTAAAAAAAAGTAGAAAAGAGATTTTTTGAGTAGCCTTGAAAAAAGACAATTTTAAGAGATAAATACTGAATAAAGTTATATTTTATTTCTTTGCTAATTACTCTACTGAATTGTATGTATGTACATTATTGAGCATTTCTCATGGAACAAGGTAAAAAGGTACAATTTATGGTCTTTCACTGGAAATCCATTTTTCAAGTAACATTTTGCTGAATTTTCAACGGAATAGGCACTTTACCTGAAACCAAATCAGTTTTTACTTGGTATTAATATTTTTTCGGAAACGGTTACTTCTAACGACTTCACCAAGAAAGCCTCTTTTCAGATAGGTAGTAGAATCGAATATTTCAATAGTCAAAGATGCATACATTAAACTGTAAAAAGTTATGCCATTTCGAATAAGCATGATATGCCATAATAAATGTTGCCCTTTACTAGTGGCATTAGAAACAAATTTGAACTTTTCGCCCCCAAAAATCCCAAACCTACAAATTTATCCAAATATTTTGATAATTTTGAAGCGAGAAATACGGCGATCTTATTTTGAACGCTCTGTATGTATTTTACAGCAGTCTGCCAATTGATTTTGGATTTTACTTAGTGACAGTTCGTCCAATCAATAAACTTACCTCACACTTATCATTTTACCGCGTGAAACAATTTCCGACTTAAATATATCGGGTGTCGCTCCTCCCTTCCTTCCTACTTCTTTGTTTGCTCCAATTTCGAGGACGGCGCAGCAGCAGCAGAGCGGCTTTGTTTCCTTGGTCCTCGGCTCATTAGCAAGTCTAACCGCGTGCCTGCGCCAGTTTAACAGGCTCTGTTAATTCTTCACTCCTCCACGTTGGCCACAATTGGAATTTAAGCTTAGTTTTATGATTTCGCCGGGAGGTATTTTATACATTAATTAACAAATGAGCCTTAGCTCCGCGCCCCGTGATAAACCGTTAAGGGAGGGCAATTTCTAAATTGTAAGCGTATACAACTCCATTCAACACGAAGATTCTGTTCGACAATAACAACCGAGAGGTACTTACTTAACTGTGTGACAACTTTTAAAGGCAATCAGATATGTGGACTTACCTGAAACAAAAAAATATATATTTCAAAATGTTGCATAATTTCTTTATAAAATTGTAGATTTACAATCGAACATCGACATTTCAGAAGTAAGAAACATAAAAAAATCCAAAAAAAGATGACATGATAATAAATAATAACACCGGCTCTCAAAATAAAAAAAGTGGTTCGTACATTTGACTAGACACTGTTTATGTATGTAAATTATACTGCAGGAAACAACTACTCCGCGGACTAATGCCCCGACCGGCATTGAATTACTCCTGCAGGATCTGTGTGAACAGCCAAGAACTCTAGTCGGACACACCACCATAGGTGAAATGACCGACAATTGAACTGGCTGTTCCTTCATAAGTATGTTCACATATAAACTGAGTGCAGGTGAGATATAAGTGGTTTGCTTACTTCCTGCTCGGCCTAAGCTGCTCGACTTACAGGAAGCGACCTACATTGCAGCAGGTACTTAACGCAGACCTCTCGCCCTGGGCGACGAGCCATTAAATCTGTAAATGATACTGCAGGAAACAACTACTCCGCGATAGCTCAAACATCCTCAAAATAAAAAAGGAACGAGTGCAAAAAAATTTGAAACATTTTTTCTGATCTTAATCAAGCATGTTTCTTATGTATTTTGATGGGCTCAAACAAAATTTGGAGTTGGAGTTAGTTGCATCATACATTTTGCGAAAATCGCAAAAAATCATACTAATGAGTGAGAAACTTTAGAAAAATCTCGAGGGGTGTGACACTCCTGAAATCAGGTGTACGTTTTGTGGCAGATCAAAAAAATATGTAGAAATCAATAAAATCTGTAAAATAATGCAAATCGCATGAAATCATGCGAAATCTTGTGAAATCACCGAAATCTGTGATATCAGCATGCAAATCAATTGAGCAATTTCATTT
The DNA here is from genome assembly GCA_037114965.1 of Monochamus alternatus. NCBI lineage: Eukaryota > Metazoa > Arthropoda > Insecta > Coleoptera > Cerambycidae > Monochamus > Monochamus alternatus. The sequence continues at coordinate 20,078,231 of CM073428.1, forward strand.
GATATATTTGTCATCTGTCAGAAAACTTTAAATTTTTAAAATATTATATTGATTTTGCGCTTTGTCTTAAATTAAATCTTGAGTAAGTTTGTATTTGCTTTATGTGCTATATAGTAAACTGTCAATGTTATATGATCAGTGCAAATAAGTAGAACTGATGTTCAAGTTTAGTTTGATTTAATTACTTAAATATTATGGATTTGAATTAATTCAGAATAAATTATTATACTGACTTGAGTCAAATTGTACTGTATTACTCGAGGTACTACTGTATATTGTATTAAAATTGTGACATAAAACTCATTAAATTGTTCTCAACCTTGAGACATTTAGACTTTGCCCTAGCACAGATAAATGTATGATTTCGGCGAGCATTTACATGAAGAACATGAAAATAAAACTGACACAACAGAGCTGCACGTTCTAACTTATGGAATAAATTCAGTAATTGATTTTTTAACCACTGACAGTCTGCAGCAAATAACAGTTTCTTACAACTCAGCTCAGGGCAGAAGTCATTAATAAAATATAAGAAAAGCAGGGGCCCTAAATTGGACCCTTGAGAAACTATCGAAGTCTCTCTATAACAATATACGAATTGTTCAAAGACTGAAATTCAACAGAAAAATTTGCAAATACATGTTTTGGATGAAAATCCTTAACCTAGATCACGTAATCGCGTTAAGAGCGTTCCTGATGGATTCGAATGGGATATTTAACGAAATACGAGAGTAACGTTATGGCTTCCGTTCATAAATATTCAAATAATGCGACGTATTTTTCCCGAAGCATGTATTACATAAAATTTATGTGTCGGAGCACTTTTATGGTCAAGTCCGGGGCTATCGAATCGTGCGAATATTCCGTGTGTAATGGCGCTACAATTTAAAAAATATCACACTATTTCATGCCAACGAGTAATAAATTTAGTTTAATGATCGCTGTACGAGGTCGTCCCGAAATTTTCTACGCACGTTCAAATATGTCTAAATATACCTAATTATAAAAAGTGACACCATAAATAAATCAATCCACAATTTTTGCAAGTTGTTAAAATGTCAAAATAATTTTCGCGTATTGTCTATTTGTAAATATTTATGTTCCGCTCGATTTAGATAGTGTTATGATTCTATATTCTTATTTCTATGTTTATGTACAGAACGAGATGCGACTGAAGTTGTATCGAAATACAGACATCTCTAGTTCTAGAAGCTCTAGTATCAAATGTGCAAAAATTATATGTCCTTGCGGGATTCGATTGGCCTGTTTTATATCTCGGCTCTTAAAATTAAGACTATTATGTTTCGACCTTAGTACATGCTTGTTGCTGTGTTTCCTTTAGCATAATTTAAGCTTTTTTTTATTTTTGTTATTTGCTTTTTAATCTGTTTTTGTTCTTATGTTTGTATTACTTATATGTTTTGTATGTTTTTGTTTTTATATAGAAAAATTTGTTTTTTAACTTTATGTAACCAGCCTGCCCTGTAATTGGTTTTCACTGTTGGGCAGTTGTATTTTAAATAAATAAATAATCTAGCTTTACACCTGCAAAGCGTCAATATAAAAAAAATGGGTATATAAATAAGGAAGTACCTATACACAGGATGTCTGTAAAAGGTCTTTACAAAAACATACCACATATTCCTTAGACCAAAATAAGTCGATTTAAGTAAAATTACCTTAGTACAAAGTTGCTTCGTTTGGGCTCCAGAGGGCCTTGAAGTTACAATTTTTAAATCGTTTTTCCCATATAAATTTAAAACGGCATATGCGATTTTGATGAAATTTGGTATATTGGTAGAGTTTTATGTGGCCAAAAAAATGGTGTTAAATTTTTGTCCGATATTAATCCATAGGCGTAGAACTTGATTTTTTTTAATAATTGCACCTAAAAATTCTACGGCAATGGAAGAAAAGGAGTTTGAGTATGAAATTTAGATTGCTCAACTCATTTACTTTAAAAAAGATACTCTAGATAAGACTCGATTACTTTCATGGTTTTCGCTAAATTTCTGTTTTAATAATTTAGAGTGTATAGGTTTCAGAAAAATATTTATTTACAACATAATCAAAATAGAGATTTTACAAAAATTGTTCAAAATGTTCACCATTTTCACGCATACAAAGATTTATACGTCGAAGAAAATTAAAATGTATCCTTTCCATAACTTCTTCATCACCTCTAAGATTGTTTATTGCATCTTGAATACGTTGCCAGAGTTGTTCCTCATTTTCTACAGGTTCCCTGTAAACTGTGGATTTCAGATGTCCCCATAAAAAGTAATCCATCGGTGTTAGGTCTGGGGAACGTGGTGGCCAGTTTACAGGTGCGTCATTACCTCTGCCTATCCAGTTGTGTGGATACTGTGCATTCAAGTGGTTTCTAACGTTTACAGAAAAATGTGGTGGAGCTCCATCTTGCATAAACCACATATCTCTCCGAAGTTGGAGAGGTAAATCTTCTAACAATTCTGGCAACGTATTTTGTAGAAAATCCAAAAAATTTTCTCCAGTTAATCTTCGTGGAAGTATGACAGGATCAACAATGAAATTACCAATTATTCCAGCCCACACATTAATTTTGAATTCGTGCTGAAAATGGTTTACTTTTATTGCATGCGGATTTTCAACGGCATAAATATGTTCATTATGGGTATTAGTTATACCTCTTCTCGTAAAACCCGCTTCATCGGTAAAGAGAACCTTCTTGACAAAGTTTGGATCTCTTTCTCTTTGCATATTAACAAATCGACAAAAACCCAAACGATTTTGAGGATCATGGACTAATAAATCTTGTACTGGCTTCTTATGGTATAGATATAGACGATATAGCAATTGTTCTCTAAGCACTTTATGAACGACATCTTTACTTACTCCTAGTTCCCTTCCAATTCGTCTGGCGCTTAATTCTGGATCTTCTTCAACACGTTCTAAAATGTCTTCTTCAACTTCAGGAATCCTTACAAAACGTTCTCTTCCATTATCAACATTGTTGGGAGCAAAGGAACCGGTCTCCCGAAGACGTCTCTCAACAGCAGCAAAAGTTGGGTGGCTAGGTACACGACGATTTGGAAACCTTTCAAAGTACACCCTGACACTCTCTCGAGCATTTCCTTCACAAAATCCTAATGTCAGTAACATATCGGTATATTCTGCATTGGTATATTGTACAGTCATATTAATAAACCACGCAATTTTTTTTTTAATTATTGAGTCAGATAGAACACTTTCAATCGTTAACAAGAGATTAGGTGTTAAAACTTGACAATATTTTTATTTAGATGGAAACCAACAATAAATGTTTTTGTATAGTATTGCAGGCAAATAATTAATATTCCTCAAAAAATCGTACATGGCAAGAATCGAGTATTTTTGTTAAAAGTCTCGATTAGAGGTGTTGAAGAAGATATGAAAAAAGTACATTTTTATGTTTTTACTACAAAAAAAGTACCCTTGATAACACTCGATTTACTCAAAGTTTGTATTTTAATAATTATTGTTTATGTTCTAAAATGCAAATTTCGTCAAAATCATGAGAGTAATCGAGTCTTATCAAGAGTACCTTTTTTAAAGTAAATGAGTTGAGCAATCTAAATTTCATACTCAAACTCCTTTTCTTCCATTGCCGTAGAATTTTTAAAGGTGCAATTATTAAAAAAAATCAAGTTCTACGCCTATGGGTTAATATCGGACAAAAATTTAACACCATTTTTTTGGCCACATAAAACTCTACAAATATACCAAATTTCAGCAAAATCGCATATGCCGTTTTAAATTTATATGGGAAAAACGATTTAAAAATTGTAACTTCAAGGCCCTCTGGAGCCCAAACGAAGCAACTTTGTACTAAGGTAATTTTACTTAAATCGACTTATTTTCGTCTAAGGAATATGTGGTATGTTTTTGTAAAGACCCTTTACAGACACCCTGTATATTACTTATTGGATATTTAGTTAGTGTAAATTTGTAAAGATAAAATATTTGTTCTATATTTAATAGTTTTTTAATATACTATTTCTTTACATCTGATATAAGTGATTTTAGTGCTGGACACAATACTAGTAATAAATAATGCTTTATCATGCTGCATCTTTCGTATAATAATGTGACATCAACTTTTACAAAAACAGTTAATAATACGTTTTAAAACACACATAATAAACATTTACAGCACATATAGACATTGCCGTCATCATCAATTTCAACACATTTTTAAAAAAAATGACTTTGAAGCCTGAAGGTGTTCTGGTTGAGTGATGATCTTGATTAGGGGTTGTTTAATGTTAGCTTAGAAAGATAATTTATGAGAACTGAAATTACTAATGACAATTTAATTATAGCATGTAACTTCCTATATTTAGGGGCCTCTTAAAACCAACCAAATATCAAATAGTCAAAGTGGCATATGTTTCTTTACAGTTTCATTTTCACACATTTAACTTTATTTGATTTTTACTTACATTACATTACAAATATGTAGAGTGGAATGAAACCTAATAAACACTAAACAAATATCTGATTAAATTTTTATACTACAAATGACATAAAGTCTTCGAACATCAAAATACTTTCTGATTAAATATAACTTTTCCTATTTCCTCCCGACGTTATTTTCGGTAACTGATTTATTACCTAATAAACTGCCTTATTAAATACAATAAAAACATCCCGCTCCGCTTTTGTTTCTAGTCAAAGATGCGAAATCCAATCAGAACAGAAATTAAGCTGATGACTCAGAAACAAATTTATATCTCTGTATTGATTGGGCTGGATTCATTCCAATATTATCAAATAATGAAAGCTGGCATGATCTTTCGATATTTTACCAATACAGCAACGGGACGACAGAAATTTGGTTTGAAAAGTTGTGGGATTCGGAAGCATAGGCGTCGTCAATGATAAAACTATCGAAATAAAAACACAAAATATCGCAAAAGACAACAACAATTGTTAACTATAGTGTAGTATATATGCTTTAGGACCTCTTTTTAATTAACTATATGTCAGGTACGCCACTGGCCTCAAATTTAACATTTGATGTTTTCCATTGACCGATCTGGTTGAATAAGGGATTATATTATATAATCGACTACGCAGGACCACCCCTTGACAATAGAAGCTTCCCCAACCCCACTATTAAATGTGTTTCGTTAAATATAAAACTGGGTATAATGCAACTGTTGTGTCATGGGGTGTCATTGTGCTGTAATTCAGGGGATGCGACTTTTATCAATTTGTTTCGCTAGCAAGGAATTCTGTGTAACACAAAACACAGTTGACAGTTTATGTTAGCGTACTGTATATTTTTTTATATTTTGCGAACTAACGGAAATATACAAATTAAATTTGTTGCAACCACTGTATGTCTGATATTTCTGACAACCTACAAACGTCAAAAGTTTTGGACAAATCCTCTTGTTCCTATAGATTTAATCGTTTAGAATACCTACTAGATATTGTACAAACGTATGCACATATTTATGGAACATCATATATATTTATTTACAATGTCCCCCGTCTATCATACCGGTACACATTGAAACGCAAACGTCAGCTCGAATATCGAAGGATGGCTTCTGAGTGAAATAAATTACTTATATTATGTAAAGTTTGACGTAAGTAACCTAAAACTACATACAGGGTGTATGAAATCTGAGTGCTAGTATTCAAAGGATTTCTATATAAATCCATAAAATTCTTATGAAAAAAATTACACCGGTCCTGGCCGTATTGCGATAGATGCACCTGTGCGACGACTACAACATCAGTGCTGCCAAATGTGAACATAAAATGATGAACGAAAATTCTGTATCTCTTTATTTATCCGTTTGACCAATTTCCGTTAAATTATACCTGCTAAGTCATAGCTGTTACATGGTAACATTTTATCCAGGGCCTTATTAGATATTTTGTTAATGTGGCCACAAAATGTAGCTAGGTACACGTCACGTCTACTCAGGTCCACTTCTGTCGGATAAGTCGTCGGTTGTCTCACCTACAACACACCAAGGAACTGAGGAGTTAACAAGCTCGAAAGCGGTATCTGTCTGGTGTGCCGCTAATGAATGACCTTGGCAGCTTGATTTAAGTCTCCCAGATGTTTATACATATTTATTTTATGGAAACACCTTATATAAATAATGAAATACTACTCGAGAGAGGAATATAATATACAGGGTGAGATACTAAACACCAAAATGTAATGTTTGAACTCATCATACCTTATACGAATATCGCTGGTTTAAGAAATACAGGGTGTTGAAGGTTTAAATTTTAGTCTGAAATATCTCAATAATTGACAAAATTTTGAAAGCATGATTCTGAAAATTGGTAGTGTTGGTTTTTTTGATATGAGAATTACGAATATGAAGCTTATTTTGACGTTGCTCCTAGAGGGCGCCACTTTCACCGTATTATTTAGGTAAATCACACATATTTTTCTCATCTGTTGAGCTATGCTTAAAAAAGTTAAAAATGTTAAAGGAATGTTTAATTCTATATAAAAACTGTGTTCTTGTTTAAGTCGCCTAACTTTATCGAGTTATTTCCATTTAAAAGTTTCAATGGATTTTGGTAGTGATTTCGCCTTCAGGCGGTGGTATTGCTATTTCTTTTCTTAGTAGGCTTGTATCAAATTTTCATGTCAATAAATATTAGCTTATTTTGTGTGCGTGTGATTTATTATTCCTGCAATTATTGAGAAATTTCAGAATAAAATCTTTTGAACACCCTGTGTTTCTTAAACCAGCGACATTCGTAATGAGGCATGATGAGATCAAACATAATATTTTCGTGTCTAGTATATCCAACTTAGTGTTGGCCCATTCTTTCCGAATCATCCTGTATATTTATGTACTCCAGTTTTATTTTTCTTAATACAATTTATTTTATTCAAAATTACTTATTATTTCAAACATTTGTAATAATTCTTTCAAACCTCAAAGAAAACATAATTTTAAGAATAAGAATTGTTGTCTCAACTGTCTGTTTGTATAAACAAAACAGTTGTTTATACAAATGGAACCTCATCTCATTAAGTATATTAGTTTTCTTAATATCAAGTAATTTGTATTCTTAAAAAAATATATATGTTCTTATTATACAAGAATAAGTCAATCTTTCAATAAAGTATTCTGTACTACTTGAAGAATAGTGAAATTAAGCTAGTGTTGGAACGAGTGTATTCATCTTGATACATAGCTTTTTTCGTGTGTAAATAGCCATATACTTGAAAAATTCAGTTCGTATAGTTAGTTACTGAATTAGATTTTAAACAGCAACTAGCAGCAAATAATAATGTACCCCCATCTTCCAACCCCAATTATCACTTCTCTCGACATTTGTAGCCAAACAAAGCCCAATGGGAGATCAATGGGGTATCCGACCGCTCCGATTATTATTTCTCACGCGCTCCTCTTCCGTTTCATTTAATTTGGTCGAAATTTAAATTCATGCTCGCGTTCGACTCCCACCATCCCCTAACTCGGGGGTAGGTCCGACTGCTCAGCCTCGTGTCCGTGTCAGTTCCGTTGGCATCTGCCGGCGGAGGGGTGGCTTTCGCACAGGGATGTTCGACAGATGTGTGGTGCTAATCACTAGTACACACAAACATAATGTACCCAGCGTCCGGGTTCGGATCAAGTGTGCGCCGGTCGCGCCGTCGCAGGGTCGGACTTGCCTACGCTGACAGTATGAAGGTATGGCACATGAGTTGTCAAACTCGCAATTCGTAGAGGATGCCGATAAGTTAATTTCCTTTAGTTGCTTTTCACACAAAGTTGTACAATGAAATATACAGGGTGTCCTGACGACAAAATAATGCGATGTAGCAAAACTTATTTTATTTATTGTCAAAAGTTGATAGTTAAGATACAAGGAAAATTTAAATTTCTCGCCCCAAAAACTGGCGTATCATACACAATTGCTTTTAGAAGGTCCCAAACGAAATAATCCAGAGGATTCAGATCTGGCGAGCGCGGAGGCCAAGCCACTGGTCCTTCGCAAAGAATCCGCATATTTGGGTGGTTGCTGGGTTGCCGTCCAATCCATCGACGAGGATAGTTCTCATCCAACCACTGCCGTACTTGCCTTCCGTAATGTGCAGGGGCACCATCCAATTGCATCCAGTTCCCTTGGCGTAAATTTAAGGGGACATCTTCAAGCACGTCGGGGAAAGAGTTTTGCAGAAACTCATGAAATAAATCCCCATTTAAACGAGGAGGCAAAATATGCGGCCCACAGAGGTTATTACTTAAAACACATATCCACACATTTACACTAAACTGTTGCTGAAATGAAGATTGTCGGACACATCGAGGATTGACTTCATTCCAAACGTGAATGTTGTGGTAATTCACAATTCCAGCTTTTGTGAAATTAGATTCGTCCGTCCATAAAACCTTATGCAGAAATTGTGGATTAATTTCTGTTGAATCTAAAACCCATCTACAAAAATTTAAACGTTTTTCAGCATCTCCTGGCAACAAACCTTGAACTAGTTGGAGATGGAAAGCCCTTCGATGATCTTGTTTGAGTACTCTCAGTACTTTCGATTGAGATAAATGGAGTTGCCGAGCTGCTCGACGTGTGCTTAAAGTTCTATCGATATCAAAAAGATTAAGAATTCGCTGATTATTTCTTGGCGGTACATTACGATTATGATCATTGTAACGGCACAAACCATATTCCGAAAATCGACGATGTACATCTACAAAAACTTGTGCATTTGGAATTCTTCTATTAGGAAAGCGTGTTCTGTACTCCCGAATTGACGCGTTGGAATTTCCGTCACAGAAACAATAAACATAATGTATATCGGCATATTCAGCATTTGTAAACGTTCTTAGCATTGTTTCTTAGCACTAAAAATGATCTTTAAATAATACTTTTGACAATGATTTTCACAAACGTCAGTTTACACAAGTCACTGACTTTTGTTTTCATGGGTTGCTATAACGTTAAATGAAATTTACGCGGCTGGTGCGCTACACTGTCACCAATTTCATGAATATCTCAGAAACAAGAAAAAAGTCGAAAAAAAAAACAGGAGACGAAAAAGTTTCGAAATTAATTAGGTCAAAGTGGTGTGTAGATGTTTTATTGAAATTAATTATTATTATTTTTTTTTAGTTTTGAAATAAAGTAAAAGCGGGGTAGCATACAAAATACACTTCTAAGAGGGGTAAGTAGTTCAAACTTAAGAAGCTTATGTAAGATCATAAGGAGTGTTTGTGTTCTGAATTTCACTTAAATCGGATATGTGGTTCAAAAGTTATGAGGGAAAAACGAGAAAAAAACTCCTACTTCCACGCCCTCTATCTCGGAGACGATGCGTTTTAGGAAAGTTTATATAACAAATGAACATTATTTTAACCTGTTCTATCGATTCCTGAAGTTATCAAGATTAAACCTAAATCACCCTGTACATATATATATATATATATATATCAAATCTTCTACAATTCCTATCAATGAAGTCATGTGTATGCCAAACATCTAGGTATGCTAATGAACAATTCCACAGACAAAGTTCTATTCAATAATTATTTAAAAAAAATTAATCTAGCTAAATTTACTAACCTGGTTTAATGAAAACATTCTATAAATATCTAAGTTCACTTTTGAAATTGTGGGAACTCGAAAATTCAACCACAATAGATGAGATCTGACCTATTTCTGCATTTTTAGGATTGCTTCTTCAGGTGGCCTCCTTTAAGTTGAGTCATAATTAATAATAATAATAATTAATTGAAAAATATTAGTATATTTGTGACTCTTTTTCTAGGCGAATTCCCCGCCCATGGTGGAAATATATCCGCCTCACCACACTAATCTTATAAAGGGATTCATTTCCGCTTCCAGTTCTCATTGTGAGAAGGGAATTTTTGGTTTACAAATTGTTCGGATATTAAAAGTATACCAGACATAGAAAATCTAGCGATATGAATGTCTTTGCTCTTTGACAATCCGCCGCTTCATGGGACATGTAAACTGCACGTATTGCAATATCAGGAATAAAAATTTATACGGCGCCTTCAACAATGTCCGAGACATATGTGATCACGAACGTGCTGGGCAACCAAATGATAACAATGGCACCCCAAAATTCTCTATAGGCGCAATAACAAATAAATAAAATGTAACCTTAAAATATCCGTTTAAATTTCGCATTTTTAAATACACTAGTAAATATAAATTATACAAACAAAACACAGAAACATATTTTTATTTCTGTTTATCATGTACAAAAACAGAAAGAACTGAGGCTGCATTGAAATAGGAGAACAATTTTTTCTTTAATTAATAAACAAAGTCGATATTGTGGAATGTGGCAACAGCGCGAGGAGTACAGTGACTACAGATCAGTTGGTATCTCAACTACGAAGTGTCTGTCGCTTGTCGCAAATTCTTTTACGTACCACTGTTTCCTTAATTTCCCTTTGGTTGTTGAAATGTTTAGCATACGTGACTATCTTACTGTTTTAAACATTTAAACATCACCAAATTTAAACATTTAATATAAAAAAATCAGTAGTTCTACCATTCTGTTTAAAAATACAATTGAAAAACAGTTGTCTAAACTAAATTCATAAATTTTTACAAGTTGTTTATCTTTGGATTTTTTATCATCACTAAAAAAACAAGGTGGCACGTGGTAAGCAACCTACAAACTGATCGCCTAGCACAGCATGTATTCGCACTGTTGCCACGTTGTGATAAAATGCCTTGATACAATAACTCGACATATTTTAAGAACGGCATGAGTGATGTCCATGTACTTATTTAATTTTTTTGTTAATTTATACTTTATCCTATATTAAAGTTATGACAGTCGAAACTCTAACATCCTGTATTTAAGTGTATATTCATTACGTTGCAACACAACGATTTGTTTTGTTTTTTTTTAATTCGTCAGGGCCGACACAAGAGCTGGCTCGACTCAGGCTCCGCTCGTTTTCGACACATGACTGACAAAGCCGTTATATGCCTGTCTAGACGAGGGGCAGGGCGAAATTATAAAAATACGACTGGAAAAAGTAATTTAATTAAAATGATGAATAAGCCTTCTCGGCGCAGCCAAACGCCGGTGCAAAATAAACGAATTAAAATAAATACACACCGAAAAGAGAAACAACGACTTATTAAATTCATCCCCAAACATGAAAACTTAAAATGAATATTTGCCAAAGTAAGTAATTAACGTGTAGGTTTTCCAGCTGAGGCTAACTCCCTCGCTAAACGATTTTACTGTTTGTTCTGTTTCCACTTTTATTACACAACTCGTGTAAACAACGGGCTCCGATACAGACCTCCCGTCTCCGCAGAGGGATCTAGTCAATTCCGCATATCCCCGAACGGTCGCAAACTGGACCCAGTTTCTCTCCAAAAAAAAAGGAAATACCGTTGCTCTCCTCAACGAAATAATCATTCTTTCAAAATAACTTCTGTTAAAACTAACAACATATTTGTATTTTTTAAATAGACATTTCCGTTTCAGTAAGTACAACTGCAATATTAATTAGTGTTATATGGCAACATGGGGAATTTATCGTCGTCCGCGGTTTCATCCCTGATTCTGCTGCATACGGAGCTCCATTTGAAGAGGACAAGATAAGGAAATGCCAATAAAAAACCAATTCGATGCTGGAATTCCGCCTCAGAATTTCAGCAATCCAACTATTCACGTATTACAAGAAATATCAGCATCCAGCGACTTATATGAATTTTACGTTATGTTGGCAGTGGAAATTCGCTCTAAAAGCTAGCGATATCTATGCCATTTAGGCAATAAGAAATCGTTTCAGAGTTAAGAACTGCGGACTAGACATCTTTTGTAAAAGTAATTACTTGGATATGTTTCAGAATCGATCATTTCTCATTTTACAGAGAGAATGTGTATACAAATGGTGTGGCGTTTATAATGTATAGAAATTATAGAACATAAAACATTAAGATGTAAATTAACTGCCTGCTTTCGAAAAAGGGACCAAAAGGGAGCATACAGAAAACAACCATTGCCAAGCGTACTGCATTTAACATTCCTTAAAACCAATCACTTTAGAACTTGTTATAGGCCAACTGTGCAGTGAGGTCAAGGACCGGCGGATGGATTTAAAAAACAACCCAAACGTCTTTCGTGCAATATTATTTAGGTTAGTCAAACTTTCAAGGATTTTTTTTATATTAAATGTTTAAATTTGGTTATTTTTAAATGTTTAAAACAGTAAGATAGTCACGTATGCTAAACATTTCAACAACCAAAGGGAAATTAAGGAAATAGTGGTACGTAAAAGAATATGCGACAAGCGACAGACACTTCGTAGTTGACATATCAACTGATCTGTAGTCACTGTATTTCTCGCGCTGTTGCCATATTCCGCAATATCGACTGATTAACGAAACAATTGTTTTTATTAGTAGAACAGCTATGGCGATTCTGCTCCACAGTTCAAAATGGCGACTGGAGCAGGATCGGCATAGCTTTCAGTCGTCTACGTCACAATGGTTGGCATCTGCGCGATAGAGGTTGATGACCGGTCGTACTGAGCGTAAGTATCATTTATTGGTGTATTAGTGTAATATGCATGTATATCGACTACGTCAATTTGGTCGATGATCTGCCTATCAGGGCTGATGATTAAAATAAAAAATAATAAAACTAAACATAAATAAATTGAAGAGGGGGGGTAAACATTGCATTGTATGGCCATTTAATGCATAAAATTATGGTGAGAACCCTTAATTAACAGAATTTTTAAACATCAAATAGATTTGTTAATTTTTTTCTCGAAAATAGTTGTTTAGGACCCATGTATACAAGGTGTTTTGTTAATTTTGATGTATACTATAGCCTGTTGAATTTATGGCAAACCTATAACATCCTGTATATAAAGATTAATATTTTAGTGTGGAAAAAACAATTAATGGTTAATATTCTTCTCGACTATTGGTTGAAACGATGTCGTTTCGCTTTATAAGACTCGTACATCAACATATAAAAATTATTCCCAGACACAATCACAAATCGATCATCTGTCTCGCGAGACGGCCTGGATGCTGGCAACTAATAGAATTTGTCGCTCCGCTGCCCCATAAACCATTTTTACCCGTCTGGCTCGACGCATTAATTCTAATACCATCCTAGACGTCTAATGAATTACCCAATAAAACGAATTACATTGCGAGATAATGCCCAGGAATGCATAATCAGTTATTACAATATAAAACGTGATTAATGACGATTTCCAAGGCGGTTGTACCATGTCGCTCGTGCATACACTTCCAAACATAATATATGACACTCAAACACACGCTTTCTGTGAAAATATACGTAGGATCTACAATCCGCCTTCCTTTATCAAAACATATCTCCATTTCGAGGAGGTGACCACACAAATCTTGCGAAATCAAGCAAAATTCATCGTCATTTAGAGGTCTATTTCACGTTTTTTTGTCAATCTGAGTTTCAGAGAATGTCGTAAAGCGCCATCTTTCGCATTTTCGCCACTGACATCGAATAATGCGTTTACTTTTTTTTTGTTTTGTTGTACAGGGTGTGATTAGGATCAAAATCAGTTTTTTGACCAAGAATGTCACAATTCTGAGAATTCTCAGAAAGATTCTTTTTTGCCGAGTTAATACATCAGGATGTTTTTGAAGTTTTTTATACAGAGTGTCCAGAAATGATGAGCAGCAAATTTAGAGCATAATTCTATACCGAAAATAAATGCTACCTCTTTCTATATTTCCAAACCTAATTATTAACGGAGTTACAGGGTGTTAAAGTTAACATTTTATTTTGGATATTTGTAAATAACTTCTTAAGGAATCCAAATATTTACATAAAATGTGTAAAACAGTTATTCGTCGGTTACCTCACTTACGGCATACTGTTGACAGCTTATAAGCTTGAAACCGGTATATGTCTGGTCGACCGCTGATGAGTGACTTTAGCTCTTTGCTGTAGGTTTTCCAGGTGTGATTGGGGCATTAGTAAGTATGTTGTTTCTTGAAATTCGGTATTTACAAATTATTTATTAGTTTACCCCGGAATGCCCATACGCAAAAGTTGTGGTAAAAAGCAATAAAGCGCTCTGGATCCAAAATAAATATAATTATTATATATACTTTAATAGTATATTATGCAACGATCATGTATTAATAACCATTACATGAGAGTTGCATACACTATTTTTTGTACACCCGATAAATAATCAAAAACCATAAATTTTATATTTTTATTGAATACAATAGGTAACAGTAATTATTCGTATGAACTGCATTTTCTTTCTCCGATATGTGTGGAGGAGTCGATGGTAATTCTTCTATATCGCTGATATCAGACATTTTGACAAATTATCGAAGTTTAGCTAGGTATCTACGAAAATTTAATACGTACTGATTTTGACATCTAAAATAATTACATAGGAACCTAGGATAAACGTCAAATGCACAGCATGCTTGATTGAACAATTATGGATTTCTATTGATTAAAAATCTGTATCGTAATGGGTATCATTATGAAACGGATTATGGGCATATAAGTGCATTGTTATAATACGGGTGTAGAAAATAATAATTTATAGTACACTTATATAGAATTTATTCTTGATTTTCAGTTTAGTTAAGTTTAAATTCTTAGGTACATACGAAACCTTCATTTAAAAGGCTGGCTAATAGGTATATAACAAAACAAATGTTTTGTTGTAGGTACCTACATAAAACTCTTTTTTTAGAAACATTCCAATTTATTATTAATTTTGTAGCACAATAAATACATATCTTTTAGTTACTTAAATACCTATCTACATTATTTGAAAAAACCTAGCGGTTATTAACGATTTCGCTTTAGAACTTACCACTGAATTTTTACACCTCTCTCAATTCACCACAAATTGGCGATTTGAATTAAAATACTCCATCATCATAATTAAATCTACCATTGATAGATTAGATGGATATGCTTTTAAAAAGCATGTTGTGAATTTAGCTTTTACTGATCATTTATAATTTAACACAGAAGGATCCTTTGGTGGAATTTTATTCTCGCCTATTTACTATACTGTAAAATAAACATTGATATTTCAATTCATGTTTCTTCGTAAACTATTGTAATTGCACTTCCGTCAACATCGACTTCTAGATTTCGATAGGTAGAGAGAAATAATGACATGGGACAAGAAGGGTAATAACAAAATGGAAATAAAATTCCAAAATAATGATAGTGAAGTTAGCTTTAGAAAGCAAGCGGAAACAAAATGACAGCACTTGCCCGAATTAGAGCAGAGCGAGTACAGAAAAGCTGTAGGAAGCAATGACGTCACACCTCGAGATAGTTTAATTCCAATTTGACCTCGTATATTTCGAAAACTACTTGTCAGATCGACGAAATGGCCGTATTACATTTCTGTCATTAGTAGCTAAGCGTCACCGCTAGACGTCATCATCTGCATGTGCCGGTTTATTTGAAAAATATCCCTATCCACAATGTTGTATGTATGACTGCTAAATTACAATTGGACAAATAAACCTATCCTATCCGTATAGATGCCTAATTGCCGAGTCATTACAATATTTAACAACCTGTTTCCCGGGCTCGAGGCCTTATATGGTCAGATATGTAGATTAATTAGGTGTTGGGTTCGGAGATGGGCTGTAAAAGTCATTAAAGTATAATTAACTGGATTTTTATGCCGATATAATAACGCATTCGGAAAAAATTACAAACGTTACTTGGTCGCATAAAATGACGATAAGGATTAGTATCTGTGGAGTTGATTAATAACGCTTGTCGTACGCTCGCGAAAAATTATCTGGTGTTTATATTTATTTACGTATTAGGCGCTACCTGTCTACAGGATGTCCACGTCTACTGTACATCTTATGTTTTGGTATCAAGTTGTTAGACAGAGTTAAACTTAAAACAAACAGAATCAAAAGTGAAAAATTTGGTGCTAAAGTTTGATTCGATATACAGAGTCTCCGGAATACGAGTTCCGTAATTTTATGGATTTGTATATCTGACGAAAAGCAATGAAAAACTCTTATGAAAAAAATGTCTATGCCACGAAATTACGAACTAATACTTTGTAACTAACGTAATTTGTTCATAATTTGATTTTTGGGTTAGTATTAATGAAGTAAACAATTGAAGTTTCTGAAAAACTCGTTAAAACGGTAACGTTTGACAACGTTGCAGTGTCAGGCTGCTGGTGATAAACTAAAAGTAATATTAGTCATAATGGTGCGTCAGCTAATGCGATTCATTTTTGTCTAGTTTTACTTTGATGTTTGTAAGTGCACATAAACAAAAATGGAATAATTTATAGTAACCATAACCAACAGCATCGCATGTTAATTTACGGCGAATCTAGGCAAAACTCTCTGGCTACGAGACGTTTGTACGGTAAACGCTTCTTGCAAGAAACGGTCATTTTAAACCCTTGTAACTCTTATTCTGTGGTGTAAAAAGAGCTCTAAGAAAATCATTCACAGTAAGTATATATGTTTAGGTGTGAATTATTATGTATAAAACATAACAATCCTAAGACGTTGTCACATATTCAAGACCTGTTTGCTGTTATAATTCTGTTACCGTTGGTCAGAAAAGTCTTAAGTCAATTATGTTTTGTTTAGTACAACTTATTATATGTCAAAATTAAAGCACTCATATACCGGACACCCTGTATAATTTAATATACACGGTTAACTATGAAGTAAGTACAAAAAATTTTAACCAAGTGATTAGAGAAACCTAAAAGACAATAAAAAAATTATTCCAGAATTTTATCTATATTAAAAAAAAGGGCAATACCCTCGTTTCTTGCGGAAAATCGACGCCTATGAACTGAGATGGCTCAAGATTCATAGATAAAGCTTACATCTGTCAACAATGTCAACTACCATGTGGTCATTTTTTTGCAGAGTTTCTAAATGCAAAAACGACAAAAATTAACAATCTTATTAGTAATAATACCTGATATGAAGGTAACAGTTAATCCAGTTAGCTGCAGTACTTTGCATTCTTTTTTCATTATTTCTTTATATACTCATTACAACCACTAACTGCCGATAAAACACACTTCCCGCAGGTAGAGCTAGATAAAATGCCTATTTATTATAAGAAAATCGAACGAAAGGAATAGGTAGGTACTAACAGATAATAGAAAACTTTTAATGCAGTCTTGTCCCACAACCTAGAAAAATAAACCGGCGAACTATATTGTAGGAAAATATCTGTACCCGACACAAATTTCTTTATTTAATAATTGTAAAACGTTTAAAGTTAAGAAAGGCACTAAAAACTGAAGAAGAACTACAGAGGAACACAACTACAACGTAAACACAGGAATTAAATTAAACTAAACGTCAAACGTGCAAAATAAATGACTTCAGAGTGGACGGGCCCCCATAATCGATAAACAGAGGTTTAGTAAGGTTTTAAAAAAAATTGCTTTATAAATAAATTTGTAAATTTTTCAGTCATAGTTAATTATGTATAGTATAAATGTAGTAAAACCAATAGAGCAGGTATAGGGATTTACCAGAGATTTTATAAAATTTTATATATTTTCAGAAAATGTGCCGTTCCTAAAGGAAATTCCAAAAAACCGTAGCAAAAAATTATATTTGATCCACCCTCGTGGTAAAAACAAAATATATTTTTTTAAAATTGAATGCTGCATCATAATAACTAAGTGTCGGAGAGAAAAATATACGCAAGACCTTTATTATTTTTTTCATGCTCTAGTTTTAACCAAAGTTAAGGACGAAAAACCGTTCACACCCTCTATAAACAAAGCTAGATCGATTTTTTTGGACACTCAGTTAACTAAGACAGTATGTCATCGTTGTGCCGTTCGAAACTATGCCATAAATTCGGCGAAGACATAAAAACGCTCAGAAATGTCCCTTAAAAACCCATCCCGACAATGTACTGTAATCTGCTTCATATACATTGGAGCCGTTTCAATTCATCATATTTTTATATGGATGCAATAACTCGGAAATGGCCGACGAAACATTAAACGATGATTTACAACACACTTAGCTAACGCCAAGTGGGACACACTAGCTGCTTTGTATTGCGCCAATGTTTCTTCGTAACTCGATACAATGTCGCCATTTCATTAGATGAGGCAAATAAGTTATTCCTCCGGTTTGCTGAACGTAAAGCAGGACGTAGCAGTTGCACAAGTACGTCAACAATTCATTTCATACTATCTGAACTACAAAGAGCTGCGAAGTTAGCGATGACTTAGTTCAAAATAATATGGCAAACACATTCAGTAAAATTAACGGCTAATTTGTTATTAAAGCCCTTAGTAGTTAAATCTAGCGGCAATTGATAAAAAGTGGCAACATCGCAGTACGTTAACAAAGACAAAATCATACCTACAACTATGGTTTCCATCTTTGGATGTGTTTATTAACCAAGATCCCTAAACCTAAACAGAGAAGGTTGCCTACAAACCAGTGGCGTCACTGAAACTGACATATTTGAAACCCAAATGTGACGTCATTGGTATTTGAAACTAAAATGTGACGTCACTGGTATTTGAAACGAAAATGTGAAATATAATAATAACAATAATATAATAATACTAATCAATTTTGGCTTTAATTTCAGAAGTATTCCTGTGTCCCATGTTATTTTTGTATTGCTGGAATTATTTTCATATTTTGGTCAAACCTCAAATTATGTTGCGTTATAACACAATTTATATTGTGGTTACTTGTAGAACCAACATGAAAAAAAGGAAACTGACGAATCTATTACTTTCTATAATGTCCCAAAAGAACCTTAGTTAAGAAGAGAGCGGAATGGAAGGTGTTAAGATGCAATCGAAAAGAGACTTTTTATCTAGATAACCAAATAATTTGCAGTAAGCATTTTGATACAAAACCATTTAAAGATATATGTTGTAGAAGAAAACTGAACGCAGCGTCAAAGAAATTATAACCTACAGATATAAATTCTTGTCATGTGCTGTGTGCTATAGCATTACATTAATCATTTCAGAAATTTTTCTCCTTAATCTGAAGTCTACATCGTGCAATTACTCTGTGAAGATTGTTCCATCAAGTATTACTACAAGTACACAGGCTCTCCAAAACACCATGAGCCAAAAGAATAAAAAAGATTGTAAGTGAACTTCCGGAGTCGAAAGCCACAATAAGACAAGTATGGTCACCAGAAACTCCAGTTGCCAATGTAATTTTAAATCATCTAATCAAATAAAATACATGTAGACTCAAAATCGTGCAGATAAGTAAATACAATTAACTGAACAGTAACTGAGATTGTCTTGTACCATTTGTAGTTACTATTTATATGTGACAATTAGTATACCTATTTTCATATTGCATTTCATTTATGTATATTGCTTGTACTGTAATTTTTTATTACCTCAAATTGGTGCAACTTTCTTCTTTCTGATCTAATATAAAGTACAAAAGAGGTGTCTGCGAAAGTTCTAATTATAGGGTAAGTTTTTATTACGTTTTCAAATCTTCAACCTTAATTTCCAAACCAACCATAATGTAGATATATAAATTTGTTTGGAGGGAGTTTTTTAAATATTTTTTACATCACCAAAATTTCGATCTAGATAAAAATAAAATTGGCAGCGGCGTGCTACATTTTTAAGTTTAAGAATTTTTATTTATTTACAGTATTAAACACTTAGATGGTAAAAATATATGATATTTTACTATATATGCTGAGTTATGTACAATATTTCAGTTATACATACTTGTATGTATAGGTAATGCTAATTGTGCTGCTGCATATGCACTCAATGGACTTTTTAGAGGTATAAAATATGTTGCTTCTCGTACCTACATGCTGCTCCCTTAGTAATAATAACTTGCCCTTGGTGGAAGTAAGTTATAAAGTTATGATTTGTAAGATAAACGCATATGAAATCTTGGGTAATATTTTGTAGCAGCATCGAAAACACTTGGCATTACTTAATTATAGATTACGCAATAAACTGTTAGAGATCCTTTATTGTATGTACTAAACTGTTAATAATATTGTAATAGTACTGTTTAGCAACACAGAAATTATTAAATGAACACTCAAATATAACTAACACTGAGTTGGAGGGCGAAAATCAAATTACATATCATCGACGTCATCTCATCTCAAAAATATTGCAATACAATTAAACGAAAATTTACAGATTGAGATTAAGGATATTATTTATTAATTATGTATACAAATTGACAACATCAACTGTATTAATTCTAGTGACAATTGACAAAAAGTGGCAACATTGCTGTATTCAACAAAGAGACAATATCGTACCTACAACTAGTTTCCATCTTTGGACGTGTTTATTAACTATATATAAGTATAAATAGTGCAATGATGACATTTAACTAATGAACGTTGGAAAATTATTTATTTTTAACACAAGAAGATAGTGGATGAAGTCCTAACCTGATCACAAACCAGCATATCGCCAGATGTAGCTAATTTACATTTTACTTGTGTACACAAGGCCTGTAATGCCTGTGCAAATAATGTATTAAATAATGTTAATACAACTCGTAGAGTTAATATTGGCAGAAGAAACACTAAAATCATAATGATTTATCTTTGAGCTGGTGATTTAGCTAGTTTCTTTCCCCAAGCACGCCGGGTTTGTTTGCGATGATATTCTGTAAATATTAAACGTAGCCGGTATTTTTTGTTGGATAATATCGAGTGTCCTGTTTGTGCTTTTTGTTTAACTGCAAGACTTTACGAAGTTCAAGGGTTTAAAATCAAAGTTTACAAAAGATAAATAAAATTACAGTAA
Organism: Monochamus alternatus; assembly: GCA_037114965.1. NCBI lineage: Eukaryota > Metazoa > Arthropoda > Insecta > Coleoptera > Cerambycidae > Monochamus > Monochamus alternatus. Next base: position 20,099,038 of record CM073428.1, read on the forward strand.
AACAACTAACAACCGAATACGTACTTCTAAAAGTAATATCTTACTTCGTTTGGATGTTTTTAATTCAGTAAATTTCAAATCTAACCATCCCAGATCATAGCTCCATACGTGGCTATCAGTATGAACAATATTTAATTGCGATTAATGTTCTATTTAGTTAAAACATTAATAAATTATCACTTGTTCTGTGTTAAACACTGTGCATGTGTATGACAAAGAAAGCAGAGAGAGAACGTGAAAATTCCGACTCTGTGCCTCTATGCATATATCTTCCAGCTGATTAAACAATTTCAATAACACAAACACAAAAACACAAATTTTGATTACAGCAACACTGTACATACACCGGAACTTACTATGTTTAATGGCGGGACGGGTATATCAGTTACAAATTTGATGTGTCTGACGCAATATATCACAACTAAATTGGATGATGGTGGTCAGATAGATGCCATCTACACTGATTTCTCGAAAGCATCGACTGAACCATCGTATTCTACTGTCAAAATTATCAAATATCGATTTAACTAAACCATTTATTAATATCATTACCTCATATCTCTCTCGAAGGAGATTCACAGTGGAGTATCGTCATTTCTGATCTACTGAAATAAATGCTACCTTCGGGGTCCCTCAAGGATCGGTTCTAGGCCCGCTACTGTTTCTAATCTTTATTGATGATTTTGTCCACAACCTGAATTGCGAGGCCATTCTTCAAGCAAATGACCTCAAATTGTATCTGTCTGTGTCAGATATTAATGACATTGTCGAGCTTCAATCAAACGCGGAACTCTGGAAGTGCAATTATATGTATTTCACGAGGAAAGTATATATTACTTTTAATTGCAAGATTGAAGTAACCGTAATTAGGAAATGCAATATAGTTTTAAAGATATCGGGATGGTACGCTTAGTTTTGTTGAACACAATAATATACAACGTGGGGTATATGGAAATCTCAGTTTTGTTCTAAGAAATTCAAGACAGTTTTCTGAAACTGATGCGACGAGATGATGACGACGAAGATGAAATAGATGATGATGAAGATGGTGTAGATGATAATGATGAAGTTGATCATGATGATGACGATGAAGATAATGAGGAAAATAATGAAGACAAAGGAAAAGTCGATGTTGGAGAACTTGCTACTTTCTAGTTTCTATACAGACAGTCGGTAAATAGCAATAAGGAAATGACCAAGTGAGATGTAACTTTGATGCTATTTGCCAAAATTATAAAGTGTTGTTGAATATAATTGATTAATAACATAACAGTTGTTTGTCTCCAGGAGACTCGTTTGAAATTGTAAATGATTAAATAGGAGTTACAGTACAGTACAGATATTTAATAGGTTGTCCAGGAATTCGTGCTGATATTAATTTTATTTTTAATATTTCTGAATCACCATACTTATAATTTGTAATATAAGATATTTTATCACGAAGGAAAGAGATGTTGTGTGTTTTTTTCCAAATAGTTTTCATGACACGAAACCCACCGATTCTGACCGTCACGAAACACGCTCGACGCTGTACACCGGTGTAAATATAGATGCAATGTCCACGTTTTCTAGTAACAACTCATAAACCCCTCGCCTGGCGTCTAGGGGAACACCCGGCGGACCCGCAGCCGGTGCCCGAGACATTAGCGGCCCCCGGAGCAAAAATAGACGGCCGCGAAGACGAAAATGATAAACGTTCAAAGAGAGAAACCGCCCGGCCTAAGCGAGCCGGCGATGATTAATTATGATTAATTTCCGGCGGCGATTCAAGTCGCCATTTTACACTGGAACACGGACATAATGAAGCACTGAATACGCCATCGCTGGGAATAATTTGCGGCCGCAAGCCATCTCGCACAGAAATTTAAAAAACAGACAATATGAACCGGAGGATACCGAAAAATCACTCTTCCACGACTAGACTACATATTATACAGGGTGTCTCTAAAAGGTTTGGGACAACGTTTCGCTACATAAAGTACGGTTGAAAATAAGTTTAACTAAACTTGCCTTAGTTCATAAGTTGATAATCACGAAGCTACACGGTGTCAAAGATTAAAAAATAAATCGCGTTTTCTTTAATAACTTTCGGCTGTTACACGTTAATTTCACGAAATTTTGTATCCGCTTCTAGTGATGGTAAATTCAATTTTATTGTCAATTTCGGTGTATCTTCTAGAGGACGCCACCGGTGACGATTTCGAATCCTTCAAACCGTTACAACTTTTTTGTTCCACCCTGTATGTTATTTTGGACTAGAAAAATCTCATATCCTGCCTTTTTTAGTTAAGAAATATATACCTTATTAAAGCTGCTAGGAGTAACGGTTTCCGAGAAAAACACATCTAGCTGATGACATTATTTATCTACAAAATTCAAAAGTATTCATTTATCCACGGGAAGTCCTCAAGCCACACTGGTAATTTTTCTTGAAGAAAGTGCAAATAGCTCTCTGTAATTAAATTATTTGGTATAAAAATGGAGCCTATTAGATTTGATCCTATTATACCGGCCCAAACATTTGTTCTAATTTCATGTGGAAAGTGGTCAATGAGAATGCCTTACGGCTTTAAAAATGTTCTTATTTATTATTATAATGTTATTTAACCGTTTTTTATATAACAGAAGTTATACAGACGTTTAAATGTAACTATGTAGTTCTGGACTAACCTTTCGGCTTTTTGTTGTTTGTCGCAATTCTTCCCCAAAGTTCGCCGTCCTCCAATTTCGGGGCCATCGCGGCAAACAAAAGGCCGCCCATCAGAATAATCCGGCCATCATCTGCAGAAAGCGCGCCGTTGGCGAATACGGCCAAACCCGATATACATATATACCGATCCGAACAAACAAATGTTATATACGTATAATTCCGACGGAGATCAATAACGAAAGGCCATTAATCAGAAACTGTTTGCTATACGCGGCGGGTCGAATAAGAAACCGCATAAACAATTGCCGACCGGTTACAATGCCTACTAATTAGGGTCCATCATCCGGATGGACGCTTGAGGTTTGTGTGGCGAGGTTCACGAACCGCGGAGAATTGGCAAGGATGAACAGGGATTATAATCATGGACTACCTTTACTAAGTGCTCTAACCTACGCTATCTGACACAGAAAACGACGTTTTCAACCTGAACATTTCTAAATGTAAAGCTGTAACATTTTCTCGCTAAATTAACAATATTACCTTCGATTATCAAATTCGTTTGGGAGTGCTTTTTGGTAATAAGCTTCGTTTTGGGTTACAGTGTTTTTGTTTCTTTTGCTTGTTTTGTCCTGTAATTGGAAATATTCTGTTGAACAAATAAATTGATTATTATGATGATACCAGAATATAACGTTACTACTCCGTGTTATTATTGTAATATAAAAGTGTTTTACACCCTTCCCGGGGTGAATTTTTGACTTGAAACTAGAAAAGAATGTACTATGTGCCTTTCATTGTCCTTCTCTTTTTACATTTAATAAAGAAACTACTATTTTTCTTAATGCATAATAACTATATTGATTTCATTTTTATTTGGTAGATTTGCTTTATTTTTTTTTAACGAGCATATTATAATTTTTTGTCAGGGGCGTAATTTATTAGGTAGACTTAATGAATAGTATTTTTCTTGTATTATATACTTCAAAATTGATTTACATGCACAATTAGACTTTAAAAACTATAAATTAATTAATAAATCTAAAATATGACATGCATAAATATTTATTTCCACACAACATTCTGCATCTAGAAAACTACATTTATCTGAATTGAGAAAATTAAATTTTGTTACTAAATAAATGAAGATTTGAAAGAAATTGTTATTTTATAATTCTATTTTTCATTAAAAAAATATGCTGCCATTTTTGCTCACTCTGTTTTTGTGTATAATTTTACTCTGTTGACCTACCTCTACACAAAAGAAGAAATGGAACTACTCTTACTTTACCCACTAATTACCACCACATTGAAAAATCGAGTTTTTCCTTAAACAGTAAATCGTAATTTCACAGAAACCTTGAACCTAGCACGATATATTTGACTTCAAAAGTACATTTCTTTCTGATTTTGTCTTCATACACAAACGACAAGGTCACCAAAAATATGTTAGTGAGCAAGAGCCAATATTTATCAAATCCCTATTTGTTTTAAAACTATTTAGTCATTATTCTTAATAGAATCGTCCTGTATTTGAGCCTACGTCAATATTGTGCGATAAAACACAGCAGAATACTGTTTAACTAAGAGAATATTGTTTATAGATTAATTTAACACCATAAGTGTGAAGTGCATGAATTACGGAAGTTACGAGAGGAAGGCGATATGTGCAATATAAATTGTTTTATAAAATTTTAATTTGCATCTGAAAAATTGTCATCCAAGATCCTTACTCATTTAGGTATTTCATGTACTTCTAAATTTTTTTAAAATCTGAAGGTATAAACGCTTCCTTCGTTTTCCTGACCCAATATCGATGTTCCCTCCTGTATATGATGAAGTAATGTCCTGATGAAACTCCTAATTCCATGATTTCCTTGAGCAAACATAGAGAAACAAAGTAACCTCTTAATGAAGCCTATAAAAATTTAAAGCTACACTTCTAAAATTTAATTGGCGTCACTAAAATGTGGAAACGTACAAGACTAATAAAAACTGCTGAACGAGAGATTTAGCAGAGGCACTTTATTTGTTAATCCTTTTATTGCCGGCGATGAGATGGGTTTCATATATCCTGTTTCTCTCTAGTACCTGTCTAATTAGTATTTTTTAGTAAGCCTACGGATATTTATCAACATGTTTAGATATATTGATTCCATTCAAATAGGTCACACTGAAGAGTTAATATTTGAAATGCGGAAATAGGTCAAGTTTCCTCTATTGTGGCTGATTACAAGTTAATGTATCATACATCGTATCCGTATTGGATTAAAGCTATAATGAAAAAATTGAAATTGTTGGAAAATTGCATTTAATGTTTTTTTTACACTTATGTCTACCTCCTCATTAAAATTCATTATACAAACACAAATCCTAAAAAAACACAGCAGATAGTCAGTTAATTTCTTTTGTCAAAGGTGAGGTAATATTTTGATGTGTTGACAAACCACAATTTCAAAAAATTTTAGATGTGTTACCAACTGTCTCTAACTTACATTTGATGCAAGAAAATTGAGAAAGTGAAAGAAAAAACTATAATCAATTACATTATTATAACAACAAATATTTTTTTGATAATACGTTCACTTTTTCATTTAATTCTTTTCTTCCTCTTCTAATAAAAATTAAGTTATTTTCCAAGCCAGCATTCAAAATTTTTGTCACACAAGTTTGGAAGGATTCGCAATGATTTAACAAACGTCAAATTTGTATTAACTTTTCTCAAAGGTTCACATCACAATATGCTATCGTCAGTAAGAAACTTTAACACAGTAAAAAATAAATCGCATGACTTATGTCACGATATGCTGCATTTATATAATACAACTGTGGAAATATCCTTGTAACAAAGACAATATCGCGTGTGTACAGCGTGGTTTCTTCTCATAGTAAGAGAACGTCATGTAACTGTAGCTAGAAGTGACTGGATTGATTTCTTCACATCTCAGTGAAAAGATCAGTATAAAAACATTCCGTGCTTTGATCGCTTCGACAATACAGTGGACCAGTTTCCAGTTCCATGCAAAAGTGTATTTTTAAATCAGCTTCGATAATGCTCTAGCTTTCTACAAAATTGTATTTGTAAGAGACCCTTGTATATTCAAATATATATATAGATTTTTTTATAAGTCTGAACCACCCTGTATAAATAATTGTGTAATAAAGTAATATTTCAATCAAAGCAAAAATGGATAACTGTAATTAAAGTCACTATAAATAAATTCAAATGAAGGCGTAAAGATCAACATTGAATTAAATAAAAGGTACAAATTTGCATATTATTTATTTATTCTTTAAATCAATGGTTTTCTTATTTTTAAGTTACACACTGCTACACAAATGAAGCGTTCTTATTACAGTCCTGATGGCCGCTTCTCAAAAAAATCAAAGTGCCGACAACAAAATTGAATACTGTTTTATGCTGCGGTTAAAATAAAATTAAGCTTTAGCTATAAAGTACAAAACATAAACTGTATGGCACTTCAAGATATTGCAATAGTCTTGCGAAATGTATCTATTGCGAGACATATTGGAAAAAGAATTACGATTGCAGTATTTCTCGTTTCTATGAAAAATTAAATCATTATTAGTACCAATCGTAAATTTATTCGACACAGAATTAGTAAATAATTAATGCGATAGTTAATATGATTAATAAATGTTGTTTTCAGGGTTTCGTTAATTCCTCTATTTGTAGATTTTATCACGGTCTCGTGCAACAATAAAAACGTTTATCGCACGGAGTATCATGTATCATTTTGTGGCCGTTCACGGAAAAAATACTACCTAATTAGCTTTTTATTGTGCTTATGTCCATATTTATACAGAGTTTCATGTTTTTACAGATAACCAACACATCGAACTCGTCCAAGAATATAATAATTGTAGAAGTGGTAAACTTCCACATTGGTGTTCGTCGTATAATAGGTACTTACAAATATGTTCAACGAATCGCAAAATAAGGACCATAGTAAGAGAGCGACATCTGACGGTCGGGCGCAAAATACGTAAGTACTTAAAAAGTTCAACAAAGTTGACCTCAGTTAAACAATACTTCGCCAGCGCTAATTGGCGGCGATGAAGTTGTCAATTGAATCAACAGAATTTGATAGAACTGGATAAAAAGGTAACCATTGAAAGGTATTAATTAGCTCAGAAGATACAGTCTGCTGCATTCATCTGAGTAATTGTCCTTAACGGTGTTCCACAGGCACCTATATTGAGCTCTCGATTGAGTAATTATCCATATATTTGCGATTGTTCTACAAAATTACTTTAAAAGGTCTTTAAAAAATTCTACCACGTTCTTTGCATTAAAAATAAGTCGAGCTTACGTCTATTAACAATGTCAACTACCATGTGGTCGTACTTTTTGCAGCGTTCTAAATGCAGAATCGACAAAAATAAATATTCTTATTACTACCTGATAGATAGGTAATAGTAAATGCAGTTAGCTCCAGTATTTTGCATTCGTTTTTCATTATTTCGTTACAAACTGGCAAAACTACATTTTCACTCATTACAACCACTCACTACCGATAAAACACACTTCCCATAGGTACCGTTAGATAAAATGCCTATATTATAAGAAAGTCTAACGAAAAGAATGGGTAATAGATAATAGAAAATTTTTAATGCACCCGCGATAGTCTTGTCCCATAACCTACAAAAATAAACGGCGAACTATATTGTGGGAAAATATCTGTACCCGACGCATATTCCTTTATTTAATAACTATAAAACGTTTAAAATTAAAATAAGGCACTAAAAACTGAAGAACACAACTACAAGGTAAACACAGGAATTGAATTATGACATGACAGCGAATTTTACCTTTACCTTTTCAAAAAGGTTTTAAAAGAGAGAATAAGTAGTTTCTTAAAAAGATTTAAGATTGTTTCGGAATTTCAGTACGAATTCTTAGAAAACAGATCAACAAATGATGCTATAAAAAACTTAAGTTTTCACATTTACAATGCCTTAGATAATAGGAAAAATTGTAATTGTAACAGTATTTTTTGCTCTCCAAAAAGCTTTTGACACAGTTAGCCATGAAAACTTATTTTTAACGTTAGAAAACTATGGCTTTAGAAATGTTGCTTTAAAATTATTAAAAAATTGTCTATTAACCAATAAACAACGAAATGTATGCATTGAGAGGCTAGAACAGTGGAATTTGGTGTTCCCCAGGGTACTTTGCTTGGGCCTATATAAATTCCATTTTCTCAATTCCAATAAGCGGTAAAAATTTTTCTTATGCTGATGATAGTGCAGCCTTGTATAAAGCAGATTCTTGGCTTTCACTGAGGGAGGAAGTGTAAAGTGATCTTATATTATTTAAAACCTGGTTCGACAGTAAATTACTAACATTAAATATACTAAAAACTAAATACGTACCTTTTGCAACTTATGCAAGTTACCGAAATTCGACAGTTTAAAAATAGGAAACGAACTATTGCATCAACAAAGAGCATAAAGTATCTTATCATTTTAGATTCCCACTTAAGATGGAATGAGCATATCAAGACTACAATAAAAAAGCAAATATTTGCATTTGAATCATCTGAAAATAGTATATTTTAATCTTGTAGAATTTTGATTATGGGATAGTTGCATGGGGTGGAGCTTTAAATGTGTATATACATGATTTGGAAGTCATCCAGAAAATTTTTTTGAAAACAATGATATGTGAAGGAAAAATGGTATTCTGCCCAAAAAATATTTGTATACTAGATCTAAAATAACTATTTTACACGAAATGTGTTTTAAAGGCCTATTTGGCTCAAAATCGAGCAAGCAGTATGTGTCATACGAGGCAATCTGCAAAATTACTTCTACAGGTGCCTACAATGAATACCACTATGGTGTTATAATGTAACAAAATAGTGTTTGTTTGTTGGTTGTATTGTTTAGAATGGTATAATTGTTATTGTAAGATGTTGTATAGTGTATATTGATTATATTTATATTTTGGTTATTGTTTACTAGTTCTCGAACAGGTGAGTTTTTCACCGTGTTGAACTTTTTTGTTGTTTATTTTACTATGTTGCATGTATTCTGTCTACAAGTGCATAGAGACGTGATACACACCCTGTCGAACTTTTGATTTTTAATTTGTAAAATAAACTTTATTATTATAGGCAGCGTTAAATAAGGATTTAATATAATATCGAAACCAATTTTTTTTCGCTTTATAAATGCGTTTGGAATTTTTTTGAAGAAAGATTTCGTTAATTCTTTATTTTCTCTATCCCCTCTTAAAATATTTGTACTTAGTCATAGTTAACCCTGTATAGCAATGCTACATAAACATGTTACTAATGTGGACCTTGCTTAATAGAATCGGATGCGAGCCGCCCTCCTAACTTTCCTCGCAAAAAAACATTAAAACCATATTAGTCTATAAATTAATATTCCGCTGGAAATGTAATTCAGTTTTATGTAAATTTTATATTGACACCTAGCTCGCGATAAACACGTCGAACCCGGGCCGCGGATAGCATCAGTTAATAATTCAATATTAATATCGCATTGTTTTCCATCGGGTCTGCCCGAAATATACTGCAACATGGAAATTTAATTTGTAGACTCCGAATTACATACTGAATGTAAATTATTAAATGGCGGAATTTTAATGCATAATTAAATATTAATATAAATACGTTAATTTCCAATAACACGGGGACATTTGCATTCCCATTAATTATATTGGCAGGCGGAGGCTTAAAACGTCATTTATTCAAATTTGAAAACGAATCAACGGTGGCCGGGTCAACGACAACTGAAGAACGACGGAGAATGTCGATATGGCTAACCGGTGATCAAAAAAATGCGGGCTTTTATCCGGGCTGAACACTCATGGAAATCTTGTCACAAATCTTTTACTACCACATATTCCAGGGCCAAAATGTGTTGATCAATTAAGTCCATTTACGGACATGTGCCATCAGGTTGACGTATATATAACACCGATTTTTGTATTTCAGTAATAAATTTAATAAATTATTCTGCGGGTGCATTTGATGCTCTCTTAACATTGTCTCGCTCATACTTTCCAAAACCGTTTCCAATTTGTTCAATATCATGGCTTCCAATCGGGTAAATTTCCACAATTGTCAGGTATTCCTCAGGGATCTATTCTGTGGCCCTTAACCTTCATTACATTTATCAATGACTTGACTGAACTATTAAAATTATTATTTAATATATGCGGATGATCTTAAATTATTTATTGAAGATGAATATTGACATTTTAATCAAAATATCACAGTTCAGGGATCTTGATTAACATTTTGTGATAATTTATCATTTGACGCGATATTAATTCAATAATTGAATTTGCACTCAAAAGTTGTTGTAATGTGTTTCATTTAAATATTGTCCTGTGTGATGGTTTGTGTGACATATGCAAAATGAAAACAATATTTCCCACGAAAAGACACTATGCTATATGGTGTTGTAAGAAACAATACAGTCAATATATCCTTCCATTTCAAAACCCAGTCTTTCTACAGAGCACTTCACTCAGTCGCTTCCTATGCCCATCGAGGCCGTCCACCTTTCAAGCGGCACATGAAACAAACCGTACGACTTATCGGACGAATGCGAGAAACAACTATAAAATTAAGAACCTCACTTTTTATTTCTTCATTTGCATACTTCGCCGCCGAGTGATAATTGCTATGAAACCGTCACTAATTGACCAAATTGAATGTCAACGTTTACCTAGTATAAAAACACAAATCAATTTGGCCGCGAGATGCCGCCTGGAGGGCGCTATTTTCTTCGTGGGAGGTGGGAGATGTTCAAGCGGAACGGTATTACACCTCCACGTGATCATATTAGCGGCAATGAAAATGATGCATACTTAAGTCTAACTCAATATTAATCAAAAAGGGGTGGTTATTAAGGAAATGTTTTATATCTCGTCATCAATCAGTGTTTATTTCACCCCAATCGAACCCACCGCTCGAATATAAAAACGGTGCTATTTGGAATGTGACGTTGTAACATTTCACAAAAACAAGGTAACTGCTTTCTGTATGTGATGCAAATGGGTCCTTGTCTTTATAAAATTTAGTCCTTTAACAGATATTTAATATGTATAAGTATACAGGGTGTCCCAGAAATCAACGTTAAGCCAGAAACGGGCGATAGGCCAAGTCGTGACAGTTATTAGAAAAATATAAAAAAAAAACTTTGTCATGTACTTTTCAAATTATAAGTATCAAAAAATAAATTGGAAAAACTGACATCCTGTGATACAAATATTAATATTTCGTCAATCTTTTTTCTGTAATGTAATCATGAATAACCCTTCTGTAAATTGCAGTTTAAAATTAAAACCTAACTGAACTCAGTTCAAGTAAAATGTTGGATTTTTGCCCAACATTAAATTAATTACATACAAAATAATTACATCACCCGACTTTAACCGACTGTACTGTAAAAAAAATGTACTACACTATTTTAGCAAGTAATTTTAAAATATGGCGCATTTAGTCCGGATTCTAAAATGGTATGATACTTGCTAGATTACTTCTTTGTTTAGGAAAAAAATATTTTTTTTTAGTGGAACCGGATTTCAGGCCAATTTTGTTTAATTATTTAAAATGTCTCTTTCTGTTTCACTCACATTGTCGAAATGGCGTGTACTTGTACCTGTAAATTGTGGTCTTAAAAATGCCCGGGCTGCATTACCAACATTTTACAAAATACATTGGGAAAGAATAGAGGGCATTAGAAAAAAAAGGGTTACTTAATAATAGTGGCATTATATTAGACAACGCTCTATACCATTCAAGACTTTTAGAAAGGAATCCAGATACTGGCACAAAAAAAAGAATATTGACAGGTGATAAAATTACATCACAAAACATTTTAAAAAAACACCAACAAAACATTACAAAAGAATTGAGGGTGACTATATGTATAAAGCTGCACCAATTGATTGGGCGAAATGATCGAAACAACCTATTTTACATTTTTTTATAATTAAGACAGTGGCGCACCATTTTTATTATAAAGGTAGTGAGACATACTGTAAAATTGTTTGTGACATTTTGGTTAACGTTACATCGTGGTGCATTTTCCATGTAATCCAGTGTAGGTAACGCGCAGGACAAAGCTGACCCGAACAAAGCACCGCAATCAAGGAATGCCAATTACTGGGTAGTGTATCGGCCACAGCTAGAAATTAGGCGCGCCATTTATGGGACAACTAAAGGCAATGGGCCCAACGGCCTTATGTCTATACGCAACATGACAATCGTGCGGTTGCAGTCATTACTTAACTACAATACTAATCGCCGTTCTACGTTGGTTATGCATGGTGGAAGGACGGTCTTTATGCTTGTAAACATGACGATAAGTGGCACATGTTTTTACGTTTCCCTTATTAATGCTAATTAGCCTGAAAAATCAGAGGTTCCCAAAATTATAACAGGGTTTCCTCTTTTAAATTCATGTTAAATTCTCTGACTTTTCCAGGTTTTCCCTGACCAAAGCTCATCAAATTCCAGGTCGATGAAAGTGAATAGTTTAGCAAAAACAGTTTTAAAATATGTATTTCGTAACAAAATAAAATACACTAAAAAAAATAACTCAAAATATTATAACAAAACTAGGTGACCCGGCAAACGTTGTTTTGCCATATGAATTATTTCTAGTGAATACTTTGGCAGTTAAATAAAAAATAACTAAATGTGGAAATGTGGTATATGACTGAAAGAGGAATGGAGCACTGTGAACGATGACGGCCTATAAGAGTAACAAAACACAAAACATTCATTTTTTTAATTATTTCGCGTGCCTGCAATTTTACTTGTTTGACGGCCCAAATTAGCCCGTTTACGTCTTGTTGGCATTGTTCACTGTACAAAAAATAGCCATATAGTAAAATAATAGCCGTTGTTGGCCGGAGCTCCTGACACGTGTTGCGGACTTTTGAGGTTATGTAGATCACTTAATTAACTAATAATGAGAACTACACTTAAAATTAATAATTTTATTAATTATTGATAAAATAGGAAATAAATAATTATGGTCCAGCAAATTAATAATAAATTTACTTGAGGATTACACTTAGAAGGTAAAATGATAATTGTAAACGTCACTATTACGCTCGATTCATACACAATAATAATGGTCGAAAACTGTATAGGGAGTGAGAGAAGGCTTATTGTGAGAGAGACAGGAGACCGGCTTCGTTCTCATCCCTACTCCGTGCTGTTTGCTGGGTGAGAAGTGACACCGGTAGATGCCTGGCGGGGATAACTGATCTAGTGATAATCGATCAGTTATCGGCCAGGGTTAAAAATGATTAAATTACTAAAATGGTTATTAAAAAATAGGGGCTTGTGATAGAAGGATGAAAATTAAGGGTTGTATGTATTTTTAAATGCCACATCATAAAAAAATAAAAATAAAAAATTTTGTCCAAAAAATAAAAAAATATTGTTTGGGGTGGACCACCCCTATCACTTAGGGGTATGAAAAATAGATTACGACCGATTCTCAGACCTACCGAATATACATATAAAATTTCATAAAAATCGGTCAAGCCGTTTCCGAGGAGTATGGCGTCTAAAACATAGTAGTTGGATTTGGAACATATTGTAAAAACCAAAGTAAATTAAGAAGATATATTTGTCAATTTCAATTAATTTTTAAATTCCCTGACTTTATTGCGCTTAAAACGAATTCCCTGACTTTTCCGGGTTTTCAAGATTTTCCAGGTGAGAGAGAACCCTGAGCAACTCTAATGCATACGCCTGTACAGAGAAGAACGCTGGGTACCGCTGGCCTCTATACTAAATCTCGATACTGACAATGTAATTAATATAATTATAGTTAGATATACAAATGGTAACACGCTCTCCATCCGCTTGCTAATATCACTGGTTAACACAGCCACACAACGAAAATTATTATACTTTGACCAGAGCCACCTGTTTTATGTACTTTGACCCACTAAATCCGAATCTGAGGTCCGCTTAGCTTAAATACCCACCAAAAATTACAAAACCATGAAACGATATTCAATGGTGGGAATTACGTGCTAACATAAATTGGAGTTATTATTGCTATATTGTGGTACATTTAGTGACTACAACGTAATAGCCGCTTAATTGAAATTGCGGTACCAGTTTTCGTTACTATAATGTTACTTGAGATGCGTTTGCTAACATCACTGGTATAATACCGTGAGTATCAAAACATTTTATAACTTTTTACGAATCGTGGCTTCCTCGAACATAAAAATACTGATCCGCCGCACCTGCTACGCTATAATGCGACATGCGAGGCTGATCGCGCGGGCGGGGGGTGGTACATCCAGCTTCGTTTTCTCGCCCAAAGTGGAACCGTTCGCGTTCGGGGATCCGAGAGCATGAAGGTGTGCAAAATATGTTTAGTCGATTTGGCACGGGGGCTACGCTTCGCTGGGGATGACACGAGTGCAGGCACATACAGGTGATCTAGGCGGATGGGTGTGATCGGGCACGAAAACATGACTGCAATATCTTAGCGCTCCGCTTTATTTCCAGTACACGACCCGTGAAGAAGTAGGAAGTCGGAGGAAGGACGGTCTACGGTAAACTCGGACATGATACCGGTTTGCTTATTTGCTTACACTGAAAGTGAAGTCTCTCTTTAACTGGCGTCTTCAGGTACAAAGAAAATATTTTTTTATAAAAAACAATATAAGGCTGTCTGTGGCTGGTAATTGTGGTTGCTTATAGTAGGTATTACATTTTTGTGTTGTCCTACTTGGCCTGACGGCCTCGTTGGACAATTTCAAGTCGCGTGCAATAAACACTTACTTTTAATTTATTTTTTTTTGCTTAAACAAGTACATAATGTCTAATTTTGAATTAACCTGTACTTCTTCGGACGTCCGAGAAGCTGCGGATATCAAGCAAAATATCGATGTCGGTCTCTTTGTCAACTTCCGAAACCCAATACAATGTTAAGCAACAACATGGGCTTACATTAACGGTTCACAGTAATGAGAATTCAAATGTAAAGAGTCATTTCCCTACCGTCTTAAAGGTAAGAAATGTCTATATTACTAACCGATTGTGAAGTTTTATATTCTGAAGAAAACTTATAATTGGCATAATGAAGAGATATAGTCAGGAAACAACTATGAATTCGTTGCAAATTGCGTTTTCCATTTCATTTTCACGTTTTGTTTTTTACAAGATGTAACTATAGGCAACTAGATAGCTGGATAAAAACAAAGCTTCGCGAGGGAGAGAGGGAGAGACGGATAACGCGGCGCGTCGCTAAGATGCCAGCGATTTATTGCAATATATCGCTGTTCCTTGGTCGGCGGAATGGAAGTGAGCTGAGAAACAAAAGGGCCGACGATGCGAACAAGAAGTATAAGCGATTGATTGCAGAGGAAGGCGAGATACGGCGGATTCCGAGGTATTTCAATTGATCCCGGCGAAAGAAGTAGGAACGCAGCGGGAGGAGCGCCAACAGACAGCATAGGTTTTGCCTTTAATATTTTTTCTCAATAACGTATTTCCATAGCTGCAGTTTTGTCCCTTCATGCGTAAATATATAGGTTGAGGTATTGTTTGAGTATTTCGTTGTTGTAGGACGCTTACATCTAAAAATATTTAAAAAATGTCTCATCGTTCGAGCTGTACTATGAAATTAATAAATTTATTAAATGTTTTCGTGATGCTGATGGAGTGGTAATGAAATGTGTTGGTCAAACAATGTCTTAAAGACAAATACAAGTCTAACCAACAAATTTTTTGGTACGGAAATCTTTCAGGAATGTTTTCAAATCAACTGTAGATGTAAATATTGTTATAAACTTACATAGTCCTGCATAAGATTGTTCACTTTTGTTTATAATTATGTGAAAATAATTGTTAAAATGTGAGGTTAGAATAGCTTAATAATGTATGTCATACAAATGCATTTTCAAAGTTATTATATTATTTGGGGAGAATTTATACAGTAAAAGTGAACAATACATCAATCATTTTATTTTTGATATTACTTTTGCTCTATCGGTTTTATTTTTCGAGATTTCTGTACCTCTTAAAAAACACTACAATTTTGATAATTTTGACCTTAATAAAGACACAATAAATAAAATGGAATATACAACGTAAATTTTCGCTAAAATTTATTTTAGACAAATTTTTATTAACATTTTTAAGAATTTTTAAAAGCAGAATTCCAAAATTTCAGTACTGTATTGGAAAAACTTCCGTTTTGTGTTATTCTGAAAAAAAAATACTAATATATATTTTGCGAAGAGAACATATACATCTGTGTTATTGTTACACTTTCCTAAATATTTGAAAAAAATGTCAAATTGAGATTAACACACTAATACATATCGTATTGTATATCACAAACCTATTTTAAAAAAACATGTACTTGCTTAGGCTGTTCATATCTGTTATTACAGTATGTGCAGTTCGTTATATACCTTGCGAAATATAAATTTTACTGTTCTATTTTAATTAATATTTAAACTTCTTGTTAAAAAATTCTTTAGAAACAAAATATTTTTGATTTGGCAGATTTTTGCTTTTACGCAAATGCCACAATATCTATTAAAATCGCCGACTACCAAACAATATGGTAGTCGGGCGTTTTCAACAGTGATGTGACGATCATGCACTGGGTACTTACACTGGCCACCTACATAGACACTGAGGTCGAGAGGTTAATTCATGTTTTTATAAAAATGTGAAATACACCAAATATAGTAATTAAATTTGTTAGTGGCACACACACGTAGGTAATTGTCAAACCATATGAATGTTCTTATCTCATTAGCCTTCGAATATTAGTAAAACCACAACAAAAAGAAATAAATAAATTATAACAAGCTAACAAAAAGAATACTCTTGTAGCTAACAACTATCAATTAATGTTGCCACCATGACATTAACGGTACCTTATTCTTCTACAAATACAAACAATTTTAGACGTTTAAGAACTGAATAATATTGAGCTTAGAAAATAAAAGGAATGTTTTCTCATGCTACCTGCGAATATTCAAAGGCACCGAAGTAAAATGAATATATAACGACAGAAAGAGGTCTAACCAACAAATTTTTCAAAATGCATATTTTTTTAAATTTAACTGAAGATGTAAATATTGGTAACATAAACTTACACAGTTCTGCATATAAGATTATAACGAGATATTCCTCATTTTTGCACTAAACACTGATTTAAGCCTATCAACGTAAGTTATTTCTGGGCGCAAATGCGGCTTACTTAACAATACTAATATATCGCCCCCTCTCATGCACAATACTCCGACTTTTGAACTAGTACTCGCGATAAAAGTAAGGGGTAGAAATATTATTATTGAAGCTATAAATTTAATTTTTCGCTTTCCGATGTAGTAAAAAATTACCCCAAATCTCTCTACGTACACCATCAACACGACCTCGTAAAACATCCTCCGCGGGGGCGCAGTCCCGTTTGTCAACTTTATCGCGACCGACATCAATATCTCGGATTTGACGATTTGAATAGTTTAACGTAGGGTTGAGCCGGGCTTTATTAAAGTACATATTTATGCATATCAAGGGATGAAGCACCCTTGGTGGTGACATCTGTGGAGCCCAACCCCATCTCCCCCGGCACGTCCCGTCTTGCGGCTAGTCGCCATTACAAAGACGCATAGTCGGATGCCCTATTTCCGTCTACTGTCGGTGGAAGACATGAAATTAAGTAAATAAATATGTACAGCTTGGTGTAATAGCTTTTTTATATATAAACAATACAAATTGATTTGACAATAAAACAAAATTTAAATATAGTACTACAACAACGAACGTTTACCATTACCATAAAATTATGTATTATTTTTTTCACGCACTACCATCATTATACGTCACTAATAATAATAGATGTAAATAATTAAGTATTTATCAATTAAACTGTCAATTAAGTGCTAAAAATCATGTAGTTAAATGTTTTGTCGAAGTATTACCAGCTTAAGATAGCTGATAATCGATAAATGAATATAAAATTGCGTACAATAAGTGACGATTATAATAGAAAAACCGACACGTGGTAGATATATGACTCACATTACAATACATTTCGCGACACTGCATTATATTGCATTAATCTGAATTATCTTAAATTAAGTAACATTATAACACGATTACTTTGTATTATGTACCCATTTTAGTTATTCCAGTAACCTGCAACATAAAGTTGGTGGGCACGCCTATGGAAGCCTGCGAGAAATACTCCCTAGGAATGGTTGTTTGTTGGCTGAAGTCGACATCTGCAGTGGTTTCGTGGGTAGGAAAGATTATTCTAATACCCAGACCAAAAATTGATTTTAAGATAATGCAGTTTGCGATTGCGACAGAGGCGGTTTATAAGATTCTTCCGAGAAATAACAAATTTGTTATTCATATTATCGTTGATTAATGTGGCAGTACGGAAATATACAGGGTACAATATCAACGTACAAACTCAACTTGATTCTGCTTTCAAGGATATAACAAAATATACGAATATATTTCAAAAATATAACGAAGTACCATAAAATGCAAAACTGTTACAAAATTGCAATACAATTAAAATAATAGTTGCGATATTGTTCCAAAACTATGACCACATTATAAACCAGTACTCCAAAACTATGTCCTCATCTTAATTCAGCTGCCATATTACTCCGAAAGTATGACCCATAAACCAGTTGCTAAATTGCTCCAAAACTATGACCTCCCCAAAAACCAGTTGCCATATTACTCAAAAACTAACACCTCAACATAAACCAGTCGTCGTATTACTCCATAACTACAACCTCATCAAAAACCAGTGGCCATATTGCTCCAATATACTCTACATAAATGTATAAAACTTGTTTTCCACCACTTATCATCTCGCCATCATTACCCACTATAGTAAAGTCCATTATCTGTTACCAGGAACAACAAGGCTACATAGCTTTATTGTAGCAATAGCTGATTACAGTCAGATATATACGCGTTGGGCATCATGCACCCATCATCCCCGTCCCAGATAAGATTGGGGATTGATCGGGAACCACACCGGCTACGTTTTAGCCGTGGAAGTGCCTTTATCTCGATTTGCATGTTTGCGTACGTATGGGAGAGATAAAATTACATGTACACTCTAATTTACATAAGTGGCACTTGGACGACGGTAAGAGGTGCTCGACGCTATCGGAAAAATACAATTGTCGACGTATTATCGCGAGGTTTATCAGTCATTTGGGATGGAATTATTAACCATGGAGACCTCTTCTTTATGACTACATCGTTTCCACGCTGATTCTATGTTATTACTATCCGAGGAATGCAAACAATAGCTATTTAAGGTGACGGCAGACAAGAGACAACTACAAAAAATTGAGGTATAATACAAATATTATTAAAAATCTACACTTATAGACTATTTATATAGGGTGGCACAAATAAAAAAAAAGTTCCGGTTTTTGGTGGCCATTAAGATAAACCAAACAGATTCAAGATATCTGCTGCCGTTGCTGAAATATTGTGAAAAACCTGAAAATAGTGTTTTTTTTAAAATGCCATCTAGCGTCAGTATTTCTCACCGCTAGCGTAGAAGTTAAGAGAATTCAAGGGTGAAGAAGGCTACTGGATTTAGTTAAAAAACAGTTATGACATCTTCTAAACCGCTATTTTCATTTTTTTCACAATATTTCAGTAACAACAGCCTTGGATCTGTCATGAAAAGACATATAGTCGCGACAAGAATTCAGACGACTTACGTCATACGAACAAATGAATAATTCATTACATTTTCATAAAAATATTTAGGAAACTGCAACTGAGAGTATAAAACTATATACTACACTAAATGTGTGCATTATATATTGCACTAAATTGCAAATAATGATTGTTTTTATCGGAAATTACGTTCACAATAAAAACAATTGCGTAATCAGCCGTGACGTAAGCCGTCTGTATTCTTGTCACGTCTTATAACTGTTTTTTTTGAGCCACCCTGTATATTTTACGATTTCCAAGATGCCGATGCCGGGACATCAAACAATGGACTATCCTCTATACAGGATGTAACTGTGACTGAAACATATTTATATACTTAATAATTTTTCTTAATAATCTTTAAATCAGCTGGAGATAAAGATATCAAAATTTTCACACAAATTAATATCAACTGTAGAGTACTTTAAGTTATTACTGTGACAAAAAAAGTTAAATTATCAAAGTAACAAATCATGAATAAATAAAAAATAATCAGATCCGTTTTACAATACAAGAACAGCCAAATTGCGACATGAAATATATCATGACGAATAACATCTAAAACCCATAAAGAACATGTGCGTGGGTATTATTAAGTTTAAATTACAAAAATTGCACAAAATTTCATACAATATACTGCACATCATTTCATATAATACTATAAATGTTAATCAGTGAAATCATAAAATAATGAAGTATTAATAAAAATCGGTTTTAACATCAGCCTCACCTACTAATTTGTGACACTCTGTAAAATAATAATTAGAAAAATTAAACTTATTTAAATTTAAAACATATGAATACACTATTTCTTTTAAAAAAAGATTGTTTATTGTTTACTACGATACACTGTATTTATTAATAATTTAATTGAAAGCATAGACCAATTCGAAGCATATTTTTTTAATGAGGTTATTTAGCATTTTTTTGTACATACATTTTCTGAATGAAGTTGTATATAATAATAATAATAACTTATTTTGTTTTGGAACAATTACAAATTGTATATGTACTTAACAATAGTCAGTAGTGCGTATTGAAAATACATAAAGTAAAAACACATGCAGCTTAACCTAAGAAGCAAAAAACTTACTTAAGGAATAAAAACATCTGGTCACTAGGAATAGCTTCAGTTTTACTTTAAATTGATAAAAAGATATATTATCTTATCTTAATTCGGAAGGTCACAAATAATTTGGTGAGTAACTGACGTTTTTGTGAAATAAAAACAGGATGTGACAGGGTAGAATCACTCCAGAAACAGACATCATAACGAAGACACTAGTGCATAATATAAATTAATTAGTTGATTTTTTACCAAAATTGTTTTCATATTTTTAAATAAAAAATTTACGGACTCAAGATGGAAACAAGGTTATTGCAATGCACTTCCCAGTTGAAGGTTTTGTCAAAGTAAATTCCTAGAAATTTAACACTGCCTGAAACATCACTCTCAATGACACAGTCATTAATTTTTATTGATAGGTCATCACATTTTTTCTGTTTATTTTGAAATCTTATAACCTGCGTGTTATTTGCATTTAAATACAAATAATTCTGATTAAACCATGTACATATGCTTTTAATAGTTTGATCAATATGGATATTAAGATCATTATACAAGTTACTTGAAATGATCAAAGACAAATCATCAGCATACATAGTAAAAGCTTTGTTACCAATTACATCCTCTATTGAATTGACATATAAAATGAAAAACACAGGTCCCAGAATAGAGCCCTGCGGTACCCCCATTTCGACATTGATTACATTAAAAGCATCGAATTCATGTTGTATAGAGACATATTGTTTTCGGAATTTCAAAAATACATTGTAATCATTCCAACGGAACACATCTTATGCCGTCATAAAGATTGGAAAGTAAAAAATTTAAATTATTTTAATTATTTTTTTATTTTACGTTATTTGAAAGATTTATCTACTATTCGTTTTTGAACTTACCGTTGTATTTTAACACCTCTCATTTCAGCACTTACAAATTGGTGATTTGTATTTAAATAGTCCTTCATTATAATTAAATCTACCATCAATAGATTAGACAAAATTACTCTATTTTAAAAATTGACTGTTGTATAAAAACTTGTTTATGATAGGAGTCAAGGTAAATAAAAACGAAAAATATTAATTTTATCGATTACTGTTCAGTTCACATTTATAATAGATCTACAAATTAAACATCAACTTCACCGGTACAACAACGTCTTCCATTAACCATCCTCATTTAAATAATTGAGACATCGTTCTACGCCAGTACTGTTATCATGGGTCGCATTAGACAACAATTGTACCAACGAAAAAATGACCTCATTATCCGCGATGGGTTCTTATCGAGCTCCGCCGTACAACAATTATTACAGAATTAATGGTGTGTCGGAAATTAGCATAATAACAATTTCAGTAATTACGCGCTAGGTTGGGGTTATTTATTTGCACACAAAGTTCTCATAAATTATTTATTTATCGGGAAATGGTTATCGCGGCGCTGGTATCTATTAATTACCTATTAATGACCCGTGTGGAAGCACAATGGCGTGTTTAGGTGTGATTGGACGGGGTTCGGGCGTGCATGGCTTGCGGTGGTCTCGAATTTTGCAAAAACATTCCACCGATGAAGCTGAAAATGTATAGAAAGCAACCGTTGCGCCTGGTTAACTTTTACCAATTTTTGACTCAATAAATCGAAGGAGAAACATTTCGCAAACACAGAAATCCAGGAGACAACTACTCTGCGGACTAATGCCCCGACCAGCATTAAATTACGCTTGGAAAACATATAACAAACAGCTAATTTATCTACCTACAAAAAATGTAGTACATTTCTTAATTTCAATAAAATGAGCAACACATCTTACATTCCCAATGCTTCACGGTACTAATACCACCAATTTGTAGTGGTAGCATCTCAAATCTCTACTCGATAAAATCAAATCTTCCACACCCATTATGCTAAGTAGCGCAACGAATTACCGAGAAGTTGGCTATTGATATTAGATTAGTAGGCAGGAAGAAATGCATCGGCCGAAGGGAAATGCGAAATAGTGTTATTAGAATATCAATGGATGGAATCATCTGCATTCCACAGTTGCAGTGTTTGTTTGGGATATGTTTATGTGAATAACGAATAAAATATTATCAAACAAATAGACATTTCCACAATCTGGCAACGTTGCAAATGTTATTTTCTCTGTCTTACCGCCTCAATACAAGAGTTTATTAATAACATTCTTATTGTAGACCAGTGTTTGCATTTTCTGAATCTTTATAAGCTAATTCGGTATCAGGAAAGTCAAGTTCACTTTTGGCGACAAATTGTGACGTTTCTAGACCGTCCAGATTCAGGGGGCACAGCGATCGACACCCCCCAAATTGGATATTTCATTAAGTACATTATTTATTACTGTTAGCACTCTAACTCTACTCTACTACTCTCTCTATTCTCTACTCTACTTTAAGTAACAAATCTATTTTTCTGACGCAGCTTTTGCACAAAGTATTTGGTGTTGATCACAGTGTCAATGGATTCTGTATTTCTGATGATGACACAAACGTCAGTCAAGTTGTGAACAATATCAATAATTAGACGGCTAAAAATCTTTAACCTGCCCTTGGACTAGGCTATGCGACAGCCGGCCTATGGTTGGTTCTAAGGCTGCATGATGTTCCAGAAACAATTTTTAAATTCAATTTCTTTTCACAGTCATAAATACAACCTTTCTCGTAATTTAACCAATGGTCTATCCCGTATAGTCTTTTGCTATACATTTCAAAACCACATCACATTCTCAATCCACGTCGCTCAAATATTAGTCATGCATACCTCATTACATAAACTTCACAGAGCTGGGCAAAATATTAAACAGTAACATATCCACACCAGTCGTGAACAGGACGAGAATAATGAATGAAGATCCAACGCCCATGCTTGTCCACTGTTGCCTCTAAAAATGCGTTGAGATCTAAATTGGCCGTGACCCAGACGGGAAGACGCGACACCAACCGATTAGTCAAAATAACGAAGAGAACACAAAATTAAAGTTATTTTGTCGGATTGCGAAAGCAATGTTGGTCAGTAATGACGTGATTTTACTCCAATTGTGCATAATAGCACTCTAAATTTGCACAAATGCAATACAGAATGTCCCGTTTAAAATACTTAATGAAGTTGATGCCGACTTCAGATATAACCGGAAGTTCTAGATATTTTTAGTTGTGTTAGGCTCAGGAACTTTGCCATGATGCCAAATTTTAACATTTTCGAATTGGTATTTTTCATAAATGTTTCATTTTTAACGATTTAAATTTTATCTTTACCCAACAGCCAAAAACCTTGGGAGTGACTGATCGCTAAGTTGTAGACAAGCGACATTTAAAAAATATACAAAAATGACAAAAATAATTACATTACATAACATTATTTTCAGTAGAAACAGTGATATAACAGTTTTTGCCAATTTCGAGGCGTTAGATAATAAAAATGATAAAGTTATTTCCAATTAAAGTTTTTATCTTGTGTTATCAATTACCCAAGGTTGAAAATAATAGAGAGTGACTAATTAACAGCACAGAGACGAGTACGGAAGGTGATGAATGCATGATTACCAAAGCGTGCCACTTGAGAAGGGTTCAAAGCACACAAAATTATGGCGATCGCCCACCACGACCTACCTGATGCGCACTCCGCGGATATCACCCTTAAGCCTTGTCCTTATGGACGCGATTCACGGATTTTTACACGAATTTTGCAACTTCTGTTTTAATTATTTATGGCAAGAAAATCTCAACTTTTAACAAATTTTGCAAAACAGAACAAATATTATTGCTGTTTTCATTATTATGTGGTGCAACACAAAATCACTAATAAATGAATTACATTCATAATTAATTAACGGAAAATATATCCGAAATTTTGCCCGCCCGAATGATGTATCCGCCCATGATAGCGCTCCGTCAATTCGTCACAGCCAATAGAAGACTAACTTCTTCGATCCAGCGCATGCGTATTTCCTGCAGCAGAAGCTGTGTAATCGGGTATGCTCTTAGAGATATGCGGCACACGATTTTGTAAGAAAATATACGGACTGTATGTATGTTTCTTTGTGTCGACTGCTATAAATTGTGATAACATGAGTCGCTCTCTAGATTTTTGGCGGCTAGGAAAACCCAACCACCAGTAAAACAAATGTCCAAATTGCGTAGTAGGCGTCCATCATATAACCCATATATCAGCCACGCAAAGCACGTCCGAGCAAACAAAACAATGTTGGCAAGCCACCAGAAACGAATTTACGATCGAGTCCCTAATTCTTCGGACGGGACGTGCCGAGATTCCTCCGGCCCGCAAAAACGACATCCGCGTCCTTTGCGATATCGATCCCGGCCACGGTCATCCTCGAACATCAAACAAACATATGGTCACCGGTCACCGGCTCGCGGCCCACCGAGATATGCCCCGCAAGACGTGTGTGCAGGGTGACAGCCGACTGCCGGCGAAAGTTCGAGGCCGATATTGATTTCAAGGTCTATGCGATTCCTTATCTCGGATACGGGCATCCGAAGTAAACGGCTGATGATATACGAGGAACGGTCCAAATATCGTGATCATTTACTACTGTGGCAAGCATTTACATTTGAAAATATATACTTAATTTCGTAGCGGTACCATGACAAATGTCAAAAAAATATCACATAATAAAGGATTTTATAGACAGAAAGGCTTAATAAGTACAATAGTGATGTACAAAGCTAATTTGTTGTGAAATTTTAATGTACAAACATGCAAAATGCAAATAAAGTTTGATATGTCAAAATACTGAACGTAACGTAACGGCAAGTAAGTACTTGTAAAATAAAAAAAGGCAATTTGTATAAAGCAAATTTGTTTCTGATAATTAGACTTTAGGTTGAGTTTTTCTCATATATACATTTTCAATCCTGGTAGGAATTTGTGGGACAAAATCGTTGAAATAGTTTTCAAAATTTGACAGCTCGATAACAATTTTAAATTTCTTTTTTAATAAAAGATAATATTCATGGAGAAACTCTCGGTAGGACCTGTTCAAGATCTAGTTTAATTTCCTGAATAGATTAGTTCAATTTGTATGGTGAAAATCTGAAAAATACATAGTTATGAAAATGTTTGACGATAGAAATTTAGTTGACATTCGACCATATGTTTAATGGGCTTTTTTGTTCACTCTTGCCCCCTAAACACCCCTTTCAAATCTTGGGAGTTCCCCCCAATCACCTTGTATAACGATAGAAAGCGGTCTAACCAACAAATTTTGAGAGACAGAACATTTTCTAAATAGGTACTTTTAAAATTTTTCTGTAGATGTAAATACTGTTATATAACTTACCTACATAGTTTTGCATGCACCGAGGCATGCACTTTTGTTTATAAGTATGTGAAAATAATTTTTAAAATGTGGAAACAGAATAGCAAAATATGTGCCTTACAAATGTCTTTTAAAAGTTATTATTTTATTTGAGGTGAAAAGTGGATAAAAATAGAAGTATCAAAAATATTATTTTCGATATTACTTTTGTCCTACGTGTTTTATTTTTACAGATTTCTATACCTAAAAACATCACAAATTTAATCACTTTAATGGTTGCAATCCCCTTTTGAACTCTCTGTATGTATTTTACAGCAGCCTGCCAATTGATCTTAGATTTTACCTAGTGACTCACTTCATCCAATGAATAAACTTATCTCACAGTTATCAACGGTGGCCGAAATATCTGACAGTTTCCGCGTCCTACAAAGTAGTCGGTCGTAAAATGTCGCGGCGCGTTGTTTTTGCATAATCACCAGTGCCATGATAACTCGTCTGTCGCGCGATAAAGCACCTCTTTAAATTCAGACACCCAGAACGGATCCCAGTCGGCTTTTACGAGGTGACATTATCTGCGCTACAACTACCAAGAAAAAAATAGAATCTGGCGTCATTATTGCCGGAGTAAAAATCAAACGGCTTTTGTTCGCGAAGAGTATCTGCTAGTTTCGTGGCGATATTTTATTTTTAAGACCTTTTTTGACTAAGGATCGTGGATGACTGAAGATATCAGACACCGCAATCAACGAATTGTACGACATTGTTTACAGTCAACCTATTATTTCTGCAGTGCGCATTGCCAGTGAAAACAGTTTGAGGGCCACTGACATAGGCAATAGAATCTGAACCGCTCAGTACTATCGTTAGCAATAATAATGACACTCATTAAAATGAATTTTGTGATTTCTTTCGAACTTCTGATGTATTTGTAATGAAATCTACTTCACATTTTTAATATTAGTTATTAGTTGTTCCAATCACCGATAGAGATTTAATGAAATTTCTACTCAGAAGTTCAAAAACTGTTTTAAGAGAGTGTCATTATTATTGCAAACGATTGTACATATCGAAGCTGCAGATTCTTGCTCTGTAAAATATATACAGAGTGCAAATTTAAATGGGAGTCTTTATTTTAGGAATAATCTGAAGAATACTAACCAAAAATTTTTTTTTTATATAAAAAAAACCTTAACTGTTGTATATCTGTCACTCTGCAATACGCAATTTTGTATTGCGCTGGTTTCGCCAGTGTTGCTTTGTTACATTTAATAATAATAATAAATAGAGCGATTAAGCCAAATATGCCTTATCCGAATGTTGCTCCTTTTCGATCTACAGAGTGTCAAAGTTGAAAAAATAAATCACATTTTCTTTACTATTTTTCGATCGCATCGACCGTATTCTTGGTACTAGAAATTCGATTATGTCAACGATTTTGGTGTATCTGCTAGAGGGCGCCACCAACGATGGTTTGAACCTCTTTAAATCGCTACGACTTTTTTGTGCTACACTGTATCTCATTTTGGACTGTACACCTTGTTGATGTCGCTAGAAGCAATGGTTTCTGAGAAAAACGCATCTAAATCTCATGATGCATGCAATTTATGGGTATATGGTTCTCTATGGTATGGAATTATAAGGTTCTTGATACATTAGAAATCATCTGAGAAAAACAGGTTTAACATTTCGAGTACTACACAAATATTTTAACTACTGGTGTAGTTCGTCATATAGATCAGTCAAGTGAAAGCCATTTTTAAAAATTTCTAATATTTACAGATATTATTTTTTTTTAAATACCTACCCACATTTTGAGGACCGCTGTCATAACCAACCCAATGAACCATATGATTTGTTGCGAGGTTTCCATATCTCCTCTAATATAAATATTAAGTTTCTTTTAACGTAATAGTAAAGTAATACGGTTAAATTCTATTTTAAAAATACTTTTTTGAAACATAAGTACAGTAAAAGTTGGGTATGTAGTATGGTACGCAGTATTATTAACATAAATTTTAACTGCTTAACTGACCTTAGTATAAACGATTAAAAATTAATTTCCGCAAGTTAAATACATACTACCATAAGGTATTTAGGAAGATATTACATGATATTACTATGATCAACGTTCAATGCACACAACCTTACCTGCTTGTTAAAAAATTAACTATTAGTAATAATTAACTATTTAATCAGTAATCCACATTTGACAAGTTAAATGTCATTGTACACTGTTAGAAAGAGACGCAAGATACAATTTCCCTAAGTTATTTTATGAAAAATAACGAAAAACTATGATTTTCACACAGCATATTAAATTTAATTTTCGCCACATAACCCCAAATGAGTCAGTATTAACCATTTATTTCGAATCCAGAACCATAAAGTGACATCGCACTTTAATCAGTGAAACAAATTTTAAAAATAAAGGTACACACAATATTAAATAACAAAATAGCAGCTTGACGTATGCGTTTAATATGAAGAAAAGCAAAGACATTTGTGTAACACTGGCAACACTGTGAACCACACGTTCAATCTGCAGTGCTATGACTCATAAATGTATGAAAGTCAGCGGTTCAACAAGTTTTCTACAGAAAAATTATAAAATTTATTTAAAATTTCACTTTTTTATTTCTGATTTATTATTAATTATGTGTTCTACACAGTGAACTATACTGCTGGTTAAAATATTTGTACTTATTTAAGGTTCATCCTGTATAGATGTTAGGACAATAATAGTACATTAATCAACGAGCATATAATGATGGCTACAATTCAAAAGGGTGAAGATTACCGCACGAGCCGTAAGCGAGTGTCGTAAATAACGCGAGTGAATTACAACCAGTACATGCAAGTAGAATACTGACTTCCAACAAGCTTTAGTGTCATCAATTCTCCTCCAGATTCAACTGAAAATGTAGCAGACGATCTTCGAAGTGCTGTCTTGTAAATGACTTACTGTTTTTACAAAGGAAAAAAATAAACTTACATGTAGGTAATTTGAAAGGAAGTAGTTTTCCGTATAAGTCTGACCCTCATCAAAGTTACGCCTTGTATAAGTAAACATGCAGTGACAAAGATAATGGAAAAAACGTAAGAAGGGCGAAATTGGGGGACCGTCGCAAATTGCCGTTTTGCCGTTTCCATTATGATAATTAATTTCTGCGAGGGTATTACTGCGCTCGCCGTCGACAAGGCTGGCTGACTAATGAGTGCCGCCGGCGGTAGCGGGGACGGCCGCATAAATTGCTGGTAGACAACTATTTCCTTTTGCGCCTCTTAAGAGCCGTTGCGGAGGACTCGGATGAGATGCAACCGGCGAGGGGAAATAAAATTGTAAGCATTTATATCTTACATGGAAATGATTAAATATTAAACTAGTTTTCTATTTCACTAGAAGAGTCCTCGCGTTGGAATTGAGTAAAAAATTCGAGATATTTCGTTTGTGATTATTTAAGATCACCGTATTTCCTGCCGCAAAATTATCAAAATTGTGGCGTTTTTAGGTACAGAAATCTCGAGAAATAAAACACGTAGAACAAAAGTAAAATCAAAAACAAAATTCTTGATGTTTTGCTTATCCACGTTTACTATTTAAATTGTCCTCATATAAAACAAATAATAACTTTTAAAACACGTTTGTAAGACAAACATTATATTGCTATTCTAACCCCACATTTTAACAATTATTTTCAAATATTTATAGCTAATCAAAAGTGGACAATCATATATGCAGAACTATGGAAGTTTATTTTATAACAATATTTACATCTAGTTAATTTAAAAAAAAATACGTATTTTTCAAAATAAGTATAATAACGTGACAGTATTGTCGTACTTTACGGGCAAATTTGCCTCCAGATGTCGCGGAATTTTGCGTGATTTCGCATGATTTCTTGTGATTTTGCACGATTTCTTGTAATTTTGCAAAATTTTTCGGGATTTCGTACAACTTTTCGGGATTTCGCACGATTTCCCGTGATTTCGCACAATTTTTCGGGATTTCGCTAAGCTCTATATTATTCAGCTTGTCTAAAATTATTTGTATTTTAATAATTTTAGACATTTAAAAACCAGAAGTTTCAAATTGTGTCTTTAGATGTTTTAAACTATCTTTTCCATAAAATGTTACTAAACAATTTTCTACAACTAATTACGTAGATACTGCTAAAATATATATTGGGTTTTCCATTCATTATAATAATGTATTTACCAACACTCCGCCTTGTACGGCTACAAAATTATCGAGCCAAACAAAAGACCGCTAAGAAAAAGTAAAATTAATTCGACGACGGTGTCGTTTTAAAATTCAAATTAGATCGTCTGCCTCGCAAGAATCAACACGTCTCGTCTCAGTTTAGAAGCCGGCAAGCAACCACTTAATGAGAGATTTTCTCCCTCTCCCATCCACCGTACACCAAATTTACATTCTGGTAGACGGGCGAAGGGGTTAGGTTTTGTATTGTGCTCGCGACGTTCTCGCCCGTCTACTTTTTCTCGTTCTTTACAGCCGACGCCGCGTACGGGGCGTCGCAAAAGAAAAACGTGAAAAATACCTAATAATACAGGGTGAATCATCAGACATAATGTCATTAATTTTAACCACGTATTCAGAAGGCCTAATAGACAGAAATTCGAAAAAAAAAATTTTACTCGA
Organism: Monochamus alternatus; assembly: GCA_037114965.1. Classification (NCBI taxonomy): domain Eukaryota; kingdom Metazoa; phylum Arthropoda; class Insecta; order Coleoptera; family Cerambycidae; genus Monochamus; species Monochamus alternatus. The sequence goes on from CM073428.1 coordinate 20,129,464, forward strand.
CCTTTCAAAAGATAAACAAATGACCCCATAACAATCGATAATACGACGGTCATGGTGCGCTACAAATTTTCTGATGACGCGTATGAGTATTGAAGCTATATAGAAATTCAGCAACGTTGCCACTCAGGAAGACATACATAAAATTTTGCCCTCTTACATAGGAAAGTTTTCGAGTAAATGACGATTGAATGTTAGAAAACGTAAATTTTATCCATAAAAAAGCAACAATTCTGAGGTATGTAAAATAAAATACAATTGATTAAATTTTATACTTAAATTAAATGTTCGAATTGCCATCCACCAACTTCTTGACAATGCGCAAGTATGTGAAGAAATTCTTCTTGCACATTATGAATGATTTCTGGGGTAACTCTGCGTATTTCGTCCCGAATGCGATTTTGAAGTTCTTCTAAATTACGTGGTTTATAAATGTACACTTTTGACTTCAAGTATCCCCATAAAAAATAGTCAAGAGGCGATCTTGCAGGCCATTTTATCGGTCCGCGTCTGCCGATCCACCTCCCAAGAAAACAGTTGTCCAAAAAATCTCGTACAGGGCGCGCATAGTGCGGAGGTGCACCGTCTTGCTGAAACCATATGGTATTGTCAGGAATGTTAGGGTCATTATCGTTAGGAAAAATTACTGCAAGTGCTGGAACAAGGTCATTTTCTAGAAACTCTAAATATCTTTGTCCTGTAAGGGTTCCTTCAAAGAAGAAAGGCCCTACTATTCTGTCGTCAACTATTCCAGCCCACACATTTAATTTCTGAGGGTGTTGGGTATGTGCCTCTGCCATCCAATGAGGATTTTCCCGACTCCAATATCTGCAAGTTTGACGGTTTACTGTACCATTCAGACAAAATGTGGCCTCATCTGAAAAAAGTATTTGCCGGTGTAAATTTCTATTTCCTTGACATAAATCCATTAGAATTTCGCAAAAGTGTAAGCGGCGATCGGGATCATCTTCATTGAGTTCCTGCACAAGTTGAATTTTGTAGGGATGATATTTTTCCTTCCTCAGGATACGTAGCACTGTGCTCCGACTAGTGTCATTGTTTAATGCAACCAATCGTGAAGAATTATGAGGATTATCCACCATACTTATCAAAATGTTCTGTTTCTGATTTTCATTAATGCTTGGACGTCCAGGTTTTGGAATATTTACAACATTGCCAGTTTCTCTAAATTTAGACTCTACCTTACTGACTGTTGATTGGCTGATAGGGCGATCTGGATATTTTTCATTAAATAAATCGCAAACTTCCTGCTGAGTTCTAGTCATATTCCCGCATCCGATAAGAATTAAAATTTCAATTCCTTGAGTAACAGTTAAATGTGTCACTTACAATACTTATTAGAAAGTCGGTGTGACAATGACACTTTGCAAAGATTTTCACCTACGTGATCCATAAAAGAACTATGGAATTCGAAAAACTAAACTTGATAACGTTTTTGCTTTATTTTAATTGATTTACGTTTTCTAACATTCAATCGTCATTTACTCGAAAACTTTCCTATATAAGAGGGCAAAATTTTAGTACTGTCTGATAGAGAATTAAACGATCAGAATCAAGGAAAAAAATATGGTGTTGCCATTAAAAAAATCGATGACGTCATTACTCGAAAACAAATGACATTTGAAAATCGCATTTTACGCTAAAATATGTATTTTTTAAATTAAAAATCGACCTGTTCGAGGATTTTTCCCAAAAAATAATTGTTTCGTTTTTATTGAATTTATTCCATACTTTTGGCGCATACTGTATAATAACAGAATGTTCGGTACTGAATAGATTTTTTTTTTCTAACGACAAACTTCTTTGCAATCTAAAATGTATGTATTTTGTATACTGAATACCTTTATACCTGGTATAATGAATACCTTTAAAAATTATTGCATTTTATAGATATTCATTAAACGTTTTGTTAAGTTCAACTCATTCATCATGCCGTCGTAATGTAAGTTAAAAGGTCCCCAAAATTGTATACAATAATAAATTTTGGATAAAACATGACTATTTTTTGACACCTTTTCGTGATATTCTTAAAGGCAGAATCAAATTGAGCTTGTAGGCTAATATTCCCAAATAATGCAAATCGCATTTGATTATAAATAAGAATCAGAATCAAATCCATTGCTTATGATCAGTAAGTACTGAATAACGCACATGTCTTTAATAATTTTTTCAAAGTCTATGTTCAGCAGAGAACAATCGCGGTCTCCCACTACTTCACTTTACCGAACTTAAATTGCATTTTTATTTAGCAAATAGCTAATTCTATTTATAATTATAAACTACAGTGGTGAGAAACACACGAAATTCACCAACCTCAATCACGCGAAAATGTGATGGATAAAGATGGGAAAGAAGTCGGCTCGAGTGTCTCTATTCCAGATGCAGTTCGACGGCGGGCTCGCCTGCATAGGAAAACAGATCCGAACGATGTTCGACTTATTCCACCGATAACGTATTAAACGGAAATTAGAACTAACTTTTAGCTGTGCCGAGTGTACCGGTTACAGCCTATCTGATGTCAGTACTGATTACTCGAAGATTGAGCATTTATTATAAAATTCTCATGAATTCATATTAACTACACCGGGTGTTTAAAAAAATGCAAATTTAATTATTGTTTGTTTCTATTATTATTTATTATAAGTACTAATTTTTCCCTATCTTCTCCTAAAATTAATAACATTATGACTGAATCACTCTGTATAGAGTATATCTAATATGTATATTCTTCAAGCTAAAATATGAGAATCTAGTTCAATTTACATTAGTTCAAAAGTTGATCTTTTTCGGGCACTGTATATTCTATTCTGTCCGGGTCACCTTGCACCATCACCGATGGTCCCATATCGGCCCCGGGGTGAGATCTCGAGAGAAAAGCAAACAATGGTCTCTCCTGAGGCGTCCGCAACCGTCTCGATAAACGCACTTAAAATTGCTTGCCAATGCAGTTTGAAATTTCGCTGATTAACATTCCCCACGAAGGTCAGTGACTGCCCGACGAGATGAATGGTCGCCGCATGGGTACGTTATGGCACGGCGAATATCGTGATTGCCGAGGTATAGTTCGTTTTTGGGTACTGCGGAAACCTCGGCGGAAGCGAAGCGCTACAGAAATTTAAACGATTCACGAGTCCTGTAAAAAAAAAATAAAGGGAGAACATAAAACACGTTGAAAGATTACCTTATAAACTCACATTCAATAATTATTAATAGTTCAAAAGTTACAGTTGAATTGTATGTGAATAGACAGAATATACAATAAAAATAATTTATATTAATATACCTATCTCGGTCAGTGGTCGCGCGGTTTAAGGTGTCGATGTGGCTAGATCGGTGTGGGTTTGAGCCTCGCAGCGGGTAGACCGTATATCAGCTATATTCGTGGAGAAGACCGGCATCCTCTCTACGGGTATGACAGGATGGAAGAATGTTAGCTTGGGTCAATGTGAGTGATTGATACCGGTCGACATTTGACTACCCCCCCTAATTAATTAGGTTTTCCAGGTTTCCCTAATTTCTGCACTGAATGGTGGTTAAGGCCTACCAACGTAAGTCGTTCCTGGGCACAAATGCGGCCTGATTAAGAATAATATGCCGTCCCCTCTCCCGCACAAGTCTCCGACTTCTGAGATAATCCCCGTGATTAGAATGAGGGGTAGAGATATTATTATAATATGCATTTATTCTAAAAAAAATGGTGTATTATCGCAAAACCATTAAGTACAAATAAAGAATTAATTAAATACACATATTTTTGTGTTTTTACTACTTTTTTGTAAATAATAACCATAGTAGGTATATTTACAATGTCAATGCAAAAATACAAAAATACTGAACATTTGGATATAGTCAATGAAAACTTGAAATTACAGTAGGGATTATGATTTATGTGCGCTCACAACACAACACAAAATATATTTTAAAAAATTGTCTTAGAGTAGAAATCAGCAAAATTATAGTATTTGACATTAGTCATATTTTGTAATCCTGTTCTCTCATATCGAATAAAAAATGAACGCCTTTATAAAGTGTTCAAGATATTGTCAGAAGATGTAATACCTAAACATAACATACTAGTCGTACAGGTACAATCGTTTACAATAATAATGACACTCCTTAAATTGAATTTTGTGATTTCTTTTGAACTGCTACCGTATTTGGGATGGAATTTAATTTCAACTTTTAACAATAGCTCTTCATTGTTTTACTCACCAATAGAGATTCAATCAAAATTCTACTCAGATCTTCCAGAAGTTCAAAAAGTGTTTTGTGAGAGTGTCATTATTATTGCAAAAGCATGTACCTACTTACAGCCTATTACCAAAGAACGCTTTTCCCTAAGTAGGTAGTTAATTCAAAACCATTTAGCTATTTAGCACATATCTAATTACTATTAGCTTTGCAACCCTAAGAACTAGGTAGGCACTCTTCGGGACAAGGTTACAAAAACAGAGATAGAAAATGAGCAGGTAGGTATCAGACCAAAGATGGAAATTACCTAAAAATTGCTTATTTTAGGACAGAAAACTATAACCGAAGATTTTGTCGTATTGCAGAAACTATTATAGATTTGTGACCGTATTTAAGTTTATATAAAAACTTAAATTGAATGATATTATTTTTGGATTAATTTTCAATAACATCTGGTACCTAGGTAGGTATATGTTTTTGATACAAAATTAGAAACGCTCGTATTTTCGCACTTATTAATATATCTCAAAACGTCTGTCAAAACTCAATCCTTTTGATCTAAAACATTAAAGATTGGTAAGTAAGTTTTAAAATAAATAAACATTCTATGAACTTCACGATGAATATATCCCATCATAAAAAAATCAATTATTGTAGACAGAACAAGACGTAATACAAAATATACGTGTAATAAAGTAGGTATTAGTAAGTCAACAATTTGGAACTCGTTATTTTTCGTGTCATTAGAAATATCTCCCGTTAAGATCGGGTAATAAGGTATTCCAAAAATTGATTGGTAAGCGGTCTGGATTGGCATTTAACATTATTAGTGAGAAGGGCGCGGAAGAAAGGAGACGGGCTATCCCTCTGTTGCTGCTTAATTCGGTGCGGCGGGGGTGGCTCGAACACGCCGGCGGCGCGGGGCGGGGGACCAAACAACCACTTACCGCGGCAGATGGGTGTCGAGCAGGAGCGGGGTACATCCTGGCCGGCGGTCCTCGTCTGGTCGTCTGCGTCTCGCTGAATACCTGGTCTGTCACCTCTCACAACACCACCGAGGCACAACTAATCGTTACACCCGAGAAACCCAACGCCATCGCCAACAATCAAACAAAACACCAGTCGCGGCACTGTTTATAACCTATAAAGGGCATCGCAGGCGGCTGATTCGAAGCGACGGTCGGTCACGGGCGCACTCTGGATTAATGGCACGCAGCGCATTCCGATTTTGATTTTTACGGGGACATCAGGAGGCTTCGCCACTTTCAACGCGCACAATCCATTGTTCACGCAAGAATACGGCAAACCCAGCAGACATATCGCAACTCGCGAGACTCGGCTCATCTGCCGCGACTGTTTGAGCGGCGGGAGAAGCCAAACCACGTGGTTGTTCGCAGCATACGTCACCGCCGTCTCAGCCAATGCTCGGACCGCAGTCGACTGACCACGCCCGGTCTCCCCTTGACAGACGCTCTTCCAGTCCACGTTGACCGGGCGACGTTGCCCGATCGAGGGGAAATTCTGACGAACAAACGCTTTTACAACTTCCCACGCCGCTTGTAAAATGTAAATGCGATCAATTAAGGCCGATAGCTGGAAGCGTCTTTAATTATCTCGTATGGATTTACAAATAATTGTTAATTACCGGTTACGCGGTCAGGAAATGGCGGACACGACAAAAAATCGCCTGTGTGATGTGATCATAACTTGCTGGAGTTATGAGACACATACCTAGGTATCTTTAGATGATGATGACAGTGAGTGATTGCCATTAACATTTCGCCCAGATATTTTTATTGGAGTCGAGATAAAATTAGACCGCGCTTTGATGTAATGTTTTATTATTATTTTTTTTTTTTGGTATATGCTGTAAAACTCGAAATAAAACTGTGTAAAATTAAAATTACTTTCTCACTGTAGCAGAATAATAAACATTTTCTCATCCTCCGTTTTTATTCAAAAATATATTATACACATTGGCTATTTACAACTTACAAATATGAAAAATAAAATGTTAAGAAATATAAACATATTTTTTTATACCTTAAACCAATTTAACGTGTTTAATCAAAAAAACATAATCTTATAATTCGGTATACAAATTTGCACCATATACATATAAATAAATATACCAGTACGAAATGATAAACCGATAAAAATGATATTTTTATACATTTCTAAAATTGTATTGGTTCCACTTGTACAATGGTTTTTTTAAATATTTACTAACCCTTACATATATATCAATTCTAGATCTGTGGAATTGAAAGGATTTCTTTGCCTAACACCCGAAAAAAATTGATGGGTTTGCAGCGCATTTTATATTTCGTCACTGCGTGTTGTAATGATTAAGTTTTACAATGTATTTAAAAATTGCACCAAGTAAGTACATTTGAAGCAAAAACAAAAACAGAAAGACACAGAGGTCCTAGTGTGGAAAAGGCGCCTATGAGTAACCCACACCGACGCTAGTGTACATTAATGTCAAAAATACCTTGCCAGAACAGAACAGCATGCGTAAAATATAGACTTATATGCATTATGCTCAAAATTAGAAAAAAAAACAGACAAACATAAAACATGTTTTTTTTTGGTACATACAAAATAAACGATAACATAATTTCTAATTAATAGGACATTCCAGAACTAGATCTGACAACTGTTATTTAGACAAGTCGTTCAACTCTCATATTTAGATGGAATTATCTCTGAAAATATTAATGATTTCAAGATAGATACGGTGCCATATTGCATAAATGATTTACTAATAAGGGATTTATAGCCTGTCCTCTAATTTATACAATAAAAATTGAGGATGCCATTTTATACAAACTTTCTTAGAGATGACTGCAAATAATTTTCGCGATATCTAAAAAATCTTTAGATACCTATTTTATCCATATTTTTTAAACAAAAATTAGAAAGTATATTTATTTATACAATATTATTAAAATGGGTGTAACTATATCATTATTTCGACCTTTTTCTGTTTTATTCACTCCGTGTCATCAGAAAAAAATAAGAGGTTTTAATAATATTGTAAGTACGCTAATTAATATCTGGTACCTAAGTCTAAATTTACAATACATGTGTGATGCCTATTTGATCATTTGGAAATATCACGAGACAATTTTGGACAACTCTGTATGGGAGTAAGAAACAATTAATTGTACATCCATAAATTGCAATGAAAAACGAAAACCAGATATTATTATTGATATTTTCTAAGAAATCCATACTGTAAACTAAAGACAAAATACATCTTTTCTTTATGTTTAGTTTTAGAATTATATCTAAATAGTTACATGGAAGAAATACTGCGGCATCTAAGTTGTAGTTCTCCAACCATGAACCGCAGAAGAAGACGAACGCAGATTCATTTCCATTTCACCCAGAATCAATGTCTCGTTTTGCCATATGTCGCTAGATGCCGCCAGCAGCCGGCTGTCGGCCTTCAGGGCGCCCTGTGTGCCGATAAAACCGTGTTCAGTGCTCCAATGCTCCGAATCCGATCAGCAGTTGTCCGTCAACTGCAGCGTAGGCTGTGAGCGATGGAAGTCTAACAATTTTGTGCAAAAAAAAGTAGCGAGGATTCGTGCTTTGTTCTGTGAAAGGTGTGAGCCAAAATGGATTACAAAAGCGTGGTGTACAACGCTGCCCGAGATGGGAATCTCAACAGGCTTAAGGTAGGTCCCATTGCTAGTCGTAGGTATCGGCCAAAGGGACGTTGCTTGCTATGGGGCATCGGTACAACTTTGGCTTTTCGTTTTTTATTTTGAGGACCCGTTATTCCGTTACCGGTACAAGTTCTGTTAATGCAAAATGTTTTTCAGTCAGCATAGACAGTTAGTATGTAAGGAGGTATTTCGGAATATGGAACGGTGATGATCAATTGATCCCCTTATCAGAAAGTGGACCTATTTCTCGTCTACGTCGTAAAAATTATTGAGTGGTTGATAAAATACAAATTTCAGATAACCGACGTTCGTCTTTCATAGATAAATGTAAAAATGCTTAGTTGCTTCTTGATATCTCGACTCAAGTCGATGAAGAGCAGCTGTTGGGGTCATCGTGAAGTAATTTTTAATTTTTCTACAGCCTGTATGTAGCAATTAGTACGACGATAACCCAATCTGCAAATAAACACATTTACATCTTCAATAATTGGGCAATATGCATATTGTTTATTTTCGACTTCAATTGTAATGTTGTAATGCTTGCTCCTTGTTTGTTGACACCTAGTAACCCCGAAAGATAGAACGGTATATAGAATATAAGTCAAATGTAAATAAATTAACTGCGATTGCATAAAACTTAGTAATACTGCGAAGTCATACAGAATTTGTAATTTAAAATAATGCCATTACAACAGTCATCTCATATTGTATAAAAAAAAGTCTCGTTTTCATAATAACTACATTTTAACACTTAAAAATAGCAAATAATCAAAAAACCGGTCAGCATCTGATTTTATGAAGGATCAAAAAGTGTAAGTTCATAATTTATGTCATTCATGTAAACAGTGCCATATCGAATTTAATTATGTTAATTTCAATAATAGAAATAGGTACATAGGTATATGGGAAAAAATAAGTTAAATTTATTTTCATGATTGTAAAAGACATGAATATTGTCAACATTTTTTACTATGTTAACTCACTCTAGGCTTATTTTATCTTAGTGTACACCTTAAAAATGATAACCCTGTATATTTAAAGCTTAATAAAACTGCAGTTGCCGAATTTAATAATTTGTTTACAAAAAAGATTGGTTCTCACTGAATAGGAAAAAAGTGAGATAACGGTTTTGATTCAGGTCGATCTATCTTACAAAATAAATTGCGTAAAAATTAACAAAATTGACCTATACTCGTTCTATGCCTTAGCGTTAAGCGCCACTTTACATATTAAATTATTGATATGTAGGTAAGTTCAATAAAATTATTCAGTTTAAACAATCATTACTATTAACAATAATAATTATTATTATTAATAGATTATTATTCATATATAGCATGATGTTTACTTTTGGTTCTCATTATTGCTAAAACTTGCTTACTGGCCAAATGCTTGATAGGTATGTCATGACAGTCTATACAAAAACATTTAAAATCATTCCGAAATATTAAAAAATATTTTTTATGTAAATACATATGTTGTCAATGTGCTTTTTTTGAAAATATACCAGGTCTTTGTGTGTATCAATAATTTAAATCAAATGAAAAATAAAATTATTAATAAAAATATATTTTATGTTATCATAATCTATTTGTTGTAGCACTTATTTTAGCCTATTACTAATTATTGTATTGCAGATATTTTTAAATTCATTCAACAATGGAATGCCATTCATCAAATTCTCTGCAGTTCCTAAAATATTAGTTTATAGTAGCATCGCCGTAAAACCGTTCTTAGAAATGGGTAAATAAACAGGTTTGGCCAGACCCTTCATTCCCTTTTTTAATGTTTACATTGTTAATATAAAATTCTCCATATTTGTGAGATTTACCAGGATTTGTAGTACCTATATTTGAACTTGAACTTCGTTTAATTTTATATATTTTATATATATAATAAATCACCTTTTGAAATTTTTTTTTGTGTATTTTGTGGTTTTTCGTTTTCGGCGAAAAGGCATAAAAGACATGTAAATAGATATATTTATAATTGATTAGACAGAAATATACTAGAAAAAAAAGAAGGTAAATAAGGAGATAAATAATCAAATTTGACCTATACTTGCTCAAGCTTGCAGTTGTAATAGGTCCATAACTAAAAATGAAAAAAGTGAATAGTATCTTTTTATGCATATGCTCGAATCTGCTGAGAAAAGAATTGGAAAATAATGTCTTAAAAAAAGTAAATGGCATTTCACATAACTAGCGTCCTCTGTATCACTTGGCAAAACTATTATATTTAATCTTCTTCAAATCGATAGGTAGATAGATTCAAATAGATAGACTTATATACAACCACCTACCAAATTCGATTAAAATTGTTTTTGGAAGATCCAAGATGTCCAATTTTAAGGGGCTCCAGCATTCCCAAAAATTAAAATTGGAGAAAACAAAAAAATATGGCTAATAATTTTTGTAGTTGATTATATTTTTTTCCCTAGATATCATTTCTGAACCACCCTGTATAGTTTTGCTCGAAGATAAATATTAAACAAATAATACGAATTGACTGGAGTCATAGGTAATTTATGTGTTTAAAAAACTGTACAGACGATAAAATTTGTAAATGCTAGAGGGCGTCTTTGTTCATTTTATACAAATTTCGTAGGTATTTATTCTCTTGCACCCGTGCGGAAAAGTCAATAACTTTAACTGTTCATTTCTCTATCTAGCGTTCATGTGAAGTGAATCGAGAGTAACAAAAAAAAAAATAGGTCCGAGCTGATATTGACCACGGCTATCTCTGACGACCTTGTGAGATGGATAAGCTGTTGCTCTTTTCAATTCCAGCTCTCTCAACGGCTTTTTAATATCGACCGATTGGTGATTGGTTGAAATTTTTATTTACGTATATACTTGAATACTGAGAATTTTGTACCTGATTTCAGATTCCCTATTAAGTACTTTAATAGAAATCAGCGAAATCAAATTTGACATGAATTCCTGATTTACTTGATATCTCATCATTTTACCAGATTTCATATGAATTCATTTGTTTTCACTTAATTTCACTGATTTCGCATGTTTTCGTTGATTTTATCGATTCCACTTGATTAAGGATTTCATTTGATTTTGAAGATTTTGATGTATCGAGCTTTGACTGGAAAATTTCATATTATGTTGAGTTTGATTAATTAATTGAGATTTCCTAGTATTTAAAGAAAAGATGAAAATACATTTTTATAACTTAGATAATAGTATATTTTCTGAATAATAGGATATTTTTACTAAATGTTTCAATGTTTTTTAAACAACGGTGGAATTTGAGATAGAATAATTTTAAATTTGCACTTAGCTGTAAGCAACCAGCGTTACAAGTGTTAATAATAAAATTGAGGTTAAAATTAACTTGTAATATCCGACCTTATGCAAAAATTACTTAGTCAAAAATAAAATTAATAAGATAATACTTAATATTTTCTTTATTTATTCAATTACCATACTTATTTAAGAAATATTATTTACGAGATTGTGTAAAGAATTAATTTAGTATACGAGATAAAATAAAATTTTGTCCATTTTTAACTTTAATGTAAGTAATTAAATCAAGGTAAACTTGAACATCAGTTCTACTTATTTGCACTAAACATATATCATTGACAGTTACAACTATGTTTTAATATAAAGAGCATAAAAGTGAATACAAATATACTTAACAAAATTTAATTTTAGAAATATCGCAAAATCAACAATATTAAAAAAATTAAAAGTTTTCTGACAGATGACAAATTCACCAAAATGAAATTAGTTGTTCAATTGATTTACGTTTACGCAAAATTATTGGAATTCCAGTCGATTGAGTCACCTATTTAGCTCGCGTTCGTCGTCAAGTTGGGTTTTAGCCGTTATTAACGATATTCTAGGACGAAGATAATTAAAAATAACGCCCACCTCGTGTTCATCTCGGCACGTTATCTCCAAAAGGCGCCAGAATACGATAAAAACATATGTATCGATAAAAAAACCACCTCTGACCGTGACCCTGAAAGTAAATAAGTAATTTCAGATCATTTGTTATTGTGTGACATAAGCGTCGCCAATTCTTTATGGATATGCGGCGTCTAATAGACAGATTTAGTCCTATAACGAAAAATATTCACGTAGGAGACGAAATTAAATTATCATAAATTTCGCAATTGGCAAACTAATTTTAGAGGCCTTCCAATCGCTGATTTTATGTAGCAATAATACGACAGTGATAAATCGGTACGTTATGTTTTAATTTATTTCCATGTCATTTCTAATATGGCCGATTTTCTTTCGATAAAGAGGTCCACATAGTACAGAAAAAATTCTCTAATAAACTGAAACAAATTTTAATCACATTTCCCCTATTCATCGTCGATTTTGATGTAAAACAATAAATAATAAACTGCCTACACATATTGGCAACGTTTACGTCACGGCCTGCCGCGATGTACAAAAATGCCAGTAAATTCCGAATTAATTTTAAGACAACTGCGCAGTTTCGACTGAGCTGCGATCGGTAAATTTAGAATAACTCTAAACTACTGGCCGAAATCGTGGCCTCCAAGCGGTTCCGGAAAACGCCGAGGCGGCTGTGCGAGGCATTTGTTTGTAAGTAAATTTGTTCTATCTAGATTTTCAGTATTTACTCAAAACATTCGACAGCCTACTTTGTTATAATATTGAGAAAAGACCAACTACATTTTTAAATATTGTATTTTTAATTTTAAGCCGTAACTTGTGTTCATTATAAAAATATTGGATTGTGCTATGATCAAATAATCTAACTATTACCTGTGGTGTAATGTTTTTCTTTGTCCAAAAAGAATGCAAATAAAACAAAAAATCCTGATTTTGTATACTGGGCATTAGAATAATTAAATAGTTTATTGTTTAATTCTAATACCCAATATATACAGAATCAGCAATTTTTTTGTTTTCTTTTCCGAGTTTTATTTAAGGAGAAAAAAGATGAAAAAGGCAACACCCCAACCAACCTATCTAACGGACACATTTTAATGAATGTTCTCGTTTAATATTGACGAACCAATGTTTCCCTGTGCTATTACATATATTGTTAGTTTTCTACTTTAATTTGGACAATCTTGATGAAAATCTTTGTATTCTTTTTGGACAAAGAAAAACATTACATTACAGGTAATAGTTAGATGATCATGACAATTGTTTGTTCTTAGGTTTGTGTGTATGTGTGCAATGTGTTTTTTATTGTTTTTTTTATATAAATTATTTTACAGTAATTTTATAAAAGCTGTATAATACATAATTGTAGTGTGTAGAGCCCTGAAGAAGGCCCAATATAGGCCGAAACGTTGGCAGTATTTAAAAAATTGTTTTTCTTTATAAATCTACTGACCTATTACCAGGCAGGTTACAGATATATCTATATAAAGATTCACACAAATTATACGCAGCCGACCTGTCAAAATAGATTTATCATTTTCTTTCAACAGCCAAAATCGCTCTGCAGCTTGAAAATCTACAAATTTACTGTAGTCGATCAAATTTTTTAATAAATAAATATGCTTATCATTTATTTATTTATTTGTTCAATACTTATTTTTTTTTTAAATCTATATGGAAGCATATAATATAACCATTGCGTTGACTTCCAGAAAAAAATATAAGATTGTCATAGTTCTTCTTTAGCAATCGACGATTTGACAGAATAAGCTCATTCACTCGCGCAATATGACACGCGCCTGTCGATGTTGGCACGTTGAATTTCAAGGAAACTCATCACAAAACAATTGCCGAACCCACATTTTTTTTATCAGACCTCTTACAATCGTTTAAATATCAAGTTTAATAGCTACATTATATATTTTACACATATTTTATATCGGATGCATCTGCGGTTAAAATTACCGTGGTTAATTGGTCATTACATAAGTCGAGATGTTTCATTTTTATTTTTATGTGTATTTATAAAAAAAGAAATCCGTTAACAACTGCAATTCATCCTGAAAGCGACTTGTACACGACTATAATTAATGTGATTACTTACTTTTTTATATTAATTCTCCATTGGCACTGTTAAAACCGCATTCTCGTTTGTATGATCGTCGGGAAATATTAATTTGCCACATAATATCTATTTGCTATAAATAATATTAATTTTTAATGAGGTACAAAAACACTTATTAGATATAAATTAATTGAACATATTCTCTTTGTTAAGTAACTTTTTTTGGCACTTAAATTAGTAATAAACCTGTAATTAATTCCGTGAATTAATAATTGTACACTGTTTTTAAATCGTTTCCTCATATTTATAACTGTCTTAATACGCATTTTGCATAAATAAAACATTCTTTCTACACTACCTAACACAAAACGACGTTTTTGCGGATACTACACACAAGAAACGTTAAAAAATTTATAATTATCAGGTTAGGCCCGTTATGCTCGCTACTGACTATGCGTGTTCGCGATTCGTGATATGCGAGTAATTCGCGAATAGTGTGTAGGGTCTTGTTCGTTAAAAATCCATTCATAAAAACCCTACACACGATGCACGAATTCCTTACAAACCGCGCATCGCGAATTCACGCATAGTCTGTAGCGGGTCTTACATGCAATCGCATCGAAATCAAGCTATTAACATTTTGACCGGAAAAATCTCTAGATTGCCGATAAGTTCGCTGATCGTTTCGTCGTTCGTTTAAAACTTATGCTTTAAACTACCAACTTTATGATCCCCAAAATGAAATATTTTATGGTCAAGAATATTTGATTGTCTTATGTTGGTCGACGTAGAGACTTCAGTATTTATTTTTAGTTTGGTGTTTAGATACTTTTTTTATTTTCGAGTTCGTCTGTATGTTTATTTACAAGTTTTTATTCGGTCTTTTCAACTGAATCAAGTCGAGCCATAGCGAATTTTATTATTAAGTTCAGATATAAACAAATCATTTTATTTTACTATACACTTAACGAGATTTATATATATACCTCATTGTTCATTGATGAAGTCGTACTTTCCATTCTTTGTCAAAAATATCTTTGAACTGGCATACGAAATCGAATCGTTTTCACCGCATTTAACAAAAAACTTGTCAATTTGAGGAATTTATAAATTTTTAGCACATCTGGGATGATAACATCACAAGATATTCAAATCATCGGAATATTCGATACACTTGTAAAATTTCAGATCATCTGCAAACATCAAACAATTTGAATTTTATATTACATTTGTTAAGTCATTTATAGAAAATAATAATAGGAGCGGTCTCAAGTTAGATCCTTGAGGGACACCTGAATTTAATCTATACTAATCAGAAAAAAACCCACAGTACTTCTCAATAAATTTACGTTTTTAAGATATGTTACTATTAATGTAATTAGAAAATCCACATCCATGTATAGGTACACAAAGCTTATTTATTAATATGTCATGGTCAACCTTATCAAAGACCTTGCTAAAATCAGTGTATGTCACATCCACTTGTATTCCCCGCTCGAAGGCTTCCAAAATGTAATGGGTAAATGTTAGTAAATTAGTAGAAATCGAACTTTTTTAAATAAATCCATGCTGTCTTGGACTGACGATGCTACTAAAATGATTCCACAGCGTATAATACAATATTTGTTTAAAAACTTTAGCAGGGCCAGGAAGGACTGCAATAGGTCTATAGTTTTCAAATTATGATTTATGTATTGGACTGTTTATTGTTTTCCACAGTTCAGGAAATTTGTTACATTTTAAAATTAAATTATGTATAAATAAAACAGCCTTTTTGAGATAATCGACAATATTGAAACACTGGTTAGTGAAAACTAACATCCTCAAACTTTCCACTAATTTTCTTTGTATATTTGTTATTTTTTCGAATATATAAAAATAATTATACAATCAATTACATTTTTTTTTACAATTACAAATACCCAGTATAAAGCTGATCAGTCGCGTCGAAGGCAAGGCGCATATTGAGACGCGTATGACGCGTGTGAGATGACGTGACCCGACCAGCATGACACGAATGTGCGACACGCGTAGCGTTGTCTTTCGCATATTGCAAGACAGTTCTCACGACTTTCGAACAGCCACGTCGTTCTAATTTTTCTTGTTTATTATAAAAATGAATAATTTAAACAGAAAACTGGATTTATAAATGAAATAGACCCCTGAGTTTGGAAATCAGTATTGAGAAAACGTAAGGGCGAACAAATTTGAAACTTGGACCATATGGAGCCTGTAGTTTCGTAATCGTATTTTTTAGTTATTAATGAAAATGTAGAAAAAATTACGGTTTTTTACCTATAAAATATACCATCTTTTAAGTTCTTTTGCAATTTCACACCAAATCTTGTTTTTTATCTTCGCTTTCATATAATTCACATGTCTGGTATCATATAGCTCTCTATGGCTTCTTACCAGCTCTATCAGTTTTGTTTTCATTGTCACCGGAGAAAACACAACTAACCTCAAAATTATCAACATGTGACGCGTACGGCGCGAAAAACTGTGCCACTGCCACTGCGCAGCGCGCCTCGCGTCACGCGAGTCTTGCTGTGCAACGTCGCACAGTGGCGCCACTGTGCCACTCAAATTACTGTACACCCCTTAGTGTTGGGCCGTTTGAGGTAATTTTTTTTTAAATGTTCGTCATAAAATTCCCTATCGATCTCTCTTTCTCAATTTTCGCTTTAGGTCTTCATTTTCGCGGAATTTGGCTCAAAAAATGGGTTTGCATGGAAAAAATTAGATTTTTCGCACAAAAATGACCCTACGGAACACGAGATTGAGATTTTGCCGGACTTTTTAATGGGGGAATGCTCGTCTTGGAAAGCCCTACAAGACTGTCCACTCAGATTTCGGGGAGAAATTTTCCGTTGCCCTTAAAATGGCCACAATCTTCCAAAAATTTTCACAGATCAAAAATCGTTCTACTGAAAACTGGGAATGTATTGGAAAAAATCTCATCTCACAAAAATTATTTGTACACATTCGAGGAATCTGCAAAAATTTTTCCAGAATTTTTGGACTCATTTTTGGACATTCACCAAAATGGCCACATACAGATTTTCAGAATTTTCCCGTAAATGATTGATTTTTCCTGGAACTGTTCGGATGGAAATGTATGATAGTGAAAGTCTTCAGCACCTACTGGATGCTTTAAACTTTCGAGATCATAAGATTTTCTGTTGATCATTCTTTTTTTGGTCATTTTGATCCAAAATCCACAAATGTTCAAAAATACTGGGAAATCATCTGGCATTCCTGAAACGTTTAAATATTTTGGCTGTCCAAACAAATTCTCAAAAAGCTCAGTCTTTTGAAGGGTTATTGTTATATATTTTATAAATATCTTGTATATAAATTAATGTAGAATAGTGTATGTTATTCTAGGACAGATATTGTTTTTGTATATTTTATTTATTTTATTTTTTTTTGGTACAGCGCTTGATACAAAAAAGCAAATTTCGTTGTTTTATGTTATCTCTGTGTGTTGGGGAGAAAATAATCAAATCAATCATTTCTAATTAACAGTGAACTATTATATCCAAAATGGCCACTTTTATCAAAAAATTTAATTAACATGTTCAAAATCATTTTGTATGGAACCTTTCTGACCTTTTTCAGAATTACGGGAAAATTCGGAAAATATGTATGTGGCCATGTCCAAAAAATTCTGGAAAATTTTTTGCGGATTCCTCAAATGTGTACAAATAATTTTTGTGAGATGAGATTTTTTTCCAATACTTTTCCAGTTTTAAGTAGAACGATTTCTGATATGTGAAAATTTAATAGCCATTTTAAGGGCAACGGAAAATTTCTTTCCGAAATCTAAGTAGACGGTCTTGCAGGGCTTTCCAAAACGAGCATTCCTCCATAAAAAAGTCCGGCAAAATCTCAATCTCGTGTTCCGTAGGATCATTTTTGTGCGAAAAATCTAGTTTTTTCCATGCAAACCCATTTTTGGAGTCAAATTCCGCGAAAATGAAGACCCAAAGCGAAAATTGAGAAAGAGGGATCGATAGGGAATTTTATGACGAACATTCTAAGAAAAAAATGACCTCAAACGGCCCAACCCTAAGGGGAGTACAGTAATTTGAGTGGCACAGTGGCGTTTTGCGCCACTGTGCGTCGTGGCACGAATTTGCGCTGTCCCATTACTTTCCTTAAACTACAAAAGTACGTGCTGTGTTGTGTGACCACACACGCGTCATATGCGTCTCAATATGCGGCTTGCCTAACAGTTCTCGCGTCTGTCTTAATCTACAGAGATCTTTGCACAACAATCTTATTACGGTCCTGATCATTATTTTGCTTTTCAAGGTCTCCGAACTCGGGTGAAAAAGTTGCTAACAACATGGACTGTACTTACTTTTGTTTATTTGTTACATTTAGTAAATGGAATAGGCATCTTGTATACAATTTCATTGATGGAAACGAACCTATTCGATACCGTCCTAAATTACACTCAGTCTGGGCTTTATTGCAAGATTCCTTCTTACAAGATTAGTAAGAAATATCCAAGCTTTTCTTCGCGAAGATTGCGTTAATACTTTATTTCACTTTCCGAAGCACGTAAAATTCCGAGAATGTGTTTACTTCATTCTATACGTGTTCTATTACTGCTCTATTCTGGGAAGAATGCCCGTAAAACATTTACAATTTATTTATTGCGTGGTCTTAAAACGTCTGCGAAATTTCGCAATGCCCGCAAGAAATCAATTTTTTCGGATAAAAGTAAAGTGTAACATTTCAAAAATCGCTTTATTTGTTTGGAATTTTGTTGGAGTCATTCCGTTAATTTTTATTTTTCTCTATTTTATCTTAAAATATTTGTACTTAGGCTTCGTTGCTTCGTTGACCCTGTATAAACATAAATGATTTAATGATGTAAGATGTCACACAAATTGTTTTAGTGGATTTTTATACAGGGTGTTCCAGAATGATGGTCAAATATTTTACCAGTGTATTCCACAAGCCATTTAGGCTTGTGGAATATGCTCCTTCACATTAGGCTCGGCAAGTGCGGGATGTTTTAAAATGGATCATTCCCAGGAAAGTAGATTGGTCGTGGAAGCGACGCGCCCTTAACATAGCCTCCTCGATCACCAGATTTAAAAGCGGATCATTTTTTATTGATGAGGCGATGTGAAAAGAATAATATATATAAAAGAGTCTGTGACTACCACTGAAGAGTTGCGGGATCTACATATAAATTTTTTCAATTTGGGTCCTCCCTGTTGAGATATTCAAGTCTCGGCGGAAAGAAGAGTTTTATTATTTTTCTTTAAAAACGGTTACACTTAGAAATTTCAATTTTGATACACATTATCAGCTAGTAAAAAGCTATTTTATGGTGGTGTCTATTCCTTGGCTCAAGTTTCTGGAGGGCGGGAATAAGCAACCCCTAGATTTATTTCTTTCAGAACTTTTTCCTGCAATGACCGATTTCAAGAAAACTTTTGTTTTTAAATACTACATATAATTTTACTACTTTTTTCCATCTTGTAATTTTTTCATTCAACCAACAGTTTGCGCGGAAAAAAATAAAAATGCTTTTCCTTACTCTAAACATCTTTTCGTCACCGGTTACTGATAACCGCAGTAGGCGGTTGCTATGTTGATGTTTCTCTGTTGTCTTGTCAAACAAATCAGTCTTGACAGTTTTGGCAAATATTTGTAAACAACTGACTCTTCCGTACAAATATTAGCGAATAAATTGACGGAATATACATACGGCAGGATTGGCAACAGTTACATGAATACCTTTGTTTAAAAATATTTGCAAAAACTGTCAATTATAGACCTAATGGCGATTTGTTTGAGAAAACAACAGAGAAACATCAACATATCAACCGCCTACTGCGGTTATCAGTAACCGGTTAGGAAAAGATGTTTATAGTAAGGAAAACTATTTATATTTTTTTCCGCGCAAACTGATGGTTGTATGGAAAAATTACAAGAGGGGAAAAAGTAGTATAATTAGGTGTAGTATTTAAAAAAAATATTTTTCGGAAATCGGCTATTGCAGGAAAAAGTTCTGAAAGAAATAAATCTAAGGGTTGCTTATTCCCGCCCTCCAGAAGCATGAGCTAAGGAACAGATACCACCATAAAATAGCTTTTGACTAGCTGATAATGTGTACAAAAATTGAAATTTCTAAGTGTACCCATTTTTAAGGAAAAATAAACAAACTATTTTTTTCCGCCATTTTGAGATTCGAATATATCAACAGGAAGAACCCAAATTGAAAATTTTCATATGAAGATCCCCCCTGAAATAGCTTGTGGAATACACTGGTAAAATATTTGACCATCATTCTGGAACACCCTGTATATCATTCAGCAATTATGTAAAAAAATTATATTTTTGTGCAATAATAAATATTTATTCCATACTAATACATTATAAATAAATAAACCTTTAGTTACCGCAACTATAAGCATTTCCAAAACTAGCAATTTTTCGTATTTTTCCAAATTTATTTTTACCAACGGGCTGAACTGTGCAGCGCTTTCCGGGATACGCTTGAAAAAATCTTTCTGAACCCGACGGACGCAAAGACATATTATATTTCCTCACTAGACCCAATGCAGAGTACTCGTTTTATTCCACAATTGTAAATTTGTTGCGGATATCTGTTTCACTTTCCGGAATGTCGACCACCATAACCGAGCCTCCATCTTCAATACGATTAATCATCATATTGCAAAGTTCTTGACCTCTACAGGCCCCGAAATATCCTATAATCAGAACCACTTGTACAATAGAGAAATAAATGTGCAATTCTTATAGTTTAATGCATTACCATATGTAGTAAATGTTCTTCATCGGAAGTAGCCTTCAAAAATTTGACTATGTCATCCCGATTAAATACTTTAGACTTTTTTGCCTCATAGCCTTTACTTTTTCGTTTGAGAAACGTTTCCAATTCATGAAACTTTCTCCCAACTGTATTATTATAAATTGTCGTTGATTTTAACATTGACCACTTACTGCATAGGGAATTAACGAGCAAATTAACAATCCGTCGCTCTCGATAATTACCGTCTTTAAAACTCCCTTGTTACATAAATAGCTATAACACATTTTGTTTATAATTTAGTTATTGATGAAATTACACCAACATTATTTGAAAAAGTACGTACAAATATAAAAATATATATATAGTAATTGGGTTGGTTAGTGGTAGCGCGGTTTAAGGCGTCAGTACTTGAATCGAGGTGACTAGATCGGTGTGGGTTCGCGCCCCGCTGCCGGTAGACCGTATATAAGTTATATTCGTGGAGAGGATTGGCACCCTCTCTGCGGGTACGGTAGGGTGGAAGAATGTTGGCTTGAGCCAATGTGAGAGATTGATACCGGTTGACATTTGACTACCCCTCTAATTAATGAGGTTTTCCAGGTTTCCATCATTGCCGCACTGAATAGTGGTTAGGGCTTACCAACGTAAGTCGTTCCTGGGCGCAAATGCGGCCTGATTAATAATAATATGCCGCTTCCCTCTCCCGCACAAGTCTCTGACTTCTGGGCTAATCCCCGTGATTAGAATGAGGGGTAGAGATATTATTATTATTAATAATATCGGTTACATATACTGTGTTAACCGATCAGGGGCGTCAGGGACCCTTAATCCGGCCCTGTTCTTACCAATAGCTAAATCCACTTAACACTTAGCTACATTAATAATGTAAATCCCATGCCGATGTCTTCGATTAAATAATTCGAATTTATTTATGAAATCTAGACGGCGTAGATCGGAATTAACAAAACATTCGCAACTCATCGCACTACAAAGAGGCATTTGAGTGTCTCTTGTAACACGCCGAATAGAGGACGCCCCGTCATGACCCGATTTAGACATCGTAGAAAATTTTAATGAGTCGCTTCCATTGTGAAAGGAAGAAAGGAAGATATGCCTTTCGAGCCGAAGGACGCGCCGTATTGAATAACGAATTTAATTATTTTGATACCATCGATCCCTGACATTTGTAGTTGGAAAGTGGAGGTTAAATTGGGGAGGTGGAGGATGTCGGCATAAGGGTTCCGAACTGGAAAAGGTGGAGCGATTAACAAGCAAGATCAATTATAGGTTAGGTGGGTTCGGAAAGCACTCTGAAAGTGACACATTGTGGTGCCATTATCATTGTCGTACGTGAATGAGGCCGCGTAGTATTCCAAGAAATTTAAAAATATTGTATTTTTCTCAAAATATTTGGTATAACCAATTCTTTCTTAATACTTCCAGGATTTAAACTGTAAGCATACTTTTTCTACAATAGTTAAAAATAAATACATCTAAAATATATTCTTATTAGTCCTGTCACTTGTATGATTAATTTTTTTGATGTCACAAAAACTTTTTATTTATATTGTAGCGTTATAAATTTTCTCAATAATAATCGAAAAAATTGGATGAGCATTTTCAGTTCCTCTATCTATATCGTAGAAACAAAAATAGGCTCATTACAAGTATAGAGCTCAAAATTAGTATTTTACTAATTTCAATTAACTATAGAACGCTCTTAAAATAAAATGTTTCCTTGCATTTATTTGCCATATACTAATTATTTTTAATCTTTTGCAAGAATATAGTACGCACTCTTCTGGATATGAATGAATCTCTGACTTTCAAACTTCCTATATATTTTTTATATGGATCATTTATTTCTGTTGGTTCTGGAATACCAACTTTTTAGCGGATATTTGAACTGCTAGTAACACTACTCAAAAAATATCGCGATCATAAGCGGATTGTCGAGTCGCTTTTGTATTTTTTGGTCAGTCGTCGGGCGATACTAGCCTGCTAGACCGGCTTCGTGTGGTATTTCGATTTGACCTTTACGTTTCCAATAAACAACCAAGGCTCCTGTTTGTGCATTGCAGGCGGTAAAAATGCGTAGTCACTCCGTATCTTGGACGGCATTTCGAGTTATGCAAATACTGCCGCAAAAAATGTGTGCCAGTCGATCTGATAGCTCGAAATAGGAGAAAATGAGTAACAGTTTTCTTTGCTCATAAGAACGCGGATTTGGTGTGATGCAAACAGCATCACACCAAAGCTGTATACATATAGTTTTATTACTTACTTTTTTTTAGATAACTTGCATAAAACAGTAATATTCAGTTTTAAAGGCAGAGTTATTCATTGTCTAGGAATTTTGTGTTATGTTATGAGACTATTTATAAATTTTATTACAACAAATTTTTAAATAGATTCGACACACTTCTCAACGAACCATCAGACTTTCGTTTATTCGTTCAGGTTCATATTGAACTTTTATTCAAAACTGTATAGATGTACTATACTGTGTTTGGTAATTCTTCATTCTTCAGCTTTTGCGTCACATTGATGGTGTACGTTTCGGAAGTCATGTATTTTGTTCAACTATCGACCTAACACGCTGGCTCTTGACGTCTGCTTTCCAATTATTTTCCATTGTTTCACAAACATTGCTTAGAACTATACATATGCAAGCAGGACTGTCGATCTAAGGTGGATCTTTGATCCTGGTGGCAACAAAAGCCTTTGGAATGAGGATCTGAATTATTTTACTTTAATGGCAACGTCAGTGGGGACACGGAAATTAATAGTAACAATTCGCACAATCGTTCTGAAATATGCACTTACTGTCATTGTTGACACGTTCTGTAAGTTGAATATACAACACTGTGGTTTGTTTCCCTAGAAATCAAAAAAATAATAGTGTTGCTTGAGTTCATAACAGCATTAATGCGGTAAGTAAAAATCAGTAATTCTTTTCACCAACAAATGCGGGGCTCATTTATTGTAGAAATTAAAGGTACAATTTGTACAATTCTTAAACGTAATAGTTTTTCCCTCGTTTTTATCTATTGCTTTTACAGTAATTGAATTTTCTGTATTACTTATCGAGTTAGGTATGTTAGGATTAGAATAAGCTTCAGTAGTTCTGTCTTCAAACACTGGAATGGAGTCAAATTCATTGTCACTGCCGCTGTTGGTATGTAAAATCTTATCAGCAAACTCTATTTTCTTTGTTAAAGACTGCAACATATCCTTCAGCGACACCAGAAGACCTAAAATTACATTTTCTGTTAGTCAAATGATACATTAATGTTATCACTAAAACCTCCAGCCCCCATGACGTTTAAGTGCCATAACATCAACTCCAGTATTTGCTAACAAAGTCGCCGACGTCCTTCTTAAAGCATGTCCAGTATAGGATTTTGGATCTTGCAGTTTTAAATATTCGGCAATTTTTTGTGGTATTTGTCCCAATGTATTTATACCCACAAGTTGATTTAGACATTTTCCCTAACGAACTGAGTAGAAAAATCGACAAGAGTTAGTCTCCTTAGGTCTAAAGCCTGTATATTTTCGCAAAATCGTCAAAAAAGGGACTTTCATTGGAATTGTCAGTGATTGTGAAAATTCGACTAATATGTATTTAGGCGTATTTAGGTATCAAGCACTTTAACAATGACAACTGAACCTTCATCCGTAATGTCATCTTCATAAGTTCATCACGCCTAAGAGCCCCAGCTACTCCCATTATCATTACTGCTTTCATCATAATATAGGTTTCATCGGGGGCTTCCAGCAGGAATTTGTTCATCTTTTCTCTGATAAATACCTTTATTTTTCTCGCATGATGTCCAATATTTTTCTTCTTTAGAAATGCTACTAACTTCTTAAATCGACACCATTATTTAAGTTGATCGTACTTTTAACTACTACTACTCTGCCAATAAGCTTCCCGGAGACTTCAATCTTAAATTTCAACAAAATAAGCCAGCAAAATTTTTTCAGATATCAGATTCTTCTCATTCAACCATTTCCTGAAGGCTTCATAGACTTTTTCATAGCTCACCTTTGATTTTGTGGGAATTAATGACCCACAACCTATTTGATACGATTCTTCAATGTCCGAATCTACCTCTGAATCGTTTTTATCAGCCATTATAAGCACAGTTTTGACAACAAAACACAAAATTGTTCAAACTTCAAATTGTTTTTTTGGTTTCCAACAAAATAAATTCAAAACGCTAGATAGGCCACGCCATTTCAGCAATCAAAGTAATTTTTTTTATTATTTTATTTGATAAATGTGATTGTGCAAAAAACGTTATGCACTATACGGTTGTTAAGTGGCTAACTCCACCTTATACCCCACTTACCAACCTAATAGTGTAATATACTATTTTAGCGATTTCTGTCGACCTTCTATGGCTGACTATTCGCATCTAGGAAAAATATGTAGGGTGGCTTGAATTTGAAAAAAGTTCACTTTTGATGACCACTAAGAAAAACTAAACAGATCCAAGATATCTGCTGTCCTAAAATCGATACTTTCAGATTTTTCACAATATTTCAGAAACGGTAGCCAAATATCTTGGATCTGTTTGGTTTATCTTAGTGGCCAACAGATTTTTTTCTTAATTTGAGCCACCCTGTATGTGACGGTTTCCGAGGTGTCTATGGTGAGTCATGAAAAACGAACCACCCTGTATAATCGAAGAATTTGGCGTATTAATTGTAAACAAACCGTATCTTCTTTTTGTATTCTTCACTAACAACGTGTCAGTACTGATTTTTTAATTAAAAAAATGTCAAGTGATTGATTCCAATATCTAATACGTTCAATAGGTTTTTTTGTATGCAAAGGTGACTTGCCAATTCACAAAATGTATTACATTTTTTTAATAATATAATGTATCTACCTGTTACTATCCGTTGTATTAAGTCAATGACCTCACGAAATACCTTCACGTTGTCAGTTTGGTTTGAATGACGTTGTGTCGGCTTCTAATTAATGCGGTAAATAAGTAGGTATACGGGGTGTTACCAACTAGTAGGACAACTAATTCAAAACTTGTAACCCAAAATTTTTTCCTAAATAAAGAGCTTAAATGGATTGCAATAATACTGTCTGAACCTACATAGTTCTCTTATGCGTTATGCCAAAATCGCAAATACAGAGGAAAATTTGTGAGAAATTACAGGAGGTAAAAATAGTTCCCATATTCTGAAGTCAAATTTTTTATTTCAGCTGTTTTATTTCTGAATGAAATACGAGGCAAAGTAGACTTTTTGCCTCGGAAACCCGTCGAGAAACGGCGCGTTTCATTCCAAACGCCCTGTATCTCGCTTTCGAACAGGAAAGGCCGCGCCAATTGCGTAACCCACCGTTTTGGAATGTAACAGAAATCGATTATACGGGGCATGGAGAGTTCCGAAATGTAGGAAGTGAAAATGTGCTCGAAGAAACTTTTGAATTGTTCTCAGTTTCGCGAGAAATATCGCGGCGGGCTGTCCGCCATACTGCGAGAGAGCAACCGGCTGATAGTGTTTGGGGCCGGATTATTTCGGTTCGGTTATTTCTGTTAGACGTCGTGAAAGTGCAAGAGTCGGTGCAACCCGTGCAACGTGGCTTCCGGGGTCTCAGCCGTCGTAAGTAATAATTATGTGATGAGGGGACGGGAATGCGAGAGAGCGGTTTGCACGCAGCTGTGTATATACAGGGTGTGACTTAAGTAGAAATCAAGAATCCAGGGGTGTATTCTGTAGCCAAAAGAAGGTTTTTTGTTATATAAATGTGGGGTCTCAGCACAGCCATTGTCCAGTTACAGCGTGTCAAAAATTAAAAAAAAACTTTCTAATTTTTAATTTCTAAACCGCTTGATAATTTAACTAAATTCGGTGTGCATATTTAGTATGAAAGTAGGCATGAAACAAAAAATTACCAGCTTTAGAAAATTAGCGGTATGGGTATCGTCGATCATTATTTGCCAAAACAATATACTGCGCCATTGTATTATTTTCACTTTTTGTTTCCTTACATAGTGTTGTATTACAAACCGATTAACAACAAAATTGATTTATTTGATCAAGTGCATTTTTGTGAAACTCATTACGTTACTTGAAATAATAACAAAATTATTAATTAACAATGGAATTACTTTACTGTGATTTATTATAACAAATGTCGAAAATGGCTATCTTCAGCCAAAAAACGTGCTTTAGATCTTCTGGAAATTGGAGCTCAAACGCCTGCAAAAAGTCCAGGAGTAACTTTCAACGCACATGACAACCAGCTGTAATTTGTTGACATAAGTGCTCCACAGGTTCAATGTGAATCTTGTAAACTAATGTCTTGAGATGGCAAACAACCGTGTCTCGTCCAATCACGTTGTTACCGAATTTTTCATTTAAAGCAGTCAAACTAAAATGTGGGGGAGCCCCGTCGTGTATATATCACATTCTTTGTCTTAGCGCATAGGAACATCGTCAAGTAGTTTAGGTAGAACGTTTTCAAGAAAATGTGTGTAAGAAGCACCGGTTAAAGTTCTTTGTAAAAAGAACATTTCCAATAATGCCTACCCGTACATTCAGAGAAAATTGATGTTGAAATTGAGATTCCATTATAGTATTAGGGTTTTCATCAGATCAAACGTGTTTATTGTGAAAGTTCGTTATAGCATCTCTTGAAAAATTAACTTCATCAGTAAACAATGTGCCAGAGGAAAATTCAAGATTTTGTGCAAAATCCAGTGGAAAAATTGTTGGCGAGCAGGATATTCTTGAGCCAATAAGGCTTGAACTCTTTGTATGTGGTACGAGTGTAACCGTTGATGCTTTAGAACGTACCAAACGTTATGATTCACATTTACAGCGATCTTCTTAGTACTAATATTTGGGTCTTCTTCAATTTCATGTAGAATAACTTCTTCCAGCTCGGGCGTTCTTTACTCAAAGGTCTTCCAGGAATTGGACCTTTGTGAAATGAGTCTGACTCTGAAAGACGTTGAAAAACAATTCTGAATATTCTTGGACTTGGAGTGGGATGATTTGGAAATCTTCCCCTAACCTCAGTACCATTTCCATCTACAAAGCCATAAATGTAAACCATATTGGCCATTTCAATATTGAAATATGCATAAGCCATTATTAAAACTGGTGGTGTTCTGGGTTGAATTATTTCGGTTCAGTTTTTCTTACGTTCTCTTTGTACAGGGTGTATCAGACCTACAGTGATGATGTGGGGAAAGAGAGATAGTTCCTCTCGACCTCGCACATATATTTTTTCCAGAAACATCCCCATTTTTTTTTCCAGTTAAAAAGCTCTCTTTTTTCTAATAAATAAACTTTTATTAGAGAAATTTTCCTGTATTTCTTATTTAGGATAAGCAAATGTCGCAGAATCGGCAGTTCATCAGCGTTATTTACGACGTTGTTGCTATGACAACAGGGACGCGTGTAACTCACCAGAATTAGCAGGTGTCGCGGAGGACAAGACCCGCTTCGCCTGTTTATACAATTATAATAAGTTTTTATGCGGTCAGCAGTGTTGTTTTTTGTGTGATGAATGATTTATATATACTATTTCAAATGAAAAGGGACTATTAAATGAGAGTGGAGGACAATATTATTATTAATATAAAGCCTTCCGCTTCACCAATTTAAGTTCACGAACCGCCACTGTATTTAGTGTCATGCCAAATGTACTAAATTTTTATTATTTTTCTCAAATGTAAAAACTCCTTTTGCTTTCAATTTAATGAATTTATATTATAAGGCCAACACTACATTAACTCAGGCTGTTATGATTCACTAAAAATATATTTGATGTTGATGATTCAAATCTGTGAGTAACAGGTTAATTTTCTGAAAAGTATTTTAATATATTATACTGCGGTGTCAAAAATATTTACCGCATAGGTAATTACTGTCTGTAAAAGAGTTACATTTAAAGTTCTGTCACTGTTGTACGTTCAGGTACGGTAATAGGTTTCCTAGTGAAATAAATATAATTAATTTTATTATACAAACCTCTGATGATGGTAGATATGCTCTCCTATATTCTCCATAATCATCTTAATTACAGTTGGAAGTCTATAAGAGAACCAAAATTACTTTCCTTATACACCCCTTTACGTATAATTACGCAACAATTCAAAGTTTTCCAATTATTAGGCCGTACACCTCGAACAATGGCGAACTTGAAGAAGAAAGTATGTGTTTAATACAAGTGCTCATTTGAAATTCAGTTCCCCTGTTTAATAAATTGTTAAATAACGAGTTTCTTTACACCGGCTTCCTGTAACGCCATATAAGTCTACGTACTTGCCTTGCTGCCAATATATCCACAGATAGGTATCTGGTCGAACGTACCGTGCATATTATTTCAACGTTTAATTGTATCGTTAAAATTGAAACAACTCTCCGACTCTTAAAATTATTTTTACGAAATATCCGTTGTTAGACAATGTGATTCATATATTGTGAGTCATGTGCAAGAAAAAATGAAACAAACGAGATTATTAAAATCTTTTTTGTCAAATCGGGCCATGAGAGTAGTAGTTAATAATACCGAATCAAGTGTTTATAACCTAGATATAGGAGTTGTACAAGGATCAGTTTTAGGTCCCCTTTTATTTGTTTTATTTGCTAATGATCTTCCTAAAAATATATCGGTTGGTAAAATAATAATGTTTGCAGATGATATTTGTATATATCTATCATGGAATAATATAAATGATCTACATATATCAGTGCAAACAGTCCTCAATGAATTTAATATGGTCGAAAAAAAATCGTTTAATTTTTTAATTAACATGGATAAAACGGTAATTGTTAATTTTTATAGCTAACAATATAAATCAAATTTCAAAAAAATTAAGTAGCTGCTACTTTGCATTATTAAGTTTAAAAATATGGTTAGTTGTCAAACAATTGATTAATGTTTATTATGCTTTGGGATATAGCCATATAAGTTAATTTTACTACGGGGTTTGGCTGTCAATACGAATTGAATATTTATATCACAAAAACGAATCATACGACTGCTGTTTAGTCTTAAGCCAAGAGAATCATGTAAACCTTTTTTTATAAAATATGAATTATTAATAGTGCCCTGTGTATTTATTTTGAAATGTTTGCTTTATGTTAAAAATAATTTGAATACATTTTACACTAGTAGTTCTATACATACATATTCTACATGAACTAACAAGTTAATAGTACAAGCTCATAAAACGTTGCGTTGAAAAGTCACCTGATTATATTGAAGTAAAATTGTTTAATAAATTGCCGAACGATCTTTGTCAAATGAACCTAAAAATGTTTAAAAATAAAATAAAAAACGTCTTGCTAAAAAAGTGCTACTATAGTGTGAATGAATTTTTAAATAGTAGTCATATAGTTATAAATGTTATTGTTTGTGTCATTGATGTTGTTAATACAACCACACAGACGTATCTTTAACTGAGTTAAGAATATATCCTTATTAATTACTTTCAACTGATCAATGTTGGCAACAATGAAAGGTATGTTTTTTTGGTCTACTGATGCAGTATTAGTTCAATATAGAGGTTAGAATTAATTCGTTTTGCAGTTTTGGAGCTCCCTCATTTGACGTTTCAAAAGTTTTCAAATTGTCAAATTATTTCAGTTTAGGAAATTGCATAAAAAAGCCTAAAATGTGTCCTAATATTATACAGCTAACAGGATTTTTTGGATAGCCCAAAACTATGGATATCCTTTTTCTGTAAGTGAATTGTAGTAGTCCTTATCTTAATTTGTCTCTAAGCCATTAATATATATAAATCCAGTTATACCCTTATGTTCACGTTTGACTATTGGAAACTGATTTTGATGGACTATGAATTTTATAGTCAATATTCATTAATAGTTAACAAATAAAGAAATCAATTCCTTCCATATCCATGGTGTGGTAAATTTTAACGGTTATTTTTACTCACTGACACCAACAGTACCGGTCCCAAATGTTTGCATATCGTGTCACACATTTTACAGTACTTAATAATTTGCTAAATTTTGTTTTTAAAAGTCATTGTACTTGTCGATTCATAATGATAACGATAAAATTAGTCACATTTTATCTTATTTTTCTACGTGGATAGATGAACAAGTAGATACGCCTTTTATGAGTATTGTCAAGAGAATGGTCGCGAAAGTATTTATATCACCTCAGTATAGTACAAGATGCTCCCAAAAAATGACCACCACGATCGCCAAACTTAACACCCTGTGACTATTTTTTGAAATCTAAACTGTATTCTTGAAGAAGTATTCTAGTGGAAGATAATGAAAACGACAGCTATTTTGAACATCTTTAATAGTATATTTTTATCATGATGAATATATTTGCTACTTTTCACCATTCCCAAATCAATTTCTTGATTTTGCAAAGGTTTGATGGTCTAATGCAAAATGAGTGACTGCTAGAATTTACTAAGTATATTAAAAAATATATTTGTTTGTAACATAAGCTACTAATTTTATGAAAATTGTACAAAATACAAAAAACCTTCCATATTATATAAACGAAAGAGATTGGTTGATGAAGATGAATTAATTTCGGGAGACGATAATGGAATTTTATAGTCGCGTGTAAAACAATGTTTTTATGTAGGTCAAATATATATGCGTTTAAATATGCAGAAAAATTTAGAAATTATTTGGAGCGGTTTTAAATTAGTGTAATTTTTGCATAATTAACATGGGATTTGATTATTAAACAAAGTCATCCTTTTGGGTTGTCATTGTACGGTCATTATGGTGTCAACATGTGCTTTATTTCTTCCTTGGTATCGTTTTGTGCGGTTATTAACGACAGAAATGTCTGAAAACAAGATAAAAGAGGAACTATCATCCGATATTCAAGCTGAGGCGTGACAGGTCTGGATATGGCCTGGTTATTACCATCAAAATCCCGATAGACCTATGAAAAGGAATATAAAAAAATGTAAGAACGAAAAGAACATGAAGGATCTAAGTGAGAATGTATTAGCACGTTTTTCGGAAAAATCAAAGAATATGCATCCTTTAACACCCTGTATACAAGGGTGTCATATTTTGTGTATTTGGTCTCATTGTCAACTATAATTAACCTATAAAATTTTTCGTATTTTTCATTTTCATTCGGTTCAAATACTGTCATTACTAAGTGAATAATTCTCAGCTCATTAATTTATTATTAATAAATTACTTGCTAATATCCTTTCCCGCTTAAAAATAGACACAGATTAATGTGGTTAACCTCTGCGACAGTTTTCTAATCCGATGGAGGTTAGCCTGGCGTTCTTGGTTCTGTCGCCAAGACGCATTATTGTTTGCTACTAATAGAGGAGTTCGATGGTAAGTGGAAAGTAGGTTGCTTTGAATATATTAATATGTAACTGTAACAATCGACGGATTAGAACCACAAACGAAAAGAAATAAAAACCGATATGTTTTATAATGGACGCCAACTAAAAATATGTTTGGCAATGGCATATCATTTGACATGACGTCATTACATTCTTATCGTAAAAATAGTAAATCGTCTTGTTGACTACAGCTGTTCATACATTAGTCCAATAATGTAGGAGTTTTTATCTAAAGGGTAGATTATATGACTCATTTAATTGAAAAATTAAATACCTACTGTCGATATAAAAACATGGTGAAGATGGTTGGTTATTCACGAGTAATCTTTGCGTTGTAAAGCCTTTAACGAAGTGTAACTGGTACTGAGCACAAACAATTTTGATCACTTGTTAGGTTCCCTACAGACTGCCTGTATTCGCGATTCGTTATGCGCGATTCGTGGTATACGAGGAATTTGCGAATATTGTGTAGGGTCTTGTTCGTTAAAAATCTATTCATAAAAACCCTACACACGATGCACGAATTCCTTACAAACCGCGAATCGCAAATTCACGCGTAGTTTGTAGCGGGGCTTAGGCTAATAATGTCTTAGCCTCCTACTATGTCCTAAAGGTTGTAATATTTTTTATTTTTGAAACAGTTATATGAGTTATTTAAAAATTTCATAGAAGTTTAGAGTATATTCTTGTATTATAACAGCGCAGTTTTAAGGCAAATGGGTTTAAAATAATTTTGAGAGCCTATTCTGTAGAACTCGGACACCTTCATTATTTTTTTAATAAATTATCTATAAACAATATAGGCGGGTATTATGGAAATTTAATTTAAAAACAATTTTAAAATATGACGTGTACAAGGTGTCTTAATATTATATAAAAAATTACCATAATTTCCCCATGGATATTAAGAAAGCTAATGTACGCCGATGGCCGATTTAAAATGATTGATTTATGATTTATTACCTCATACCATTTTCAAAACAAAATATAACCTTTATTTTTTTTATCAACTATTTCGTGACATATTACCTTGGAACCTCTACATTTGTTTATTTGTGAATTTACACACTACACGTAAATGTATATACAGGGTGTCCGGAATATCAGTGCCAATACCAAAAATAACACTTATGAAAACTGTTTTTCGACAAATACGTTTTAAAAATTAAAATATAAGTACAATAATGCAAAACTATGTTTCTAAATTGCAAACTAAGGTACCTGAAACTGAGAAAAGAGAGCTTCAAGACATCTGTTCGCCAATCGTTTCTACCAAACCGCGTGTTCTCAGTATGGAATTCTCTTCCTCCTTCCGTAGTTACTGCACCCTCCATCAATGCTTTCAAGAATCGCCTGGATGCTTGGCGGAGCACCTTGTACGATCGATGAACATTCTGTTAGTTTAACATTCTATTATTTATCATTGTCTTTTTGCTGTTTTTTTTTTATTTTTGATCTTTTCATTTTTTTTTCTTCACTTTAATTATTTGTATATTTGTCAGGGCTGTACAGGAATCTCCTTAGCCCGGAGCTTCATTTGTAATAATAATAATAATAATTAAAACTAAGCAAAAGCCCTTCCAACGAACGACAACATTGCAATCCAGTACCTATTATTGTTAACCTCAATTTATAGATTCAAATAGTTGTGCATTGTACATACCTACCTCTTTCGTATTGTGATTAGTGGGTTTCGTATATTTGCATCTATCATGATTGCTTGATGTTTGTGAATGTTACATAAAGAAAAATGGAACATTTAATAGTTACTAGCTGCTGGATCTCTGCATCTGTGACTACGAGATTTTTAACGGTGAACGTTTTCCGCAGGCGAAGGCAATAATTTTAAACACTTATTATAATTATTTTAAATTGTGAGAAAAGCTCCGAGAAAACCATTCACGGTATGTACTCGTATGTTTAGGGGTGCTTGTTATTATTATGTAGAAACATCTGACATGGTAGGTGTGCGACGTTGCCACATAAGTAAGTAATAAGTCAATTATGTTCCATTTGGTATAATTTATCATACAGCAAAGTAAAGGTTCTCATATTTCAGACGCTCTATATATAGATATGTTCTATCGGTACAAGTATTTGCAAATATATGCACATCTGATAAACCATTCAAAGAATATTTTACCATAATTTGGTTAAATTCATTCAATGCAAATAGATGTGTTGCACAGTTGTGAAATTATCATTATGAATTTTAGACCATGAATTTAATACCGTGGAAAAGATTGTAGAGGATTTTCCACGGTATTTTGAAAATATAATTATTGTTTAGTGACTATATTCTAATATTTTTTTCATTGACACGAAATAGGGACTTTTTCCGTAAAGTAATTGGTACACAGTTCACTGAATTGGATGCTGGTACCAAAAATTTCTCAATCTCTACCGATCTTGACCCGCTCGAAGAAATTGCGGAACCTCTCGAGAACGGCATTGTTTTTTCCCCTATCGCTATTACAGCGAACTGTTTCGCAACAGTCAATCCCATAGAAAGAGTGTCAAGGGCGACTAAATTTTACTAATCACTTCGTAGAGCTAGCTGCTTAGCGTTACTTTCAGTAGTTTCAGCATGCTTTTAACATCTCTCCATACTGAGTGAACCTTAAATAAGTACAAATATTTTAACCAGCAGTACAGTTCACTGTGTAGAAGACATAATTAATAGTTTTTTTTTACGAAAAAAAAACTCGAATAAAAATCAAATTTTAAATAAATTTCGTGATTTTTCAATCGAAAACTTGTTGAGGACCGCTGATCCGACTCCGATACTAATATTTTTAAGAATCATGGAGGATGTGTATTCCACAGCGTTGGAATAAGGTTTACGAAAGTTAACTAGAATTTTTAGACATGTCAAAGAATGATTGAAGTATGTTTATTTGTGAAAATATTAAAAGCCATCTCCTCCTCTTTACCACTCCTATATCTCACCAATAAATTAAAAATAAATCCAGATTCTCTACTCACAATCATAGTTAACTAGAATTTGGTCAATTATCAATTTATACTATAGTGCAACTGATTTATCACAATACGTTATCATTATCACTGATGATCACTACTTAACAAATATGCTTTTAGCATGTCAACCTTTTCGCTGTTTGAATAATACGCCATATTTTACTTAATCACACTGTATTTCACCAAAAATATTAATTAAGAACACAAGACACTTAAGAGAACGACACTGCCCGTGAAAATAATTTAAATACGTTTTATACGTTAGTGCCGCATCTCTTAAAATATATGCGTCAAGCAGTGCTTTACTTAAAGAAACCATTAGCTTAGTTCGGTTTCAGATGTAAAAGTATCTCATATTAACTTTCAATTTACGTGTATTGAAATTATCAAATCTCTTTCCACAAATATTACATGTTTTGTTTCGACTTGTACCTTTGCCACAGCTTATTTCTTTGTCCTCGACAAGTGTTCTGGTATCAACATAACTTCTTCGTTTAACCTCGCCTTCAGTAAATCATATGGTTTATTAGATTACGTCAGTGGTCTATTTGGTCAGCGGACCTCAGAATGTGGGTATTTAAAAAAAAATAATGTCCGAAATTTGACATGACGAACTACACCTGCAGTTAAAATATTTGTGCTTATGTATTTCAATTCTACGGAACGATTTAGCAACCCATAAAAACTCGTTTATTTGATATTAAAAAATATATCTTGCGAAATAATACATTTCTGGTTATTAACGGTGTTATATTGCGATTAATGAATTAAGATATTTTTTTTGTTTAAATATAAATAAATGTAATTGCTTACCGGCGAAAAAATTTCGAAATTGAAATATTTTTTGCCGATTTAATGCTGTTCTGAATCCTTCAGATGTTGGGCTATTCCAAAACAATTGAATTGTTTAAAGGTATGCCTACTTCTCTATTGCAAGGATGGATGGCTAGATTGCAACTGAAGTGAGAGTTCCATTGTTACGATCGTTGAATTTTTTAACGGGCCGGTGACAAGCAGAAATAAGTACCGTATTTGCCGGTTACTGCTTGTCACGCTGATACGTCGTTTTTGGACCTGATCCGTATAATTGTTACTTTTGTGACCGTTTTTGTTAGTATTATTGTAATACCAAGACCGGAATCTTGCGATTTTTTTTAAGTGGGAATTTATTAGCGATCTATTAATAGACGGAAATAGGAAATATTCAGTCAGGTAGGATTGTCAGGGAAGGAAAGTACTGAAGATCTCTTTAATGAGATGTAGTCTACACAGATTTCTGTAAAGCCTTTGACCGTATAGACCACGGAATATTGCTGTCAAAATTACTTAAGTATGGTTTTAGTGACTCCCTTATAAAATTAGTAAAAAACTATCTTTCCAGTCGATCTCAGTTTGTATCTTACAACGGTTATAACTCGCAAATATTCTCGTTAACTTCAGGTGTTCCCCAGGGAGCTAATTTGGAGCCCTTACTGTTCTTATTATTTATAAACGATATTAGTAGTATAATAGACTGCAAATTTGCTTTATTTGCAGATGACTTGAAAATATATCATATCGTGGAATCAGTAAATGATTGTGAATTTATTCAAGGTCAGCTTAATAAAATTGAGACTTGGTGTACCATTAATAAATTGTACTTAAATGCTAGCAAGTGTAAAATTATGAGTATTTCTTTGAAGAAACAGTTTATTGAATTTGAATACAGATTAAATTTGTCAGTAATATCTCGTTGTAATAGTAATAGAGATTTTGGCACAACTTTTGATAGCAAATGGTCGTTTAATGGACATATTTCCTTAATCGTATCAGCAGCGTTAAAGATGTTAGGGTTCTTAATTAGAAATTGTAAAAATTTTCGTAATGCACAAATTTTTAAGGTTCTCTATTACTCCTACGTTAGATCTAAAATTGAATATGCTTCGATAGTAAGGTTCCCGTTTTATAGGTGTCGTATTGCAGCTATTGAGAGTGTACAAAGAAAGTTCTTGAAATTTCTTTATTTTAAAGAGTATGGTTCGTATCCAGAAAGAGGATTTAGTCATGATGTATTATTGAATACCTTTGATGTTACATTATTAGAAGTTAGACGTGTCATTTCTAGTTGTACATTGATTTACAAAATTTTACATAATGAACTTGACTGTTGTGATCTATTGCACGCATTAAATTTTCATGTTCCGCAATATTCTGCAAGACGGGTTGCTGATTTTGTGTTACCATTAGCTAGAACCAATATAATGCTGCGCTCTCCATTTTATGTCATGTGTAGTAATTTAAATAAAATTAGTATGTTTTGTGACATTCATTCTGTAGATATTAAACAATTGCGTTTTTTTATTATTGAATACCAACATCTGTTTTAATATATACATGCTTTTTGTGTTTAGCATTCTAGTTTTTATTCTTTTTTTCTTATATTTTATATATTTGTAGATTCGTAGAATCTCATTTCTTAATTGCGTCTTTTTATTTTTTTTGCTACATTTAATAGTTTTGTGATTCTTAATGTAAATGAAGTGTTTCTATTTTTTTATATATTTTATAGATTTGTAGAGTTTCATTTATTAATTCCGTCTTTTTATTTTTTTTTGCTACATCTAATAGTTTTGTGATTCTTAATGTAAATGCACTAGAAAATGTTTTTTCTTTTATATTTTGTTAAAAATTCTTGTTGTTATATTATGTATTTGTCCTGTAATTGGATCTTGTATCTGTTGGGCAATAAATGAGTATTATTATTATTATTAATCCGTTACTTTATTCATAGGACCTGTAGAACATGATGACGTCTCATCCAAATAGCTTACATATACAGAATGTGTCAGTTTTTTCGTTTTTAACTTTGAGAAAAGATAAAGCATGAAAAAGTAATAGAAATCTTTTCTATAATATTTTTCTCTATGACACTCCGCTTTTCCGATACATTACGTTCAACTTTAAACATAATATTTTTTTTCATTCTTATCTACTAAACAATTAACTATTTTTTGTTCAAGCTTGGCATCCAGTAATCTTATGAAATGTTAATATTTTGATGTAAATAAACTAAAGCCAGTGGGTTTTGTTCATCCTTGAACCCCCTAAACTTCTACGCCAATGGTGAAAAGCGTTTTTTGAGTGCAAATATTAAAATTTTGTTCTATTATCTGAAAAAAGTACTCTTGGAGAAATTCACGCAGCAAATATATAATTCATATAAATTAATTGACAAATTATTGCTGCATATAAATAGATCTAATTGTCTAGTTTCGATTTCACTTCATAAATTAATAAATATATTTCTTTTCAAAAGTAACTTATTTAAATAAAGGACTGCATAAATGAATATCCATTAGTATATATTAAATAAATAGTTCAATAAAAGAACAACTACATATATATTTGTAGGATATAAATATGAAGTGTTGGAAAATTTCTTCAATTTTAGTTTAATTAAAATTAACAAACAGTAAATTAAATAAATAAATGTTAACATTGTTTATTTATTATATTTTCAATGCTTTTTGTAAATTAATTTTAACTCTTTTTTTACAGGTGGGTACAAAAGAAGAAAAATTAGCTATCGTCAAAAACAAGTAAGTTAGTTTCTTTATTTTACATATACTCAATGGATCATAGATATGGAGAATTGGGTGGTTAAAGTAAATGAAACGATATTCATGAACGGTGTGACACTTAACAGAATTTTGTACACTTGATTTCAAATTCCTTATTACTTTAATGAAAATCAGCGTGATTTTACCAGATTTTATATGAATTCACTTAATTTTACTGATTTCACTTGATTTCATTAATTCCATAAATTTCGAGTGATGTTGATGAGTTATGGAAAGGTGACTTAGTCAAAAATAAAATCAATAAGATAATACTTAATATTTTATTTTTTTATTCAATTACCATATTTATTTAAGAAATATTATTTAGTAGATCGTGTAAAGACACAAGTACAGGAGATTAAATAAAATTTTGTCCATTTTCGGTTTTAACTAAATCAAGCTAAACTTGAATATAAGTTCTACTAATTTGCACTAAATATATAAAATTGACAGTTACAACTATATTTTAATACCATAAGGCACATAAAAGCAAATACAAGCAAAAAACGCAAAATCAACATAATATAAAAAATTAAAAGTTTTCTGATAGATGACAAATATACCAAATGAAATTAGTTGCTCAATTGATTTACGTGATTTTGCTGATTTCACATATTTCGGTGATTTCACAAGATTTCGCACGATTCCATGTGATTTTGCATGATTTTGCAGATTCCATTGATTCCTACAGATTTTTTTTTATTTCACACAATATATACACCTGATTCAGGTGTGTCACGCCCCTCGGATATTCATTACCATTACAATGTGTAGATGCCAGTCACTGTGGGTACAGCAAGAAAATGTTATTTTCGTACTGTTTTTTCTTCAATGGGTTGGTTTCGTGAAGGGGAACCCACAGAAAAACGCTTAGTAATGTTACCTCTCCAATTCTAATACAAAGCCTTCTAAAATAACATCAGATAACAACGATGTTCCAACACAAAATGCAAAATCAAAAACCAAGTATACAAACGGCAAAACTACCAGTTTTTTATTTGAAATTTTATACATTATCATCAAAGAAGGCTTGCAAACTGAAAAGCACACCTTAAACCCAATTTGATAAAACAAAACTGTGTTAGTGTCATTAAAATAAAACATTTTTTGTAGCAAAAACAACAATTCAGTACTAGATGTTTTTTTAATCTCTTGTAAATAGTTGAAACGCTCAAAGTAGGTAACATTTTTAATTAAAAAAATGTATTTTTGCTGTTTTCAGTTAAGATAGTACTACTACGATAGTACATAATAATAAAGAACTATAAAAAAATAATAATTGAATCAATTAATTCGCATATTTACCATTGCAAATCATTGATGAAAAAAGCGTTTTATTAATGTAGCATGGATAATTGCTCCGCATGCGGTTGGACTTTGGACCGTGGTTCGATCCCATGGCGTTTTTTTATCGGTACCATGAAAGGTACGGGCAAACTTACAAATCATGCTATTTAAATAAATCGCGTACTGCTTGTGCAGGAAATTGTCGTTTTATTCCTGTTTGCGTCTGGGAACACATGAGCGTCCTGAGAAAAACTAGGTTAGGGCAGCAGTGTAGAGCTTTGGGGTAAGTAAATTTACTTCCAGTCGTTTTGCCTGTCGAAGATTCTTGATTATAATTCATCCAAATTAATCGTTTTGACGTTTGCTGTCAAAAATTCATTGGTTTGTCAGTGCATCCTAGATTTATTGTCGATCTCTAGATGTAAATTATCAATGCTAATACAAAGAAGTTTGTAAAAATAACAAAATATGTTTTTAATGGTAGATAAATAATATTGGATATCTGATCGTGGTTTTCAATTGGGATCAACTGTCGATATTATAAAAAATAAAGGTACTTTACTCTTGAGCAAAATTTTCATTTTTCGACATACCTCGTATACTACTGCAAAAAATTTAAATCTGATTCATTTTGGGTTTTAGACCATGCAGAGCTTTTTTTCATAAAGTCAATAATAAGAAAGTTCTCCATATGGTGCCGACTTAATTGGACACACTGTATATGAGAGGGTAAACTTCCATCAGAATAATTAATTTTGAAATGCGCTATTTATAATTATGGGTTTGTTTGATAAAGTTTTGACAGTAACCATGCTAAAGGTAACAAAAAAACTTGATCCGTAAACTTACTTCACCACACTTATATTGTACATAACTATTATAGCTATGAGTATAGTTGATTTCACTGAAGATGGGTTGTTAATTATCGTTTATTTATTTATTTAAATAACACTATGGGCAGTAATTATCCATTCTCGAATAAGTACTGCTCATGGTTCCGGCTTACGTTTTAATATTTTGCATGGAAATTGGCGGTATTAATTTCAATTATATGAATTAGAATTTTCCGCATGATATTTGTACTTGACATTGCAAATATCAACCGATAAAGGCATAATTGCCCCGTTTGAAAATACACGTGTATGTGAAAAACACGCCATATCAATTATCGACGATGGTCTGATGATATTCCACTTAACATTCCCGATTTCTGGTTTTTGAAAAATATAGTATAGTATATAGCAATGGTACGTATAACTTACATCAGCAACTGATACTGTTTCTCGACATTGTCAATAGAAAAACCGCAATTTTTTTTCCTGTTGCGGCTAAATAGAATATAGGAACAGTAATTTTTTACGAATCGTTAATTAATTACACAAAATAGGGTGTCTAATTAACAAAATACTGTTTAATATCCATTGTCGATTTATTATTCTATTAGCCAACTGTTTATTCAAATGTGTTTTGTTCTATCTTGTTTTAAATATCGGAAACGATTACGTTTTGAAAAAAACGTGTTACGATATTGAATCAACGAAGTTTTCCTATTTTTACTTTTCTGTTTCATGTGTGACCGTGAATTGTCACTATACCGACAATTATCCTCATTGCCAACTAGTATTAATTATTACCTATGCACAATGATGTCGTTGATCAGTTTTACTCAAAATTGTTGTTCATTTCAATAAGAAACGATTCACTGTGTTGCTAGGTGATGTCTGTTTTTTATTTTGGTTTCCCGATTGCTGCTTTTTCAGTTTCAGTGATGGGATATGTTTTACTTCCTTACTTTGTTTTATTTTATGTGTCGAGTGGTACGCCTATGGTCCGAAAGAATTTGATTATTTATTACACTCGTTTTTTAGTAAGTAAAATTAATTCTATTTTTATTTGCGAAATATTCAATTTCATATATTCGTTTAATATATTTTAGGAAATTAAAGAAAATTTTTAACGAAAGTGTCTGCATGTTTAAGCAAGTTTAATCTCTGGCAGTATTCAGGATATTGTATTTCCGTTATAAATTCATTATCTTAAACGGGGTTAGAGAACCAGTACTAATTTTACCATGATTTGTCTCGTAAATTCTGGAACAATAATCCTTGTAAATATAGAATCGCAAGAAAAAAAAGGTACACTCTGTATATCAGTTTCTTTTTTAACATTGAACTAATTTCTTCAGAAAAAGAAGTACATATTTTAAGCAAACGATAAGCTGTTCCGTATAAATAAAATTGCTATAAAAATTGTATAAACGAAACGTAATAAAATAAAATTTCCTAGAATTTTTTCAGCGCAGTTAAAAGCTCAAAATAACGCATGTATCTGGGTTTATAATAGTAATTGTCCCATTTTATTAACATCTAAGAGAACTTGTTTACGGTAGTCACTCACAAAACTTCCTGAAGCCTGGAATCTTATTTCGTTATTTATTAGGTAGTACCTTTTCGCTATTAAACATGTCTTTATGGAACAAGGATTAATTTTTTTTCTCGTCGGTGACGTCAATAGGTGTTAAATCTGTCTACCACAGTGGCAGGAGTAAACCATAAGCCAATTAATACAATATATAAAGTGTATACGTCCTAGGATTGTTGGTCATATCAATAAACAACTTATATTTTCTTATTTTTTACAAAATTTTGTTCTGAAGAATTTTTTGAAAAATATTAATGGAAATTCTTTATTTTTTCTTATATAAATGCACATGGTACGTATATATTTGTTCTTTTTTTAATGTTAAGTTACTTATGTTTTTAATTATGTGTTTTAGTATTTTAATAAATACGAGGTTTTCTGAAGAATCGTAATA
The DNA here is from genome assembly GCA_037114965.1 of Monochamus alternatus. Lineage (NCBI taxonomy): Eukaryota > Metazoa > Arthropoda > Insecta > Coleoptera > Cerambycidae > Monochamus > Monochamus alternatus. The sequence continues at coordinate 20,172,129 of CM073428.1, forward strand.
AAATACCCGAAACGTACGTAAAAAAGCAAAGGTAAGTTGTTTTATTGATATAACCTACACTCCCAGGACATATACACTTTATAAATAAATGTATGGCCAGGAAAATTCTATACACTAATACAATATACAGGTTTTTAATTCAACTGTCGACAAAAAATGTTTGCAACCTAAAATTATTAAAGATGGAGAAACGAAATTAATAAAATTTTGTTTTGTAAAGGATCCAGTGCTGTTTACACTGGAATTTTTTTTATTGTGCACAGCTGTATCTATTCTAAACATGCTTTTCGCCTTTCAATGTGGTGGGCGTTTGTGGCATTTTACGTACAATCGTTTGCAGTAATAATGACACTCATTAAAATGAATTTTGCGATTTCTTTTGAACTTCTGACGCATTCATAATGAAATCTACTTTACATTTTGAACATTTTTTATTAGTTGTGTTACTCACCAATAGAGAATTAATTAAATTTCTACTCAGAACTTCCAGAACTTCAAAAACTGTTTTAAGAGGGTGTCATTATTATGCAAACAAATGTACTATCGTTTGCAATAGTAATGACACTAAATCAATCAGTTTTTAAACAACAAAGTTCTAAGTAGAAATTTTATTAGATCTCTATTGGTGAGTGGAAAAACTAAGTACTAATATTGCATATTGAAAGTAGATTTCATTACCAATACGTCAGCAGTTCGAAATAAATCGCCATATTCGTTTAAAACAGTGTCATTATTATTGCAAAGGATTGTACATACAAGCTGATTGTTACGAAAATGGCGTCTTGTACATTATATTGTATGATAGCATCGCGAAAATTGCGTTGCAGCTATAGAATATTGAGTGTTATGTAACGCCAAAATCGACCACTTTCACTGGGGACTGCGGTTCTTTCAGACTGATCTCGATTGCGAAGACAAGAGGTAAATTGAGTAAATGGAGCGAATAAATATATCAATATATTCACAGAGCTGTAAAACCCAAACTAATAAATATAATAAAAAAAGTATATAATAAAAATTCTTCGTTGAAAACCACTTTACAAAAATGCTCTGATGTAATTTGTTTTAAATAAAAAAATAAATAAATTATGGCGTCCAAAAGAAAATTTGTCCAAAAATTTTGATTGTTTTTCTTTAATATCTTTGTTATTTTTGATTTTACAACAAAAAGACGAATATTGCAGAGGATTCAATTTGCAATAAAAAATGTTTTTTTAAAAAATTTTGTATGACCAATAGTTTACCTGATAAATAAACAATTTAACCCCCTTTTCCAAGATGACGGCCAAAGCTGGAGGGTTGTGACCCCATAAACTTCAAGTTAAGCTTTTTTTTTACCCCCCCCCCCTCACATCTAAACAATAAAATTGCGTCCTCTAAAAAATGCAACCCCAAATGTAACTTTTCAATGGACTAATAGTTTTTGGCCAGTGACACCATATCACATCACTACAACAATCTTTACTGATTAGTTTCTCAGTACATACGGAACTGTCAGTCGATACTTATCATAGGCGCCGACTTTTCTCAGGAAAAGAGGGTTTTGCCCCATTTTTTAAATATCGTGGAATAATTTTGTAATTGTGTTTTAGGTCTTCCTGAGCACGTGGTTAAAATTTTTGTACTTAGTCCATAGTTAACCATGTATATATAAGGCCTCTCATATAAAATTAGTTTTTTAATCATAATATTTAAAAATAGATTATGTATCTATCTTAATATCTAATGAACCTAAACAACATGGATTTTTTTTTACAAAAAAAAGTCCATTAAGGATATTATTGTAATATTAACAAGTATTGAGTCAGTCAACTCTTTTTTTTTTTTTGGAAGTTTAGATCCATATTTAGAAAACGTAAATTTTTTCAGCCCGAGGAAAGCAGTATGACTTTTTTTTTTGTTCCGAGACAATGAGCTCGCTTTTTTTTTAATTTCATACGCAACGCATTCCAGATGTTGCGTGTATGTTAACACGATGTGGGATTGGTTTGAGGAAAAGTAACGAGCTGTTTTTTTCAGCTCGTAAACGACAATACAGATACCAGATCGCAAAAACATGTTTACTTATTGCCTACAAATTATACGCTTTTCTACGGGGAAAAAATACGCCGCGATTTTTATTTCTTTCTTTGTTTCGCGTTTCATTAGCGATACAGTACAGTAAAGTCTTTAAATTTAATTTAAAGACTTTAAAATAATTTAAAGAATATACGGGGTGGACCATATTTCGTGGCTCGCCATTGGCGTCTCGGAAATCGTCACATATACAGGGTGATTTAGTTTATAAAAAGTTGCCTTTTGTTGGCAACATTAGATAGCGGATTTATGTAGGATTTGTAGAATATTTGTAGATTTTGTTTGTTTTAGTATTGAATTTTGTTTTACGTCAAAAACAACTAGATTTTTTGTTAGTATTTAATATATTTTTTAATTTTATGGGTTATTCTTGAAATGAAATAATAGTACGACATATTGATGTATTTGTAATTTTATTCTGCTGAACTGAACTGAACTGAACTGAATGCTACATAACCAAAACTAATGGCTGTAGGAATTTTCCTTGGACGAAAATCGATTTCTAGTATATTCTTATCCCTTTGAGCCAAACTTCACCTGTTTCTGTTGAGAAATAATGACACTAGAAGGCATTTTCTGAAATCGCTATTGTCAGTTTTTTTTACAATATTTTGGCAACGGCTTGGATTTTCTTGATTTATTTCAATGGCCATCATTTCAACCACCCTGTATATTTTACGGTTTGCGAGTTCCCAACAGTGAGCCATGAGTTCGATTATGAAATGGAAAAGGCAGTGGCGTCGTAAAATTTAATTTTGTTGGTCCTTGAGCATAAAAAATATATTACATAGTAGGATCTGCAAATCACGTTGTTTATCGAACTGGATCCCAGTAGGCGACCGCTTTTATTTTGTTTATTTGTAATCTGTCAAGATGCATATCTCACAAGAACATGATATGTAAATCTCGTATCACTGACTGATTTAATTGCCTTTGAAATTCATATTAGTTTCTCGTATTTATTAGAGACGAAGTGCAAGCAGTTATGTAGAAAATTGTTATTATTATGAACAGGATTTTCGTTCGGATCAAGGTCCAGTTTGAAGAAAAACGCTCTGTTGCTAGAAATATGATTGTCATTTGTTTAGATTTCTAGATATGACCGTTGAACAAATACTGTTGTGCTTACTTGATTTTAGATGAAACGTTTATCTCGTTGTAAGTGTTTCTGGTTAAATCTCTACTGCTGGATAAATTGATAATAATTTCTTAGATCTATACAGGGTGAATCTTAAATAAGTACAAATATTTTAACCAGCAGTATAGTTTTGTGTATAGAACACATAATTAATAGTTTTTTTACAAAAAAATCAGAAATAAAAAAGTGAAATTTTAAATAAATTTCGTAATTTTTCAGTAGAAAACTTGTTGAGGACCGCTGGCCTAGACCGACCCTTCATACTTTTATGAGTCATAGTGCTGCAGACTGAACGTGTGGTTCACAGTGTTGCCAGTATTACACAAATGTCTTTGCTTCAAGGAAGAAAAAATCTCAACTTTTAGCGAATTTTGTCAAGTGTAACATTTTATATTATTTTTTTATTATCAAACTATCATTGACTGTCATGACAGATTATCGGAAGCCCAAGTCAAACTTGTTAACCCCACATAATGCATGAAAATAGCAATAAAATTTGCTAAAAGTTGACATTTTTTCCATTTTAAATAAAAAACGCGTGCATAGTTTTTCGTTATTCTTCATAAAATAACTTAAGGAAATTGTGTTTTGTGTCCCTTTCTAACAGTGTACAATGACATTTAACTTGTGAAATGTGGATTACTGATTAAATAGTTAATTTTTTAACAAACAGGTAAGCTTGTGTGCACGTTTATGTATAATTTTTGAACATTGGACATAGTAATATCACGTAATATCTTCCTAAATATTTTACGGTAGTATTGAACTTGCGGAAATTCATTTTTAATCGTTGAAGTATAGTAAGGTTAGTTCAGATGTCAAAATTTATGTTAATATTGCTGCGTATCATACTACATACCCAATTTTACTGTACTTATGCTTAAAACAAGTATTTTTAAAATAGAACTATTACGTTAAAGGAAACGTAATATTTATATTGGAGGAGATATGGCAACCTCGCAACAAATCATATGTTTCATTACGTTGTTGGATGAAAAATCAGCCAGCGGTCCTCAAAATGTGGGTATTTTTTAAAAAAATTAATATCTCCGTAAATATTAGAAATTTTTAAAAATGGCTTTCACTAGACTGATTTAAATGACGAACTACACCAGCAGTTAAAATATTTGTACTTATTTAAGATTCACCCTGTATATATAAATGAATGTTTGTCTGTATGTCCTTTATAGAATCGTAAACTATGCATTTGATCATATGATGATCTTTAGCAAAGTTGTTGTGCATAAGCCCACGAAGGTTGCTAAGTTGGTACGACCAATTTTCGACAGATGGCGCCACTGTCATTCCAATGAATTTCATATATTTTTTTCAAAATGAACAAAATCAATAAAGTGACTCAAAATGAATTGAATATTTGTGTAATGTCTTTCCTTCAAATTTATTTTAGTTGTTGGCGTAGCAACGCGCGCAGGGTACAGCTAGTATAAAATAATTAATAAAAACTTTTAAAGGATGATACGAGAATTGTTTATCACTATATTACCTTAATATCTCTGGGCCATTGAGTTTTGTACATGAGAGACGAGCAATAAAATGTTATGGTATTTCCGAGGGTATTTCCACGCTTATACAAATAATTTGTATGAAATTGTACATCGTAAAGTCAATAGACATCTTTATAATAAACAACTGATATATTGACTATTGCTTCGCAATCTAAATAATACTGCCTATTTGTAATGGGAGTAACTCAAATCCCTACTCGATAAAATTAGATCTTACGAGGTAGTAAATTGACATTTGACTATTTAAGATATTTAGAGATCAGATTAGGGTAAGTCATTTTAGTCAGTTTAGTTGGGATATCAGTCGTTCCTATTGTTAAGTTGAGAGAATTTTGAATAGTGATTTGATCAGCAGTTAATTCGATGTATATAGTAATTCTATAGTTTGAGTGTTACGACGATTAGTACAATTAAAACAAGTAATTAGTTAATTTTGTAAGTAGGAGAAATAATTGAAGGGGACTAGAAACATTATTTTAAAATTTGATATACATACAGGGTGAGTCAGATATTATCTAATTTTTTTTTTAATATTTGAGGGACTCTTACATACTCATCTTTGTAAAAAAAAAATCAAAAGTTCGAAAATGATTTAAAGATACATTTCTCCACGGCACTGGAAACTGGTCCCCTGTAAAACTTTTCAAGGCAAAGCATGCAATCGGCGACCAGAGAAAAAATTGAAAGGAATTTCTAAGGAAAGGAATTAGTAACATTTATAGTACCTATTTTATACAGCAAATTCAACTGTTTTTGCCGCTATTATTTTTAATTATTAATATAATTAATTTGTGATTTTAATTAATAAAATTGTTTGACATACCTGTTGTACAACGAAATTTTGGGCCCGTCTTCTCCAGTTTCTACATACTAACGCAAATGTTCCTGCTTCGTATCCGCTTTGAACTCGTAAATTATTGACAGAAGCTGTGATACGTTTGCGTAAATTATCAATAATATCCACTTCGGTGCAAAGAGAAGTCCAAAGGATTTAAAGTCAGGAAATCATGGTACCGGTCCTCCTCGTCGAATCCCTTGGTATTAATGCTTGGACACACTGTACAAAGTACTGTACGATACAAATTTCCCGTGTCACGTCCGCGTTGCACTACACTTGCACTCACTGCACACATGTTTACCGGGAAATCGTTTTGCTAAAGCATTATCACTTCACCATAAATTAAAACTATATCCATCAAGTTGCTATACGTAAGCCATTTTTGACACTTGAAAAACTAATATAGAAACTCGCATCACAAAAACTTTAATACTATAAGTAATCGGATTTCAATATTCGGCTTCGCCTGTCTAGAGACTACACTAGCTCAGCGATGTAAAAGTTGAAAATACTACAACTTCAATATTTTTTTACTCGGAAAGTATACAATTTATTTATGATTTTGTCACAGAATTTGCCCCGCTCGCACCCAATTCGACGACTGTCGTATCGCAAAACGCTAGATTGACCCGATCGCCCCTACGCGATGCTGGTATCAAACAAAATAATGCCGTGTATCGAGACGCGACTGGAATATTGAGAATCGACGAGAATCGTTCGAGAAATGGATCTAGAGCTGCTAGAAAATACCTGGAATATTCGTTTGGTCTATAAAAGAAGAATGAACGGCCGAGTCAGTGGGTCTTAAATTAGAGCTTTCTTTGTATGGTTCAGCGAGATCAATTGGAGATTCAGAGCGATTTAGATAGTGATTAATTAAATAGTGTTTAGTTGAGTTGTAATTAGTATTCAGTTGTGTACAGAGTATTAATAAATATTAGTAAAAATTAACTGTTTTTCTGGTAAAAGTAAAAGTCGGGTTAGGAAACCCATGACAATATCGACTTCATTTTTCATGACGCATCTATTTTTAACCCCAAAAATAAATCTAAGTTTTGTTGCCATTTAAACACTGGTTACATTTTTGAGAATTGAACATCACCAAAGTTCGTGCCCCATAAAAACAAAATTGACCTGTTCGAGAGATTTTTTCAGAAATTCCCATTTCCGAAATGCGCGTGACTTTTGAGACGCATTATATAAGTATAGAATGTGTGGAATAATAAGCCAAAAATCGGTTGCGTGCAGTATAAACGACTTGTCCTACACATTCTCCCTGTCGCAACTGAAAAAACTACTTTCAGACGTGATTATTTAGATTTTCCCTGTCTCCACACTTTCAGGCATAAATTTACGCGACTCCCGTCTTATGCAAATGATGGATAAAGCCAAGGCTGGCTTTAATAATAATCATTATTGTCGTTACTTACAAAAAATTGGCGCCATGCCTAATCCCGAACCTCTACACACTAGACAATTAACAGTCATTTGGTTTTTATGTACAGATTGTTGGCGCTACTGTGAGAGTTATACAACGTTAAAGGTTGCCAACTGAACCAATTACAGCTGCGACGGAAAGAAATTAATATCGTTCCATCGGAGACAAATGATAGCGTTGCCGCTGCCTACCGGCCGGCCTTCTAGATCTGAATATGGAAAAATCGCTTGTTTTCCGCATATTTCACGGCGCAACTCGACGGGCCAGCTGAAAAAAATGGCCAGCTATTTTTATGTCTCTTTATTAGCAAGGGCAACGGCAGCTGAGTCAGCGCTGTGGTGGAAGAAAGAAATTCTAGGTTATGGTTGTTTTTCGCGCCTACTTAAATTAATTGCATCGCTTAGTCCAGAAATAGGAAGAATTATAACAAAGAAAGTGATATTTTAGGAGACATCCTTAGCCTTTGTCGAAAACGCCCAGCGGTTAAGGTCGCCGTATTTCTCGCCGTAAAATGATCGAATTTGTTGTTTTTTAGGTACAGAAATCTCGAAAAGTAAAGCACGTAGAACAAAAGTAATATCAATAATGAAATTATTGATGCTTTGTTTATCTTCTTTTACTATTTAAATTCTCAAATAAAATTCTAATCTCACATTTTAACAATTGTTTTCACATACAAAAGTGAACAATCTTAAATGCAGAACTATTAAAGTTTATGTTATAACAATATTTACATCTACTGTTGAATTTAAAAAATACGTATTTTGAAAGATTTCTGTGTCTAAAAATTTGTCGATTATACCGCTTTCTTTCATTATATATTTGTTTTACTTCGGTACCTTGAAATATTCGCAGGTGGCATGAGATAACATTCTTGTTATTTGCTAAGCTCTATATTATTCAGTTCCTAAATGTCTAAAATTACTTGTATTTGTAGAAAACACTATTTCAAGAATACGGCGCCCTTAAGGTACCTACTTGAATATTGAAATAACTCCATCTGTCGACCTGAAATGACAATAATGCTCTTAAGTTATAGAATGCATTTAGTTTTTTTACAGTTATAATTTACCATGGTGTCATTATAAACTAGACTCTTTTAGAAAAAAAATACACCAATATTATTTATTTTTTATATATATTTTTTTATTAGGTATTAACAATATTATGAGAAACTAACTACTTTGCGGTGTGAAGCCCCTACCAGCCTTTAATTAGGACAGATATAACTTTGGTGTGTTAAGTGTCCTGCAATGGCTGTGACTGATTTGATTTTATGGAGTAGGGATTAGAGATACACCAACTACAAATGTCATTGTTTATTGTACAGGGTTTCCACTTTTCGATACATGTCTGTAACTTGGTTGTTTATAAAGTTAGAAAAAAATAATTAATATATTCTTCAGGTACTTTTTTTGAGTATAGTCCAGTGGCGTGCATACGATTATGATTTCAACTGGCCTATGGATGGTTTGTATTTAAAAAATCTCAACTTTAGGTTCTAACTCAAAAATTAATAAAATTACAAAAAAAAATAGACACGTCACTGGACTCTACTCAAGAAAGTGTCTGAAGAACGTATTAATTATTTTTTTTTAATTTTGCAAACAACCATTTTACAGACATGTATCGGAAAAACGATAGGTAATTTTGGTTTTGACCATTAATTTTCTTTTAAAAAAATGAAATCGAGAGTGGTGGGGTTATTTTTTTCTATCTCCTATAGTTAACGAGATCGAAATTTGCCCACTGTATGCAATAAACAATTGCAAATTAAATCTGTCACAACCTTTGCAAGATACTCAGCACACCAAAGCTATATATCTGTTCTAATCTGTTTGCAATACAGTAATAATTTACAGAGGTTAATAGTAAATAATATATGGGAACGTAAAGTACTTAATCATTTTTTTTTCTCCTATGATTCACGAGTCTATATAAACATCGAAATTTGCCCACCCTGTACAAATGCCTATTGGCTTATGTGCTTTGTTCTTCTTGCCTAAAAAAAAAAACAATTGTAAGACGAACCTTCCGATTGTATATGTAGCGTTACCGATTCTTTAAATATTTCCTATGTTAAAATCTATTACCCGGGTGATGGCTTTGAAGGCTTTCGAAATAAAAACAAAAACTGACGTAATTTTTTTTTGTTTCAGGTAATTTACGACATACGATTTTATTCTTCCTGCACTTCACACCCGAGTAAGTAGAAAGTCGGCCTTAGCCGTACCCGATCTTATTATTAAAACCCGCTCTGTATAATCTTGCGTTAAAAATCGGATTTAGAAATCTCGACTGCAATCTCGATACATGCGTGGCTGTTACTAAATGGGAAACCGATAAATTTTGACGCGACGTGTCGCAAGCATCATCTGGCGCATTGCTTACGGTTTTGCAACGAATTCCAGATTTGAGTGCTATGGATTTTGTTCCATAAATTTTTAGAAACAGTCCAATCACTAAAAAAATATATGAATTTAATGAAAATAATTGTGGTTGACGCTGTTACCACTTGCAAACTCTCCATATATGATATCGATTGATTTATTTTAAAAAATAAAGTATTTTTTGCTCAACAGAATAAATTCCATTTGCAGGACAGCACAATAGAATTAAACAAAAAACAGCTTACTTTCATTATTTAACAATTATAACTAATAATAAGTACGTGTAAAACTCTTCTACTACATAATGACTGGACATTAAATCTTTCTAAAAGAAGGTTATGATCGTATCCTCTAGATGGCTAATGATGAATAATTATCAATACGAAACGACAAAAATTTCAAAAAGCGGCGTTGATTACTTAGAGTTTTTAAAGTTATATTGGTAAGGTTATAGACTGGTATCTAATGTCACATCCAAATCTAAATAGTATTACAATATAGGTTGCTTCTTTAAAGTAAACGTAAAAACTTTGCATTTGTCTATATTAATAGGTAAACCTCACACCATTTCTCAACAACATTAACAAGTTTTCCAAATTCTTTCAAATTTAAAGATAGATCATTGATATATAAAGATAACAGAAGTGGTCTTAAATTGGATCCTTGCGGTGCCCCAGATGTTGTTATAAATGTTCTAGACCTAAAGCCATTATAAGAGATAAACAAATTACGATAAAACTGAACAAAATGAAGCAATTTGGTGTTAAGAACCATATCTGTTTCATAGATATGAGTACGGCAAAATTGGACAACATAGCTTTCTTAGGTCGATGATTTTTAATATCACATGGGTTACCGTTTTTCAAAATAGGGCAAATCTTTGTAACTTTCCAAATAACGGAATAACTACCGATAACAATAATATCTTTAAGATACTTGGTCTTGATAGTTACATTAAAACCTTGTAGTTCTTTAAAATTATGTCAACATACGAGTAAAATATATATATCCTCTTCTTTCTTATAGTGAAGACAAATGATGTTGTGTCCGGTTGACATCACACTTTTGGATGAGTTCCTAATTATATATATCGTAAAAAAAACAAGGTTCTCCGTATATTTACCGCATACTATTTTTTACCCATGCCAAAATATAAAAGAATAAGTGATATATTGCATACAACAGTGACTGTAGAAACCGGATCTTGGAGTATATGTATAGAGAGATGTGTGAACATATTTTCGGTTCGGTGGCAGAGGAAAATTTTTGTACGTTGTCTAGGTCATCGTCGTAGTTGTTTTCAATAGGTAAACATGTATTGAATACATACATTTATAATAAACAATTTTTAGTAACACATGAGGTCGAAAAAAATTAACTCTCCTGGATACTACTCTAAAACATTTATATTGTCAACGATTTATATTGCTTCATTATAATGACCACTTGAATATTCCACATAAATATTAATCAAGGAGATGCGGATTACACTTATATGAAATCCAAACTAACGATTATCGAAATGTGACCCTGGCGGAAGATTTAAAGGCAAACATTGCAAAGGTCAATCGAGACGATATAGGCATACTTACGTCTCTTTCATTTGAGGAAATAATAATAAAGGCGTCCTTGCTTGTTCAGTGCTGAAGTACCTACTATTTTTTTTCTGGTATCTGCTCGGTATGGCCAATTTCGTCCACCACTGACGCAAATGGGCTCTAATTCGTTCGAGGTTTGCGTACAACTGTAATCGAGAATGTCGAATATGGCAAGCCGGAATGCTTCGTTTATAAATATGTATATCAATAAAGGTAATTGCACACTGCATAGCTACAGGTAAGAGCCAAAGATAATTATACCATTATTATTGTAATAAAATTTTCAACCGGCAGTTATATAGCACTGCGGAAATCCTGCAAATAGTTATTTATCAATTTTGTTAAGTTGTTTTTACCTTTCGACGTCATAGGCTTTGAATATTTTTCAATTCTCCCCTCTACGAAAGTATAATATTTTATTTTAAAGGGTCGAGCGAAAGTAAAACATGCTAGGTTATTGGTTGCTAAGTATGAAAAATTTTCGTGCTCTGGGTGATGAAAAAATAAAAACGTCAAATTATTAATGTGAAATGTTTATTTAGAGTGGAAATTAAATGTAAAATTACAATTGTTATATATGTTCCTGAAAGATTTAACGGCAAATGTTGATTGAAATCCTGTTCTAAAGCAACGTCACTGGAAATGTTGACTTGTTTATCGATTTGCACAACATGTTCCACCCCCCATGTCTTCATATCTAAAATGTCCGCCTGGGGCATTTGCTAGTAATGTAGAGGACGATCTTCGAAACGAGTGGCCGGTGTACTTTTTGTTGAACGGAGATAAATGTGTCAAACTGTTCAGTAAACATTGATCATTGTTGGATACAGTTGTTTCAAGAAGAAGTAACTTCAGACAATAACCTAAAAGTTATCCTCCGTATAAATCTAACCTCAAAAAAAAATTATACAGAATTAACTATGCCCACATGCGCAGGGAGATCTAACTGACAGTAAAAAAATTATTTTGGAAATTTAGCTCAATGTTTATAAAATGGGGTAAAACCCCCTATTCTCCAGGTAAATCGGCGCCTGTGATAATAATCGACATTCGAGATGGCTTCGAATTGCGAATAACTGTGCTGTCACTTAGCGTTGCCAATTTTAAAAACCATCCGGATCGCTGCAGAAATTTCTATTCTTCGTTCGATCGTTGCAAATTACCAAAACAACATTTTTAATCGTTACAGAACAAAAATATATCAGTACTACACAGGCAAGGCATGAAATTATTGTGTTGATGGTTGCATAGCTAAGGTGACCAGAATTGAGTGTTGTTGAAGTGAATTTCTTATGAAAGGATAAGTTATTTACTCCATACCATTGAAAAACAGACTGTACAAAATTCAGATTAAGCGTTTCCGATGAAATAAAACAATCCAAACCAAAAACTGTGCGTACCGATATATTTCCCCAAGGCTTTTGCTTTCGTTTTCGATGGTGTGTACGCAGTGAACGTTCCCAGATAATTGGAAATAATTACAGACCGCTTGGTACGGTTGTACTTTCTAATGGAGCTGAATTGGGGTCATTACCAAGGGTCGTCAACACTGTTATTTAATAACGTCGTTGGTTGCAACAGCGCGGGATTGTGCATGCCTTGCCTTAGTCCCCCTTTCATGGCGGTTTCTCAATAATGCATCGGGCTTGCTAATGTCGCAAAACCGTCTTTTAAACGGCTGTCCGACAAGCCGTTACAAAAATTATCCACGTAGAAAATTTTGTTGATATTTCAATCAACAGAAGTAACAGAACTGACTAGTGTGCGGAATACTATATGAATCTGAAAGATTCGGTCACCTGTACAGCCACGATTGATGTATGGATAAAAAAAATTGGAATGTACAGGGACTTACAAATACAATTTTGTAAATTAAAATAAATAAGGCATTTCGAAAATGATTTAAAAATACACTTCTGCACGGCACTGGAAACTGGTCCACTGTAAAATCTGAAAAGGTAAAGCATGCAATCGGCTACCGAACAAAAAATTTGAAGAAATTTCGATTTAGGTTGAGCCTCTTGTATGATATGCCACACTGCTGCAAAATTGTACAAATAAGCAAAATAGTATTTAGTGCAAATACAATTTCATAAAATTGTTTACAAACATAACTGTGAGGATTAAAAAAATATATCTAATATTTCCAAATTCATCAAATATTATAAGCGCACAATTTCTTTTTAAAATGGGAATGGGTCCAATGTTATTGATAATGAACAAGTCTTTGTATTATTTTGTGCCCTTCCCAAAATATTAGCCATATGCCATATATTAGTCATATATTAAAACTGATGCACTGTGTATACATGTATTTTTTACCCCACAAGGTTTTCTATTTTCTCAAACAGCACTTACAGCTGCATATTGAATAAGGGGATTACCCAAAAAATACATTACAATTATTATAAATCATTAGATGTTAAAAAAGCCATTTATTTTTTGACATATCGCTACGCGCCTTACATTCTTCAACAAACAGGTGTGCTAAGATTTTTTAAGAACTACTCGAGCGGTCTTTATTACACTACACATTTTTTGTGTCTCTATTTTAATCGCTAATTCATATATCTAAAGTGGTTACGTAATATTTAAACACATACGTTTGAATGTTAATTGCCTAATTTAGTAAATAATCTTGAACTTGCAAGAAAATTTGTTACAAAAAAATGTTGCATCAATCGTGTGGCCGCATTTCCAAAAATATCGATGACGAAACCGATTTGTTTGTTACAGTTTTCTGTAATGCGTAGCAGCTGTTCGTATTTCGGATTTGTGAGGTAGGCGTATATCTTATCTATGTTAATTTAATTTTTGTTTGTTTGTGAATTACCAAAACTGCTGTGATATATCGCGTTTCATTGGATTTGTAATTGGAAACGCTGGAAAACAAGCAGGTAATTAAAATATACAAATAGGTGTATGTTTTTTTATCTCTGTATACAATATAAAGGATACTGGTAGCAATTTCTGTACAATTCCATTCAGCAATTTTAAGTAAGATATAAAAACTCGCATCAACAATTCAGACGTCTTACGTCATGGTTGACATTAGGCAATTGTCTTTATTGTCATCGTAATTTTCGATATTTGGTCGCGTTAAAAACAACAATTTTTTGCAATTTAGTGTAATATATAATGCAAACATTTAGTGTAGTATATAGTATTATTACTTTCACTTGCAGCTTCTTAAATATTTTGATAAAAATATAATGAATTATTAGTTTGTTGTAGTGTTTATTGGTACCAAATTAGTGTTGGCAGTGTTGTCTTGCTTTTTCTTGGTCTCAGATGACAGCTCAGCAATGGGTCATATACATAGTGTAAATACTGTGTAGGTGATGCCATAATTATTAGTGGTGATGTGATGAACTTACGGTATTGTTAATCGTAACTTATTCCCGAGGGGGAAACCACTGAGGTATTTTGCTGTACAAGCTGTAGGTAATTAAAGGTACTTTTTGCATTTTTTGGGTATTTGTGTGTATTTATAGGTATTTTTGGGTACTTTGTATATTTTTGGGGACTATCAAGGTAATAATGGGTATTTAATGGGTATTTTAAGAGGAAACTAGTATTTTCCCGCCAATTTTTAAATACAATGGCGATCGAGCATGCGTTATGCCGATGGCATAGTTTAAATATAAGTAAACAACTGACCGACGCAATGGCAAATATAAAAATTATTAAAAATAGATACAAAAATATTATCTGTAAAATTTTTCGGAGGCAGTGTTAAACCACTATGTGGCCTTTTATTGTCCTCGTAAGCCTTTAGTTTAGAAAATAATATAGGGTGATTCGAATTAGATACATTATATTGCAAAAATAATGACACTTCCTCAAATCATTTTTCTGACTACTGGATGTTCTGTGTAGAAATTTCAATAGATTTCTGTGGGTGAGTGGAACAACTAAGAACTAATGTTTAAAATTGAAAGTAGGTTTCATTACGAATATGTCAGCAGTTTGAAGTAAATAGCCAAATTCAACTAAGCAGTGCCATTATTATTGCAATAGATTGTACAGTACAGTACCATATAAACAAGTATCATATGAATGTTTTATAAGGCATTTAAGTATGTGTCGTGTTAGATGGAAATTCGTTACTTTAGATTGACCCTGTATAAAAAATATTTTCGTACCAAACCTTCACGACGTATTTAAATAAATATAAAATTTCATAATTATTACCTCTCACGTTATTTCAATATTGACTCGAATAAACACAAGGTAACCATTTTGTAACCATTTGACGTTCTTATCTACTATGTTTATCCTATTTCAGTAATTAAACCTAATAATAAAAATTATCTGGTTCATTGTATAAGTTTACAGTGTTCCGAAAGTGTCGATTTTTTTCAAGAACGAGTCCTGGTTTCGTTTTAAATGTTTTAAAATGATAGAAATAATAAATAATTTAAATGTGTACTTGCAAGTAGGGCGCATACTCTAAAATGCCATGTCGTGCGTCAGCACGTCTCGCAGCTTTTCATGAAATAGATACAAAGGTTTATAAATAAATCCGTGAGATCAGTGACGTGAAATATAATTTCAAACAGTGACCTTAAAAGAAAGATTAAATGAACATGTCGAGATTTATGTTGATACCCAGGTATATTTATCAGTTTATCAGTCGAAAGTTTTGTATTAGTAAAGAACTGTTTCTTTCTTCTGCTTCAAATTAAGGAAAGAACGCACTATGCGGTCGCGGTCTAGGCGCATCGCGGACCGTTCTGTGTCGAACTGATCACGGTCTTTTACAAAATCAGTCGATGTCGCTTCTTTATGAGCTCCCGACTTATTCTACTGTACTATTTAGGTGTCAAAACATGATCTGTGGGGGAATATTAGCTCTTATTTGAATGACCGGCAGGAATTCTCCAGAGAGTTTTCGGCAAACCCGCGATGCGAGTGAGTCCAGTGAATCCAGAATCATTCGAAGATTCTTTACTATTTACTTTTTAACAGTTTCAAACATTTTAAACATAAATAAAGACAAGAAGATTCAGACTACTGTTCTTGAAACTGTATTTTGGATTCTGAAGAATATTTGATTTGCAGTAGAGAACATAAGGGAATTAAAATAAGAAAGAGAAAAAGAAATAAAGAGGAATTATTTAAAATGTGGCGATTCTGAAGGTTTTAAGGACATACATATTAGAAAAAAAAAACCTGTTTTGTAATATTTGTGAATATACATGTTATAAAACTCTTGTAAAATCTAAAATGCCGAAGCATTTGAAATTTTTAAACCGGAATTTTAGTAACGGTAGCGGAGCAGTAATCATAGCTCCTATCTTCTATGATGTATCGCTATAACTATCAGATATTCAAGAAGATACTTTGTGACATTGGTTTAAGTTTGCGAGGAACTTAAGCCAAATAAAAGAATTTTAGTAATCACAACTTATAAATGCACGTGATTTTCCAGTAAGTCATGCAACAATTTGGAAAATTATGAAAAGAGAAATTACTATATCCCTGTCACATACAACGTGTTCAAGTCAAATCCTTATTTTTTTAAACCAGTAGGCACTTTTGGAAAATGCTATTTTAAATTATCAAAAATGCAGACGAAAATCCCCACATGATAATTCAAAATAGGAATTAATTCTTACAAAATCAGATGAATGAACTCCTGAAAGATGTCTCAATTCTAGCCAGATAATATTTTTTATACACAACAGGGCACTAGCTTATTTCAAAAGTTGCTTGTAACTGGTTGAATAAAAAATTTTCTATCTACAAATTAGATGAAATAATGTAGGGTACATTTCCTGCTCGATCTCCTTATTTAAATCCTCTTGATTTCTTTTTATAGAACCATCTCGAAACACCACAGTACAAAAGCGTAACATTTGAAAACAGTACCTAATAGTGTCCTTTGATACTAAACTTGTTTATTAAATACATAAAATACGGAATCTGGAGCGAGCTCTTTGTTTTGTTGTACAAACACACTTTAAATTTGGTATTCATCGAACTCCCGCGGAAAAAGGACACCGCCTCGTTCACCTTCCTTATTTCCGAGTGTATTTTTAAGCCAAGTAGGTCCTTCAGAGGCGGAAGCCGTTAGTCACTCGCGGTTGACTGACCTCGCTCCATGGAAATTAACGTTTATAATGGGTTTAAAGCCTCGGGAACATAAAAAAGACCAGGAACACATTCGGGAACGCTTTGATTTGCAGCTAATTGCTGGAATTATTCGCAATGTTTTGGCAGTCCGCGAAAGAATGATTGAAAGTACGTGTGAGGAGGTGCCAAAAATCATTGCGCTCTCTCATCGGGAAAGGTTCCCGAAGGTGAACAATGTATTTTGGAATGGGTGTTTAACTGTCACACATTTCACTAAAACTAAAACAAACTGAAAATATCGACGGACGGAAAGCCTTGATGGATGGAAAATATGGATGTAGATGATATCTAGTGAAACAATTTACTTCAATTAAGAAGCTATTAAGATATATTAGGAATATAAAAATGTACTGATTTAATATTGGTTATTTTCCATTGTTATTTTCCTCAAATAATGCGATGTTTTCAATTGAAATAGTAACATAATCAATAAAAATATAGTTACAGCAGCTTATACAGACCCATGGAAACAAACTAGATTTCTCACTTCAAAATATTACGATTTAAGCCTTAATAAAATGTTGATAATAAAAAGATACAGGGTGTCAAAGTTGGAATTTAAAAAGTGATTTTTTGTAAGGCTACGTTTAGACGCTCATGCAATTTGCGCAAGTCAATTTGTGCATGTAGAATTGTACAAATGAACTGAATTTGTGTACACGTTCAGTTTACTTCACACAGTTTGTCGGCGGCATCGGTATAGCGTTGTTTTAATGACAAAAATGGATGAAAAAATTGATGACGAATTAATTCTTACTACGGTTGCGGTTTGTGTTATTAAAAAGAACTAAAATTGAAGGGAAAAAAAAGAATATGGTCCAAACGCTGGTTGCTGAAAAGGGATTTGTTTTCTCACACCAATTTAATTGCTGAATTACGTAGTGAGTCTGATGATTTTCGGAAACTATTTGCGTATGGACGAAATCACATACCAGTATTTGCTGAATTTAGTTACACCATTAATTTCCAGAGCTGACTCGGGTATGAGACGTGCAGTTACCTCCCATGAGCGACTATCAGCTACATTATTAACGATTTAACTATTCACGATACTCTTTTTAAAGAACTTCCAATAAATGCAATACTACAAACAGCTGAATACAAGTCATGCGCATGCGCTAGGTTGAACAGTTGGAGCGATCATCGTTCACATGGTTTACATACAATGATTTACTTGCGCAAATTAGCTTGCACACGTCAATTGGCGCTAAACTATCTTTAGTCTTTGAAACTAACCGTTTTCGAGACAATAGCTTTTCAGCAATCAGCTGCACAATTTCCTTGTACAATATTTTAACGTAGTACGTTTCACCTAAGGAATTTGTGGTCTCATTTTTGCTACTTCATTTAAAAACACCCATACATAGCTATTTTCGACTGGTAAAAAAACGTTGCAAAGCTACTACGTCTTCGAATTTACACAACAGAACTGGTTTCAATATTTTCGAATTCTTTGAATTAATAATAATTTTTGTTTCATTTCAAACAGTACGTTACTTTAATGAAAATTATTTATTTTTGCTTCTATTCTTTTGAGAACACACTTATTAAAAAAACACCTTATATCTAGTTCTGATATGAGCTTTATTACACTAATAACACAGTTAAAAATTATACATATATTTGTTTACTTAGAAGCCTGACTAAATATTTACGAAAAAATCCAAATTATGGCCATACATAAAATTCTAGTCGTTCGAAAGTATGCTGAATATGTCTGTGAGTAAAATAAGTTTCGATAATAACTAAAAATAGAATAATACTAATTTGTTCGGGAAAATTGATGTAGATTAGATTACACGAAAATATTTGCGAAATATCGTAAAAATATGTTCGGCTGTTATCCCTACACATATTTGTACAAGGACGAAGTATTTTTCCTGATGATACATTCGAAAAAACCAAGATTTTGTAAAATTTGAATAATTAACGTGGTTTTAAGTTCAGTATTTTTTTGAAATGCCTTTTAGAAATATGTTTTCGCTGGTAATTTTAGTAATACCAATAAGAGGATAAAGTTTGGACGACTGGATTTTTTATTTTGATTTTTTTGTATTTATTTATTTGACTAACCGAGTAGCTATAAATCTTCCCAATTTGTGTTCTGAAAACTCCATCTTTTAACACGTCGTACAGAAACATTTACAGTAGAAACTGTAAATAGAGTTAATGAAGTAAATGGCATCGTAACAGTCAATAACAGTATTTACTTGAATTATTAGCAGGATACTTTCCGAGAACAGTTTTTATGGTCGTACACATCCTGGTGTGATTATTTCTATGTCTGCGAAGATGTACGGCGTGATCACGGGTAAATGTTACATTCGACTGTAACTTTGTTATTTTAAAATATATCGAAAAATTGCAACGTGCATTCGTGACTGATTTTTCACAAGAATTTCAATTTCCTTATTAAAAAAACAATCGTGCATCGCACTACAGATATATTGATATTAACTTGGTTTTTTCTTGTAAAACATCCCGTATATTATTAAATTTTTGGATTCTCCACGTACTCAGGGAGGTCTAAAAGACAATCAAAAATTATTTTTACCTAGTTTTTGTGGGAATTTCTTCAAAAAGCTGTTTTTTTAACTCTTTCTCCTATAATCCCAAATATTGTTACAAATGAGTTGTTTAGAGTGCGTCTTTCATGGTAGATAAATGCCAAGGTGGCTGTGAAAAACAATGTTCTTGTTGATTACTTGAGTATCTAAATTTAAGATGCCACGTTTTTTCACAAATAACGAGTATCGAGATATTTTATTTGTGTATGGTGTTTGCAATGGAAATTCTATAGCAGCAGTTGAAGAATATTCTTGCCGCTATCCTGAAAGACGCATTCCAAACAGAAAAACTTTTGTAACTACATTTCAGGTTTTGGAAGAAAATGAGAGTGTTCTAGGGCATCATCGTCTAAATCCCAATCAAGTAAATCGTCATCAAGACCAAAGTATAACAGTACTTTTTTGAAGAAACTCCCACATTAAGTACACGCAGGGCAGCAATACAACTTGGGAATTTCGCATAAGTCAGTTCACAGAAGTCTTAGAAGAAACAACCTTCACCATTATCATTTGACCCCTGTTTAAAGTTTACTGGATCGTGATAGGGTAGAACGTATTCAGTTTTGTCAGTGCTATAATCCAACAAACTAACAGAGATCCGCTGTTTTACAAGGAGATAATTTGGACTGACGAGTTAACATTTACTAGAGATGGCACATTTAATTGTTATAATGACCATACGTGGGCAGCTGTGAATCCTCATGCTGTCAGGCCCTCCAATAATCAAAGTTAACGTATGGATGGAGATAATTGCAAATTACGTTCTTAGACCAATTATACTAGAAAATAAATTAAATGCAGAGGCATTTCTTGATCTTCTTCAGAACGAACTGCATACTATATTAGAAGAGATTCTTTTAAATTTTCAGATTAATTCCTGGCTTCAAATGGATGGTTGTCCTACACATAACAGCAGGGAGATAGATTTGGGTATGGCTAAACGAGCATTATGAAGATAGATGGATAGGACGCTTTGGTACAGTTAGGTGGCCTCCTCTTTTGGTGGGTTAGATTAAAATATTTGGTATTTGAAGTACCAATTGAAAGTCGAGAACAGCTCGAACAAAGGATAGGAAGGACGGTCTTAAAATAAAAATAAAGTACTGTAAAGTTCCTGTATTTTCGATTTTTACGGTTTTATTACCTATGCGCTTGATATTGTTGCCAAAAAAGTAGCAAACTCAAAAGTTGATATATCGTTGAAAAGCTTACTAAATACAGTAATTTAATTAGTAATTGTTGCCGATGTAATGATGTAAAATGTTCATTTCTAAATAGTATTAATAAACCTATCACCGACCGCCGAAATGTGTTTAAATTACCGAACGCTAGCGCGCACACCCGCTGCCGTCCGCATCGAGACCAAGCCCGTCGCAGCGCACTGGCCGGCGAGTCCTGTCCCGGCCGCCCAAGCGTACAGACCTGCCGCGTGGCCCACCCGCTGCCATACGAGAGTCTCGAATTTTTCGCTGACGAACTTAAAAAAATTCCCAGCAACACAAGAACTTTAAAAATTTATCGCCGTGAAGTGCACCTTGCATGAGTAGCCTACAGATGGCAGATAGCGTCTGCAAATGTCAAAAAATAGTTTGAAATAATTTTTCAGTACTTGCTTTTCGCAAATTTAATTCGCGTATTTTTTAATGTATTTACAAATATGTCGTATTCAAATGCCTAGATGACGGATAAGGTGCTGATTTATGGGAGTGTGATGCATATTATCGTGTGGCAGCGTAATACCAAAGACATTTTCCGAGTACAGAAAATATTATGCTGAATACTTTTTGAGCCACATTGAACAACTGTTATAATGCCTTGTCGGTAAACGTGTGGCAGTGTTTCTATGTATTTGTGAACATTTGCGTGTTTTTATTTTGTTTTCCTTGACGTGACCTGTCACTCTTTGACACCTTTGATTTTGGCCGAATATACCTAACCTCGCGGGTGACAGTAGACCAGTGACGGCGATAAATAAGGATTTAATATAGTTTTGAAAAAAAAATTTGTTCAATCAGCGTTTGAATACTCTTTGGACAACCTTATGTGTCTGGAAATATAAAACTTATTAATAATTAATTAACTATTAATCACTTAATCACTGTCAGTAGAGTAAAATAGGTACGTGCCCCCATAGAGGATGTTCTGCTAAGAATTTCTCGTTAAGTCTAAACCGCATGTCAATAGATATTAAAAATGACGAGTTGTTTACATTACATATCATGGCTATCCTTGATTCCTTGCAGAATTTTAATGTAATTATTTGTAAATAAAAAAAACAACTGCGGACAAGTTTTTATAAGAACGAAATTATAGGATGTTTAAAGTGTCATCTAAATTTAGTACCTACTATTATTATTATTACTATTATTTATATAAATGTTAATAGTATGCTTTTTTATTATAGAAAACAATGCGATCTTTTAATTTAAAGGTAACTAGCCTCAATTTTGATCCGAAAAAATCAGCAGAGCTACTTTTTATATCATTCGAAAGAGTTCAACAAACTTATTTTGGCGTCTAACAAACCAAAACCGCCAGATATTGCTTTGTGAGGTGAGATCAGTTTCAACGATAACTAGATTAGTCATCTACGGTATTTAAATTGTAAATCGACTTTTTTCGATTATTTTTTCATTGCGCGAACCTTATAAAAATTTATGACATGTAGGTAGGTATTTATTTCTTTACTCTATTCTGGAAAATGTGGTTTCCTGTCGATATACTATTAGTCGTACGTGTCGAACAACATGTTTTGTTAACAACTTATAGAAAATAAACAGCCTAAGGCGACTGGAATTTTTTTTCCAAAAGGCACTTTCAATTTACACATTTAAAGAAAATGTGTTTATAAACCGCAAGGAATTTTCCTATAAATCTTTAGGTAAAATTAACTTGTGTTTTAGATAATTTTTTTTATTTAATTATATGATAAGAAAAATCGAAAGAAAACTAGATTTAACTCAGTCAGTGGTCGAGTGGTTTAAGGCGTCAGTACTTAAATCGATGTGGCCAGTTCGCCGTGGGATGGAATCCCGCGACCGGTAAACCGTAGATCAGCTGTATTCGTGCAGAGGATTGGCACCCTCTCTGTGGGTATGGTAGGGTGCAAGAATATTGGCTTGGGTCAATGTGGGAGATTGATACCTGTCGACATTTGATCACTCCACTAATTAATGAAGTTTTCCAGGTTTCCCTCATTCCTGCACTGAAGGGCGCAAATGCCTGCTTAATAATAATATGCCGCTCCCTCTCCCGCACAAGTCTGCGAATTCTGGGCTAATCCTCGTGGTTAGAATAGAGGTGGAGATGTTATTATTAACAATTCCGAATATTTTTTACTGTATTAGAAAGGTATTTTAAGCTAATATAAATCAAATATCCTACAATTCCTATCAATGAAGTCATATGTATGTTCTCTGATACCAAACGTTTAGGTATGCTAATGAACAATTCCACAGACAAAGCTCTATTCAATAATTATCTAAAGAAATTAATCTAATTTACTAACCTGCTTTAATGAAACACTCTATAAATATCTAACTTCACTTTTTGGCAATTCAACCACAAAAATTCCGAATATGCTGTCGAATTTCATGCCAATTGTTGACTTTTTTTAATTCTTACGTTTTGTACTCGTCTGAATTAAGTAGCTTGGATCTTTGACTTGCTCTTGTGGTTCTCGGACTGAGGGACAGACTCGCGACATCGAAACCTTTGCCGATACATTAATCTCGATACCTAGCACTCGTTCTAAAGCTGCTACGGTGGGAACCGCTCCTCAGACAAAAGTGGTTTTCTGAGACCGACCTCTGTAACTGTCGCAGCCTGTTAGAAGGATCGGGCTTTATTAAAACAACTGTTTTTCTATTTTAGAATATTTATTTGTCTTGAATGTTTCAATGACAGAATTCGACTAAACTATTCTTTTAACTCAATATATGCGATACATCGGTTGATCCTGACACAGCATAAACTTGTATATATTATCACAGAAGTGTGGTGTTTATACTAATAGAAATATCATGTTACAGTTAAATAATTATTTTGATTTTGTACACATATTCCAACACAGCCAATGCTGTCAAACCTTTCGAGACAACTGGCCGTGAAAGCTATAAAGCGACTGGCGCTTTATTGATTTTACTGTTTAATAAACAAATTTTTTTGTGTATGTATAGGTCTAAAAAAATTGTAAATATTCATCAATTGTATTAAATAATAATTCTGAGTTTTTTATGATAAACATTTATTTGTTCTCGCGCACATGCTCTATATGCCGGTCAGCGTTATCCTTGACAGTCGTTATAGGTCGTCTATTGTTTCGTCCCTCGTCTACACAACAACAAAATATCAAGAAACGCCGTTTAAGACAGGTTTTTTTCTTGTTTATTTCCCGACCGAAAACAAAAGTGATGTAATTTCCTCGGATATTTCTCCATGAATTTGAATAAAAAATGCAAATGGATCAAAACAAAAAGCCTTGTTACGCCCTTATATCGTCTAATGTAACATCGTGGCACTATTTCAGCACGCTATCCCGAGCGTTGCCATATCGTATAACAGAAACTAGTTTTGGATGACTCATCGGGAGTGTATTATATTGTTTTAAACGCAGTAGTTGTGCTAGAGCGATATTATGTACTAATTCGTGTGCATTTTCAGTGCTCGTTAAAACATGAAACGAATAAGCGTGAAATCGAGTGGGTTTAACACCAAAATGTCTTCGAAACAATAGTGAAAGTAGTAGATATACCTCCAGATCTACATATTCGGCAACCTTGCCGGCTATTAGCTGGACAAGTTCTACGGATCCCCTTCCAAAGGCTCTATCCTCGCCGTTATAGTCTCGACTCGCTACTTGTTTGTTTTTGTTTAGTTTTACATTTCCCATGTCGATGAACGACTTGTCATAGTCATAAATCAGACTTCTCGTTGATAATTACAGTGATTATTGGCTGTTGAAGTTCAAGTTCCTGCAGAACTGAAGACTATCTTATGATCCTCAATCGATAGGTTCCGGCGCATAGTTCTGAAGAGTAAAGAAAAATGAGGCGGTGGAAGAAAGTGAGTACCGATTTTTTAAATTAAATACGAATGGGTTGGTATTATCATTTTTTTTGCATAACAGGATAGTTTATTTTAAAAAATCAAACCTAAAATTAACGTGTAGCTACAGGCTTAAATTCCTTAAAGGCTCCATATTCTTGAAATAGTGTTTTCGACAAATACAAATAATTTTCGACTTTAAGAACTGAATAATATAGAGCTTAGTAAATGACAGAAATGTTATATCGTTCTTCTGTATCTAAAAATTTGTTGGTTAGACCGTTTTCTGTCGTTTTACTTCGGTACCTTTGAATATTTGTAGATGGCATGAGATAACATTCTTGTTATTAACTAATTCTAATGGGATCAGAAAAAGAACTGACAATTTTTTAATCAATTTCTTTAATATTGGATTAAAGAATTGTTAAATGTGAACCCAAATTTGGAAATATCGATTTCAATATGTGTGTGGGTCAATCTTACCTTCTCCCAATATGTCTCAAACAATGAACCCTAATCCAACAATCTCGTATTTTTCCCATTTCCTTCGACGGTCAACTATCAAGTGGAAAATTACTCCTTTTACAGATATATCCGCCCGCACGTTCAACGGAAAGGTCAAAGTTAATGGCACGTATAATGTTTATGTCATAAAAAATATTTTTAAATCCACGCGTGTACGATGTGGTCTGTGGTTATGCCTTGGTGGTTTTCCAAAGGATTCTCGACATCACCATTCTTCCGCTTCGCAACGCCACACTTCATTCATTGTTCGACGTGTTTTTTTTTCTTAACAATCCTTAATTAAGTTCAAGCATCATTTCCAAGGCGGAGTTTATTTTGTCGAGCAGTTTGAGATGATAGACCTTCGATTCGTACGAGTGTAGAATGTGTGCGGTTTTTCTGAAAGGTTATTAACGTTGACCTATTTTAAACCTTCCCGTCACTTAGATCTAGATATAAGATGGTATCAAGGATAATCTGTTATCGTTTAATCTAACAGTAATCAAAATAAAATACAATTTAACACCCCTTCAAATTCTGTATGCTGAACAATACTAATCTGTGTTTTAATTAAAAATCTTGACCTACTTATCTCGGTTACCTTTTCTGTATCTTTATATCGATAATATACAGGGTGAATCTTAATTAACAGAATTTCTTTAGTTTTTTTTAATCTACGTCTTGTTGAAAAGAGAATCCCTACGTAAATAAATTACAGATTTGCGTCATTTTTCTTATGTGTTCTACTAAGCTCGAGAATCGAGCGAAAGCAAACTCAGTCACATCCCTTTACAAGTTATTGCATTACCAAATTGATTGTCCTCAGCTGAGTCAAATGGATTTTGTTGTTCCCATGCATAACTCTAGAAATACTGATACTTTATATTGTTTGCAAACAAGAATTAATCTTTTATTTAAGTCACCGGCACAATATGTGCAACTTATTAAATAGAGCGTCGCGTCTCTGTGATATAAAGCATACCAGTTTAAAATTTTTTTTGTTACCCATTTCACGTACTGTAAATGAAGATTTCTGTTAAGTAGTAATACGTATAAGTTATTATTCTTTATTTGTTTTTTTTTTCATTTATTAGTCACTATTATATTTTTTGCAGTATTACTTTACCTATTGTTATATATGTAATTGTCCTATTATTGGTATTGTATGTGTTGGGCAATAAACCATTATTATTATTATTAACACTGTCTAATCCGTAGCCACCTTGACTGATGAGAATATAAGTCAAGGTAATTTTCGACCTTCCCCTGTACATAACAAAGTGAGCGAAGAGTTCACAACATGGGTTTGAGGTTGTTTCCACAGTCACGCCCAAAGCAAAATCGTTTGTCGTCGCTAATTAGGCGACGTTAAAATAAGTTTAAGGTTAACCTATTTCCGGCGGGAACCTTCAATTGTTTTAAAATCGCGGCAGGTAGATCGTCGTTTGTGCGAACTTTAACGCGTTTTTTTCGTGTGCCAAATAGAAATAAAAGTAGTTCTTGGCCCAGTTAACCTGGCCCCATTCGAAATTGGTGGATATCGGCTACGAAACGTGTCATTGTTTGTTGGAAAGTGTTACTAACGTCGGTCGAGCACAATTTCTCTAGATTAGTTACCTGAACGTGATGGATGCCTAATGAAACGTTCTCATTTTTTTCTTTCTATAAATTCATTGCGACGTCAAAATATTTGCTGCATAAAGTAACTGTTAAATTAATTTTAGGTGAATTTTGTTTCGACTTTTGCAACTCTGTACATGTTTTAGGTACTAAAGGTCATATTTGGCAACGTTGCATGTTAATAAACAAATAAAACAAGTGGTACCATATTGCATGTCACTAGATCTTTGTCCGATTGTTGATTGATATTTAGATAACTGGGAATGTAGGTCGATTGGAGCCTTAATATTTTATAATATTTGGCGTTTGTAATATCATTGTAATTATTTTACAAGAAAATCAACACTCAAGTTGGAAACGTTTCAGAGATAGTTTTGTATCGTGCCCACTGTCATTTCAGGTTTGCCATTTTGGCAGGCCGTAGTAATTAAAATTTTTGGCACCGCCGTGAGCATTTGTAACTTTTACAAATTAGTTAATTGTAGATTTTTTCGCGAAAGTTTTGGCAAAGTCCACATTGTGAAATAAATTGCCTTCACTATTTCTCGCTTTATTTATTTTCTCTGGCAAATTTCGAAAGATATTTCTCGAAACTTTGTATCTATCTATTTTAAAGTGGTCGACAAATAATACCATTTTTATTTCTGACTGATAAGAATGTCCTTAATAATAAGTCAGGTTATTTTAGAAGGAAGTTATGATGAGTTGAACCAAATTGTTTATCCTAAGTCTAAAAATATGGATGAAAAAATATCTCAGGGTCACGATTTTCTGCCAAGGCAAATTCTACTAACATATTTTTTTTATTTATTTTTTTCTATAATATTTGCTTTAGTCTTCAGAAGTGACAAATAATGAAATGTTGGGGCAATAAACTAATTAATTGCTAATTTTGTATTTGTAATATACATTTTCTTGAAATACTTTAAGCGAATTGTATTTATTTGTCCATAAACTTTCAATTTTGCGTTTTCTTTTTTCGGAAGTCCAAAAGTTTTTCCAATTTAACACCAACAAAAGGAATATGTAGAGGCTGTCAAAGGCAGAGGAAAGAAATAATATTCCCATAACATACTCTTTGTTATCAATTTTGTTATTTATCAGTTGGATTAGTGCAGTTGTAGCAGTCTCTGTAGAAAAACTCCTTCTGAAACCATGTTTTGGGCCTGCGATAGTATATCATATTTTGATAAGAAATTAGAAATCTTACATACCACTATTTTTTCAATTATCTTGGAGAATACACCTAATAAAGAAATTGGTCTAAATTTTTTCATGTTATCCGGTGCACCCTTTTTGAAAATTGGCAATATTAGTGCCGTTTTCAATTGTTTCGGAAACCCACCCAGCTCAATAGACCTGTTAACAATTATTATTGACATGAACTACATATACATATATTGCAATTTTAAGGTTATAGCGAATTAAAATAAAGTGGCAAAACAACGTTATTGTAGCGTTGCTACCACCTTTAAGTGGCCGAAGTTGATGGATTAGTTCCATTGGCCATTTGTTTTATGAATGGAGATAAAGAATTTAACTATATCACTTCAAAGAACTATTTTCAAAAGCAGACATGTTTACAAATGTATGTTTAAGGTCGCAATTTTATAATAGAAATTTTAAAATATTATTATACATCAGTATTGTATAAAAACTGATTAAAAAATGTTTTTGAGACATACATACATACATACATAATTTTTTGGTTCGTGAAATTTACAGAATTATTTGAACAGTTTTTTAATATCGAATTTTTCAACGGCCCTTGTTATACGGGTCTTGTATTTCGCACTGTAACATCCATATTTTATACCTTCGGATTATTTATTTATTTATTTAAATACAGTGTCCAACGGGACGATTATTATGGGAATTATTCCAATTCTATACCTATTACAGGTTTATACGGTTCACTATTATAATAACTATTATTTTCCTAAATGTAACATAGAAGCACAGATAAAGACAGAAATAATATGTAGGAGGCCGAGTTATATACGAGTATGTATCCAACAAAGACAAGTATTATCTAGTAAACTAGCTGTTTTACAGTTTCTCTTTTAGAGGCGACAACCACATCCCTCCGTTTTCACCACGTAATCACAACGTCACGTAAACATATTTGTATAAGATGCAAGATAAACGTAGCTGCATCCAAAAAAATCCCATTTTAATCACCTACAGGTAATAGAACCATTTCTATCATGTCGTAGTGGTTTTGGTAATACACTTTAGTGTTCAATGTCGTGGCTGTTAGGTTCCATTCACTAAAAATGCTACTTGTGTCTTAAAATACACAATGATGTCCATTTTGCTTTAGTTTTATATACAGGGTGAACCTTAAATAAGTACAAATATTTTAACCAGCAGTACAGTTCACTGTGTAGAACACATGATTCAGTCTTTTTACAAAAAAATCACGAATAAAAAAGTCAAATTTTAAATAAATTTCGTGATTTTTCAATACAAAACTTGTTGAGGACCGCTGTTCCGGGAGTCATGGTGGATGTGAATTCCACAGCGTTGCCAGTGTTACATTAGAATTTTTAGACATGTCAAAGAATGATTGAAATATGTTTATTTATGAAAATATTAATGACCATCTCCTTCCCTTTGTCATTTCTATACCTTACCAATAAATTGAAAATATTAACCAGATCATCTACTCACAGTCATAGTTATTCAGAATTTGTTCATTATCCATTTTTACTACACTCCAACTGATTTATCATAAATTCAATTTAATATGTTGTGTGAAAATCATAGTTTTTCGTTATTCTTCATAAAATAACTTAAGGAAATTGTGTCTTGTGTCTCTTTCTAACAGTGTACAATGACATTTAACTTGTGAAATATGGATTACTGATTAAATAGTTAATTTTTTAACAAACAGGTAAGCTTGTGTGCACGTTTATGTATAATTTTTGAACATTGGACATAGTAATATCACGTAATATCTTCCTAACCTTCACTTTATGGTAGTATTTAACTTGCGGAAATTCATTTTTAATCGTTTATATTTAGTTAAGCAGTTAAAATTTATGTTAATATTGCTGCGTATCATACTACATACCCAATTTTACTGTACTTATGCTTAAAACAAGTATTTTTCAAATAGAATTAACCATATTACTTTACTATTACGTTAAAGGAAACGTAATATTTATATTAGAGGAGATATGGCAACCTCGCAACAAATCATATGCTTCATTAGGTAGGTTATGACAGCGGTCCTCAAAATGTGGATATTTTTTAAAAAAAATTAAAATCTCCGTAAATATTAGACATTTTTAAAAATGGCTCTCATTAGACTGATCTATATGACGAACTACACCAGCAGTTAAAATATTTGTACTTATTTAAGGTTCACCCTGTGTATGCTCACCATCACTACTTTCATAATTTTCGTTAACGTTACGTGAAGTAAGCACCGTAACATTACTTCCTAGGAAATCAAATAGGTCATTATTAGACAATATTTTTCTGGGCTGAGGATGTTCACTGTATACTACTGGATTTCAACAAAACTTGCCTGTGCCAAAGTCGACACATGACCTATTCAAGCCACAAACCTTAAGTCACCAACACGGTCAGTCAAGCCCTCATACTTGTGCGTGTGTAACGGGCTTAATACAATGTGCATTTTATTTTTAAAAAAAATACTGCAGCTACTTTTCGTCTGTTAGTAAGAGAACTATTTTCATCTGTTGCTGAGGTCATTAAAAACACGAGAGTGTTATTGACGATCTATGCAAATGGAGCCTCTAATCTAAACAATATGTAAATCGAGCAATAATACAGTCGGAAATAAATCGATTAATCAATCTAATTGAGGAAACGTTTTCGTAGTCTGTTGTTAGTCCAATCACGGCAATTCTTTGTTTCAGACGATGGTCGTTTTCTAAAGATGGTTTTTATGATGATTTCATATGCAATTACCATTACATTACAAGCGATAATTCAACTCTAGGAATATATTTTACCGATCGATCTATAATAAGCGATATGTACTATCCGAAAGTTTGGAAATCGTTCGTTTTCACGCCTCCTACGCCTCTTTCTACGTAAGAGTCGGCCCAACCGCGATACCCTTACTTAGAATTATAAAAACTAATTTTAAACTGGACCGCTAGACGTAAAACCGATACGTTTTGCGTGGACGATATTTCGCTGCCTGATAAATAAAAAGTGGCCCCCTGCCAAGACTGGCGGCCGGATCGATGCATTCGCACGTGGGTCCAGTGTTGTTTGCCAGATCGATAAGAAATTCTATTGTCGACTCCAAAAAAGAACAATAACGCCGCTTGTGGGCCATACATTCAAGAACACATAAGCTACGGAATTTTTAGCTTAATAAACAATTAATACGATTTTTTTATTGAAAAAATAATGCACAGTAAAGAAAAGTTCGATGAACTTCGTTAAAAACAAATTTCATTTGTTGCAAACAGCACGCTCTCTGTCAACAAGGTTAACTATGACCAGCGTTGCCAACCGTACGATCTTGATCGTACATATACGATAATTTAGCGTCAGATACGATATACGATCCAAACCTTAAGATCGTACGCCAAAATACGATAATTTAGTCGTTAGCCAGTAATGTAGTATTTTGTTCTTCATTTAAACAAAATCATCTAAATTTACATACATACTCATGAACTTACTAATAACCAAAAAATAAAAAGAGTGTTATTTGACACCCTGTATCTTTTTAACCATCAACTTTTGCACTAAGGTAAGTTTGGTTAAATCGCAGTATTTTTTCGTCAGGCATCTACTCTTGCTCTGTATTCCATTAATTTTGGGGCACCCTTAATTATTTTTTTTTAATTAATCATGTCTTGCCCGGACTTTTTTAGGCAATCCATTAGCGATATATTTATTTACTTATTATAATTCAGGAAAAATACTTTTCATCCATTAAACAGACGGGTGCAGAACGACTTTAGTTCGGATTTTAGAATATAAATTTAATTACTAAAATATTTCGAGGTGTATATAATTTTGTTTTATTTTTATGTTTGTTATAATTATCTTTACAAATTGACAATTGGTTTATAAGAATTTTCTAAAAGTTAAAAAACATGATGATAGTCATGATGTATTTAAGAATGGTTAAGTTAACTTCAACTTCATAAGTTTTAAGTTTCACAAGTAAAAGATACGATCTTTTTACCGAATGTACGATCTTTTATGACAAACGTATACGATAATTCAACTGGTCTGGGTTGGCAACACTGACTATGACCATCGTCTGCTAAATCGCGTTGCCTTTGAAATACCTAAATTTCAATCTAGAATTCTGTAATGTGCTGTAGTGTAGCGACATAAGGATTTTTTGTTAAGAACCATTTTAACTTTAAGAAATATTTGCTCATTGTTGTCCTAATGTCACTAATTTTTCTTTACGAAAGACCTATACTCCTACCATGGTTTTAACTGCGGAAAATTGTGCAAAAGCCGTTGCTCTTGTTGAAGATAGACGTAATTATGAATATGTTGTAAGAATCCTTCATGTTCATCGCTCTACCATCTTCAACGAGAGAAACAGCTTTTGCATAATTTTCCGCGCTTATAACCATGGTAGAAGTATAAGTCTACGCAAGACTTATACTTCTTACTGTCAAACTGATATTAGGACAACAACGAGCAAAGTCACTTTGTCAAATAATAAAATTTCTTAAAGTAAACTGTTGGTGACAAGTTCAATTCGCTCTTAAAAATGAACCAGTGCACCAAAAGACATGAAGCAAAAAACAAAATGTGGAAAATGAATGGTTCTTAACAAAAATTGGTTTTTTGAAAGAATTTTTGTTACAAAATTATTCCACAGGGTGTTTTAAAATTAGGGTTATACAACATCTTAATGAAGCCTGTATAATGGCTAAAACGCCAGCATTTAACAAAATACAGGATATGCTTCATTTTTTAGTTCTTGTTTTCAATTTTAAACGTTTTATAATTAGTAAATAAAGAAATTTGTGTCGGGTGTATATATTTTCCTATAATATACTTCGCCGGTTTGTTTTTATAGGTTATAGGTAGGACAAGACTCCGCGGATGCATTCGAAGTTTTCTATTATTTATTAGTATTCCTTGCTATTAAATTTAATTTCTAGTGACTAACTTCCTAACCCTACGCGTAGAGAAAACATAATTTAATTGACATTGAACGTTACCAGCTGCTTTGTTTACAAGAAGTGGCGTGTCAAGCCATAATTTAATCAGTTATGTTTCTCAGGTATTTTCAAAGCACCGGCCAACTCTCACATAAACAAATTATGAATCACGAGCGAACAATGGTAGAAGAAGTCTTAAAATATCTTCTAGAATTTTTCCTATACTATTTTTAAAGCGCTTTAAGGCCGCCAGCTTTGTTTTCAAGAAATGTTGTTTTAATAAATGCATTTGTATATTGAAGTGTCACCGGGCACTTTTGGCACGAGCTACAAACTAATAATGTACCATTTCAACATGAAATAAATGAGACCTCACCGTTAAGTAGATAAATAATATACGGAACGGTAAATATTAATTATTGAAAGGCCAGAGAAATTTGTTAAGAACATCAAACAAAAAATTAAAGGCAGTAGTTGTCAAGATTAATCTACACTATTAGATATTTCATGGTCGTAAACATTAATTTTAACGATATTTTATTTGTTATGTTGAATAATTAGAATTCTTGAGCATAAGGAAACTTTTTAAAAGCTTATTTAGATTTATCATTGAAAGTGAAGGTGTCCTCGTTCCTTTCTTAGCTATTTGAGTATATTTATATCTAAATAAAGAGCCGTCGGAATTCTTGGAAGTTTAATAAATGCGTCCACACCAAAGGTGTTAAAAATAATTCTTTCATATTACGGAGTAACGACCCTTCTTTTATACACTTTTTTCCCCAAATTTATTACCTTCAGCTTTATAAAAAGTATTTCAAACTCGTAAAAACAAAGTAGCACCTACTTAGTAATATATAAAATATGCTATGGTAATTAATTCTCAAAAAAATGTGCGCCACTGATCTATACTTTCCAATGCTGATGACTACGTTCAGTACAGACCTCCTTTTATAAAAAATATGCCGTGCTACATACACGACAATTAGTTTCAATTGGTTGTTATTGATGATAACTTGTCCTGGAAAGAAAGTTGTGCTTACTGTTGTCTCTTCTTCTTCAGATATACTTGCACTGCAACAAAGGCAAAGACGAGGTGTCCATGCTGGTAGCGGCTAAAACTCTGGGAGCCACCCCGTTGGTCATCGCCTGCCGAAATGGCCACTACGACGTCGCGGAGTACCTGATCGAGAGATGCCATGCGGATCTTGAACAACCAGGTTCAGGTGAGTGAAGTTTTTATTCCATTGACAATTTAATTTATATATTAAAAAAACCCACATGCCACAGTGTAATTGTCACTTTGACAACGGCAAAAGTTACCCAACTGAAATGTACGATATGGAATGCGTAGTATATTTTATCTAAGGAATGCGTTTAGTTCCATTGCGCATCCAAATAAAAGTATCACACTTAGGAGCAGACAAAAGGAAGCACATGAAACTCAGCAAAGAAATACTTCATTGGTTATGTATGTGGGTGCGAGAGAGACGATCATCTGCACGTACGATATGAATTGTGTTCTTAATTTCCCATTATTTTGTTTGTAAACACGTTATTGGCGTACAGTGTGGTTTCTTCTTTTATCTTGTATCTCGTTAGTATTATTACCAGCACCAAATAATTCTTCATATCCAGAATTCAATTTTATTTCAATTCACAATAAGCTAAATCTTTATTGCTCCGCCATTGCTAGGAGGAACAACACAAATATGGTGCTGAGCATTAATACTCATTCGCGCAGCTTTTAGCGCATATAAAATATAACACCATCTATTGTTCACTACCTGTTTTATTTTTTTTTTAATACGGAATTATCACAAAAAATGATTTATTTAGCCTTCTTTTAGATACTATACATCTTATGGTATTCAAAATTACCCTTTAACATATATATATTCTTATGAGTAAATTTAAAGATTTTGCTGTTTGTAGTGATGTTCGACGGAGAAACCATAGAGGGCGCGCCGCCACTATGGTGCGCGGCTGCAGCAGGCCACCTGGACATCGTGAAGCTGCTGATCAGCCACGGCGCCAAGGTCAACACCACCACCCGCACCAACTCCACCCCCCTGAGGGCGGCCTGCTTCGACGGTCACCTAGAAATCGTGAAATACTTAGTGCAACACGGCGCCGACATAGAGGTGGCCAACAGGCATGGTCATACTTGTCTGATGATCGCATGCTACAAGGGACACATTAGGATAGCAAAGTACTTACTTAGTTTGAAAGCTAGTGTTAATAGGAAAAGTGTCAAGGGCAATACGGCCCTGCACGACTGCGCAGAGTCGGGCAGCCTGGAGATACTCAAGTTGCTGATCGAACATGGGGCCACCATGGACGTAGATTCTTACGGTAAGGAAGAACGTTAAACTTTGAAGGATTTAATCGTTTAACGGTATTGTTTTTGTAGGGATGACGCCGTTGTTAGCAGCTGCAGTGACAGGACATAATCATATAGTAGAATATTTAATAAAACTTCCCCATCTTGTATCAAGAAGGGAAAGAATTGACGCTTTAGAATTATTAGGTGCGACTTGTGTGGACAAGAAACGTGATATGATAGGTGCTTTAGAATTATGGAAACGTGCTATGCATGATAGGTAAGTAATACACAAAATTTTTGATAAAACAATAATAATAATTATAATGTTTTCTGGCAGCAGCGGTTAGTGAGATTTCAGGTATGTAATTTTATCGAGGTATTTCAAATACTAATGATATTTGTAGAATTTTTAGCATTTTGAAATTTTTTTATAAACTATTCTAATAAATTATAAATTGCAAAATGCTATAAATTCTGCAAATATCATTAGTTTTTAATAAAATTTGAAATACCTTGATAAAATCACATCCAATTTATGAAAATAAAAAATAGTTTACTAAAATTGAAGAATATGGAAATTTTTAGGTGAGGAAGCGGTTTTTTTTTAATTTTTTTTTTTTGCAAATTGCAAAAAAGTTCTCCTTCTACAAAAGTTGTCTATATAGCCACAGTACATATATCCTAAAGTTTGGTTTGGGTCCCATGTCTCGTTATTGAGATATGACATATCTGAAATTTCACCAGCCCTTGTTTTCTGGGGTCCGTTTAGATTTTGATTTGCCTTCTTTCTAGCATTTAAATCTCTAATTATTTGACAATTTATTGAACAGGCCTCAATTTGTTGAATATATCGGTCATGCATCTAGTAATTATTTTGCTATTTCTGGTGTTCCTCAGGATTCAATTCTTGGCCCATTGTTATTCTAAATTTTTATTAACGATCTTTGCTCTACTATGACAACATCTGACTTGTATTTGCTGATGATCTAAAAATATTTTCTAGAATAGATTCTTTACATGATTGCATTACAAAATAATTTAGAAAACATTAATATTTGTTCAATTCAGTTCACTTTCAGTGCCATTTTAATGATGTTATCATCTTGTGTGGTGTACTGAGTTCAAGGATTTAGGTATTACTTTTGACGGTAAACTAAACTTTAACATTCATATTAAGAACATGATATCTTCAGCTAATAGGCAAAGGGAATTTTTTACTTTTCGTAATTTAACTATGAAAATGTTTCCATCTGGAAATGCATTTCTTTTTACTTAAATTTATGTGTTCTTTGAAGATGAGTTTTTGATCTACAGTAATTCCGAGGTATTTCATTGAAGTCTTGAATTAATCCTGTGGTTGAAACTGTATTGGGATTTATTGTAATACGCTAGTTTTGTATCAAAATGAGAAACTATTGAAGAATGTATATTAGCTGTACTGGCCATGAAACAAAATATTTATTTTTCAGGTATTATGGTGATGGCCCCCCAATCCCCAAACAGAGGAGCCAAAAAGTCGCCGCATACGACTATGTCTTGGAAATAACCGACCCTGAAAACCTGGACGACTTGATGGCCGACCCGGACGAGATGCGAATGCAAGCGCTGGTCATGCGAGAAAGAATTTTGGGTCCCGCTCACCCCGACACGAGCTACTACATACGTTACCGAGGTGCCGTCTATGCGGACGCCGGAAAGTTCAATCGTTGCATAGAACTCTGGAACTACGCCCTAGACATGCAACAGTCAATGTTAGAAAGGCTAAATCCCATGACGCAGAGCAGTCTGTTTAGCTTTACCGAGTTATTCTCGTTTATGATGGGCGAGGAAGGCAAACACACCACCAGAGGACGCCTCGTGCCTCCAGTCG
Organism: Monochamus alternatus; assembly: GCA_037114965.1. Lineage (NCBI taxonomy): Eukaryota > Metazoa > Arthropoda > Insecta > Coleoptera > Cerambycidae > Monochamus > Monochamus alternatus. The sequence goes on from CM073428.1 coordinate 20,209,326, forward strand.
ACGTCGCCGAAGTCTTACGAGTGTTTAATAAGGCCGTGAAGGAAGTGGAACTGGGGAGCTTGATGTTGGAGAGGATGCCCAACATGGAACGGGACATGACTTACTTGACGAGAGTTATGGTGATAACGTTGCATCTGGCTTGCTTGCTAACCCGCCTTTTAGATCACCACACCAGTACTGAAGACATAACCAAGGAGATTTACAAGGCGATATACAACCTCGTGAAACTGAAGATCAAGGCGCGTTCCGGCAGGACGGTCCTCCACCTCGCCTGCTGCAGGGACGTCTCACTCCTCGGAAAGTACCCCGCCTGCCTGTTCCCCTCTCCTTATCTGGCGGAAGTACTGCTGAAGGTCGGCGCGGACCCCAACCTCAAAGACGACGACGGCAATACGCCCCTACACCTGGCCGCCATGGCCAAGCCTTGCCCGGCCAGCATGGCCCAGACTTTGTTGAACTTCGGCGCGCACATTGACTTAGTGAACAATAATGGGGACACTTTTGCCAGTTTACTCAAGGGACAGCAAGTGCACGAGTTAGTGAACACCGCGAAATACACAAGACTGAGTTGCGCCGCCGCTAGGGTCATCCAGCAGTTCAAGATACCGTACAGGGGGATCGTGCCGGCGGCGCTCGAGTCTTTCATCGCATGCCACTGAATTTTGTGATTGTTTTATATTTTTTATTGTCATTAAACGTACACATGTTTGTCGAGATCTACAATTCTACGTTTTGTCCTTGGTCTTCGATTGTACTGAATTTGTTACTTTATTTTTAAGAGTAGGCGTAAGTTTCTGGCTCTTTAGGTAAGTAGCGTATTTCGCAAAATAAACCGGCGTCGGGCTGTGGGAAATGTCGAGCTTTTGGTAAGTTTCCAAAATTTTTTCAAATATTTCTTTTCGTTACAATTTTTAGCAATTAAATTTTACATTTGGGGCTGTAAGGCCATTGTGGTTATCGGAATCTTATATTTATTCATGGATGTGGAAAAATTGTCCCTTAGGACTGCAGACGGAACTCTTAATATCATGAATTATACAGGGTATCATTTTGTACTTCCAAGAAAGCAAGGAAAATGAAAAATAGTGGAGTAGTTCAAATGACCCTTTCTTCATTACTTTGAAGAGGTGTCTTTTTTAATTATCTTTAAACCTGCTGAAGATATTACAACTTGTACATGAAATAATATCTTGAAAAAAGAGAAAAATACTTTTAATCTCAATAACAGTGGTGTATAAGGGGTATAATGCTGAAAAAATATATAAAAATTTCTTAAATAAGTTAACGGTTTTCCAAACCCCAAAAAATTATACAAATAAAAAGATATATTTGATGGAAATCAATAGGACACACATTTTTCGAGAAAAATTAAAAAAATGCACATAAAAGAATATGTTGAATACAATTTGATAATAATGATCACAAGATGCCTAAAATTAATATTACCATTTTATATCTTGAAAATTGTACTTATTGATTTTTAACTAATACACCTTTCCTTTTTGTTTTATTTTCTTTAGTTTTAGAGTTTGCAAAACTATTAACAAGAAATGTTGACAACATATTTTTGGTACCATTGTGAATGTTATTTTCTTTAGTTTTAGAGTTTGCAAAACTATTAACAAGAAATGTTGACAAAATATTTTTGGTACCATTGTGAATAAAATGGTTCAAACAATTTTCTCCATACACAGATGAAATTTGTATAAAATTTTTTATTATTTTTAGCAATATTAAATATAATAAAAGAAAACACTTTTAAGAATATAACAACCCTGTATTTCCAAAATGTAACGAGAAAACGTTATTTGAACTACTCCCCACTTTTTTCCAAAAGGTGTTTACCCTCCAATTTTTTTTGAGGTACAAACAACATTTCCTGTATTTGTGGACGAAACCGCCCATATTTCATAGCGGTTTTTCCCCAGAAACATAGCTTTATGGTTTTGTGATAAGTTTCACAACCAAAGATAACAAAGTGTTATTAAGATTAAAATTGTCGAACTGTCAGAACACAAGCAGGAAAGTTTTATCTATTTTATTTTGTGACTGGTAAAAAATATGTTACTTGTGCCTTAGATTCAATTTTTTAGCTTTCAAACGTCCTGATCATTTGAATCTTAAATTAATTACATATCACATTTCATAATCAATAGAAAAAATGTTTAGCTAAAATTTACTAGTCGAATTTCAAAATATGAAATATTTGAACAAAAATCGTTCGAATTTCCTACAGTTTTACAGAATCGACAGTTTATTTTGTGAAATATCGAATCGTAAAGATTAATCGTTCTTCCCAGATATTATACGGAGCTTTGCCAATATATTACCCAATTTTTCAAAAAAAAAAAAAAACTTCATACTAACCTTATTTTTGTAAAGACAAGCTGTTCTTCTGAAAATTGACCGTCTCCGAGTGGGAGACGCACCTCAATTTTCCTCAACCAGGAAACAGTCGACATGCAAAACGGAGACGTATTTTTTGTATCTCTGAAGCATTTGAAACGAAAACAATATGTGATATAAATTTAATATTTTTTAAAGGAAAACATAGGTACTGGCAAATATTTTGACTTTGTCACTGTGTTACTATTCTTGTAATTAAATTCGAAAATACGTACAAAAATATGGATATTTAAAGATAAAGTTAGGCCATTATAATGGGAAATCTCTAGGGAGTCTATTGTCGTAGTACTTGTTAAATGTTTCGGTGTTGAACAAAGGGAACTATCATTTGCGTACTAGGAGAGTAATCCTTAATAGAAGTCCTTGCGTTTATTTTGGTTTTAACATAATTGGACCCTGTAGCGTGTCGCTAGTTAATTCTATAGACATATATTTGGAAATAGTTTAATTGTAGGTAAATAAATGTTTGTATGTTTAAGAACGGAACCATCGCTTGTTCCCAGCCCTCTCATAGTCTTCGTATTTTTCAGGAACAATTGACGGTTTCGCTCCCTAGTATTTAAATTAAACTGTGTGATTTACTGAGTGCTGAATATTTACAATTATATTAGCTATATGAATTTTGTTATATATTAAATAAAATATTAATAAAATAAAGCTTGTTTCTGTTTTTCTTTTCCTCTATTCTTTCACAAAACTGCAAAATGTTCATAATTATCACCACTGTCTTTGAAACTGAAAGACCACCACGCCATCTGTTGATCGACTTTAATATCACTATTTCATGATAATAGATGGCGCTTTGAAGAATGCCATGAATATACTTCCATCAAAGACGCTTTCTTATATTTTCCCTAAGTATGTACCTAACCTCAATAGAAAAAACACAGGGTTAAGTATGACGATACAGATATTTTAAGAATGGATTGAGAAATATAACAATTAATGGACCGTAATAGAACCGCTGTTTGGCATATATTGAAGGTAGTCGGCGTCATAATAGTATTTTTAAATTCTTTATTCTTTTCAAGTCACTCAGTTCTATCGTTATATTGTAAAAAAGTCAGGCACCTTGGCTATGCAACCATCAACACAATTTCATGTCCTGCCAGCTGTACCTACGAAGTATTTGTTTTTTGTGCTGTCAAAACTCTGCAGTGATCTAGATTACCTATATCTGAGATATTAATAGAAATAATTAATGTTAATTTTTATCAATGTTACAACTGGCAATACCTCTAAAAGTGACTGCGCAGCCTTTTGAAATTCAGTCGCCGATTTTTCGAAAGAATAGAAGGTTTCGCACAATTTTTTAAACATTGAGCTAACATCCCAAAAAGTATTGTGTTTTACGCTCCTCAAGCATGTTGTTGCACTTAGCGATAGTTTACCCTATACATCTAAGGTGGTAGAAAAAGAAGAAAAAATATTCCTTACAAATCCTTTATTTCAAATTGTCAGAAATTGGAGACAATAATTTTCTACGGTCTCATACACAACATAATAAAACCATATTCAATCTACACCGAAGATGCACATTCATTATCATTCAAATTAAAAATGTATTGTTTTGTCCTAATAAGAAAAATAAAATTCAACGTCTACAACAGTTACTTAATAATATAATCTGGCATCGATCATCCGACCGTCTATCCGGGCCCTGTCCAGATTTTCTGAAAATATCGCTAAGGAAAACAATTCGCAGTACAAAATATTAATGTTAAAATCCCAAATAACTGCACAGACATACACAGTTCCAAGTTGCATAAGGAAAAACATAATATTTCGCAAGATTTCACAATGAAAACAATTGATATGACAAATAATTGAAAAATGGAACGACAAATTGACAAATTACTTAGCTTCGACCTATATCTATTAAAAAATAATACTGTAATATTTCGAAACATTTTGTGCCCTTCTTCACAAATTTAATAGACATTTCTAAAACTAAACAATGTAAGTTACAAAAATTGAATCCCTCATGTCAACATTACCGTAAAAACTTTGTTAGTGTGGCAAACACAAAATTTCAACCCCGTTTTCATGACGGGCACCTAAACGTCACCCAAGTTAGTTAAGAGTCGACAGTATTTAATACCCCATGCTCGAAACGACGTTCCTCCTCAATGACAACTTGGCCAAGTGTACAAGAGAAAATAATCTTTAAACAATTCAAGAAAGGATACTGATAGCCCTCTCGGCTTGCCAGTCAGAACCGTAACCAACGAGAACAGACCCAGGCGACTTTTCTTCAAAAGATACCACATCGCCGTACTCGGTGAATTTCTCGTGTAACATTTTGTAGCTGGCGGTGGGAGGCAACTAGAAAACGCATCACAAAATAAAATGGGTGACGGGCGAGGGCCGAGTCACCCAAAACGGAATTTAAAGCAGCAGACTGGTGGAAATGTGGAAGATTATCATGTTCGTCGGCAGCGACATCTTTCTTCTGAGGACGTTTGAACTACTATAGTATTTGTTCCAATTTCAAGCTTACTTTCTATACAAAAACTTTTTTTAATTATACAATCTTAAATTCCAATCCATATTTCCCAAAAAAACTGCAATTTCGTTATTTATTTTTATTTGTCATTAAACATTTCAGTTTCACATTTTTAGACAGGAAATACAAACGATTTATCTTAAATAATATGCAACATTCATTCCAAAGGAAACGACAATCAAGACTCAAATAATATTCACAGCTCAAACGGATATTAAAATAAAAATCATACAAAAGAAATGAAAACATGAAAAATTCGACATTTCCATCAGTCCCAAGGATTAATCCTACGACTTACATTGCTAACTAAAACCTTTCTCGAGAAACCCTTGTCCGAGCCCCGATCCGACTGAGACCTCAAGATGTTGTTGCTGCTGTTCCCGAAAGGCGTGCGGTCATTGTTAAATCCGCCGCTACCGCCTCCTCCGAATCCACTCGACGAGTTCGACTGCGACTGGAACCCTCTGCCGCCCATAAGACTGTTGGCGCTATAACCCTGACTTTGGTTCTGCGAACCGTAATTCGACCCCTGATTGCCGTAAGAGTTGTCACCGCCGCCACCTCTTCCGTAGGAAGACATATTGTTGGAGCCGCCGGAAGGCATGTTAGAGTTAGAACTTTGCGCTGCTAACGCGGCAAATTGCTGTTGTGTCGCCTGGTTTTGAACGAGGGGGTTCTGTGCTGAGGCGACTAGCGATGACAAATCAGCACCCCCCAAGCCGTTTCCCAAAAGGTTAGAAGCAAGACCGGACAAGTTGGCCGCCTGCAACATCTGCTGGTTTGTGAGATTGTTGAGAGCCCCGACGTTACCCAGACCGGAGAGAGCACTCGCCAGCTGCAGGGAATTGTTTGGGACGGCCCCCAGAATACCAGCTCCGACTCCTTGCTGGCTGCTCGCTAGGGAGGGAAGATTGTGTGCCACGTTTTTCAAAGGCTCTCCGTTGGGGCCCAAGCCCATACCGACGGACTTGAGGCCCTCGGGTAATTTAAAGCTTTCATTTGCACGATCCATTCTGACGGTCATGGGTCGATCGAACAAAACTTGGTTGTGGAACATGGAAATGGCCTGTACGGCCTCTACTGGATGATCGAACTCGACCACGGCAAAGCCCCTGCTGCGGCCATCCTTATCGACGGGTATATCGACCCTTACGACTTTACCCGCCAACCTAAACACTTCCTTCAACTTTTTCTTGTCAATATTATATTCCAACTGCAAAACAACAAATCGGTTAAGAAACAGTACAATCCCAACGGATGATGTTACAATTAGAGCGTTCTCCCCCAAAAACATTCTAGTTCGTTATTTGGAATCCCTAACTTGGTAGATACTAAAATTACAAAATAATTCTCATGCATGCAATTATAACAAATGACAGATCCTAGTCAGTAAGACGCATCAAAATTTCTACCTTCCTGCATGCTTTACATCCTTTGTTGTACTTTAAGAAAATTTCTTCAACATTAATAATAAATATGCGTTAAAGCTGATGTAACATAAATACCAAAGACAACATTGCTGCCAAATTACACTTGGATAAAAGTCTTCCAATTCCAATATTGCATCGAATAGAACTTATAGAAATATAATCAAGCCGACATTTGATCATAATCGACAGAAAAACACGTTTTCTTTTAAAAAATAAAACATATTCTCGTTTCCAGGTTAGGAACTCAAATAAGAACCATTTGATTATGATAAACCATAGCAAATATTGGGACAAATGTGAACTTGTACATGGAAATTCTGTAAGTTACCCTTAAATTTTGGTAAATCGATTCGGTTTTGGTCGATCGATTTGGTAAATAAGTGCACACTAAAGAAGTGAAAAAAAATAAATTTTCATAAAGCTAAATCGCACAATCAACTGATGAATTGCAATAACCAGGTCAAGTTAAGTGTGGTTACTTGTAAGGGTCCAAACTTAGCACCTCGTTTTATTTCAAAATGCCTTATTCAGTCCAAGAATTAATATATACAGTAATAATGTATGAGGAGTGTGAATATGATTTAAATATGACATCACTTTGTATCCAAATCGGTACCTCTATAAGCAACAATCAAGCCCCACAGAACAGTGCAAAAGAGATAATTTTTAGCTAATATCCATTTGCGGTAAGTATTTCTGTGCCAATTAATTTCAGTGTCATTAGTGTTTCAACCATAGATTTATTAGTATTATCACTCTGAGCTTGTGCCGTATTCATTTTTTTTTTGTCTTTTTTGTCATTTAGTTGTTATTCCTGATAATCAAACATAGTACAAGTTTAAAATTTATGTAAATGTAAATACTATTTCTAAACCTTAAAGGTCTATAGTTCGGTAACCACGGAGAATGGACCCCATGTTTTTTTCTCAAAATGACCTCTGGAACTTGTTCCTTAAGTTTGTCCAGTATGTCAAGCAATACCTTGCAAAGAGCTATATCAGATATGTATTGGCGCTCGACATAAATTAATGAATTATAGCATAAATATTATTGGAATTATAATTTAAATATACAGTGTGTCCGAAATATGAGCAACGTAATTTTAAGGTCTTATATCTATATCTGACCAAAAACAACAATAACCTGATGAAAAAATGTATAAAAAAAGTAGTTTTTTTACAAATACATTTCAAAGTACACCTACTAAATCCTTAGCACTGTAACCTTCCACAACATTACAATGTGTTACCTGCTGCGGTTAACCTAAAACTAATATTGGTCATAGTAGTATTGTGGCTGGCGAGTTTCGTTTTCCTCTAGTGCTTGCTTGACATTTGTGAGTATACATAAACAAAAATGGAACATACAATAACCATGACCGGATGCATGATATGTTAATAGTCAATTTGAACACTTGTAACTATTTCACATTTTATTCTGTATTATGAAGAGCTCTAAAAAACCATTTACAGTAAGTACCTGTTTGTGTAACTATTTATACCTGACAATACTAACATGGTACGTAAGCGACGTTATATATTCACAACTCGTTTGCTATATGTCATAATAATTCTGATACTGTTGTTCACAAGTCAAATATGTTCTTTTGTATAATTTATCCAATTTTGTCATACAGTAAAATGAAGGCATTCATATTCCGGACACCCTGTATTTATACTAACATTAAACCAAGGTTTTATTAAATATATTTATTTCTTTGTACTTACTAACAAAATGTAAAGGAACAACAATTTTGCTTACTGTTCTATGCCCATGCCCCGGTGTCCAGTGTTGTTGTTAGTCGAAGTTTATGGCTACTTGATATTTTATAAATAAAACTTTTAATCAATTGAATAAGAAAATGATGCATCGCAGTAAATTTGGGGAAAATTGGGTTATTTTCATTCTAAATTGTCTTTCGATAGGTATGTTTAAACTGGAATTGTCAGCATAACATGACCTCAGAAATTATTCGCAGGACATATACTAAATTGCACGAACTCGGAATAATCACGTTCCCCCCCTTGCTTATAAGTCTATGGTTTCGACACATACATTACATAAGAAAGTCAAAATTGTGTGCCTCTGAATATATGACCTTAAACGCAGATTGTTAAATGAAAATAGTTTATTTCAACGTGCTCTATTACCACTACAAAAAAATGCACATATCTTAGAAACAACCTTCATATTTTGCTCCTTATTTTCTTCGATTCTTTAGTGCAATAAATATCTGACAAGCGAATAAATTAATTTACATCACAGCTACCAAAATTTAAGTTCAAGTCCAATGTCAGTTTACTAAAAATAGATTGCTCAAAGCCTAACGTGTAGACGACCGAATATCACAGAAATAGGTTTTATATAAAGGGTGTTAAGATTAAAAACAGCATTTACAAAGCTTAAAAAAGGCTCATTAATACATACTTTAAATATGTAGTGCCAATTTAAGAAGAATTTCTTAAGAACAAATTTCCTTCAACAATCCAACATGCACTGTTACGTTCTAACATGTAGATCCCAAGAAAACAAAAACCCTTAGTGACAAAAAAAATAGCTCCTCGATCTCCCACATTTGTGCTACACCCTGTATATATGAGCGACAAACGTCGGTACATAAAGCCTCCTGTATTATGAAGTAATGCAGCAACATAAACAAGTTGCGACGTCCTTTCAGCGTGAACACAATTTAACAAAAAAAAAAAATTTACCAGCTCAAGAGCGACAATCGACTCCATTATTTTCAAATACACGAGGCGTAATCTACACTAATCCGATGGGGTACTTACAGCAAAACAACGAAAAAACATACTTACATTGGCGACAAAGACTTTATTAACGAGAGGGGCGTCGATATTCAAGGATTCAAGAAAATGAGGACTGAGACCGTATGTGTTGCCCCACTTGCCATCGTCCTGCCGAAGAGACATATTACTCCCTCCAATCTGGTCGCGATGATGATCATCGCGGTACCTATCGCTATCCCTGGAACGCTTGCCGCCGACAATGCCCCCGTGCTTATCCCTCATATTGCCGACGTCTTCCTTTATGACCAGCTTACGGCCTTTAACCTCATACCTCTGCATGACCTCCATGCATTTCTTTACCAAAGCAGGATCAGAAAACTCAACGATACCGCTACCCTTAGGCTTATCGTTGTCATCGACAAACAACTCGACAAACTGTACGTCACCCACTTGATTGCGAAACAAATCTTTCATATCCTGCCAACGATACTCGTAAGGAATGTTAGATACATACACTCGGTTGCTGGACGACTTCATGCTTCCACGTTCCCTGCCCCTGTCATAGCTGCGATCTCGACTTGCCTCCGAAAACCGACTTGGGCGGTCCCTCCTAGAACGTTCTCTGGAACGGTCTTTGTCGTCGATGTCACTCATTCTGAAAAAGCTGCTTGATAAACTAAGTGAGAACAGCATTGACAATTTGTTAATGCTATATACGCTACAATAAGTGTAAATATCTTTAAATTATATATAATATCAATGCCAAAGGTGACCTTTGACATTCCCAGTGTAATTATAAATTTTAGTTTAAATAATGGCTTTGTGACACAAAAATAACAGATATGTATAAAAAAGCCAAATGGTAAGTATAGCTTTGCCAAAGAGAGACGAATATACGACGACACCGATTCATTTAATTCTCCAAATTTTCGGCGTATATTTTCTAGTTATCATCTAAAAGCCTATTAACAAATAAATAGAAAATGTATATTCACCTTTTACGACAACGATGAAACACTTATTATTGTACACAAAACGAAGAGAAAATGGCGTTCTGTTGACTAGCGTCTAGCGTCACAAAAAAGAAAGCCCAAGCCGACTCGAAATCGAAAGATAAAGCGTGCGGTGTTGCCAGATCAGAAAGTATGAAATCCTTAGGTAATTAACAAAGCATCGATAGAAAAACAAAAATATCTGTAGATTGGAAGACATATTTTATGTAGCTTTAAATATATGAATAGGTATAGTGAAATAATATAAATCTACATTTGTGAAATGTACGTAACAAGAAACAAAATAAATATAAAATATGATATATATGTAGGTATATTTATCTTAAATGTCTTATCTAATCCGTTTACTTTTTACTACTACAAATGGAATTATTAATTATTTAAAAAAAATTAGAATCCAAAGTAAAATTCACAGTAGGTCCATCTATTTAATTCTTCGTTTGCATCAAATCTACTATTGTTTTAAGAGATAAACAGCTTGCCTGTTTTGATTTTATTAAACTAATTTCTAAAAATAGTCGTTTGATGAAGCACTTAAATAAGTCGAGGTAGCAACAGAGACATTGTATGAAGTAAGTTTTCAAATAGGTATATGTATTAGTACAAATTAATTATCTGGATATTTATAAGTTGTAAAAATTTATTAAACGTCCGTAGATTGAGAAAAAATTACTAAATCCATATATTGTAACAAAAATCTGTAGATCTACGAATTAATTCGTACGTCTGACAACACTGAAAGCGTCGTTTATTGACGTCAAGAGTAGGGATATCAAATATAAACAACATCCGTTTCCGTCTGTAGATAAGCATGTTCGTTTTTAAGGTCCGCTCTAGGTAATTTTTCTTTGGGAAATAATGAGATTTAATATTTAATTCACATAAAAGGATTTGATACTGTACGAATATTCTAATTAATAACACAACAGTTGGAAATAGTTTTGAATTGCCCGACGCATGTGCACTTTCTTTATAATGCCCGCGTAAGGATGAAAATGCATTATTTTGGTTGCGCAAGTACCTGACGATTAGAACTGATTTGGATTTTTGTCCAAACAAAGCTATTAAATAAAGAAACATTTACTTCGTTTACTTTTCCTCCTCTAATAAGGACACTTTTTGCATTTTTATGTTGACGTATGATAGTATAGGTATTTTGAACCAGCATGGCTCTGCAAGTACATATTTTGTAGATGTAGATTAGGATGTAGATATTTTGTGCTATATAACCAATGTATAATTAACAAGAGAAATAATGTAGTAGGACGCATATAATCATCAATAGATGTCTCAGCTTTCCGTGCCGTCCACTGATATGTAATTTTATATTATAATGACTGGAATGCGCTAAAAGCTGCGCGTATAGATTATTCATGAGCAGCGCCATATTTTGTTTTTTGTCTCTAGCAATGGCGGAGCAGTAGGGGCTTAGCTGATTGTCTATTGAAATGAAATTGAATTCTGGATATGGAGAATTATTTCGTGCTATGTGCTGGTTAATTTTACAGTCCTTTATAAAACACGGCATGTTCCAACAATAACACCCACAAAAATACACAAAGAATAACACTAACGAGATACAAGATAAAAGAAGAAACCACACTGTACGCCAATGACGTGTTTACAAACAAAATAATGGGAAATTAAGAACACAATTCATATTGTACGTGCAGATGGTTGTCTCTCTCGTACCCACTTACATAACCAATGAGGTATGTTTTTGATGAGTTTCATGTGCCTCCTTTTGTCTGCTCCTATGGTTGGTACCTTTATTTGGATGTGCAAATGGACTAAACGCATTCCATATCGTACATTTCAGTGGTGCCGTCAGGACTACGACGCCTGTGGCCGCTAGAGGCGCTGGGCTTTTGAATTAGCGAAATAAATGTCTATATATTTACGTTTATTTCCAATTTTTACCGGTAGATAATGCTCATACAAAATTCCAGGAATATATTTCAAAATGAAATCGGCCACACACCGCTGGTTTAAAATATGGGCGGTGCAATATGTGAAGAATAAAGCCACACTTAAATATTTAAGGGAGCTTAACAAAGCCAGCCTTATATATTTTTGGGTCCTAACACTTTACCTCTCATAAAAATTGTTAGTTACAATGACCGGAGGAGGCAATAAAATAAAGATGTTACAACTAAAACAAAGCCTATTATTTCAATTTATTAATAGTCTATAAATTTATTAATTTATGCAGTTACAGTTTTACAGTAAGTATTTATTTTAATTATATGGAATATCAATTGGTTTTTTATATAATTTAGGCGCAAAAGTAATTATTAAACATTTAGGTACCTATATTTTTTACTAAATCTTTTAACTATTTATTGTTATGTACAATTACAGTTTCCTCCCTAGAAACGACATATTTTATGAAGCAAGTTGTCAAAAACAAAAAATTGTAATATCCTGTAGCTTTCCCTTATTAAACTTTGAATGAAACAACCCTAATTATTTCCATCGATAGAATATATATCAGGAAAGTTTGGCCAATCTTATCATTAACGCCCTGTATAGATTTGAAATTCTTATAATTTTTGTCTTACATTTAATAAATTTATCAAATGGATGTTTGTTGATAAATTTAATAATAATCTTTGTTTCAGAAAGCTTAATAACGGAAATAAGGATTAAGCTATTTATAAACTAGTGAAGTAATAGGAAACCCATTTCTATTTTTAGTACCTATTTGACGTATCACGTCACAGGCAGGTAGAATCTATTTTCAAATAATTTCACAGAAAATCAATTAAAATTCCATGTTTAATTGCTTTAATGAAGTAATTTCCATAATTTTTAATCAATATACTACAACATACCTATTTTAGCCAATGCCGTCTATTTAGATCACTTCCTCTTCGCATGCTTTAGCTTTTAATTCAGTACTTTGATAATTGCCGAGTAAACAAAGCTTCATATTTATTATTACAAATACATGTACATTGTCAACAGATTTCAAGTGGCTACCACTCGTTATAACTACTATAGCAATGTAATGGGATAATACGAAATAATTGTGCAAAATCAGATAGGAAGTTCTGTTGTAAGAAATCTGTGAGAATATTTTACGACAATTTCTGTTGTAAATTGCAAAAAATAAGAGTATGTTGTCACTTCCAGGGCACCATAACTATATGAGTTATTAAATTGAAGGATAACGACATATATTTTGCGGGTTCAGGACTTTTTTTAAATAAAATTCCAGAGTAATCATGATAGTGTTTAATTGTGCCTACTTAAACTTAAACATACGCATACAGATCATATAAACGACTTGTGGCAAAGTGTTTATCAAAGACCCTCATACTACGTATTATTTACTATATAACTGTACAGCTTTTAAGAACTGTAATACTGATAAAAAAAAGCACCATGCACAACGACACATCTATTCAACTCATAATAAAATAAATAATTTAACACCCAGAAACGAACCAAGAACGTTCTCTATAAAAAAATATAATTTCTCTATTACATTCAATTTTATTAAATAAATAAAATTAGACTAGAACTCATTCCTTGGGAGGTAGTCCGAATAGTTCGGGTTTGAATTCGTTCAGGGACTGTAAGACCAAAGTAGCTGGTTTCCGCAGCTCTTCGCCGACGTCTGGTGACGGAACCATGACAGCTTGCATACCTGCAGCTATAGCCCCTCTCACCCCATTGGGAGCGTCCTCAAGAACCAGACACTGAGGCAAAGCAATGTTAATTTATATTATACTGGGTGTCACAATATTCTGTGAACATGGAATTACTAAGATTCTCAAACTGGGATGATTTAAATTCATTCATCTATTCAAATTTCATTTGTTTAGCCAATAGAGGCTGTCAAAGTTGGAAAAAATGTTTAGTACACTTTATCAGACTTTAATGAAATTTAGTGTGCTAATATTTGTGTACAAAAGTCACTTGATATAGTAAACAAAGTTTAAAATGCAAAAAATATTCCCATCTTGAGTAAAAGCATAGACTAAATGTATACATTTAGTCTATGGCAAAAGTCATAATTCAGTCAAATTTGCAATAGGATGGGAGAAATCGAAAATGAATGCAATATAGTTGTGGCAAGAATTCAGACGTTATGCAATTGTTTTTATTGTCATCACAATTTTCGATAGTTTGTCGCATTAAAAACAATCATTTTTTGTAATTTAGTGTAGTATATAGTTTTATTATTCTCAGTTGCAGCTCATTTTGATGAAAATATAAAATTGTTCGTCTGCTCGTACGACGGAAGTGGTCTGAATTCCTGCCGCAACTTTATCTATATATTTCTTCAAATGTTTGTGAAACAATTGCTTACAAGTTTTTGTACTTCAGAAAGCATTATTTCGGTTTTATTATCAAATAAGTCAAATTTTTCCTGACAATTAAGCTTTTTTATTGAAAATGTGTGGCAATGACTAATGAAATAATGAATTACAGGAAAACTATTGTAAATACAAAAATATTACAAGACAGAAAAAACTTGGAGAGCTTATATCTTTTTATCAAAAAAAGAATGGAAGTAATAAGTTCACCAAAATATATGAGCGTAATTTTTTAAGGAGTTGGTATTTTTTGTATTTCTGTAAACGCAATTACTTCAGTTACTATCACATTAAATTTTATTTAAAGAATTATCTGAAGAAAATTAAAACACTTTTCCAACTTTAGCACTCATTAGACTAAACAAAATAACTCCCATCACAGTCTTGTAATGGGTCCAAAAATCTGTGATAATTTCATGTATATGGAATATTGTAACGCTCTGCATAAATAAGAAAGAATAAAATAGTATTAACCCCTAGAAAAACTTTATGATTTTAATATCAAAAGAAAATATTATTCCAGCAAATATTGGAAAACAAATATTTGTGCCTAACTTGCAAAAAATTTGCTTAGCAATTAATATGTTCAGAATTTATTTGAATTGGTAGGAGCAAAATATTTTTCTTAGAAAATATAGAGGAAGTAATACCTTTATCACATAATATTTAATTTTCATCAAACCTCTCTAAGAACTTTAAAAAATTTCATAAGGAAAGAAATAAATTTAAATGAATATATTAAAAACAAGTCTTTACTAAATTAGGTATTTTACGATGTACCTTTACCTTTATAATAAACCACATTCTTTATTAATTTTTCAACTTTATTAAACAAATTTACCCGGCTATTAATAAATGTTAGGTACCTAACTATGAGCCTAGTAATAAATACTTGGTATTAACAAATTTGTTTACTCCTATTTAAGCTAGCATTCAAACTTCAAAATAATTAACAATTTAATAACATATTCTCAGCTGAATAACAATCGCGAAGTATTACAGTATATAATCATATATTTAAACAATGTAACCAAGAAAATATTTTCCACTGTTGACTATGCATTAAAGTTATTATCACCTGATGATGATAAAATTAAATTTGAAATCCGTGTTTGTCTGAATTCAGATTGTTTACTTTCAAGTCATTTCGATTTATTTTACGTTATAAATGACAAAAATTGGATATAAATCAAATTGGAGTTATCAGAAACAGTCAAAACTTATTTATTATAGCTTATAGACCATATTTTAAGCCAAGTTCGTTAATCCTAAGAATACAAGGAAAAGATTTATCGCCAACATTTTAAATATCGATTATATCAGAAAGATCACTGTCTGATATTTTCAAGTACGCTAATAAAATGCAATTATTTAAATAATGACACATTTTCAATCAACGCTTTATCATTTCTCAATCATGACCCTTCCATGAACTTTCCTTATCAATGATTTTTGTATACACATGATCCAACATTTTTTAAGGTTTGGTTTTACTTGGAAATTGGAAACACTCTGATTTATCAAGTTAATTTTTTGATTAGATAAAGGATATCAATTTTAAACAATTTAATTTGAGAAATAATTATTTTAATTCTATAACATATTTAAAATATATATTTCTATGAGCAATTTAACACTAAATAAAAAATTTGCAAAGTAACGGTACTCACCTGAGATGGATGGGGTTTATCCGGGAACCTCGAGGCACACACCAAAAATATATCAGGGGCAGGCTTGCCATTCTTGACTTCAGGATCGGTACTTCCGCAAACGATATGGTGGAACAACTTAAAGATATCTTGATGGTTCTTTGTCTTAAGTTCCATGGACTCCTGTGAAGAAGACGTCGCTACTGCTATCGGTATCTCATTCTTATGCAGGTGTTTGACCAGCTCCTTAGCTCCAGGCATTAAAACTGGATTTTGCAACTCTTGAAATACTTTTTTCTTGTAAATTACAAGGAATTCTTCAGGTGACAGAGGCAATCCCATCTCTGTGACAGCTAATCTAGCCGTTTCTTTTTCCGGGGTTCCCAGAATTTTTAGTCTAACGTCTTTGGTATATTCTTTACCGTACGTGCCTGCTATGTCATTTATAATTTTATCGTATACAGACTCGGACTCTAGAAATCAATAATTTATTACTGAAAATGTTAAATGGAGACTTTTTGGAAATTTATGAATTACACAAGTAACTGGATAATTTCAAATTACAAATGAATATTTTTATGTTGATTTGCATTTAAAAAAGTCACTTACCAATAAGAAGTCCGTCCATATCAAAAATAACGTGGGTCACTTTTTTGAATAACATTTTTAATTATTCCTTCTTTTCCTGATATTTCAAATGAAATAAAAAGTATAAGAGACTGAATAAACCGAACACTGATTTTTTTTTAAATGTCAATTAGGTCGCTGCAAGAGCAATTCGCGATTGACCAGACGTACCCCCGTCACCTTCTTTCATAAACCACAGTTTAGCATGGTGACTGACGTCAGTGAAAAAATACATGCGTAAAAGCTAGAAATTTGCTCAAGTATTAGATTGTGCATAGTGACAGTTTTATATCATCAGATTGAATTTGAGATTTAAGTAGCACTTAGAAAGCTTCACGTTTAAAAACTGTGATTTTTTAAATCTTATTATCCATTCTATCATAATGTATATCTTGAAATATTGAGTCATTCTCATTTGTACACCCCTCCTTCATACTTGCTAGTTGCCAATTTTTTAAATGTCAATGACCTTTTTCTTCTACTATTGGCTAAACTGTTTCGAGGCACAAATGAACTACCTACATAAAACCCTTGATAAAACTATTTTAAATAAGCTTGCCAGCTTATCAATTGTATTCCATATTCACTCGATGAATAGAGATATTGAGGTATAAGTTAAAACTGTTAAAAGTCGATGGCAAATTCAAAAACTAAATTCCTATTCAAATTCAGTTCACTTCACAAGAAAGCGATTCATGTGAACTTATATGTACAGGTTGCCAACATCGTAAAGGCTAACTTCTCTAATTATATTTATAGTCGATGTATGACAGAATAATTTTATGTGAAGAGAAAAGCTAGAATATTAGATGAAACAATCATTTGGCAACGAAGAGCCTTTATTTTAGTTTTAATATTTAGGTATATTGACATTAAAGAAAATTTGTTACCCTTTTAAAGGTAAGTCAGCGACCCAGCCCATAATTTGTAGGTTATGTGTTTAATCTTGTCATGATTGTAGAAAATTGTAAACATGTCATCGGGCCGGCCCATAAAATGTGTTGTAGTTGGAGATGGAACTGTAGGGAAGACTTGTATGTTAATATCTTATACTACGGATAGTTTTCCGGGAGAATATGTACCCACTGTGTAAGTCTCGATATTTTAGTTTTTGAGGCTTCTTGTGTGTTCATTAATACATGTTTTAGCTTTGACAACTATTCAGCCCCAATGGTAGTGGATGGAATATCTGTAAGTTTGGGTCTGTGGGACACTGCAGGCCAAGAAGACTATGATCGATTGAGGCCTTTGTCGTATCCACAGACAGATGTTTTTTTAATATGCTTTAGTGTAGCTTCGCCTTCTTCATTCGAAAATGTTACTTCTAAGTGGTATCCTGAAATCAAACACCATTGTCCAGATGCACCTATGATATTAGTTGGTAAGTGAATATTAACATTAGCAATAATCATTTTTGTGTATCGGTGAAGCATTTTGCATCAAGTAATGTTTATGTTAGGTACGAAAATAGATTTAAGAGACGACCGAGAGACACTGAACGCTCTGGCAGACCAGGGGCTAAGCCCTATCAAGAGAGAACAAGGTCAGAAGTTGGCCAATAAAATAAGAGCTGTGAAATACATGGAATGTTCAGCATTGACACAGAGGGGACTGAAGCAAGTATTTGACGAGGCGGTTCGTGCGGTTCTGCGGCCTGAGCCCCAGAAACGACGCCAACGCAAATGTCTCATTATGTAATTTTTCGTAAGTCATGGTTGCTTTGAATTATTTTGATTTGTCGGTTTGGGAAATTCTTGTTTGAAAATATTTCTCTTCAGAAAGTTAACTGAACATATTTCTTTACTGTAATATTTGGAATGTGTGATATGAGTAAGTATCGTTTCTTTATTCGAGTAAATGAGAAATCTTTTTAAACGTAGCAATTTCGGCTGACATATACTTTTTTTACAAGTGAACTGACTTTTTTCTATCTTTAGGTATTATTCAGGGCATTTAGAACTTTTTCAAATTTAAGTGTGAATTTTTATTTCAAACATCCTCACACAACGAAAAATTTTCTTAGTTTTAATTTGGATAACTTCAATTTTTTTTTGTTGCTTTGTGCTAATGACACTTAAGATTATTTATATACATATAAAAGAAAGGATTTGTGGGTGTGACAATATTTTATTTTTTATCTTTTACCTGGGAGATAATCAAATTGAGAGTTACAGAAAAAACCATTGCCACTTAAATTTATAGCTGTTTTATAGTTAAGGTTTTTATGTCATTTTTACCCGATGTAATCAATTTAAATATAACAAATTACTAATTAGGTAAAAATTTAATCCTACATACCCTTTTGGTATGATATAACACATTAATTCTAATACCTATTATTTATTATTTTCTTTATTTTGAAGAAAAATTTATGCACCGTCAAACGTTGAAAGCAAAGCAAAACGTCTCTTTTACACAATTGTTTGAACATGTGATAACAGCATATTTTAATATCTACTTTTAATACAATTTTATTACTTAACAATGATCTGATCAAAAACCAAATTAAAAACTAGATGTAAAAGAACTGTAATCTACAAGAACTAATTTAATTTATATCTACTCATACTCAAAAATATTTTATTATATCTAGTTATAGTACTGATAATTTAACCAAGCTTTTTAAGTATTTTTTTTTTTACCAAAAATATATCAGGTTTAGTCGATATTCTGATATAAGTTTACGATTGCCAAGTTTAGAAGCAGTACTAAAAACTTACTTTTCCACGATGTATTGTCAAGTTATAAAAATTTACCATTATAGTAGACATAAACACTATGATGCAAATTATTAATGTAGCGATTGAACGTGGTTCTTTTTCAAATTTTTATTATATTCCGTGTTAATTGAGATGTTAGGTACGTCTAAGCTTGGCAATTATTCCATCTGAGGCATTTTTTTTGTAATACGTATTGATTTTAACTGCCAAATGATTATTTAACGAACCTATATAAAATATCATATTTTTATACGTCAATTACATTAATGTAACGAATGTTTAGGTGTACGCGTTAATAAGACTTTATTTTGTGCCATCGCAAAATTCTCATTTACCTTCTCTTTGTTATTATATTTATTAATCGTCTAGTAGAACATCCAATATTAATGTTAGAATACGTATCGAATAGGTTGCTTTTGAAATTTTATATTATTTATATAGTGAGAGAAGCAGCTGAATTTGTCTTTTTTGATATTGTTCGTCACCTTTTACTGAGAGTATATATTCTTAGGGTTTTTGTCATACTAACATTTTTTGATTACTATTCTCGTTTTGTTAAGACCAAAGTAATATAAGTTCTAGTCACATTTGAATAATAATTGTTCTGCACAAGATTTCTCATGGCCATTCTGTAATGGCATTCAATGTTACATTTTATCTTATTTTATTATATTTTGGAACATCACATTTATTGTAATATTGAAATAAAAAGTATGTAATTTGCAATTATTTTTAATTGTTATCCCATTCAATGTTACGTTACATTACATTACATTCTTTCACAAATATACCATAAACCATAAAATAAGAAAATATGGTTTACTGGCTCTTAAATTCATTATTAATTCATTCTTCAGGTAAAAACGTATTTATACTAAGCTGTTGCACAGCATTGTGAAGCCGAATAGAGTAGTGACTTACTTGCTACTATGCTTATACGTTCAGTGGTAGCATAAAAATTTCATATATTTATTCAAAATATGAAACGAATATACTAATTTAAATTTACTGCCTAAAATTTTATTTAAATCTGGGATTTTTCCAAAAGACTGAGGACACTATATTTCGAGACTTCAATGCGATTCCTGCATCCAGAAATATAAGAGAATGAGGGAGAATTAAAAGTAGTTATTTTAATTTTATGTGGTGTCACTAAATATACAAGTATAATTCTTGTATGTTCGTAACTTCAACCTTTTAGATTTAGATATATTGGCTTGGTTCGAGATATCTATAACAGATATCTTGGACTACTTGGGGGATCGTATGCGACCTCTAAAAGAAGGGTAGGCGAGGCCACACAAATTTTGTCTGGGGTAGAACGTGAGCAGAAGCCTTAAGTGGTTAAAAACCTGTGTTTACAGACGTCTACTTTAGTTCAACCACCTCATAAATATCTTTTTTATTAAATGGAGAAAATTGATAGTGTAATCACGGATATCTTAAATTAAACTTAAGAAGTCCGTGTGTGTAATACAGATTTAAAAATATCCTTAATTAATTGGCAACATGACCTGACATAAAATGCTTTATCAGAAAATGTTTGCCACATAATTCCATGTGTTTTGTTATCGGTTTTCAGATTCTCAGTTTAATTTTCCACTGCTTACAGAGTTTCGGGTCTACGGGAAATTAATGCAGGGAAATATCAGAAGTAGGTACAGTAAGAGGAGCACTGAGATTTTGTGCAAATATTCTTTCGTTTTGCACACTTTTTATAACTAAATAACGTACGATCTCAATAAAGTTTGCAAAATTACTAAAAGAATGCAGAAAATTCCCACTACAACATACAAAACCGATTTGTTGGATTGTTGTTTACCCCCACACCCGACTTTTTACAAATTGTTTTATGCAGATGCACTTTTCTTCATTCAAGATAAAATTATACTATTTTCAAACCATTCGGGTACTATTTATGCAAAAAAAAATGGAACATAATAAAAAAACAAACTTCTTACTTCCATACAAGTAATTTGTAATTAACCCTTACAGCAGTTCCGAAATCTATCAACAGATGTCAGCAAGCAGCAAGAAAGTGAATCTATTGGCCAAATGAGCATAGAACAAGCCACTTAATGAAGATGGAGAAGAAGTAAATCTGATCTATATGTTCAGTGTTCTATGAAAATGTCACTGGACGTACGCAAGGTCGTTCTATAATGTCGCGGTGGGGGTAGAAAAACAAGAAAACGTAAACGTGCTCGATAGTCACGTCAAAATATGGCCGACGCTGATGCGGTCGTTAGAGGTGGTGCGCGGATAGACAATATGAAAGTGTCGAATGGACCCCGTGTGGTTACGATCAACAAGACTGAGACGGGATTCGGTTTCAACGTCAGGGGACAGGTCAGCGAAGGGGGTCAACTGAGAAGCATCAATGGGGAGCTGTACGCCCCCCTGCAGCATGTCAGCGCCGTTCTAGACAGGGGGGCTGCCGAGCAAGCCGGGATCAGAAAGGGAGACCGGATCTTGGAAGTGTAAGTTTCAAATTATTCTAGTCGTCAGTTTAGATTTTGAGTAGTTATCATGTTTTCTGAAAACTGGGGTATTGATTTTTATTTCAAATGCGACAACTGACAGTTTTCTGTTTGTTATTATGCAAATTTTTGCAGCGTTTTGAGTTAGGTAACTTTTGGGTTTGGGCGAAGACGTATTCAGCGTTTAGCAATGATGTAACCCGTGTTTAATTCAACTGCGGAGCGTTAAATTCGTTTTTTTTTAAGTACAGTACACTGGGAATGCAATGGCATTGTATCGATTTGAGCTCACTGTACTAACAGTAATTTTAAATACAGTTACACGCCAGGGAAAGTGTGAAATAATTTATAAATCGTGCAATTCCATTACATTACATCGTTTCTGAAGAATAAACTGCATGCCAAGTGTACCGGTGTACATACAGGTATCTCAAGAATCTGCTTTTCAGGAATTCGTGAATGTGGCTTCCCACCTTAAAATATGCAAAAATCCGTCTACTATTGCAGTATTGCATGACTCGGGGCGTACCTACCGTGTAAAAATAAACCGCTTATAAAACGAAACAACTCAGGTTTGCTTTTTCTTTGAACACGTTCTTTCTTTCGTAACTGCTTGTAAATTGCCTGCTAAGCTAATGTTTACCGTTACGAATTTATTTTTTTATTAGCAGTCTCGTGTAGAAAAACGTTCAGCACTCGCTTGAAAGTTAGATATGTTTATTCTACAAACAACGTATGTAACGCGGGTAAATACAGGGTGTTAACAATAAGTTTGGCTAAAGGAAGTAGGTATTCTACCGAGTCGATGAAATAATTGAAGCTTGTAATATAACAGTTTTTTTATTTCAAACTTCAAAAGGGGGTTGCAGGTTGCATAAGTCAACATTTTAGGATGGCAAGTCTTTCAATTTGTGCATAAGTATGGATGTTACAGATTTTTTTGTATTAGAATAAAATATTGTCCTAAAAGTCCATATAATTGTGGGTAGTAAAAACAAATTTTTGTTTAATGTACAGGGAACTCTTACAAATACAATTTTATAAAGAAAAAATCGAAAAGAGCATTTCAAAAATGATTTAAAATTACACTTCTGCACAGCACTGGAAACTGGTCCACTGTACAACCTGATAAGGCGGCAAAGCATGTAATCGGCGACTGGACAAAAAATGGAAAAAATTCCCAAGGAAAGAAATAAATAATATTTTATAACATCTATTTTATACAGCAAATTTATCTGTTTTTGTCGCTATTGTAATTATTAATAGAATTAATTTGTGGTTTTAATTAATGAAATAATTGATTCAACAAAATTTTGGGCCCGCCTTTCCCAATTCTACAAACTAACACAAATGTTTCTGCTTCTTGTCCGTTTTGAACTCTTAAGTTATTGGCAGTAACTATGATACGTTTGCGTCGAGGGGTAAACCACTGCTTGAAATTTGTACAATAAAATACCATTTTTTAAAAATATTACCCGTAAATACCTTCTTTTCCCAAAAAAAATACCTCATCAAATAAGCAAATACCTCAAAAATACCCAAAATCCACGAATTACCCTCAAGTGCCCAAAGAATACCTATTATCCAATAATATCCTTAAGTACCCAAAAATCCCGTTAAATACCCATAAATACCGAATAGTACCCAAAAATACCCTTAAATACCCAGATATCTGAGAAACGAAAAATACATTAAATGACCCACGATTTTACTTAATTTACCTTAAATTTTCCAAAACTGTCTTTCATTTTCTTAGAAATTATTCCAGTTACAAATCTACGTAAATAATATAGATTTTTTTAAGGGTTCCTTTGACTCGATCTGAATACACCTGGAAAGAACATTTTCGATTACATAAAAATGTATCATAAACTCATTGGCGCACCCAAGAAGGGTGCCAATACCTACACCATGCCCCTTTCAAGCTAACTAAAAACAAATTTCTTCCTCGTCAATGAAATCATAATATTGGGTCTATACAGGGTGTCCCTAAAATTATTGTCCGGATTCCAAATACCCGTCGGGTATCATCGGTGTCTCCAGTACAACCAAAATCTTTCATTAGCAATACATGGGTATCGAGGGAGAATTCAAGTTTAGCCCCAGCTTGCTTTCCGTCATGTATGATTAGAATTAGATAATTGGCAGTTGCATAAAAAATCTTTTTTGTTAAATAGAATATGAATGTGATAGGTAAACCTAACTTAGCAATATTTTAATTTTTATTATAGACTCATTTACTTTTTATTACATATTTTTTATCAATAGAATATGTCGGAGAAGTTTGAGCAAACTTGTCATTAACACGTCTTATCGCAAAATATGTAATATATTGATTTAAAGATAAAGTTTAAGAAATAATATCATACTAAAATTTGTTAACAGAAGAGGGGAATGTGTTAGTATGTGAGTATATTCTGCGTAAATGCCTTATAAAACATTCATATGATACTTGTTTATATGGTACTATACTGTACAATCTATTGCAGTAATAATGACACTGTTTAGTTGAATTTGGCTATTTATTTCGTACTGCTGACATATTCGTAATGAAATCTACTTTCAATTTTAAACATTAGTTCTTAGTTGTTCCACTCACCCACAGAAATCTATTGAAATTTCTACACAGAACATCCAGTAGTCAAAAAACTGATTTGAGGAAGTGTCATTATTTTTGCAATAGAATGTATCTAATTCAAATCACCCTATATTAATTTCTAAATTAAAGGTTTACGAAGACGATAAAAGGCCACATAGTGGTTTAACAGTGCCTCCGAAAAATTTTACAGAAAATATTTTTGTATCTATTTTTAATATTTTTTATATTTGCCATTGCGTCGGTCAGTTGTTTACTTGTATTTAAACCGTGCCATCGGCATAACGCATGCGCAATCGCCATTGTATTTAAAAATTGACTGGAAAATACTAGTTTTCTGTTAAAATACCCATTAATTATCTTCGTAATATCCATTAAATGCCGAGTAAGTAAATACCCATTATTACCTTGATAGTACTCAAAAATACACAAAGTACCTATAAATACCGAAAAATACCCATAAATACACACAAATACCCAAAAAATGCAAAAAGTACCTTTAATTACCTATAGCTTGTACAGCAAAATACCTCAGTAGTTTCCCCCTCGGTTTGCGTTAATCATCAATAGTAGATATCCACTTCGGTGCTACAACTAAATTTTTTAAATATCTCCACAAAAAAAGAAGTACTAATGATTTAAAGTCAGGAGATCGTGGTGGCCATGGTATCGGCTCTCCCCGTCCAATTCCTTGGTATTAATGTTTGGACACGCCGTACATGGTACGGATATAAATGAGCCTCTCGTATGATATGCCACACTACTGCAATACGCTGTGGACGCCCCGGACCTCCATGTCTTCCACGATTCGGTTTCAAATTTCCCTCGCGTTGCAATACACTTGCACTCACTGTACACCGCGGTAAAAGTAGCTGCATTTGGCACATGTTTACCGGGAAATCGTTCTGCTAAAGCATTTTCACTTCGCCGTAAATTAGAACCATATCCATCAACTCCGAATTGCTATTATATATGTAAGCCATTTTTGACATTTGAAAAACTAATGTAAATACTGGTCTCACAAAAACTTTAGTACCTACAAATAGTAATCGGATTTCAATATTCGGAATCGCCTGTCTAGAGACTACAGTAGCTCAGTGATGTAAAGTGTGTTTTATATTTAATATAATAAATATACGAGGTCTCAGCAAAGTATTACAAGTCAGATTTTTATCCCAATTCATTGAATAACACTACAACTTATTCAATATTATTCCCTTCAGTATACTCCCCCTTGTATCTCATTTTTTATGGTTAGGTGATCGACGATTTGACCGCACAAGTCCATTTACTCGCGCAATATAACACTCGACGGTTGATGTTGAGGGTCGTCTGTCATCTACAACCGATTGTCACCTGTCCTTGAACTTTTTAAACCATTTATGGCATCTTGACTGACCCAAAATTTCATTCGTCTAAGCAGTTTGCGTCATTTGATAGATTTCTATGAACGATTTCTTCAATTTCACAGAATTTGATGCTGACGCTGTTAAAAAGGTTATCTGAATTTGAAATTCTCAGCAATAAATCGTGGCAAGTGTTTATCGGAGTCTTGTAACCTGCTGCTTTAAGAGTAGCATAGAAGAAGTAATGCATATTTAAATCCGAAGAACGTGGTGGCCATCTTACATGCACCATTGTCTCTTCCGATACATTCGGGACACCCTGTATAAAAAGTCTTATACGAGTAATGGTTCAATATAAATATCCATTGATTATTAGCGTCGAAGACCATTGTGTGAAAAATTATGACAAATCGTGAATGGTTGATTTCTGTTAAGTGGTACTTCTATTAAGAAAATATTGGAAGCATCAGCAATGTGCGTGTGGGATGTCTTATAAATAGTAATTTTAATTGATTCTTGACCTCTGTAAAAACTGCTGGGACGTGCCTAAACGCATTTTCGATCAATGCTACAACAGAACCTAAAGGTTGGATTTTTCAGCTACCAATCGTCATAATCTGAGTAATGGAAAATTGGTGCTACGTTTGAATTCGTAAACATTAAATTGGCAATACGTCAATTGTTTGTAAAATGTCATTGTCATGGCCTGGTAGATTACATAGACGGTAGCCGCCTCTGTTAAAGGAATATAGACAAGTTGCATTAGATTTTTTTGCGCTTGAAACTGGTTCATTGTAAACAGGGCTATTTTAAAATGTTTTACAGTAAACATTCCTCTCTGTGCCGGATGGCTAGCAGCTCGTATAGACGCTCGATAAATGCGAACATAAAATATCGTAATCGGCAGCAATTATGAATTATTATTATTATTATCGAAGAGTCGATTACTGTTACGTGATTCCATATGTTGTTGATGCTGCTCTTTCTTCGATTCTATGGGTGGTCTTTCAAAACAATCGAGTGATGGTCACTACACTACACAAATCTTCGCACAATAATTATTGAAAGGTTGATTTGAATATTATTATTTTTTAAAAATAGATACCTTTGTCATTTAACCAATAAGTAATAAAAATTAGATATACTACTACTGAAAATGGAACCCTCTGGAATCTGGAATACTCCATTGATTTATTTCGACCTTTTATGTTGATTTTCTTTGAGAATGTTACTGTCACATAAACATAAAAAATGTCTCTTGAAAATTTAGAAACTGTTATTTGAATAAAAAGTTATTGTCTAAAATTCTGCTGGATTAAATTTATGATTAAATTAAAGCGCAGCATTTCAATTAGATACATTTTTTTCGCTTCCTGTAGTAAATCTGCTGTTGTCTCGTTTTTATCGACTACATTGTTACTTTTGACATTTTCTATACGGAGTGTCCCACCAGAAACGACCGCGATTGATATATGGAAAGGTATATACAGGATGATACTGAAAATTTGGTTACTTACCAAATCAAATTTTAAAGACAAAACCTGCTACTGACATTTTGATTTCTTCTAATAAACATTATTAAAATCTTGTTTTAATTAATGCATATTTCTTGAAAACTTTAAAATTTTTTAAAATTTAAGTAAAAAATTGTTTTAAATTAAATTCTGCGTGGAATATTATCATGGCTGTCATTTTTTTACACTGATAACTAAACAGAAAAGTCCATATATTTTTTAAAACTTCAACACCAACACGTTTTTCTCTTATAAAACCACGAAGTAAAAAAATGTTATAATAACAAACATGCATTATTTTTCCACTGACCTTCGAATATCGTTCAACTTTTCTTAGAGTTGCCTTTTTTAATGGATTTAATTTTCTTGAAGCCATATGAGCGCGCCTATGAAAGGTTTTAACGATTTTTAGCGAAAATATATGTAGAGCAGGCAATATTTTTCTTCTCAGTATTGAGACAAACAGAGCTGCTGGAAATAACTTGGAAAAATACTCGCATTACTCTCTGTAAAGGTCCTAAAACTATATTTTGATACACAAGATTAATAAAAAATATGAGCTGTGTAATTAATAAGCTATTTTCGGTAATAAATAATAATGATATTAATAAGAGTCCGTATAGAAAAGATTTATATTTCATCAGTTTTAATGGAATGGAAACGTTAATTGCCTTTTTTCCGCTGGTTTAATTTCATTTTGTTCACTACTTAAAGGTTTTTCGCAATCTGGTTTTAATTTATTTATTGTTCATGCTGCGGAAGTAAACTTTTTCTATCACAGATCATAAAATAAAATCTCAGTATTTACTCAATTAGAATTGCTTACCTATTTCGAGAAATGTTCAAAAATCTGTTTCTGTTTCATTTATTGTCTATAAGTCAGATTCAACATATTTCTGTTGGTTTTGCATAACATTATGTTTATATTTGAATAAGCGTTATGTTGCCAGCATTATTATATTAATCGTATCTGAAGAATTTGATATATTTTTAATTGTAACATTTTCTAGGTCAGTAATTCTTCCTGTTTAACTTGACTTTCTATTTTCGTTTTGAGTGAGGCCCACGATTTACATGAAAAATTAAAGGTACTTACGCCTGTGCACTGTTTTACCTTGAAATTAGATGGCTTTGACTTGTTACTTATCTCTTTAGATATGCAAAAATGCTACTGACTAGTGACTAGGAAGGTATCGATGCATATTACCTTTAAAGCCGGTTACCGACGGCGAGCGATAATATAATATACAGTGCTTTCGAAAAGTAACGAATAAATTCATTATTTTGGCCTGTCGATTTTTTTTGACATACGACCTATATTTGTGACGTCATCGTTGTTCGAGATATGACGTCATCGACATCGATAGAGGGATATGATTTTCCAAGAAATGACATTTTCTTTCAACAAGATGGTGCACCTCCCCATTATGCCACACCTGTCCGTGCTTATTTAGATGAGCTGTTACCGAATCGTTGGATGGGGAGAAGGGGGCCGAGTGAGTGGCCAGCCAGATCGCCTGATTTGACACCTTTAGACTATTTCTTGGGGATACTTAAAAAGCAAAGTATACGTTACTAGACCGGTTAATTTAGAAGATTTAAAAGCAAGAATTCGTCACGAGATACATCGTATACCTCCTGAAGTTATTGATAATGTTCAAAAAGAATTTATTAATCGTCTTGGCTACTGTCAGGTAGCCAACGGTGCACAATTTGAACATAATTTAGTCGATTTTTTACATAATCATTATGATTTTCAGTATTGTGAAAATTAAATTTTAAAATCTTCAAACGTTATTTTCTTGAAATTTTTGTTATGTAATACCATAATTTTTCATGATGTGTATGTAGAATGACACGTTCTTTCAAATGGCATGGTCAAAATTGGGGGTTACTGTTTAAAAAAATTGTCGATGACGTCATATCTCGAACAACGATGACGTCACAAATATGGGTCGTATGTCAAAAAGTGCCTTTTTTAAAAACAAAATCGACGTGTCAGGGGATTTTTTCGAAAACTTCTCAATTTAAAAAATAATGAATTTATTCATTACTTTTCGAAAGCACTGTATATATCTATTTTTTTGTAATGAGATATACTTCTATAGACAAGTAAATTTCAGATATAAATATATATTATAGCGCTAGTGCGTAACGTTCTTTGCATTTTAATCACAAGCGATATTTTTCTAATATATCAGATATGTATATATTATAGCTCACCGTCCGACTTAACACTTAATTTTAGTAACACTTTGACAATTAAACAGAATGTCCGGAAACTCCGAGCAAAAAATTCAGGGGGCAATACTACTCAAAAAAAGTTCGTGTAACTAATTTTCTCGAAAAGTCAATATTAATGGAGCCACATATCCTCAGTTTTTTTTTAATTTGTTTTTTGGCTGTAACTTTTTTAATACTGGAATGATTTTTTCATTTGACGCACTTGTTACTTTTATAAAGACGCAGTTTCGGGTAAAATATTTCTAAAACTGCAGCGCCCTAAAGGGCAGAAAAAAATGTCCAAAAAATTTAAATGTCAAAGGGTTGGTTTTTTTTGGCTTCAACTAAGAATATCAAATTATTAGATAAACTTTCATTCTTTAAGAATGCCATCAAAATCTTTATAAAATTAAAGACAAAAAATTATCAATTTTTCACCTAGTACATGCCCTTTCTGCACTTTAGGGGCGCTGCAGAAATATCCTGAAACTGCCAAATTTGAAAAAAATCGTTCCAGTATTAAAAAAGTTTCCGGATCACCCTCGTACATACAGGGTGATATATATAAATCGAAGTTTAAGCAGTATAGGTAGAATAGTTGTTTCTCGGACCAACTTACGATGGTCACCCTGTACACCGAGATAGGTCATCGCGGTTCGCGATGATGCGTTGAAACTAGAGAACGTGAAGATCTTAGATTTCTGGTTTCTCGATGTCGGAGATGCCTTCTTGTTCTACAGGTTTGCTAGCGTTTAAAAAATAATAAGCTGTAAACCATCCCGATGTTGTTGACCGTCGTGGATTGTTATCTTGGTGAGTTTAACGAACAATATCGGATTTATCTTGCTGTGGATCCTAGTCGAAAGTACAAGTATAAATAGGGCCCAAATAGAAGGGAACATTCCCATAAGAAACAGCATGGTCTGAATCTTCACCTTCGAATTTGTCTATAATATTGATTGACCTATTTTAGCGATTTTTTTAATCTCGATACAACTATAAATACCATCATTTTGGGGCACTTGTATTTTTGAAACGAATAATTTTAATTGAATTTAGTTTCTAAATTATGGCTATAACCCGATATTAGTTAGTTTTTAGACGTGCAAATTATGACCCTTTAGGGATACCATGTATGGGGGCTTATACGCTGACCAAAAGCAATTAAAAAACCCTTATGAAAAAAAATCTAGAATGAATAGTTTATCTACAAATACATTTCGAAGATAAAAATATAACTGCAATAATATGCAAAACTATGTTACAAAATAACAAACTAAGGTATGATTAAGGTTAAGTAAAAGCGCCTGCAACGTAATTTGTTCGTTTTTTG
Source organism: Monochamus alternatus (assembly GCA_037114965.1). Taxonomy (NCBI): domain Eukaryota; kingdom Metazoa; phylum Arthropoda; class Insecta; order Coleoptera; family Cerambycidae; genus Monochamus; species Monochamus alternatus. Next base: position 20,240,241 of record CM073428.1, read on the forward strand.
AATTTTGGATCAGTATTAATGAAGTAAACAATTGAAGTTTCCGAGAAACTCGTTAAAACTGTAACGTTCGACAACGTTGCACTCAGGCTGCTGCTGATGATCTAACAGTAAAATTACTCATAGTGGTGCGTACAGCTGGTACGTTTTATTTTCTCTAGTTTTCTTTGATGTTTGTGAGTGTACTTAAACAAAAATGGAACAATTTATAGTAACCATAACCAGCTGCATGACATGTTAATTTACAGCGAATCTAGGTAAGACTCTCTGGCTACGAGACGTTTGCACGGTAAACGCTTCGTGCAAGGAACAGAAGTCATTTTAAATACTTCTAACTATTATTCTGTGTTGTGAAAACAGCTCTAAGGAAACCATGGACAGTAAGTACCTATGTGTAATTATTATGTACAAATACGTAACAATCCTAAGATAGTATATGAGCAACATTGTCACATATTCAAAACCTGTTTGTTGTCATAATTCTGATGCTGTTGGTCAGAGGAACAAAAAATTGTTAAGTCAAATATGTTTTGTTTAATACAATTTATCATATAGCAAAATTAAGGCCCTCATATTTCGGACGGCCTGTATAGCTACCAACTGTACTGATTTCGATACGTGTATTTGCATAGATTTGATAGTTCCGCAATTACGAATAGCTGGAATAATTTGTCGGTCCAATAATTTCAAGGATATTTCGCGGATTTCGATATTAGAAATTATGAGAAGTTTCAATTTCAACGATTTAATGTCGTTTAATAAAACGAAATAGTTGAAAATCAGATACTTAAGAAACATACTAAAATTTTACATCGGCATATTTAATGTTGGTATATTTTTTCACTTTCCACGGACAGACAGGCGCTTCCATATTGGATATGATGTACTTATTATTGTTTTCCTTCTGTACTGCATATCTAAACATTATTAGTATTGAAATTTGATTTCAAATGCTTTGCTGCGCACTTTGGGCAACTATTTTTTAAATCTCCCACACTCGATAATAATTATCAATACGAAAATTAAGCGACGTCGATTGTTGTTATTTTAAAAGGACAACTGGCTCAAATAGGTTAATTAGTTAATGGGAAAGGTTACCGTTATTTAACGAACGAGGTATCATATTCCTGTTGGCATAAATCATTTAATAAATCGACAGGATTGTTTGGATGATAACGTCAGTTTCTAGGTATGGCGGGTTTATTACTGAATTCTGGTGAAAAATAATTAAATCGTCAATTGAGATAGGCCAATTTTTAATCTGTAAATGGAAATATTTCATTGTAGATTGTTTCTATCGATGTAGTACCGCATCCGATTTGGTAATAATTCAATGTTACATACTGTGTTTTCGTATTTTACGTACATTGTGGTTAAAGCGGTAGAAAGATATTCTTTACGTACAATACAGAGTGAATCAAGACAGTTCCGGAGCTCATATAATATATTAAAGCTGATAAAATAAAGAAATCACAAGATATATTTGAAATACGGATATTGATGCATTTTGTACATTTTAAATCTCCCGCGATGAAAATATCTAGGTAGTTACCCTGGTCATTCACTGGAGGTGCCACTGCTTCAAGTTTCTGACAATAGTTTAACAAACCCAACATGACCAAATTCCTCTTCCAATAAAAGTAAAATACATATAAAATAATTTTATTAGGAAAACAGTCATAAACATTTAATAAATTGCAAAAAGATAATTCTAGATACACTTTAAAATTGAAATGAATCTTTTTCTTTTTCATAATTTAGTTAAACAAGTGCGTGTCCAACACTTGCAAATATATATCGTTACTGTGTTGATTATTTCATTCTAACAATTTCTTTTATTTTCTGTATAAAACTACCAGACTTATAAACTTATATAACCCCACTAGTCTGGGCTCTAAAATGGCTCAACAGCCATTTTGGATCTTCATACTTATCGCAAAATTTGCATGTAGCATAATATTTATTCATTATCTTTATAGTTTGTACTTATTAATAGACTGATGGTCAGTTTACGCTTTCCTGTCAAAAAGTTAACCTATAAATTTGTGTGGTTAATTTAATTGATTTTTAACAGTATATGGATGTTGTATGCGGCCAAAGATATAGACGGTCAATTTCTTTTCAGGAACGGCGTGAACGTAGAGGGCGCCACCCACAAGCAGGTGGTAGACCTGATCAAGTCCGGCGGGGACGTGCTCACCCTCACCGTGATCTCGGTGACGCAGCAGGTAAATCGTCGGTAACTATCCCTAACTGTCAGCACGTCTTTTACCATTAAAACCGGCCATTTTAGGAGGCGGAGCGCCTGGAACCGTCCGACGACAGCCAGGTGTACTACGATTACAGTGAGAAGAGGTCGCTGCCGATCAGCATCCCGGATTACCACTACAATGAAAGAGGAGGGGAGCGGTACGTGTCCTTCAACATATACATGGCGGGAAGACACCTGTGCTCCAGGAGGTACAGGGAGTTCGCCAAGCTGCACAGCGACCTGAAGAAGGAGTTTATGGGTGAGTTACATGACTTTAAAGGGTACATGGTTGTTATCGCGAGAATTATTTAATGGCGGGAAAAGTCTCAACTTTTAGCCAATTTTGTCAACTGCATTATTTTCATCATAAAACTGTCATTGATTGTCATGGTAGACTGTCAGAAGTTTAAATCAAAGTTGCTAATCCCGCATAAGGATGAAAATAGCAATAATATTCCTGTTTTACGAAATTCGCGAAAAGGTGACACTTTCCCGACATTAACAATTTAAATCAAAATCTGCGAATTATCGCGAGAATTTTCGCGAATTTCGCATCCATGAGGACAAGGTTTAACATGGTCTAATATATTCTAGGTTGGATCAGTTTGATGCGGTCGAATATCCCGTAGTTTTTGCAGTTGTTTGATACGCAGTGTACTTGGGACATTGCGTATCAAACTGATACGACGAAGTTTAAGTTTTTTCCGTACGAGGGCGTAGTGCATAGTTTGAATCACCAATAGTATATATACTTCATCTAATTTTGTTTAATGTGCAAAATAGGTTAGGTATATTATTCAGAATTTTATTTGCTGTTATTTATTTATATTAACATTAAGTTGAAAATATTTAACAATTGCAAAAAAAATGTTGCATTAAATTAGCATTTTGTCGTAATGTAAATGTTTTGAAATTATTGTTTTGACGTGATTTTCTTTTGAATATGGAACAAATATAGCGTCAATCATTTATTTAAATATGCTTCTTGCTTTGTCTTATGTGTATTAATGTTCCGAGTTCTATAATTGCGTAAAATACGTAGTAATAGTGGTAACGTCGGTTTAAAAAAAAGTGTAAATGACTGCGTAAACAAGCTTTTACCGCCTCGTAATAAACCGGATCGCATAGCGTTTGTTGGTTTGTAAAATAAAAGTGTCTTAGACAAACACTTGTCTGGCTTTTGCGCAAAACGGTAGCTATTTCTAATTCACCAATTGTTTTTCTTGACATGGTGATAATTATTGTTTACTTATTAGTATCTGAAAATACTTTTTTTTCGATTATAAATAAGTTTTGTCTAAAATATTTCCATAATGTATTCTTTGATTTCATTAATTGGTCATAATTTTGTGCTAAACAAGAAGTAGCAGTATGGAATATGCAATTAAACCTTTAATTAAAAACACAGTAGATTTTTTATCGAAATAAATATGAACAAAACAATTCGTAATTATCTAAAACGTATGCTATTGTAGTAGCCATTTTGGTTCCCCATAACAGCGAAATTTGAATTTTGTAAAACTGCAAAATTAATAAAATGTTATAGTATTGAATAACCATCTCCTTATCATCTGGAAATCGTTGATATTGGACAGCAAACACTTGTAATTACCACTGAAATGTACGATATGGAATGCGTTTAGTCCATTTACGCATCTAAATGAAGGTACCAGCCCTAGGAGCAGACAAAACGAGGCACATGAAACTCATCAAAGACATACTTCATTGATTATGTATGTGGGTGCGAGAGAGACAACCAGCTGCACGTACGATATGAATTGTGTTCTTAATTTCCCATTATTTTGTTTGTAAACACGTCATTGGCGTACAGTGTGGTTTCTTCTTTTATCTTGTATCTCGTTAGTGTTATTCTTTGTGTATTTTTGTGGGTGTTATTGTTGGAATATGTCATGTTTTATAAGGGACTGTAAAACCAGCATATAGCACGAAATAATTCTCCATATCCAGAATTCAATTTCATTTCAATTCACAATCAGCTAAGCCCCTACTGCTCCGCCATTGCTAGAGGCACAAAACAAAATATAGCGCTGATCATGAATAATCCATTCACGCAGCTTTTACCTCATTCCAGTCATCATAATATAAAATTACATTTCAGTGGTAATTACTTCGATAGCAACGCATGTGCTATTACATATGAATCCAAATTCATTGAAATGTTTTCGACTTCTGATAAATAAGAACCAAAATGGCGTCTGCTGTTAACATAGCAACAAATTGTGTCAGAGTTGCCAATGTAAATATAATGAAATTAAAGTTTCTAATTTTAAATTTCTCTGTAAAAATTTCGTCTTCAGACGATAATTCACTTGAAATGGATAAACCAAATAAGTAATTATGTATTGGCTTTATAAGCGTTTTGTATTTACGTTTTACCAGGTGGTGTTATGAAGACTACATATTTTAAACTGTTCTTTCAGGTTTTACGTTTCCTAAACTACCTGGAAAGTGGCCTTTCACTCTGAGCGAGCAGCAGCTGGACGCTCGCAGAAGGGGCTTAGAGCAATATTTAGAGAGGGTATGCGCTGTTCGTGTGATAGCTGAATCGGATGTGATGCAGGATTTCCTCACCGATCAGGACGATGAGAACAACAGCAGCCCTGTCGACTTAAAAGTAAGTTTTGTCACAAAGTCATAATATGTTCTATTGATGTGGTGACAGTTTTTTGATCGTCGATACTCTTTTTCAGGTATTATTACCTGATAGAGATGTAGTGACTGTTTCGCTCAAGAAGAGCGCTAATGCCGATGAAGTATACGATGCGGTGGTGAAGAAGGTGGGGATGAGCAAGAAAGTGTCCAATTATTTTTATTTATTTGAAATCGTCGAATATAACTTTGGTAAGTTTTTGTATGAGCTGTAACTTATTCTAAAAGATCGGAATATTTAAAATGTTATAATTATTGCAAATTATTCTTTTTTCAAATATTTTGTGCAGTTACGAGTAAATATTTTTTCTGAAAATGAACAATGTAGGATAATGGAAGTATGGGACTTGATGGAATGCAATTCTGTTTTAAATAGACTCCTAATCTATTGAAATAGATACTTAAAAACCCATAAATAATTGATTTGTCTCTATTTCAGAAATGACAACAAATTTGCTTTTATTTGTTGGTTTTTGTGCGTGACCGTGTCGTTTTTATTTCGTTTACTTAGTAGAGAACTTATACGAGACGATATTTCATAATTGTAAGAAATTCTTTGTCTAATAATAACAATAAAACGTTTTTATTGCAAATTCTACAAACAGATTTATATTATCGTTGAAATTATTTAATTATATATATATATATATAAATTAAAACAATAAACAATTACTTACTTCGTAAAATAATGTATAACAATTTTACACTTTTATATAGAACATTTTGTTTCATTTTTTTTCTTTGTACAAGCATATACAGTTAAGGCTTTATTAGTTTTTTATTTTATTTTGAAAAATTATTATATTAATATATTTGTTGAATATTTTGGGGACCAGGTATAAACCACAGTGTAAATTAATTTTCCCTAAAACTAAAAAGTTATTATTTGCTAGAATTGATCATGATCTGCAGTAGTGTGATGATACGTACTACCTGTTTGCAGCTGTGATTAGCACGGAAAGTTATAGTCTGCTATTATTAATAAAAGAAATTCTCTTACGATATACAGAAAACTTATTAGTTTTACTTGACAAACGTATACATTATGGAACTTTCCAGAAAGGAAGTTGCAACCAAACGAATACCCTCACAACTTGTATATCCAGAACTACAGCACGGCGACCAGCACCTGCCTGAGCATCAGAAAATGGCTGTTCTCCCTGAACAAGGAATTGACTCTGATGTCCGACACTCAAGCAACCTCATACATTTTCTGGCAGGTACACTATTTTTAAGTAGTGACCTTTATCGAATCCTCAGATTTTACTCATTTCTAGGCTGTAGACGAGGTGAATCGGGGCTATATACATGCTGGTGAGCGTCTCTATCAGCTGAAAGCCCTGCAGGACAACACCAGAGCGGCGGAATACCTAAAGCTGGCTCGTGAGTTGCCTGGTTACGGCGAAGTGGTCTTTCCGCACTGTGCTTGCGACTCTCGCAAAGATGGTCACGTCGTCTTATCGTTGGGTACGGCGGGCATCAAGCTGCACGCGTGCAGGGAGGACGGCACTCCCGAGAGTCAGGTGGTGGTATTGCAGTGGGACTCGGTGAGGCAGTGGGAGATCGACGAGGAAGGTATGGCGTTCTGTTTGAAATATAACAGGCAGGACAAGACGCCTCGGTGGCTGAAGATCTTCACACCTTATGTGAGTAGATTAGTAACATTTTTTTTTTTAAATTTATATTAGTTTTTGAGGAGTGTTTTAATAAAATTTTGTTGTGTATTATGTGTAATGCACATGTTGGGACAATTTAGACTCGTTTGGGAGGAAGTTGTTATACCATTCCAGGGGCTAGACGGAAAATAGTTCAAATGTCTCGGGGTAGATATTTGAGAAGCACAAGGTGAAACCCGCATCTCGGTATCCTGAATTGGTTAAGTGGTCAGATTTTTAAATTTTTGTCCATAATTTGTGGTGTCGAATAATTTTTTATCTTTAATTTTTGCAGGTAATTCAGTGGGTTGTGCCATGTCATATTTTCCATGGTTGTTGTTCAGTTAACATAGACATTTTTTTAGGAGACATTGTTTATATTTTTTGGTTTTTGAAATCTTCAATCAATTTTTTTTCTAAATGAAATATGTCAAAAATTATTTGTAATCTTCTGTTGCAAACTTGTATTTCAATAAATTATTAAAAGCTCATATAGTATTTGTGTGGTTTTCCACTTACATACTATTTTTTTTTACCATTTGGGTCAATTTTTTACAATGGTTTGGGAGGGAGTTGTTATATTTTTCCAGGAACTAGACGGAATGTCTCGGGATAGATAATTGAGATGCAAAAGATGAAACTTGCCTCTCGGTATCTTGTGGTCAGGATTTTTAAATTTGTGGTCATATTTTGTGTGTCGAAAAAATTTTTATCTTTAATTAATTTTTGCAAATAATTCGGTGGTTTATACCATGTCATATTTTTCTGTAAATCGTGGTTGTCCAGTTTGTATAGAAAATTTTTAAGGAGATTGTTTATATTTTTTGGTTTTTGATATCTGCCTTGAAGGTCAAATAATATTTGCATGGTTTCCACATTATTATTTTTACTCACATGCATATTTTTTTTTTGTTGTAATCTGATAAAAATATATTTCAAAGTTAGCAGTAGGGCGTTAATTCTAAAAGGGCAATTATTTGCAATATCTAGGGGCTTTAAAAAAATATGGCAATGTTACTAATGTATATGGAAAGTTTAAATTTCTGAGGAAGAATGACCTACCATGAATCTCGATTGCAAATGTAAACATTTTGAGAAACATCGAGATATACTGTGACAGAAGGAGGTTACGAGAGTTTCTTTTTAAAACCATAAGAATAACAATTCACCGCTGTATTCTATACACCACTGTATTCTACACAAAAACCAATTATAAACTTTACTACATTAACTTTTACATATTTTCCTGAATTTTGAGGTTGGTACATTTGAACTACTTTTTGGTATTTGTTTGATATTTGGTTTTGTGCCAAATTTGAAGATGCCTATATTTTGAATGTTGTTTTCTTTCAGTATACCTACTTAATGGACTGTTTCGAGAGAATCATAGAGGAGAGCAAATGGTTGGACACGGGCGAATGACTTCCTCCGCCCGCCGTACAAATAGGTTCCTCGTAAATACATAATCAATTACACTGTGTAAAAATTCTAATTAAAAAACGGTAGTCCCTTCAAAACCTACTATATATGTGATGTAATGTGTATTATATACTCTTATCTATTTTTTATTACCTTATTATGAAGCTTTAAAGGAGGCCATCTAGAATTACTATTAGAAAAAAAAGTTATGCACGATTGGTGGCATTTTTCCGTTCAGAGTCTATGGTTAGTTGAAACGGTAAGATTCGTTGAACTGTAGAATTCCTAATTATTGTCCATGTGATAGAGATCAAAAAACATTTAAACGTAGGCAAATTGTACATAGTATATCAATTTTCTTTTTTTATTTCGAAGCTTAACTGTAGACAGCAGTCGTTTCCGAGACGTAGGCAGGTTTAGATGTAGCACGATCATGTACTTTGAAAATTAATTACGTAGCAATGAAATCGTAAAACTAGGGTTATGGTTCTCTTATTTCCTATCTGTATTATTGTACTGCCGTTGTACTCAGCAGGATTCGGTCTGTTATGGAACTATTTGTGTATGCAGAGTGTTTGGTAGGGATTACTCACGTTTAATTAGCAGAAATAATAGAGGTACGTTAGTATCTCAGTCTTCCAAAAATTTTTTTGCTCGTTTATGTGTCTGCTTGAAACGTTTCTAATTAATACATATTGAACGTTAATTTATCAGTTTTCTGTATCGTAATGATTGAAAATCGTATTTATCGTGAATAACACAATTTTGTATATATTCCAGAATATATTTTTAAAATCTTTATCAATTATCTTTCTAAATGAATGTAATAAACACTTTTCTTAGTGTTAATCATTCCAATATTCGACTTTGCTAATCCTTTTCAAACACCCTGTCAGTTATTTGAAAAGAAAAGCAGTCCTACATTCTTTCTTCCCAATTATACGTACAATTTAAAACCTATTTTGTTTTTATTTGTACTGCGATATCCGTTTTTTGAGGTGCTGATATAGTTAACGATATACGTCGTTTTTAAGTCGTGGACTACATATTTTTTTGTCGTTTATAACTGAAAATGGGCTTCGCAGTATCGGATTTTGAGTCTCTCTTTTTTATGCTGTGTTATATTTCGTTATATTCTCAAAGCGGTCATTGCCGATTTTTATTTGCATTATATTACGATTTTAGTTTTATAGAGAATATTTATATACTTATTAGCTCAGACTTATTTAAACGTAGGTGATTTGATAGTATTAAATTTTCGATATCCTTTCAGATACATTTTTTGTATAAAAAAAGCTAATAGTGTTGTCCTGATAAGATATATATTTGTGTTGAGTAATGTATGCGAGTGTTCTATCGGAAATTTTCCAGCCGATATCTTGAAAACCATAAAATGTATCTAATATTTGTCCGAAGTGTTATGGTCATGTACAATTTTGAGCGTAAATATTAATTCTTTCCATAATGTAATATTTTCCCAAAATTAAAGTGGTAACGAGGTTTAAAGATAAGTTTGCCAACTTGTCACCATACGTTTAAGTTGGCAGTACTGTATAAACAGGTTGGTAGTTGTTTATGGCTTTGGTGTGTCGATGTTCTGGTTAAGAGAGAGCAGAAGTGATTTTTGGAAGAGAGGCAGTACGTCATTGGTTAGGAGAGACCAGAGAGGTCCATAACAAGCAGAACTTGCAGGAATATTGAAATAATTCATATAATTTTGCACATTTGTTCAATATATTCATCATATAGTCTTGTTATTGACTACCCTGATCTCTCACTACTCGGTCATTGGCACAAACATAAACTTTGCGTCAGTTCAAAAGGAATTACCAACTTCTTTGTACAGTGCTGCCAACTTTTTATGGTGGCAAGTTTGCAAACTTTGTCAGATCTCGTATGTGTATACCTATTTTGTACTTTACTTAAACATTCTTAGTTTTCAAGATATGCAGCAAATGAGTTTTGGAAAGAATGCCTTGTATATATTTATTTAAAAATTTACCTTTTTCTTAGAAGAATAATGGAGTTTTCTGGCCGTTATGCACCAAATTTGAAAATAAATAAATTATGAAGTAAATCTTCTCTTTATTTCCTTTCCTTGCGTTGAGCAGTGTAAATTTTTGTAAATGTACGGTTTTGTTAGAGAAAAAATGCATCTTTTTTTCTTCATGTCGAGCAGTGTATATTTTTAAAAATGTACGATTTTCTTAGAGAAAAGATGCATTTTGCCCGTCTTTGTGTTCAACAGTGTATTTTTTTATAAATGTATGATTTTCTTAGAAAAGATGTATTTTTTTTACTGTTGAGCAGTGTATATTTTTATAATTGTACTGAACTTTAAAGGAAATGTTTGAAAATTTTTTGATAAAATATATTTTGTGTCGAGGCAATTTTAATGAAATTCCCCTCATCTTCCGGTCCGGAACGAGAGGGAAATAATTTCGACAAAAGACTTCCCCCTCCAAAATCAAGACGAGATATTTTCATGCCTCATGTCTTGATGAAAAATATTCCCCTCATCATGGTTTTGGAGGGGGAAATTTTTTGTTCATTTTATTCCCCTCCCATTCCGGACTGGACCGCAAGGGGAATATTTGAATCAAAACGTTAATTTAAAATTTCGTTCCGACCGAAAATATTCCCCTCTCGTTCCGGACCGGGAAATAATATCAACAAAAAACTTCCCCCTCCAAAATCAAGACAAGATATATTTTCGTCCCTCATGTCTTGATGAAAAATATTTCCTTCATAGTTTTGGAGGGGAAATTTTTTGTTCATTTTATTCCCCTCCCGTTCCGGACTGGACCGCAAGGGGCATATTTTCGATCAATATGTTAATTTAAAATTTCGTTCCGACCGAAAATATTCCCCTCTCCGTTCGGTCTGGAACAAGAGGGGAATAATTGCAACAAAAAACTTCCCCCTCCAAAACCAAGACGAGGGGAATAGTTTTGTCACTTAAATTGTCTCCATGAAAAATATTCCTCATCTTGGTTTTGGAGGGGGAATTTTTTTTTTATTTTATTCCCCTCTCATTCCAGACCGGACGACGAGGGAAATATTTTCCATCGAAATACTACTGAATTGTTTCATTTTGATAGAATATTTTTCTTAAAAATTTAGATCTTTTCAAAGTAAAACCCAATTTTATTTCTCTAGTATTCCCCAACTTTTCCCGGCTTTCAAATCTTGTTTTATTTCTGTTACTATTTGAGATTCTAGACTTACTTCACTTCAAAGTTCTATAGTGGAAAAGGGATTTTAAATGAAAAAGAAGTGTTTTAAAAAGCATGTCATATATTAAGAAATAAGGTACAATATTTACATTAAAATAATATTTCATAAATAATCAATCAATATAATACTTCAGCAATGCAATTTCAAGGATAAAATTATCGTAATTTTAACAATATGGGGTTTTCAGATACACTTTAATTAAAACTGCTATATACGGTGTCCCAAAATAACGGCAAAAAAACGAGACTAGTCCATTCTCGTTTTCCTTATTCTTGGGACGCCCGGTATTACAAGTAAAAACGAATTTCGAACAAATTGGACATTTTAAAAACTGGACAGTCTTCGTATAGATTTAAGTGTCAGGTTCCATTGAACAAATAGATTTTTTTTTAATTCGATACTATACAATTATTACATTTTAATAATTAACTTTTCGTAAGTAGTTAATAAAGAGAAAACATATATTTAACGGATACATCTTGCTGGATGGCGCAAAATCTATCTTTAGGAAACACTTATGAAGTGAAAAACAGTTTGACGGTAAGACCGGGCAAGCAAGGAATAATTGGAATCGAACTTCCAAATACTTATATATTCCGTTGGTATTTTAGAAACAAAAATAATAAATTTAGGCCTGATTTATGTGCACTGAAGTACTTTTCAATATTTTTAGGAAGTTCCTTGTATTTAGAAAAAAATAATTGCAGAAAATATTTATAAAGTTTGACGTTGATCTTTATACAGAAAATTGATTAACGATTTTATCATCGTTTAATTTTCTTACTACTACTTTCTATTTTATCGGGAACCAGAAGAAACTCATGTTGAAATTAACTCACTCTGTATGGCGGCAGCAGTAGCATAAATTTCAATGCTTGCCAGTTCTTACAGCATCGCGGGCCTTAAAATCAGAGACAACCAGAGAAGGAAGATATGTCGAAAATTGATGTAATATATATTCCTAATAAAACCTAGGGCATCTCCTAGAAAAATAGCTTGAAAAATACTTTTAACAGAATCACATTATACTCCGATACTACCTAACGACTAACCAACCACAGTACACATTTCCATCACATTCTAAAAAAATTATTTACACATTTAAAAACCCCCTCGGAACGCAATCGTACACAAAATCATCAACTGTAAATGTCCGTGGAACGTTACTAGTTTTTAAGAAAGTAAAGTAAATAAATAATTTTATTTGGATTAATAACACTTCGCTGTATATCATCTAATGAAAATTGATGTAATTTTTCTCGGTTGTTTTCACGAAAAAATAAACCATGGCAAAAACGGAGAATCAAAGGATGACATAAAAACAAAAATATATTCACGAAAAACTGGAACGTTTCAACGATATTCACTGATAACTCCGAAAACCTTCACTTAACCTCTCCGTTCCATCAACAACACCACTCGTCGCATCCCAATTTGTTAGTTTCCTTTTTAAATCGGACTCTTAATAAAGCAACTATAAAAGTTCTCATTTTTTTTAAATTTAGATCTATATTTCCAAAATACTATCTATCTAGTCAGAGTCATCCTCGACGCCCTGATCGAATCCCGTCAGGTCCGCGGACTGCAGGTGGCCCTTCATCAGGGCGTATTCGATCAGGGCCAGGTGACAGAATATGTACTGGTCCGGCATTTGGATGGAGTAAGCTCGTTGGGATCGTATCCGTTCCACAGTGCCGCGGATGTCCGCGGTTCCGACATCCTCCAGTCTGGAGATGCAAATGTCCAGAGTGCAGAACGTACCTGGAAAAGACAATAAAGTCTAAAAGATATGTAGAGATTTTAGCATTTCGATCAACATCAACAAATCCATGAACATTCGTTGGGTACATGGAACATTCGTTGGCCAAAAAAATTAAATATTTGTAAATTCTAAGGAATATTTAACGTTCACGACATCTTTTACAATCAAATATATGTTGCCGACATGCAAATATCTGTCAAATTACGAAATAATAAGTGATTTTTAGCATTTCCATCAACATCAACTAATCCATGAACCCGGGTACATGGAACATTCGTTGGCCAAAAAAATTAAATATTTGTAAATTCTAGGGAATATTTAACGTTCACGACATCTTTTACAATCAAATATATGTTGCGGACATGCAAATATCTGTCAAATTACGAAATAATAAGTGATTTTTAGCATTTTGATCAACATCAACTAATCCATGAACCTGGGTACATGGAACATTCGTTGGCCAAAAAAATTAAATATTTGTAAATTCTAAGGAATATTTAACGTTCACGACATCTTTTACAATCAAATATATGTTGCCGACATGCAAATATCTGTCAAACTACGAAATAATAAGTGATTTTTAACATTTTGATCAACATCAACTAATCCATGAACCCGGGTACATGGAACATTCGTTGGCCAAAAAAATTAAATATTTGTAAATTCTAAGGAATATTTAACGTTCACGACATCTTTTACAATCAAATATATGTTGCCGACATGCAAATATCTGTCAAATTACGAAATAATAAGTGATTTTTAGCATTTCGATCAACATCAACTAATCCATGAACCCGGGTACATGGAACATTCGTTGGCCAAAAAAATTAAATATTTGTAAATTCTAAGGAATATTTAACGTTCACGACATCTTTTACAATCAAATATATGTTGCCGACATGCAAATATCTGTCAAATTACGAAATAATAAGTGATTTTTAGCATTTTGATCAACATCAACTAATCCATGAACCTGGGTACATGGAACATTCGTTGGCCAAAAAAATTAAATATTTGTAAATTCTAAGGAATATTTAACGTTCACGACATCTTTTACAATCAAATATATGTTGCCGACATGCAAATATCTGTCAAATTACGAAATAATAAGTGATTTTTAGCATTTTGATCAACATCAACTAATCCATGAACCGGGTACATGGAACATTCGTTGGCCAATAAAATTAAATATTTGTAAATTCTAAGGAATATTTAACGTTCACGACATCTTTTACAATCAAATATATGTTGCCGACATGCAAATATCTGTCAAATTACGAAATAATAAGTGATTTTTAGCATTTTGATCAACATCAACTAATCCATGAACCCGGGTACATGGAACATTTGTTGGCCAAAAAAATTAAATATTTGTAAATTCTAAGGAATATTTAACGTTCACGACATCTTTTACAATCAAATATATGTTGCCGACATGCAAATATCTGTCAAATTACGAAATAATAAGTGATTTTTAGCATTTTGATCAACATCAACTAATCCATGAACCTGGGTACATGGAACATTCGTTGGCCAAAAAAATTAAATATTTGTAAATTCTAAGGAATATTTAACGTTCACGACATCTTTTACAGTCAAATATATGTTGCCGACATGCAAATATCTGTCAAATTACGAAATAATAAGTGATTTTTAGCATTTTGATCAACATCAACTAATCCATGAACCCGGGTACATGGAACATTCGTTGGCCAAAAAAATTAAATATTTGTAAATTCTAGGGAATATTTAACGTTCACGACATCTTTTACAATCAAATATATGTTGCGGACATGCAAATATCTGTCAAATTACGAAATAATAAGTGATTTTTAGCATTTTGATCAACATCAACTAATCCATGAACCCGGGTACATGGAACATTCGTTGGCCAAAAAAATTAAATATTTGTAAATTCTAGGGAATATTTAAGGTTCACGACATCTTTTACAATCAAATATATGTTGCGGAGATGCAAATATCTGTCAAATTACGAAATAATAAGTGATTTTTAGCATTTTGATCAACATCAACTAATCCATGAACCTGGGTACATGGAACATTCGTTGGCCAAAAAAATTAAATATTTGTAAATTCTAAGGAATATTTAACGTTCACGACATCTTTTACAATCAAATATATGTTGCCGACATGCAAATATCTGTCAAATTACGAAATAATAAGTGATTTTTAGCATTTTGATCAACATCAACTAATCCATGAACCTGGGTACATGGAACATTCGTTGGCCAAAAAAATTAAATATTTGTAAATTCTAAGGAATATTTAACGTTCACGACATCTTTTACAATCAAATATATGTTGCCGACATGCAAATATCTGTCAAATTACGAAATAATAAGTGATTTTTAGCATTTTGATCAACATCAACTAATCCATGAACCGGGTACATGGAACATTCGTTGGCCAATAAAATTAAATATTTGTAAATTCTAAGGAATATTTAACGTTCACGACATCTTTTACAGTCAAATATATGTTGCCGACATGCAAATATCTGTCAAATTACGAAATAATAAGTGATTTTTAGCATTTCCATCAACATCAACTAATCCATGAACCCGGGTACATAGAACATTCGTTGGCCAAAAAAATTAAATATTTGTCAAATATATGTTGCCGACATGCAAATATCTGTCAAATTATGAAATAATAAGTGATTTTTAGCATTTTGATCAAATATATGTTGTTGACATGTAAATATCTAGCAGTCAAGAGCATACATAATATTATATATATTTGTTGGCCAAAAATGAGAATAATTCGCAAATTTTAAGATATTTAACATTCATGATTGAATGACCATCAAAAATATGCTGCCATTGTATAGATATGTGATTAGCAAATATTAGAGAACTTCGACTTTTTCATGGTACATGAAAATATTTGTTGACGAAAGATGAGAAATATTTGCAAATTTTAAGGATATTTACTGTCATTTTATATTTAAACTTGTAATTTCATATTTAAATGCAAAATTTCGTATTTGAATTCGTTATTTCATGTTCACAAGCAAAATGTTGAAATTTTGAGAATAACATGTACCCCTTTGGTAAATATCAACATTATTTGATAACATTTCCCATTCAAATCTAGATGAATGATTAGATTACATCTTTTTATTTACTTAATTCATAATTAAGTATTTTTAAACTCATTTCTTTAAACTATCAAATGTGTTTTTTTCCTTTGTTAACTGTAAAAAAAACTGCAAAAATTTACCAGTGCGGCCAATGCCCGCGCTGCAATGTACTACTATAGGTGGCCCTCGAGGATGCCCCGCCCACGTGTCTCCCAACGCGTTCACCATACTCGCTTGTTTCCTCCTCACCCTCTCCAAGAACTCCAACATCGCCTTGGCCGAATGGGGAACCCCGTAGTCCGGCCACGACGTAAACTGCCAATGCGACACCTCTCTACTTTCGTCCGTCTAAGCAGAAACATTAATTAAACAACTTCAGGAAATATTAAACGTGGTCCACATACTTTGCTATTTGTCAGGTTGATTGTGGTTACGGTGTAATCCAGTTCCGTCTCAACCGCCACCGTCTTAACCGTGAAGTGACCGTATGTCGCCTCGCCCCCGACTTCTGGCTCCCAGTACTGGTGACATTTCGGCCTGCCCCTCTCCATCACCCTGGTGGTCATTACTACGACTAGCGTGTGTTGTTCCCATATCATGCGCCAGAAATCTGGAGTGGTCTTCGGCAGAGGACCTACGGAACATTACACATTGAATTTATATATTCTAAAAAATTACGGGATACATAAATTTATAAAACGGGGGCCCAAGAATAGGATCCTGAGGTGATCACTGGTTTGAAAAGATTTTTAAGAAAGAATAAATAATATAAGGGTATCGGGTGCCGATACTGAAAGGATTTATACCGGATGTTTCATAAACGGTGTCCAAAAATGAAACCTCGTATTCTCGTGAATTTTGATGGGGATCTTTCGTATAAACTTTCTGTTTAAGATATATTGTTAGAAAAATACAGGATATTAAACTTATAAAATTATTTTTTATTTATTTTTAATATTTTGGAAACTGATGAGCGAAATAATTTGAAACCGGGAACATAGACTTATAAAAACATTATGGCATATTTTTCTGAAAAATAGAGTACGCCACGTGCTTTATTGCAACAACATTTTCGAATTCATCTTTCAATTTTTTACAAATTACTACTCCTTTATGTTTTTCAGAAAATAATTTTTGAGTAAAACTTAAAAAACGAACTAAAAAAATACTTTTATTTAAACAACATTGTAAGCACTTATTTTAAACAATTGCTTACATAATTGAATATATAGGGTAAATACATCCTGTTAAGTGCAAAATATTTACAAGATAATCCTCTGGTGAACATTAAGATTGGTCTTTTTAACATTTTTCAAAAAAAAATTTACACCTCTCCAAAAAAGAGGGAAAAAAATTGATTTTATTGACATTTTGACTGTATTTAGGCCTTCTTCAGGATAATCCACAAATGGTTCTCCTTCTAAACTAGAATTGCATAAAAATGGGGAATAAAATAGGTAACATTAACGTAGAATTCACCATACCTGGATTGTCCTGAAGAAAACTTAAATACAGCCAAAGCGTCGACTTACCATACTCAATTAAATTTTTTGAATATTAGTGAACATATCTACTAATATGGCTAGCTTAATATAAAAATAAATAAAATGCTTTTCGTCACATTCAAGCAACAATTACATTTCAAATAAATTACATTTTCGTTACCACACCTGTGTTTGTGTAAACAGAGGAATTTTTGAGCCTTTACTAAAATAAAATCATTAAAATGATGATTGATGTCCTCGTACGATTTAATAATCATAAAGTATTTATAACGTCATTGAAATAAAAGTGTTAGTTAGTTTTTTGTTTTAGTCGAAAACCAGGCTCTTTACGGAAAACATAAAGAAGTAGCAATATATATACCACCAATACAGGATATTGGAGCATCTTAGGAAAAAGTATGAGATTTAGTAGATTTTGATAATGTTTATATGAATCCATCTGCCCAAATTATTTCATTGAGTGGTTTTGAAAATATTTAATTGTTAAGTAAATTTTTGTCAGGTTTTGTTTGGTCTGGACATCCTGTATAAACAAAACAACTTACTTACTACTCAAATTTTTTGGTAATATTCTTTAAAAAACTTTTCGTAAGATAATTAGAAAAAATTAGTTGCCCAGTACGTTGTATTAATTATGTGAAATATTAAAATTTGAATGACTACATCCCATTCTATTATTTAGAGTTATTTTAACATAATGACGATAATATTTGAACAATTATGTAACCCGTGCATGAGAAGAATTTGTGAGGGTCCTGCGAATTAGTAATGCAACTTTAATTTGGTAAAATTTTACGACCGTGTCATATTAATAACGTTTTTAACACTGTTTGCAAAAAACAAACAATTCGTATTCTCACGAATTAATTATATATATATTTAAAAAATTCATCGTCGAAAAAACAATTAGGTAGTTTTTTATAACTTTCCACACAAATAACATATTTTAAATAGTTTTTCATCAAACTGATATACATTCTATTTTTAGGACACTACGCTGTAAACAAGTACCGATATTTAGGCCGATATTAATTAACAGTGATGACATGTGGACATTTTTTCCTGAAATATCCTTGAAAATATCATTCATTAAGTACTGGCAGTTTTCATTTTTGAAGCGTATTTATTACGGCCTAAAACTAAAATCAGTAATCACATCCTAGAGTTGTTTCTTAATAAACTCATTTCAGAAACAGTGTGAATTTCACTTTTGCGAAAAAATACAAAATTACAATTGTAAAATGTAAATTTAGACTTAAAACAAACCCGGATCCATAAAGAAGATTTTAGAATCCACCTTGTTTACATTTCTAGTTGTAAAATGTAAATATACAACTGCATATGTAAATTTAGACTTCGCATAAACTTGGACCCATAAAGAAATCCCTAGATCTCACTTTAAGTACATTTACAGCTGTAAAATTTAAATTTTCAGTTGTACAATGCAAATTTCCAAATGTAAAATGTAATTTTACAACTGCACATGTAAATTTAAACTCAAAATCAACTCGGACCCATAAAGAAATCCTTAGATCTCACCTTACGTACTTCTGCAGCTGTAAAATGTAAATTTTCAGTTGTATAATGTAAATTTACAACTACATATGTAAATCAAGATTCAAAATCAACTTGAACCCATAAAAAAATTATTAGATCCCATCTTGCATACATTTACAGTTGTAAAATGTAAATTTAGACCCAAAATTAACTCGGACCTGTAAAGAAATCTACCTTGTGCACATTTACAGTTGTAAAATATAAATTAACAACTGCATATGTAAATTTAGACTCAAAATCAACTTGGACCCATAAAGAAATCCTTAGATCTCGCCTTGTGTGCATGAACATGTAAATTTAGATTCAAAATCAACTCGGATCCATAAAGAAATCATTAGATTCCACCTCGAGTACATTTACGGTTGTAAAATGTAAATTTTCAGTTGTAAAATGCAAACTTCTAAATGTAAATTTACAACTGTACCTACATGTAAATTTAGACTCAAAATCAACTCAAACCCATAAAGAAATCATTAGATCCCACCTTGTGTATATTTACAGTGTTGTAAAATGTAAATTCACAACTGCTCATGTAAACTTAGAATCAAAATCAACTTGGACCCATAGAGAAATCCTTAGATCTCACTTTGCATACATTTACAGCTGTAAAATGTAAATTTATAAATGCACATGTAAATCTAGACTCAAAATCAACTCGGACCCCATAAAGAAATCATTAGATCTCATCTTGCGTATATTTATAATTGTAAAATGTAAATTGTCAGTTGTAGAAAGCAACCTTCCTATTGCAAAATGTAAATTCACTACTGCACTTGTAAATTTAGACTCGGAACCATAAAGCACTCCTTAGAACCTACCTTGCGTGTTGATGAAGGCGTTCTTCTGCTTGTACCCGTCCACGAAGTTCGCGTGTATATAATCACTGTCCTTATCATTATCCACCTCGGAAAGGATCACTCTACTATGATCGTAACACAACACATCGGTGTACCTGTTCTTGGGCAGGTTGTTCTTGGTCTTGGCCACGTTGAAGGTGCCGTCGGGCGGCCGCAGCCTAATCTCTGCGTACTCCTGCATGAGCCCCGTTCTGCCCCTGTCCTTCACGTAATCGACCAACTGCACCATGGTGAGGGCGGCGCCGTCGCCGTGCAGGGAGTCGTCATCGGAGAAGCCGCTTGATGCGCTGCTGGGCGGGTTGAGGTTGGCCTCCTCAGCCCAGCTGTCCACGGCGTTGTTGGAGCCGATGTCGATGTCGTTGGGGGTCTCTATGCGCTTCTGGGGGGACGGCGTCTTGCCATCTGAAATAAAATCACAACTATTAGATTGTCATGTGAGTTTTTAGAAGAAAAATAATATTTGCTTCTCTGTTTTGTAAAAAATTCAAAATATTTATCGCTGTACGAAAATTACTTGTTCTAGGAGCAATTGCAGGCCTAATTTCAATTTCTTGCACTCGATTTACTTGGAAAGGTGACCACAGAGATCATCTATTTGATCACAACCTAATACAACTGTAGTGCAAAAATTTGATTTTTTAATTTTATTTAGGACTTAGACAGTCAATTGTAGAATAAAACATTTATAATACATACAATTAGATGTTTTCATCTAAGATTTGTCTCTTGAGCATCTTTTTAAATTTTACGTAGTGGCTGAAATCCTTTACTTTAGGGAATTTCATATGAAAAACCTGATGATTTATTATATAATAATATAAATTTAAAACCATTACCCATTAAATTAGAAACCAAAATAAAATTTTCTTTGCTCTACAATAATTTAGTTAATATTTTTTATTCACACAAATATGACAGCATCAAATTGACAGTCATTAATAAAACTGTACCATAAAGTTATAGTTTATACTTTGTGAGTTTTTATTAGGATTAAACTAAAAACAACTCAACAAAATCAAATTTAAATTTTAACATACTTATATTTTAAAATTCCCGCGTATAATTTGTAGCTCTGGGTGGTGTAGTACAAAAAATGTTAATCACTACATCCCCTAGATAGCAGAGAATACAATGTACAAAAGACTTTGGACAGCCCTCATTAAGTCTTGTTCTCATGAGTCATGGACGCGAATTTGGCATTTTTCATTTAAATTATTAATTTCTGAGTCTCAATTTTTAGCGAATTTCGAATATTATCGCTATTTTCATCATTATGGGGTTAGCAAGTTTAATTTGAGCTTCTGACAATTTACTATGATAGCTTTATGATGAACATAATAGAATGTTGGCAAAATTCGCTAAATGCATAGACCTTATAAATCATGGACACGCCCAAAACCGTTTTCTGCCTATACAAATCGTTGATGCTCAAATGTGTGTAACAGAGATAGAGCTAGTCCGGGCAAAAACCCACAGATCATTGGCCGAAAAAAAAACAAAAACCGTAAATGACAGACGTATGACATTTACGGTGACAGACCGACTCCACCATAGGTTATGAGTCTTTAAACTATTGCTAATAAACCCACTAAACACAACTAAATCACAAAAGGCACACAAATCATTAACAATATTAACAGGAAAGGTTTTGTCAGGTTATGTTTATATATTTTTCTGTCATAGAACATCTGTTTTTGCCCGGACTAGCTTCATCCCTCTTGTACACATCAGGACAGCGGACCTCTCTTTCTAGGGTCGGTCCATGATTTATAAGGTCTATGGCTAAATGTGATCATAGTAGCCATTATGGTTCATCTAATTACCCACAAAACAGCACCAAAATGGCGGCAATCGTGAACATGTAGTAAAAGCTTTTAGAATCTTTACACTGCATCACGTCGATCTATAGCTGCCTTTTTAATGAAATGAAGATAAATAATAGGTTGTGTATTAAATTCGTTCCAAATTTAACGTTCTCACATCATTGCTATGTCACCATATATAAAATTTCGACGTGAACGAATTGTAAATGAAAAATATACTATTTCAAATACAGTAACATTTTTTTAACAAAGAAATGATAATCTGTACTGAAATAAGATACCAGGTCCTTGCATTGCATTTCCATGGCTTTATTTATAGAGTGGATATTTGCAGTAGTAGCCATTGTGGTTCCTGATTAGCAACTAATAAGCACCAAAATGGGGATGACCATGGACAGTGCCTCAAAATTATGTTCTCAAAGCAATTTTTCTTATGCCTGGACAATTTTTTTGTGAAATTACAAATTAATAATACGATAAATTTTATAAAAATAAAAATAGACATAACATAAACCATATTATTTCGCTTTGAAAAATTTTAAGCATACATTCAATTTGCAAACCCGCCCAATAAAGAAGGAATTTAAGTCAATCTGATTAGAGATCTCTTATGTAGATCAATCACTATGACCAAATAATAAAAACTGGTAGGCATCTCTCTAAACTCAATGGTGCCATCTATTAACAGGAAGGGGTACTCTGATACTCACCGTAATGAGGAAGAGGGGATTCCGGTCCCGTAGTGGTCATTGACAGGAGGCAGTGCGACAGCCAACCATTATGGTCCAGGATGAGGGAACCCCCCAACTGGGTGGGCAGCGATTCCCTAGGTATGTGGCTGGACAGTTGAGCCACAGACACGGTATATACTCTCTCTCTTAGTTTCTCTCTTACGAACAATCGCAGGATCTTAAACGGCGCCTTGAACCATAGGGGCGCCGTCACTATGAGCACCTTTTTTAATTTGGCTGGGTACCCCCCCTGTAACAAAAATGAAATAAATAATAATATTTATTAATCCTTATTGCGAAATAATAGTGTTCTAGGCACACAATGTGAAGTTTACCAACTGAGGCTGTAGGTCGAGTTTGGCAACACGGTAAGTGTCTAAAACACCTATTTGACAACAAGTATCGAACAAGATTTTTTGTAAAATCGTTCAATAAATATTCAATATAGTTTCGACATAATCTTCAATTGCATTCGCTAATATGATCGCTAGACTATTTTATTTAAACAACTTGTGCTATGGTACGATGTTTACAAACTGTACATTTTCAAATATTCTGAAATCTGTGAACATTAAAGCCCAATAATTAAACTCGGTATTATTTCTTCATAAAACTTCAGTATGTGTAACGCAGGCAGAAACTGCCTTATGTATATTGATTCCTCAGAAATCGAAGAAATTGTACCAAAAATTTGGTATGCCGAAAAAAAGTATCTAATATTTCAGAGAAAGTTAATTTAGCATATTCTGTAATTATTTCATACTGCAAACTACAATTTATTTGAATAACAATATGGATATTAGTAAATATACCAATATATATATTGTTGTCCTCTAAAGGAAATCGGTTATAGACCCAGAAAATCCAGAATATTTTCCAAGGGGCAGGTTGAAAGGCTTATCAAAGAGGCACCAGATGATGAAAAGTACTTATTCCAAAAAGTTGTCTTGATTGTTAGCATATTTGGAGCCTGTAGGAGAGAAGAATTAAGTTATTTACATAGAGAGAACATTGAAGATGCCAAGTCATTCATTAAAGTGGCTATACCAAAACTAATGTTCCTAGATTATTTAAATTCCAGAGGGAGAAAGAGTAATTTTTTTGGAAATTTTCCACAAATATGCGACGACCATCCATCATTATTGAGCGCAACCGATTTTTTATCAGATACAGGAATCAGTTCAGGTTAGAGGTAGGGATAAACATTAAAAATACTATTTCCAGATTAAAATTCAATATTTGTAAAATAGTAAATATGCTCTGCCAGTGTTTATTAAAGTACTGTAACGGAACATTCTTGTTTTTTGAGCCAGGGCTACCACAAATGCAAACTTCCTAACGTTCGCAATCGCGGAGGTTTCGGATATTGTTGAAATCGTTCATTGTAGTAATACGCCGCCCCCTCCCACACACGATAAATAAAGCCAACTAAGATGCACATTAGGTAAGACCCTTGTAAGACTAATACACAAACAGCGCTGCTGGAGTCGCGGAAGTAACTTTTTTTATGATGCGACAAAAGCAGCGAGAGATGCAACAGAAACGCATCCTACGGACAATACAAAATAGGTCACAGCCTCATTTCCTCGGCGAAATTCGCGTCTTTGTCTAGCCACCCGCCACGTTTACTGCTGCAACGGGAACCAACGCGTTTGTTGCGCTTTAGAACTGCAGCCAATCTGTCTAATATGGCGGAGGAAACCGGAAATGTAGAACTGAATCGATTCGCCAGACAATGTTGCAATATCCAGAATTGGAACTGCACGGAAATCGCTTTTGCGGGCATTTTCCGAGATGATTAATTTCTCCTTCACCTTCATTAGAGATTTAATTGGTTTTCGTAAACTCCTATTGGCCTTGTTGGATGGGCTAACTATATTTAACAAATTGCTATTAAAAGCACACCAAAAAAACAATATACGTACAATACAAATTTAATATACTAATGCTCGCTACAGACTATGCGTGAATTCGCGATTCGCGATTTGTATGGAATTCGTGCATAGTGTGTAGGGTTTTTATGAATGGATTTTTAACGTACAAGACCCTGCACACTATTCGCGAATACACGCATAGTCTTATGTAGCTTATAATTCCACAAATAAAAAACACTTACACTTTATTCACTAGAGAAATAAAACTGGCTTTATTTTACTAGTAAAATAAAGAAGGAGCATTTCTGTTGGTATTTAAAAATATCGTTTTCTTTTACCTCGACTAAGCTTGCGATTGTGGATAAAACGTCGTATTGCATTCGTGTTTCAGTCGGGTTTTATCCATTTAAGAAAATTAATTTAAGCAATGCGTGAATAAAACTGTAATAATTATTTATTGTATAAATGTTTTAAGTAGCATTTTATCCATGCAAAAATGTTTAAACGCGAGAACATAGTTTGGGCGTTAATATTTTTATGTGGATAAAAGGCAATTAAAACACGAATGCAACACGTTTTATTTATAATCACATCACAATCATATTTATGGAGTTAGAATTATTGGAATTTAATAAAAAAATATTCGCACAATTTTTCATTTATTGCCAGCAAAATCCGGGAAACATTAAGAAAAAGTGTTCACCGAATTTAACGAATGGAGGGAAAAACGGAGAGTAACGATAATAAATGATGAAGTCATGCTATCGCATTTTTTAAATTTGAAGAAAAAATATGCAATTTCGTCTATGTGGCCAAAGTATTCGACGTTGAAGGCTATTACAAAGATTTACAAAAATATAGATATTGGAAAATATACAAGCTTACTGCTTGTTTGAAGAGAGAATCGAGAGGATACAAAGCAAAAAAGCTGCAGTATTGGAAAGAGCACATATTAAAAATTTTTGACTGGGGCTTCCGATAAAAAATATTTCATGATTAAGGTAATATCTGTCTACCTTTTACATGTTGTTAGGTATTGAATTATTTTAGGTTACACTAATAATGGGGATTTCTGGTGTCGATGCTGAGAATTGACAAATATGAAAATTAGTGACGTACCGGGCGTTGAATACCTCACACCAAGACGGGAATTTGAAGGAAATTTACAATTATAGAATGATTTTGCGTGAATGATGTTGAAATATACAGAAAATATATTTCTCTACGCCCAATTCCCTTAACACAAGACACATTCTTTTTAAGATACATCAATAAAAAATGTACTTCTCAGCCTGTTGGAATCAACACATTGGCGAAGGTACCCTCAATACTTGCTTCATTCACTGATTGGTGTGCATCTAAGAATATAAAATATGAAGCAAAAGAAAAGGTATTATTAGCATTTTGAAGAATTATCCAAGAAGTACAATCATCTAGTCTTTGGGCGTGCTATTCTATGCTGTGGTGCCAAATAAATGCTGTAATGAGGCTCTTACAAAAGCAGTTGTAGATAAAATACTTTTAAATTGTTCTCCGATATTACATACCTAACTCTCGAAAAAAGTCACAACAAATCAATCGCAACAGCTGCAGTTATTACCGAACACTATCTT
Organism: Monochamus alternatus; assembly: GCA_037114965.1. Taxonomy (NCBI): domain Eukaryota; kingdom Metazoa; phylum Arthropoda; class Insecta; order Coleoptera; family Cerambycidae; genus Monochamus; species Monochamus alternatus. The sequence goes on from CM073428.1 coordinate 20,266,295, forward strand.
AACTTTATTGCAGTCGACTTCGTGATCACCCCGACCTTTTTCGATACGGAGCAGAGCTGAACCTTCGCCACCGTTATCCCATCGATCCCGCGAACGACTGTTTGGCCTTCCGCTCTCCAACGGGAACGGGTCTAATGCCAGGTGTGTTATAAATCGCATCGCGTCTCGGAGGGGTCGAACGCACGGGAGCACCGAGTCTGGTTAAATATTTACCAGCTAGGGTAGTTTGGGGATGATTGTGTTGCCTCAAGTTCATGATTACAATCCTCCTAGCCAGTTAGGTAAGTTGTTCGGATCAAATAGAATCAGAAATCTTATCTGGACCTCGGGTATAGTAAAAAAATGTTTCCTCAAGTACCCACATTTTTCTTTAATTAGGAAATGTTTTTTTAATAGTGTTTTGTAAAGTTATACATTTAGTAACCAATTTGAGTTAGGAAAAGTTCGATTTTTCCTAACTAGTTCGAGAAAAATTTTTCTGAACTCAAAAAATACATCATAATTCTTGAACTAACTATTCATTTATTGTAACTTAAGCCATTATTATAAATGTTAACCGTAACTTTTCTACAATTGGTTATGGAAAGCCCTGTGCATGTATTTGATGTAGATGCCCAGTTTGTATTTATATTGATCTCTCTTTGACCCAATATATTTGAGGCTACTTGAAGTTTTGTATCAAATTAGACAAAACAAAAAGTTTCCATCTACATATTTATCATATACTGATTATTTGTACTCCTTTTTTAAAAAATAACTCTCTCGAAACCTCAAGAGTCTTAAACCGACGACGTGCCCAACAGCGCGGGAGCAGCCAAACCAATGAAATGGTAGTAGCTTGTGAGGGAGGTAAACAATAGTTAAACGAAGAAGGTAGTGTAGATTACTTTGCTATTAGAGGTGGGAAAGGGTCATGATATGCAATGAGTCAGAGGGATGTCTAAACTGCAGAGATCTGTAACAATTTGTGTAGTTGCATACATGATTTTTTTAATAGTGTTTTGAAAATAGCTCAAATAACTTTAATTATCATAATTTTTTAATATATTTCGATAATGTGAATTGAGCATCCTGAGGGAATGTTGATATAGAAACGAATTTGTTTATAATTGTTAATATTAGGTCTGTTCAAGCAAGGAATCGGTAATGGTTTCAAACTGTCAGAAATATTAGAAATTTCAGTAAACATGCGTGCAGGAAGTTTTTGGACGAGCGTTTTTAATAGTCAGTGATTTATGAAAAATGTCAGAATCGTCTGCTTACAACGATAATATGGAAGATGATATAGAAGAATCATCAAAAATCGCAATTGAATCATTATTACCTACAAAATCCAAAGATAAATATGAAAACACGTATCGCTTATCTGGAGAGTGGAGTCATCAAAAGGGTAACTGATATCACTGAGGCAGTTATAGTAACCTATTTTGAATAAAAATCTAGAGTCTATCAGAGTTATATGCTGTAAAGTCTCTACTCAATGATAATAACAACAGTGTCAGCAAAAAAGAATATTGACATAAAGAAATTTCCAAGTTTAATTGCTTTAAACTTAAATCGAAACGACATAGATGCAGGAAGTCTAGTGATTTAAGAAAATCAGAAGATGAGAATTTTTTTTAAAGAAGCACATGATAAAACCTACTTGATAATGAAGGTAAAGTGTAATTTTCACACTTCTCTCCAAACACAAATTGATTCTTATTGTAGATAGTGTTGATATTGATAGTGGAGCATGCCGTCGTGAAGAACTAACAATTCTTCAGCTTGAACATATAAAATACAGGAGATAATATATAGTGATAGAGATTCCCAGCACAAAGACGAAGGTGAGAAGAGAATTTACGGTTTTTAATGGGAACATACCTATCTGTGTCAAATTTTGATGAAATATGTGCTTTAGAAAATTTACATACGTTTATTAAGCAAATCATTTTTTAATGTTATATCAACTCAAAAAAATAGGATTATAATACGTTGTTATAAGTGAGAGTAGATACTATTTTTGAAATTCTTGCCATAGAAGAACAAAAGACTCCAAGGGTTGGACGAGGATTATAATATACTTCCAGCGTGCAGTTTACCCTCACCCGCACCGTACCAGCTGAGGGTAATCGAGGAAAGCATGAGTCATCCAGCGCAACGTGTATGCCACTTCGTGGCTATGGAGGGTCCTTTGTACATGTTTAGGCAGCAGGAGAGGCTTACATAACGATGCATCGCACCCTTACTTTCGTATCCGAGGGGACTCCATTCGTAACGTCAATTGTAAAGTCTTGGTTCTTCACAGGCGGACGTCCGCCAAGGGATCGAACTTGTGCACTTTTATGTTGGAGCGGCACGCCAGGCCATGGCAAAAGCTACGCGTCCAGCCAATGCATACATTCTTATGGAGATGTTTATAATGGAGTACTAAAACCGAGCCAGGCGCTAAAGCAGAAAATATAGAAAGTAGCAAGGTATTATTTGCGCGAGGCGCGATGGTCGATATACTATACCCGAGGTCCAAAATAATAGAGAGTGATTCCTTCACAGCATTTAGGTGAGTACACGAGGTGAGGAAAAATTGAATGGCGAAAACCGCATTCCGATGTATCGATTTGTTTAAAAGATACATGGTGTTTCTAATTTTTTGCAATTTCTATGAAGCTTTATTAGATTTTTGTAAAAACATTATTTATTCATTTTTTTATGTAGATTTCAGTGGCGTATGCAGTTTTTTTAAATGGAACTCCCTGTATTTTATCTCACGGTTGGATAGCATTTTTCATTGACTTTCCGACAATGTAATATACTTTATATTTCTTTATAGCAATATGTGTGCAAGTTTTCCTTTTTTATTGTTAACTTCTACTGTTAACTAGTTTATATTTTACTTCTTTACGGTAAAAATTGTAATTAAAATCATTTCTAAGTAATCTTAGTAATGAACTTGTATTATTATCCGTTTAGCTTAATGATATACTAAAGAAACTGGCTCACTCTATACAAAATATTTTCTTTTTCGTATTTTATTAAGAAAATACCATTAATTGGCTGTCGATTCTAATAAATTATCATCATCTGATGAAGACGAAATTCGGTATACGTATTGCTACGATTTTAAGTTTACAACTGTGGCCAAACTGTTAGAATATTGAAATTTATAAACTAGAAGAGTCCCTGGCGCTTCGCTCCATCATAAACACTGTCGCACGCTTCCTAGCTCTTTTCTTGGAGTTTGGCCTGCAGCCCGGCGTGTGGCTTTTGTCGTGGTCTGGTGTGCCGCTCCAACATAAACCCGCGCTTACGCTGCAGCGTTGTCGGTACCGCGGATGTCATCTAACACCGAGACCTGGCAACATCCAGCTCCCCCAGGCAAAGAAAACTATATTACCTATATTAACACCAATTAGCAATTATACTATCGCCTTAAATTAAATTAGTTTATCGCACCCTACTTCGTAGCCAGTTTCTGTTTGTACAGTTAAATTCTACCTAATACATGCGTACGATCAGTATATTTAAAGTTAGTTTAACGATCTGCAATAAAGATGTTTTAATGGTTGTATATGGCGTGATAAATTAATAACTGTTGCATTATAGACTGATACTTCTTCGGGAATGGTAGAATTTAATGTCCAGGAAGCTATAAACTGGAACTGGAACAGATCAAACAGAAGTCAAGGAAGTAATATCAAGCGCTGTAAGGATAATAGTATGCAAAAGCGACTGTTTCTCGTTCATTTGAGGTCTCCTTCTCGTAATTGTGAATTAGAAGAGATTAAAAATTGTTTGTTTTGATCGTTTGAAAGTGTTTGAGACAGAAAAATGTCTTTAAACTAATCCGTTATCATCGCATCAACGGTTGATCAAAATTGAAAATATAATCGTAATATGCATATACAGGGTGAATCTTAAATAAGTACAAATATTTTAACTGCTGGTGTAGTTCGTCATTTAAATCAGTCTAGTGAAAGCCATTTTTAAAAATTTCTAATATTTACGGAGATATTAATTTTTTTTAAAAATACCCACATTTTGAGGACCGCTGGCTGATTTTTCATCCAACAACGGAATGAAACATATGATTTGTTGCGAGGTTGCCATATCTCCTCCAATATAAATATTACGTTTCCTTTAACGTAATAGTTCTATTTTACAAAAAACTTGTTTTAAGCATAAGTACAGTAAAATTGGGTATGTAGTATGATACGCAGCAATATTAACATAAATTTTAACATCTGAACTAACCTTACTATACTTCAACGATTAAAAATACAGAATTTCCGCAAGTTCAATACTACCGTAAAATATTTAGGAAGATATTACGTGATATTACTATGTCCAATGTTCAAAAATTATACATAAACGTGCACACAAGCTTACCTGTTTGTTAAAAAATTAACTATTTAATTAGTAATCCACATTTCACAAGTTAAATGTCATTGTACACTGTTAGAAAGGGACACAAAACACAATTTCCTTAAGTTATTTTATGAAGAATAACGAAAAACTATGCATGCGTTTTTTATTTAAAATTGAAAAAATGTCAACTTTTAGCAAATTTTATTGCTATTTTCATGCATTATGTGGGGTTAACAAGTTTGACTTGGGCTTCCGATAATCTGTCATGACAGTCAATGACAGTTTGATAATAAAAAATAATATAAAATGTTACACTTGACAAAATTCGCTAAAAGTTGAGATTTTTTCTTCCTTGAAGCAAAGACATTTGTGTAATACTGGCAACACTGTGAACCACACGTTCAGTCTGCAGCACTATGATTCATAAAAGTATGAAGGTTCGGTCTAGGCCAGCGGTCCTCAACAAGTTTTCTACTGAAAAATTACGAAATTTATTTAAAATTTCACTTTTTTATTTCTGATTTTTTTGTAAAAAAACTATTAATTATGTGTTCTACACACAAAACTATACTGCTGGTTAAAATATTTGTACTTATTTAAGATTCACCCTGTATATATATCGAATTTACGCACTCTTTAGTTTTTGTATATTTAATTTACAAATTCTCAAAACTAATATCCTAGTATCTTTACTGATTCTAACCACATCTGATATAATTTCTCTTTATTTAACTTCTCTCTACTTCGTATTTTGATTAACCTATGCTCTCATTAATGACAAGTTGAGGACAGCATCTAAATAGTTATATAAAATGACAAAGGGAAAAGTGAACTGAGTCTGACTACATCTCACGTATCAATAGGGTTGCCACCTCTCCTTCACGTTGGAAGGACAGTTCTTACTTCAGTCTCTGTATCCTTCCGTCCTTACCTTTACTAGAAATGCTCTTACTTGGGGGAAAATGTTAAATTCATGTTAAAATAGAATTATCGGGAACACAAAGAGACGAAATATGTCAAAAATGCGTTGAAATACAATGTAAATTAATCTAAGAATGTCCTTACTTGAGCATATGAAAAGGTGGCAACCCTACGTACCAACTTTACAGAAACATAATTATTAAATAGACCTATAGCTAAAAAATCAAGTCATTCTGTTAAAGAATAAAGGAGAAAAATGGTTTACAGCTTATTCAGGTATTTCAAAACCAGCTTTAAGATTTTGTTCATTAAAAAAATTGTTTTCAATATGATTCATAAAAATAAAATATATCATATTTTTGCTGTTAATTTGTTGTTTTGGCCATTCTTTCACGTCTTAGGTTTCTTCACTCAATTTCATTATAAATATCCTCATTATTTATTACAATTACGATTTATATTCACCATCTACGCTATAAAACCAAAATAAAATACTAATCGGAATTTTTTCTTGAAGGTCACCATATTTCTCGCCATGAAATTATCAAATTTCTGATATACCTCTCAATACCCAAAAATCAGCACAAATAACATTTTATGTTACGTTTTTGACTGTTATTATTTGAATCTTGTTCGTATAAAATAATAACATTTAAAAAGTGTACAAGACAAGGACAAGACATGTTACATTTTAACAATCATTTTCACACGCCTATAAATAAAAGTACCTAAACGATTTTATATCTAGTACTAAATTTATGTTATAATATATTTACAACTTCATTTAAATTTAAAACATCTGTATTTTCACAAATTTCGGTAGGTTTAGTACCATTTTTTGTTGTTATTTGTTCGTGTTTCTTCGATATCCTTGAAAATACCCAGACGGTATGAGATAACATTTCTGATATTTGCTAACCTTTATATAGTTCATTTGTCTTTGTAGAGAGTGAATAAATATGTAATAATTTCATAAAACTAATATACATATACGAAATTTTTCAGATAGTTCAAGTAGTCTCATAGAAATCATAATAAGCAATGTTAGTCGCGTGAAACTTCTCAACATTTCAGAACTTCTTAACTCCTCTACGTATAAAACAGAGCTCTTCAAAATAAACTTGCAGAGAAAGCCGTAACGTTGAAGTTAAATCCCACAAGTGTGGTGTGACGCAAAACTGAGCATTAAAATATGCACATTTCGTATAACATTTTCCTCTCCGCTGAATATAAATTGCATTTTCTTGTCTAGCCTTGCCTCCATTTGGGAGTTGGATATTTTACGTGGTCATGAATTTCATTAAAAGGCGTAAAGATTTACATACATTGCATAAGTCGTGAAAAATGATGAAAAATAAAATTAAAGGCTACCAGTTTGATGTTTCTTAGAAGATCAACTACGAAATACTACTTTAATATGAATATCTGTATTTTTTACGAATTTAGGCCAATCATAAAATCAACGGTAAAAAACACATTTTCTATTTTTATAGTAATATAGCAGACATGCGACTTGAATTTATATTATTAAAACTCTTTCTAAATGCGCCAGTGCCATTAAACTTTAGACAAGTTACTGTTTATGACCAGATAATGATCTAAATACTATCAGGTTGCACATAACCATCACCAAAACGTGACCAAAACTAGTACGTGTTCCGACGATAATGATATTGTTATAAAACAATTCGATTGAATGGCATTGGTGGAATACACACGACTGAATACTAAAATATATGTCGCACTTCCGTTACACTTACCATTTTCTCAATGATAACATACAGGGTGGCACGGCGAAAACTGGATGAAGGTAAATCGACGAAAATCCATATTATTCGTCTTTGAACAATGCCATGAGAAGTTCAATCAATAATCTGCCAAATGTCATCAAAATATGTCACGGTGACAATTATTTTTTAACAAATTAAATTTAACTACGATTTAACTAAATCGAGTTATTTTAGGAGATATCGGAAAATTGAAACGTGCTTTCGTTAGCAAACTTTACACAAGGACTTCAATTTTTTACCAAAGGAACAATCAAGCATCGCACTACTGAGATATTGATATCAATTTGGTTTTCTCCCTTAAAACACCCTGTATATTTTTATTTAATGGGTTCTCTCTACTGTTCGCTAGATATTGATGATTTTGTAATTCCATAATTAAAATTTTATAATTTTTTATAGAGAATACAAAACTATATTTGAATTCATTTTATGGAGCAATTTAAAGAATAAAGTTTATAAATTTAAACAATTATGCATCATTTTTGGGTATTGATTTATATAATCTGTAGCTTCTTGTATTTTAATTTCTAAAACAGTGGTTGGTCTATTTTTATAAACACTACTCTTTAAATAGCCCCACAAAAATGTATCACGTGGTGTCAAGTCTGGACTATTCATCGGCCATTGTATTATGGTGCCATATTTTCCTAACCATTCATAACTATTATTTAAATATTTCATAACTTATCTTACATTATGTGGTGAAGTTCCATCTTGCTGCCGTAACACTCCGTCGAACTATCAAATTAGGTAATAAAATCATTTATTTCGTGAACTATAAGATCTAAATAACATTGGCCATTTAAATTTTCCTTTCGGCACCATACGATGGCTAGCAATAGTCCATGTGGAATGTTAATGTTGTCCAATCAAACTATGTTGACCATTTATAACGTTTCCTTAAGATACTTTGCTACTTTGCTTAGAAGTGAATCACGTTAATTATTTTACACTGTTTAAATATTGTGACAATATCCTCATTGTATAACCAAGTAGTCCACTTGTCTGGTTTATTCACATAAACTGTGCTTCTGAGATAACCCCACAAAAAAATGTGGCAGAGTTAAATCAAGGAAGCGTAGTGACCATTTTGTGACCCTTTTCTGACTGTCCAGGCAATTTGAGAAACCTTCATACTGCTGATACCAGACATCAATAGTAGGCATAATTCGTTACCATCATTGAAACTATGTGTTTACCTTGTGATTTTATGTGTTTTCTTTAGTTTTTAGTAACTATATTTTCATTTTTAAACGTTTTATAGAGTATAATTGCCTCTTACAATTTCAGATATAAAAAAACAGTTAATCCAGTTAGCTCCAGTATTTTACATACGTTTTTCATTACTTACAGTTAGATAAAATGCCTATTTATTATAAGAAAATCGAACGGAAGGAATAGGTAGGTACTAATAGATAATAGAAAACTTTTAATGCCCCCGCCGTTATCTTGTTCCATAACCTAGAAAAAAAAAAAACCGGCGAACTATATTGCGGGAAAATATCTGTACCCGACACAAATTTCTTTATTTAGTAACTATAAAACGATTAAAATTAAAATAAGGCACTAAAAACTGAAGAAAAACTACAACGTAAACACAGGAATTGAATAGGTTTATTTCCATAATTCAGAATTTGGTTCAAATAAGAATTTTTATAAGGTAGATAGTATATAAAATATATCACATTAATTAGTATTGTGTATACAGTTTTACTAAATTATATGACTTTTAAAATGGTATAAAATTTAATGATTTAAAGCTGATTCGAAATGCGTTCTTATTGGTGATGACGTAGGAAAGTAGTTCTAGAAAGGGCTCAGTTATGTTGGTTGCGGGATTCGGAATTTGACTTGACAATCATTCTGTCATTTCATTCATCTTCACCACATGTTTTGAGCCTATAAGAGCGGTTGTGTTTTATTTGTACTGTCTAAGTGAAGTCATACAAATTACAATTAGTATTTGGACAAGATGGTACAAAACACCACTTATAAAATTTATATGTTGCAGCCATCTTAACGCTCGCACGTGCTTTTGGTCTTATAATGACAACTACTTTGCCATGTCATCGAATTATGCAACTCAAAATACACCACGCAAATATGTTTTTGCGACAAATTTTACGGCTTTAACTTAGCGATGAAATTACTTCCAAAATACAAAAAAAAAATAATTAAAAATATATATAGCGTAACTAAGACCTAGAACCAATTTCTACCATTTTTGAAAAAAGTGATAAAACCTTATTATGACATAATAGCGAACTTTAATGTTGCTTGCTGGTTGCCTACTCTGACTCTGTAAACGTGCGGCGGACGGGTCGCACAGGCGGCAGTCATAGTTAACCCTGTATATGCTAATTGATCCGCTTGAGTATTTTGTTAATATCAACTACAGAAAAAATATTAATTTTGTTGCATAACTGTGGAGGACACTGTGTTTATTACACCCGCAAATCGCAAGAAGAAGCTCCTATTCTCGAAGCGGAGTGACCCACATACACTTATTTTTAGCGTGCACATTTTCGGAGGTGATTCCTCGAATTCACTTTGCGTGGCAGTTCCACAAATCAGTTCGGGTCCCAGAACGGCTGTCCCATCGACATTACTCAACCCGAAAGGGCTCGCTAGGTCGACACGCGAACGGGTCGTTCCCTCTGATTCGGAAACAAAACCGCGTCGTCGGGTTTATTGAAACATGCAGCCGTAATCCTTTTGGTAGGTCGACCCGAGACCCACATCAAGTTACGTGGCGGCCTTTGAGGCCGAGAGGAGTGGATTAATTTTGGTTTTCTCAATGAGGTTATGTCGAATAAACATAAATTTCAAAGCTAGTATGATTGTAATTCGGCTATAGAGCATCTGCGGCACGTGATCAAAGTAGGCGTGGCTACTGGCTTGGAGGATAAACAAACAGCGATCATAACCTCAAATGTATTTATTACTATTTATTTATTATATGTTTTCACGTTATCTTCAGTGGTTGTGTTCTGGTTATAGTTTATTGTCAGGGTTGCCACCCGTCCCGTATTTCAAAGGACAGTCCCGTATTTCAGTCACATGTCCCGCCGTTAGTTCATACGGGACGTTAAAAGTATCGTATTTTGGTATTCAGAAAAATAAAATGTCAATCCACACCCAAGCAATCATTTGCATAAATTATTTTTGGCCAAAAATATAATGACAATAACATTTAAGTGTCGGACAACAGCACTGACAGATTTAGTGTCAGTGCTTAGACAGATCTGGCGCCAAGAAGAAAAGTGTCAAGTTTACTTAAATCTAAAGTTTCTATTCTTGCCAAATGCCTTGTTTTGTTGTCTTTGTTACTTGTATGGTGATTGGTGACTCCTCATTTATGTGTCATTCTATTTAACAGTTGAGTTTTCCAGTGTCTTGCGCGGTGCTTTACAATAATTTGGCAATTATTTTAAATTATTTACTAGATAATTATTAAGGTAAGTGCCTAAGGAGTTTAGCATAGTTTAAAAAATTTTAAAATTATTTTTTTATAATCATTTAAAAATTAAAGGATATGGATAAATATTAATGGGGACCTCGAAAAAGGACCATCTACGCCACCAAAAAAAGCAAAGTGCCTCTGCAACTATCGACTAACGTGGCAGACTGAGTATATTTGGTTAATAAAGGGTTCAAACGATTTTTGTGCAAGATGTCTACTATGCAAAAAGGATTTTTCAATTAGTCACGGTGGCCTTAGTGATGTCAAACTGCACTCTAATACAAAAGAGCATAGAAGACGCGAATATGTCGAAAAATCTTCTCAAATTTTAACAAAATTTTTTGCAAACAGAAAATATTCAAGAAACTATCGATGTTACTGCAGCAGAGCTTGGGCAAATCTACCACTGCGTTAAGCATAGTCAATCTTACAATTCGTTAGATTGTGGGCTCAAACTTTTACCAAAAATTATAAGATTCTGAACTACTAAAAAATATATAGTCGCAGAATTTGCCCCGCTCGCACCCAATTCGACGACAGTGGTATCGCGAAACGCCCCGATCGCCCATACGCGATTAACTTATTTTAAGCAATTTGACCTTGAAAATTTCAAAATTGTCGCCTGCGGCGCTAACCTCCCCCCCTCTCTTCAACTTATATAATAAAAAAATAATGTGTCCCGTATCTTAAAATTCAAAAGGTGGCAACCCTGTTTATTGTTGTTATTATTTTTCGTTTTTTTGTGGCTACAATATTCCTTCATTTATATAATCATGTATAGTGAATATTATTATACACTGAAAGTCATAGATGCTGAAAGTGCTGATAGATATAGACATAAAATAAGTGAAATTGGAATAGATCCATACACATTCAATCTGATAATGAAGAAGATTTTCCTAAAACTTTATATCCAAATACTGTAAATTATCTGTTATATGATAAAAGTGCTTATACACATACATCAAATTTGTGGTTTTTTAGGTACTGAAATCTCGAAAAATAAAATTACTGATGTTTTGTTTATCCACTTTTACTGTTTAAACTCTTCTCAAATAATATAATAACTTTTAAAAAGCATTTGTATGAAACACATTATTTCGCTATTCTAACCCCACATTTTAACAATTATTTTCAGATACTTATCAACAAACGTGAACAATCTTATATGCAGAACTATGTAAGTTTATGTTATAACAATACTTACATCTATTTTAAAAAATACGTATTTTGAAAGATTTCAGTAGGTACCTAAACATTTGCTGGATAGATCGTTTTCTGACGTTATGTATTGATTTTACTTCGGTACATTTAAATATTCGCAGGTGGCATGAGATAACATTCTTGTTATTTGCTAAATTCTATATTATTCAGTTCTTAAATTACTTATTACGTATTTGTACAAATCACTATTTCAAGAATATGGCGCCCTTAAAGCATAGTAAAGGCTTAGAAAGTAATTTTTCTCACCGAAAATGTACGCATATTATGTATATAGGTATGCATATACAACATGCTAAAACAGTTTCATTTCAAATAATCTAAATTACCTACAAAATAAATATTTATTTATAACTAAAAAATGGTACTCCGATATGGTATTCATTCTACAAGATTTTATATAAAATATTAACTTTTCACAAAAAAAATATTACTGAAAACATTTGAATTCGTAAATAGCAGAAATATGTGCCAGTTTTAAACAAAGTTTTCCAAAAGTACGTATCCACAGAATAAGAATAAATAAAAATTTACTCCTGAAATAGGTTGCCACTAAATACAATCAATACATATGCTGCTGTGGCGTTTGCACAGCCACGGAAAATTGATATGATTTATTTTTTCAAACCTCTTTTTCTTCATTTAATAATTTTCGCCTCATACATATCTATCTTTTCTTGATTCTTTTGATGAAGTACCAGATGTATAACTCATTGATGAAGTACCAGATGTATAACTCATTCACAGTGGGGATCCAATCCGGATTATTTTGCTCGTGCAAATTTGCAGGTTTCCCTATAGTATAATAAATGTATAATTTTTGCTCTTTTATGTTTTGAACATATTCTTCCAAATTTAATTTTGGACTCTGTAAGGTCAGCTTTTTTCAAACTATTCATCCAAGCCTTTCGCCTCTCAGATGCTAACTGGTTAAATTGTTTATGTCTGTCGAATTCAGAACGAATTCTGAAGAAACTAACATTGTCCCTTGCAGAATTACTGCCACAGTTTACTACCATACAATAATTAGGCATTTTATAATACAAATAACATTGAAATATTTAATAATAAATTGGAATAAATATAAGGTTATACTTTTGTTTATCCTCCAAACAACGACCTTGAAAATCGTGACGTCACGTGCAGATGCCCTATAGATAATTTAGTTTTTAAACTGCTCTTAAGCTCTTCTTATGCTGTCGCCTAACAGTATCTGACCGCTTTATCTGAGTCTATCGGTGTTGCCTGTTGTTACCTTCTTAAACCAACTATTTGAAACATACATTACCTAAAGCCTATACAATTAACGTGGTAGCATGCGTAACTGCAATGGAAAATAATTTTGAATGAACAATTTCTGACTACACTTTACTTTAAAGTTTCGGTGTCAATGACCTTTGACAATGACCTAATATCGATTGAACACCTGCTCTGATACCAATAGGGCGGTAGATGGACAAAAAAAACAATAAACGTTAATTCAACGAAAACAGAATAGCCATTTGGCTTTATTTTTATTCAATTTAATTCAGTTTTACGACCTAAAATTTCCTGGCGGCCCATATTGATACCAAAATACAAGCAACGTGTGTGATAGGTAAGAACAGACGAAACTATATACTAGATACTTTTCAGACATGTTTACCAACACAAGAACGAAAATATCTGTCAAATCGGACAAATACAATTCGAGATATTACAAAATTCCCATTACTTTTTGATCACACCTCGTATAATTAAAAAATTCAAGAGCAAACCAATAACAATCAATTTGGAAAGTGGAAGTAATAATAATAATCACAATATAAGTTGCCACATATTTTGACGTTTACAGACAAATTTTAAAAAGTGTTAACTTCAGATAATTGACAGAGACTGGGTGACAGAGACATTTATATGTTACGAAACTATTACGGATATTCGGATTAAAGACGACTGTCGGCATGTGTACGACAAACAATTACCTCATCTAGGAACGGGGAAAACTGCGTTGCTAGTCTACGAAAATGATCGCGGAATCTCGCGCGTGCAAGTATGACTAACGAACGGGTCGACCGTCGGATAAAAACACACGGCGAGTGCATGAGCGTACGCATAGGGATATGCCATAAAAATCGAGACTCAGAAACATTTTTCATTGGCTATAAGTAATTCGAAATTTTGGAACATTATTTTGAGAAGAAAACTGTCAGAAACGACATAACATTTCGTAGTTTGTTGTAGAGTAATATAAACTCATTAAATATGCATGCCTGCCTATACTCTCTTATATTTTATATGGGGCAATACTAAAATATATGTTTGGAATTATAAGAATCTGAAAGTTTTTCCTTTAGTCCTCAAATCCAAATATTTTATATCTTTCATTACTATTACGGAAATTTAATTTATGACCTAACAAATTATAGACATTTACAAGGCCTTCAAAACAACAAATTATATCGGGTATAGGGATTTTTTAAAAATAACATGACATGCCATTTTAAAACTTGTTTCATCAATACTGTCCATTTTAAAAAATACTATTGTAAACAACCCTCAGTTTAAAAAAAAATTGGAAGAAGCTTTATATTGTTTCTTTTTCTTCGCTATATTTTGACAAGTTCTTAAATATTAAAAAGTTGTACCATGCATCTAAATAAACCAATGTAACAAATAAAAGCTCTTTATTAATAGCTATGATTGCAACTTTCCGTGTCTGTAAAAAAAATAAAATTAATTAAAAAATTATTATATCCCATCAATTGGTGATGAAATTTTTCTAAACTTCTTGGAAGACATCCAATTTTTGTAATTTCTGACAGTTTTTTAATATTCTCTTAACAAAGGTGTCTCAGTTCGTAAGTAAATTTAAAAATTTTCAGTTAAATTTCAACAAAAACATAAAATTATTCGTTTATTCATATAACGTCAAGTCATCTCAATTCTTGCCGCGACTTTAGTTAGCGACTGATTAAAAAATAAAAAAGACGAAAATAGAGCACTTATCGTTACATAACATTATTACGATTTAGCGAATTTTGTAGGTACCTCTTACTATTTGCAACATTGCCAGACATTCTTAATTAAATCACCCTGTATGTACAGACGTATAGACTTTGATGTACCTACCAAATACGTACTTGAAATTGGGTACACTTGCATTGAAATGCGAGTAAAACAACTACGAAAAACATTAAATGGATTTTCTGAAGATATCCGTACCCTTTCTGAAACGACAGGGGCACGCCCATGACCGCGCATTTCTCTCCGTTCGACCACATGAATGGACGGATGATTTAATTACGATAGTAGGCGTGTGCTCTCTGCCAAGGTCGCCAAAGGTTAATCTTCGGCGCAATTCGCAAACTTGGAAATCGCTCAGGGGTCCGTCGCCGTCGAGGCGAGAACGTTCTATGAGGTCGCGGTCTAGATGCATCGTGGACAGCTCTATACCGAGCTGATCACGGACTTTACAAAATCAATCTATGCGCATCCGACTGGTTCTACTACGCTATTTAGATATCAAATCATGTTCTGTGGAAAATATATTCTTATTAGCTCTTTTAATTGACACGACTGGCCGAAATTCTTCAAAAAAGGTTTCAGTAAGTCCAGCTTCGATCTACTAGTACAAACGTGCATATTTGAAATCAGATTTTTCACTAGACTAGAACGAGATTTGGTTTGCGATACTCCCAGATAGCGGCCGCTTGTGAGTTTCCTGCTCAAGTCTACTCCACAAGATGTACGAGACCGGCGAACCCTTTGGGATGTGTAGCGAAAACCGCGAAGCCGGTGGTCAGGTCGAAAAACCAGACCATAACCTAAACCACCTACTCTGATTCATATATTATAAACGATTTTGGGGAACTAACTTAGCAGCAATGCATAAATATTATAACAAAAATAGCGTAACAATTTCAGTGTTTAACAATTTGTATATTTCTGTTATAGAATTGTTTTTGATAGTTGCATATATTTGTGGTAAGAATTCAGATGACTTACCTCATACGAACAAATGAATACTTATATTTACATCAAAATATTTAAGAAACTGCAACTGAGAGTAATATATATTCACTGAATATTTGCACTATATTTAACTGAATTACAAAAATTATTGTTTTTAATGCGACAAACTATTATCGAAAATTACGTTGACAATAAAAACAATTGCGTAACGTCAGCCGTGACGTAAGTCATCTGAATACTTGCTGCAACTATATTAAAATTAAGGTATGTTTTAATAATTGCATCACAAAAATTGAAGGTGGGTTTAGCATGTAGTTTTCAAATGAGCAAAAATCATCTTAATGATCTAATATAATATAGATATTTTTATTTAATTTTATGAATTTCTAGTAAATTTTACCCACCTAATTCTAGGAAAGAATCGATTCCAAATTACTTCTAATTATACGGTACCCTAGGTCTAGATTTCCACTGAAAACCTAAAATTATATACAGCACTTAAATAGTCGATAAATACTAGGAAACCGATGGAAATTTAGCAAAATATTTCTACTTATTAAAGACACATCGGCATAATAATTATTTAACAAATAATTGTTGGTTGTGCACTAAAAGTCACAATAATTGTGCATGGCCAGTTTCCTGTTTATTTTTATTAAATAAATAAATAATAACGAAATCTGATACAAGCTCTCAAAGTAAGAGTATTTTTATAATGAGGTACACTGTTTTAAAAAATGTAATCAAGTACTTCATTACATAATATCAAATCACTAATTTACAAGCTTCTCAAAATAATAAAAAACTGTGACTACCTAGTTCTAGGCAGCGCGATTCAGAACTTATCTAAAAAAAAATTGGGAATATGTGTCATGAAAAATGGAGTCAATATCGTAAAAAATTGTTTTGTAAAATTCAAAATTATTAAAGCTCTAGTAGTTTAAAACCTTTACATCGCTGTACTACTGTAGTCTAGAGCCTAGATTTCAAATATGCGATTATTTATCATATTAACTTTTTTGTGATGCAAGAATTTACATTAGTTTTTCAAATATCAAAAATGACTTGATGGGTATCGTTTTAGTTTACCGTGAAGTGAAAATGCTTGTGCATGTGCCAAAGGCAGCTTTTACGGTGTGGAAGTGTAGTGCAAACGCAGGCGTGACGCGGCAAATTTGCAACCGAATCATGAAAGAGATGGAGATCCAGGGCGTCCACGGTGTATTGCAGCAGTGTGGCGTATTATACACGAGGCTCAATTATATCCGTACCATTTATAGTGTGTCCAAGCATTAATACAAGGGAATTGTACGAGGAGGACAGGTACCATGACCACCACTATCTCCCGACTTTAAATCATTTGGATTTTTGTGGGGATATTTAAAAAATAAGTATATTGCACCGAAGTGGACACTATTGACTGGACACTGCCAATAACTTACAAGTTTACACCGGTCAAGAAGCAGAAACATATTTTACTAAATAAAACCACAAACTAAATCTATTAATAATTAATAACAATAGCGACAAAAGCAGCTGAATTTGCCTTATAAAAATAGGTGTTGTAAAATGTAATTTATTTCTTTCCTTGTGAATTTCTTTCAATTTTTTGTCCGGTCGCCGATTATACGCCTTATCAGGTTTTATAGTGGACCAGTTTCCAGTGCCGTGCAGAAGTGTATTTTTAAATCATTTTCGGACTGCCCTTTTTGATTCTTTACAAAATTATATGTGTAAGAGTTCCCTGTACATTTAAATTTTTTACAATAATTGTAAAAGCGAATAGGGAAAAATATTTTTCTTTTCGTAAAAAGGTCACTAAACCGCAGTTGTTTTCGAGTTGAACAAACCAACATCCGCATTCTCGATCATTTGAGTAATACTTGGACGCGTCGACTGGAGAAAAACAATTCAGGTAAAATGTTTTCGTATTATTTATAAGATTTTTTGTGGGTTTTCCCGCAAATCTGCAAGGCATATAACTCGAAATAATTAAATTTGACGCCATGCCAGCCAACTACGGCGATACCACGCTGTCTCTTGCCAGCTGCTCTTGGTCTCAGTGACTCAGTTTTTCGGTTGTGTGTCACTGAACAAAAATGTCACATGATGAAATTTTCAGATTGTTAAAATATGGTGGATTATGAAGAACTTTGTTATAGACGGGAAACGACTGATTGAAAATGTTTGCTTATCATTTATGACGATGCTTCATAAGGTTAGAACATAAAAACTGGGTAATACTATATTATTTCATAATATACAGGGTGTCCGGGATATGAGGTAAGATACAATTCCAAATAGCCGTGCCGATATAACTTTTTATAGTCGAGCAGTGGGTTCGATTGGAGTAAAATAAACACTGACTGATGACGAAATTGACATCATCTATAGAATCATAATAATATTCACAGAATTTGCCCCGCTCGCACCCAATTCGACTACTGTGGTATCGCCAAACGCTAGATTGCCCCGGTTGCCTCTACGCGATGCTGGTGAACAAACAAAATAATGCCGTGTATCGAGGCGCGACTGGAAAATTGAGAATCGACGAGAATCGTTGGAGAAATGGATCTAGAGCTGCTAGAAAAATACCTGAAATATTCGTTTGGTCTATAAAAGAAGAATAAACGGCCGGGTCAGTCAGTCTTGAATTGAAGTTTTCATTTGGATGGTTCAGTGAGATCAATTGGCGATTCAGAGCAATTTAGATAGTGACTAATTAAATAGTGTTTAGTTGAGTTGTAATTAGTATTCGATAGCGTACATAAATATCAGTAAAAATCAACTGGTAAAAGAAAAATACGGGTTAGGAAACCCGTGACAATATACTATGCATATATCCACATTGTAATTTAGTAATAAAAAAAATAAATTCTATATTATATTTATTAAGAAATTTAACACATGCTTTCAATAAAACAATTAAAAAATTTCTATCAAGTGAAATCTAGATTATGATATGGCATCTGCTTTGGGGTAGATCCACTTCATTTAATGTTTTTTTAGCTCAAAAACGCGTGTTAAGGTGCATGGCACCTGTATCAAGCACTTCTTCTTGCAGACCTATTTAACAACAATTTGGAATTTTGTCTTTGGTTGACATTCTCATTTTAGAATTAGATGTATATATTTATAACAATAAATTTATAACAATTTTTTGAGAAATTGCAACTATCACAATATAGGTAGATAGGATAGGTATAGATAGGTGTAGCAAAAACTTTCATATTCCATTTTATAAATACAGTACAAATTCAATCCATTCTAGGTTTAAAAGTTTACAAAAACCTACGCGAGGAAATTAAGATGGCAAAAAATGCAATATGCTTTAAAAGACTACTAAAATTGTATTTGTTTGATAAGTGCTTTTATACTTTGAGTGACTTTTCTATGTAATTGTTTTTAACTGTTAAATATTTTTATACTTCAGCATGTAAGTTTTTGACAATGCCTATACAGTTAACTGTACTGTCCAAAGGAAAATATTATATTATTATTATTATTCTAATGATTTTTATGTCACTTGCTTGAAATTATATTGCACCACTTTATCCCACGACTTACTGTCGGCCTCTTGGAATTCTTTATATACCTTTACATCGATGAGGTAAAGTATACGGCTGTTACTGTTCCCATCCCTTATCAATTCTTAAAATCCCAGGTCGACTAACTACACTTGTATAAACATTGGGGCATTTTTGAACTCTACCTCTTTCTGACTTTGTCACACACGCCGCGAATCGCCCTGTAAGTAAGTTAGTTGAAACAAACGGGATTCAAAACGCGCCGTAAAAAACATTACTGCGACTAATATCCCACGAAAAGCGCAGATCGTCTCGCATTTCAATATTTAAAGCGACCAATTAAAGGACCACGTGGTGGCATTGTCAATTGTTTCCGCGAGAGCCTCCAACAAAACGTCCATTATCCGCCAGCCTTGAACGGAGCTCCAGTTTCGCAGTAAACGGCACATTTTCGGGTATAAGTGAATCAGCGGTTCGCAGCGGCGAGCCCGATCGGAATGCACATTTCGTCCTTATCCTAATCGAATTGGCCAAGGCCTTTTTCGGAGGAAATGAGCTCACGACGGACGGCTACGTGAATATTTCCACGGCGGCGGAACGTTTTCTCGGCCAATGACGTCCGCATTACCATGGAAAGGATATTTCGAATTTTCCGAGGTAGGTTTGCGTCTGTATAGGCCCTACTTGAGATGCCTGTAATGCTGTGAGACCCAATATGGTGGTCACGTTGCTCTTAGCTTCTGAATTAATCATACACACCGTAATATTTAATTAAGTTTAAATGTAGGTACTTATACAGGGTGTTAATTTATAACATTTGTTATATAATAGCAAAGTAATTCCATTGTTAATTAATTATTTTGTAATGAGTGAGTATCGTAAAAATGCACTTGATCCAATAAATAGATTTTGTTGTTAATCGGTTTGGAATACAAAAAAGTGTAAAGAAACAAAAAGTGAAGATAATACAATGGTACTGTTATACTAA
The DNA here is from genome assembly GCA_037114965.1 of Monochamus alternatus. Taxonomy (NCBI): domain Eukaryota; kingdom Metazoa; phylum Arthropoda; class Insecta; order Coleoptera; family Cerambycidae; genus Monochamus; species Monochamus alternatus. The sequence continues at coordinate 20,286,506 of CM073428.1, forward strand.
ATATGCAAACCGAATCTGGTTAACTTATCTCAGACGGTTTAGAAATTGATTTTTTTTTCCATTTTTGACTGTAGCTGAACAATGGCTGCCCTTAGACCCCACATTTATATAATAAAAAACCGTTATTTTTGGGCACAGAATACGCCACTGGATTTTTGACCTCTACTTAAGAAAGACCCTGTAGATATTCCGCCAATTCGAAGAAAAAAAAACAATTTCAAGAAGTTGTCTGAAGCAGACAACATTCTAAGAAAACAAATAAAATTCCAGTGTTTACTTAGAATATTAGATATATATGGTGATATTAGTCTTTTTTTAATGATTTTGACAGTGAAACGTAGATTTAATTTCATTAAGAAAAGTTCGTATAAACGTAGGTCCCATCTTTTCTTCCATCATTTTTTAAATAATTGCTGTAACTAAATTTTAATTTCTGTTTGTTTACAATGAGTGTTTTTCATTTTTTTTTTTAATTATTTATTAGTATTCCAAGTGGCAATTATTTTAAAAGCGTTCTAATTTCTAAACAAAGAAAGAACCTACGTGTTTAAGAAGATTTCTTCATGAAATTAATTTCGTCGTACAAGTTTGAATCATAGCATCTAGCTCGATACGCCTGACACATCAAATCTAGATACCTTGATATAATTAATTTTAACAACTGTCAACTTACTTTGGCAACTGTTTGAATTGCATTTGGACGTTCGGTTTTGCCACAGTGATTTAAAACACATCTAATGTTCGACGAACTAAAATCGACAGTTGCCAACTAAAAATCCATTAAACTGAGGCGCGACAGAAAAATTTATCGACATGTTTTGACAGTACGGTAGGCGCAGCGTAATTTCGATGTCGAGCCCTTGGACAATGAGACAGGTATATTAATCATCCCGATCTTGATCTATCTAGAGTTCGACATACTTCCAGTTTCCAGTAGCCCGATACCATGTCGCGATAAGACCCTATAACCATCGGTACGTACGGTAGCGTTCGAGTGGCTTATTTATTATTACAAATACCCCACGTCAATTCTTGATAAATCGCTATAGGTGGATGCGATATCGCTTGATTAATGTGGCATTGTTAATTCCGTTTCGAACGTTAACTGATGTGGAGTCGTGTCTGACTTTTTTAAATGTGTTATCTGGGGTCGCGAAAAATGGGACGTGTTGGTAAATGTTCGGAAATGAATGTTTAATCGAACTTGTCTCGAAGAAACAACAATCATTTTTTTTTGCAAGGAAGCGTTTAAGAATTTCAAGCACGTCGGCATAGGCCAAGATCCCTAAACAACTGAGGTTGCCTATAAACGTTCGTCCAATATCATTGCTGTATTTTTCAGAGGAGGATGACGTCGATGATATTTAATTTGATTTTCGCTATTGCATCTCCAGTGGTTTTAATAATTTCTGTGTGGATATATGTTGCTAGACAGTACTATTACAGTATTATTAACAGTTTAAAACATATAACAAAGAATCTCAAACAAACAGTTTATTCTGTAACCTATAATTAAGTAGTTAGGTATGCCAAGTGTTTTCGATGCTGCTACAAAATATGACTCAAAATTTCGGTTTAGATGCGTCTACCTTACAAATGATAACTTTATGGCTTACTTACAGTATGAACAAGTTATTCTTACTAGGGGAGCACCATGTAGGTATGAGAAGCGACATACATACAAGTATGTATACCTGAAATATGGTCATAACTCAGCAGATATAGTAAAATACCATATATTTTTACCCTCTAAACTATAAAACGCCATAAAAAATAAAAATTCTTATCCTTAAAAATATTAGTACCACGCCTCTGGCAATTTGATTATTATCTAGATCAAAATTTTGAAGACTTAAAAAAATATATTTAAAGAACTCCCTCGTAACAAATTTATCTGCTCGGTTTCGAAAATTAAAGGTTGAAGACTTTTGGAAACGTATTTAAATAAAAACTTGTCCCATAATTAGAACTTTCGTAGACCTCATCTGTACTTATATCAGATCAGAAAAGAAAAGGAGGTTGCACCAATTTGAGGCAATAAAAAAATCACAATTTTCTTGACAGTCATTATTTATTTGCTCAAGCAATATACAGGGTGTTTTTAAATGAAGTAGCAAAAGTGAGACCAGAGATTCCTTAGATGAAAATAAATCGATTTAACCTAACATACATATATTCCAAGTCGCGTAATAAAGAAGATACAGGATGTCAAAAGTTAAAATTTTATTTTCGATATTTGTAGATAACTTCTTAAAAAATCCAAATATTTACATAAAATTTGTAAATCAGGGGTTATTCTGGGCGAGAAATTCATGTTTCTTTTAAATGGCAGAACTTTTTTGCTGCTTAGCAACAATCGATTCTCCTATCTGTTCTATCTTAAAAAGGTATGCCTTGTTGAAGTCGTTAGAAGTAAACAGTTTTCGAAATAATCGTATTGAAATATTCAGTGCACCGATTGAAAACTGTTATCGTTTCAGATAAAGTGCCTACTGAAAATACAGCAAAATGGTACTTGAAAAAGTTATTCAGAACGGTAAATTATGGAGATGTACAAAATTTCAAAATGATCGGCCTGCTTTGATAAAATCTTTGTGCTTTGTTGAAAAATGGTTTCATCAAACCTCGCCGATCTTCTTGAAATGCACGTCTCTATAATTTGCCATTCTGAACAACTTTCCCAATTTTTATTCGGTGCACTAAGCATTTCAAACAGGATTATTTCAAAAATGGTTACTCCTACCGACTTTAGCAAGGTATACCTTTTTCAAATAAAACAGGTAGAAGAACCGATTGTATCGATAGTCAGATGGATACACAAAGCTGCAATATAGTTCTGCCATTTAAAAGAAACATGGTGTGCCACAAGTGGTGCCCTCTACTAGAGTCAAAATTAGAAACAAATTTGAATTTCTCGCCTGCAAAAACCCCCGGTTTACAAATTTTATGTAAATATTTGGATTTCTTAAGAAGTTATTTACAAATATCGAAAATAAAATTTGAACTTTGACGCCCTGTATCTTTTTTATAATGCGATCACACAGCACATGACAAGAATTTATACTTGTAAGTTATAATTTCTTTGAAGCTGCGTTCATTTTTTATACAACATATATCTTTAAATTCTTCTGTATAAAAATGCTTACTGCAAATTCTTTGGTTATCTTGATAAAAAGTATCTTTCGATTGCATCTTAACTCCTTAACTCTTTTTAATTAAAGTTCTCTTAGATCTTCGTCTAAAATACGAAAAAAATTCCAGTAACACAAAAGTAACAAGACGGGACACAGAGATACTTCTAAAAAAACCAATAAAAACCAAAATTTGACATTTTCGTTTCAAATACCAGTGACGTGCATCATGGCATACCAGCCGTCTATGTCTATCGTCATTTATTTTTCGACGGCATGTGGAGAAAGCAATCCAATATTCTAATTAAGTTTTACGGCGTTAGTACAGTCATAAAGTAGCTTTATTACGGATCAATCTAGCGGAGTGAAATATGTCCAGATAAGGCCTGACGAGCGGCCTTCGTAATGAGAATGTCAAGACGGTAATTCGTAAAACGAAAAGTGCGTTGGTTTACAAGTATAAAAAACGGCGTTAAAAAACTGGGGAATATTTGCATATAAACGTTTAGCAAAGGCGTTTCTTACAATACGGGCGCCTGTAACTAGCTATTTATTTGTGTTCGCTTACAGGGTGGTCGTTACACACTAACACACATACACACGTATTAAAATTATCAATGTGTCATTGCTTTGAATGCTTAGAAAGATAAACCGGCAAATTATATTATAGGAAAATATCTGTACCCGACTCAAATTTCTTTATTTAATTACTATAAAACGTTTAAATTGAAAAAGCTAAAGGAAAACACAAAATCACAACGTAAACGCACATTATTTCATGAAAATGAATTTTACAGTTTTGTGTTGATGGTTGCCGTACTCTCTAAACGTCAAATGTGCGAAATAAATAACCTCACAGCCGTCATAGTCGGCGATAAATAGTGGTTTAATATAAAAAAATAATAATTCATATAGTTTTATTTGTATTCAAATATAAGTTACTGCAGCTAGCACTCAGACACATCGTGGAATATATTATCTAAAGTAATAGTCAGATCTTTTGTGGACTTATTTTAAACAATCAATGACAAATCGTCACATTGTTGAGTAAATAAATCGCTATTTCCAGTAAATAAACCTTCGCGTATACTCCTATTTTACGTTGCATTTTTCTTATGACCTGGCTCAATCCCAATCCTGTATAATGGAATTAAAAGGTCGGTCAGTGCCACGGCTACAGGATCCAAGGAAGCCGCAAAAGGACCGTGTATTTTTAAAATTACTTTCTCTACGACGGCACACGTACAGCGAAAAAATCGCGTGACACGGAAGAGCAATTTTTAAAGTTCTCTTTGTTCTTTATACTCGTAATACGCGAAGGTATCTTTTCAAAGCGACGGCATGATCAAAGAAAAACACCTGCGTATCCAGGATTACATGCGAAGCATACCGAACGACGCATTATACGTTTAAAATGTCAATACACATCGACGTTCGTTTACGTTACTAAAATCGAAGCGAAATGAATAGTTTTGAAGAGTGGGAAGTGTGGCGTGGCACTGTTATGTGACACGTTTCGTTATTCTATTTCACACGTTGTTGTGGGGCATTATACACTGCAGGTCGAATTTAAGCATACTCCGAGGCATACTCTAACGTGTATTTCTTGTGCATAAAACGCTTTTAAAATTATTTATTGGGTTGTGTTCGCGAATTAATAATTCAGATTATAGGTAGTATTTCTTTTGAGACTCTTTAGGACGATATTGCTTATAACTTTCAAATGGGAAGGAAAAAATTCTCTATCAAATCCCACAGATAATACTTTCAATTCAAAATTTAACACCACGTGTCCCCGTACATTTTTGTTCATTTCAACCATTCAAAATAATAGTACGTAAGGTATTTCTATATATACCTAACGAAACAACGGTTTTATTTTAAAAATAATAATTATATTCTCTACGATATTTTTAAACAATGGACCTGTGATTTCTGCATAATCTAAGGCAAACGTATAATAACTATTAATGATGTGCACGATTTGTGTCATTTTTACTGATTATTATATCAAATATACGCTGTTTGTTCATAGTATGCGATGACCTATGTGGACATATTTTCTGCAATAACCCATTTTAAGCAAAAATGGACATGTTCGCTTCTGCTTATATCAAATCATTATTAGTTTGAAAATAAGTTGAGAGTTGTTTTTAATGTTTTATACGTTTAGTAACACACTGTTGTTCTTTTTCTATTATTTGATAGGAGCGACACATGTTTATCAAGTTGTATACATATATTTCTATCGATCTCTCTCTGATTTTCGTTTGAAGATGCCTTGACCTTGTGGAGTTCCCATTACAAAATTTTATTGTGCAAGACTAGCATATCTGACGTTATGAAGATATGTTTTGTTTCTGTTTATATTAGACGTAGAAATCTAATATCTATTTTAAGTGCTTCTAATGAGTAATCGGGCAAATTAAAGTGCCAAAATGCCTAGCATGCGCTTCCCTAAAAATAATGAAGAAACATTGTTTCTAATATAGTTTTGAGTACGTCTTTTAATTTTTTCAATATTTTTCTCCACGAATGTTACGGAAGCATTTCAATTTTTCGAATTTAAACTTTTTTCTCCGATCTGGTTCGAACAGAAAATTTCGATGCAACATTTAGGGGGTGATTAACCTGAAGGTTATTAGGTCAACTATTGATTCCAACAATAGACAATTGGAGTTGGATACCATGACGACAGCAATAACAAATCCTACGTTTCGCCCAAAAAAATTCCATCACACAACTCCAAACTAAAAAATACTGATCAATGCGTTCTATTCCAGCCCTACCGATAAATTTCACATGTGAAACACTGACCTACAGGAAAGGCGAACCTATTTCTGATCGTCAGAGACGTGACGACCCGTTATTTTTAAGCACCTTTAAAAATAAAGCGGTCTAACGATGCGGCACTAAAGCAAAGTGCCCAAACCGTCAATCACGACCATCAAATAAAAAACAAACACACGGGCAAAGCTCCTCAGATTGGCAACTCGAAAATAGCATTGGAAATGCCGAAAATAGCACACCGGATAAAAACAAAAGCATACACAGTTACGTAACGAGGTGTAATAATGAGCTCACCTTTCCGAAACGTCCCTTGGAGCACCAAATATCGATGGCCGATGCACTTTTGGTTATTAGAGATGGATTCTATGCGATCTACGGCGCGCGTCCGTCGAGCAACAGTTTCGGGCGAACGTGTGACGGCAGAGACTAAATCGATGGTTGGCAGCTAGCAGCGCGTCGCGACGCCGCGGAAGCGGCGGCGGCGCATTGATACCGGCACACGGTTTTGCCAGCGATTCCCACACACAGATGGGGGTGCGGAAAAATCGCGGGGGACCTAGATGTCGGAGAAGCCGATGGTATTGGGGTGAGGAGAAAGGAGTAACTCGATTTGAAGGTGATACGGCCTTTACCTGTTACTTCTCAGGTTTATGAGGGGGGTGGGGAGTAGAGGATGAGCTAAATCGCGATATACACCTACTAAGCACACGCATTTTAAATGTATTAGGGTACAGAGCGGGTTTCTCGTTTACCGGTAACGGCGGTTTTATAAATACACATCGAAAGAAAGTTGTAAAATTTAAATTAAAACATCCAACAAAGAAAAATATAAAAAATAAGTAATCCATTTGATTTGCATAAGGAAGAGTTTAAAAAAATTATTTAGATTTAGTATTGTAGATGTTCAATATGGCAATTTATTGAGTAACACACATGTCAGTAGCTGCTTTCTGCAAGTTCCTTGAATGCCATACCAGGGTTACTCTTTCAAATTCATGTTAAATTCCCTGACCTTTCCAGGTCTTCCCTGCACAAAGCTCATCAAATTACAAGTCGATGAAAGTAAATAGCTCAGCAAAAACAGTTTTAAAATATTTATTTCGTAACAAAATAACTATTCTTTGGCATACGTACATAGTATTTGGATATCGAATATATCGTAAAATAGATATAAATCCGAAGTAAATTAAAAAAAATATTTGTCAATTTCAATTAATTTTAAAATTCCTTGACTGTTGTAAGCATATTTAAAAATTCCCTGATTTTTACGCCATATTTTTAAATGACTTTTTCAGGTTTTCAAGGTTTTCCAGGTGAGAGGGAACCATGCATTATGCAGATAACAGGCATGCGTATTTCCTGCTTAAATGATTGCTGACAATTCGATTATTATTTTAAAATTAATAAGTATTAATAAGTAATTTTACCTTTAGCAGCTGTCGAAATACTTTTTGTCTCAGGAACTGCCAAAAATGGTTTTAATTCGTTAATAAATTGCCGTATTGAACCTTTACTAAATCTAAATATATATTTCTTTAACTCTTCATTAGGCAAATCAAATGGATTACTTAAATTTTTGAATGTCAGCAACTGGTTGATGTAATACGCATACATAATATTATTTTACGCGTTTTACTGCACTTTTTAAAGGCAACTGTTATTGCCGAGAGAAGTTTATTATGTTTGGTATATATCTAATGAATTTCCAATATTCTCATAATTAAAAATAAAGGTTTTTTGAAATTGTTTTTGACGTTGAAACTAGCGCCAAAAACATTGAAATCATCATAATTATTGTTTTCGTTTCGACTACTCAATATTAGGAAACTGGCTTTTGTGAGAATCATTTGAAAACTTTCTAAGAATTTTAAGAATTTCGAATTCAAAATTTGAACTTTAATGCCCTGTAACTTTTTTATTAGCCACAAATGGACCAAGGTAAGTTTGGCTTAATCGCATAATTTTTATCTAAGGAATCTACTATTGCTCTGTATCCCATTCATTTCGGGACACCCTGTATATTTGTCGTATAAGCTGTTTTATAATTTAGCTGCCAAAACGTTCTTGTTATAAATTATTTCAGTTGCTGACAACAAAAGAATTGTACTTGCTGCTATATAAAAACAAATTTGTATTTCGAAAGCAAAAATAATAAGACAGATGCACTTCCTGTGCCCATTTTACGAGCCTATTTTGCAACTTTATTGAATATCAATGTCTTTTTAATACAATAATAATATCACAAATGACAAATTAACTCTTCTAGACGTATGTACTGCGTTGCCTGAAAGCTTGGAAATCGTATACAGATATGAAACTGAATCACTCTGCTGTATTTAGGAATACACGTGCGAACGGCGTCTGACGTCACAGGTCTACGCTTGTGGGGGCGTGGCCAAACTAAATTTTATATATCGTTTCTAGGTTTATTTTTCCACGAAATTGTATTTGGAAAAATCATGCAATTTCTCCTTTGGCACAGTAAAAAGTTATTGTTTCAATCTTGCTTAGATTGTCTAAACTCCGGGTCAACAAAAGCTATAAATTCGTCCAATCTTTAATACTCACCTATAAATACAGTGGTAGACAACAAGAGCCTCGAGAAATTCCTCGTTAACACACACAAGGCGGTTTTCACGTTCAAATGAACAAAAATGGAGAAGCAATGCATTATAAGGGTTCAACTGTTGATAAAATTTAAGAATGCGATTAAAATATCACAATTTCAAGATAAGCCGTCAACAGTATCGCTTCTTAAATAATACAAAATCAAAGAAATTCCATGAATTTTATAACGATACACTATCTTTATAGTGACCCGGACAGAATCGTGCCATTCCTGGTAACTCAGCAAAAATAACATGGTAATAACTATTTCACAACGTTGGGCATTTACGCAGAGTTAATTGCTTTTCATTTTGTAACCGAGAAAATAATGAGAATACTAACAATGTCTTTACTCTATCGTTTAAGTAATGCAAGACTTTTTTCCGCAATGCTAAGTTGTTACAAAAATATAAACACAATACAATTTTGTTCACTAGAATGCAATATTTTATCTCATAGCATCTTTTGACATTGGAAACTCTTAAATTACTTCAAAACTGTTAACAGATAAAATAAAATTCATAATAAACATTCAAATATTTTTCTTATCATACTTTCATATTGTTTTATGCAGGATGTTTTGCAATTTATTCGTCAATTCGCACTTTCAAATAAGAAATCGACTTGCTAAAAAAATGTAAAACTCAAAATAATATTTATTTATTACTGTACTTTTAGAAAGCGACAATTTCGAGAAATATATAGAAAAAAACAATGTCGCAACATGTAATAGTGTCTCAGACAATCTGAAATATTGCTTCGCCATTATTTTATGTTGCTTTAAAATTTCCATAGAGATAGAAGTAACGCTGGAAATGCTATAACGTTTTCGTTGAGCATCCATCTAGAAATTACTGTACTATAGTCTGTTTGGAAATGAAAGAGAGTAATAAAACACCGAGATAAGAACCGGCCACGGGCGTGGTAATATTTCGTTTCAGGTAATTATCGTAATTTTATTTTAAAAAAGAAATATCAACGCTAAACAAAATTTTAAGTGAACTTTTTGAAGACAACGATTTGCCAAAAATCAGTAGAAGTAAATTATGGGTCGTCTTACGAGAGTTGAATTTTTGCTGCGAAAAGCAGAACAGGAAGTCAGATCTTATCGATAAAGATGAAATTATTTGTTGACGAAGATCCTACTTAAGATCAATTAGAAAATTCCGTGACGAAGGGAGGAATATTTAATATCTAGACGAAACTTGGATCAACGAGGGATATACTGTAACAAAAGTATGGCAAGATAGAATTGGATGGACTTTCAACAGGGTTCAAGGCATTTTCAGGTAAAAGGCGATGATTAGTAGTGACACATATAGGTAGTGCCAGTGGGTTTGTAGATGGCGGTTTACTTTTATTTGAATCTAAAAATCCAGGTGACTATCACGAAGACATGAATGCAGATGTTTCTGAAGAGTATTTTACACAGATGTTGGATCTTATTCCTCCGGGGTCTGTAATTGTCATGGATAATGCCAGTTACCATTCACGGCATACCGAGCAGACGCCTACGACTGCTTGGAGGAAAGCCGATATAATTCAACGGTTATCCGGAAAAAACATTCCTTTTATACAACACTACATTTACTCACCATAATTTGAATTTTCAAAATATGTACATATATTTTTATATGGAATAAAAGTATTCATTAAATTTAAATAAATATTTTGATAATAATTTTGAATAATTTTATTTGTATTACTAAAAACCCTCTTAACCCGGTTACGAAGCTTAAAGTTGAGTCATGTTTTGAAATGCGGTTTTTATATTATTAATTTAAGCAAAATAAAAAATATATTTGTTTTCTGTAAATACAGGCGATTCCGAATATTTAAATCCAATTGTGATGTGAGTGTTTACATTAGTTTTTCAAGTGTCTTTAGAAGAACGACTTCCCGGTAAACATGTGCCAAATGCAGCTACTTTTACCGCGGTGTGCAGAGAGTGCAACTGTAGTACAACGCGAGTGTGACGGGAAATTTGAAACCGAATCGTAGAAGAGGTTGAGGTGCAAGGCAGGTGCAAATGTGTCATAGTTGATGTTAATAACTTACGAATTCAAAATGGAGAAACATTTGTGTTTGTTGAAACTGAGGGTTAAAATTTTGTTGTTGTAACATCAAATATGTTTAACTAATTAAAACCATAAATTAATTCTATCAATAATTAGTAATAATAGCGGCCAAAGCAGTTAAATTTTCTGTATAAAATAGGTGATATAAAATTTTATTTACCTCTTTCTTTGGAAATTTCTTTAAATTTTTTGTCTGAGTAGAAATTTTATTAAATCTATTGGTGAGTGAAAGAATTATGAACTAATGTAAAAAGTTAAAAGTAGATTTCATTATAAATACATCAGCAGTTCAAAAGAAATCGCAAAATTCAGTTTAAAGAGTGTCATTATTATTGTACATAACTAACAATCCGTCGTGTAATATTACAAATAATTGTAATCAACCAATCTTTAAATACGCACATTTGGGATTTTGAGAATTCTTCTACAAAGTTTGGAATCACTTCCAACACAGTTTCCCGTTGAGCATGATTAGTTTAAATGTACCTTTAGAATAAAGTAAAAGGAATATTTAATTCAAACAATGACTTGCCTAAAAATAAGCTAACTTTTATAATAATAATAATAATAAATATCTTAATTTCCAAATAAAAAAACAAACTCAACAGACAGATAGATGTATTTCCACAGAGACAAGTGTCTCTTGGTTGGGCATAGACCCTGGCCGCCACTGCGAGAATGGGAACGACAGTTGTTTTCTATAAACAAAACGACCAAATATAATTGCTACTTTTGCCGGCTTTAATTCCCAAATAAACCAGTAGCGAATGATTAATAGCTCTGCAAATAAACCTCACACGAAAATCATTTCCATAAAGAAAACGTGTGTGTTGAATACCGGGAGGCAATTACGGGCAAGGATTTTTTCACGGTCACGTACGCCTTTAATTGCAACAAATGAGTCCGTGTTAGCCCGGAAAGCAGCTGTTTTTTGCATAATCGCGTCATCCACGGCGAATTCGGCACAGAGAAGGTGCGATCTCTAGCGAGTGCAAAATGCAGGGGAAATTCTTCTGAAATCCACAAGATATTACAAAACAGTTATTAGTGATACTAGTTCGATATTAACACTATAATGAAACATTGGGCGACGTTATCCACAGATGCTGACGTGGGGTCAAAATAAAAATATATGTGGCTGCGATCCTATTACAGCTCCAACCGCTGGTGGAAATCTGTGGACGGACTTAACCAAGCCTAACCTAAAATTAAATTTGACAAAATTTTCTTATAATTGAAACATGGCGCATATACAGTATGCGCCAAAAGTATGGAATAAATTCAATAAAAACGAAACAATTATTTTTTGGGAAAAATCCTCGAACAGGTCGATTTTTAATTTAAAAAATACATATTTTAGCGTAAAATGCGATTTTCAAATGTCATTTGTTTTCGAGTAATGACGTCATCGATTTTTTTTTAAATGGCAACACCATATGTTTTTCCTTGATTCTGAAAGATCGTTTAATTCTCTATCAGACAGTACTAAAATTTTGCCCTCTTATAGGAAAGTTTTCGAGTAAATGACGATTGAATGTTAGAAAACGTAAATTTTATCCATAAAAAAGTAACAATTCTGAGGTAAGTAAAATAAAATACAATTGATTAAATTTTATACTTAAATTAAATTTTCGAATTGCCATCCACCAACTTCTTGACAATGCGCAAGTCTGTGAAGAAATTCTTCTTGCACATTATGAATGATTTCTGGGGTAACTCTGCGTATTTCGTCCCGAATGCGATTTTGAAGTTCTTCTAAATTACGTGGTTTATTAATGTACACTTTTGACTTCAAGTATCTCCATAAAAAATAGTCAAGAGGTGTAAGATCTGGCGATCTTGCAGGCCATTCTATCGGTCCGCGTCTGCCGATCCACCTCCCAGGAAAACAGTTGTCCAAAAAATCTCGTACAGGGCGCGCGTAGTGCGGAGGTGCACCGTCTTGCTGAAACCATATGGTATCGTCAGGAACGTCAGGGTCATTATCGTTAGGAAAAATTACTGCAAGGGCTGGAACAAGGTCATTTTCTAGAAACTCTAAATATCTTTGTCCTGTAAGGGTTCCTTCAAAGAAGAAAGGCCCTACTATTCTGTCGTCAACTATTCCAGCCCACACATTTAATTTCTGAGGGTGTTGGGTATGTGCCTCTGCCATCCAATGAGGATTTTCCCGACTCCAATATCTGCAAGTTTGACGGTTTACTGTACCATTCAGACAAAATGTGGCCTCATCTGAAAAAAGTATTTGCCGGTGTAAATTTCTATTTCCTTGACATAAATCCATTAGAATTTCGCAAAAGTGTAAGCGGCGATCGGGATCATCTTCATTGAGTTCCTGCACAAGTTGAATTTTGTAGGGATGATATTTTTTCTTCCTCAAGATACGTAGCACTGTGCTCTGACTAGTGTCATTGTTTAATGCAACCAATCGTGAAGAATTATGAGGTTTCTGATTTTCATTAATGCTTGGACGTCCAGGTTTTGGAATATTTACTACATTGCCATTTCTCAAAATTTAGACTCTACCTTACTGACTGTTGATTGGCTGATAGGGCGATCTGGATATTTTTCATTAAATAAATCGCAAACTTCCTGCTGAGTTCTAGTCATATTCCCGCATCCGATAAGAATTAAAATTTCAATTCTTTGAGTAACAGTTAAATGTGCCATAATACCTTAAATTGAATAATAATTTCCATGTCGCTTACAATACTTATTAGAAAGTCGGTGTGACAATGACACTTTGCAAAGATTTTCACCTACGTGATCCATAAAAGAACTATGGAATTCGAAAAACTAAACTTGATAACGTTTTTGCTTTATTTTAATTGATTTACGTTTTCTAACATTCAATCGTCATTTACTCGAAAACTTTCCTATGTAAGAGGGCAAAATTTTAGTACTGTCTGATAGAGAATTAAACGATCTTTCAGAATCAAGGAAAAAAATATGGTGTTGCCATGTAAAAAAAAATCGATGACGTCATTACTCGAAAACAAATGACATTTGAAAATCGCATTTTACGTTAAAATATATATTTTTTAAATTAAAAATCGACCTGTTCGAGGATTTTTCCCAAAAAATAATTGTTTTGTTTTTATTGAATTTATTCCATACTTTTGGCGCATACTGTATAAGTATATAATATAATCGTACTTTGTTCGACTTCAAAATCCAAATGTGGAAAAAAACTTTCTAATATATTCACAAAAATTGATATATACTGTGGTACAGGAACCGAAAGGCACCATATTACTCAGCAACGCTCTGTTGTGCGTTTACAACAATTGGCGTAATGATAGACTATACTACAGATCTTAGGGACAATGCACCAAAAAAAAAAAAATAATTACTGACAAATGTGGTATTATTTAAAAATTTTTAAAAGCAAATTACTCGAGAACCCTTCGTTGTGCGTTTACGAAAATTGGCATAACGGTACACTACCCTAATATTATTAAGGGAGATTCTGATGCCGACAGTGTCCCTTAGGAAATCAAAGATATTGAGCAGAGCGTTGTCGGTTCCCTACTTCCCGAAAAATCAAGACAGACGTACATACAAAGTTATGCAAAATTTGAAAATTGGTGTGAAAGGAATTAAAATTAGCAGCAATGAAAATGTTCTTCTGGTATATTTCGAATATCTTTCAAAACATAGCAAGTCTTCGTGGCTTTAGATATATTATTCTATGCTACGTTCAGTTATATCAATGAAGAAAAATACGGATATTAGTACGTCCATTTAATTGCATTTGTAAAAAGAAAATCGGAAGGATTTCGGTCAAAAAGATCTAAGATTTTAACAATGTAAAACATAATTCAATTTTTGCTGGAAATCGACGATAGAACTTATTTTATGATGAATGAATGAATGATGACGTTGCACTGATGATGAGGCTTGCAGGTGTCTGCAGGCGTACTAAATTGACAAATCTGCACCTACAAAATGTTGAAGATGAAGTATAATGCATTCATATTATTATTCCGTTTACGAAAACAAAGACATCACGAGATTTTTTATTACAAACAGAAACATTGAAGGAATAAATATGGTGGAAAAGATATATAGCGATGAGGCCAAGCAACACAGATCATACTCGGTTTTTTGTGGGGTACAGAAATGGAAAATGCATTAAGCAGCTAATTGACATTAATGCCTTTGGGAAAATGCCATGTAATACAGCATTGTTCCTAGGTCTCCCAAATCCTTAACAATATAATGGACATTGTTTTCGTAGTTTATCTGCGTCGTTGCTTGCAGATTCAGGAGCCGAATTAGAGGCATGATGGTTGGCACTCTAATACAGTGGCAGAAAGCTATAAAGATTCCAAAGAGAATAAGAAGAAAGTTGTCTTTAATATTTTGTAACGTTTCAGGCATTAACGACCCGCCAAGTACTCGGAAAGAAACTTACTTTCTAAAAATTCAGCCCGCTTATTTGCTGGAATTAATTTAACAAATTATTCAAAAGTTGTAATTAATATTATTTACAATAAATACATGTGTGACTTTTGTACAGTTAATAATACCAAGTAAAAGTGGTGTCGTGTCTAACTTTGTTTTTGTTTATTTTTTACTTTAAAATTTGCATGTTATGATGAAGACCATAACGGCATTCAAATGCAAATGCTAAATCATAATAATACCATCGTAGATTAAATGTATAACATATCAGCAACTATATTTGAATTGATATAAGCAGACATGACACATGCTTACTACAGTAGTTTGTTCCGTGTCAAGCATTTAAGTTGTCACAATTTGGTGCATTATTTGGGGTTCCGCAAGGTTCAATTTTGGGTACCCCTGTTATTTAACATCTATGTTGATGATCTATGCTCCTGATCTATGTTGATGATCTATGCTCCTGCCTTGCTGCTGAATACCTTCTATATATGGATGACTTAAAAATCTACCAATATGTATGTAACGTTGCACGTTGTGAATTATTACAGGATAATCTCGACCGAATTAGTGACTGAAACAGAGTGAATCACCTCAACTTAAACATAAATAAGTGATATATTTTGTGTTCTTCTCGCAAGCAGAGTATCTTAGTCTATCCTTATAACCTAAATGGCATTCCTCTTTTAGGACACAGGACAGTTGGTGATTTAGAAG
The DNA here is from genome assembly GCA_037114965.1 of Monochamus alternatus. Classification (NCBI taxonomy): domain Eukaryota; kingdom Metazoa; phylum Arthropoda; class Insecta; order Coleoptera; family Cerambycidae; genus Monochamus; species Monochamus alternatus. Next base: position 20,302,236 of record CM073428.1, read on the forward strand.
TTACGTTTGACCCTAAATCATCATTCAGTGACCGTATTTATGAAATTGTTGCTAATGGTAACAGGAATGTGGGTTTTATTTTATGTAATACGAGGGAACTTTAGTCAATTGAAGCATTACTTCGCCTTTTCTTTCGTGCATTCTAATTTTAACACCCTGTATATTAGCGATTCGCCTTTTAATAGAAGTACTGATTACGTTTTCAATTGGATATTAACACAGAGGGCTTTAATAGTATGGTACGCGTAATGAGATGGGAAGAGCAACCGCGGTTTCCACGAACATTATTATCAATCGGTATTCCGCCCCCAAACCCCCGCCATGGCAAAGGTCATAGTGTAACTCTGTAATTATTACGAGTGGTAATTATAGCTAGCTAAGTTGGCAGATTTGCAATTAAATTACTATAATTAGAGGAAACCAACCTCGCATCCTTCAGCTGATGTTTACCTAGTTTACTATTAATAATTGTAAACGAACTAATTACCGCCATAATTATTTGTTTTATTAATATTCAAAGTGACTCACAAGCATGCGAGGTCTATATTTTAATAAAAAAAAATATATTTATTGAGTCATATTTAAATAAAATACAGGGAAATACATAAACCAACAATTGACACAAGTAAAACAATATTGTGTCAAAAAATAACAGAAAAAGCCTGTCTTGGACGTCGTTGAGAATTAGATATTCCAGACTAGTCAAATCAAGAAGCAGATTGACAAAAATCAGTTCCTCTCGACTGTAGTCTCTATACATACAGGGCGGCCAAATGAAAACGTAACAGAGCCATTTTTAGGAACTGCGTCAAGATTGTAGAGGAACGCTCAGATCCGTCGATTTTAGATTGAAGGGTGACATTCTTTGCTGGTATTTTTGACTCCTCCACTTTGTAAAAGCTTTCGAAATAAATATTACTCAACCCCTAATACCATTTAAATATTTTGGAGTGATGCTTACCCTCGCTTGGGGGTGAAAGTGGCGGAGTCAAAAATACCAGCAAAGAATATCCCTCTTTAATCTAAAATCGACGGGTCTGAGCGATTTTCTACAATCTTGACGCTGTTGCTGAAAATGGCTCTGTTTCGTTTTCATGTGGCCACCCTGTATAAAAAAAACAGGAAATATCAGAAGCCAAAATTACTTTTAACATCAAATATATTGGTCGTATTGGAGGCAGTGGAAAACGACAAGCAGTCTACGAATGTCTATTGACTTGGCCTCCAAACTATAATTAAAACTATTCTAATTTTAATTTTATCCGGGTACGAATTAGGAGAACAAAAGATGCGTAACATACACTTTGACAAAGCCGTTCTATGTAATTTTATGTTGATTCGTGCAGAATGGACGTTTTTCAAGTAAACAGCACACGCAAAATGAAGTTAACTTAATCGCAGACTAAAATAATGGTGACCATTGCTTGTATAAGATATAACATGACCTCTATTCTAGCGATAGGGGTTAGATCGGGAAAAACAATTGATCACGATAGGTATAAATAACTAAACCAAGGCAAAAACAAATACGATGCTACATGTTGATGACATTTTGGTCGGAGTTATCATGTGTAATAAGTAGTAGTAATTCCGCAGCTTTATTTCAGTTAACGAAAAACGCGATAAAGCGCATGAGATGAACTTTATTTGTTGTTTAAAACTTCTGCGTGTCAAGGCGTTGGTAACAACTTGAACAAAAAAAAATCTTTATAAATATTATTAAGATTACGAGTTGGGGTACTTGAGACTATTAAGATCGAATTCTTTAGGTTTTACTTGGATCTGCTATCAGCAAGATTACTAATGATTATTATAGCAAAGGTGACTTATAAATCACCTATAACACTGAGGATGAACGTTTATAATCTTGAGGTAATCTTGGAAAGTGTTTTCTAGAAATATGATGCTGGTGTAAAAAGTACATCAACAGTTAAGCAAAAAAGTTTTAATAAACGTAGCAGATATCTCTTTAACGAGATACGAGGACCTAAAAACCATTTTTTTTAAATATATTCTACGTAGCTGCTAATTTTGTCAGATGAACACAATTTTCGACATTTAATTATCACTTATAATATAGAAGAGCTTAAATTATTGCCGGAAATTTTTTTGAGGTCATGAATATTTTTAAAATTATAATTTTCTTAAAATATACGTAACCGAAAAAAAATATAAAGAAATAATTTACGCTGTGGTATTCGGTAAGAAAATTTCACACCCCAAGTATAAATCAAACTTGACATTAATTTGACTTTCTCAACTGTCAAAAAAAAAATTTCTGGTTGCCATGGTAATGAGTCAAAATAAAGGCATTTTATTGGTTTTAAAGTAGATGTGTGAAATTGTCTATCAAATTAATCTCTTGGAAAATTTTGATAAAACCAACCAGTTTTAAGTAAAACATGTTAGAAATAATTTTAGTAATATACAGAGTGTCACATAAACATTTGTACTAGAATTAATATAAACTGTGTGTTCATATTCCCATTCCATTTTTTATAATAGGTAGGCAAATACACCTCGTAATAAAATAATAAATACAAAGTAATAGTTATTTATGATATACTGAAGTGGTAAAAGTGACATTCGAAGGGAAACCGTTTTCACAAAATAAAATCACTTTTGGCACACATATCATACACTATTTTTTCTATAAACACTATTAAAAGTACAAATAAACGCATTTCTTTTAAATTTATAAAATATCACTTTAAAATCCAACTGTTCATGAAGTTTATTGTTTATAAAGTAATGAAAATTCGATTGTTGCTTATTGTCTAGTAAGTCAAAGCAACAGTACAAGTTTTCGTACAACCGATTCTTGAGATGGTGTAATTTAAAAATGTTAGTGACAAGTTCAGTGAAAAAGTGGTTTGACATGTTTTGAAGAAAAGTCAAAAATATGGAAATCGTCAACACTTTGGTCAAACGACTCCATGTTGAAGGCAATGATGAACATAACGATTCAGGACGTAAGCAAATATTACAAGTTTGTCGCTTTTTTGAAGCGAAAGAGCGACCGGAAGTATAGACCAGGAAACAAATCGACAAATTTCTCGCAGAAGCACAAGATGCTCATGCAAAAAGAAGGTTGCAGTAATCTTCGGTGTATTTGGAACAGGCGTTGCGAAGAACTTGATATTCCATAATATCGAAGATTTGGGAACTTCACTAAGTGTGCATCTCGGTGTGCATATACCAGGTACAAGAACTAATGTGCAACGAACTTTCGTTATTTTACAGTAAGAATAAATATGCCACGGCTCCAGTTGGAATCAACACATTTGGTAAGATGCCTGCCAATACTGCATCTTTATACTGAACATTGCTTCCAAAGATGATCGTTTTTTTTGTTGGCAGACTGGTGCTAATCTTAATATGATTAAGAGACAGTGGATGGAAGTTTAGCACAGTAGCGGAGGATTATATAGAAGACTCATTACAAAACAAGAGCATCGCGGGCCAAAACTTTGGCAAATAACATTGCTCCCTACCCTGGTACAAGTTTCATAGAAATAATGACAACTACAGTTACTAATTCTAATTGTAGTTTCTCTAACTTTACATTTATTTAATTAAATAAAAATATTTTTGATTATAAATTTTTTAATTGTTTTCTATTTTTGCATAAGTAAATCTTGTCATTTACTTTTGTAAAACTCTCCAATCTTAACAAAAAAAAATCCTACCCCCCTATTTTCGAGGGTGCTGATCGATAAAATTTTTTTTCTGAACTTCCAGAAGTCCAAAAACTGTTTTGAGAGAGTGTCATTATTACTGCAAAAACATGTACGTAGCAATTGTGTATGTAGCAATTTCAACCTAATGTAGTGTATAAATAGATGTTATAATTTAATTTTTTTTTTCGAAAACTACATGCGAGCGCCGAAATCTGGCTTCAGATTCGTGATCAGCACCCTCGCAAATAGGGGGGCAGGAATTTTTTTGTTAAGATTGGAGTTTTACGCTAATGTAAATAATTGCACTTTTACCACCATTTTACCAAATTACTTTTAAAATCAGTGCCTTAAAACCTTAAATACTTTTACTGGCGTTTGTGAAAAAAATACCTTCCTTAAAAAACTAACACTTCCACTTAAGCACAGTCCACCCTGTACAATTAAATCGGATCAAATACGGATTCGAAGTCCTTGACATTACCAAATGTTGTAACTTTTACCATAATTATCTTCCCAGGCAAAACAATCGTCTGCGCAATCCACCATTCTCCACAAAATATTACCAAACCCTCAAAACTCATAAACGAAAAGGTGACACTCAACTCAACTCAAATTATGCAATAAAAAGGACATTACGCAATACACGCCAATAAAGTTTATTATACTATTCAAAAAACTTACATCAATCCGAACAGACCTGGCGGAGCATTAAATCCAAACACAAGGACCTAAAAAAACCCACCTCTTACACCGGAGAGTACACAAAAAAACACATTAGCCACCGAATTACGCTCGGGTTCGATTAGGGGCCCGCTTCTCTAGACGCATCTAGTCGACATGCCGGCGAGACCGTCGTTTGTTCCGCGTCCGCTCGTCTCCGGCGCTCTCAGCACACTTTTCGTGTGTCGGTGAATTAATTGCGGCAAGGCACACGCGACCTGTGTCTCCGCGCTTTGATAGCGGGTATCTGTCGGATCTAGCGGGCTGCCTGCGGGTAGCGGGTCGCAGTTGCGTGTTGCGTAACTCGAGGTGGCGCTGGGATATTATCGTGAGGTGATTCAGCCAGGCATATCTCCTATCTTAATATCGTTTGTTTACTTTGCAAAAAGTTGTCGAATTTATAGAGCTACAATACTCCGGTGCAGTGGCGGATCGTGGTGGATTTATTATTTTATATTGAAAAAAGTATCTAGCAAGACCATTTAGTTTTCTATCTTCGATTTTTTAAACATGTAAACTGATGATGTCATCGTAAATTGGTTATAAAACTAAATTTAATAATGTAAATTTGAATAATACAGTCCACTTCAAGAACCATGAAGAAAACTCAACCAAACCAAACACCGTGAGGTTTAAGCATTTCATCCACTACTTATTTTCCGCATTTGGTTTTTACCTTTTGTACAATTGTTAATAATACACCGAAAAAAAAATCTGTTATATTTAGTCAAAAATTGTTAGATTAACAGAATTAGATTAACAGTTTTTTACGGTTATATATGGTGAACCCGAAAACTACTTCACTTAATTTTTTAAAAATGTCAACAAACATTTGTCAATTCACTATTTCATTATTATTTCAGTTCGACGTAAAATAATAATAATAATAACGTTCGAAAGGGTTAAATTTTGCATTTGTCTTAACAGTTTTTAAATTTTATAGTGCGCGCCAATATTCTTAACAGGACAAATGATGTAAGATGTGCGGGCGAAGAGGCATTATTATACCCACTATTTTCCTGTAGGACCGGACGTCTTAACCTTGTAGAGGTGGGCCCCCGAACTCCTTCTCCGCTCAGCCTCGACCGCCTTTGCGACTCTACTAGGGGCCTCTTTGTCAGGTCGAACAACAGTTTCCATTTCGAATAAGAACAAAAGCATCATTTTCATCTGTTATGTTTTATCATAAAATCTCCTGAATTTTGTGTCAACTGCACATTGAGAAAATTATATATAAACACTACACATCCCAAACAATTCTTTTAAAAAAACTAGTAACACTTGAATTGATGTAAATTGTTAAGTATTTTTCATGGCATATAGAACACAGTGATAAGGTACAGATCCCGGTTTTTCATCTTCTCTAGCGCATTTTCCGCCAAAAGTTAAAAATTTGATTCAATTTTAACATTATATTTCAGTATTAAACTAATATAAGAACCTCCACCTACTGGGTGGACTTTTTGTGCATCTTTAGATATCATTCTTTGGCCTTGAAACGCCAGCTTTAATATAAAAGAATAATACGTAGATGGAACAAATTATGAAGCTGATTTAATATCAAACATAAGAAATAGACAAAAAATGCTACGAATAAGTAATTACGGACAATACCATTCTAACATTCCATGACTTCTCCTTTACTCCATGCATATGTTGTCAAGTTTTCTACTTTTCGGCTATGATAAAGCCAAGGGTAAGGCGCACTCATGACAATCGGTCATTCTATTCAGTTATGTAAACAAAATTTTCAATATATTCTTTTCCTATTTATATTTAACACTTTTTTACTGTAATCTCAAAAACGGTGAATTTCGAAAACAAATGTATTATTTTTACTCTTATTATTATATTTTTTTTTTATTTCAATGTACTGACTCAGATGAATGTGGCGTGCTGATTTAATTGGTAAAATTTTCAACATACCATTTTTAATTAACAAAAAAGAGTATCAAGCTACGAGAATAAATTTAAACATGGTAAAATTGTAAAAAAAAATCAAGATATTTTTATGAAAACGGTGCCATGCATTTTTCATCCTGCTCAAGCATTATTCTTCTTGTACTTCTCGAAGGCCGTTTATTACAATGATGTATTTGCGGAATGACTAAAAGCATTTTTTGATGGTCGCGATTGTACCGTGGCACTGTTTCACTTTAAGGCATTTTTATGGGCCCATAAAATTTGCATAACTCCGATGTAAACATCGGATTTATTTGCCGAGAGGCTTTTAAATCCAGCCGGTAATTTACCAATTTAGTGCCGCCGTAGGTGTTCAACAAGAAGGTCAAAAGGCCTAAAACCAGAATTCTTCGAAAAGTCGCGAGAACAGAAAGAAATTGAAAAGGTACGGATAACTCAGTTTTGAAAAACTACCAAAAACACCATCACCTAAATAATGAAATACGGTATTAGTATATATGACTAAGTACAAAAATTTGAACCGCGTGCGCAGGGAGACCTAAAAGGCGATAATATTCCAGAATTTTAACTCGATATTTAAAAAATGGGGCAAAACCCTCTTTTCTCGCGGAAAGTCGGCGCCTATGATAATCATTGACTGAGATGGCTTAGATCCATAGATAAAGTTTACATCTGTCAACAATATCAACTTCCATACGGTCGTTTTTTTGCAACTTTACTAAATTCAGAAACGACAAAAATTAGCATTCTTATTAAGTAATAATACTTGATTCATAGGTAACAGTTAAGGTCGCCGTATTTCTGGCAAAATATGACCTGTATTTGTAGTGTTTTTAGGTACTGAAATCTCAAAAAATACAGCTCGAAGAACAAAAATAATCACACAAATAGAATCTTTAAAGTTCTGTCTATTCATTATTACTATTTAAATATAGTTTAAACAAAGTTTTAACTTAAAAAAAAACGTATTTTCATATTGGTCTTTGCTGCTAACCTAATGTCACATTTTTATCAATTAATTTATCGTGCATATACATAAACCTAAACAATTTTATATGTAACACTAAGTAAGTTTATGTTATAGGAATATTTAGAACTATATATCAGTTTTAAAAAGTAGTTAGTTTGATAAATTTCAGTACCTAAAAATTTATTAGCATTTTTCCATAAGGGTCATTTTCTCAGCAAGTTCAGGCAACTTCATTATCTAGAAGTCTGTTAGAAACTATAAAAATTGACACAATTTAGCAATAAATAGTTCAGCCTCTGACTAAGAGGTGGCGGTAAAGTAAATTCTGTTTACAGGGCGACCAAAATTTGGAATTAAGTATTATATTAGAAATCAAGACGAATTAAACATACCACATGCATTTGATTGCATTGTTATTGATATAAATTTTCGATTTTTTCACTTCGGAAGGGTTATTGAACGTGCGAAAGACGTTCTGTATGCAGTTATGAGAAAATTTTGACCTTTAAAAACACCTCAAAATTATGGGAACTAAAAAAATCTCTTTAATATTAACTAAGGGCTATTGGAACACTGTTAACGAAAAAATACAGGTGTTTAAAACACCAAACCAAACTCTTGCAAAATTCAGAGAATTAAATCGATCTGATTCAAATTTTAAAATACAGGGTGTTGAAAAAAATGTAGTAAAAAATCTCAAAATTGAAAGAATTTGAAAATTTTTAAAGTGAAATGACAACCACTTCAAAATTATAAATTTCAAAAGGAAAATCTTACAGTTAAATTATCTGTCCACTGATACTGCTGGCTATCGTAATATGGAGTATACAGGGATGCAGAAAACAAATGACGCTTACCTGTATATTAGTGTACATTATTCTCATGCCGTCAGGGGATTTTTTAACATTTACTATAAAACATTTATTAGCATTCGTCTTGTAAATGACTGTAACTCGTTGGAGGTTGACATTTAGGTAAATTAGATCTCAGCAATATATTTTGACATCTAATTTTTTCCGTATAAATTTGCTTACATATTTTAAACCTACCACACAAATAAAGATGTAATAGATATCAGGGTAAGGTTGAAACATAAAAGGATTGTTTTTACTATTATCTTTTATTTTGCAGGTACACAAATTTTTCAAAAAGTATATTGTTATTTGTCTTCTGTGAATTGTCTCACTATTTATTATTAAATACCTATTATAAAAGGGATAAATAATGAATTAAAAATATATTTACATTATACAGGGTTGTTCGGATATGATTTCGAGAGTTCAGTTTACATGAAAAATTAATATTACACTGTTCTATACAATTTTCGTTCGAGTTCCAAGGCGTCTAAGAAATTATTTTTAGTTAATGTTTTCTAATAACTTTATTGCGAGTAAGTATATCGTTTTTCTTTAAATTTTGTTCCCTTTACTAATGTTTCTTTGCATTCACGTTAATTTGACGCTTATCCTGATTTAGAATTTATTTTTTTATAAATTTGGATAATACGTAACTAGACAGCATATACAAAAAAATTGAAAATGGCACTAAAAACTGAAGAAAAACACAAAACAACAACATAAACACGTGTTGTCCACTCGGCCTGACGGCCTCGTAGGACAATTTCACGTCGCGTGCAATAAACACTTTTTGTACTTGTTGCATAAATAACTATTATGTATTCCTAAAATTTGATAAATTAAAAATTCGAATCCCCTCCCCTGTTCCTGTTGCATATAAATATATAATTATTAAGTACCTATTATTTAATTATTACTTTAATTCAATTTACAAATAATGATATACATACCTTTCTAAATCCAACGAACTTTCAATTAATAAAAATGTTCTATAATTTTCACTAGTATTACACACACATAAAGAATACAGAAAACCACTGCTACTGCAAAGCACAGATTTGCAAAGGATAAACTGCATCTGAACGCTGAAATTTAGAATACGGAAAAATCGATATCCCATTTAGATGATAGGGTTGTAAATATTTTGCCGCAGGATCGAACGCATGACCTTCAAACTCAGTTTCGGCCACCCGCTATTTTCTGCACTCCAACTGTGACATTCTTTAAATATTTGCAGTTCAAGTTTTCTCCGCTAGATATGCAGCACTTCCCGGTACACAGTTTTATATCATTGTCTGTCAACGATCGAGGTACTTTCTTATTTAGAATACCGCAACCTTAAGAGAGCGGGTTTTGTACACAAATTCTCAACGAATTTCATAGCTGTTTGTTGACAGTCTAAAAAATATTAAGTTAGAAAAAATAATATGTCCTCACTATGTCAATTATACAAATTTTAGAATAAGAAAAAAAGAGCATCATTTTCACCTATTACATTTTATCATAAAATCTCCTGAATTTTACAACTCAACTGCACATTGAGAACATTGTATACGACATTATAAACATTATCACATCCCGCGGAATTCTTTTAAAGAACTAGAAACACTTCAATTTATGTAAATTTTCAAGTATTTTTCACGGTGTATAGAACACAGCCACCAGTGATAAGGTACAAATTCATTCACGGTTTTTCATGTTCTCTTGTTCTCTAGCACATTTTCCCTTTAAAAGTTAAAGGAAATTATTTAATTTCAGCATTATATTTCAGTACTACGCTAATACGAACCTCCACCTACTGAGTGTATTTTTTTTGTGCATCTTTAGATACGATTAGTTGTCCTTAAAGCGCCAGTCTTAATCCAGTTAGCTGCAATACTTTGCATTCGTTTTTCATTATTTCGTTACAAACTGGCAAAATAACATTTTCACTCATTACAACCACTCACTACCGATAAAACACACTACCCGTAGATACAGTTAGATAAAATGCTTATTTACTATACGAAAGTCAAACGAAAGGAATAGGTAGGTACTAATAGATAATAGAAAACTTTTAATGCACCCGCGACAGTATTGTCCCATAACCCAGAAAACTAAACCTGCACTCTTATTGTGGGAAAATATCTGTACCCGACACAAATTCCTTTATTTAATAACTATAAAACGTTTAAAATTAAAAAAGGCACTAAAAATTGAAGAAGAACACAAAACTATAACATAAACACAGGAATTAAAACGTACCGCATAATCGGCGGGAAATAAAGGTTTAATATAACATCTAAACAATTTTTTTCACTTTATAAATAAGTTTGGAAATTTTTTGAAAGGCGATTTCGTTAATTCTTAATTTTCTCTATCCCCTCTTTAAATATTTGTACGTCAACCCTGTATATTTTCCTTCAATGGAATTAATGTATGGCCAATCGGCTGGCTACTTCAATTAGAATAACCTACTATACTGGCTTCTATTCCACATTTTTTTAAGAAAGCTTTCACCGATCACGCACACGAAAGGACGATAAGAGGATGTCGATATAAATCTAAATTGCCGGCGGGGTAATTATACACTTGGGACACGTATAATTTCAAAAAGAACCGCCTTTTTACGGCGTTACAAACAACGGTTTCCTCAGAGCGGGGCCCAAACCTAGCATTAAAAAATATTTATATAATGGATAATAGATATTGTTCGGTATAATAGGAAAGTAAGGAAGTTTGTGGGTACACGTGCTTATTGAAGCAAGACTGAAATCTTAAATAAAAAAATTGTAAACAAGCAATAGTCAAACATTTTTAACCGAATTAAGTACGGAAAAATCTGTCGATATGGATACGTTTGAGAAAAATATTTGTTGCATGTTTATTACTGTTCCATACTCTTTCTCATTAGTCATAAATTGATCACTCGGCAATATTACATACGCAGTATGTAAGACAATCAATGTAAATAATGTGACATTGGTTAATAAAAACAAAATCTCGTTGATATTTGTAAGCAACGCGAAATGTCTGTATTAACATACCCGATTTATTATAGTTATATAGAAAAATATCATATACTTGAATTGTTCATTTATTTGTCTGTATCCTGAACTAAAATAAACAAATAATTAATGGGTATGGTTCGTCCACGATGCCCTAGTGCAGAACATTTATTTTTAACTCACCGCAAACGTGTACAGATATCGTACTTATTTATCGTTCCAATTATTCCACATAGAGTTTCGTCAAAAGTGAAACGCTTACGTGGGACAACAGAAAAACAAACAAAAGATTAAAAGGCGACACCGTTCCCAGATGTTGATGACACACGCCGCTGAGAAACGGGCCAGCTATTAAATTTCCATACAGTCATAAAAACAATAACACAAGACGTTTAATCAATCACGATTATTACGCGCTATTTAGAGTGTGAACTCTAAATATCTGTCCTAGAAAAACATACACTATTCTACAATAATTTATATACACGGTATTTATAAAATATATAACAATAACTCTTCAAAAGACTGAGCTTTTTGAGAATTTGTTTGGACAGCCAAAATATTTAAATGTTTCGGGAATGCCAGATGATTTCCCAGTATTTTTGAACATTTGTGGATTTTGGATCAAAATGACCAAAAAAAGAATGATCCACATAAAATCTTATGGTCTCGAAAGTTTAAAGCATCTAGTAGATGCTGAAAATTTTCATACATTTCCATCCGAACAGTTCCAGGAAAAATCAATCATTTACGGGAAAATTCGGAAAATTTATATGTGGCCATTTTGGTGAATGTCCAAAAATGAGTCCAAAAATTCTGGAAAAATTTTTGCGTGTTCCTCGAATGCGTACAAATAATTTTTGTGAGATGAGATTTTTTCCAATACTTTCCCAGTTTTCAGTAGAACGATTTCTGATATGTGAAAATTTTTGGATGATTGTGACCATTTTAAGAGCAAGGGAAATTTTTTCCCCGAAATCTAAGTGGACAGTCTTGTAGGGCTTTCCAAGACGAGCATTCCCCCATAAAAAAGTCCGGCAAAATCTCAATCTCGTGTTCCGTAGGGTCATTTTTGTGCGAAAAATCTAGTTTTTTCCATGCAAACCCATATTTAGACCCAAATTCCGCGAAAATGAAGACCCAAAGCGAAAATTGAGAAAGAGGGATCGATACGGAATTTTATGACGAACATTAAAAAAAAATCACCTCAAACGGCCCAACCCTAAGGGGTGTACAGTAATTTGAGTGGCACAGTGGCGTTTTGCGCCACTGTGCGGCGTAGAGAAATAATTATTAAAATACAAGTAAAATAGTCTACCCTACTGTTACGGGCCCTTATTCTTGAAATAGAGTTTTCTGCAAAGACATGATTTTTAACATTTAATAACTGTACCATATAAGTAAACTACATAAGACTTAGTAAATAATGAGAATGTTATCTCATATTCATAAATATCTGAAGTTAATTGTTAAAATGTACCTTGCAAACGCTTTTTATAAGTTATTATTTTATTTGAAATAAATTTTAATAGTAAAAATGAATAAACTAAACATCAAGAGTAACGCGAAGTAGCAAAGCCACATCTAGCGGCCATTCTCTACTCCATGACGGATTAACAAGCCAGAGACACGAAGCGTTCTATATCGCAGTAGAAATCGTTGAAACCTAGCCACCCCTATCGTGATTCGGCAATAACGTTAAGTTGCAAACATGGAATTTCAGGACCCGCAGCCCCAAGGCACTTAGAATTAGAAAAAAAAACTAAGCATATACACCTGTTACACTTCATCATAAAGTTGCTTGAATTTTACTTGCCAATTACTGATAAAATTGTAAACGGCATTATAAACATTAGCACAACCAGTAGAATTCATTAAAAAACTAGTAAGACTTGAATTGATGTAAATTACTAAATGTTTTGCTTAGGATCCATTTTCTCTAACGCATTTTTCCTTAAAATATTGCAGAAAATTATTAAATTTTAGCATTCGAGTTTGGCTTTACTATAATAAGAACCGCCACCACCTGCGTGAATTTTCTTTGCATATTATCTTACTAAAGGTGCGATTCTTCGTTTATAATAAACATTTCCAAGAACCATAAAAATCTAACATGTTTATAACTGCGAATTGAGACCATATTTGAATAAAGTTTCTTGGTCTTGGCTTTTAATAAATAACCGTCTACATACAACATCATAAAAAAGATTGGTATTTCCCAATAAAACAATAATACTACATACAGGGTGGTCCGTTTTTATGGCTCGCCATTGGTATCGCGGAAACCGTAAAATATACAGGGTGGCTCAAATTAGAAAAAGATTGCCCCTTTTTATGCTCGTTAAGATAAACAAAACAGATCCCAGAAGACATCTGCTACCGTTGCTGAAATACTGTGAAAAACCTGAAAAAAGTGATGTTAGAAAATCTAGCGTCAATGTTTCTCAACAGAAAGAACTGAAATATGGTACATGGAGATAAGCATATTCGAGAAATCGATTTTAATTAAAAAAATGTCTGCGGTAATCAGTTTCGGTTACACAACTTTCTTTTCTTTTTGTTTCTAATGGGTGCCATATTGGATCTTGATAATAACAGATGTAGACTAAAATTGGGAACAAGTTAACATTATTAATTTATTTGAAGAATAAATATTAAAAAAATACTATAATTTCAATAAAAGTTCTAGTTGTTCGACATTTGCTAAATTGGTTTTATTGTTGGAAGCTTTACTTCTTAGAAGTACATATTTAAATATTGTAACCTGTACATTGGGTTAGCGTGGCAACACGTCACGTAGACAAACAAACTTTATTGTCACTCTTGATTACACAAGAAATATCCGAATTTCACAACTGTCAATGCTTTACTTTAACGTTTGTCAATCGCCTTCGACTGATTAATATAACTTGACTCTAGCGGCGAAACCGAACCGCTTATATACGTTTTTAGGATTTTCAAATAGAATATAGCGTGGACTATTTTAGAAAACGTCAAAATAAAGGTATTACAAAAATTATGAATTTTAACGCAAACAGACATATAATTCCGTAACAATATGTTAAGAATGGGAATGGAGCATACAGGGTTGTCTTTGTAATAAATACATAGTAATTATTATTCGTTGTCCTTTCAAATTAGGCCGAACATGTCCTGTTTGTGAATGTTTATTTATGTTATTCAATCAACACATGCAGTTTTACAATATTACTTTAAAAGTAATTTCGAGGGAAAAAAATCGATTTAGATCAATCACTCAAATACAATTTTGTTATTTTCCTGTCTTTTAAGATATTTCGATTAAACTTGAAGGGTTATTTTATTGTATTAAGGTAACTACCTTGACCTACACTGATTTATTCGATTTAGAATATGATTCACTTGTTTCCGGACACCCTGTGTAATACATTCTGAACATATGTATATTTTCAGTGCAAATACTAATCTCCGTATAACCATTTCTCAAAATGTAGTGGCATGTCTTAGTCTAGCAATTTTAAAAATAGAAATCCTAATTCAATTAGAAACTTCTAAATAAATATTAATAATGATTTTTTTGAGAAAAAGAATCAAGTACTAATCTTCAGTATTGTTACACAGTAACTAACATTGGCCCTTTCTTCAAATAATGAGGTTCAAATATGGACCATCTTATCAGCTAACTATAACTGTAGTTTGTTTTTTGTCATTAAATCAATAACGAAAACATTTGAGATCGTAAACAAGCCCGCGTAAAACCGATATTGATTGCAACCAAATCCACGCACGCCGCAGAAGCAGCGCGTGAGCATTTACTGCGAAATCCACGTGTAAATACGTTGATTTGCTATTTCACGGTTTTCAACCGCTGATACGCAGTGGTTTGTGTGATGGAAATCACCCGAGATCAAGTTCGAGGGAAAAGTGCATCGAAATACGACGCAAAAATTACATACGAAACGATTTTACAATTTACCGCAAATTTAGCAATTTTGCCAGAGTTTTCAATGACGAAAAAATACAGTGCATCCATAAAATAACGCATAAATTCATTATTAGCTAAATACACAATATTATTAAAAATTTCCGAAACAGGTCAATTTCTTATTTTAATTCACTGTTTTTTCAAATAATAATTTAATATGAAGTCATTTCTCTTGTAAGGATATTTTTAAAAATTTAAACCTACTACCGTTACCATGTTTATTTATATTTGAGATCTGTTTATATGTTTTTCAAAATAAAAGTAAATTTGTTTTAAATGATTCACGGGTACAATACAAGACAAAATATGAATTTACATATTCCATTTGCTAGAATAAGAATAACGTCTAACTCTCCGAACTGTTTATGTCCTAGGCTATTTAACAACTTACCTAACCAATTGAAATTGTTGGAAAGTGAATATTTATTTAGGAAAGCTTTAAAGCAGTTTTTATTCCATATAAGAATTTTTACCTACTTTTTCTTAGCTTGTAAGTTTTATGTGACTATTCCTATATATATATATATATATATATATATATATATATATATGTTATGGCTCTAACGAAAATAAATTATTATTATTATACAGGATGACCTACCTTCGAGTAATGGCGTCAACACCGGCCTTTTAAATGGAACACCTCATGTCTGGATTTCCCTTGCTGAGTTGATTCCAAAAATGTATCACAAGTTGTTTCAAATTGGTCAACAATACCAAAGGCATGGGCGCCGGCACAAATAAATTCAGAACAAAAATAACGCGTACGTAGTTTTTTCTAAATTTTAATGGAAAATAATTTAAAACAAGAAACTTTGGTAAAGTCTTTGGTGCTATAGGAGATAACACTCCTAAATAAAGTAAAATGTAATATTACACCCGCAAACGTGACCAAATCATAAAAAAATCATAAAAATCTAATCCTACATTCTAAAAAAACATAGAAAGAAACAAAAACAAAAGTAACAAGAAAAAATTAAAAAATTTAAAATTCTTATCTCTACCGTTATTTTTAACTCCAGTCAGATTTTAATAAAAAAAAATATGGACCAACAATAGTATTTCTCACAATACTAGCCCACACATTGACCTTGACCTGTTTGGTCGTTACGAATGGTATTCTTGCATCCAATGTGGATTTTCCTGAGACCAATAACGGGTGTTGTGTCGATTAACATGCCCCTTCAAATACAACGTTGCCTCGTCGGAAAATAAAACGTTAGCAGGAAAATTTGTTATTTTGATTATTTTGGTTCATCATATACGCGCAGTCATCATATCAGTTCTTCGGTAAACGTCGTCTTCAGCCAGTTCATGGTTGAGACGTAAAATCACTAATAAAGGTATTTGGGGTGTTTTTGAATAGTTTACCAAAGTAGTTGTAATAAATACATAAGTTCATTTAATTTTTAGTACATTTATTCATTTGTAAATAACTTGTAATTTCTGTATTGCTACCAACCCTGTACTATAAGCAACATGTGTATCACATTTAATTTTGGAATCAGCTCAGCAAAGAAAATCCAGAAATGGCGTGTTCCATTTAAGTAGACCGGTGATGACGTCATTACTCGAAAAAGGTCACCCTGTATATTAAATTATTATTTGAAAAAACAGTAAATTAAAATAAAAAATCGGCCTGTTTCGGGATTTTTTAATACTATTGTTTATTTAGCTCTATTTAGCTTACAGTTTCTTTAGTTTTTAAGTTTATTCTGACTTGCAATACATTCAATGTGTAATGTCTGACTGCAAAATAAAGATTATTATTATATTCTTATTATTATATTAATAATGAATTTATGCGTTACTTTATAGACGCACTGTATATAGGGACGTTTACGTCGACACTGTACTAAAGGCATACATACAGGAAGTTCAGTCAAGAATGGACCATACTTTTGTTCCTCGAACAAAAATAATATGATTTACCTTAGTACAATTTTATTTTCTTAAAAAGTTATAGACCCGAGGAAGTACTTTTTTCTTTAATTTTGTAAGAGTACTCGAAAATTGCTATACAGGGTATTTTACGATGGAGAACAGAAAATATTTTTAACTTTCGGCTACTTCCGGAAATCCCGGGAATAGTAATATTTAATTGATTCTTAAGACACTGTATTACAAAAAAAAATAGTTTTGACATTTATTAGCACGCTTTTCTTATACTTTCAAGTGGCAATCCCCAATAATTTCAGAAGAAAGTTTCAAGGCCCAAAGAGGCAAATATTTATCAAACAAATCATATCTTCTGGAAATACCTCTTATTATGCTATTAAAGCAATCATCGCAATTAAATTTGAATTCTCCGAATACGATTATGCCTTGAAACAATTCCTGATACTACTACACGGAACTTGACCGTTAGATGGGCCATTTATGGCCTGTGACTTGCAAAATATGGTTTTTTAGTGTGAAGAAAGAAAAGACAAAGAACTTTAGCTTTCTTTCAAACAGCACATATTATAAAGTGCTATTTTGATGTATCCAACTCATGGTAACAATAAATAAGTTAATTTATAAGTACACTGAGAATGGACTGATAAAACAGAAACATCTATATAAGAAATAAATGTATCTTCTTTCGACACACAAATTTTGTTGACGCTGGAATATTGATTCAAATTATCTCAATACATTCGATATCTGCAATAAAGTCAAAAAATACAGGGTATCCAGTAAAGTATATTACAAATTTTAGATGATGATGGTACAGGGTGATCATAATATGTAAATGTTCGATTCGACTGTAACTTTATTATTTTAAGAGAAATGGAAAAATTGGAACGTTTATTTATTGAGTAATTTTTCACAAGAATTTTAAATTTTCTTATTAAAAAACCAATCGACCATCGCACTACAGAGATGTTGATATCAACTTGGTTTTTTTCTTATGAAACACCTTGTATATTAGTATATTATTGGATTCTCCACTTTTTCCTGATTGCACTGTTTATAAAAATTGTTCAAACATAGTTCCTTGCTTTTCACTGCAAAATCTATACAGGGTGAACCTTAAATAAGTACAAATATTTTAACTGCTGGTGTAGTTCGTCATATAGATCAGTTTAATGAGTCATTTTTAAAAATTTCTAATATTTACGGAGATATTATTTTTTTTTAAAAATACCCACATTTTGAGGACCGCTGACCAACCTAATGAAACATATTGTCACGGAATTTGCCCCACTCACACCCAAACCGACGACTGTGGTATCGCGAAATGCTAAGATTGCCCCGATCGCCCCTACACGATTCTGTTAAACAAACAAAATGCCGTGGATCGAGACGGGACTAGAAAATTTGAGAAACGACGAGAAGCGTTCGAGTCGTTCGAGAGATGCTAGAAATTAGAACTAGAGATGCTAGAATATACCTGGAATATTCGTTGGGTCTATAAGTAAGTAAGTATAAGTAAGTCTTGTATAAGTCTTGTATTACAGTGTTGAATTCAAGTGTTTAGTTAGAGAGATCAAAGCGATTTAGATAGCGATTAATTAAATAAGTGTTTAGTTGAGTTGTAATAAGTGTTCAGTAGTGTACTGAGTATAGTTAATAAAGAAGTAATAGTAAAATTCGGATTGGGAAATCCGTGACAATATGATTTGTTGCGGGGTTGCCATATCTCCTCTAATATAAATATTAAGTTTCCTTTAACGTAATAGTAAAGTAATACGGTTAAATTCTATTTTAAAAATACTTGTTTGAAGCATAAGTACAGTAAAGTTGGGTATGCAGTGTGATACGCAGTATTATTAACATAAATTTTAACTGCTTAACTCACCTTACTATAAACGATTAAAAATGAATTGCAGCAAGTTAAATACATACCACCATAAAGTATTTAGGAAGATATTACGTGATATTACTATGTTCAAAAATTATACATAAACGTGCACACAAGCTTACCTGTTTGTTAAAAAAATAACTATTTAATCAGTAATCCACATTTCACAAGTTAAATGTCATTGTACACTGTTAGAAAGAGGCACAAGACACAATTTCCTTAAATTACTTTATGAAGAATAACGAAAAATTATGATTTTCACACAGCATATTAAATTTAATTTTCGCCACATAACCCCAAATGAGTCAGTATTAACCATAAAGTGACTTCGCACTTTAATCAGTGAAACAAATTTTAAGAATAAAGGTACACATAATTTTAAATAACAAAATAGCAGCTTGACGTATGCGTTTAATATCAAGAAAAGCAAAGACATTTGTGTAACACTGGCAACACTGTGAACCACACGTTCAATCTGCAGTGCTCTGACTCAAAAATGTATGAAAGTAAAATTTCACTTTTTTATTTCTGATTTTTTTGTAAAAAAAAACTATTAATTATGTGTTCTACACAGTGAACTATACTGCTGGTTAAAATATTTGTACTTATTAAGGTTCACCCTGTATAGTTTTTCCGAATTATTTAAGCAATTATGAATCATTGGTGGATGCTGATTTATGTAATCTATAACATCTTGTATCCTACCTTGAATAAAAATAACCTCACAAAAATGTGTCAGGTGGTGCCAAGTCTGGATTATTCGCCAGCCATCCGTATGGTCCACCCGGAAAATTTAAACGGCCAACGTAATATAGATCTTTAGGGCCACGAAATAAATGATTTTATTACTCAATTTGATAGGTCGACGGGATGATATGGTAACAAGATGGACCTCCACCACATTAATGTAAGATCAGTTATGGAATATTTGAATAATAGTTATATAGAATGACGGCACCATACGGTGGCCGGTAAATATTCCAGACTTGACCCCACCTGATACATTTTTGTGGGGCTATTTAAAAAATGGTGTTTATAAAAATAGACCAACCACTATTTTAAAAATTCAAGATAGAATACAAGAAGCTATAGACTACATAAGCTAACACCCAAAAATGATACGTAATTGTTTAAATAATTTAGAAAAACGATATAGGTTTATTTATTTATTTAAACTTTCGGGACACAAACTGAATTAACTCATGAACAGTATCCACAACTAACATTAACAAACATAAACACCATAGTGATTAAAAAGCACAATTATTACAATTACAAATTGAAGAACACAAAATAATAAATTATAAACTTAAAAATAAATCAGTCAATAAAGACTTCAGTGATTTATCAGAAACCGCAAACAAATAAATATCAGAACAAAATCTGTTGGAAGAATGCATTATTCTACATATCGGGGAATTACTAGTATAATTTGTTGTTCTAAATGGTAGTAGTAGTAGTAAGTGTGGGCGGCCTCAGCCTGGCAAGTAGGCCACACATGGGCCCTTTTTGCCTACCCTGAGTTCTAAATGGTAAATAGAATGCCGCGTACCATTAAAATGTGTTGAAGATAAAAGACAGTTGACTTATTCAATTATATAAAATTAGTATGCCATTCAAGATGCCACGTTTCTCCAATGATATAAGCCTAAATTGTTTCCTACCTACATTGTAATTACTATTTTCAATTATGAAATGAGTTTTAAAAGATATAAATCTAATAAATTTATTCTGAACGGCTTCTAAGCGACTTACATAAATGTTGTATTGTGGATTCCAAACCGAAGACGCAAAATTTATTTTATTAAACACGTAAGCATAATATAATTGTTTAATTAAAATATCCTCGATGCATTTAGAATAATTGAATTAATGTGATCATTAAAAGTTAATTTGAAATCAAAAATTACTCCAAGATCTCTTATCACGTATACTTTGTTTTAAATTGAATCAGAGACATGATACTGAAAAACAACTGGATTAATGCTACCACCAGATGTAATGGCAAAGCACTTAGACAAATTCAGATACAATGAATTGTTTTCAGAAAAATCAACTAAATTATTTAAATCTGATTTTAACAGTAAACATTTAATGAATTTATTTTGGTAAAAAATTTCAAGTCGTCAGCGTACAGAAGAAACTTACAATGCTTAAAGCAATTTTTTATATCATTCACATATATCATAAAAAAACAAAGGCCCTAGATGGGACTCTTGCGGTACACCTGATGTTGTTAAAAATCTGTTTGAATTATGACCGTTTACTGCAACAAACTGCGATCTGTTTTTAATATAGCATTCGATCCATCTTAAAAGAACACCGCCTACACCAACTCTAACAGGTTTACGCAAAAGGATATTGTGGTCAACTTTGTCAAATGACTTGCTAAAATCAGTGGTTATGCGTAGAAAAGCAAGGAAATGAGTTTGAACAATTTTGATAAACCTAATTCTTTAAATTGTTCCATAAAATCAATTCAAATATAGTTTTGCATTCTCTATAATAAAAAAATAAAATTTTAATTATGGAATTACTTAATCATCAATATCTGGCAAACATTAAAAGACAACCCAT
Source organism: Monochamus alternatus (assembly GCA_037114965.1). NCBI lineage: Eukaryota > Metazoa > Arthropoda > Insecta > Coleoptera > Cerambycidae > Monochamus > Monochamus alternatus. Next base: position 20,323,701 of record CM073428.1, read on the forward strand.
TACATATTTATATCAATGCATTCAGAGAAAAGTGGTAAATTAAAAAATATAGTAATATACAGGGAGTTTTATAAGAAAGTTGATATCAATGTGCGATGCTTGTCCTTTTGATGAAAAAAATTGTAATCCTTGTGAGAACTTAGTTCCGATATCGTTTACATACAAAAATATAACTACCATAAAAAGTGCTACTATGAAAGTCAAAAATAGACACCCTGAGCACCAGAAGATGTAAGCAAATCGATATTGAACAATATTATAAATTGACATCCCAAACTGACATACTAATTTGCCAAAACCATTTAATTTTGTCAGTCAATCGCTCGACAAGCTCTTTAGGTGATGAACCTGGAATTCCACAGACTGAACAACAATAAAAAAAGTGAAATACACGATAGATGCGGTCATCCCAAATCTCCGCATTTAAGACACGCCGATTTGAAAGGAATGTCTCGGTTTCCTTCAGAAATTCTGAGCGTAATTAGAATCGACCGCAACGGATTTTTTTCCCATTCTTCTTCTAAGTATACCCCCCAGCATTGACACAGGCATAATTACCGATCCGATGAGCTCCTCCGTATATTTATTTTGGGAATTATGGGAAGCGAAACCGAGATAAAACGGAGCAGCGATAATAAACAATCGCTCAAGGCCTCTTAGATTGTTTATTAGGCGTACGCTGCTTGCTGCGATCGAAGGTTCTCCGAAATTTTCGTCCGAAAAATCCTGGGAAGCCGAGAAGTGCGCACCGAATGTAAACTACCAGTTACGGTTTGGAAACAGCTCGTCTCTGTATACAGAAGCAAATAGAAAATACTTATCTGAAAATATTTGTCAGTATTAGCTGTTACCAGCTTTTTAAAACCAACTAGTTTAGATTGTATTAAACTAACGAACCCAAGTAGCATTACAGTAACGAAAACTGATACCGCAACTTCAATTAAGTGGATATTACGTATAATCACTAAATCTACCACCAAAAGATTTTCGAAACGTTAGCAAAATGTTTGTTTTTGTTCGTAGAATGTCATTTTTATTGAAAACGGTTGACTTTGGAGCAATGAACCAAGAGAACTATTTTTGTGTAAAATTCATTGGCGCTTCAGAATTTGCTGTCAAATGTCAATTTTTCCAGTGGTGTAAAAGTTATGGGGGAAAAAACCCATCCGATACCTTAAAATCTCCACCACTGGCACGTCCAATGAATTCGAGAAGGGTGCGAAAAAGTAGCTATTAATAGTAATATGTTTGCAAAAGCTCAGTCCTGTAGTTCAAACGGTTCCTAAAATATTTGAAAAAAACTAAAAAAAATTTGAAGTTTTGACACCGTGTATCTATAAAACGAAAGCCCGGAGAGCAAAATGGAAGAGGAAAAAAATGTTTCTTTTTTCAAGAGGAATTTACAGTTTTCCGTTGCGACACTTATTTAGGAACACCCTGTATTTTGAGATTTTGTCGAATTAAGATAAAATGACGAAACAACGTTATTGTAACGTTGCTACCACCTTCAAGTGGCCGGAAAGTTGATGTGCTAGTTCCATTGGCCACTTGTTCCATGAATATAACTAAAAAGTTAGATATTTTTGGTTTCTGCTACTCCCAAGTATACATTATAGGTGTTCTATTTTCAAAAAAAGACATGTTTACGGATGCATGTTTAAGGACGCAATTTTATAATAGAAATTTAAAAATATTATTAATCATCCGTACTGCATGAAATTTCGTAGGTGTATAGATTATTATTGATTTCAGGTAAAACAAAATGATTTTCAGGCATATAGTATACATTATTTTTTGGTTCGCAAAATTTACAGAATTATTTGAACTGTTTTTAATATCGAATTTTTCACTTGTTCTGTCTGGCAATATATTTTAAAGTTTTCGTGACTGCTACGTTCCACTCACTAAAAATGCTACTTACTAAGTGGCAGAGAACGTAACTGCAATGGAATGGGTGGCTTTTCTATGAATTAGCATATTATTTAAAATCTATGTCCATGGTGTGCCCCTGGTATAGTATACCATAACACACAGTGGTAGACGCGCAAAAAACAAACGGCCAACGTTAATTTACCGAAACGAAAATAGTCGAATATAATTTATTGAAATTAAACCCAGGGTTGCTACACCATTAATTTTTCCAAATACCCTGACTTTCTCCTGCTTTTCATTAAAAAAAATTATAATTTAAGTGACTTTTGAACAAAAGTCGCAATGAAGATATTTATCTCAGTTACGTGTGGTGTGGAGATTTGGTTTCTAATAGAATTTCCAGACATTCTCTCAAATTGCAACATAGCCTACTATGCTATCCAAGAGCGGAATATGATAACTAAGAAAAAAAGTCTAAAAAAATCAATTCTCGCGACAGAATTTGAGAGAACAACTTACCTAAATTTGACCCCATTTGAAATTAGTTACGTAGATATTTTTCCGTGTATAATATTTGTAAAATATAAAAAGTGGACTCACCTTTAGGAGAGTCAGTATCTTCTGGGAGAGATCGTAGTCGAAATTGGAGTACTTGGAGTTCGACATGTCGTATATGAACACGATTCCGGCTTTCTGCGTTGTGGGGTTCTGCAAGGCACAGTCGAGTTGGTACACCACCCCTTGGAGGGTGGTCTGGTGCGTGCTATTCGCGGGGGTGTGCTTGTGAGCGGTGAACACAGCTATGGCGGCGTCTGTTGAGTCCCTTTTTGGCTACAAAATACAATCCTAAAAATATATTTTGCTGTGGGTGATGCGATACTGAACAATAAAATATTTTCAATGTATATACTCTTTAAATGAAAAAAAAAAACGTTAATATTTCCATCTTGGCATTTTTTTTGTACTTTATATTGGATTGATGCTTCGTTTACTAACCAAACGGAATCAAATACTGTAGGAATCCAATTAGTTAAATATTATTTTGTTATATCTGTACTGCTGAATGAATAACACCCCGTATAGAATATTATATACGCATTAGCTAGAGGGGAAACTGTAGACGAAGAAATAATAAACACGGGAACGCGGAGCGAGATTCAACGGGTAGTTAGTTGGGTTGGGAGACTTCGGCAGGTTGGCTGGAAAACAGTGGTGAAGTGGTGCATCTGTTCTAACTTTACAGATCAGTAACTTGTTTTTGTATATTGTATTTAAAGATTGAATGTCATTGTGTTATTTTTATTATTTTCTTGTCTGTTCAATATTTTATTACAGTTTCATTATATTTTATTATAATTTTGAGGTGACAGTACTTGATGATTTATTGTTGAAATTATAATATGTATAACTTTAGTTTGAGTCGAATTTGTGCTGTTGTAAATGGTATTGTAAGTTATTATTAATCATCTATGACTACTACTTTATTACTTGAATTAGCGGTTTGCTTGTCAGATGTTTGTAAGAGCCTTGGTGATACTATTCATATTTTCTCCCGTGACTGGACAAACATATGAGGCATGAGATATGATTTGAGATGTTTGTTCAACCCCTCAACTATTACCTGGGTAGCCTCTCGTATGGGACCTTAGCCGACTTCTGACGCAAGTCGGCTAACTAACCAAAACACTCTTCAGTTTTGTATGTAGAATTATGATTATATTACCGCATGTATATTCAAGTACTGAAGTAGAGATACATTTTTATTATTGTATTCATTATTATTACCATTGCAATAGCGACAGCGATTCTTTGAATTGTGATCGGGGTTTTCTCTGTCGTGCTCTTTTCCCCCGTGAATTCAAGGCTGAGTACGGCACTGATAGGTGGTTAGGTAGGCTATTACACCATTGACAGAAAACTAATAAACGAGGTGTATTTAATAATTTGTTTTGTTTTATTTAAAACTACTTAAATCTCCATAATTTCGTAAATATGTAGCACATTCTAGGTAAGTTAATAAATAATATAAATAAACACAACGTAGGTAAATCTTCTCGATTATTGGCCAAATACTTCGTTTTCAACAATGTTGAACGAACTAGGGTATGTTACTCTACAATACTACATTTCAGCCAATGAATATTTTTCTTAGTGTAGTAGTTTTGTCAGGGACAGAACATGACACATGAACACTCCATAAACGAAGCACAATTTTTTATCCAACTCCGCAGTTTCTAAGTCATATGGACCACTTAAGAGGATTTCGAACGACTTCGATTGTCAAATTCGATAAAGTACTCCAAATCCACTTGGCGAAATGAATTTAACAGAAGTGTAATCGGAGCAATCTATTACTACCGTCAACCGATGCTTCAAGGGTTTTTATTTTTTTTTCACAAGATCTGATAATATATTGAGAAGATCTAATTACAGATACTCTTAATGTGAGAAGATATGAACGGTAATAGAATTTTATTCAATCCTTTCATCAAAATTGTTACTGTCGCGACGTCATCAGGATATTTTTAACCACAATATTTAATAAAAATAAAACAAACTGATAAATAAATAAAAGGTTTTTTTAATACTGTAAGTTTACTTAAATTGCTCATTTCCATACAGGGTGTCCAGAATATGTGCCGATATTAGCGAGATTGGCTTGCATATCCGATCAATAGAAACAAAAAAATTCTAAAACAAAGTTTTTCTAGACATACATTTCAAAAATAAAAATATAACAGCAATAAAATGCATAACTGTTACAAAATTACAAACTATACAGGGTGAGTCAGTAATAATGTCATTAATTTTAACCACGTATTCGGGAGGTCTAATAAAGGTAGAAAATCGAAAAAAAAATTTACTCGACCCTTAAAAAAATAAACAAATCACCCTATAAAAGTCGGTAACAAGACGCTCCTCGTGCGCTACGAACTTTCTGATGACGCATCCATACGACAATTGAATGCCGGGTTAAACATCGTTGCCACATCATGTTTACATACATAATATCGTCTAATACTTCAACGTGTTATTCAAATTTACCCCCCATTTAGCACTTTCTGCATTTCCCGCATTTCTTTCCCCCGAAATTTATACATCACGCGACACATTTGGAGGGGGAATGGAGAGAATACAAGCAGTAAGCAGCAGTTTGTTTATTTCGGTCTCGCGTATTTGTCGTAAATTAACAATGCATAATTTTACAAATTTTCTGAATATGCGGAAATAGTAGTGTTATACGGAGAATGTTTACGAAATGAGAATACCGCTGTTACGGAATATTGGAAATGCCTACCTACCAGATGCGCGAACTTTGTGTACCTAAGTGCCTTCGCGATACGGGTTCTGCGAAACTGCGTCGGGTGAGACTGTTTTAAATTTAGTTGAGAGCAGCCTACTATTTTTACAAGAACCATTTCAATGGGATTGGAGATATCCCAGAGCAAGGTCTGCAGAATATTACGAGAAAACTCACTGAACCCACATCATTTTCAGAAAGTTCAAGCTTTAGATACTTTAGAACCTGCTGATTTTCCCAGTCGTCTTGAAATTTGCAATTATTGGCATCAAAATCAAATTGCAGCTGACCCTAATTTTATTAATTAAGTGCTTTGGATGAGTGCAGTTTTACTCGCATTTTAAACAGGTTAGTACCATACTACTTAAAATAATAAATTTCTAGGCAAGATGTACGTAAATACAAACTGAATAATTAATTTTACTTACGAGTAATACTAAAAATTCATATTTATTTGTAAAACGTAGTGAAAACGTAATATCAAAATTATTAAACTGTAATAACCTAACATTCAAAAACATTTATTCATTATCTACATTTGTTTTTATTTAACAAATAAATCAATATTTAAGGAAAATTCATTCATGTATCTAGATTAAAAAAAAATAGTTTTACTCCTTGTCGTTAAATAACAGTACAAAAACTAGGTAACTAGGTTATTGATCTAATAATATGGTAGGTCAAGATTAACTCTCGATAACTTTTTTGAGCATCAGATTAGAGGCGTGACATTTTGGACAGTTTTCTGTCGACAACACGATGGTATTTTATTACTTAGTATTTAAACACGAAACGCTTTACCCATTGGGTATAGGTTTTTTATGTAATGTATGTAAATGGTTTATTATTCGGTTTATTACTAGATATGTTGGAGTTGTGTGATTTCAATGTAACTAAGCTAATTTCTTATCATAATAGCTACATTTGCTCAGAGGAAAATCCACACGCTATTTGTCGGTTTAGCTTTCAGAGGCGATTTGTTGTCAACGTTTGAGCAGGAGTGTATGAGTATCGTTTGATTGGACCGTATTTTCTACAGGAAAACCTGAGTGGACCGCGTTACTTGCAATTTTTAATAGAATTATTTGATTATTATTATTTTATTTCATTGGATATTAACATTTTAAATTATTATTGGCTGAAGTTAAACTGAGCAAGAAAAAATGATATTCTAAAATAGTCAGTACATCCATTTATTTGTGATGTCTAAAACCTAGGTAAGTAGGTACTAGAAAAATATTTCAACTTGGCAACATTGCATCAGGTCGACATCGAGTTGAACTGTGAGCTGTAAACGACCAAGACTGTGACCGGTCAGTGACAGTCTGAAAATAATGATTTGAAAATATTTTCTTTCGGCGTAAATATGCATTTAGATTTTTTTTTAATCACGTATTCGCATTATACTCATTATTCAATATCTCCTCTTAAAATTAATGACATTATGACTGACTCACCTTGTATAAAAATTTTATCAAAAATGTGGCGTTGGGAAATCAACTAAGGCGTGCCTTAGAAACATATTTATAAAAGTTATTATTTTATTTGACCAAAATTGAAACAGTAGCAATTATAGTGATTTTTAGGTTTTCACGGCCGGTGCTATCAATTATTATCAATAATCACAAACATGATAAATTTCAGTTATGTGCTTACTTTTATTCTATGATACATTTTTCGAGATTTAGGTACCTAAAGTCACCAGAAATTTTGTACCCTCACTTACCAGGATTGTGAATTTTCCCGTGAGCAGCTCCGACTGAAGCGGCTCGTTGAGGGGGTCAAAACGGCATAGGCCCTCCCGCTGCCTCGTCATCTCGTGCTGGTCGAAGAGCGCGAGCGCGCGCACCACGTCGAACTTGCGCGCGTACAAGAAGCGCACGGCCATCGACCATGCCACTGGCCCGATCTTGCGACGATACTTGGCGTTAACCTTCTCCAGAAACTCACGCGTCGCCTGAAACGAAAGATAGTCATTTAACGATATATCAAATCCTTGAAAGGGTATAGTTTTCCCAGAGGAAAAACAAAAATACTTGTTTTCTTAGTGTAGAATGTAATAATTATCAAAAATTAGAAAGATTAGTTTTCTCTGTGTAGATTTAAACTATTTTAATGCACTTGCCAGCAGAGATTCACAAACATTCGAATAACGATTACAAATAAAAATTCATGTATTAATTCATACAATTTTTTTTGATCTCAAGCATATATTTGGTGATAATAGGATAATGGCCACAACAGACAGTCTATGACTTCGATTTTTAAAACAATTTTTTTTAAATGTATTTATAAAACAAATCGCAAGTACAGCGAGAATCAATAAAATAAGTGTACAATATAAAAAACAATGCAATTTTATAATTATTCATCTAATTTAAATTGTCACACTAATTCTGCACTATTCTATCTATCTAAAAAATTAAATCTACTATGTTGTTTTAAAATAATAACGAATAATGTTACATTTGACCATAACTAAGAAGGAAATAAGTTTATTCACGGATAAATGACATATACAATGTGATTATAGGAATGAACCGGATGAAAATTTATTCGAATATGGTCAACTCTGTTTGACAGATTGATAACATCAAAAATATGTGTTTTCTCAGTGTGGAGCGCATTTCAGCCGTTGGCTCGACACAATTGGAGTCGTGCTAATGGCATGCATGCTCACGTCCAGAGCGACCATAAAATGTGTCCCATTGAAAAACGGCACGCGAGAGAACTTTATTTCTAAAACGATTTTGATTTACGAGCACGTAATACCAGGTCTAATTGTGGGTATCAATTATTTTGATTAATTAGACCTCTCGTTCTAGCGTGCCGTTCTAGTTACTGAAAAATGAGGGGTGTCAGCGATGTGTTACAACAGGATTTTAGCTAGGGCAGAATTGAACACTAGGGTATTTTATAGTAACCACTTAAAATAAAACATTTACAAAGCTTACCTACACTGATAAAAATGGGTGGAAAATTTCATGTTTTGTTATGGTCTTTTTTGCATAATATTTACTGGTAATTTTTAATTTTCATTATAGATTAAGAAAATATCAAATGTATGCGTTTTTACGCAATAAAATTACGACATTTCAGGAATAGTGTGGATAGTACAGGATGTCTCAAATTCGACAGTATAGTAGGCCCTACTGTGAGGATGCAAGAAACATACCCACATTTTTTTCCTGTTAAAAAGCTCTCTATTTTCTAATAAACTTTTATTAGAGAAATTTTTATGTATTACTTCTTGTTTAAAAGTTATAAGCAATATCGTCCTAGAGTCTCAAAAGAAATACTACCTAAACATCACATTAGCGGTGGACGGTATCAAGTAGCCGTTGAAAAATAATTGAATGTTCGTTTTTTAAAGCGCATAAATGTCACAATACTTGTCATTACTCAATACGAACGTCAAACGTATACCTTTTGTGCTTACAAAATGTTTTTTCATTCAGAAAAAATTAAGTTGCTAATTTAAGGTGAGTCACGAAGGGTAAGAAACAATATTAATACAGCTAGACTGTTACAGTATTTCGAATAAAATCCAAGAAATTCTATACGGCGGAAATATATATTATTGTTTCAAGAAAAATATGTCTTCTTTAGGGAAAACAGTTTAGCACACTTTCTAATGCGAATGAAATACATTTTTAGATGATGGATGAACAATACACTTTTAACGAATCGGATGGATAATATATATTCAACAGGATGGATAGACAAATTCACTAAAATAATCTTCATAAACATCAGTTATTTTTGCTCCTAATAAGGCTTTATTCTTAACTATTTAGAAATAAAAAAGTAGCTGTTTATGTATTTCTCAGCTCGCATAGAGTATTACTAAATATTAATAATAAATTCTACTGGATTTGAATTCCATCCTAAAAATTACAATGTATAAGTCAATACAAATGATGGTATTGGAAGCAAAATGGAATCCATGTTTATTTCTGTAAAATTACAGTGTACTTATTTAATTTACAAATTTATTATGTAATTTAAATAGATAACTTTAAGCTGGTCAGATATTATCAACGTAAAGTTATGTGAAATTACACACAAATTTTCATCAGTGTATACGTTTAAAAAATATATGAAGAAAATGCTTTCATTCAAAACCATTTTGTTTTACATTTACTTTTCAGGTATATTTTAAACAACAATTAACCATGAGTAAGAACAATGCTGAGAAATCAGGTTACGTGAACAATATATTATTCGAAATCGCTTCATTAAAACTTTCTGCTACTCTCGAACTCCCATTCAAATGTAAAATATCGTACGGATTCGGGCTTTGTCAAATATCAAACTCTATATAGTTCCAAGTTCCGGAATTTTGAATGTTTAAGCACCCGTAAGTTATTCGACAAAATGGCGGATGCGCTGGGGCGAATAGAGGCTATGAGATAAAATAGGATATCTTGCTTCCACGATTCGTTCGCTAATAAAAAATTTGTACGAATAATACATTTTATAAATAATATTGTTAAATGCCTTTACAATACAGTAAAAAGTTAGTTATTTTCCGAAAATAATTGTGACAAATATTTGAAAATGTAGATTTTAGCATACACTAATAAAAATGGGTGGAAATTTCCATGTTTTGTTTTGCTCTTTATACATAATATTTACTTGTAATTTTTAATTTACATTAAGTATATAATAATAAGGAAAAATCAAATTTATGTATTTTTACATAATACAATTAGTAATTTTCAGGAATGATTCAATAATACAATGTACTACTTTGGAATTATTTACTTTTACTCGATTTATTTTTAAATTTTACAGAATTTATCATTTGTTTCTTGTACCCGACCTGTTGCACATGCGCACACGCACATCAATCTAACCTAGCTTAATGCATTTTAGTTGTGTTAAGATGTGGTATACAAACAGATTCGGTTCATCAGTAAGGATTTTTGAGAGATATTAAAAAAATAATAAGTATATACGAGTAAGATTATACTTTGTAACGTGTGCGCTTTGTAGTACGTAAGAAAGTGTAGTGTGCGGACCGCTTAATGCATTGTGAAAATTCCAGTGTTTGGTGGCGCTGCGAGTTGAAAAAGTGGTGGCAGTGTTGCCAATTCGTGGGAAATTTTGGAAGGAAAAATGCAAAATGGGAAAAATTTCAATGTAGTATTTTATTGTATCTTACGTGCAATATTAACTTTTATTTTATTGGGAAAAACTACAATCTTAGAAGAGTTCTGTATCACAAATCTAGAAAATTATTTATACATTACATTAGGTTGAAGTTGGAATTTAATTATTTTGACAACAGTGTGACGTCATGAAATGAAGAAGGCAGAGGTGTTATATTGCAATTTCAACCCAATGTAATGTATACAGAGGTTACAATTTTGAATTTTTTTTTCGAAAACTACATGTAACCACCGAAATCTGACTTCAGAGTCGTGCTCAGCACCCTCGAAAATAAGAGGGTAATTTTTTTGTTAATATTGGACAGTTTTACGCTGTTGCAAATAATTACCTTTAAACAACAACAAATTATATTTTTGTCATATTTTAGACAACACTGTTACCTATTATGTTTCTATGTTGTGTTTGACAGTTTTATTATTTTTTATTATTGGTCTTCCTATTTCCGCCAAAACATTTTTTATTATTACTTATCGTGGGAAATTCTTAGGGAATTTTTAAAAAATTGTTGTGGGTAATTCGGGAATTTTTTAATTTCTTTGTGGGAAATTTTGATCGCAAGGGTTGGCAACACTGAGTGGTGGTGGACTAGACAGTCTGCGAAGAGTAGTGGACACCGCTGGCTTCAAGCAGCTGGGTTATTTTTCTGTCCGCTGATAGCTACTATATTTGTTTGTAGCCTGTTTTTCTGTTTATATATGTGTTAATTTGCTACCTATTACAGTAAATCTAATAAACATTGAGGTGTTTAGGAACTTCTCTCTTCCCTGGAGACAACGAAAGACGAACCAACACCCAATCAAGAGATAAGCTCGCAATTTGCAGCTATGTCAATTTAATCGTTATACAATTCAAAAATATAATAGAAACTGGAGCAGTACGTTTTTTAGATGCTTGCATCAAAACTGTGCCATTACCTGTTTCTCTAAACTATAAAATATTAATTTCAACCAAGATATTTATCGTTGTGACAGTAAAAATAATAACAGTTTACAACAGATATTAACATTGGTTGTAGTTTGAATTGTAAATTTACTGTACCTATAAATATTTATTTCGACACAGATATACAAACATTTACAAAAATCAAGGAATATATACTAACATTTCAAGAATCAAATGTCATTTTTAGCGAAAACATTTTATCATATTTTCTAATGCGAATGAAATACATATCTAGATTGCAATACATTTTTAGATGATGAATGAACAATACACTTTTATAGGAAGAGAATATGTATTTCTTAATTCGCAAAAATTATTATTAAATTCTAATAATATAATCTACTGTATTTCTGATTATTTTTTAATAAGAGACATCCTGCACATATTGTCGATTCACTTAAACCTGTATTTTGTACATTTTAACCTAATTAGAATTTTTTAAACAGGGCAACTTTTTTTCACGAAATTAAAAGTAAAAAAAGTTGTATCCTTTAAATCTCTATATGCCTACAAAAATAATATTAATAGGTCCATTTTTAAATTGGTTTCTGTCCTACACTATTCAGGTTAATCAAAATGAGAATATTTTAACTGATTGATGAACTCTTTGATATATACATTTTTTTAACATATTGTTCATTGTTTATATTATTTTACATATTATCAATATGAATGAATGATTAGTCATATGTGAAATAATGTTAGTTATTAAAAAAATTTATTTATGAATATTTCAGTTCTACCTATACAGATAATTATACATAAAAATTACTTAATAAAATTACATATATTTTACAAATTCAATCTAAAAATTACAATATAAGTCAATATAAATTACAATGTTGGAAATTTAATTTTAAATAGGTGTTCATTTTAGAAGATCTTGTATAAGATTGTATATAACCTTATAGAAACTTGAACGCCCTGTATCTCGTTATTGGAGGTATCTGCAACCCCATGTTTATTTTGTATGTACTTTCTTCCCTATAAGAATTTGTAAACGATTTTTTAATCACCCTGTACATATGGCGTACCCTAAGGGTTAATGTAAGGGCTGCAGTGGTTCATCACGATTATAAATAATGACGTAGAGCTGATTGTGTTTCACTTCAAAACGTTTGCGACTTAAACAACACTCCAAATGCTACTAAAACTATAAACTAAGCCTTATATTCACTTTCCTATAATTTTTGACGTAATATTTTATTTTAGGGCTGTCAGGCGGAAGTGAATTCGAAGATTAGGAGTTTTCCTGATTAGCAGACGCATCCTCGTTTCGAAGGAAATATTAAGCGGAGGTAATCATGAATAATATCACTGTGATGGGCTACTCTTAATTCGACTTCCGAAAGAACATTACACAAATTATTCGTACAAGTAGAAAGGATGCACTACTGAAACCGAACGGAACAAAAACGAACTAAAATGCACAAAAAAGTCTCGGGAGAGAACATTCTTGTGGTAATTTTCGATAATACTTATAATCTAATTATAATTTTGCGGTTTTCGGTGTGCCAATTGAAAAAATTAGGAAGTAAATTAGAAAGTTAGATAAGTTTTATTGAGGAAAGTAATGAAATATGTTTTATGTTGTCGATTAAATGTCATGGTACAGCGGTGTATCTGTACTGATCAATTTAGTAAGGTGGCGTTGAATTTCACTTCTAGGCGAATCTCTTTTTAATTCTATAGGAATTCCAAGAATGACATTAACTTAGGAGCACCGTATTCTTGAAATAGTGTTTTCTACAAATACAAATCATTTTAGACATTTAAGAACTGAATAATATAGAGCTTAGCAAATGATAGGATTGTTATCTCATATCACCTGCAAATATTCAAAGGTACCGAAGTAAAACGAATATATAACGACAGAATGCGATCTAACCAACAAAATTTTAGGTACAAAAATCTTTCAAACTACGTATTTTTTAAAATTGAACTGTAGATGTAAATATTGTTATACCATAGTTGTGCACATAAGATTGTTCAGTTTTGTGTATAATGTGTATGTGAAAATAATTGTTAAAATGTCGGGTTAAAACAGCAAAATAATGCGTGTAATAATTTATTATTTTTATTACCTTCATTTTACAGCGAGAAATGCGGCGGACTTAAATAGGTTTATAGACATCTAAAACTACCGAAAACCACTTTATTTCTATATTATCTAAATTGTACTCTTATAGATATATATCTAATACTCCTGGGTCAATACATATCAAATAAACCAATTCAATTTCTCAAAACAAGTGGTAAGTCACTTATTGAGTATTTTTGTTTATCTGCAGATGTATAGTGTTACTGTACTGTTAATATGAATGTTATTTTTTTGTTTTGTGTATGCTGTCAATATTTAAACCCTAAGTAGTATGTAATTTTAGGCATATTTATTTTTTACTGTATCTAATATTATTTATGCAAATTTTGTGTTTGCTTTACAAATTATATTTATTTTATTTTTTTTTTACCCAAGTTTGTACTTATCCCCAGAAAGTTGAAAACAGATGTTTATTTATAAAATATTCAGTTTTTTTAACCATATTTTTGTATAGGTGCGTCAGGCTATTTTACATTTTTATAGGTATGTGTTAAACGCTGCAGCTTTTTGTCTTTTAAAAATATTCAGTTCAAACTTAAATCATGAAGTGGACAATATTTTCTCCAATATTTTATTTTATTCTTCAAAAATATTCAGTGACGTTCCGCTACGTGCGCAACTGGTAAGACTAAATGTCATTTTGTGTTGAAGTATGCGCCTTCCGACACGTCTAAAATTATAATATCATAATAATATTTTTGTTTTGAAGATATTTCAGTTTGTATTTTTTTTATTAAACTTTATAACCTTGCACTTATATCCGTAACAAAGCATTTTTGCGACTATAGTTTATACAGGGTGAATCTTAAATAAGTACAAATATTTTAACCAGCAGTATAGTTTTGTGTGTAGAACACATAATTAATAGTTTTTTTACAAAAAAGTTAGAAATAAAAAAGTGAAATTTTAAATAAATTTCGTAATTTTTCAGTAGAAAACTTGTTGAGGACCACTGGCCTAGACCGACCCTTCATACTTTTATGAGTCATAGTGCTGCAGACTGAACGTGTGGTTCACAGTGTTGCCAGTATTACACAAATGTCTTTGCTTCAAGGAAGAAAAAATCTCAACTTTTAGCGAATTTTGTCAAGTGTAACATTTTATATTATTTTTTATTATCAAACTGTCATTGACTGTCATGACAGATTATCGGAAGCCCAAGTCAAACTTGTTAACCCCACATAATGCATGAAAATAGCAATAAAATTTGCTAAAAGTTGACATTTTTTCCATTTTAAATAAAAAACGCGTGCATAGTTTTTCGTTATTCTTCATAAAATAACTTAAGGAAATTGTGTTTTGTGTCCCTTTCTAACAGTGTACAATGACATTTAACTTGTGAAATGTGGATTACTGATTAAATAGTTAATTTTTTAACAAACAGGTAAGCTTGTGTGCACGTTTATGTATAATTTTTGAACATTGGACATAGTAATATCACGTAATATCTTCCTAAATATTTTACGGTAGTATTGAACTTGCGGAAATTCATTTTTAATCGTTGAAGTATAGTAAGGTTAGTTCAGATGTTAAAATTTATGTTAATATTGCTGCGTATCATACTACATACCCAATTTTACTGTACTTATGCTTAAAACAAGTATTTTTAAAATAGAACTATTACGTTAAAGGAAACGTAATATTTATATTGGAGGAGATATGGCAACCTCGCAACAAATCATATGTTTCATTACGTTGTTGGATGAAAAATCAGCCAGCGGTCCTCAAAATGTGGGTATTTTTTAAAAAAATTAATATCTCCGTAAATATTAGAAATTTTTAAAAATGGCTTTCACTAGACTGATTTAAATGACGAACTACACCAGCAGTTAAAATATCTGTACTTATTTAAGATTCACCCTGTATAGCAAACTAGGGTTATTTTTCAATGTAGAATTCATGATTAACGTAAGGCAATTTACTTTAGCGATACCGTGTACGTATACTTTATTTAAAGATTTTAAGAGACTTTGAAATTTTGCAGAATTTCAGTCAACACTAATTATTGTTTAATATCTTTTACCACATCGTATTTCTTTAAGTTATCATTGCTTTATTCCATGGATTTTTTTTTGAACGTGGTACAAGGAAAATGATATATTTTATATCAGTGATCATTGACCAATTGAGTTCACCGTCACGTTTCTAATAAAAGTACGGGTTTCAAGACCGCAAGGCACTGTTTATTTATTTTTACGGGCCCTAGCACGGCCATAAATAGGTACTTCCGGTTCGGAGGCCAGCTTCCGTTGGGACTGTCTGTCGGTCTTTTTATCCCACCGTCATTTATGTCTGTACCAAAATTTTCTAGGCGTTCGACGCGACGAATCCAATTCACTATCAAAAATATACTAAAGCAATCTTTATTCGTTGTTTATTTCTAACGCGTTATGCGGAATCTTAAGAGAATTTCTTAACAGAAGAAATTAGATGTTGCTATAGTTTAACGTATATGTAAATGTACATCGAAAGAAAGTTGTAAAATGTAAATCAAAACATCCAACGAAGAAAAATAAAAAAAGTAATCCATTTGATTTGCCTGATTAAAAAATTAAAAATGAATGTAGGAGGCATGTGTATTCCCTGTTTATATGATTGTTGACAATTCGATTATTGCTTTTTTTAATATGATATAAATATGATAATTTAATTATGATAAACCGAAAGCTGTTTAAACTAAACTGTTCTTACAATTACTCAGTTTTTATGTGGTTCCTTGTTTGCTGAGTTTGTTGAAAGATCATATAGATACCAACAAATGTTCGGTAACAGCATTGATTACCTGTGTAATAATAATAATAATAATAATGCATTTATTGCCCAACAGAAATAATCCATTTACAGGACAAAAAGAAAAAAAATGTGAGAGTATTTTTAACAAAACAAAGGCAACTTAATAAGTTATATACAATATGTCAGTTTGATAAGTGTAAGTAATACTAACAGTTTGTACAGAAATTTATGCCACAACAAATAATACAACTACAGATCAAGTATTAATTAATCTAAATATCACGAAAATTGATAGACATAACATATATTGGAGATTTCATACCTAAATTGCTTCTTACATTATGACAATAGAACATACAGTGATCCCGTGATCCAAGTCTAGGAACTTGTAGGTCAAACATATTCAACATAGATGCTGAATCAATTCGGTTGTGAAATAATTTAAATAAAAGTGACAAACTTGCAAGCACTCTTCTGGTATGTAAAGAATCAAAATTAAATCTTTGCAGCAACAAACTGTGGTTATATCCCCTAGGTGGATAGTAACCATCAGTACGGTAAGACAAAAACTTTAGAAAACGCCTTTGAACTGATTCCACTAAATCAATAGGTCTGTTCCAACAACCGTCGAGAACTGGTTCAGAACCGTGACAAATGTTTGAGCAACACCGTCTTACATCGCATTCGCCGAGAGTACATTAACAACTGAACTGACTGACTAATTCTGGACGGTTCGGAATCGATTCTTGTTGTGTTGGAACAAATCCAATATGTGTTCTATAAAACGGGTACCAAATAATACTACAATATTCAAGTTTCGAGCGTACAAGAGAATAATAGAGGCATTTTAAAGCAGCAACGTCATTAAAATTTGAGGAATTTCTAATAACAAAGCCCAATGTTTTATATGCAGTGTTAACCATTTGATTAATGTGATTGGAAAAAGATAATTTGTCATCCATTATAACTCCAAGGTCCTTGACACTATTGCAACGTTTAAGAACTGTAGCGTTGAGATTATAGTTAAGCAAAATAGGTTGAGTTTTAAGTGTAAATGAACATATTTTGCACTTCTCAATATTAATTGGCAATTGATTTTTTGAACACCATTCCTCAACTAAATCAATACTTACCTGTAAATTTAAACAGTCACTTATAGAATGTCTATTTAAGAAGAGTTTTAAATCGTCAGCAAAAAACAAATGATTAGATCTTAGTGACAGAGACTCGTTGACAAATAAAATAAAAAGAAGAGGTCCAAGGTTGGATCCTTGGGGTACACCCGAAGTGGCTAAGAAAGTATTAGATTTAAAACCGTTGTATGAAATATATAATTTACGCTGGGAAAGATATGATCGGAATAGTCTAAGTAAACTATTACTAAAACCCAAATGATCAAGTTTATATATTAATAATTCATGATTAACCTTGTCGAATGCTCTAGAGAAGTGTGTGTATACCACGTCTACTTGATCTCTATTGTCAATGTTGCTTGAAACAAAATGGGTAAATTCAGTCAAATTTGCTAACGTAGAGCGTGACGTAACAAATCCATGTTGATTCGGAGAAATAAAATTTCTAACTTTACTAAAAAGAATTGTATACACAGCCATCTCAAATACCTTCGCAAAGTTGGATAGAATAGCTATAGGTCGATAATTTTTTATATCAGATGGATTACCATCTTTTAGTATTGGACAAATTCTTGCTAATTTCCACTTTTCCGGAAAAGTAGCAGTAGACAGAATAAGATTAAATAAAGCACACAATGGAGCAGAAGAAATCACAGAACAGTCTTTAATAAAGAAGCTAGGTATCTGGTCATCTCCACATGTCATCTTATTTTTTAACTTTGAAATGGCATTACAAACATCAGTTTCAGTGAAGTTAACAATATTAATTTAATAGAAGTTTGAAAACTATTTAAATTTAGATGAGGCTGAAAATTTTGACTGATAAAAACACTTGAGAAATATTTAGAAAAACACTTTCAGAGGGAGAATCATATTGAACGTCATTCATAAAGCAGTTAGATGGTATACGTGTTGAACGTTTTTTTACTCTGGATATATGACCAAAATCTCTTTGGGTCAGTTATAGAAACTAGCTTGAACAGAAGTAAGATAATTGCGGTAAGCATTTGATGTAAGTGTTTTGATAACATTTCTTAGACGTTTAAATTCATTGTAATAATAGATGGCATGAGTTTTTTTAAAATTTATTATGGTAATATGACTGAAGCTTAATATTTTTAAGGATATCCGATGAAAGCCAAGGAGGGTATTTCCGTTTAAACTTTTTATATAAGGGAACAAATTGATCAAGTGTATTATAAATTGTGTCATAAAAAGCTTCACAAGCAGAATTAATGTCAGTGTAATTATTTAGAAATTCCCAATTGATGCAAAGAAGTGCGTTATATAACTCACGAATTAGCTTTTTTAAAATTGTATGACCTATCATTAAGATTAACTGGAATCTGTACTAGATATGTTTAATTTAGCAGATATTAATAGGAAAGGATGATGAACATTTGGATTATAGTCTCTGATAACAACACATTCAAGATCTGAAATACATAGATCTAAAGTTCTTCTATAGGCATTTTTGATATCGTTAAATTGATGAAAGTTATTGAATTGAATAAAATTTGTAATTACCCGTGACTTAAAATCCATAAAATCCGGCACTGTAAAGTGAGTAGAATTAAAATCCCCAATAATTAACACATTCTTCATGCCGACAAGTATAAGTCCAAATAATTCAACTCTATATTGTTGATCTGTGGGGGAATATAAACTAGAAATATATATGTTACACACAATACTGGAAATCGGACAATGTCCGAAAAAAATATGCAAAACTAGTTCTGACCTCCAAAAGATTCCCATACCCGAAATTATACATTTAAACAGTTTCTGCATATTACAAAATACAGAGAACTAATTCTGGGCATTATAAATTGTTCAAAACTAGTTTTGTGCATTTTGAAATGATCAGAATTAGTTCTATTTATTTTATGATAGTTACATTAATTAAAAGTAGGGTTATGCCATTTTTGTCATTATATTTTCTGAACTCAAAACTAGTTTTGCATACTTTTTCGAGTATTATGTAGTATCGTCGTAATCTTCAGAATATTAGGGAAACTAGATTTGTCCATTTAAAAATGCACCATCTAATTTTGAACAATTTATAATGCCCAGAACTAATTCTGCTATTTTACAGTAGTCAAAAGGCGTTTAAATGTAAAATTTCGGGTATGGGAATTTTTCTGCGCTCAGAACTAGTTTTGCATATTTTTTTCGGACACTGTCCGAATTCGAGTATTGTGTGTAACATATATAACACTAAATTAGTTAGGGTAATCTTACAAGCTATCAGATCAATAGATGGACACTGATTGGTGATATCTTCATAATCAAGCAATTCGAGTTGAATGCAAGTAGAACACCTCCTCCGCGAGTTGTATGAGTTTCATTAAAATTTCTGTCTTTTCGAAAGACAGAGTCGGATTCTGGGAAAAATTCACTATTGAGAATGTCAGGCTTAAGCCATGTTTCCACTAATGCAACACAATCATAGTTCATATCACAGAGTGATATAAAAATATCTGACAATTTGGTGTTAAGTCCACAAGTATTTTGAAAATATATGGAAGTCACAAATTCTGCTGGGCGTTTCTAGTTTGTTGAACTGAGAATTTGAGGAAATCCACGAATATACTTAAACATTATACGTAATACAGTTACTAACTGATTATTAACTGTTCTAAATTAAAATTATCACCATTACATGTCTGGTAACTACCTTATGTTAAAAATAATAATGTTGCAAATACTAGAACCAATCCACCTGTCAAAAAATAAAATTAGAAAGCAGTAATTTTACCTTTAGCTCTGCCGTAATAATTTTTGTCGCTGGGAAACTGCCAAAAATGGTCATAATTCGTTAATAAATTTCCGTATTGCTTTTACTAAATCTAAATATTTGTTTTAATATTTCTTTAGGTCAATCAAATCGATTACTCAAATCTTTTATCCTTCTTCGCTGGATTTAAATATTATAACTTACCATCCATGTGTGTTATAAAAACGAGAATTTAATGTAAATTTAGTAAGTGGTAATGCATACGATCACGTAATATGTCAATTTGGAATTACTGTGGGTATGTTATTTTCTCAAAATAAATTTGAATAGTAGGAATATGATTCATTTTTCAAGTCTATTTGGTCACGTCGCGTCGTCGGTTTAGTTCTTGACGCTTCCAGAGACATATTCTCTTCCTAAAGAATCTAAACTGACGACGTACAACACCCTACGTATGTTTTTAAATTCCGAAAAAGTATACAATTCTGATTAAATCCATATGATATACTTATATATTTGTCCCAGTGGTTACTGAGATATAAAGGGAAATGTATGCATTTAAAAAAATTGAACTACGGTAAATAATTGTTTTAATTCGATGTTCTATTGTTTTTTTCTAAGGTGCATCGAATCGTCTATAAAAATGATACAATTTTTGTATTTGACATTTTTTTTGTAACTATGACATTAAAACCACAAATCGAGAGAGAGCGTTATGCTGGACACCCGGTACATACAGAAAGTATGATTCACATTATCATTATTAATTAATAATGATTGACCTATTGGTGAATTTGACATCGTCTTATATAATTTTTTAAAGTAAAAATATTGTCCGAGGTTTTCACTTTACATTACCCCGAAAATAGCCTCTCGCCTGCTAATCTAAAAATAAGGACCGGATCGTGTCATAAATATTTACTTTTCGGGTATATGTTAATGACGCTCGGAAAACAGGAAATCTTAATTGGATTTAAAAACCGAAAGATCGGCGTATAAATAGGCCGTCGGTGTTCGCCAGACGCGAAGAGCTTGGTCGTAACTCACCGGTCGTTTCCGTTTTGGTAAGATCCAGGCAAGACTGTTCCTTAAGAAGCAGAAGAAATAGTCGTTTTTAGCAAAGAGAGAATAATTTCATTAAGGCCGATGTTTTATGGACGAACAAACAATGCAATTGCAATGTAATTACAATACAATTACAATACAGTTACAATACAATTACAATACAAATACAATGCAAATAAAATATAATTCTAATAGTAAGATATTTAGGTACAAAGAAAATTCAGGAAACTTTATGATGAAACATAATAGACAAGGTATAGGTGAAGGTATGTTTTTTTTCTCATATGTTTAGGAAATCTAGATCGATATTTAAAAAATGGTGCAAAACCCTCTTTTCCTTCTGAAACTCGGCGCCTCTGATAAGCGTCGTTCAGGACGTGAACTGCCATACGGTTTTTTTACAGCATTTGTAAATGTAGAAACGATAAAAATAAACATTTTTATAAATAATAATATTACCTGACACGCAGCAGTTAATCCGGTTAGAAGCGGTATTTTGCATTCGTTTTTCGTTCTTTCGTTGTCGAAATTGCCCCGCCCACACCCAATTCGACGACTGTGATATCGCAAAATGCTACATTGCCTCGATCACCCCTACGCGAGGCTGGTAAACAAACAAAATAATGCCGTGCATCGAGGCGCGACTGGAATATTGAGAATCGTTGGAGAAATGGATCTAGAGATGCTACAAAATACCTGAAATATTCGTTTGGTCTATAAAAGAAGAATAAACGGCCGAGTCAGTCAGTCTTGAATTGGAGTATTTAGATGGAAATTTCAAAGTGAAATAGTGATTAGTTGAGTTGTAATTAGTATTCAGTAGTGTACAGAATGTGTAATAAATATCAGTAAAAATTAACTGTTTATTTTTCTGGTAAAAGAAAAAGTCGGGTTGGGAAACCCGTGACAATACTAATAGATAACAGAAAACGTTGAATGCACTCGCGGCAGTTGTAGATGAACTAGAAAAAATATCTGTAACCGAAATTAATTTATTTAATAACTATAAAACGTTTAAAACTGGAAAAGCCACTATAAACTGAAGGAGAACACAAAATCACAACGTGAACACAGGATTTCAATTATGAATTGAAAAATATATAAGCAGCTAAAGTTACTCGTCAGCAGCCTACCAGACATATACCAGTTTCGAGCTTATTAGCTCTCATCAGTATATGTATATGTGAAGTATCTGGCGAATAACCCTAGCTGCTTTAATATATGTGACTTCAATGCTGGTCGAGGCATTAGCCCGGAGAGTAGTTGTTTCCTGGAATTACGTATTTGCAAAATATCGTTCTCGCCGAACGCGATACAGCAATAGTTTTCAATGGTGTCTACTGCGATGTAGAATGCTTCGTGTCTGTGGCTTTTCAGTTCGGCATGGAGCGAATGGCCAGTAGATGTAGCTTGCCTACACGGCGAACACATATTTTGTTTAATAAAATTGCACAAAATAATGTTTATTAAATATATGTATACCTAACTCAAACAAGTAGTAAAATTGCATATAAACCAACAAAATTCTACACGATATAAAGTAAAAAATAAATAGAAATTTGTTTAGGAATTTTCATAGAAAAAAATCAATTACGTACTTATTCTGAGTTTTAAAAGTGTAGAAAATAGACTACATATCTGAAGGCAATAAACTAAACTGATTTCATTTATAAGAAATTTTAAAAATACAGTATTCAAAGATGTTTGTAATTTCTTCTACCGACACATTCATGATTTTAAAGAGGTTTATTTGACTATCTAAAATTGTCTAGTACTATCGTTGATTATTATTCATCACATGAGAAATCCCGTATGAATAAAACAACAACACTCCTCATTTGTTGTACTTCCGATTCATAGAGGAAACGGATTTCACACGTAGAAATTTTTCATTAACCTCGTATATTTTAATTTTAATCCAAAGATACACGACATACTGTCTGTTTAGCTAAATGACCCTAAAAGCAGAGGATTTTTTTGTGGAATTGAATGAATTTTAGGTTTTAAAACAACCTCTCGCATTTCCTATTTTTATTCTCCTTCTATTACAAACATTTAACTGCGAAAAAGCGAGTTCTGACTGATCCTGCCGCAAAACAAACTGCAAAAATCCGTTTAGCTCAGGAATTAGTTCTTTTAAAAAGCCAGATGACATTCTAGATTAAGCGAAATGCTTCAAGCCCTGAAATTCAATTACAGCAGTTTTTATCTCGATTTGAAAGCCTTCGTTTTTGTACAATTTCAGCAATTCCAACGGGAATACGGCATGAAAACCTAAGAAACTTTTTGCTAGGGCAAATTTAGGATCAGATAAATTGCCTTTTCGTCTTATCTTGATGTCAGGATAAAACAACGTTCTTAGGCATGTTCAGTTAAATTTCTTTTATATTGTCACGGGTTTCCTAACCCGACTTTTTCTTTTACCAGAAAAACAAACAGTTAATTTTTACTGATATTGATTAACACTCTGTACACTACCGAATACTAATTACAACTCAACTAAACTATTTAACTAATCACTATCTAAATCGCTCTGAATTCTAATTGATATCTCCGAAATATCCAAATAACAACTCTCTAATTCAAGACTGACTGACTCGGCCGCTTATTCTTCTTTTAAAGACCAAAGGAATATTCCAGGTATTTTCTAGCAGCTCTAGATCCATTTCTCGAAAGATTCTGTCGATTCTCAATATTCCTGTCGCGCCTCGATACACGGCATCATTTTGTTTGTTTACCAGAATCACGTAGGAGCGATCGGAGCAATCTAGCGTTTTGCGCTATCATAGTCGTCGAATTGGGTGCGAGTGGGGCAAATTTCCGACACAATATGGTTTTTGTGCCATGCATTTTTGTATAGTACACGATACTCTTATTACGCCCTTAAAATGTCATACTACTTTTTCAGTTTTCGAGATATAAGAAGTTGGTACAAGTCCCAGAAACGGTGTGCCCGCTTGTGATGTCACTAGACGGAACTCTAAACTAGAAGATCTACTGTTAAGACGCTAATATCCGACCAGATTAAGATGTGCTATGTTGTTTCGTTGCTGTGTTGTAAATATTTTAGTATAATATGTTCAATTTAGTAAGCTTATTCTGACAATCTACCAGAAGTTTATATGCCCATAATTAAGGACTACTTTAATAAAGAAAGAGGCCATATATTATAGAAATAAAGACAATAAGTATACAGAGTGTCTCAAACTCCATACTATAGGCCTACTGTGAGGATAGAAATAATTTAAATAAAATTTGGGATATGTGGTGTTAAATGGGATGATGGTAAGCTCCATTTTCCATCGAAAGTATTGTCTTTGGGATCTGACAGAAATCACTAATGATGTGATCAATTATATTTTTCCAGAAACATGCAATTTTTTTTCTGTTAAAAAGCTCTCTTTTTCTAATAAACTTTTTCCCATTTAAAAGTTGTAAGCAACATCGCCTAAAAGAGTCTCAAAAGAAATACCACCTAAAAATCACATTAGTGGTGGAATGATCAAGCAGTCGTTGGAAAATAATTGAATGCTTGTTGTTTAAAGCACAGTATACTAAGCAATCAGTACGGAATCTTAGACAATTTATGAATGAAATACGTCTGGCAGTTTTTAAATACCCCCACTCTAGAAAAAGTCGCCAAGAATATGGCGGATCCCAGAGAACATACGAAAAAATAGCTAATAATTTGGCGTAAACATAACCAAAGTTGTTCGTAGTTTTAATACTTTTGCATTAATTCTTAATTAACTGTTGTAATCCAGTGTAGATTCATGTAAATTGAGGTTTTGGTCACATTTTGTCTTAATTTAGGTTTCTAGCAGATATAATTTGAATTTGATTATAAAACCGGTATGAATTTAAATTTATTTAAAAAATTTGCGAAAACATGGACACTAGGTCGACTAGTAGTGTAGTTTTATTTTATATTTTGTAGTTCTTTTGCCTTTATGTCAAGATGTATACGTTTACCTTATTTTGTTAGCAGATTATCAAATTTAAGCCCAGTGTAATTTTTATATTTTTACTCATTTTTTTTAGGAAAGTACGAAATGAAATTAAAACGTGAATATTAGGTACAATTTATTTTGAGGTTTACAAAATATATATATATATATAGGTAACATAATCAAAAACCCCCGTTGCTCTATTAGGTATATGGAGTGGTTTCTTTCATTCATGTATGAAAGCTGTCTCTTTCCTATTTGGAGTTAAATCCTTTGCCTCCTTTCATGTTTTAATTCTTCTTCAGGATTTTGTCAATTAAGCTATCACGTCTA
Source organism: Monochamus alternatus (assembly GCA_037114965.1). NCBI lineage: Eukaryota > Metazoa > Arthropoda > Insecta > Coleoptera > Cerambycidae > Monochamus > Monochamus alternatus. The sequence continues at coordinate 20,349,040 of CM073428.1, forward strand.
ACTTGGTCTGCCATATATAAAACTGTTTACAGGCCTTTTACGCCCAGAGCTGCGTTATGCGTTAGTTTTTTACAACACATTTATTTCCTCCCAAAGTTTATTTATTATTTACTGGGTATAGTTCCACTAATAAATAATCACTATTATAAAAACACAAATAACTAAACACTCAACACGAGATACAAATCAGGAATATAAGTACAATAACAATAACGAGTGGATAACCATGTAATAATGTCAAAAATTCAAAAAACCTAACTGACACACAGAAATTATAGTAATAACTGTCAGTCGCCAACAAGATGGCGGATTTTTGGAAGACGCGAGAAAGCTGAGTTTCCCTACTGATTGCTTAGTATACTGTGGTTTAAAGTGCATAAATGTCACAAAATACTTGTCATTACTCAATACGAACGTCAAACTTTTGTGCTTACAAAACGTTTTCTTATTCAGAAAATGTTGACATGTTGCGACGAGCCACAAAAAAATTATGATCATAGAACCTTTACAAGATTGGAGGCGACCTTGCGGCAAAATGAAGATGCATTTTTTGTTCGGAAGAATCAAATAATTGACCGAAGGGTAAGAAAGAATGTTAATACAGCTAGACTGTTACAATATTTCGAACAAAATCCACGAAATTCTATATGGCAGGCAAGCCGGGAATCGAATTTGGATAAACTAACTGTTGAAAATTTTAAAGACCAAGGGGTATCATGACCACAAAATTCACAATTTGGAATATTTGCCTGAGCGTGACATTGAAACAGACTTAATTTTATAGCTCAAATTGTAGTAAATGTAGAAACTGTTGATCAGAAACTTTTTCGGCCCGTTCTTTGGACGGACGAACGTCGGTTTGTCAGTAATGGTTTGCCAAACAGGCGCAACGAACACTACTGGTCCATTAAAAATCCCCACATTGTAAATCCAGTCCAAAACCAAATATCCGCGCCGGAGATTTGTAATTAATTGTAAGGTAGGTACTAAACGTTCGAATAAAATTCCAATATTTTGCAGATCCAATATTTTTCACTTATACTTTGGATTTATGAAATAAAAAAAACTGAACAGGCCCATTACTTTGTTGGGTAAAAGAGACTGAAAAAAAGGAGGTTTTTTGTGCTTATTCAAGAGAAGAAAAAAGACGGCATATACTACCCTCCTCCCTCCTACTACCCTCCTGGGTAATCAGAAGAGACAAAGTAGCCATTTATCCGGTCCTTTATTCGTCTTGCAGTTATTAAAACCCCACGTCGCTATACGGGAGCGCAATATTCGTCGGATTTGGCTCAGAAGAGGAGCTCAAAAGGCGCGAATTATAGGTATGCAAACTGGGAACATCGGAGAACGCAGAGAATTCTTTTGATGCTAAATAGAGCCATTCCTGCGAGGCTAATATGCAGAGCTATGTCAAAGGTCGCTCCAGGCAAGGGCAGTGGGCGGAATATTTTTATGTTCGTGATTAAAATTCCTTTTTTTAGGGGCTGAACAAAAAAACTCATTTCAGTTCGAAAGAGTAAGGTTGCTTTTTTTTTAATATTTACGTAAAAAATCTCAGTGGTTATGTATACTCATCGATATAAGAGGATATAAAGAGCTGATATAGCATAATAAATATATTATCATAATTCTATAGATGATGCCTATGTTAGTCATCTAACTAATATTATTTAAAGCGGGACGGCGATAAAAACTTATGTCGGAACGGCGACTACAAGCCGCTATTTGAATGCAACGTTGTAACATCTCGCACAATAAGATAACCGCTTTCTGTACATCACGGAAATGGGTCCTTGTCTTTTAACAGGTATCAAATATGTATATACGACATTTCGAATTATTAGCACTTCGCAATAACGTTTTTAAGAAGTTGTTTTATTTTATGAAACGTAAGTAACAAACTTGGCAACTATGCAGTCTCTCTATCAACTTGTCGACGTACGTCAATTTTGAACACAGTAAGAACGACAAAGAGGGCAAGTTAACAATGTAGCTAAGATTATTAGTTGTTTAGTTTGCAGTGATTTGGCAGGCTCGAGTTGTGTGACTGTTATAATTTTTGCTTCATCATATACTTGGTGTTTTTTAATTACTGTTATCGTTGACTCATTATAAATTAGTGTTTTGAGTTGTGTGTGTTTGTTTTAATGTATCTAGGACGGGGTACATGTCTTTTTATGGCAGTTTCTTATGCCTTTTTTGTTCCCTTATATCGACGACATAAACCATGTTTAATTTTGAGACAATTTTGTAGTCGATCAATTGCTTAACAAATAGTACTTAGGTAAGTACTATATTGGCATTGAGGTTCTGTAAGTGAAAAGTAATTTGCTAATGTTAGCTAAGCTGTATGGACTCAAACGCCGTTGTCTAGTGTTAGCAATATTGTCTTGTTTTCTCTTGGTCTTGGCTTGATCTTGCAAGACAAGACTTGACAGCTCGAAATGCAAGACAAAACAAGATCCCCTACACTCGATATTTCGCGGGGTATGCAGCGCTACGAACCGAAGTTCCTATTTCGTGGTCTCCCTTGACCCAAAGCTGAAGGAAATGATTCCAATTGCTAAAAATAACCCGGAGTTTCCTACGGAACATTATGACATCCTCGTTCCACCGTTGTCGGGCGGTTTTAATTTATTCCGCCAATTTGTCACGTAATAACGAGTTATTCATCAAGATTACCGCCATAATCCTAATTTGTGATTTCAATCCGCTTGTTTTATTCATACACGAGTGGATAATGCACAGGACGCTAAACGAGCGCTCATTGTCATGCAAATTTTTGACGCTTCAATAACATTTATCTTATCTGTGGTCATAGTGGGCTTTACCGTACGATGGTTAATTGTTTCGGGGAAAAATAACGGTATTCTGTATCGCAGGTGGCGATCAATTGTTTTTTATGAAATAAGTGCCCCGTTTTTATTAACATTTTTCCGGTAAATAAAACTCTGCCTTTTAGAAGAATGATTTATTTATTATTAAAAAAATTATTATAACACTTAAGGTTTATTTATAAGCATTAATAATAAGCTTTTTGCAATTAGAAATATGTATGAGAAAACTTGAACCATAAACTTAATATTATAGCAGGATGATTTTCCTGTTCATAAAAAATACATCAGCTTCTTGTCGCGTCATTTGACAGTTTCGTGCCATTTTTTTTCCGTATAAATGAAAGTATTCTTGTTGTTAATTCTCTTGCACAATGAACGAGGAATGGGCTGGCGCGTTGTTGTAGTGCAAGATCCAGCCGTTCTCGGCGATTTCGGGTCGCACACGGAAAACGCGGGCCCGCAGCCGTTCCAGAACGCCAACATAGAACTGAACTGTTCAGTCACTGACTGGCCGGCAGGAACATATTCATGATGAATGATGCAGTGGATATCGAAAAAAACGATCAACATTTCCTTTAGTCGTGACTTGGGCATCCTCGATGTCGTTGTCCGCTCTCCACCTTTTTCCACCCACTGCTGACTTTGTTTACGGGCCTCGGGGTCATACTTAAATATCCAGGTCTCATCTCCAGTGACTATCCGACTCATCCAGTCTCTACCGTCGTTCCGAATGCGGGACAACAAATCCTCGCAGATCGATTTTCGGATGTCTTTCTGTTCTCGGGCGAGAATTTTTGGCACCATCTCTGCGCAAATTTTAGCATATTCAAATTTTCGTGTAACATCTTGCGAACGGTTTCTTTGTTAACGTTTAACTCGTCAGACAACGCACGAATGCTTAGTCGCCGGTCAGATGTGATCAGTGCACGCAAACGGTCAACATTCGCGTCAGTACGAGAGGTGACGGGAGTTCTTTCACGTGGATCGTCTTCTACCGATTCACGCCTCTCCTTGAACCGTTTTGCCCACACGCGTATTTTCGACATGCACTCGTCTCCATACATCACATGCAATTTTCGAAGGATTTCCGAGGGTTTTTCGCCAGATTTCACTAAAAATTCATTCATTCAGTCATTTTCACGACGCTACTAAAAAAGTTACTTTCAAAAAACACACATAAAAGACGAACCAAACGTGCTACCGACTTCAATCTTGGACTGAAACTAAAAAGAAAGTCCCCCCTCTCTAGAAAAACGTTGACGAACGATGCAGTGTTGCCAGTTTCCGAGTCTTTACAACACTTATATTGAGAATAACTACTACATCACATTTTTAGACAAATATCTAGTATTTATTAGCATTAAAAAACATCAATGAAGTTATTATCTTAAATCCAAAAATTATCGACTAACAAACAATTTCTGTTATCGTGGCCCAGTTGGAAGCCGCCCCATCTCGATTCTACACCCAGCTTTGTAGAATACGACCCTCAAATAGGGCGACTGAAGCTGAATGGAGCCAGGAAATGGGATAAAAGGCCGTGGGGGGAACGCGGGGTCACTGACTCGCCCTGAAAACGACGCTCCGCCAGAACTTCGGCGCTGCGAACGTCCTGATTTGCCCGAAGGGTTTCTTTTAATACGCGGAATTGGATTTTCCAGATTTATTTTATACAAATGCGGTTAGCTCGGCAAATTTTCAGTCGAAATGCGTAAACTGCTCCTTTGAACTTACTCTACCAGAACTAAATCATATGATGATAAAATGGATATCACGGTAGCAGCTTACACTGATAAAATGATGGTAAATTTACACGTTGACGTTGTTCATACCATGTATTACTGTGAAAATATAAATAAATGCTGTACTACAAAAAATCTAGGTAAATTCAGTAGAATTATACTTTTCGTGCCAAACATAATTTTTATTAAAAATACATAACGATATTGTAAAATTGCATTTCATGCGCAGTAAAATGTGATTATACTCCGACAAAATACAGAATGTATTGCATTGGTCCACTGTAAAACCTGAGAAGGCAAAGCATGCAAACGGCGACTGGACAATAATTAAAGGTCGCCGTATTTCCCGCCGTAAAATGATTAAATTTGTGGTTTTTTAGGTACAGAAATCTCGAAAAGAAAACACGTAGAGCAAAAGTAATATCAAAAATAAAATTACTGATGTTTTATTTATCCACTTTTACTATTTAAATTCTCAAATAATATAATAACTTTTAAAATGTATTTGTATGACACATATTATTTTGCTATTCTAACTATACATTTTAACAATTATTTTCACATACTTATAACAATCTAATATGCAGAACTATGTAAATTTATGATATGATATTTACATCTACAATTGAATTGAAAAAAAAACGTATTTTGAAAGATTTCTATACCTAAAAATTTGTTGGTTATACCGCTTTCTGTCGTTATATACTGATTGTACTTCGATACCTTTAAATATTCGCAGATGGCATGATATAACATTCCTGTTATTTGTTAAATGCTATATTATTCAGTTCTTAAATGCTTAAAACTACTTGTATTTGTAGAAAACGCTATTTCAAGAATCCGGCGTCCTTAAGTGGTTTTCTTATATTTCTTCCAAAAAATGCCTAAACCTGGAAACCTGGAAAACCTCATTAATTAGGCGAGTAGTCAAACGTCAACCGGTATCAATCTCTCACATTGACCCAAGACAACGTTCTTCCACCCTACCATACCCGCAGAGAGGGTGCCAATCCCCTCCACGAATATAGCTTATATACGGTCTACTGGCTGCGGGGATCGAACCCACAGCGATCTAGTCACCTCGATTCAAGTACTGGCGTCTTGAACCGCGCGACCACTGACTGAATGCAAATTTACTGTTTTTCTTGGTAATATAGAGAGTAAGCTTCTTATTGATTGCGGGCTAATAATACATACAATGAAATTAGAAAAATAAATATAACTCTTACATGACAATTCCATAGTAAAGTTAGTAAAAGCCAAAGTAATAATACAAAAAAATAGAAAGTTACATATAAATTTTATATAGAACTAGTAACAAATACTTTACACTTCAAATAGTAATTTTTCCTTAGAATAACACTGCATTTTGGTGTATTATTTCACAGCAAGAGAAAGAAAGTGATTACTATTTTTTTCACGCAGTCATAATAATCATTGATTGTCCCGATTTTCATTGATTTTCCTATAGGATATTGGTCATAATTTTTATTGATTTTTACTATTGCAACTGACAACGGTGTCACAAGGCCACAGAACGTATCCATCTGCATTTATTGCATCTGTTTCGTTTATATTATATACACGTATGAACAAAAAAGGATAGACGCTTCGTTCCACTATAGTACTAGTGCGACAACTATGAATATTCACATATTATAAATACGAATGAGGCCGCGAGATCAAATGCCAACTTCTTTTCATTCATATAAATTATAAACATGAACAAATTATGCATATCGGCTCTGTGGAGCAAGGTCAAGCCACCTTTTCAAACCTACAATGAAGGATTGATATTTCAATTCGAACTAACTGGACCGGTATTATCTTATTCGTTTTTCTTTGCACTCTCCGTTGCTACATTTGCTTCACAATACGATGGTGCAATTTAGGAAATGGGCCAACCTACAAAGAGTCAAAGAACACGTAAATAGTTCCACTTTTACAAGATCTTTGTGTAGATGTGTTTAGCAAAGGATGCAAAGATCTTTTCAATTACGCCATTGGTTATTCTAATATATATAACGAAAGATAAATTCATTTGAAGATATCGAATTCCAAAGTGCCAGGCATGCGCGTAATGCGAAAAAGTGAAACCTGCAAAGATGCCCTCACAAGAGGAAGGAAAGTTCAGAAGTACTTACTTTAGATGAATGGAATGCTATTAAGGCTATGTTGTTTATAACATGGTTGTAAAAGGTAAATTGAAGTGTGTCATATAAATGCATTTTAATAGCATATTAAATAACAAGGTTTGAAAACGACTCTTTGCACACGAGCGAGACATATTTGTGGACCGAGCCGAAGGAAGGGCAAATTTTAATTTAAAACGTTTTTATTACTAAAATTGCCAGCGCATTAACAAAATAAATTAAATACAACTTTTATTTTAACTCGTTTTTATTAAGAAAATTGCTAACGCATTAACAAAAGAAACTAACATTTAATATTTATGGTAACATTTGAACAATCTTTCAAGGTTACGCTGGGAAAAGCAGTATTATTGTGCACCTTGTTTTCGGTAACAGAGAATATTTTTGGTTTCGTGTTTTTAGTGCCGTTGTTCAGCGTGCGGTCGTTGTTCTGGTTCTGTGGCAGCAGAAGACACTGAAGACTCTATCTTTTTCGAAACTTCCATTTTATTTCTCAAACAGTCATCAACGTAGCCTTCGGCAACTGTACTGGATTTCTACCCTCCATGGCGTTTGAGGGCAAGCAGATTTGAGCCAGAATTGACTAAAATTGTGGCCGGCATAATTTTGGTGACAACATCAAACAAAAATCACAATCTGGAGAGGCGTGTGCAAAGATGACATTACCCTGTGCAAAATGTTTAGCACACGGCGTGTGCAAAATACCGTTTTCAGAGCGTGTTTTCCGTGTGCAAAACCCCCTTTTCCAAGGCAGTCGTATAAAAAAGTTATATTATTTGAGGAGAGTTTAAATAGTAAAAGTGACTAAACAAAACATCAGCAATTTTATTTTTGATATTACTTTTCCTCTACGTGATTCCAGTATCTAAAAACACCACAAATTTGATCATTTTATGGAGAAATATGGTGACCTTAAATGTTGATAAACGTATATGATTGATTGGCTTGGTTTCAATTTAGCGAAATAGACAAAAATGACAGGAATCTTACCTAATGATTTTGTGGTGTTCACAAAATAATCTTCCTGAATATCAGTCGACTGTGAAAAAGCGACTATTATTTTCTTTAATTTATCTCGAGTAACTCGTATTTGGAGACAATTCCATTCGACCATATGAATATTAATAAAGACGCGAATACAAGACGCTCTCGATAGAATTATAACGAAAATAATAGTCGGCTATTTGTCTTTACCTGCGAAAAAACTTTTCTAAATTAAAACTTGTTTAACACTTATAATCTAAGGATTAAGTGTTAACTTTATACTTTTGTTTTATGTTTTTTTTTTTCTTAGTAAGAAATATGACAACCGGCAGTAAAAAAATGTCATAGTTTTGAGGGTTGGAGAAAAATATAATTTTAAATAATTCAAGATAACAGATTGATGCACCGTTCTGAAACTATCAAAAAACAGGTCTACAAGTTTGTGACTTTTGACTACCTAAGGAAAAAACCATTTGATACCAGACACGTGTACATTACACTCTGATCAAAGTGCATTTGTACCAAGTTTGCTGACTGATCAACATATTTAATCACCAAAGCGCCTATAAAACTAATGTAATCAACGTTCGACGAGCGATTTCCAGGAATATCTCATTCCGGGAAAGTGTTTAGTCTAGACCCGTTCCAATGTGGTATGGTATTATGAAGATACGCGCTCAAATAGTGGACCAATAAGACCACATAGGAACCGATGCTAAAAATAATAAATCAATAAACTCTAATATCTCTATTAACCTATCACCAGGGCGATTTTTGAATAGATATCGGTGTTGACGCGTCGTGCATAGCTTCTGCTTTAAATTCGTTGATACCAGGTGACACGTCTGACATACCGAAACAAAACAACAGCGACAACGCCCTACGCGATTGTTTTAATTAGAAAATCAAGACGACGTCATTAATATTTACAAGTAAGTGTGAAGTAAACAATCTTCGAGTATATATTGGCAATGGGAGGGAAATCATGGCTGTGCAAGTAGCATAGCAAAATGCGCGACAGGGTGGGGGATAGATTTTGTCCAGGCACGCAAGGAAAAGGGCGCAGCTTTTAGTAATAATTTATTTCATAAGTCTTGAGTGTTTTATGATTTTATAGTAATATTTAAATGAGTATAATCCAACGTTACCATCACCAATGATGGTAATGATGTATTTACTTTTTTTTAAATTATTGTACAATAACAGTGAAGTCAAATGTCACAATTACTGCCTAGGTATTAAAATCATTTCATCAAGAGGTTATATTTTCTTTGTATTTGTAGTTGGCAGAGTAACCAGCAATCTATTTCCCACATTTCCATTTTTATTTGAAGTAAAAACCGTTGCCACCTAAATTAATAATAGTATTCTTCATTCACAAAAATATCATGTTTCTAATTACCTTTGTACCTAAATACTTATCATCAGGGGTCTCCATTAGATTTTGTTTAATTTCTTCATTTTCTAAAACGCGTGATTTTTAACCACAATAAAGATTTCATGCTTTTGCTTTATTTAGAAAAATATGGCAATAGTACATTTTCTGAAAAAGGCAATGTTATTCTCAGCCCGGCAATCAATTTGCTGATATATCTTATCTCTCTTATTTCACTCTATATGCTTTTGCTCGTCTTAGCAATCACAGCCGACCTGATGAAATTATTGTTATTGATGAAAGAAGTATCATGCAATTTTAATAATATAAAATAAAGAGTTTTGTTTACTATTATGATACAATTAAAATTTGTGGGAGAAAAAATTATGTGTTCTTGGCAGTAAAGTAGATTTAATGTCTTGGTTGCTTTAATAGACTCGGCTGCGCATGGTCTATTAAATACCAGCCGCAGCATTAAATCTTGTACTTTATTGTAGAGTTAAACAAATAACTATTATGTAACAAGTCCCTAAAATATACTTTAGCCAACGAGTCTGATGTTTGTAGACAAGGCGATACCCAAGTCAAAAATATCAGTTAGTTCATGAAGCTCTATTTAAGGACAAGTTGCATACAATTCTTTTCTGTATGCTCTACAAATTTTAAAATAAAAATGTAATAGTATACAATACAACAAATATTAGGATTAAAAGTGTCACTGTTGTGGCGTGAGAGACAAAAAAGACACTTTTAATCCGAATAAAACATGTTTTTTTTCTCCAATAGGAATCCCTCATTTAATTATTAATTTGTGCTTTGAAATCATTCAAACCAAATTTGGACAATACAGCAAAGTAGATAAGTAGGATATATCGATGTAGTCATGGATACTTTATCAAACATTAGTAACCATTTTGCTGATTGAGTTCATTTGTAATTGTTTGTGATTCAATTTGCTTAAACACTTTTAATCTAAGGATTATAATTGTCAACTTCAGCTCCTACAATTAAAAGTGAATACTTTTGTTGCTAAGATTCCATTTTTTTCTCAGCAAGGAAAATATTAAACTTAGAGACCCTCCGATAGTCAAAAAATATCATAATTTAGTGACGGTTGGAAAAAAAATTATCGACCAGATACCTTTTTTTGCTATTGTGTGTTTACCCACTTTAAAGTAAGCATTATTTTCGACAAAGCGGCCTCATTTAGTTCAATTTCTTTGGTGGTCAGGTGCAATAAGATCATTGTCTGTATATTTGTCACTGCTGTTTCAACATTGGTACCTTTAAAAGGGCCTTCTTGCATTATACGTTTTGTGATTGAAACTACGTAGCTACACAAATAGAAAGACGTTTAACCGTGCCCACCCGGTACGTCCCATGTCACGAAGACGGCAGCGTAGGATGACACAGTTTAAAAGGTCATGGCACGGCGCGATTCTGAGTCGCCTTCCACCCAACGCTCCGCTTTGCAATAAGATTTTATGTGCTTTTTTAAAGAGGTTTATGTGTACCAAGCGTGGGACGACGTCTGTTTTTGGACATCGGGGGCGGCGGGAAGTTGCCTTGGCAACGAGGACTCTGTTTATTTTCGCCAACGAAGCAACGGGAGGTGGAGACGACCAAATTATTACAAAATTCACAATTTCCGGCGATCGAGATGATCCGCCGTGTACAGAAACGCGGTATATGTGCCCGCACCTCGACAAAAGCAAATACAACGTTAGTCACGAGCTTGTGAAATGCTTTTTCCGGCGTCCGGCGCAATCTAGGTCAATGTTGCATTTTGAGGACTATGCACAACTAGGTAATTGGCTCTGTTGCACGAAAATTTAGCACCGTGCATTTCCGTGGCTTCGCGTCCATTGTTTTGGAAGTTGGCGTGCATTTTTCTAGGAAAACGAAAGCTTTTTACTACATAAATAGGAGGAGGCCTTGACAGTGTACGGTGAAAAAGAAACGCTGAATGTGTATCGTTTTTTCAAGAAACGGTACACCGTTCACTATGAAAAATCGTACGAAAAAGTACACTTTTCCGCATAATCGTAAAAAAATAAAATTTTAACTCTGACATCCTGAATCTTTTTAACCATTAGCTTTTGACTAAGGTAAGTTTGGCTACATAATTTTGTCACTAGGAATCTACTGTACCACCCTGTATAGACCGAAGTGTTTCTGAGAGTAAGGTGTAAGGTAGACATTATTAGTAGCCTAAACTACTGCTCTTGTGACACCTCAGTTGTTTCTGTAATAAAACAGTTTTCTGCAACCTCCATTATTAACCGCAAACTTTCTACGGACTGTTGAAAAAAAAAACAGTGACAGTCCAACTTTAAAAAGATGGATGACGCCTTTAGGTTCTAAGAACAGATGAGTTGGTTTTGGACCAGACACCAGCACATACTAGTAAAGGTATTTCATTTTTTTAGTAAAAATTGTGACTAATTCTAACAAACATATGGGCCGGATTTCATGGTGAAATCATATTGTGTAAACAGGTTATGATGTAATTTGTCTACATTGCTTTGATAAGGGCTCTAGAGTTACTTAAAAATTTAAAACAAAACTGTTGTAATTCCGTGTTACAGATAAGACAACAATTATTTACGTGGGGGAAAATATCAAATCGCTGTTGTATGATTTGGTTTTAATAAATTATAAATAATAATCTAAACTGAATTCAAATATGTAAAGAATTCAAACTATCAATTTATTTTAGAAAGAGATAAACGTCATAAATAATTTTCCTAAATAGAAAATAATAAACTTATCGTATTACGTATATGAATTGATAAAATATTTTCTTTTAACAATTAGCACTGTAGGGTATTATAGAAGAAAATCTATTGAATAAATTCTTCAACTATAATAATAATATAACTGATATTACAACAAAAAAAAAAAAGAAAAATAGCATATGGAATTAAAGAACAAAATAATTGATACTGGACAAAAATTAGCTCTTTATGGTATTTTATATTCGTTAAATCTTCGGCAGTGTTATACATTTTTAAAGAATACAAATATCTAAGAACTGGTTATTTTACCGGTATCTAAAAATAATGTTGTATCACGGCATGCTTGTGTTCTTTGTAATATTGAATAATCTATACAGCAAATCTCATTCTTGTGTGTTATAGAATGTGACTCATTTTGCCTATCTGATCTGGGAAGTGCGGTATGATGTGGTATGGACCACAATGCAAGGAAATATGTGCCAACGGATATGGTATTACGAAATTTTTTCAATTTATCTGATAAATTTAAACAAAAATGTATACAAGTGATATGATTGTAAACTATTCTAGGAGTCATTACATACAGCTACAGAATATCTCGGAAAGGTTGAAAGATTTTTAATAGTGTTTATTAGAGGAAATCGTCTTTAAAATTTGGCAGTAATAAAACTATTTCTGCTACTGTTTGTTGTTGAAAATGGCTGGAAAATTTACATTCAGTGAACAAATTGACATGTTACTTGTGCTGGATTTCTGTGAACGAAACTGTAGAAGAAGTGTGGAAGAATATCGTAGGAGACTTCCAAATTCCTCATAGAGAAACATTTTCTATGTAAAAGACAGGCTCGAAAGACAGGACAGTTTTTCAATAATATCCGAGAACATGCTAGTGTAATAAGGGTACAAGATGAAGAAAATATTTTGTAAAAAGTTGAAGATGAACCCCAAATAAGTACTTATTAACGTTTATCTTGAGAATTGGATTACCAAGAACTTCTGTACATCGAATTCTTAAACGTAACCTTTTGCGACTTTATCTTGCATCAGGATATTCACAAGAAAATTCTTTTCACTGATGAATGATGACTGATAAGACTGATTTCACTCATAGATGAATTGCAAATGTTCATAACTGTCATGAATATTCCGATGTAAACTCCTATGCAATAACTCCTAGACATTTTCAACGCGAGTTAAGGTAAATGTTTGCGCCGATATTATTGATCGTTATTTGATTGGACCAGTTATTTTGTCAAATTGGTTCAATGGCGGAAGTTATTTGGAATTTCTGCAAAATACTCTCCTTGATTTAATCGAAGATTTATTGCACCTTACACTCGAGAGACTTTGAATTTTAAGTTTCCAAATAAATGGTTAGAACGAGAAAAAAAATGTTTTAAATTAAATTCTGCACGGGATATTTTCATTCTTTTTAAATTTGATCAAATGAACAAAAAGTTGGGTATAATTTTAGGGGTGGCTCACCCTCAATGAACACTTGTAGTGTTTCAATTTACTTGGACTCACAGCCAAAGATCAATACTAAACCTAAATCATATATCTAATTTGGTTATTCCAACACAAAAACAAATTATAGCAAACTGGGGATGCTTTCGCTATCAAAACACTGAAAGCACATTCAAAAGTTACGCAAATTATTGATTTCTTCCAATCAAAACAAAATTCGCGCAAGTAACTTACAACTTATGCCTAAGAATAATAGGGGAATATCATTCAAACACAATTCTCAACAAAAATATCTGGATCTTATTTTCTGCAACTCATCAAGATCTCACGAAGCATTTTGTACGGTGTGTACCCCGTATAACAAACCGAAAGGTTAGTGAACTTTACCAAAACATTTCTCTATGAACCCGGTAACATAACAATCGACTAACAATGGAATCTCTACGCGAAGGAGCATATGGTTCATATCGATTGGGCAACAAGAAAAAAACAACTGGACGCGTCTGTAACGGGAAATCCACCATGCAAAACTTAGAAATCGCATACAGGAATACGATAGATGTACCAAATACAAAAAATTTACATTTTTTTTTATTTATAGTCCGCATATTGGAATTCAAATTTCGTTTCTCTACAGCAAATTCGCAAAAAGAATTAGAACACTAAATTGTGGTATAGTTGCAATAGATGTAAATAATAAATACCTATACATACAGGGTGTCCCAAAATTAGCCTGCCAAAAATTAACTGTGCCTACTAGGGATATTTTACCTAGTTATAGGTTCCATCCGTTTCTGGTACTATGTCCCAAAATGTTTAAATTAAGATTATTCGAAAACAGAGCAGTTTATCGGATTGAAATAGGAGTACCTGTTTCATGAAAAATAGACCAGAATTTTCAATTTTTTAATCTGACGACGAAAATCTTGATACAAGAAAATTTAAGCAATATTTACCCACTGACCCCCCACTTTGGTACGCCTATGACCAATTATGAGGAATTATTTTCAGAACATTATATTCGCAATCTAATTATGATTCTCAATTTTAAATTTGATTACTTTATCTTGATCCCTTTTAGAAATATTTGGGAAAAATCAAATTTTGAAGTCTCCATTTAAGGGGTCATATCTCCGTTAGGGGGCGTCTACGGAACTATGATTATATAACTTTTGTTTCTTATTTTAGATCGTAGAATCCACAGATAATTTTTGGCGGTCTAATTTTGGGACACTCTGTATATCAAATCAATCGTTTTTAGAAATTTTATCCCAAATATTACTAGATCTTCATAAATTAACTTAATATTACTTTTATATCTACAGTCAACAAATTCATGTATATAAGAAAGTACCTACCTACACCTACATTTAATTGAACTTGTTTTTGTTTGAATTAATCCCTTAAAGAGCCCCAATTACATGAATTTAATATAAAAAATGCCGTAACTTTGAAATAAAGTAGTATTAACTACAAGCATTAAATGCATTAGTAGTTTATCACTGTAATAAATAAAACATTATACCTACCTACCTATGTTTTCGTCACGTCAGCTAAACGTTCCCATGTAATGACCTTTTGCTGGGATGTTAATTTCAACCGCGGTTTTTCTCCAATTCTCGTCAAATCAAAAAAGAGGAAACAAAGAACGGAACGGAACGACGATGCTAAGTTATAGGATAGGAGATTCCGCAATACTTATGTACATATCTACAGGTAGCAGATAAGGTTAGTTACCTTATAAATAATGACATTCTGCATTTTGTTTATACTCGGTAACTACATTCACTGGGTATTTAAACTCTGTTAGAACCATTATCAAGGATAAACCTATGATCTGGGAAACCCTATACAAAAATTCCTGCGTGGGCTGTAAAAGGAAAAGTACAATTTTTTATTTCGTTTGTTGTACACATGACCAACTGTGTTTTTACGACAAAAATTATGAATGACTTCGTCCCACTCCGGAAACGAAACGGTGTAGCATTTTACGAGTTACCCAATAAACTATGGAACTACATAATTTGTCGTGCGATCAAATTCTACAGTGATAAAAAAAACACTACTTACATTTTCTTGTTCTGGTGTCAGAGCAGCGGCCATTACAGTTCCACACGTACACTCCACACAGAACACGAGAGAAAACTGAGCGACGTAAACACGCTTCCATTCGCGATCCCGCAGCGCAGAAAAGTCCGCGTTACAAGATGCAAAAAAACGGCAAAATTTTGATTCGTCCCAAAACAATGCGAAATTCAGCATTCATTACCTAATTACACTTGCTTATTATTTAACGCACATAGAAAAGGTTTGCAACATTTTTAATTGTTTCAGTAGACCTTGGGCGAATTATTTTAAAATTAGAATTGCAATTATCATGAACAATAACGTTGACACATTTATAATTCGTATCGTAATTTTTAGGCTGTTGTCAAGTTGGCTCTGAATTCAAATAAATGTAGGTGTTTCAAACATATTACGCATTTACATTTTGATTTTGAATTTCTTTACTATTTATTTATCTCAAATCTTGAAATATGTGTACCTAAACTGAATTTTAAGGATATTTTAAAATTTATTACACTATACTAAAAAGATGTGTATCAAAGGTATACAATCCATTTCACCCAACTGTGTATTAATAGTTGCCTGCAATTTAAATCTATTGTAATAAAACAATTTAAATATGAATTATAATAATTAAATCTTAAAAATTGGTTATTAAAATTATGGTTATATCTGTTTCATATTATACAACTTTGTTTGAAAATTATAATAGTTACGGATTAATTTAAGATTTGTTAAGGTGGTAACACTGTGACACCAACCACAGCCCACCATCCCAAAATTGTGCGATTCCAAATAAATATGTCGGACGTAAGAAGTTCAGATAAACTTCAAAGAAGATTTTGCGAGCAACAAACGTAGTAATTGTGATTATTTCAAATTTTTCGTTGGTGCTTTATGTAATTTTGGCGATAAATAATGAACGAATTGAATACCATCGAGGTAAAGACTGTGCAGCACTCCATTCCAACTGATATATTGGATGACCTCTTAACGTAAGTAATGGAGGTTTCTATAATTGTCTTGTTTATTGTTTATGTTTTGTTTTTTTTTTTCTAGGAGGTTTCTGATATTTGTGCCAGAATCCGCCAAACAGAACTTGATAAGGATTTGTTTCCAAATAGAATTGGCTCATTGGTTTTATTTGGATTTCTATGTGGGCAATGACAAACGCCTTAAGTCTTGTACTATTTACGAATTTGCTGCCCATGTCTTTCAGGTGAGTTTCCGGCCTATATTTAGAACGGGATTTAGAGTTTATGTTTGTATTTGTAGCAGAAAAGTATTTTTAATTTTGTTATGATTGCATTGTTTGTAAACAACTCCCATAATATTGCTGTTGGTGATCATTCAAATACTATCTCACTATCTCGAATTTTCTTATGAGTAAACAACAATCATATTTGATTATTTTCAGTAGTATTTGGATAATATATTTTTACTGAACAATAAATAGATTTTATCTTATCTCCTATTTTTATAACAAAAACTTAAAAAATATTGCTATTACAAATCCGTAATTGTTCTGCAGCACATACCATTCCTGCAAAGGGAAAGCCACAAACTAAAACAAATCCTCAAGGAATGGAAAGAATATAAGCATAGCGTGCCAACGTATGGCGCTATAATTCTTTCGGAAAATATGTCTCATGTCCTCCTCGTTCAGAGCTACTGGGCAAAATCGTCCTGGGGTTTCCCCAAGGGTAAAGTTAATGAGGAGGAAGAGCCCGCTCACTGCGCCATTAGGGAGGTTCTAGAAGAAACCGGCTTCGACATCAGTAGCCACATCAATCCCGAGGAGTACCTAGAGGCTGTAATAAACGAGCAACTCGTTAGACTGTACATTATAAAAAATATACCCTTGGCAACGCAATTTTGCCCCAAGACCCGATGCGAGATCAAATCTTGCAGTTGGTTCGCCGTCGCCGATCTACCCACAAGCAAAAAGGACAGCACTTCGAAGGCTAAGATGGGCATTAACCCCAATGCCTTCTTCATGGTCCTGCCGTTCGTCAAACGCCTCAAGCAGATCTGCACGACGGAACACAAACGTAACAGGTATAGCGTTTCGTTTTTCGAGGAAAAATGTACTAACCGTCCTCTAAGCGTAGGTCTACCCAAAGGGCAGATACGGACGACACAAAACCCATCAGAAAGAAGCAGGATAAGAAGCAGAACACACGAAGGGAACTATTCCCAGAGCAGGATAATAACGCAACCCAGTTCTGCGCTCCGTCTTGGTTGAACTTCAAATTCAACAGGTTCGCCATTATGGAATGCGTGCCGTGACCGAACGGCTCTGCGCCATAGAAACCTCGAGGTACGTCTAACAAATTATTGCAAATAGAATATTTTGATACGCCGTTCGTTTATGGAAGATGAGGGTGAAGTGCGAGACAAATCATTTCTTTTCAGTCTGGGGGTGTAGATTTAGGGATATTTGTTATATTAACATATCGGCCCCCGCCAGTATTTTTTATAGAGGTTATTCATGTTCCGAGTCTGTCGGAACTCTTTGTGGACCGCGGTCGGCAACAGTATTATCTAAAAATGTTGTCGCTGCTCCTCCTGGATAATTTCGCTTCATTTTTGAATGATCATTTTCTTTGAACTAAGGCTGGGCTCACACAGCTAGAGAGTGTTCTTCTTCTGATAGTAGTTCTACGGTTACAGGGTTTGAAATTAGCATTTTTTGTATAAAATTGTGCAAAATTTAGGAAAAAGTTTTGTTTTTGTTAAAGTAGAAACAATTTTCTGTTTATTTGAAATATATTTCTCTCTTTCTACGGTGAAGCCTTAACCTTAAATTTATCGGCAGCCTCAGGACAAGATTATTTGCAATAATTTCTAGCGACTTTTTAATGAAGGATGAATGGTTTGATGGAAACGCGTTTGTTTTATGGTTTCGATTTTGGTTTACCTTGTCAAATTTAATTCTCCATTAATAGGTGAATTGTACTTTGCTGTTCCTTTTTTAATGTTTACCGTTACCATCGAGTTTTTATATCAGCTTGTAGGTTGGGAAAATAATCTCTGACTTATATTTTTTCCCAGGAGATATGTTTTCCCTTAGATCGTAGAGACTTTTATCTATTTCTGGATGTTGTCTTTCTGTAAGCAAACTTTGATGCTCATAATTTTGGTATTGAAAAATAACACAGTTTAGGTAGATTACAAATTAATAGCAGTGGGCATTAGCTAATTTTCATTAAACAATTATTTCAGCAAACGTTGCCTATAAAGTCCAGAGTTTTTCGATTCTATCACAATTAACTTTGATTACTATGTGGATGTCGCTCTACGTTTTATCTCTACCAACGTAAGTATTTTAATTATTTTTTCACTATATTTTGGATGTCCACTATATTTTCCTATGACATGTACTGGTTCTCGTGGCAGTATCCAGAGAAAGAATTACGGTTTCCGTTATCAGGACCTTGCGTTCTACTTCTTCAGTGGATATCGCGGACATTGTGGACGTTTACTGTGCCAATATGTGCAATTTCGTTGTAAGAAACCATGTCTTTGTTGTAGTTGCACTTTTTAGAGGCATTACTTAATGTTATATACGAATTATGAGTTAGTCACGTTCAGCTTTATTGAGAAACGCTTTAATTTGATATTGTTATATGATTTACTGCATAGGTGTGCATTTTTTTATCTTGTAAACTGACTAAAAGTACAATAAGAGAGATCGTTCAGTTTTTATACTATTGACAGTATTTTTTTATTTTTTTTTAATTGCCGTACTCTTATCGGTTGTATGTTTTAGTCAGTAGAGTATTGTGTAGGTGATAAAGGCTGACTATTAATTAATAAGTAATCTCACCTATTTATTTACATGTGTTTAGATTCTAAATTTGTTCAAAGATTATCAAATAAATTTTATTTTATCAAGTGGCCCTGTTATTTTTTCGTTCTGTATTTTCTACAGTTGGTATAACAAAAATATAAAATAAAGTACCGTAACCAACCAAGGCAAAAGCCTTATCGACAACACAGGAATTTTTGATTAGAGTACAAAAAAAAAATATATGTATATATGTTTGACATACAAAATTACCAATTTACGGAAATACAAGCATGAAATAACAAATATTTGCCAAAGTTAAACCACCATTTTGAGACAAATGACAACAATAGGGCAGTCCAACACCCTAACCTCAAATAATTAAAAATGGCGTCTGCAGAACAAACTGTGGATTCGTGTAACACAACAAAACAAAACCATTATAATAGTCTAAATTATCCTTGGTATTCCGAAATAGGTATAAAATACAATGAGTGCAAAACACACAGTTACATATGTCAAGTTTGTCCTACAACTGCCATTTTTAATGTGATTTGACAGTAAGATGACAGCACGTTGGATTGCTTAATGGGTTGCAGTACTTTAGCCGAATTTAAGCGAATTACCAGTAATTACCGGTTATAAATAGTATTAACCACAGACATTTAAGCGCTTCGGTTATAGACGTCAAAGTCCTCACAACGTAATGAAAAAACCCTTTGTGATGTCATAAGTTTGAAATTCTATAACCGGTAAATACTCAAGTCGGGAGCTGGTTATTATTCTCCGTCTCTCTTATTCAAATGTCAATATACTTTATAAAAGTGCTAAATTAGGTACCATTTCAATGGCTAATACTATAAAATTCTTCAATTTGAAAATGAATAATATATACCTATATTCTGTAATTATAATAAAATGATACAATCATATTCGGTTAGGTATAACGAGAATTGTCACAACTTTCTTACTTTAGGAAATTATTATTAAACTAACATCAAATCAAGTTCTCATATAACCTCAATAAACAAAACTTCTCATGTAACGACGTCACCCTATTTTATATCATAACATAAACCAATTACCAATTGCATTTTAGCGCATTACGTGTGGTTATGGCATGGTTATCGTGAGGAGCAGAAAAGGGCATAACTAAGGGCTTCTGTGAGAATATCCCGAGTTATTACTGGTTATTCCCTTCAAATCTGCTTTTGTTAACCTAGAAACCATTGGTTATATAAAGTTGATAAAATGCTGAGAACTGTCATAGAAACCCGATACCATTTTTTGTGCTCTAAACAAAAATATATTAAAATTTATCCAAAAGTAACAGTTGATTGTAATATTTTACCAATTTAATTAACCTTAAATACCACTGGCAGTTTGACAGATGTCATTTTATTCTTCAAGCGCATATTCAATAAAAACAAAAGGCGAAAAATATTTGAGGTGAATTGTTTCTATTTTTATGATTGTCAGTTATATACATATATTTTTTTTTCACTATATAGGTAGAGAAACTTATATTGAAAATTAAAATATACAGTGTTCAAATTTAACCTGGAACACTCCTGTAATATTTGACTGGATTGTGGATTTGCGTGAATTTTTTTGCAAGTAGGGGCCTACTAGATGTACTTAGTGAACATATTATGCTTACCATATTCCAAGTCAATTGCATGCTATAATTTCTTTTGTAATTAATTTTTACAAAAATCATCATGTCAAATCTAACAACATAGCATTGCTCCAAATTCCTAAAAACCCTAAAAGCCCAAATTTTATAAGATTTTCTTGATTAATAACTTTTCCACAAAACATTGGAAGTTGCTGAAATAGGAAAAAATGCTGAGGTTCGGTCATGTAGGCAACTATAAACAAAAAAAAAAAAAGCTAATGACAGACATCGATAGTAACATTCTCATTTTGAAACATTTCTTCATGTTGAGTTTGAATATTATTTTTGGTCTATGTTTTTAAGTGTCAAAACACCAGCCAGACATAAGAATGATAAAAAGCAAATAAACTGATACTAGTGGCTGAGACAACTAAAATGACAGGAACCTACTACAGAAAGTAACGTTCTGAGAATCATAGGGTTGAGATGCTGGCTTTTATTTTTGCTTACTAATAAATCATTAATAATGTAACAGGTTTATTATCACATTCTGTTTAATTAAAAAAAGAACAGTCTTTAATCACAACTTGGCAATCCAAACATACAGAGTGTTCAATTACTAATCCACCAAAGGTTATCAATCAACTGCAAAATAAAAATTCAAGGTAATAGTTTAAATGAAATATTTACCAGGATTAAAATTGTTTTCAGACATATCGTATTTTTTTATTTTCTGTTTTTCTTGCACAATTTAATGTAAAAAAATCTGTAATGCATGAAATTCTTTTATGGAGAATATTTATAAAAAAATAGATATTTCTGATTAACATTTATTTTTCATACAATAACCCCAATAATGAAATTTGTACACCACCAATTTTTGTATTTACAAGAAATTGTACTTAACGATTCCTCATTAATAATTTCCACTTCAAATTAAAAAGTACTACTTTTTTTAAATATTTTGAATTCCAACTTCGTTTTTCAAAATCAAAGTTTTTTTGGCAAAATTTTATTTGAACTACCCGCCCAGTAATTTTCCTTTGGTCGATTAGTAACTGAACCCCTGTGTACCATTTTTCTACTCAATTTACATCACTCGTATTCTTTCAAGTTTTCCAGTTGTACTGAAGAACTTGGAAGAGATATGGTACTCTTAAGCCGGCACAGCTGCTCTTTGAAATCGGCTCGCCCCGAATCAGGCATACACTTCGCTATGTGTTTCTCCAGGTACTTTTTGTAAAAAAACTGTTTCCCGCAATTGGGGCAACTGACGCAACCCTGTCTATGCGTGTGCATGTGCTCCTTCAACTGCTTCACCGTGAAGAACTCCGTTTTACAAACTTTACACCCGTAAAGGCACCGCATGGAATGCTTCGACATATGCTTGTCTAATTTATGTTTTTCGATGAACGTTTTCTGGCAAATACGGCAGACGTGTTTCCGGGGATTGTGAACCCTCTTCATGTGTTGCTTTAAGCTCACTTCGGATTTTAGAACTTTCCCGCACTGGTTGCAAGGTTTTTGTACCCCTAGGTGTTTTCTGGACGTATGAACTTTCAAGATACTGCGAGATTTGGTGGAGAAATTGCATTCTTTACATTTATGTGGTCTTGCCGAACTGTGGTATGCGAGGTGACGGTTAAGTGACGATTGGCAGCTGCTCTGCTTTCCGCAAACGTGGCAAACGAGGCCCTTCTGGCCTTTGTGACGAGCTTTGACATGTTTTTCTAGGGCCGCTTTGGAAGTGTGGCTTAAATTACATTCCGTACATCTGTATGAAAAATTAAGTAAAACAATTTGCAGTCCTATTCCCGAGAAGTATAAAATTAATTGCATTTTTTTTTACCTGTGAAGATCCGTATGTTTGTTAAGGTGAGCGGGTAAACTCTTCGGTAAGACCATTTTGTTACAAACTTGGCAGGAAACTTTGTGATTTGCATCGTGCTCGACTAGCTGTTTCCTTTCCGAAAATACCTTGGAAAAAATAATATTAATTTGGGTACTTATTATGTATTTTTAAAAGTTCACCTCGTCGCACTTTGTACACGAAAACACAAGCTGTCCGTTGTGCGTTTCTTGATGGTCTTGATACTCAAAAAAAGATTTGAATTGCTTTGAACAAATACTGCAAACATATGTGTTGTCTCCTGTTATCCTTATCTAAAGTATAAAGCTTAGAGATGAACGTATAATACAATAGGAATACTCACACTTTCATCTATTTTTAGCGTTTTTGTTTTCTCGTTTTTCAGCGTTTTGGGATTGTTTTTTGCAGATGAAACGTCAGAATCCGACACTTCGATGAAGTCTTCCGATGCTGCATCTTCTGTTTTTGAATAATTTGTTTCATTGTCGTTGTCGGAACTTTCCAACTTCTCGTTCATTTCTGAGGCAGACTCGCTAAAATATTCAAGATATGTAACATACATTGGGTTATACGTCACATTAAGTTCTTCATGAGAAACATACAGGTTGCGCTCATCGCTCAGGTAACTTTTACTTCTTTGCGATTTGATGTTTGTGTTACTCTCTTCAGCTGGATACATTTCTCTCAAGATTTTCTTCGATTTCCAACAACGATCCAAGAATTGATCAAACTTCACTATGCAGTCAACACATTCCATGCAAATATTTGGCGGAATTTTGTCATCAGGCGATATCTACAATAAAAATAGTTTAAATTATTGAGTAATAAACAACAAACTCTACACATACCTCTATTTGCGTGTAATTTCTTATTTTCTTGGCCAGTTCTTCGTGTAATTCACTCTCAAATATACCCAATACTTTATTTGCATCATCGTTTCTCTCTTCATATAAACAAAATCTACAGCTTTTCGTCATATTTTCTTTCATATTGATATTTAATTAAAATTTATGGACAACAAAAAAACATAACCTCTAATAACAAACTAACGTCAAAATATGGATAGACGTTGCTATGTTACGAGGTGTCGAGGTTGCCAGATGTCGCGATTTAACGGCTTTCTAGCGACACACAAGTTGAAATGGGTACCAAAAATTTAGGCGAATTTTTCAATCGTGGTGGTGACGTTTCTTTGTTTAAATTTTTGAGATAGAGATTAATACTGTAATAATAATGTAAATAATTACCATAAATAGTAATATTAGAAACATATGCCTTAAATTCATTACTGATATGTATCAACAGAATGTAATGTATAGCTTTTAAATGTCCGACAAGTACATAATAAGTACTTCATAATGGAATGTTAGCATTACATTAGTAACGATATTTGACGGACATCTCTTAAGTACATTACCAGGAACATTTAAAGTGATGTCTCACAAAGGTCACAACAATACGTCACCGAGATGTACTTTTAAGGTGCATCAGGGAGGACATTTGGTGGTTGTATGTCCTTCTATGCAACATAAACAGTACTTTTGTTGCGACATCGCATGTGCTAGATGCACTTTAAAAGTACATCGTCAGTACGTTGTTGTGCTGGTTGGGATTCAAGTTAAACTAATCCTTTTGATAAGGTCCATCTTAAAAATTAAACCATAAAACAGTTATAAGCAAATTGTTCATAACCTCCTGTCCTCTAAATTCGACATCTTGAATTATACAACGCCATCTTGGAATAAGGTGTCATATAGATCAGATTCAGATATAAAATTGGTCTGGCAACCCTGCGCGATGTTGTTTAACAACATCATCAACAAGTAAGGTTATGTTCTTTTTTGAAATCGGATTCAGTAAATAAATAAAACTAATTCAACAGTTAACATTTTGCAAGTTCTTTGTTTTAGATGTTTATTTAATAAAGTATTCATTCTTATATGTTTGATTTCAGATTAAGACAAAAATTGTAAATATAGTACTCGGTAGAAATAATTTTGTAAATCATTCTGCAATATTCTAAAAATATTATTAAAATGGAGCCCATAGTACTGGTGCATGGAGGCGCCGGACAAATTAAAGATGATAAAAAGGCTAAGGTCCTAGTTGAAGGTGTTAAAAAGGCGGCTAAAATTGGTTATAATGTCCTGAGACAAAAAGGCTCCGTCTTGGATGCCGTGGAAGCAGCAGTGAAATACATGGAAGACAATGAAAACTACAATGCTGGTAAAGGTTCTGTGCTGACTGTAGAGGGAGAAGTTGAAATGGATGCTAGTATTATGCTTGGAGCTGATCTAAGTGCAGGTGCTGTAACGGTAGTTAAGGATATTCAGAATCCCATTAGTTTAGCACGACTGGTAATGGAAAAAACCTCACACATATTATTGGCAGGAGAAGGTGCAAAAAAATTCGCAGTATCACAAGGAGTGCAAATTTTACCAGAGGGGTCATTAGTGACAGAACGTACAAAAACCGCACTGACTAAATATTTGGCAAGTCAAGAACGAAAAGGCGATGATCACGAATTGGGTAATTTCACTTTATTCCGAAGTACGATAAAGAAAACTATATTTGTTGGTTATTTTAGGCACTGTGGGCGCAGTCGCTATCGATTCCAATGGCCGATTAGCAGCAGCTACTTCCACAGGAGGCAGAGAAGGAAAACTCCGGGGCAGATCCAGCGACACTTGCATAATAGGAAGCGGTACGTACGCGGACGATAATATTGGTGCGATTTCCACAACAGGACATGGAGAAACGATAGCCAAATTCTGTCTGGCGTATTCAGTAATAAAAAGTATGGAGAGCGGCAAAACAGCTGATGAAGCAACCAACGATTGCATACAGCGTATGACAAAAAGGCTTAATAACACCGCAGGGGCAATAACTTTGTCAAATAAAGGAGAAGTCGGAATCGGATTTAGCACAGAACGGATGTCATGGTGTTATCAGAAAAAGGACGAGTTGCATTTCGGAATAGACCACGACGAACACCAGATTGAGAAATGTTAACACAAATTATCGAGTTTGTAATACAGAATAAATTTTAAAAAAATATAGAAAATATAATTTTATTTTTTGTAAAAATAAACAATTATAATTAAATTCTCTTTATTAAAAAAACCATTTTTAATATTCTTGTTAACATTATTATAAAATATATAATTCATTTGTTTAATATTAATCACTAAGAATTACGAGTAATTTCTCAGTTTCTCACAGATTGGAATTTATTCGAAAAAATACTGATTTAAGAGTTTAACTAAAGCACAATTTATACTATACTATATCGCACAGCAGCAGTAAACTTAACTCTATAGTAAAAAATACCTTTTGAGATTCAAATTAAAATTCTTTGGTCTACAACTAAAATAAATATTAAATAATTTTATAAAAACTAGATTTATGCCAATCTTGTCCGTCTTAATGGATGCATAAAATACCTCAACCAACAACAATTTCTGTCTTTCCCATAACCTTAGGATAAAGTAAATGCAACAAAATTCAGTATTTTCTCAATGGCATCTTCCATTTCCTCTTCATTATCGTTCTTCACTTCCAAATTCCACTTAACCCAGTCATCTAAGTCACACTCGGAAGTTGCATCATCAACTCCTAAATAAAAGCAATGATATATTAAATTATATTGTTGCCAAAGATACCTTCAGCTACCGTTTTGAAAAATCCAACCTCTGCTTTGTCTCGTTTCTAACTCAGCAAATATGCGTACCGTTTTGATTTTATCTCTATATGTTTCCTCAAACCACTTAATATCATTCTTCCTACGGATATCGCTCACAATCCAAACGGGTTTCGTTTCCGCTGCAAAATAGGCATCCTTTGTTATATATTTCATTTTAATAGTGCATGTATTTACCATGATCACAAGCTTTTTTACAAAAATAACCAGGATCTTCTTCTCTGATTTTATCGCTCCACTTGATCATATCCAGCCTATATTTCTCTTTGTATGGTCCGTCACTCATTAACTCTTTTATATCTAAATTATGAGTCTCTGCATAACTACTTTTTAGCGGAGCAGATATTCTAATAATAGTACATTTCTCCCCTAAACTGAAATTAAACATACATGTATATAACCAGAATAATTTATCTAGTTTTATTGGTAGTTACATCGTTTTAAGTTTTTCGCAAATGAAATCTTTGCCTGATTTTCTTTTTCCACTAAATAGTAAAATTATGTGGGGACTTTCCATTATTTTCTACTCGTCATAAGCACAAGTAAAAATTATTAAAGTTTACCTGATTAATTCAAAATTATAATCTAACCTAATTTTGTCATTTTTCTTCTTCTTCTTCTGTTTTCTCACTCTTCTTCTTCTTAAAAAAAAATTAAACCAATCTTACCACTTTAAACAATTCAGTGCAGTATGTCAACACAAAAAATGAAATATAAAATGCTCCAAGTCAAAATGGGTACGTAGACAAGAACGTAATTGATTATTGTCGATAAAAACAATTAGAAAACTCTATAAACGTCAGCAATAAACCAAAAGTATGTAATAGGTTAAGTAGTGCGGCCGGAAAATCAAATTTAAGTGTTCTGAAGGAATTTACGAAAGAATGTTAACCACAGACGATCTTTTAGGCCTGGACAGTTATGCTTTTAAAAGTTCTCCAGAGTCATGTAGCAGTCAGTCATATTCTACAGGTATATTTCCTCCCCCTCGGTAGAAAAGCACGCCTCTACATTTTCGTTTCAATTTTAGATTGCATGGAAATCACGTCTGATGAGGATTTTTTGACTCAACTGTCATCAGACTTGGACATCCCCCTGCTATTAAACCCTGGGGAAGATGAAATGAGCATGCTGAATTCTTTTTTTGATAAAAGCCCCGAGGAAATTTTATCGGACATTGCCTCTCCGCCTTATTCTCCGGAAGAAGAGTTGTCAAAGGAATTGAATGAACTGCAACAAATGGACTTTTCTCAATGGGGTCCCGATGCTTTTCCAAACCTTCAATCTGAAGTAAAGGAGGAACTGTCTGATAGTTCTAATTCTTCGGATCCTATTAAACTATCACCCACTCATAACTCTAACAGTCCACTTGAAGATATCATAGTAAAAGATGAAGTAGAAATCAAATCCGCCCCTTCATCACCTACGAGCTCCAGTTGTTCTATTGTTGTTGAAGGCAACAGTTTTACCACCAATCCGAGTAAAATTGTGTACGCTCAACCCTTACAGATAGTTCCACAAATTAAAACTATAACGAAACTACCACCCAAGCGAGTACCGATTATTCCTAAGGCTCCTTACACGATACCAGTTACGAATAGTAATAAAGTTGTCGTGATAAAAAATAATGACTTTAAAATCAACCCGCCAGTTATTTCGAGTTCTAATAATGTCGTAACAGCCCCTAACGTTGTCGTTTTGGAAAACATAGCGAGAGTTCCTATAAAGAGTGTGGCTACTCTACCCCAAGTCCCGACAACTGCTGCCCAAGTACCGGTGACTACTGTCGCCCAAGGCGTTTCTATTCCGTCTTCAGTCGTTATTAGCGGAGGTAGTCGATTTGCGGTAGGTGTTGGCGCGAATGTTGATCCGAAGATTTTGAAGAGGCAACAGAGGAAAATAAAAAATAGGGAATCCGCTTGTTTGTCTAGGAAGAAGAAAAAGGATTACGTGACGTCTTTAGAGGAAAAAGTGAAAGAGTTGACTGCAGACAATGACAGGTTACATGCGGTGAGTAAAAATTGTCATTATTTAATATATTTAGTACATACATATGTTCCTTCAAATTTTGTATCATATTTGTTATCTTTATTTGGCTAAATGAGGCTTATTATGTTGATAAGGTTTACCAATTGACACAAATTTTTAATCTAATATCAGTAATTGTCTTTATCAAAAGCTTTTAAAGACATAGAATAGCTTATAGAAGCTTTATTTATTATAAAACCTAATCTACTATTCAATTTTACAATAGTTTCCAAGCTTTTAATATTTTATGTTTATTAAAAATTTGGGTATTAAGTATCGTCTGATTTACATATTACGTAAAATGCTATTCGATTCCAGTTTTTTTATAAACCACATTCCATTTGTCTTGTTGATTCTTATTATACTTTTTGCTAACAGACAAGTATTAAATATATAAATTAATTATACCACTTAAAAAAAAAAAAACGTGTAATTAAAAATTTCAATAAGGATGCTTTACGTATATGGAAAATATTTATTTATTGTAGAGATAAACAATTATTTTATATTAACTAATCTCAAGTTGAAGTCCCTTATCTTCTGCGGTTAAACGTAGCCTCGTATTTATATTTGCATTATATCGTTATCCAAATGATTTTGACGTAAAGGATTTCTCATTCACATTTAATTTACGATTATTTTTCATGTCAGCATGAAATTAAGGAAAAATTTCAATTTAACGCATAACTTCTTATGTTCTCTCAGTAGGTCGTAAATAAATAACTTAATTTTCAATCGGAGAGTTGCAAACAAGAAAGTATCGCAAATTAAATGATGTTGAAAGGAAGCAAACAAAAAAGGGTTTAGTAACATTTGACCTGATTTTTTAAAAATGTAAAATATCTTACTAATTTAAAATTGATACGTCATAAAATCGGATAAAATATTGACTCTATAATTATAAAGCCGTGGAACAATGGTTTGTTGAATATTTTTAAGTTTGTAAACATGCAAAAAAGTGTGACCATGTTTCGATATTGCAATTAAAATGTATTATGAAGAAATTTAAGTTGTTTTGATAAGTAGGTAAATGCATTATTTCAGCTGGTGATAACTTTTTCTTATACTATACAAATAATTAAGCATTAAAGATGTACAGCATTGATAAAATGTGAGGCAAAGTAAATTTTAAAAGTCATGGTGAAAGCTGTTACGCTAGTCGAATCAATTTTGAACAGATCGAATGGAATAAATATACATTATTTTTAGATTCACAGTTAAATTTGTATTTATATTTTCATTGTTTCTGTTCCAAAATTTATTTTAGACTGAACTATTTATACTTTTATACTTAAAAATACAGATGATAACATCAAAAATTTCTTAATGAAAATACCCACAACAAATTTTAAATTATAAATGTTGTTTGTTATAATTTAATTGTAAAGAAATATATTATGGTTATAGGAAAATGTTCAATTAAAAGAAAGACTAGCACAGTACGAGGACAACCCTTTGAATCAGTCGCAGAAAGTAAAGAAAAATGTCAAACAGAGCATAGTTCTTTGTATGGTGTTACTATTAGTAGGAGTAAATTTAGATTTTATAAGGTAAAACGACGAATCTGTGCCATTAACAAGAATTTTTTCATTGAGTCTAGTAATTTCAGAAATCCGTTTAGTACAAAAAACCAATTAGACCTTATACGTAACGATATACCAAAGCTAAGTCCTCACCAAGGCCGAAGTCTATTGTGGGCTACGGAAGATAAAGAGGAAAATAAAACGTCAAATTTTTCCCCGTTATTCATGTGTCCTGCAACTATTAACCAGACAGAGACCGCTAGGTTGGTCCTTGAATTAGAAAGGTAAGACAACGTAACACTGTTAAATGTGATTGAGTGAGGACTTAATTGATTTTAGGTGGATAGGCAAACCTGCCGATGTTTCAATGAAACAAAATTTTGAAAAGAACAACACGCAACAAGGAAGACCCCCACGGGTGAAACCAAGGAAAAAGAAGTACAGACTAGACAGCCCCTTGCTGTCGTCTGTTTACAAACGCGAGAAATACAGAGGAAGGCAAGAAATAAAGCTTGACGGGAAGAACGAAATCCAAGTGTTTGCCCCTACGCCAGAACAATTGTATTCCGAGTTTTTCGAGGCGATAAATCGACAAGACGATACTTTTTATGTGGTTTCCTTCACCGATCAACACTTGTTGCTGCCCGCGTTGCACCACAACAAAACCAGGAGGCCAAAAATGTCTCTAATCATGCCCTCTGTGCTGGCGAATGGTGCGTTGCCTTTAACAATACATACATTTCGCTTTCGATGACCTTAAACTTTTACAGGGACCGTTTCGCAGACATCTCTGGTCACTTTGATGCAGATCGATTGCGAAGTTCTCGACACTAGGCTCATAAACGTTAAACACGGGGCCATACCTCAACATTTGAGGACGCACGGGAACACAACCACCGAAAAGGACCCATCTGCGGACAGCAACGTAAGTAATTCCAGCAGTAGCGACGCTAAACAGTACAAGGACACTTACAAGCCTTATTTCATGAATAAGGATCTGCTGAAGCGTAACAGGCGGTTTTATAATTTGGATTAAGATAGGAGCGGTACAGGTTAAGCTAAGTTAGGGGTATGGAATGTTTTTGAGTGTGAGTTGGCTGGTGAGATGCCGCGTATGGAGTCAGGAATGTAAAAATAATTAACCTGATGGTGGTTTTAGAGAAATAAACGATACATGAGAAGATGGAATAAAAAGAGAAAAAGTTCTTTAAAATTTTTAGTTCTCAAAGTGGTTGCCACTTGGATAAATTTAGATTTTGATGTACCATGTGTATAGAAAATGTAAACGCATAATTATTTGATAAATGTGAGTTTATTGTATAAATTTTTCTAAAAAAAAACTTCAATTTTTTTGTTAATCATTATATTGAAATTAACAATCTAACGACTTGTTTCACTCTTCAATATACATTCTATCTTGAAGTCTTTATAAGGCAAAATGATAATGAATTAGTAGATACATAATGGGAATGACCGATGATTAAGGTCAACCCCGAACATTGATCCCGTTATTGACCTTCAGTGACCGGTTCACGACCCCAGAAAAATTTCTAAAATTTTAAATTATTCTTTTCTCTAGAGCATTCATATCATTGTTCCAGACGATTGAACTCAAATGTCTGGTCATCGACCTCAAAAAAAAGTTTTTTTTTGGGTCGAGGACCGGTCAACGATGACTTCAATGACCAGGGTTAATGATCCAAACACTCCAGAAAAAAAATAATTTTTAAAATGTTTTTAGAAATGTTTTTAAATTCTTTTTGGGGTCGATGACCGGTCACTGGAGGTCATTGACCGGGGTTGATCTTGATCACTAGGGGTTTTCATTATATAACTACTTGAATTTTATAGAATTTATGCAATAAAATGTTATAAACTTGATTGATAAAACATTTATTAACTTTGTATAAGATTTTAATTTCCATTGGGAAAGAATGGTTAATTCTATTAACTAAAAGCTTTATAAATTTATAGAAGAAATTAATGATTTTTTATCTTGAACATTTAATTATTATTAAATCTTTTCAAGTTCAATTGTACAAGTAAAATAATGTTTGTAAGTAAAGCTTTAAATTTATTCCTATTTATTAGTTACAAACAACTTTTTGTTAATGAAATTTTTTAAATGGAAAATAAAACCACTTTATTCACATTGTTCATTTTCGAACACTGTATATCAACATTTAAAATAATCTACAGTAATGACAAAAATATCAAAATTAAAGACGTTTTGGAGCAGTAAACCGCGAAAATACAAATAATTTAATAATCAATAGTAAATTAAATTTAAAACACATTTTTAAATCGATTTGAAAAATGAGGTTAGGAAAATGTTTAACACACAAAAAGGCTAAATAAGTTGGAAAACGTTTGTATTACAAAATAATGGTCAACTTCTACTCGAAAATATTTTTAATGTCCCTGTTGGAATGAGTTGAAATATTTTACCAAATTTTTTATCATGATTTCTAACATCTTAAAATTGAAATTTATTTCTCATATTTTTTTTTTCAATTCCTTCCACTATTCTGTACCGGCGATCAAGAATAAGAATGAGGGAAAAAATTTAAACACTCGATCTTATTCCTATCGATATGAATTATTCGTCACGTGTGATAATGTAGCGTATAATAGTTATTAATTTTTTTAGTTCTATGTGACAAACTTTTTATATAATTGGCGGAGCGCCAAATGAGGCTCTCTTGTTTCTTCGGGCATTTCCATTCGTTCATCTTTGTGTAATACATTTTTGTTTATTCGAATGTGATCTCAATTTCTTTTATGTTTACCTTGACAAGAGTAAAAGGAATGTTTTTGTCGCAGTTGGTAGGGCCCTCTCTAAAGCCTAAACTGCCTTTGCCTCTCCAGTTGTCTTACCCATCTGGACGGGTCCATTAAGGCGCCTGTGGGGTATTTTAATTTTTTTTAACAGTCCAACTGGTAGGTACGTATAAATTTAATGTATCGCATGACTAATTTTGTTGTTTCCTGTTTTTTTATTATAAATTAACAAAAAGTAAATGTCTTTCTCGTTTTGAAATTTAGAATTTTGACTAAAATTGCATAAAAAGGCAGTACATATCAGAGAAATACTTCTTACTATGGTTATTTGTGAAGTGTATGCATAGTGCCTTTGTAAAATAGAATTGAACCTCTAGAAGTTGTTTTTTTTTAATGAAATCTATATTTTTGTTACTCATACCGTAAAAACTAACAGATATCGATTATATTTTATATTAGAATGTGCAAATCTGTATTACTACAAAATCGAAATTATTTCCGTCGCCTCCGTGGGGCTTGGACGTGGATTTCTCAAATTAAACTGGATGGCGGGTATTATAGATAAAAAACAATTGACCAGTTTTTTTTTTGTTTTCAATTTTATATCAGTTGTTTGCATTCTGACAAAAATATATTGAAGCTTCAAATTAATATCTCGATGTTGGCAGTAAGCATTTTGTCAAAAAATCGGAACTTTATTGATGCATATAAATAAGAGAAATAAAATAAAAAACAACTGACTGATATGGGTGTCATATTGCGTTAAATTCTAAGTGTTTTAGGTGTGACGTGGTACCCCTGTTAAATTCTCCAATAGAATTTAAGCACAATATCACCGCCTTCTAGATATGCACAAAAGTGTTAACAATTGCCAATCCAGTTTATTTTAAGGAATCATATGCATTTAACAATATTTTGTAAATATTGAAAATTAACGATTCCCTATTTATTAATTCTTGTTGGAATTACTAAATACAGCCATAAGTGACATGGATTTAAGGATTTTCATTTTCAGTTATTTACTTTCCTGCTGTAAATAACCGTGTTGTTTTGTAAATGTCTAAAGAACGTTTTAATGACGATTCTTAAAGAAATGGCTCCTTAATATATTTTTTATTGTGTTAATTTTGTATATTTTTTTAGACAGATGCTTTGGGTTGCTTTAATTAGCTAAGATTTTGTTTCTTTCTTAACTTTTCATTCCTTATTAGCTTTACTGATAGAAGTACAATGTATATTTTATCTGAAAGGTGTAACAGCAACATAGACTTAAATAACAGTATTTTAACGTTATCGAGATGATGGCACAGTGAAAAAAGAAAAATATCCAGTCATTCTTAAAAAAAATTAAATTATACATACACAGCTTAAGGTCTAAGAACCTGAAAAAATCTTATATTTGACTGGTGTTGATTTTTGTAGAAAATACAAATCACGTCGATTCCTGTGCCTTTTTTCTAGAAACTATTTTCTGGTCTCATAGAAATTAATTTTAGGTTACAATGCAAAGATGTCAATAGGCCTTAATATATCTGTATATTATGTGGTGATGGAACGTCTAACATATTTTAATTTTTTTATCAGGGAATACATAGCACTCTTATCAATATAATAATTAATATCTTTTTTTTTTATAATTAATTTATTACGAGTATCTCTGCATTTAAACCTATCCTTGTTTACTTATAATATAGTTAGTCAACCAGTGAAAGTTAGGAGTAGAAATAATAGATGGCTGTACTCTCTTAAAATCCAAATCACCTATTGTTTAGCTCACTTTTCAAGTTTGGTTGGTTGACTGACTATACTGTACAGGGTGTCCCAAAATTAGCCTGCCAAAAATTAACTGTGGATTCTACGATCAAAAATAAGAAAAAAAGTTATACAGAAAAGCTCGGTTACAATGTACACGCTTATTACATACTTATATGGTTATAACATACTGAATAAACAAGTCCCGGCATTATTATAGGGTTTTCTTCTGTTGCTGCTTTTTGTTAAACATGTACATACATAGTATGTTTGTATTTTTGTTAAGAATTAATAGAAATTTTAAAAATTTAATATATTTTTTTAAAACCTACTTCTGATATAACGTACCGATTTTTTAAGTCCCCACCGGCACGTCGTAACCAAGCTTTACTGTATCCGTAAACAACCTCTAACGGAACTATTGCTATTTAAAGGGGGACCCCAAAATTTGATTTTCTCTAAATATTTCCAAAAGGGATCAAGATAAAGTAATGAAATTTGAAATTGTCTTAATTGGTCACAGAGTGCCAGACTGGGGAGTCAGTGAGTAAATATTGTTCTAACTTTCTTGTATCTCGACATTTTCGTCGTCAGATCAAATAATTAAAAATTTTCTTCTATTTTACATGAGAAAGGTGCTCCTATTTCAATCCGATAATCTGCTCTGTTTTCGAGTAATCATAATTTAAAAATTTTGTGACGTCACAAAAGTTTAAGATGGAAACTGTAAATAGGCAAAATTACGCTAGTACGCTCGGAAAAAATACTGTCGACTTATTTAGCACATATTAAAGGTGTTATTCAAGCGTTTTAACATATTAAAATACTTTTAAAATGCATATCAATAATGTAATAGTTTGTACATTTTTGAATTTTAGTATAGCCTATTAATACTCATAACTTTTCAAAGCCTACTAGAGAAAATTTGACGGCTTGCATATCATATCTAATATTTTTGTGGAATGTCACAAAATCTTTAAATTAATATCACTCGTAAATGGAATAATTTATCAAAGTAAAACGAGAGTACCTTTTTTTTTGTCAAATTTTAATTTTTTGAGCTGATTGCAAAAACCTCGAGACATGAATTTTAAATTTAATTACTTTATCTCGATTCGTTTTGAAAATACTTGGAGAAAATCAAATTTTGAGGTCCCCTTTTAAAGAACAATAGCTCCATAGAGGGCGTTTACTGACCTATGTTTATATAACTTTTTTTCTTATTTTTGATCGTAGAATCCACAGTTAATTTTTGGCAGGCTAATTTTGGGACACCTTGTATATAAACAAGGCCTTTGTTTATATATAAATATATGTACTAGCGGTATGTATCTAAAATTGTCAAACATTATTATAAAGTGTAAGAAATTACTTTAAAAGTTCAAAAAACAATGTTTTAAAAATATTTCACTGAGAATGCAAACAATTAAAAAAGGACTGTTGTGTACTCGATTTATAGTATAAATAAATTTTGTAATGCACATACATTATTTTTCCTTAGGACTGAGTACCTTATCATTTATGTATATTGTAATGTAAAGAACGGTTTCCGTGTGATAACAATCTACTGCACTGCACTTTTAGTGTAGTTAATAACTTGTATATGTACTATTTAATTTTTGAAAAATAAAATTTGTACTGTGTGATAAATATTTCTTATAAACCTCTGAAGTGGTGGCCTCTGAGGAATTTTGACAAAGTGTAAACTTAAAATAATGTCAGCATTTCAACCAATACAAATCAAAAAACTAAATAATATCCATTCAATATGTCCTGGATGTTAGTTTGCCTAAATTTTATGCACACCATGAATGTGATATTGATTGGCTTGTGAGCTCAACCCCATCCATGAAATGGACTCTGAAATTTGAGTCCAGCGGATCACATCTTGTACCTTAAGTTTAGAGAATAAAGTAGAATGAAAATAA
Source organism: Monochamus alternatus (assembly GCA_037114965.1). Classification (NCBI taxonomy): domain Eukaryota; kingdom Metazoa; phylum Arthropoda; class Insecta; order Coleoptera; family Cerambycidae; genus Monochamus; species Monochamus alternatus. The sequence continues at coordinate 20,385,396 of CM073428.1, forward strand.
TGGATGTCGAATGCCATGATTAAATTTAGGTCAAGTACAGAAGGGCTGTAAAAGTAGGCCAAGTTTTACCCATAAGTTTGACAAAAAATGTGTGGTTGTGACGAAACAAATGCTTCATTTTGTTTGTTTATTGTTAGGCAATGAAAAGTGTACGAAAATAGGAGTTTCTGAAAAACATGAAAATTTTCTTAAATATAAAAATGATGTATATTGCACCGAAGTGGACACTATTGATAATCTACGCAAATGTATCATAGCTGCTACCAATAACTTACAAGTTCAAAACAAGAAGCAGAAACATTTACGTTAGTTTGTAGAAATTGGGTAAGACGAACCCAAAATTTTATCGTATCAGGTATGTCAAACTATTTTGCTAATTAAAACCACAAATTAATTCTATTGATAATTAATAACAATAGTGGCAAAAGCAACTGAATTTGCTGCATTATAGGTGTTGTAATATGTAATTTATTTCAATTTTGAGTTCGGTCGCCAATTATATGCCTTATCAGGTTTTATAGTGAACCGTGGACCAGTTTCCAGTGCCGTGCAGAAGTGTATTTTTAAATCATTTTTGAACTATTTTTGATTTTTATTTTTACAAAATTGTAGTTATTCAAACATTTTTTATCTGAATCACTCTATATAGCCTTCCTCTTATAGATTACATGTTTTTAAATGAACCTCGAAGTCAAACTTAAATATTAAGAAAAATTAAATAAAACATTTGATTTGTGGAAAAAATTAACCCATATACTCAATCTCTTTATTTACCAAGACCAATTTACAGTAAAATAAAAAAAAGTCTAATCTAGCATATCCATGTTACAAAGTGCAATTTTTTTCAAATATAATTAAACAATCTGAACCTATCTTACACAAAAACAGCAATATATCACATAAAATCAAATCAATTTAGCACGACTTACTTAAGGTCGGGCGTACTAGATCCCAGGTAACATTTCAAATCCTCAACTGTGGACTTTACTAATTTCACCTTAAGAAATTCCTTGTTCAGCCTCTGGTGGGCGATATATCTGTGGCACCCTCCAAAACTATAGTAGTAGTTGCCGCCTTCACGGCCCGTAATCCACAGCACATCAATGGGAGGGACCTGGTTGGCAGTTTCTGGATTCGATAGAGTTTTCATTAGAGATTGCACCTTTTCCTCGTCCAGTTCAGGCTTAAAAGGTCTTATTATTTCAGACAAGGGCATTTCGTAGACCTCGGTAATATTTGCAGCATGTATACTAGTCATTCTTCTGCTAAAATATGAAAATGTATGGAGTAATTTCATCAATTCAGAGTTTGGAAATACACTACGTAGTTAAAAAAATAATAAATACTGCATATTTTGCATTTGAATTTAATATTAAGTATTGTTTGTTAATTAGCAATATTATCTACCTGTAGGTAAAGTAAATAAACTTGTTATTAGTTTTGAACATTCAAAGACCTTGACTGAAGTTTCAAACAGAACTACTAATTTATATCAAAATCGAAGTTTTTCTTATTGAATTTTGAAATTAAAGGTATGTCATAACCTGTCTTCCTACTACAATCCATGACGTGACAGCTCCACATAGATAAATAAATTACGTTGGTACGTACTAAAAAACGCTGAGTAATAGCAGTAATGAAATGATTAATATTTTATTAGATTGAAGTGGGGTCGTCGTCAGGCAGGAAATTCAAACAGACGAGTGCAAATTGTATCAGGATAGCAGAAACACCAAGAATATAAGAAAATGGTTCTTCATATTTCGCATTTAGTAAGAAGTACTGAAATACACTATATTGTATTTATTTCTCTATTATGCCTTTAAAGCATACTATTATTACATTTTAATAAATTAAAGAAAAATTATTTTGAGATTTTAAATATCTCTGAACCAATGAGGTTTAAGAGAAAGATGTGTTTAGTTCGAAATAGTCTGTATTCTGTCAGCGTCTGAAGAATTAGTTTATATTGGTGTCTACCAGATGGCTAAGGTCAAGACGAGAAAGCCGATGAAGTAACAAAATATTAAAAATTATGATGAGATTCGAAATTTTACACAAAAAGCGATGGATATTAGATATTAGAATAAAGAAACGAGACAGAAAGGCATCTTGTTTTTGTATCATTTTGTAATTTGTCGCTAAAATTTGTAGTATACTAGAGACACCACTGTAAATCAGCAGACTAGCCAATTTGCAAACCAAATTATATAGAGCATCGCGACGCAGCTTTCTTGACTTAACTACAGGTGCTCGACACTAGCACATCTAGCGTTAAGTTAATCGTCCCTATACATTTTTGCCCATGTCTTATTATAATATTTCAGTCAAGGGAATTATACACAAACAATGATGAGTATTGGCCTTGTTTATCAAGAAAAACAAGAGCATTGGTCAACGAGAAAATGTATACCTGCACTGCTATCAGATCTCAGTCTAATTCGTTTCTTGGCCATCTTGTAGACGGGAACGTAAACTATTCAACATCAAGTTCAAAAATTAGTTCTCTAAATTATCAGCTGCAGATTTTCTGTTATTGAAGTATAGATGACTATAGTGCATAAATATTTTATATTCCATTTCAGTCTGTCACATTTTTATTAAATTTTTGTTTACCGGTTAAGCATCTGACATGTTTTTTAATTTGTTTTGTTCTGTCAAATAAATACAAACTTTTAAGATAAATATATATAAATAACGATATACAAATGGCTCCTGTAAATAAAATGAGAACTTATGGCAGACCAAACAGAAGTCTAGTGAATAATTTAGATGCTGGAAAATTACTTTTCATAAAAAACAAGACGAAGCAAAGAAAGAAACGAAAATTAGTGATCAAAGAATTGCCTGCAAGAACTGTAGGTGAATCATTGTTAGGACAAGATTCTTTCCATGTCTCCACTGAAGATACTTTTGATAAGTTGGCCAAAGGTAGCACATACAATCCAGTCAACATTAAATCTCATATATCCATAGTGAACCACTCGGATAGCGATGTATCTAAATCAATTAAAAGAGTCGACAGCTTTTATTCACCTATTATTACGAGAAGGCGGAAGAAATCTGCCTTTTTGATGGAAGTCTCCAGTAATTCAGATATTGAGAATAAACCATATAAAAAGGTAAAACTATACTCTCCTATTATGACTAGAAGTAAGAAGTCTGTGCCTAAAATAGATATTTCTAATAGCTCAAAAAACATCAGTGAAAAACATACAAATAATTCAATATTTCCTCGTTTTAAAGAACCAACAATAGAAAAAATAGACTGTAGCTTAGAAGTCGAGAAAGTAAGGAATCAAATTCCGAAATCTTTGAGTTACATTGTCATTCCGGACATGAGAGAAAGTGAGACATCAATTAATGCGCCACGAGATAATGTTAGTGCTGTAAAAGGGGATTTATCTTTTGATACAATTTTCACGAAAACCTTTCGGGAAAAACAGCTCATCCATTCTAGTACTCCCTTGGTTCCTACAAAGCTTAAAAAAGTTATTAATTACACTATATCACCTATTAAAAATATAAATCAATCCAATAGTAAAAATGAACTTCAAATATCAAATGCTGGCATATCGAAAATTTCATCTAGTTCTTTGAAGTCTCGAGAGAATACCAATATTGAGTATATACCTGAAGAAGACTGGAAGTTGATAGCTGAACCTATAGTTATATTAGATTTTTGTCCGGAAATTGCATCACAAACAGAAGTGAATTACGCTGGTTTTGAGAGCACTGAAAAAGTTCAAAGCGAGGTGGCATTACGACAGTTCCATAAAATTGTCTATGATAATAAAAACTTGAATTTTGTTTGTAACGCTGCTTCAGCAGACATACAAAAGGGTAACATGTCTAGACCGAGCTTCATTACTTTGAGGAAGAGACGGATTTTAAAATCGAACTCGCTGTCAAATAAAAGTAGAAAAAGATCAAGTAAAAGGAATACGGATACTGCAGATCAAAATTTGACTCGGAGTGAATGTAGATCAGCTACGCTTGATGATTTTAACGCTTTCATTGACAAAATGAATAGTGAGAATGCTTCAAAACTGTCCTCTCACAGCTTAAGTGACTTCGAATTATTTGAAAAGCAAAACCAAGATATGTTGGCTGTTAATGTTTTTAAGGACACTACCGGTAAAGCTAAGGTACGTCATACAGATTCTTCCAGGAACTTTGTAAATAAAAGACGACGCCGGCTGACGGATTCGTACTTAATGACAAACAAAAAGCAAAAAACCGTTGATCTTGCATCCAGTAAAGAAAAGAAGAAGAGGCGACTTTCTTATCAAGACGAATCCTTTGTGAAAAATCCAGAAGTTCCATTACAAGATGTTGTCGTACTTGTCCCTAAAATAAAAAATATTACATCTCGTGACAATTCTACAAATAATTTAACGACGAACTCTAGCAGGACTTCTAGTGAAAGTAACTCTCAGACTAGACTGACAAATTTTTCAGATACTGATACGTCTGCAAACGGAAGCTCTGAAGTTTCTGATAATGACTTTTTCAGATTAAAACATCCTATATTTAAGGATGTTGTTGTAGATATAAAGAAACTGAACCTGCAATCCAATCTGTGCTGCACCAGTAACTCTATCAAATCATTCTCCGATAAAAGCAAATCCCTTTTCGAAGATTATTCTATTAACTCTAATGCCAACCGTAATTATTCTGTTAGTGTGGCTTGTCAAACTTTATATAACGATATCAGTATTAACGAACGAGACAATCCTAGCCTTATAAAACAAAATTTCTCAATTACATCCTTAAATTCAAATATTTTATCACAACAAAACGACGCCGAATCAGTTTTTAAAGATGAGGTTTCTATTCAAGAACAAAATTCTCATGTGTTCTCCAATATTTCTCAAAACAATGATCAAGTCGGTAACAGTAAAGAAGAGAAGAGTCTCGATATCAGCGCTGAAGACTTTGAAAATTTTTTTGAAAACATCACCAAAAGGTCTAAAGGTATTAAAAGGTTTGAATTCAAGGAAATTTGTAGATCTAACAGTGGTGAGCTTTCTTATGCGAATATTGCTCCTCAACAAGATGACGCAGTTGATAGTAATACCAAAGACTTAATAGTCAACCTTATAAAATCTCCATGGCGCAAAAAGAACAAACAAAGCATTCCGATACCTAAAAGTAATACAGAAAACACAGTGGTAGACTTGACGGGTTCACTTGATGAGAAAGACGTCAGAAAATCTGATGCTGTTATTGATATATCTGCGTTGAGAGACGATGAATATAAAAAGCACAGTATTTCGGATATTATAGAAAGTTCTGTGCTGGAATCTAGCCAAATGGATGCGGACGGTTTCAAGATACCTATACTTAACAGTACGCGAAAGCGTCATTCCAAAACGCTGGTGCTAAAAGCTGGTAAGTTGTGGAGGAGGTCTTTTTCGATGTATAAAAGAAGTAGTGTGATGTTAACCATCATGAATCAGGACGTTTGCAGGTTGGCAGATGGTAAGTCACATAATAAACAATTCCAAAGTTAATATTATTTTTTTTACTTGAGTAAATTGTTCCGCATGCGATATATTTTAGGGAATTTCTGTGCTTGTCCTAAGTGTAGTTCGGCGAGACAGTGTTCGCGTATATCTAACAGGAGGAATTCTATCAGGATAGTTCCAGCCGAACCTGTGAGTGATGCTCCACGTGAAATATCCGTTTTGGAAAACTATGCTCATAACACAAGTAAGTGCCAAACATTTATTTTCATGTATTCAATTTTGACAAGTAATAAAATATATTTAATACAGAAATATATGTATTTAAGTTTAATTTAAGTAGAATAAAATACAGTTTGAATGTTTTTGGCATTTTTTTACAGGGGGTAACAAAATAGCAGGTCATCCCCATTATAACTGTATATTTTTGGCAATAAAATGTGGCAATTTAATCGTACTTATCTATACAGAGTGTCCCGAAATTAATGTTGTAATTTTGCACGTTTTCATAATTTACCAATCTGAATAACTTTTTCAAGTAACATTTTGCTGTATTTTCAGTGGAAAAGGCTCTTTATCTGAAACCGAAACAGTTTCTACTCGTGCACTGAATATTTCAAATAGGATTATTTCAAAAACAGTTACTCCTATCAACTTCAACAAGGTATACCTTTTTCACATAAAGAAGGTAGAAGAATCGATTGTTTTAATATATATATATATATATATATATATACTAAGCTACAAAAAAGTTCTGTCATTTAAAAGGAGCATGATGTGCCATAAGTGGCGCCCTCTACTAGTGACGTCAAAATTAGACACAAATTTGAATTTCTCGCTCTCAAAAACCACCAATCTACAAAATGTATACAAACATTTGGATTTTTTAAAAAGTTATTTACAAATATCGAAAATAAAATTTTAGCCATCAACTTTTGACTAAGGTAAGTTTGGCAACATCGCAGGGATCAGCTCTTGCTCTATGTTGCATTAATTTCAAGACACCCTGTATAGAAAAATGCCTCACTTAAAAGATACAAAGTGGAGTCGAATTTTTAAAATTGTTTTTTTTTTTTTTTGTGGAGAAACGGGAGAAACAGAACAGTGACGTACGCCCATGGACAATATCCCAATATCAAAGTGTAAAATTTGATTATTTAGAATTACTCTTGGTAATTTTTTGTAAAACTTTCGATTCGATTTTGAAAAGTCATACAACGTTATAGATAGCTGGAGAGAAACATTTTTAAATTTCAATTTCCCAAGACACACTCGAAGGAATAATTTTTAGGTAATTTACTGAGGTTTTAAATGTTCTAACTGATTTTAAATGAGTGTCTCTGAACATAGGGCTAACCAGGTTTACAGACAAACTAGCTAAACATTTTTAGACAAGCAACTGATTTTTTACCTATGTAATTTTGTTTTCTAAGAAAAATTAAAACAGATATTAAACACTGCAATTTTATTTAACATATGTAGTAATTTTAATATACCAATTCCATATTTTAGTTTACTAATTACTCCACATATCTGCCTGACTAAGAATCCAATATTTTGGAAAACCTGTGGTTTTTGTTGAAATTTTTTAATTGCATTTATAAAATACTCTTTTCAGTTGATTAATATTCTCCATTGATTTAGAATAAACATCGTCTCACATAAACCACAAAGTGAACTGAAATCCAATGGACTAAAGTTCCATGTCTTAAATCTATCGATTAAAAAAATAATTTTTTAGTTGGAAAATATTTGATGTAAATGTAAAATAGTCATTTTATCCTTTTATCAAAATGCTTTGTCACCAAAAATATGTAGTTAATGTGATGACTTCTGGTTTGTTACACCCTGTATAGTTTATACAATAATATTATCATCTACTTTTACTATATGAAGACTGTTTATTTTATATTTTTGTTAACAAATTGTTATTAGCTGTTTAATTGAACATATATAATAATTAAAAAAAGGATTCAATTCAGTATTTATCTTAAAAATGCAATTCTGATACTGGATTATGATTCAGATTAATGATGATATCAAAATTTCTACGTTATATTTTAATTACTTATCAATAACCAGCTTATAATGTAATATTTCACAAATAGGTATTTCCAAATGCATCACTTTCTGAACAGTCTTTATGAATTCTTTTAATTATTTGTCTGAAGTACCTATGCCATAATTTTCAAATTATAATTCTCTAATGAAATGAATTATAGGAAAATATTGTTATATCTACCTACCTATATAAACGACATACTTTCTATGAATCATATTTATTTAAAGTTCTTGTTAATTGCATTGCTCATAAATTCCCAATAAATTATTAATTTATGTATGTAATAAAATATAAGTATTTCTAGGTGAATACTTACCTGCTTTTGAATAGCTTTCTAACGTCCTTCAGTACAGGCCAAAACAAAGATTTTATTTACTGGATTACTAGTATTTGACTAAAACGTTCTTGAATCGATAAAATAAGAAATCGCCATTTTTGTAATAACAAACAATACGAAATACAAAAATACCTATTTCGTAAATTCCTTATAACTGAAATTCAAAAGTTTCCGATTTTATTGTTGCTGCCACCTGTGCTCCGGCCTGTGCTGCAGTAGGCTAGGCGTCCATCACTTTTATTTCAAAATAGCGGCATATTTTCCAAAATTAAATATTCGTCAAGGTGTACTTTTGATACTTGATCATTTATTATCAATTGATTAAGAAAATCTCAAGTGGTTTATAACAAGATTATACGTATTTAAATACCTATCTTGCGTATGCGCATGCGACAAATTTCATTTGGAGCACAGGCACGTGATCGAGTGAAGCGTCCCCTAAAAGAAAATACGCAGTACGGCGCGGCCCGTCCAAGGTTAAGTTTTCTTTGTTGGTGATTTACCCAAGTGCCGTTCGAGTGTCCAGAGATATTAACTGCCCGTGTAAATTATCTTCAATTTAATCGTTGCTCTGCTCTTCACGGCGAGAGTTCAGTTAATACGTCAAACGAGTATTGCATGCATCTGTGTGCGGAAAGTCCCCATTTCAAAACCAAGTGTATGTGCATTACTACATATGAATCTCTATCAGGTTATGTGTCTGACCGGATTCTCGAAGATAATTTGGAAAACGACCTTAGAAGTTTATCGTTAAGCAAGAGGAAGACCTCCATCGTCCAAAATTCGGCGCCCGTTGTTACTGCTAGGGAACTCGTTTTGAAAAAATGTGGCCAAGAGGAGCCCCTGCCGTTCGAAGAATGCTATTCCAAGAGGTAAGCGCCTTCATGTTTGTTTACGTCAGCCATTGACAGGAACACGTAATGGCACCGTTCTAACGAACTTTCTGCATTACAATTTACAATCGGTTTTCGGTTGATTTGACGGTATTTTGTAATCTGGCGAAAGCCCGATTATGAATGGCGTTCGCTTTCGCTGAATGCAGTCGCCCGCTTTCTTTTTTCCCTGGTAAACTTATAATAAACAAACGTCGAATCCGACACGTAATGGTCCGCTTCTTGGGAACGTCACATTAGTGCGACAGTGGTTCTGAGAAATTTCTCTTGTAAACTTTCCCGTTTTGTATACATTTCTATCGATTTTGCTCAAATACCTACTTATATGCATTTTGTGAAGGCCTTGAACTTTGATAATGGTTTTCCGATACTGACAAATATTTCGCAAGCTTTATTTTTAACGAATTATGAAATGTTACCACAAAGAAACAAGATTAGAAATATTTAATTTCCGACAGAATTAGCGTCATAACTGATAAGTGATAATAATTATCCTCTTTATACCTTTTATTCATCAGTTATTCGGCGAAAATTACTAATACAATTGGAATTTTATGTTTTACAGTCACAAACGATGAAATTTAAATTTTTACTATTCTGAAAACTGATCATTGTGTAAAAAAACAAAAATACTTCTTACTGTTATCATCTTTGTTCTCAAAAACAATGGATTTGGGTTACAAATATTTATTTTAATGAGGTTTTTAACAACAACAATATTATCTTTGGGATTTTGTATAAAAATTTATTAGAATGTTTTTGGCATCGACGCTAACAACTATTGGGTGAAAATGCTATTGATAAATACAAAATTAATTCGACACGAGCATTTTGGATTCGAGGGCAGTTCCAAAAATACTCGAGTTTAAAAATATAATCTATTAATGTCACGGAAATAGTATTAAAAAATATCATTGGCACATAAACGGCCTATTTCCTTTGAGAGAGTTATAAATAAATGTGTGTTATAACTGAGTTTCTTCGCTCATATTCAAGTATGAAGCGATAAAAAATAAATTTTAATTAAAACTGTTGAACCGTGGGGTGTCAAGGGTCAGTTTTGTATCTTTGAACTTAGTAATCAATTAATAAATGAACATATTTTATTTAAAGTAACCTTGACAAAACCACAATGTTGGGTATCAAATTTTGCAATGTTTTATGTTTAAATGTGCTTTTGGTAATAATACAACCTGAGGTCAGTATTTAGAGAATGTGTTTTTAATATAAATATTACCCGGATACATTATTTGATCCATCTACCATCTATAAGATAGAATTGAATATTTTTATTTGTACTGGTTTTTAGAAAATCATTTGACAAAAACTGGTATTTGATAAAAAAACAAAAAAATTTTTTTGTCACAAATGCATACTTATTTCTTTTTGTAATGAATATAATTGCGTTCCAGTTTACTTCACAATTGTCAGAAAATTGGAGAGGGTGTCTATGGAGAGGTGTTCCTCTTCAAAAACCCCAATGGGGGGACATCGGTAATGAAAGTTATTCCCATAGAAGGCGACCTGATAGTTAATGGAGAACGGCAGAAGAAATTTGATGAAATCCTATCGGAGATTACTATAGCAATGTAGGTTACTTTCGAACCAAACTAAAGGACATATCTTACATATAATTATTTTTATAGGGAGCTGAGCAATTTGAGGAACAACAAACACAACAAAACGAGTGGGTTCTCGGAGGTACAAAAAGTGTGCTGCGTGCAGGGACAATACCCCGAAAAACTGTTATATCTGTGGGAACTGTATGACGAGACTAGAGGTTCCGAGAATGACTCTCCTGAAATTTTCGGGGAGGACCAGCTCTATATCGTACTGCAACTGGCCAACGGAGGAACGGATTTGGAGGCTTTCATCTTCAATAACTCTCTTCAGGCCTACACAACGTTTCAACAGGTAAGTGTCATAAAAGATTGTGAAATATTTCACGTATATGTCATTCCACATCTGATACTGAGCATAGTTATTTATTTCAGGCATTTTTTATTATCTTTGATATTTGAAAGATCCTGAAAATATATTACTTCTGATATGTTTAATCCCACTTCTGATACTATTTGTATTTATTTATTTATAGCATTATTTTATTATATTTCATTGATATTTTAAAGATCGTGGGAATATCCCACATTTGATATGTTTTGTCTCCTTTCTAACACTGTTTCTAGTTATTTATTTATATATTTCATTTAATTAATATGCAATGGATATTCCATTTCTGACAGATTTTTCACCACCAGATATAATTGTAGCATTTTGAATTTAATTAATATTTGAAAGATTGTGGAATGCCCCACTTCTTATGTTTGATCTTAATTTTGATTACTTACATTTCTATTAGCCTGTAATTATTTATTTATATCATTTTTATATAGTTAATATTTCATGGATTGTTAGATATTCCATTGTTGATTAATTTTATCCCGTTTCTAATATGTTCTATCCCACTTCTGATACTATTGTAGTTATTTGTAGCATTTTTAATTTAATTAATATTTTAAAGATTGTGAAATATCTCACTTCTGATATTTCATCCCCCTTTTGATTATTTTGTTGATTGTTAAATATCCTTTTTGTGATTCATTTTATCCCACTTGTTATATTTTCTATCCTACTTCTGATACAGTGTAGTTATTTGTAGCATTTTTTATTTCATTGATATTTGAAAGATTGAGAAATATTCCACTTCTAATATGTTTCATTCCATTTTTTATATCCCACTTCTGATATGTTTCATCCCACTTCTGATATGTTCCATCCCACTTCTGATATGTTTCATCCCACTTCTGATATGTTTCATCCCACTTCTGATGTTTTATCCCACTTCTGATATGTTTCATCCCACCTTGAATATGTTTCATTCCACTTCTGATGTCTTTCATCCCACTTCTGACATTTTCTGCAATTCAATTTCTGAATCAGGTCGCTTGCGCCTTGGCCGTAGCTGAGGAGGAGCTGCATTTCGAACACCGCGATCTGCACTGGGGCAACGTCCTGTTGTCCACGGTGGACAAGAACTCCAAGGCCACTTTCCGCCTGGATGGCAAAAATTACGACATTATGACGAAGGGCGTGGATGTGGCCATCATCGATTTCACATTGTCCAGGATCGAGTGCGAGGGGGTGGTGATCTTCAACGACCTCGGTTTGGATCCCGATCTCTTCACTGCCGAGGGCGACTACCAGTTCGAGGTGTATAAACTGATGCAGAAAAAGAACGGGTGAGTGAATTAGTAAATTTTTTGTGGTCGTATTCAACGATTATCGTCGTTTCTTTGCAGGAATAACTGGCAACGTTTCGAGCCCTACACCAACTTATTGTGGCTTCACTACACACTAGACAAAGCCTTAACTGCCTTACGCTACAAAAACACGCAAACCAAAGTACACAAGGAATATCTCGGCAAGCTGAGGCAGCTCAAAGACGAGATACTTAACTATAACAGCGTCAAGGAGTTCGTCTTGGAGAACTTCTGAAAGGCGCCGTTGTTACAGTTGGAAAAACATGAATTTGTATCTTATTGTTTCGAATAGTTCAAATGTGAAGTATTATATTTTCTGTCGTTAACGTTTTTTGATTATTTTTATCTTGTTCAGGATTTTATTATTTACATGTTTTAGATTACATTTCAAAATTTTCAGTAAGTTTATTGCGTGTATCTTTTTAAAAATTATAAATTAGACACTTTTAGGGGTAAGTAAAAAATATTTTCTACAGAAACGTGCTAAAAGATAATCGTAGCAAGCCGCCGCTTTAAGAGGTTACAATTCGTCAAAATTCACCGCCGTTGACAATAAATTTGTATTTTCTGTTACGGAAACGGTGCTTTTTGAGAATGTTTTGTATCACCCACCTAGTGTTTTTGAGAAAAACCGTACCTAGCAATAACCTAAACTGATTTTTGTAGTTTTCTCACTGTTTGATTTTTATACGGAGTTTTTATATACATTTTGACGTGGAATCGTTCGTCTAAAGAATGAACCTCTAGCGCTGAAATATGCAATCAGGTCGCAACCGTAGTTGCTCTTATCAGCTTTATATCAACTTTCATAGGGATTGGTATAAAAACGTTATTGTAATTTTTTTATACAGAAATAAAGTTTATATTGGTACGTCTTTCTTTTTTATCCCAAACATTTTTTCAAATTGCCTTTTTGTGTTTTTGAAGCAAACTCAAATTTTTAGTGAATTTCAAGAAATTTTTTTTTAAAAATAGTTCTATATACAGTGTGACCCAATTATTATAATCGTAATTATATCGTAAGGTAAGTAATTTACATAAGTTTTTTATATATTTAGAGAATTTTGTTGGGAAATATTTTAATTTAATTTTTAATTGTAAAACTTAATTTTTCTTTGCTGTTAAATTTGGAGAAAAACTAGTTTTTTTTTAATATTTTTCTTCACTTACAGAAATTTTTTCTTGCTGTGGACAAAACAATTTAAAACCTAACATGTTGAGAAGTTCAAGAAATAAAATGCTATTTGATGTAGGAAAAATTTTTATTCACATCTAAGTAGGCCTACAAATTTGTATGATGAAATCAAAGTAGCCTTTTTATGATAGCTTTCTTGTCACATCTGGTAGGCTTCCATATCGTTCTTGACTACTTGATTTCTATTGGCTTGTTTTTGCCACAGATTTATTAGTAAAGCTTATAAGTCTACAATTTTCGCTCAATTAAATGAGTATTTTATAGTGAATAATTTTAAATTAATTTACGAATTGCTGTAATGAGAAAGAAACAAATGTTTTTTTTTACGGAAATTATTTTTTTTTTAAATCAAACCATAGGTGAAATAATGCTTGAGAAAAATAGTATTTGAGATTAAAAAATGGTGTTCTGATTCAGACTTGAGCTACCATGATTTCAAATATGCAAAATCTGGTAAGCCTTGAAAAATTGATTTGCTTCACCAGTTTTGTACGAGATATGCCATAATGTTATTAAGAACAGTTTTTCAAAGTGATACATATAACACTGTTTATTGAACGACTTTTCTTAATAACATAATATGAAAATAGGCCTAAAAAATTGAAATTTTTCACATTTATCTCAGTGTTTTATTAGGAGACATTTTAATAACATTTTGTGGTATCGTATACAGACATATGGCACTTTGCTGAAGAATAAAATTAGATTTTCTAAAAAATTTCCAATGGATGTTGGAATGTTTGAGATTTGAAACCATGGATTTGTTGTGCAACATAAAAATCACCCTGTGTTGTAAATAGAGTAAAACTATTTTTGTGTTTTGGTTTTTCAAATGAGAAAAAAGTAATAACCTATTGATTTAATAAATTACACTAGGTTTTTTCGATAATAAACAAAATTAAATCATAGATTATCATGAAACAAGATACGGGTAACGAGCGAAAGAAAGTATCGACCAGTACATAATGCAGAAAATGAAAAATAACGAAGGAAATATTATTCTCGATAACCGATCCACTTCCTTCCACATAATTTTCTCCTTTCCTTTATCCTGAAAAAGAGAAATCAGCAAAAGTGCTTGATTAAAAGTATGAAGACATACCGTTTTCCAATAGAGTTTGATACATCGATCCTTTGCTAAATTCTTGTATCTGAAATGATGCAAATACTTCGGTGAAGGTGGAAGATTTGTCCATTGTGTGATCACAGATTCCTGAAAACGAAAAGAAATACGAATATTTGCATTAAATATTGTTTTCATTACTTTCCCACCTGGTACGATTTTGCCTCTTCCTTTTCTCTAAGTTTCAAGACATCGTATTTTCCCTGAAGTACTTTAACTATTACGAATTCTCCTAGAGAGGCGAAAACTGAAACCATACAACCCGCCATCCACAGATCTAACGCCTAAAATTTGAATCGAGTGAGTAAACTAGAGGTTTATATACAGTGCGTCCTGATTAGGTGTACAAGCTATTAATATAGTAAGCGAAAAATAAAAGTTCCAATATTTTTTATTAAATGCTATCTCTAAATAAGACATTGTTCTTTAAGTCTTGGTTTGTCTTAGGCATTTTTTCTGAATTGCTATATTAATTGTACAAACACTTTAAAAGATTAACAGTTTCCAAATATGTACATTGATAGGCTTTAAAAAAAATGTATATTTGAACTTTATTTGTTTTTTTATTAACTGTAATAATGACCTGCCTGATAAGTACCCTATATGCAGGGTGATCCACAACTTATCTAAAAAAATTTGGGAATAGATGCATCATGAAAATTGGAGTCAATATGGTAATTTTTTTTTTTTTTTTTGTAAAATCCTTAGTTTCCTAGTAAAAAAGCAGCTACTTTTACTGCCGTGTGCGTGGAAGAGATGGAGGTCTAGGACGTCCACGGCGTATTGCAGCAGTGTGGTGTATTATACATGAGGCTCAGTCATGTCCAAGCATTAATACCAAGGGATTGGACGAGAAGGACTGGTACCATGGCCACCACGATATCATGACTTTAAATCATTTGTACATTGTAATTTATTTTTTTAAATAAGTTCTGTTATAATGAATTAAATATTTCATAAATTACTTTGATGTACGCCACCGCAGGAATGTCAGACCTTAAACCTGTAAACATGGTAACTAAAGTAAGGAGACAAGTGACCAAAAGTGTTGTCCTAGCGGGTATCGAATCCAAGTCTAGCCAAAAACTGAACCAGGATAACATGACCACCAAAGTGGACGGTGCAAATGTTTGTATTAAATGATGACCAATTTGTCTTTCGAATTGAAAATAAACCACCAATCTGGAGAAGTTCCCTGGAAATGTTACGACATAAACTTCTTGAAACATGAATAAAATGAAATCTGTTTTACCGTTTTTTTCGCCTGTGTAAGCATGAGTTTTAGTTAGTTGAAGAGGAAGGATATTATACTGCAGCAATTTCAATTCAGGACTTAACGTTACTCCAGGTCCAGCCCAGTTTAGTAACATTTTGTCATTGTTGTATGAAACTGAAAGAAAATTTATTACTTCAAAAATTTTTTTAAAATTGCTATTAATGTTTCTTTTTCAATAAACTCACAGCTTTCGACACTAATGGGGCAAACTTGTGTATCCATCGGGTAATGCTGGAACTCCATCTGGCAAGCCACAATGGCATGCATTCTAGCTACGTAACGTATAGTCTTGTTCCTGAATAGAGTTACCGAAGAAAATTTGTGGGTCAGAGTTGCAATTTCTAAAAAATATAACTACTATTAACATGTTACTAAAATATCAAGTTTTAGAAATAATTTTTGTCTACTAAATTAATATTTAGAGACAGTGTAGTTACACTTTTCGTTAGTTTTCTTTTACCTATTACTTTGGAGTTTAAAAAATATAAATCAGGTTGCCACAAATTCTCGAAAAAATTGGACGGCAGAGTTATGGAATCATCCCCGTACTCAAACATTTCTTCTGGTATTTTTACCCTTGCGTCTTGCCATTCTTGTCTAATAAACATATCCATCCTAAAAAATGTATAATGCTTGGTTGTTTTTTTTTTAATATACAGGGTAGTTCTCTATCTAATATGTAAAAATATAAGATTTTCATCAAGCAACCAGTGTTTTAAAGTAATTTAAACTTACACGACCGCTCTAATTTACAGCCTCCACGTGTCTTGTCGACTGTAAATTGATTTATGTTGTTTTCTTTAACAATAACACCGAACGCCTTTTGTCTATCCAGTCGATGAATTTAAAAGTAATGGAACGCATGCGAGATAATTTTCACCGCCGTTTAAAAGCATGTTTGGCATGGAATTTCCTATAACCGATTTATGGTAACGAGTTTATCTCATTTATTTTTAAATTAATTTCAGGTATTTTAGAACACAAGTCGCTTAATGGAAATTGTTAATTTCACGCCCTTGTTATCCCTTTGAAGGAATGCGTTTGTTTCAATAGCTCGTGTAAAAAATCTGTAGTTTAAAACAGATGGTTAAAGGCCAAGACTAAAGTTACCAAATCGGTTTGGATTACAAAAAAGTGTAAAGAAATAAAAAGAGAAGATAATACGATGACGGATATGATGACCTATATTATTTGTAATATTGTACAGAGTGTTAAACATTTTTTTGACGAACATCAGTGATATCGATAACACCTCCGCCACTGGTAAAGTTTCTAAAGCTGGTAATTTTTTATTTCATCTACTCTTATATTAAATATGAACACCGAATTTGGTTAAATTATCTCAAGCGGATTACAAATTAAAAATTAGAGACTGATGTTTTTTTTTAAATTTTTGACATGCTGTGGCTAAACAATGGCTGTCCTAAGACCACACATTTATATAACAAAAAATCCTTATTTTTGGCCACAGAATACGCTCCTGCATACCCTGTATACTCATTTCAAAAATACCTATACATTTTTATGGGTGCATTTAAATATTTATAGCAATAATAATAATAATCCTTATACCTGAAGTCCATATCTTCGACATTAATAGAATTTATATCCATCACTCTCATACTAAAATCCACTTCTATAGGCTTGCCAAGCATTGTTGGTGGTCTTATCTCTACGATAAAGAAATAAAACTAGGTTTAGTTTTCTCAGAATAAAGGTACGATTATACCTATACCTTTTATATAATGCTCAGGGATAATGTTTTTCGTCTTATTATGCGAATCCGGATTTCTTGGTTTGGGGACGAGTGCATGACCGCCTAAGGCAACAGAATTTCTGAAAAGAGACAAAACTGCACTTGGAACTTTATGTGGATTAGGAAATTAGTTACAGAATTAAATGAAAAAGATTTGCAATAAGGATATTGTCCCTAATCGATTATTTTGGTATTTTTATTTTAGATACTTACAGTATTCCAAAGATAATCATCCATCTTAGAGCCAAACGGCGTATCATATTCAACGTTCAAAATTAAACAGATCGAATTATCAGTCAAGTTGTAAATTTAGACACTACATTAATTTACAGGCTTCATCTAATTTTTAAAGCAAATCGGACGACATATCTTGACAAATATACCAAATGCAGCGTCACAATAGCGAAATAAAAGCGGAGATATTGGACATTTCGCAGTTTTTTCTCGAGTGTTGCGAAAATGATGGGTGACTCAAACTCCGATCTAATAGGGAAGACGACCATCATGTTCTAATTTGTCTTGCCAGCTTGTGTACATAGAAATTAAACGTTTTTGAAACCGCGCTTCCGTTTTGGCGGCAATTAGTTAATTGAGAACGACGCAAAGCCATAATTAGCAGTGTTAATTTCAACGTTGGTGCGGCTTGAGTCACTGGATTTAGTTTTTTGCAGATATTACCTAATATTCGGTCTTTTGTAATAAGAATGTCGATAAAGTATCAGGCAATATTTGGAAATCTTTTATATGTACAGGGTGATACAAATTAGTAGGTCAAACTGCTTTTTTGATAACTCCCATGGTTTTGGAGGTATTTGTTTGAAATTTGGCACATATTTTTATCTTCAGCCGGCACACTTTCTGTGGAATTTTGGTCTAAAATATCAAAGCACAAACGGAGGAAAGAGGGATTGCATGTAGTACTCACGACCTTCTGTCCCAATTTTTTTGAGTACGCCTATGGTTTCAGAATATTTTTTTTGGGTAGAGCATGTTTTTTTATTCCATTTTTTTTTCAATCTTATAAGATTTTGATTTGAGCTCGGTCTACGAGATATTGAATTTTTTTGGATGAGCTTGGCTTGGCACAAACAATATCGCTAAGTATTAAATGGTTACTTTCATTTTATTTAATAAATTGAAATAAATAAAACGGCACAATAAACAGTAAAAAATACAAAAATTGAACTCAATTAAACTAAATGTTCAATATGGGTAACAACTTCATCTTCACCTTCACCTGGGGTTCTTTCAATGAAAGAGTACCGAATATTTTGGAAAATATCTGGTTTCAGCCTAAAATATGCTCTCCACCTTGTATAATTTGTTGATTAAGCCGTTGTTATTCATGTTCATGCTTTGATGTTTTAGACCAAAATAACACAGACAGTGTGTCAACTTAAGATAACAATTGTACCAAATTTCAAAAAAATATCTAAAATCACAGAAACTATATCAATAAAATTCAATTTAAAAATATTTTGAAAATGAAGCTCTGAAATGAAAAGTGGCATAAGAAAAATCTCTGTATTTTAGTCCAAAGAATATGTGTTTAACGGCTTGACCTACTAATTTGTAACGCATATACAGAGTGGTCGAATTAAGGCTGGCCTTTGAAGTGTTTACTGCTGTTGTCAATGCCTTCTTGCACTTTTGTGTTTGAACGTTACATTAAAATATTTCCGTAATTTTTAATTTTACGGAAAAAGTTGAAAAGCGCGCTCTTATTCAATTTAACCCATTTTGCAACTCCAATAATAGTTAATGATAGTGTCCACTTAATTTTAGAACATGCTGTATACCAAAAAAATAGGTGGTGTGTTATTGAAAGCATTTTGTAATGGACCAGATCTAATAAAATCACTACATGCACTTAGGACGTCTTCGTTTCTTTCAATTAATGTCCTGTTGAGATGTAAAAGAGGGTGAGAGTATAAAAGAACTGAATTTTCTCAGTCGGTCTATTTGTCAGACATACGCCTGTAGATTTAGTTTAAAAAACAGTTTTTGACACAAGTAAGTTCTTAAAAAATATTTATTTGATGCATGTTTCAGATCTTGATTTATACATTTAACAGATAAAAAATCAATTTTTGTTTTTTTTTATTTATAAAAAGTTGTTTTTTGGTGAAGGTGTATCTAACAAATTTAATGTTGGACACCTATAAAGATGAATATTTTTCTATATTAGTAAGTGACTATGCTTTCGATCTCATACAACAATATAGCAATATAGTAATTGAAAAATCAAACCTTTTTATTGGTACTATAAATTATGCAGTTAATGTTATTGTTATTAACTCAAAAACAAGGTTAGGTAAAATACTTGGAAGTATTATTATACATTCGTCAAAAATGATTTAATTTAAAATTCTGTTACAAAATTATAGAAAACAATTTGTTTATTTACATGTAATAAAACGCTGTCAGTGTAAGAATGTAAATAATAACAACATTTAAAATTCCAAAAACGAATGTCATTGCCAAGTAGCAAGCAAAGGCTGAGAACTTGGGTTTCACAGGCTAGGTATACCATATATAATTGCCTATAACCATTCTGTAAAACGTTTCCGTACTCAACTGATTCATTCAAAGTCAAATTTAATTTTCACTGTTCAATCCACTCAAGTCAAACTTGTATAAACAATTAACGTTTTTGTTCAAACAACTAAATTTGATATTCTAAGCCCATAAAAACGTTTGAGGAAATTCACAGACGAGGTTATTAATTAATTAATAATAGATAATTACAATTTGAACAGGATATTAGCTGAGAGATATTTGCTATATAAGATTATGTTTTACGGTTGTAACTATATTGTGTTACCAATTACGAAATATTTTGATTCATACTTACATTGCACTTCCGTATAACTAATAGCGTATTGTACAGGGTGTTCTAATTTCGTTGTAATTACAGGATATCTTGGAAGGACAAGAGATAGAAGGATGCGGGTTTCACAACATTGGATGCTTAAGATGCCGCAATCAGATTTTTTATAGATCTTTCGTTTTGAGACACATGACGTAATAAAAAAAACTATTTTTAAGGGTTTCTTGGTATTTCAGAAAATATCTGAATGGTGGATAGATTTCTTTTTTAAGGTTTGTGGTTACTTGCGTTTATGTAATTGTATTGTTTGTATGTATAGCATTTGCTAAGTAAAGGTATGTTATTATTTATTATTCCATTAAAAAAATTGTTTGTTTGAGTCATGTTTCAAAAGAAACAGCTTGTAGAGAAATTTCAAGTACCCCACTGAACTCTACGTAAAAAAATTTAACAGAAGCAATTGTTACCATTCCGATATCCCAGCTATTGCCTGAGATACAAAAAAGTAAATTTTTAAAATTTCGCCTTGTATCTCAAAAGCTCAGTATTGTAAAAACCGCATCCTCCTATCTCTTGCAGTTTCCGAGATATCCTGCAATTACTAAGAAATTGGGACTCTTCCTACAGTGTGTTGTATTACTGAAATGTATGTTCATCATTTCAAACTTTATATTTAGTATACATGGTGGCTCACCGAAAACTTGCCATCAAAATTTTGTTCGTTTTTTGGTGGCTCATTATGGTACAATATTTCTTTGAACAAATAGAACAGCGCGGCTGTTTATAACTTAGTACGTCTTTGAAAAGATGTCCCACGAAATAACAATGCCAATCCGTGCACAATCGCCCGAACCGATCTGCACCGTAGGCGACAGCCGTAAACAATTTGCATTCGCAACTCCTTGAACCGCTGAGCCAGTTCATTACATGAACGATCGAAAACACGTTCTAAAAATAACGGATCTTGTACGCCGTCTTTAGGAAAGCAGCGTGCTTGGGCGCCCACGTAAATGGAATAGATTTGCGGAAATACAAAAAGGAACATACGTTGACATCCGGGTTACCTACCCGTCCTTGCCGGCTGAGAACCTGTCCGTCTATCGCTGCAAAAAATCTTGTGTTACTTATTGGAAATTGCGCGAGATCAGCTCGGTAGCTTAACTCGAAGATTGAGATCATGGCGCTGTCAATGTGGGGCGCTTTTGAAATTAGTTAGTCCTTTGAAATGGATAATAGAGGACGTAACAACAATTTTAATTATTATTCGAAACTCTATGAATGTGAAAACATTCTAAACAAGAGTCCCTTTTAAAAGTAAATATTTTGGTTGGCTAAAAGCGTTGTGAAGCGAGACTTTTGACATTACCACTTTATAAAAAAGGATCGGTTTCAAAAGTTTCTGTTCTATCTATTTGACAACGAATAACAAATAGTTGCTGCAAGAATTCAGACGACTTACGTCATACGAACAAATTTATAATTCATTATAGGTTTGTTCCTGCATCAGGTGGAAACGGTTTGAAACTATCAGAAATGCCCGTTCAACTATTTCTTGCTCTAATAATACTTGTGAATCACTAAAGGATTAGTTTTTCGAAAAATTACGTTAACAATTTTTTAAATCAATTATTTTTAATACATCTTATTCAGCTTCGTTAGAAACCCCTCTGAATCATTTTGACAACTTAAACTGTTTTTATGTACAAGGCAATGTCATACAAAATAAAAATTGAAGCTGACATCATAATAATAACATGAAATGGATGCCAACTAACCACTACAATTTATCGAGATACAATTTTGTAACTTCTCTGAAGAATTCTTCCACACCAATAATTTATTTCACGTGATTCGGTCAAGAATTAAAAAATCGTATTCCGTCACTAAATAATGTTTTTGGCAACTTGTTTGTTTTAACAAAATCAGTGCTGTCAAACATTCGGAACAATATGGAACAAGTAAACGAGTTACAACAGTGGCCCTATGAAAACTGAAAAAGCATTTAGTATCTACAACTGTTAGTTGTATGTATAAATGATATACCGAATATATTCGGTTTTCCAATAGTTAAAATAGAATAAATTTCAAAATTTTTCTAGTAATGCTACATATAATAAGCCATTGATGTCTATTTCTTTATATCAACATTATTTTGCGACGCAAATTAATTATATATAAAAAAATTCGTTACCTTTTGCAACTTCAAGAGAAATTCATTATGAAATGAACAGGTGATTTTATATGTCGTAATTTTCTTAGAAAAGAAGTTTATGGCGATGTATTCATTTATATTCCAAGTGTATTAGATTGATTTCTAAGAATGTCTTTTGTAAATCTAGTTGCAAGTTTACCGTCTCTTAATTGATGTTATTTAGAATCCTTAACCATAGAAGTAAGAATACAGTACGGAATAATAAAAATGCATATATTACTGTAAATAATTTATTACTGTTTTTACATGGATGGTATATAAAATCATAATTGGATTAATATTCAGTACAGGCTTGCCATAGTTTGCTCACACTTTTCTTCAAGTGACGTTTTTTCGGCCAGCTCCCGTACTACCCGCAAACTGACGAAAGTAAAAGTGAAACAACGCACCGGTTGCATTATTTTTTTTAATTCCACCTATATGTAGGCATGCTTGATTGGTCTCAATCGGGGGATTTTACACCTTTGTTCAAAATCCTTTTAAGTCAGCGCGGAACACCATGATCTTAGTTTAGTTACGTTGCACGTGGTTTTCCGTAGACATCGACAGGTTCTCTGGGTTCCTCTTGGGCGCGATTCTTCGAACGAGTGTGAACCATTTGGCATTTGGAAGAACTGCACGTGCAGCGTTGTTCCCATGAAAATCAATGGATTTTGTTTGGATTCTGATATCTAAATCGGTTGCAGGAATGGTGTACCAAAGGAACCAAATGCTGGGAGTAGCTGCCCTTTTACTTATTGCTTCTGTGGTTCTTCTAGTTGAGGCCAACCCAATTGGTATGTGGTATTTTACCTTTTTGAGATCTTATAGACTATATAGATCTGTTATTCAAATAAGTCACACATTTGCATTGTTTTTAAATTGTAAAAGACCAAAAAAAAATGTTTCTTCTTAACGTATACGCATAAACTTATAAATTATAGCTGAGAACAAATAATAAAAAAATATATAGTCAAACAATTTCGTTAAGTTAACAAAAATTTGGCAACCAGAAAACTTTCCGGAAATTTTTTCGAGGCGGGACTATAATTAAGTGGAATTTTTTTGACAATTGAGAAGGTAAACATATATGATCTACACATTGGCATCTTATCTATATACAAAATATGGTGAATGTATATACCTACATATGAATTCCTTCGAAATTGCGTCGTGTTACTTGTAAAAAATATATTTCTACCACCTTTAGTGACCTAAAATTGCCAAAGAACGATGGATTGAACTACTACCATCTGAGTTTTAGCATTTGATGTAACTAAAGCTGGTAATTTTTTTTATATAACGTAATATGGTAGATATACCTTCAAAATTCAACAAATTGTTTCTATACAATTGCTTTTGATTTTCTAGTGTTATCTGGTATTAGGTTTTGCATTTCTTGCCTAACTTGTTGATTTTCTTTATCAAATCGCGACATTTCAGTATACACTCATTAAACTCAAATATACATATGCTTCAAACTAGTAATTGACATCTACTGTGACAGAACCGTTTAAATAAAAATGTCAAATCGACATATGTCAACAACAACAATACCTTGGCCGAATCAAATTAATTTAAAAT
The DNA here is from genome assembly GCA_037114965.1 of Monochamus alternatus. Classification (NCBI taxonomy): domain Eukaryota; kingdom Metazoa; phylum Arthropoda; class Insecta; order Coleoptera; family Cerambycidae; genus Monochamus; species Monochamus alternatus. Next base: position 20,409,371 of record CM073428.1, read on the forward strand.
ATCAGGCTTGATTTATACTTGGAGTGTGAATTTTTTTTACCGAATACCACACAAGCGTAAATTATTCCTGGAAATAATTTAAGCTCTTGTGATATTATCAATGAAATTTTTTTTGTTTATAAAAACGAAGAAGTATAAACATTTCCATACATAGATTATGTCAAAATTGTTTATTTTCTTTCATTTAAAAGCTAACTATGTTTCAAGTTCTACAGATTTGTATCTCTTCCCTTTATTTTTTAGAGAAAAATACATGGTTTATGTTATCGCATAATTTAACAAACTCAACAAAATCGCTACACTTCGTCAGTCTTATTTACGGTGGTTGCTATGACAATGCGGATGCGTATAGGTGACCAGAATTAGCGGGTGTCTACAGCTGCTTTGCCTGTATATACAATTAGTAGTTTTTGCGGGGCAGCAGAAACCAGATTTATAGATTTGGCAAAAATTTCAAATAAGAAAGGTTTATTTTTTTTACCTCTCGTCACAAACTTGCCAGACAACAAATTATTTGAAATTGTTTCTCTTTTCATATACCCCTGTTTAAATCTTGCCAATATACTTATTGTATCACAAGGTCTAAGGGAAATAGAAGAGGTTTAAGAAAGAATATGAAACGTTTTTTTTTCAAGGATTCATTAGTTCTGTTAGCTTCCTATTACTGTCATTGTAATTCACGAGGTGTTTGAGAACGCATTACACACCTTCTTAATAGTTATAACTTTAGTCATGTGCAACTGCAGTGAATTTTAATAATTACTTAAATAGCGTACCTGTCTATGACATAATAAGAGAATTCTGTAATTTTCGAGGTCCTTTTGTTTTGTTTTCGTAGCGGATTTAGGCAACAAATAAAGATGTCAACATCAAAATATATCTTTTTTTTTTGTTGTAGGAGTATGTATAAGAAATTGCGCTCAGTGCAAGAAGATGTTTGGGCCTTATTTCGAAGGCCAACTGTGTGCAGACGCATGTGTCAAGTTCAAGGGAAAAATCATTCCAGATTGTGAAGACATAGCTTCCATCGCCCCATTCTTGAACAAATTCGATTAGTCCTGTCGAAATCTGGGTTTAAACTAGTACTTAATGTTTTTCGCATGTGCCAAGACAACTTGTATAATTATTGTATTTATTATATTTATTTTTTTCTGAGATTATGACAGTTTATTTCAGAAATTAAAGAAAAGCTCAGTCTTTTCTCAAGTTTGTCGGCAAATGTAGTGTTAATTATTCTTTTCATGTTTGTTTCCTTCAGTTTTTGACAATACGGGTATTTTTAACGTAGTATATTTTGACATACCAAGTAATTTATTTGCCTGTGATTTTAGTTTTAATTAAAATTGTATGTATGTTTACTTTTTATACGTTTATATGTGGCATTAAGAATATATCGACAAATTAGGGAAATGAGTTTGTAATTTGTTTTATTTCATAGTAATACATTAGAAACAAATAAACCCTTAATTACCGTAACTATAAACATGTTCATAACTCCCTTGGGAGTTATACTAAGTAGTTATAAATCCTTAACTCCCTATTTACAAAAATAAACAATTGTTGAATTTTCCACTGAAATGGTTTCCCGAATTGCAAGAATTTTTCGTTGAACTATTGCAGTGTCTAGCACTGTAGTCAAAGATGAAGTTGATGTTCCACTTCTTTCATGTGACATGCTAGCCGACATTCTTGCAGTTTTATTTTTCAACTTCTTGCTGTCGGCCAAACCCTTCTGCTACCGTTGAACATCGCCATCCACCATGTCTCTCCAATGTCGTCATATTTGCTTCTACATTGACCAAGGCAGTCACGGAAATCATCCGCAGATAATGTCCCGTGAAAGCTTCTGGATCTGGTAAACTAAAAAAACTAGCAATTTTGCTTGGCATTTTTCCCAACGGGTTGAACTGTGCAACGCTTTTCGTGATACCTTTTCTGGACCCGACCGGCGCAAGGACATATACTTCCTCACTAGACCTATTGCAGAGAACTCGTTTTCTTCCACAATTGTAAATTTCTTACGGATATCTGTTTTATTTTCAAGAATGTCAAACGGAATAACCGAGCACCTATCTTCAATATGATTAATCTTCATATTCAATAGTTTTTGACCTCTACAGCCCCCGAAATAATCCATAATCAGAACCACCTGTACAATAGAGCAATAAATGTGTAATTTAATGCAGAATCTTATTTATTTATTTATTTATTTATTTAGAAGTACTGCTGCCCAGACAGAAATCCAATTACAGGGCAGGAACAAACATAACATTTAAGAGAAAAAGATAAAACAAGACAAAACATTAAAAAACTACATACATATAACAAAAATTGGTATAAAAATAACAATAGATAAGTAAATTAAATTTGAAAACAAATTAAAATAAAAACAACAATAAACAAAGAAAATTAAAATTAAGAAAAAAAAACAAAGGAATCATAATGACAATTCAGTGTAAACTTACTTTAATATACATTGAGAGTCAATGACAGCAGACAATAATTTATGTAAAAATAAAACTGAAAAATAAGTGCGTCGTGTGGCTAATTCCCTTAAGTTAAATCTACTTAATAGCTCTGATTGCGGAATCCCGCGAGGTGGATAAGCACCATCAAGTCTAAAACTAAGATATTTAACATATTTCCTCTGAATGTTTTCCAAACTGTTTATATGAACCTCATAGTTGGGATCCCAGATAATACTACCATATTCCAATTTTGGTCTGACAAACGAGTTAAAAAGTAAATTAAGAGTAGACACTTCCGTAAAGTGACGTGAATTTCTTATAACAAAACCCAAGCATTTGTAGGCATTAGACATTACCTGCTCAATATGCGGAACAAAAGACAATTTTGTATAAAAAATGACGCCTAGATCCTTGAGCTGAGTACATCTGTTTAATGAAGTATTATCCACTATATAGTTATATTGAATAGGAACAATTTTTTTAGTAAAACTCATGACGTTACACTTGGATAAATTTAATGGTAGTTTGTTAGTTTGGCACCAGGAGTTAATTTTTAACAGTTCTTGCTGTAAATAGTAACAGTCCTGGACAGAAACCACAGATGTAAAGAGTTTGAGATCGTCAGCATATAAGAGGGCATGTGCCTGAATACTATTAAATACGTCGTTCATGAATATTATAAATAAAAGGGGACCAAGTACCGATCCCTGTGGAACCCCTGATGTCGCTAATATGTCAATTGATTTATAATTACGATACTGAACGTTTAGAGTTCTATTACTTAAATACGAATGAAAAAATTTAAGAAAATTCAGTGTACATCCAAAGTTGGATAATTTATGTAACAATAGACCATGATCAAGCCTATCAAAGGCTTTAGATAAATCCGTATATATAATGTCAGTTTGACCACCCTTGTACATAGTATTAGTGATAAATTGTGTGACAGTTATAAGGTTAGTTGTTGTAGATCGACCAGAAATAAAACCGTGTTGTGAGAATGAAATAAGTGATTTAGCATGGAAACAGAGAATATTGTAAATAATCATTTCAAACAATTTTCCAAAATTACAAAGAATAACTATATAAATATATATTATGTTCTAAATGCTCTCCATCGGAAGCATTCTTCAAAAATTTGACAATGCCATCCCGGCTAAACATCAGTTTAGACTTTTTTGGCCTTTACTTTTTCGTTTGAGAAACGCTTTCAGTCCATGAAACTTTCTCCCATCTGTATTATTATAAATTGTCATCATTGATTTTAACATTGACCACTTAGTCCACAGAGGATTCAGACTGTAAAAAAAATAAATCAGTATCACTTATACTAGAACGTGGAAAAATAAATACGAGTACATACCATGTCTTGAAAGTAAACCAACATTATAGTTTCACTTATATTTTTGTTTTCAATACAGTTAATTTTCAGCCACTCTTCTTTTTTATACTTTGGTTCCGACTTTGTTGGTAGTAGTGCGGCACGAGCTTTCTGTAACAAATCACTCGAAATTTCACTTCTCCAGGTTTTCATTCATTTTCACAAATTAATAAATTTTATAAACTTTTATTTACTAACTTGTTAATTGATATATCCATGATAATCATGTCTATTTATTTATTAATTTTGAAAAATAATAATTTGGTTTCCATATTTCATTAGTATGAAATAAAAATCTTTATCTTTCACGTGAGCTATTGGATGTTAATAATCGTGGGTAAATTATAATCTGTTGCCCTAGATAATTAACATCCTCATAACTCCCTTGATACATACATAATTATTATTTTAATCAGTTGATTTGTCTACGATATGTTCCATTATCGTAGTTATAATATGCCTGTAGCTAAACTTTGCGGGACATGCCTCTGCTATTTGCATTAGAGCTATAAACATATAGGCGTACTAGCATCTAATTTTTGAGGGGGTCAAAGTTCAAATGCCCCAAAGACATTATTTTTTATGCAGTCTGGTACATACTTATTTATTATATTTATAGCAGTTAGGTATAGATCTTGTTGGTTATTACAAATTTTTAGTTGTGGGGGTATTGCACCAACAGATCTCGTCCAATTTCTGTATAATAGTTTAAATAAGAAAAAATATGTTATGGGAATATTTTTCGATCTCACAGCCGCTTTTGACACGCTTCATTTACCATTTGTATCCGAAAAGTTAGATAACATGGGTATACGGGATAGCTTAAATAGCTGGATAATGTCCTATTTTACAAACAGATGTATGCAGGTGAAAATTGGAGGACAATTGTCAACACAGAACAATATTTCTTTAGGTACTCCCCAAGGCAGCGTGCTTGGTCCTCTAATATTTTTAATTTATGTTAATGACTTATGCCGCTTTGTATCGCAAGGTACAAGGAGTTTTTATGTACGCTGATGACACCTCAATAGTGGTTACGCCTGACACAGTTCGGGTCTAGAGACTAAGGCGAATATTGTTCTGGAACGATTTCATAACTGGAGCTATAAAAATAGACTTATAATAAATTATAATAAAAGTAAATGTGTGATATTTAAGACAATAAATAAGCAAGTATTGGGTGGTAGTATAAATGTATTGATAAATAACATTAAGTTGGAAATTGTAACGAATACTAATTTCTTAGGTGTTACCGTGGATGAAGTTAAATTGGAAAAAGCACATAGACTTACGATGCGCTCGACTAAGACAAAGTTGCTTTGCGATTAATACTCTGAGATGTAGTCTTGATCGGGAATCTCTCTTAAGTGTTTACTATGCCTTATTGTACGCTAGAGTTGCTTACAATATATTGATATGGGGACTAAGCTGTGATGTAAACAGAGTTTTCATCTTGCAGAAGCGTGCTGTGAGATCGTTATTCCAAGTGGGCAGATATGAGAGTTATCGATCTTTATTTAAAAATAATAATTTGATATCTGTTATTGGCATTTATCTGTATAAACTGTTTAATTATACACATCTAAAGAAAGGTAGTTTAAGAAAACATGGGGACAATCACGAATATTCAACGCGTCGTCATTATACTCTGGGGTTTCTTTATGTAACAGACTGCCTAAATTCATAAAGGATAATTCATTAAACGTATTTTAAAAAGAGCTGAAAAAATTCCTTATATCAGGCTGCTCTTACTCTGTACAGGAATTTATTGTTGTAGCGGATTGATGTATTTGGTAATTGTTGCGGTTGTATTGCAATGTTGTATTTTAATTTTATTTCTATGTTGGCTGTGATGTAGTAATGGGCGTGTGTTTCTTTAATATGACTTGTTCCATCCAAATTGTAAATGTTTAAAGGAATTAATACAGCTTATTATTATTATTATTTGAACTAAATTTTATATAGAAATTTTAGATTTCGTTCGCAAATATTGAATTACTGAAAACCTAAATTAGATACAAATTACCAACACGATGTGAGATACAAAATTATTAGCAAAATTTATAAAAAGAATGTTGAAAATGCGTAATGTGGGTTTATCATCATCATCATCATGATCATCTTTTAAAAATAAAATTATCGATATGGAAGTTAAACTTTTTTAAATTACAAACTTTTTAATATGTTTTCTTCTGTAAAATTAAAAATGATCAGATGCCTTAAAGAAAAGCACGATTATTTTTATAGAGAAAGCCCGTCGTAAGATTTCCCCAAGAAACACGTACACTTTTTTCACATCTACCTACTCGATTTCTTCAAGTGCGTGCGTATCAAACGATAGACGGTCCTTATCGCCATTTCGATGTTATTTATGCCTCGCATGAGTAATTTTAGACATCACTCTAAAATATCTCCGACTTTCTTTAGGGACAGATTTCCCTCCTCGCCGCCCTTGGTTTCAGCACGCGCGAAACGAGAGCATAGAAGTTGAATATGAAACCCTATATGAGTTCTTGCGCTCTAACAAACACCTTATTTTCACCATTCATAATGATATGTTATGATGAATTGTGTCTATAAATAATGAAACCCCATAGGGGTTTTGTATAAATTGGGGTAGTAGGGGGTCGGTATTGTCATACTGTGCTTCTCACTCGATCAGGAAACATCATGGTAAGTGTTTTTCCCTAAACTCGCCCCATGCCCATGTCTAAATGTGTTTGTCAGTATCACTTGAGGTGTTCGTTTAGTGAAAGTTTCTAAATCCGATTTATCAACTAAACAACAAATCAGGATTAGAGAACCACTGATTAAAGTTGAAGTACTTATAAGTAGAAGTTTCTTATTCTCATTCTCATTTGATTTTTTCGGCAAAACGTTCTGTATATCTTGATGTACATGCTTTTGCAATAATAATGAGACGCTCTCAGAACAGTTTTTGACCTTTTGGGAGTTCTAAGTAGAAATTTCATTAAATCTCTATTGGTGAGTGAAACAACTAAGAACTAATGTTAAAAATTGAAAGTAGATTTCATTACAAATATGTCAGTAGTTCAAATGAAACCACAAAATTCATTTTAAAGGGTGTCATTATTATTGCAAACGATTGTACCTATTTCGAATATATGCGGATGTAATATAAACAGAAAGAAAAAAATGTGAGTAATTAACTTATTCAAATAAATAAATAAATGAATAAAAAACGATGACATTAGGGGATGTGTTATATATTTTATCGTTTAATTTCTTTTTTTCAGAAGTGTTTTATTGGATTATTATTATCGACGATCATTGTAACAATTAAGGAAGATCTAGCTAATGCATCACTAGCTGTATGTATTACGTAAGTAAAGTTTTGAGTTTGTAAACGATATAAAAGTCTTAAAAGAAGATATATGCTATATATTTCTCTCAATAAACTTGAAATATCTGTTTCCTATGATTTGACACATGAAGTTTGATGAAGTCAATATCTATCTACCATATCACATAAACAGTGCAGTATTATCACATCCTTGCATTGTAGATACATATGATGATTATGATGTACATTTATATACGTTGTACCGTTTTAGCAGTGGTGGATTATGATTCTCTAGGGCTCCACGTACAATCTGATCTGGAGGGCTCCTATTGACCATTGCCCCAACTAAGGTTGGGATGTTTCATTAAAATAAACAATGCAAAAAAACATGTTTTTAATTTTTTTAATCAACAAAAACAAAAAAAAATAGAGAGATAATTATCTCAGGTACTAGAAAAAAAGTAAATAATTTTATTCCCATTCTCAGGTAAAAAATTCGGAGTAAAATTTTGCTTCATATTTTTAGTAATTTTTATTATTAATTAATAAAGTCTTCGGAACCGTTCGAGATATTAAAAATCTCGGAGAATTAAGTAGAAAACTTTTATGTGTGTTCTATAGGAATAATATGACGTTGCAAATTGTAATTTTTATTATATTGCGTTCCCCTTCATTTTTTTGTGAATTAATTGAAAATCTTAAAATGATTTGCAAAGTACCGACCCAAATTTTTATGTTAAGTTTACCAACCTGACATAAGAAACAACAATGCACTGTAGCCAAATTGTGCAGATTATCCAAGTTTTACCTACTCATTTAAATGATTATCCCCACAGATAAATTTTATCTGTGTTATCCCTATTAGCACAAGGACATCCTATGAACATCCAAAGGATGTCCAAAGTCGGAAGTCCGGACATCCAGTGGACATCTGTTTTTTGTTCGATGGACGTCCATTGGAAGTCCCACGGACATACAAATGTCACAAGTTGTGCAACCCAGGGACGTCCACTACTGTACTACTTTCGGACCCACAGATGTCCGCCTCTGTACCAAATTTGTGCTACACATGGAGGTCTTCTATAGGGTTTACTTATCACTTTATCAGCGTCAGCAAAGATAACAAAACAGTTTGTTTAAACTTTAGACTCGACTGGATATCCACATATGTACTATCAAAATATGTCTCATAAAGGATATCCATCGGATGTCCAATATATGTATCGTCAAAATATGTCCCATAAAGGACATCCATCGGATGTCCAATGTATGTTCTATCAAAATATGTCCAGGAATGGACCTCCATCGAGTGTCCATTTATGGTCCATGGACGTCTGTACGTTAAATGGACATTAAATGGATGTCCACTGGACGTCGTGTGCTATTAGGGATATATATTTATTTAAAAAATCAATAAATTTAGGACTTGTCGTATGATACTGTTTTTTTCCTTATTTGGAATTTGGTACACCGAAGCTAGTCAAAGAGAATTTTGACGTTTTTTACAAGAGTTTCAGCTTATATTCCGTGGATTGAAAATAATAAGGATTGTGAATTATTTGCTATAATATAAACTCGAAAATTAAGACCCATAATATGTTTCATACAAATACCTATATAAAATTACTAATACTTTTTTTTTGAGAGAACCATTAATAATATATTTTTTGGAGTAATTAATAATTCATGTAGTATTAAATGTTTAAAATTGGGACCAATAAAACACATTTAAATACATCATATACAAGGTATCCGCAAAAATCAGGGAGTGATAGTACCTACTCGAAAAAGTTGGAGGAATGTTACTTCAAACTATTATTTTCAAATCGTTTGTTAGCTATAACTTTTTTTAATACTATAACTTTTTTTTTAATTTGGTGCACTTAATGGTGCTCGTTCTAAATGAAACTTTAAACTAAAATTAGATATAAGCAGTGTTGGAAGTTTTGGCGATTGAGAACTAACTTGGCTATTCAATTGTTCACAAAAGTGAATAATCTTATATGCAGAACTATGTAAGTTTATGTTATAATATTCTCATCTACAGTTAAATTTAAAAAAAAGGTATTTGAAAGGATTTCTGTATCTAAAAATGTGTTGGTTAGATAGCTTTCTGTCATATATTCGTTTTACTTCGGTACCTTTGAATACTCGCAGGTGGCATGATATAACATTCCTGTTATATATACAATGAATACAGTGTATTGTACAGTGGTATCTTATATCTTCTCGAAATTATGTGAATTTCATTATGAAATTCGCATAATTTCGGTACGGAAACCACTCTGTGGCGACCGGAGACGGACTATGAATACCACTGTGAGAGTTCAATTACCCATAAGGTTCACAGATTTGCCCTTATATAGACAGAAGTGTGTGTTATTTTTTGGAGTTTTCCCCTGAATAACATCATCACCTACGTTTCATTTGAATTTTTTGGTTGGTGGCCTCGAATATCCTTTTGAAGTATTCGTGTGTATGTACAAAGGATTGTGTAAACTTGTAGTTTTGATATTAACATTTTAATTGTAAATCATAACTACAGGCAAAATGAACTTTGCTATATGCCAGTTTGATAGCTATATTCTACGCACTAAGATTTATCAAAAATCATTTTTATTTATTGTTATCAGGGGCGTGCGGTGAAATTTTAAGTAAGGGAAGCAATTTTTAAAAACTTACCTATTTGCAATATAATTAAGATAATTTTTAAATTTTTAGGAGTCAAATCCGCATTTGTTATAGGCTTGATAATTATGATATTTTTAGCTTTTTTGATATAACTATTAATTAATTGTTTCCTATTTCTAAAATTACATTTTAGATGATGTTTTGTATTTTTTTGTAGGGGAAGCTCTGCTTCCTTTGCTTCCATGGACTGCACGCCCCTGATTGCTATTAAATAAAAAATTAAAAATAAACTCTTACAAGTGTTTTCTTTCGTTTTATGTATCATATTTTACGATCTAGACATAATTTACGCAAATAAAATACACATTCGTTTGAACGAAAATCGGACCATGTTTGTCACACCAAAAATACAATCTATAAAAATAATCCAACTTAGTTTTTCACAGACAAATTAAATCACAACCGACTACGTCAACTACAATTTTCACTTTTTACACTAGTTGCGTCAACTTCATCCCTCATCTTCATCTTGGAGAAACCCCTAGTCATAGACCTGAACTCCCTACCTATATACTCTTCGACTTCGTCCTTTTCACCCTCGCTCTTCCTGCCCAGGATGGGCCTTGGGAAGGGGATCTTGGTGCCAAGTATTGGCCTGGGGCTATTTGGAGCGCTGCTGACCTGTCTCACGGACCTCCTAGAGTACCTGGAGCACTGAGGCTCCTTGGAGGAGGGTGATCTGAGCTGTGAAGGGGATTTGGTGTTGGAGGCATTCCTTAGGGGTGGGGGGATGTAGATTGGGGCTTCCGGGCTGAGTTCCGTTTTCATAAAAGGCCCAAAACCGCTCCGACTCTTGGCTTGGCTTTTCCGACGAAAATGACGTTTCGCGAATTTGATTAGCAATGGTTGCTATTATTTCGAATTATTCCAAAACGCAGCTTGCTTAATAACCATGAATAGCGCTCTTTAAGCTATATCATCTTTAGTCTACAAACTATATACGACTATTGTCCAACAATTTTGAAATAAATGTTCATTAGTTCAATTTTTTTTTCCAGGAATTGCGTGCAGTGCAAACAGATGTTTGGTCCGTATTTCCAAGGGCGAGCTTGTGGAGAAGCTTGCCTTTCCAGCAACGGAAGGTTAACTCCTGACTGCAACAATCCTGGGACTCTGGGAAGCTTCCTGAAACGTCTTTACTGACAGTCTGATACTTGACGCATATTATCATTCCAAATTTAAATTTAATCACGCCAAACTGTACTGCTCATATTAATGTTGCCATTCATTTAATTTAATAAAAAAAATAAGAACTATTTATTTTTCAGTACCTATGACTACTGTTTATCCTGAAAATGAACTCATTTTTTGAATTTGCCAAAAATTTATTTGATTTGAAGTATAACGGGTGTAGACATTCAGCTCAAGTGTGTATCCCATTTTGGCCACAATAACATTTACGTTATTTCAAGTGTAAATGTTATATTTCATCACCTTTTGTAGTAAGTAATGGTGGGTGTATAAAAAAGTCTTAACCCGAAGTTAGTCCTAACTTAGCGTTAGTCTTTACCCTAAGAAGTTATATGCCCATATTTCCATGTGCACGTTTATAAAAGTCGTAACTTAGTCTTAGTCCTAAGGAGGTCTTAAGATCTGATCTTAAAAGTTCCTATCTTTTAACTTCTTAGGACTAAGACTAAGACCAAATAAGTGTCAAAATCTTAGGATTAAGATTAAGACTAAGGTTAAGGTTAAGGCTAAGTTAGGACTAAGTTAGGATTAAGATTTTTATAAACTGTTAAGAAATGACGTTATTTCTTACACGTTATGTAGAATTTTAAGAGTTTCTTAAAGACAAAGGATTAGGTATCGCTATAATTTAAAATATGTGTTATTTGAATTATGAAAATGGACGGCTTATTAAATTTACATTTAATTCGTGGTTTTATAAATGAACATCGAAGGTACGTTGCAATCCATTTGATTTACCTGATAAAAAACTAAAAAAATTACTTAGATTTAGTAAAAGTAATACGGCAATTTATTAACAAATTAAAACCATTTTTGGCAGTTCCTCAGCGACAAAAAGTATGTCGGCATAAGTACTAACTGTATTATTACACAGGTAATCAATGCTGTTACTGAACATTTGTTATAGAGAAATATTTGATGTTTCCACAAACTCAGCAAACAAGGAACATCATACAAATTGAGTAAGCTGCATCAAGAACAGTTCAGTTTAAACAGCCTTAGTTTTATCATAATTAAATTAATAATCATATTTATATCATATAAAAATTAAAAAAAAAACAATAATCGAGTTGTCAACAATCATTTAAGCAGGGAATACGTATGCCTGTTAGGTATAATGGCATTCAATGAACTTGTAGAAAGCAATTGTCGTATTGAACCCTTTACTAAATCTAAATATATTTTTAAATTCTTCATCAGACAAATCAAATGGATTACTTAATTTTTTTTACCCTTTTTCATTGGATGTTTTGATTTAAATTTTATATCTAAGGAGGTTGTAATTACCCTCTTTACCCCCCTTGGATGGGGCTATGCTACAGGATTTTTAAGTTACTTTGAAATACGTAGCGCAGATAAATGGAGAGGTAAAACTTAAAATTAGAATATAAAATGAAAAGGTAAATCAGATTATGTTAGATTCGTTATATAAGACAAACTAATAATAATATTATTTGGGTGTAAACTGTAAAGATTATAATGCCTAAAACCAATCCAATATAATTTATCCTTTAAAAATAATAATATTTTATTGACAGTAAGTTATATAAATATGATAAGAAAGGAGGCGTTTATATAATCAGATTAATGAAATAATTTGATTTGTTGGATATATTTAAATAGCCCGCCCCCACCTGTCACCGATGTCGGTAATTCAGAACGCGACGCTTTCAGTTTTGATGCGAATTAGCGAACGGGTCGAGTCGAGTTCATCACCTTGATACGTCTTGCTTGTGTGTTTAGGTTAAATAAATTAATGGTTGAAATAAATACCTTGCTTTCTCCTTAATATAAATATCAAAACAGCATCATGGTAAGTTTCCTTAAGAAAATAACCGTTATTTGTTTACCAATTCTGATTTATTTGCCCGCTAATTCCGAACACTTAACCTAAATCGACAATGATGAATGATATTTATTACAAGTGCCTTTCGATTTCCAGGATGTATTCTTGATGATCAGACGAAAAAAATTAACGATTTTCACGGATGCTAAGGACACGACCACGGTTTTGGAGCTGAAAAAAATTATTGAAGGTAAGTTTTTGGTGTTCTCATTTTGACATTTCTGGAGGTGAGTAATTTCATTAATATTTTGTTTAGGAATTCTTAAGATACCGCCACAGAATCAACAACTGTTCAATAAGGATAACACGGTAATGGAAGATAGCCACATGCTGCAGGATTACGGACTGACTTCTACCACGGCTAAGGCGCAGAGCCCAGCTACTGTTGGGCTTGCCATAAGGTTAGTTTTTGTTGTTTGTTTTTCGCTTTCAAGATTCTATGCCTTGAAATACTATTTCCAGAGATGATAACGGGCCTTTCGAACAGCTAGATCTAGTACAATACTCAGTGCCCCCAGATCTGCCAGACGTGATGAAATCGCAGGAGAGCAACGGACAGGAGCAGTCGTCTTGAACTATAACCATAACCTCAATAATTCCGTTTTTACATGTCAGGATTGCCAAATTGTTTTCTCCTTGGGGATGATGATTTCACATTTTAGGTATCAATTAAAAATAGGTGCTCTCGGATCCGACTGAGCCTCAAAATAGAAACCATTTGGGAAATGTACTTACAGTTAGTTTTTGGAACACTAGGTATAGAAATTTTCCTCCCGTTTGGAGAATGCGGTAGTCCTAAACACATCGAACATATTAAGGATTTAATGCATCTCTTACCAAATAGTTTTTAATTTCATTTCGATGCCAGATATAAACAAATTCATGGAAGAAGATTGATAATCCAGTTAGCTTAATAATAATAATACATTATCGTAAGCGGGGTACACCTACTGTACTTCTATACATAAATTCTTTTTGCCAATAATGTCAAGGATTAATACAGACTGTCTATTATTAAATTCTTTTGCAGTTTAGTTAACGTTTTTTTCATGTACACAGCTTTTAATAGTATTTAAAAGTCTTTTAGGTAATTGAACTGTAACTAGAATAATTTTTATTTTATTGTTAATGTGATAATATCCTGGAACTAATTTATTTTTTAAATAAATGTTCTGTATATATAGCTTCCATTTTTTGTTTCTGTTTTCTCTCACCAGTCGTTGTTTTTCAGGAATACTTGATGGTCTGTATTGAAGTAGGATATTTTTTCGTTTATAGGAATATATCTGAATGTTATAACAGAGGTATCTCTTCAAATAGTAGCGGTTTTCTACATTTTAGACATCAATACTGTTAGCATTGTTTTGCATTTAATAATTTTTCACCCATTTAGTTGGTCAAGAAATCGTTACACGTTGCTACACTGGTCGTTCTGAAATTAATGCAACATAGAGCAAGAGTAGGTTCCTGACGACAAAATAATTCAATGTCGAACTTACTTTAGTCAAAAGTTCATGGTACAGGGTGTTGGAGTTAAAATTTTATTTTCAATATTTCCAAATAACTTCTTAAAAAAATCCAAATATTTGCATACATTTTGGAGATTGAGGGTTTTTGGGGGTGAGAAATTCAAATTTGTTTCTAATTTTGATATCACTAGTAGAGGGCGCCACTTACTGCACATCGTGCTTTATTAGATGGCAGAACTTTTTTTTGCAGCTTAGTTTATACATCGGACTATTGAAACATTAAATTCTCCAACCGTTTTTATCTGAAAAAGGTACACCTTGTTGAAGTTGTTAGGAGTAACCATTTTGTTTTAAATATTTACAGCACCGAGAAAAAATGTTTTGGTTTCAGGTAAAGTGTTGAAACCAAAACAATATAATGTAAATACAGCAAAATTTGACTTGAAAAAGTTACTTAAAATGATAATTATGGTGATGTGTAAAATTTGTCTTTAAATTTTCAACAATGGTTCATCAAAGTAGGCCGATCTTCTTGAAATTAAGCACAGTGCACCTATTTTGCACTGAATAACATTTTGCTGTATTTTCCGCAGAAAAGGCACTTTACTTGAAACCAAAACAGTTTTTACTCGGTGCACTGAATATTTCAAATACGATTACTTCGAAAACGGTTGCTCCTAACGACTTCAATAGGGTATACATTTTTCAAACAAAAAAAGGTAGAAGAATCGATTGTTTCAATAGTCAGATGTATACAATAAGCCGCAAAAAAGTTCTTCCATTTAAAAGAAGCATGATGTGCCATAAGTGGTGCCCTCTACTAGTAACGACAAAATTAGGAACAAATTTGAATTTTTCGCCTCCAAAAAACCCGTATCTACAAAATGTATGCACATATTTGTGTTTTTTAAAAGGTTATTTACAAGAATCGAAAATATAATTTTAATTTTGACACTCTGTATATCTTTTTAACCATCAACTTCTGACTAAGGTAAGTTTCACTGCATAACATTATTTTATCAGGAATCTACTCTTGCTCTATGTTGCATCAATTTTAGGACACTCTGTATGTACACTGCTATAAATTGGCCAATTTATTGATCAAATTTTAGAAATCTAACATTATATAAATAATTATACCAAACTCATGTAATTATGATGAGCATTTTATATTAAATATGTGTCACTATAATTTTGATTCACCTTTTTGGTGGATTTGGGCCTAAAAGAAACAAGAAGTGATGGATTCGTTGTTCTTATAATATTTTCAGTACTGCAATAATTATTACTGTTTACATTTGAACAATGAATTAAAAATAAGGGTTATTTATGATTTCTTTAATGTGTTTGTCTAAAAAAACAGAATTCTAAAGAGTCTGAAGAAGTTACAATAAAAACAACGAAACGTCTATACAGGGTGGTTAAAAAATACTAGCTAAAAAAATTGAGTATATTATAATCTTCATGAGGAGTTATTTGACCCATTTTTTATTATTTTCCTGAGTTCGAATTAGGCTCGATTTTAATTAAGTTTGGTATAGGGTCATATACAGGGTGTCCTACAACGAGCATACATTTTGGGAAACCAGAAATGAGAAATCTGAATTTTTGGTTCAAGAGATCAAAATATTTATAGTGATGTACCAGAAGTATCAACTAGCTTATTTTAAATGGAAGAAGATATTTTTTATTTCATTTTCACATTCAATGTGTAATTTTAAGTCAAATTTGCCACTATAAAATATTTTGCTTCAATTCGGGAGTGTTGAAACCCCTAAAAACAATAACCCGGGTTTCTATCATTGCCTAAATACCTATGTCTAATGCATGCCTGTTCTGATACACATTGTATAGTTTGTCTTAACATTTTTAATAAAGTAGCAATGAAACAAAAAATTTGAGTCAAATAATTTCTTACGTAGATTTTCTATTTTTTTCCTAGTATTTGTGGATTGCTTTGTATAATTATTTTTTTCTGTTTCTTTTATGAACCCAAGAATCTTACCACTAAAATTTTGAGTATCGAATTAATATTAATTTACCAAAGTTGGCCAATAAATTAGAATTAGTTTTATTATTCCCAATTTCTTGACCAAATTATCGGGGCAAAGGATGTTTTCAACATATCTAGGTAACTAAAAGTAAGCTTCTTTTCTTAAAAATACGCTTTTACGTTTTTAACAGTTCTTGTACTGTGTAATACAGATGTAACCAAAAATAGTGTGGCTTTGCTGCAAAAATATTTTAATTAAAAATATCAAACCTCACAGTACCTAAAGGAATTGGCAATTAAAAAAATATTGCAAATATTTAAATTTTATTTTAAGAAATAACACTTCTTGTACATCTAGCAAATGTAGTGATTGAAATACACTAAAATTTATATATGATTTCCCAATGTTATAATTTGTGTGTAGCAGCATCTCGCAGATTATAGATTTGTGTAAAATCGATAACCATACCTTCTGTAATGCCTTACTGTAACAGGTATATCTTAAAGACACTAATAATCATCTCAATTAAAAAAAATATATATTAGATTAGTGTTGTGAACATTGTATAAAAATTATATAAAGATATCTTCTATAATGCCTTAAATAATACGTCTAATTTTAATAGAATTTCTAATATTGCATTTCCATGTCAGAAATCTTTTGGGCTTGCATATTAACGTTTTTCGTTTCAATAAATTGGTAACTAATTGTAGAAATAAATTGGTTGCTAGCTATAGCTATAATTTTTTGGGATGTGTTCAATTTGTTCATGATATTGCCAACTAATAGAGCAATTGCCCATAGTTTAGGAATTTATGTATTATAAATTCTTGGTATTTATATTTAATATAGATAAAATAAAAAATACAGATCAATGAGTCTTTTCCTTACAACCTTCTCTACTGTCTCCGATCATTTCAAATCTCTATCCACAGTTTTAATTTATATGGTTCTAAACGATGGCATATTTTTTTATCACTGGTTAGCAACTGTATTTCTTAAAATTTCAATTGGTCCGTTTATCTTTTCCTCATCGTTGGTAGCTTCTGAACTAGACGTACTGGTGCTTCTCCTCCATTTTGCTCTTCTGTTTTGAAACCAAGTTTTTACCTGTGGTATAACATATGTACTCAGTTAATATTATTAGAAATATAATAGAATTTTAAAATAAAATTTATTTTTCAAATTTCCGCCACGAATATTTAGTTTGGCCATCTGTAGCTAAATTTTAGTACTTTCGAGTTGTAAAAATTTCTTGTAGATGGCACATCCATGGAACGTAATAAATTTAAATTTACATTTTGAATCTAGACAAACATTAATTTATCAAATGGTTTAATATACGTTATAATACATATTCGTAACGACTCTTAGTTGAAGGAAAACGTTGTACGTAGGAAACCAGGAATGTGTAGGTATAGGTATATTTAAATTTACGTTTTTACCTGTCTGTCTGAGAGTTTGAGATTGTCTGCTAGTCTCTTTCTGTCCTCTGGACTTAAATATTTGTTCGAAATGAACCGTTTTTCCAATATATCTGTTTGATTTGGAGTAAAGCGTACTTGACCACCTTTCCTTTTTGAATAGACGCTGTATGGACCAGGGAATATTGTCTGCGAAGGCAAATTGTATATCGAATAATATTTCCTTCCATAGGCGTAAGAATAATCTAAAAACAAAAATATTTTTTATGTATCTAGGTAGGTATGCTATATTTAGGTATTTAAGCAATAATGTAAGTATTTTTGAGAATAGTAGGTATACTATTATATATTTTTAATACAATATTCATAAAACATAAAATTAAACATTGTAAGTTTTGTATCCGTAGCTTAGATACAGTTTAAGACATTATATTAAACAAGCAGAGTGGCGCAGTGGAAGCGTGCTGGGCCCATAACCCAGAGGTCCGTGGATCGAAACCACGCTCTGCTAACATTTTTTTTTTAATTTTTTATTAATAAAAATATTTATTTTTAATTTTTAAAATATTATACAACTAAATTAATAAATCGGTAATATAAATGTTTGCTTTAGCTTGCTTTGAAGCTTAATAAGATTTTAAGAAAGCATGTTGCATTTAATTTAACCTGGTATCTAGTAAGTTGGTTTTTGTTTTCAAAGTTGCCAGCGCTTGCGCAGAAATCAGAATGGGCAACAATGTGGCCGAAGGTACGCGTCGTGTAAAAATTTTTCTTCGTTTTCTTGTAAAAATACGGTTTATTTACTTAAAACTTAAACTAAAGTGAGCAAATAGTGGTTGTGCTTACGGTGAGTAGGTATACAGTTGTAGAATTGCACCTAGTTTGCAATTTGAGGCAGATTTTTCATTAAATATTCTTTTGTTGCACTTTTAAATGCCGAAACATTTATTCTGCTGGTTATTTGCCTATCCTATTGAAACAAAAATCCTGAATTATATGAAATCCACTATTCAATGTTTACTTCTTATTAATAACATGTAAAATATTTTGATTCGTAATTCAATCAAGTAATTCGTTATTCAAAATTTTTGTTTTGGTACGCCTGCGTCTGTGTAAACAAGTGAATCAGTGGTAGGTGTGCAAGAAGTGCAAGAACTCGTCGGTAAGTTTTTTTATATTCTTTTGTAAAAAAATTATATTTTCTTTATATAAAACTTAATATAAAGCTAGTAGTAACATGTAGTGTTAGAATATGTGGTGCATAATCATTTGCAGCATTAAAGGCTACCATAGTACGCGTACTATTAATTGATCAACATTTTTTTTTTAAACAAACAACAATTATTTTATTTTGCTAATTACTTATCCATCATATTGAGACAGGTAGATCATTTCTTTGTTAGTAAAAAATTAGTACTGGTAGGTAAACTAATAAATTAAAGTTAAGATTTAGAATGGACTCGTCTAAAATATGAAAGTTTTTTCAAATGCACAAATCGAGTAGCTGGTGTTTTTTCAAGTAGGTCTTGCACACCTGCGCTAAAGAACTAGCAATGCGAATACGTAAGGTATACGTCGTGTAAGTTTTTCTTAATTTTCGCGAAAAAATTAACATTTTGTGTTTTTAAACTTATAATAACTTTATTAGTGCGTGACCAGTGACCATTTAGCAGAATTGCAGCTCTGTGTGTCATCCTTTGGTTGGTAAGTTTTTGAATATTGTTCTTAGCATGATTTTCATTAGAAAGGTAGTATACCCAATTTCAGTATTATACGTTTTTTAAAATGATCAGTTTGTACCATGTGCGGCTCTTGAAATATCTAGGTATAATTTAATTTTTGTTCAAATGAACATTCTGGTTGATGTCTGGGGAAATCTAACCCAGGTATAGGTTTTAAAATATTTTATTTCCTGTAGAAAAATTGTATGGATGGTTATATATCAAATAGAGATAGAATACTAGCAGATGAAGATGTTATGCAATTTTTTAAACACTGCTTTCATTGCATGAATGAAGGTGTTTATGTACCTATCTTTCACAAAACACCATAGAAAATCTCAGAAATCTTTGAATATCATTAAATTTATGAGATTTTCGATGGTGTATATAAAAGATGGGTATAAATATATCAGCATTCATGCAAAGAAAAATTGGGTAATTATTTACAACAGTGTAAAACTCTCCAATCTTAACAAAAAAATTCCTACCCCCACTATTTTTCGAGGGTGCTGAATCTGAAGTCAGAAAAAAAATTTCAAAATTGTAACCTCTAAGTCTACACTACATTAGGTTTAAATTGCAGTATAACACCTCTGCCTTCTTCATTTCATGACGTCACACTATTGTCAACATTATAGGGGTTATATTGCAACTTCAACCTAATGTAATGTATACATAGAGGTTACAATTTAGAATTTTTTTTTCGAAAACTAAGTACATGCGAAATCTGATTTCAGGTTCGTGATCAGCACCTTCGAAAATATGGGGGGTAGGATTTTTTTGTTAAGATTAGAGAGTTTTACGCTGGTATAAATAATTACCAAAAATTGTAATAACTATCTTCATCCATTCGTATCTTCAATCTAAAATGTAAGTAGGTACTTTATACATGCGGTTTCCTAATTGTTTCACACAAAAAACCCACAAGTGTATTCTACGGTTAAAATTAAAATAATTTTGTTAAATAAGCATAGAGTTCCAATTGTGTTGTTGTTTGTCATCTTTTCGTTTGTAATCAATAAATCTGTCAAATCTCAACCGATTTCTAAAAACGGTACGTCACTGTATTCGCAATGAAAAGGGCTTTAAAATGATGTGCCACAAGTGGGGTAGTTGCATTTGAAATTTTTAAGTTGGGGTTGCTAGGCATTAGGGGGATGAACATATCGAGTTGGCTTGACTGTCAAAAAAGCTCCCCCCAAGAACAAAAATCGACGGGTCTCGGCAAATTTTGAAATATTATTCGGTTTTCTAATTATAGAGGGGGTCAAATTTTCGTTGGGATACCCTGTATAACGTCAGAAAGCGATCTATCCAGCAAATTTTTAGGTACTGAAATCTTTCAAAGTACGTATTTTTTTAAATTCAGCTCTAGATGTAAACAATGTTATAACATATACTTACATAGTTCTGCATATAAGATTGTTCACTTTTGTTTATAAGTATGTGAAAATAAATGTTAAAATGTGGGGTTAGAATAGCCAAATAATGTGTGTCATACAAATGCATTTTAAAATATATTGTTTGAGTAAAAGTGGATAAACAAAACATCAGTAGTATTATTTTTGATATTACTTTTGCTCTACGTGTTTTATTTTTCGAGATTCCAGTACCTAAAAAACACCACAAATTTGATCTGCTAATGAACAATTCCACAGACAAAGCATACCTAGATGTTTGGTATCAGAGAACATACATATGACTTCATTGATAGGAATTGTAGGAGATTTGATTTATAGTACCTTTCTAAAACAGTAAAAAAATGTTACAAAAGCTAATAATAAGGAATATATGGGTAGATATTGTGGGTGTAATTCAACGCAGGTTGGGGCTTTTGTCCACTGAGTAGTTAGTTTCACACAATATTATTAATACCTAAAAATATATAAAAAAATGTTTATATCTATAGTTGAATTTAAGAAAGTATGTATTTTGAAAGATTTCAGTACCAAAAACTTGCTGAACAGATCGCTTTCTGACATTATAATTATATTGATTTTACTTCTGTACCTTTGAATATTCGCAGGTGGCATAAGATAACATTCTTGTGATGTGCTAAACTCTATATTATTTAGTTCTTAAATGTCTAATATTACTTGTATTTGTAGAAATCACTATTTCAAGAATACGGAGCCCTTAACCATAGAATACGTCCCTTGACTTTCTGCATGCAATTAGGAAACACCATGCATAAACGTCAACATATAGTCCATTGAAATATTACATTATTTTGGCCTTAGCGTGCATTTTTTAGAGGACGCAATTTTATTGTTTAGATGTGAGGGGGGGGGGTCAAAAAAAGCTTAACTTGAAGTTTGTGGGGTCACAACCCTCCAACTTCGGCCGCCATCTTGGAAAAGGGGGTTAAATTGTTTTTAGCATTTATCAGGTAAACTATTAGTCATACAAAATGTTTTTAAAAACATTTTTTATTGCAAATCGAATCTTCTACAATTTTAGTCTAGTAACTTTTTGTTGTAAAATCAAAAGTAACAAAGATATTAAAGAAAAACCATCAACATATTTGGACAAATTTTCTTTTGGAGGCCATAATTTATTTATTTTTTTATTTAAAAAAAAATGACATTATAGCATTTCTGTAGAGTGGTTTTCAACGAAGTATATATACTTTTTGTATTATATTCATTAGTTTGGGTTTTACAGCGCTGTGAAGTGAACACTAATTTTCCCTACTGATAAGTATAAATTTATATCAATGATATGGCATGGTTTTTAATTATTTTTATAATAATGTTTTTATTATAGACATTTCAATTTGCAATAAAAAATGTTTTTAAAAAAATTTTGTATGACCAATAGTTTACCTGATAAATGCTAAAAACAATTATTTAACCCCCTTTTCCAAGATGGCGGCCGAAGTTGGAGGGTTGTGACCCCTTAAACTTCAAGTTAAGCTTTTTTTCACCCCCCCCCCCCCTCTCACATCTAAACAATAAAATTGCGTCCTCTGAAAAATGCAGCCCCAAATGTAACTTTTTAATGGACTAATAGTATTTTTGATGGATTTACACCAGTAAACTGTCAACTGGTACTATTCTTTGTATTTTTCAAGTGTTTTGGCTAAGATACAAATACTTACGACGTTTCATATTTATTATGTGATACCATGTACATATATAATTATTAACTAATTTACGTATGATCATTGTATAAATAAATACAATGGTATGATCTACTATTACAGTTGTTTTTGGACTTTTGTAGTAAAATTACTTGTTTTGTGATGTAAGGGTTTGATAAATATGACTTGTAGGTTCTAAAATAAGTTATGTAAGCTGAATTATTGATTATACAGGTTGTCCCAAAATTAATGGGACTTGAGTAAGTGTTGTAGTCTAAAGATGCAGAATGTTAAAATTCTTAAAAAATTTTAATAAATTGCCTTGAAAACTTTAATTCAGGAGTTTTCTGGGACGATAAAAACGAGAATTTTCCTCGAAACGCTAGAGGGCACTACAGCATGTAGCTTGGCGGATAGAAATTGACAAACTGTCCTCACTTTATGGATGAAAGTTTTAATAGAATAGATTTCTTTATTGTTAAATTATATTTAAAATAGCATAATTAAAAAATATTATTTACATTTTTGATTTGCAACTAGTAGTTTTAGTATTATTTTCACACAAAATTTTTCTGTAACATTTATTGAAAATTTTGATACAAAATTTAAGAATATTTAGACGCTTTTCTATATTTTTCTAAAATCATTATTAAAGATGCGTCAAAATCAGCGTTTTCATAAACAAATGTTTGGTTTTCTGAAATCAAAGCCAACATCTTTTTAATAGAATAATGGGTAGATAGGTACGACATGATGCATAAATATTATATTTGAATACTCTTTACTCAAATATTCAAAATTTAATTTACAGACAATTCAAATTGCAACTACCTTGAACTTTTATATTATTTTTGAGTATGAAAATTTCAGGGAGTGATTCTCTGTAGAAAAATGAGGTGGGTTTTTCATATAAAAATATCTTATTTGAACATCCCCTGTGAAGATATAACCCCTTAAAGAAGGCGTCAAAAATGTAGTTTTTAATTTTTATCTGAAATACCAAAAAGGTCACAGATATGAAATTATGTAAACATTTTGTGCTATCGAGAAGGCACTGAGTAAACAATTTGTTGATTTTTCTTTACGGTTGTAGATGCAGATATAACATGAAAAAATAAGATGACAAGTTCCTATAAAATGTTTTCCTACAGGCCCTTCCTACGGATATATGTGGCCCTGAAGGACGCCGCTGGAAATCGGATTTTCTTGAATAACTTTTAGTACTCAATATAATTTAATAAAAATTTACTGTGATGGACACTAGTAACGACATCTTAAAATAGTGTCCTTGAAACATATTTAGTTTTTATAGTGTACCAGGGGGGGGGGGGCTAAGCTTTACAACTTAAATCAAGAAAAAACAATTTCCAGCGGCGTCCTTCAGGGACACATAGCTCCGAAGGGAGGGCCTGTAGGAAAACATTTTATAGGAACTTGTCATCTTATTTTTTCATGTTCTATCTGCATCCGACAGATTTCCCAGATTTTCTACAGGGTTATTGGATAAATATTGCTCCAACTTTCATGTTTCGAGGTTTTTACCGTTAGATCAAAATATTAAAAATGTTGAACAATTTTACAAAAAAAAAGGTACTCTTGTTTTACTTTGATAAATTATTCCGTTTACACAAAAATATTAGATATGATATTATGCAAGCAGTCAAATTGTTTCTAGTAGGCTTTGAAAAGTTATTTGTCAGTTTATTTGACACATATTACATATGTTTTTAAAAATTTTTGAAGTATTACAAATAATTACATTACTGATATACATTTTAAAAGTATTTTAATATGTTAAAACACTTGAATAACACCTTTAATATGTGTTAAATAAGTCGACAGAGCCTACTAGGGGTATTTTGCCTATTTATAGTTTCCGCATCTTAAACTTTTGTGTTATGTCACAGAATTTTAAAATTAAGATTACTCGAAAACAGAGCAGTTTATCAGATTGAAATAGGAGTACCCTTTTCATGTAAAATAGACCAAAATTTTAAATTTTTTGATCTGACGATGAAAATCTTGAGATACAAGAAAGTTAGAGTAATATTTACCTACTGTCCCCACAGTTTGGCACGCCCATGACCAATTATGAGGAATTATTTTCAGAACATTATATTCGCAATCTAATTGTGATACCTTTTGGAAATATTTGAGAAAAATCAAATTTTGAGATTCCCATTTAAGGGGCCATATCTCTGTTAGGAGGTGTCTACGGACCTATGTTTGTATAACTTTTTTTTCTTATTTTTGATCGTAGAATCTACAGTTAATTTTTGGCAGGCTAATTTTGGGACACCCTGTATATTTGATAATTTTTAGAAAACTTTTCATACAAAATTTCTACTGTGTAAAACAGTTCTTAGGTATAAAATTAGATATAAATTAAATATGCTAATAGAATTTTCAGACTCGGCAGGACTGGCATATTTGTATACTAATTCAAAAAAATATGTCAAAATTCAATCAAGACAATTGAATCAATTTACACTTTTCAAAAACTCTAGGACAAAATAATCCAAAATACCGTTGTAAATCGACATGAGATGAACTTCGAGGGAACACACTGTATAAAAATGTGTTGACGTATGCCTGACATACTTGATCACTTGATGATCAAGTATGACTTGGTCACCTTTATACGTCTTCTTCGTATAATCGCCGGTGTGCGTGACAACGGAGGCAAACCTTTGCGCGTACCTTGATGTCATAATCTGGATTCAATCAAATAGAATTAGCGAGTATAGGTAGTTGTGGCATTAATTACCGCTCGATTTATCATTCTTGTAATAACTTTTTGACACATTTATCTCCGTTATTCTGGAGTAACGCTGCAATGTGATCGATTGAAAAGTCAATGTTGTACGGTCGGGCATCGGATTATTGGCCAGATAAAGGCCAAATTCGACGATTAACCGGCGGATTAGCGATGAGTAAACGGAGAGTTATTAAAAATGGATTTTTAAAGAATAACACGAGAATTAGTTTCGATGTTCCTAGATAAGCCGCCGATGATTTATTAAGTTATTATTTTCGTAATGTTTTGTTTTGTTTATCTAGTTCTGAGTACGATTAAGCGCGTTTACACAGTAATTGCAAAATTCTACCTTTTTTTGTCGTTTCAGTGCTCGAATTTCGCGTAATGTACAGGGCGATTGCAAATTCACGTATAGTCTGAGAAAATCTACATTGCTGACTCTTTTTAGCTAAAACGGTAAAAATATTTTTTTTTAAATTGCAGAATTGCTTTCCTCGTTCAGTAGAATATATTTCATTGTACCATACGTATACTGTACTATATGTTGTACCTACTATACGAGATCCACCTTTAAACGTCGTATAATGATCAAATTTGTTGTGTTTTTAGATTTAGAAATCTCGACAAATAAAACACGTAGAACAAAAGTAGATAACATCAAAAATAAATTGCTTGATGTTTTGTTTATCCACTTTTACTACTTAAATTATCCTCAAATAAAATAAAAACTTTTAAAAAGCGTTTGTAAGACATGCATTATTTTATTATTCTAACACCACATTTTAACAATTATTTCTCACACTTATAAACCAAAGTGAACAATTTTCTATGCAAAACTATGTAAGTTTATGTTATAACAATATTTACATCTACAGATAAATTGAGAAAAATACGTATTTTCAAGGATTTCTGCAAATTTGTTGGTTAGACCGCTTTCTGTCATGTATTCATTTTGCTTTGGAATCTTTGAATATTCTCAGGTGGCATGAAATAACATTCTTATTATTTGCTAAGCTCTATAGTATTCAGTTCAATTATTTGAATTTGTTAAAACACTCTTTCAAGAATACGACGCCCTTAAAACTCTCCACCTGTATCCCTGTGTCTAGGCGGATTTTTTCTTTAGCATGTTATATAAAAAATTATTGTCATCTAATAGACCGTAAAAAAAGTTTTAATTTAATATACAGGACGATAGCTTTTTTACAGTACTAAGTTTTAATATTTTTTTTTTAATTAAAGCTTTTTATATCCAGTGGAAAATTCTTTCATGCGACAACAAAGTTAGGGAGGCATAATATTAGCGAAATAAAGTCATTCTGGTATATGTAAACCAGAGTAGTAAAGTAAGCATTCCTATCATAGTAAATTTCTTGGTGAAAGCTTATTTTGCCAATGTTTTGGCTACAATATCTGTAGTCATGGGTACTTTTATTAAATAACTATATATTCTTTTCTAATTTCAAGCTCTATGGTTCTCCCTTCCTCTCTGGATAATAAATTTAAAAAAGCCCCTAGATATTTTTTCAGCCTCAAAATTTCGTTTTCATTAGTTTCGTTTCTTACAACTCTTAAGACTCGATATTTTTGGAAATTATATTCAAACATGTTTGTTTTTCACATCATCATTCAATTTCATGGAATATTATTATCTAATTCTATTAATTAACACTCTACGTGAGGATGGTATATAAATATATTATAAAAATCCTTTCCGGCCACATTTTGAATATTGAATGAGATTGATAAATTTTGAGCACGTTTATCATTTTTTTTATGTGGTTTGAGCACGATAATAATTTTTTGCAAGTTTTATAAGATTATAAATTCTTAAGTTCATAGCTTTGTGTAAATCTTACTAAGTAAAAATATTATATTGAAACGAACATTGTTCTCAATTGTATTTAGAATAAGAATTTAAACCTTTTCCTGCAAAAACTTGGTTTTTGTAACTTTGATGAATATTTTAATGATAATTTTGCCGATTTTTAAAAACTTTTAGCCTCAAATCTTTTTTTATTATTTTTTTAGTATTCTTCATTTCAATTTTATGAGTTCTTCAATTTGCACTTTTTTAATGTTCATATCTGGATTTATTTTAATACTGTATTGTCAATTAATTTTTAATGTTTGTTTTCTGTTTTTATTATGTACTTGTTTATTGTCTTTTGTATATTATTGTATATCTAATAACGTCTTCATTAGTGATTTTATTTACGTATATTTTATTTTATTTTGTCTCTGCTTTTGACGAAAATTAATAATTAAAAAAACTTGAATAAAAGCTGAATCATCCTTAATGTTTTCTTTTGTTTAATCATCTCGTTGCTTTTATTTGTTTAAAAAAATCAATTTTCAAATATTGAAAATTTTGCATAACATCTGAATTCACAATCATCACTTTGAAATTAATCATTGATTGGCTGTGATGTGATGTGTCTTGATTATTTACAGCAAGTCTATTTTGAATGATTTTAATTTTGACAAATGTCAAATATTCTCTCTGGTATTTTTATCAACTTAAAATTATCTAAGTAACAATTATAATCTAAGTAATAAAACCATTATTTTCGCTAATCTAATATCTATATTTATAGTTTGAATCGAGATTTGCGAAATTTTCGATATTCTCTTCAACAAATTAAATCTGTTGAACGAATTAAGGTATATATAAGACGATTTAAAAAAGGCAATGTTAGAATTAAATCAGTATTTTTAATGAATTTAGTAAACTTGGAAAAATGAGAATTGCAAATTGTTTTACGTAACCCATGAAATTCATAATCTTATACAGAGTGTTTTTAAATGAAGTAGCAAAAATGAGACCACATATTCCTTAGGTTTGAAATTTGCATGTCTCCATAATTTACCGTCCTG
Organism: Monochamus alternatus; assembly: GCA_037114965.1. NCBI lineage: Eukaryota > Metazoa > Arthropoda > Insecta > Coleoptera > Cerambycidae > Monochamus > Monochamus alternatus. The sequence goes on from CM073428.1 coordinate 20,437,577, forward strand.
TATAACTTTTTCAAGTAACATTTTGCTGTAATTTCAGTAGAAAACGCACTTTACCTGATACGATAACAGTTTTCAATCGGTGTACTGACTATTTCAAATAGGATTATTTCAAAAACTGTTACTCCTAACGACTTCAACAAGGTATACCTTTTTCAGATATAACAGGTAGGAGAATCGATTGTTTCAATAGTCAGATGGATACACTAAGCAGCAAAAAAGTTCTGCCATTTAAAAGAACATGATGTGCCATAAGTAGCGCTCTCTACTAGTGACGTAGAAACAAATTTGTATATTTCGCCCGCAAAAAACCCTGATATACAAATTTTATATAAATATTTGGATTGTTTAGGAAATTTGCAAATATCGAAAATAAAACTTTAACTTTGACACCCTGTATTTTTTTTATTATGCGACGTGGGATATAGGTATGTTAGGTTAAATCGTTTTATTTTCAGCGTTTAGAAACACTCTGTATACACTTGCCAAAAAATCATTAAAACCACAAGAAAACAAATATTCATAATTTTACATAGATTCAATGTTAAGTAAGGGTGAATGTGAAACATTTGCCAATATAGCCAAATTACGTTGATGCTGCTGTTTTGGCTTGTAGCAGTTAAAACGGTTACATATCTTCATATCAAAACGAAAACTTAAGCTCCGTTTATTTTTGTCCATTGTGATGTGAAATATTTATAAATCTAATGATAGCAGTATACAAAAATGAATTCGCATATTAAAGGGTTTGCTATCAGTGATATATTTTAATATAGTTAATGCCAGAAAAGATCTGTTTATATCGCTGTTATTTATGAACGTTTGTTAATATTTCAAATCGCTTATTTAAGAAAAATAAAAGAAGGCTTGCAGTGTTACAGGTTATAAAAAAAAGGTATAGATGTATGTTATATATTCAATAGGTAGTTCTATATTACCTATATATGCCTTGTTATGTAAACATGTATCTGAGATTTTGAAATATTTTCCTTACATATCATAATTGACTTACCATTGGGCACATAAGGGTTGTAAAAGTGTGGGGTATAGCATAACCTGTCGCAGGAATAAGGTTGGAAGGCCCCTTCGCTGATAGGCTTGTAGTAAGGAGGTTGAAGCCTGTTGAGAAGCGTCTGCTGAAGAATACTCCCTGGTTGGTTGTTTTCCACCCTTCTCTCTTCTTTATCTTTTTCTGGCTTCTTGCAGGAACCGCGTGTAGTGTCGTTTTTCAAAAGGTTCTCGATTCTGAACGGCATGACGATTGTTCGCCCGGTGTATTACCAACGATAACAGGAAAGTATAATAGGCTCGGCGTTACGATTGAAAACTGTGATACATGCGATCTATGAAAACACTAATAATGGTGTAACGAATCAGATTGCTCGCGCGGTCAGGTCCAACACGGGCGACGCTTTCGGTCAGGGATCTGATTTACTTACTTCGATTCTGCAGGACCTCCTTCTTCTACTGGGCATTGAAAAGCACTGCGTTTTGGTCTTAGAATAAATTTAATTGAAATTGATCTGTTCACTGGCACTTAGATTGTTTTACATACACTGAAAAAAAGTTATACCGTCACTTATAATTGCACAAGAGGTTTGTATTTTGCCGGGTAAATTTGGATTGTTTGATGACAAACTGTTGCCTAGCAATTAGACGAGAAAAACTGTCAAGTATTAAAAATACGACACCGAAGGTGGCACACATTAGAATATCGAAAAATATACTCTTTCCTTAAATTTAATGCAGTTATCCAAGTCTTCTTCTTTTTTCATATTTAGGAAATCAGAAATTCTAAATAAAACTTCAGCAAGCAAGCAGAAAATTCTCGTAAATAATTTCACATTTTATTTTTTCCCAATTACATTATTTTGTTACTCATAAATTAATAATTACTAGGCAGGTATATTTTTATTTGTACCAAAGGTAACAGTAAACAACATTATATTAAATATCACGTTAACCTATTATACGAAAATAAATATAAATCTCTAAATATCTTATAAACAAGTAAGAATATTGGAATTGATTTGGTGTGCACAACAAATTAACTTAAAAATGTATGACTTCTCATCATTGACAGGCAAGAGTAAGCTGGTTACATTTTCAAAATTAATAATACGGCATTGGATTTTTTGATGCAAATAATATTTTAGACTGATTCATTTTTGCGCAACTTTTCGCATTTTTTATGGTTTTGGTACAAATTTGCATTTTATTTCGGAAATTTAAAAATTTCATTATAGTTGGAAATAATTTATTCGTTTTCTCAGAATTTTTAATTCATCTCAACTATTTTTTATACTTGAAAACTCATAGTTTTGTAACTCAAAACTTACTCAATGTTACTAAATGATTTATTGAAACTAGCACATAATTGTGTGAACTTGAGTGTAGACTTGTTGCGTAGATTTGTAATGAACATTTACTTGAAATTTTTGGTGTTATTCGGTCTAAAAATCAATGTTTGTCATTTTTACATCGATATATCCTCCCATTTAGGATATTTCGAGTTATTATTGTTACGTTTGACATAGGAAAATGCAGATTAATATTTATCGTTCGTTTCTTTGGACGTGGCTTATCTAACTGCATAAGTAATTATTTCTTCGCCATAAGATTATTTTTAATAAGACTACCACAGTCAAAATACCACTTCCCGTGACCATATTCCGTTCCGCTAAACAAATTAATTTAGTAATTAAGCAAGTATGTATTATACATATTGGTCATTTCGATAAGAAAAATCTGGAAAATCCGTTGTGGCCCCTTATCGAGTCATAGTCCCCGATTGCTTCCGTTTTTACCAGATTAAACTACCGTGTACACCGCATCTTCTGTAACTGTAGCTATTTAGCACATTCTGTTTTTATCAATTTGTTGTTCATTATTAAGATAAGGGCATAATAGGCTCGAAAACGGAAGCGCTTATTTATAAATTTGGGTTTTCCTCGTCGGCTCGAATTGTCTGTGTGTCTGTCTAAGAAGTCAGTGTCCATGGTCATACATTTTTTTATGAAAAAAATAAATGTATTAGACAGGTGGCTTTCAGAGACTTATTATTCATAGTGTTTTGTAAAACTAGATCAGGCTCAAATTAAAAATTTATTTTTATTATTTATTGTATTTTCAGGTGGAGGAAATTATATTTACTAATTTACCAGATGTTTTATTAGCACTTTAAATACATTGTAATAAAGTTGAACCACAATATTTACATTTACTAACCAATTTGGAGTATGTTGCGCAGTGCAGTTGAGTGTCATTGGCACGAGAGATAGGGTAAATCGTCGTATGCCGACATGCCTACGGGTTTTCCTCGTCGGCTCGAACTGTCTGTGTGTCTGTCTAAGAAGTCAGTGTACATGGTCATACATTTTTTTTATGAAAAAAATAAATGTATTAGACAGGTGGCTTTCAGAGACTTATTATTCATAGTGTTTTGTAAAACTAGATCAGGCTCAAATTAAAAATTTATTTTTATTATTTATTGTATTTTCAGGTGGGGAAATTATATTTACTAATTTACCAGATGCTTTATTAGCACTTTAAATACATTCTAATAATGTTGAACCACAATATTTACATTTACTAACCAATTTGGAGTATGTTGCGCAGTGCAGTTGAGTGTCATTGGCACGAGAGATAGGGCAAATCGTCGTAAGCCGACATGCCTACCTTTCTAGTATCTAATGGGTTTTTCAATAAGAACGATATGACAGTGAAATAAAATTAAAATTATTTCAGATACAACCAAACTTTTTATATTCTCTTGAAATACATGTCATTAACATTTATGTTTCGATTAACACATCGTTTAAATATTCGCCTCGACGAACCCAAATTTCGATAACTTTGCGCAATAAATCTGGTGTGATGTGACAAATGCAGCGTTCAATGTTCAATCTTAATGCATCAAGTGTTTGTGGTCCGTTTGCATAGACCTTAAATTTCAAATAACCCCAAAAGAAGTAATCCAAAAGAATTAAATCACTTCTTGGAGGCTACTGAACAGTTACATTCCTTGAAATTCTCCTTTCGTCGAACTTTTTTTGCAATACGTCGATAGTTTCATGAGCAGTGAGACATGTGGTACCGTCTGTCTGAAACCGTATATTCTCCAAAACAAGTGCATTAAAGTAAATTTGGTCACAAAAAATTTCTTAACATCTGTCGGGATTGTTCTCCATTCACTGTAGCTGCATCTCCTACCTCATTTTGGAAAAAAATGGTCCGATCATGCATAAACCACACCAGACAGTTACCTCTAGCTGATACAAAAACTTCTCGTGATTCTGTTGTGGATTGTTTTCATAACAAAACGGCAATTGTGCTTGTCAACATATCCACTTAACCAAAAATGAGCTTCATTTGAAAAGGTAATTGTTTTCCCTTTCAATCTTATACGGGTGTAAGTTCAAGTCTTTTTGAAAAATCCTCCAAGTTGTCGTCTTTTTAAATCTTAACTATTGAGCACGACGAGGAGTTAATAAATTTGGATCACAATATTAGTTTTAACAGCAATATTCACAACAGTTCGCATTTCGACGTCTTACTGGTATTTTTACATCGTAGACCGTAAAATTATTTTCAAAATTTTTCATTGATACGACGAATGGCAAGCAAAGAATTATTTACCCAAAGTTTTCGCGATGTGCGCGGTAATTATTCATAAAAGAACGTCTGTTTTCATAAAATATTTGGATAATAACCAAACTTTGTTAAAGCGCAAGTTTAGCCATAATAAATTGTTAGAGTGTACAGAACGTAAATGATAACTAATTACAGATATGATTTTATTATCATTGATAATCCGGGAGAAAATTAGGTATAGCCTCAAAAATCATTTTACCGACATTTCTCAAGAAGTAAAAAAACTTTCAGTGTGGAGTGTATAAGGTGCAGAGACAGGGCAAGTCGGCGTATGCCTTTCTTGTACCTATTAAAATTATGTTTTCACTCAAATATTCAGAAGAAAATTAGGTATAACCTTAGTAAAAAAAAATCCACAGTGAGGAGTGCACACAGTACAGAGACCTACCTTTCTTGTATCTATTAAAATTACTTTTTCACTCAGATATTCGGAAGAAAATTAGGTATAACTTCAAAAATCATTTTACCGACATTTTACGTCGCGTAGCAGAGCTAGAGCGGCATGGGTACGAGGCAGCGCAAGTCGGCGAATACCGATATGCCTACCTTTCTAGTACATATTAAAATAATTTTTTGTACTTATATCCGGGAGAAAATTAAGTATAGTCTTAAAAATCATTTTACCGATATTTTTCAAGAAGTAAAAAATCTTACAACGTTTGAAGTGCATAGCGCAGTGCAGTTCGAGTGGCGTTGGTACGAGAGACAGGGCAAGTCGCGTATACCAGCTTTGAGTCGTGGACAAAATATTTAATATTAAATTAATTGTTCAGTTGTGACATAATCTTTCATTTTGATAAAATTATATCCGACTTATGTTAGATTGTCAAAATCTCAAGACAAATTTACATAACCACGTACAACGATAAAGATAGTGATGTCATTTTGCAGAATAGTTTAATATATATCAACTATTTTGCTAAATTAGCTAAATGTTGAGGTTTTCCTGTCATTAATTTATCAATGTACATAAAACACTGCGAAATTTTCGCGAATCATTCGCGAATTTCGCACCTTTGAGGACTAGTTGGAAGCTTTTATATTAACCCATGAACTTTGGAATATCAAAATCTGAGGCGTGGTTCTGAAACCTCATAAACCTAAAATTCGTAACGCATCTTTTTAATTAAATATTTCTCACACTTTATACATAGGCCAAATTCGTTATACTAAATTTTTTTTCTTAATGACATTTTCCATAAAATGTCTCGTTTCGATAAAATAACAAAAATTCGTTATTCTCTGCCATTTCAGTAGGCATTGTTTGATAATGACACAATTTTTATTGACTACAAAATCCGATGGCATATTTGAATTTTACCATCAAATTTGGGCTAGAATTTTTTCATAATTTCACTCATCACACATCAGTCTATCACTAAAGATCGTAATCATGATGCATTATTTCGGGAATTCCTCAGGGCTCCCATCTTGGGCCATGATTTTTCGTAGCAGATATTAATGATAATGCCAATACTTACCTCGAAACACATTACGAAATTATGCTATTAGGATTCTTCTTGAGTCAGGCGAATAAAACAACAGTGCACACATTTAAAATCAATTTATTTAAAAATTTTAGAAACCATCTTCAATTGAACTATAAAACAAGGAAATTAGGTAAAATTAACCCCTACAGCAATATTTTTGGTACAACTAGAGCACTCGTCCAAAACGAACTAAAGTTTTCCGTTGCCGTAGAACGTAGGTACTCGGAAAAGGATAAAATATTCCTCGATATATTCATTTCAAATCTCGCACTCTAGGTCTTCCAGTCGAATCATCAAAATATTCGCCGACATCACAATAAAAAAATAGAAATCAATATATCACCGAAAATTACAATAAGATATAATTCTGGATGTATAAATGGTAAAATTTCATAAATAACATTGAAACAATTATCTATATTGATTATATACAAAGTGTACATTTAAAAATAACTATATTTACGACATGAAATATCAAGAGCACTTAAGTTTCGCTTCTTAAAATTTACTTTTTTTACATTGAGCTGTCTTCATTGGTACCTTACAGTAACTTTAAAACAATAGACACACTTAGGATTCTGGTACATCATGGTAAACTTTCCGGTTTCCCTCGGGGTTCACTTTATATATTTACATACTTAGGCGGTACATCTATTTACCTTCGATTAACTAAAGTGCCGATCCAGAAACTTCAGCGATCCGTGCGGCCACATTTCGATACACCAGTAAGTTTATGCGTTAAGTTTCCTAAAAAATTCAAGTGTAAGGAATGTTTTCGGGGAAGAAAGGGAAATGCTGCAGCACGGATCTCTGGAGCCCTGCGGCCTAACGGTATCGGTAAGTAAAAAACGACACGAGAACAATGAAGACAGATTTTTGTTTTTGTATTATTTACACTATAGCTTGAATTTCATTCTAGTGTTTCTCAACATGCAGTCCGTTGGGGTTTGGGCGTGATGAGGTTGTGGCCCTCCGAACTGTCGGAGTCGCTCGAGTCCCCTTCGCTAACCGCCACCACGTTGTAGTTGCACGTGACTTTCGGTTTCTTTATCGACACCCTGCTGTAGCCCCTCTGTTGCGCCTGCATGCTGTTCCGCTGAAAAATCAATCGGAATAATGTAATTATTAGTATTATTCGCGCTTCCATACAATAGCAATAAATCTAACTTAGTTTTAAAAAGTCAATTAACAGGCTAAAAATGTGATAATTTATTTTCTTTTGCGATTTTTATAACTTTATAAAATAAATAAATAGTATCTGTGACGTCAAAACGATTAAATTGCAAAACGACAATGTCACTAAAACTCCGTATTCCGCGCATGGATCAACTCGACAGTAATAAAGGTCATTAGTTTTTCTTCGGTGTCGATATTATAGATAGTGACGTCGTAAATAAATCAAATCACAATTTTTACAATTGTCCAACTCTCCTTGAGTTATATTCGCTGAAAACACATTCAACAGCATAACTGGTCGAATATTTGTAACAGCTTGAAACCAGTCCCCGACTCTTCTTGGAACAGACCTTATATTCTTAATTCTACCTTTGTTACCGTGTAGAAAAAGATAAAAGACCTAAGTTGCATTGAAATAAGAAAATTTCTAGCTTTGCGACTGCTACATGCCATAGACTTACAAGTAGGAAAAATATGCTATTATTTTCACATTTTAGTTATTTCAGTAACTTGTTAATATGAAGTCGATCTCAAAAGACATATCTCATTATTGTTCTATACAAGGTGATTCAATCGCAATGTCATTGTGTAATTTTAACCACATATTCGGAAGGCCTAAAAAGACATGGAAAAACAAATTTGTTTGTTCGACCTTTCAAAAGACACCCCAAATCCACCCCATAACAATCGCTAACATGACGCTCCTTGTACACTACAAATTTTCTGATGACGCGTACGAGTATTGAAACCATATAGAAGTCTAGCAGCGTTGCCACTCAAGACCACATACATATAATAACAGAATGTTTGGTACTGAAGTGATAGATTTTTTTCTAATGACAAAATTCTTGTTTGCAATCTAAAAATGTATGCAGTTTGTATATTCGTTGTACCTTTAAAATTGTTGCATTCTTAAGAAATTCATTAAGCGTTTTGTCAAGTTCAATTCATCGTAAAATTCATTCATCATGCCTTTGTAATACAAGTTCAAAAACTCCGCAAAATGTTATACAGTAAATATTTTTTGATAAAACATAAAAACATACCTATTTTTTTGTCACTCTTTCGTTATGTTCTTGAAATCTGAATTAAGTTGAGCTCGTACGTTGATATTCCCAAATAATGCATATTTCATTTGATTATGAATATGAATCAGAATCAAATCCATTACTCATGATCAGTATCAGTATCAGTACCGAATAACATAGACGCACACGGAAAACACAGACGCAAATGTCTTTTATAAATTCTTCCACGGTTCTGTTAAGTAGAAGAGAACCGCGGCCTTTCACTACTTCACTTTACGCAACTTGAATTACCTTCTGAGTTAGGCGAATAACAAATTTTACACTGGCGACACAGACACAAGAAATTCACCAACCTCTACCACGTGAAAATAATGACTGATGGATGGAGAGCCACCAGAATCTGTTCCAGATGCAGTCGACGGCGGTCTCGCCTGCATAGGAAAACGGACCCGAACGATGTTCGACTTATTCCGCCGGATTTTAACTGTGCCAAGTGTGCCGATTACAGTCCATCTGATGTCGGCACTGATTATTGCGGTTGGCATTTATTATAAAATTCTCATGATTTCCTATTGTTACACCGGGTGTTTATAAAAATGCAAATTTAATTATTGTTTGTTTCTGTTATTATTTAGCGGTTCTGCAGCTCTGCAACGCTTATCATTGAGTAGACCTTAAAAACAAGGTTATTGAGTAAAATACGGTAGGTCAAGACTCGGATTGCGGGATTATTGATCACTGAATGTCTCGGATTGTTTTTTGTTGACAGCACCAGAATTTTTTTAAATACAAAAAATTTTTCAGTCTCTTAATAATTTAACCTAGTGAGTATTGGATTTTGTTTCACCATTTATGTAATGAAATGTGAATGGTTTATTTGGATTCGTTGGAGTTTTGTATTTTCAATATAAAATATTTTTTATATTGAATTAATATTACAATAAGTAAATACTTTGGCAACGTCTTGTCAGGCCGACACCGAGATGAATTGCCGCCAACGGTCAGTGATAGTCTGAAAAGGGAGTTTAAATAATGGTAAAATATTTTTTCCGGCATAAATATACATTTATTTATTTTTTTAATCGTATTATACTCATTTTTCCTATCTTCTCTTAAAATTAATAACAATAAGATTGAATCACCCTTAAACCCTTTAAAACAATACACTTTCCCTGCTTGCCTTATCTATGGCGCAGATCCATATGTTGCATGACATCGGTCACTGTCTGTAATTTCGACGCCGGAGTATAGAATTACTTATGTTTGTAACCCATACACATACATAGTTTTGCATGAAATTGGCCCTACCGCGATGATGGACGATGGTGAAACTTAATATGATCTCTTATTGAAAGAAGTTTAACTTATACGAGTGCAGGTATTACATATTATGGCGTTGTGTAGTGTGTTTTAGAATTTTGAGTGCCATTGTGCTTGCCGCCGGTAAAAGTTTAAAACATGTATCAACTGTCCATTTATGACTAAATCGTGTAATAATTATATATGTATATATATATATATATGCAGATATATATATATATATATATATATATATATATATATATATATATATATATATATATATATATATGATTTCAATCTCTATTAAAAGTTGTAATTGTTTAACTTTTACTAATTTTTAAGTAAAGTTGCCACTTGCAATGTCTTTAAAGATTTTACCTGGAGTATGATGAAGATCGTGATGAAAAGTATGATGATGCACAAGCACGCGATTATTGCTACTCCCGTGATGAAGTTGAAGGGGTTCACTATTTGGAGAGTTGATACGGGTTGCGCAGACAGAAGCAATGCCTCCACGTTGATCTTCCTTTTGCCCTCCTGCATTTTGCAACCTAAAATATTTATGTTGATTCAAGTTCAAGTAATTTTAATATGGTCACTACATTGCTATCGTAAAAAGGTTCTTTACCTGCACAATTTCGGCAAGAGTAATGGCACTTCTGACATCCATATTCGGTTTTGTAGTAACCCTCCGGACAGTCGGGTCTGCACTCGCCCGATAACAGTTGCCAACCGTTGGGACAGCTGACGCACTGATCTGGTCCTGGTCCGCTGCACGTTTTGCAGCTCATGTAGCATCGCATGCACATCCCTTTGTCGCTGTAGTAGCCGATGGCGCAAGCAGCACGGCATTCGCCGCTTTGAAGCTGTAAGAAATGTTAGAGAACATTTTGAGCAAATTAAAAATTACTGGTAAAGTAGATTTGATGATATAAACTTTTCAACTTTAATTTCTCGAGAATTAATCCCCTTCAAAATGATGTATCGCACAAACCACTCTCCATTTAGGTTAGGCCGGGATATGCGTTAAAAATTTTATTATTGCGAAGAAATAGGAACAGGATGAAATCCAGAACATTTCCGCACTTGGACTTTAAATCAAACTGGTCTTACCTGTAGACCGGTTTTACACTCCGTGCAGTTGGTCTTGGCGAAACATCTGGAGCATGTGTGCAAGCAGGGTTCGCACAACTGACTATCCCTCTCGCTGAAGAATCCTTTGTCGCACTTGCCCACGCACTTGGTACCCTGGAGGATGAGCGGACTCGCGCACGAGAGGCAGGCCTTCTCCGTAGGTCCGTCGCAGGAATCGCACGTGGAATGGCAGGGTTTGCAGTTGCCGCTGTCGAAATATTGATCTGTAACGAATCGATAAAGATTTAGTAATTCGTTCCTGATAGTCGTACACATCAATAAAGACATAATAATTCGTTCTGGACAGTCGTAAAATCTGACTTACCAACATCGCAACGGTCGCTGTTCTGCGACACGCACCGGCCTTTGGAATTGACCTTCCAGTCGTCCAGGCAGGAGATGCAGGTGGTTTTGTTGCACTCGCTGCATCCCGGGGGGCACTCCACGCATTCCCGTTGGTACGTGTCGGCGTAGTGATGAGCGGGGCATTCCTTCACGCAGCGACCTTCGTGCCAGAAGTGTCCCAACGGGCACGAGATGCACTGGGAGCTGTTGGACCCGCTGCAGGTGTCGCACGATTCATGGCAACTGGAGCACCTGAATCGATGGGACTTTGTTAAAGAACTTTTTGCCAATTTATTTCGATATTTTACAAACATATCTTCATTTCCTTGATATTGAAATATATTGTGTTTTGGACTCTATGGAGAATTTGTTGAATTTTTTAGGTAAGAATAAGTCACAAAAAGTGGTATGTTATAAATACAATTCTGTTGACGTCTATGTCACTTGTTCCTCAGGGTTCAACCTTGGGACCCTTACATTTTAAGATATTTATAAATGATATAGTAAGTGACTTCATCGTAAATTGTTTCTTGCTCAATCAGAATATTACCAACAATATAAAATCTGTCGGATTGTATAATTTTGTAACAAATTTTAAATGATATTCATTGGTGCATGAAAAATAAACTAATTTTATATATCGCAAAATGGTAATGTATTAGCAATACCCATAGAACGTCAAAACTTATGCTTATAAAACATATTTTTTGACAGAAAACAGTTTCATGCGTAGATATATGTGAGTCAATTAAAAATAATATAAAGTCATGTTCTAACTTCATATACGGACGTTTACTTCTTGCTCTTGCGATGGAATTTTGTACAATAACTCAGCAAACAGTGAAACCCCCGGACCTGTGTACTTACCCGTAGTCGTCGGTCTCGTACGTGTTTGTAGGACAAGAAGCCAGACATCTGTTCTGGTAGAGGAGGAGGTGGTGGTCGCAGCTTGTGCAACGGTCGGGACGGTCCTGACAACCGGCGCAGTTCGGGTGACACGGGATGCAGGTTTTGTCGGCGAAATCTGGAAAAGAAGGGATTACAGTGTAGAAAACACATTTGCCTTGTTTGTTTTTCCGTTTCTATATAGTACTATCTTGTACGAATGCGTGAAATCGACGATTTTTATGGTATTCCTCTAGTAAGCAGTACCTGTACGCTGCATTCACGTAACTTTGTAGTGTTTCAAATTATTATCAGTTTGTAGTATTTTTAAAGACATTAATATGAAATCGTCACAGTTACAGTCAATCTATAAATCACTGAATGACCACTGAAGGTCACTTATCCATCTTTAGGCTGAAGTTATACAACTTAGTAGCTTTCACGTTAGCTAATTTTTCAAATTCAAGTAATTGCAACGTTGCTTGTTCTTATAAACGCTCGAACGACGATTAAATCACTTTCCTAAGACTGACTATAAAAATCGCACTCACACTTTATCACGGGCTGCGATAGCAAAATATCACATGCTTTCACCGGTAAGAGCCTCGCCGGCTGAATTATAGAAAACCTTCCGCCTCCAATAAGCCATAATAGACCTGGGCGTACCTGTTATCCTACAGAACGTCCCGATAACGGCCGTAAACGGCTACTTACTTTCATAATAGCCCTCGGGGCATTGTTGCAGGCATATATCCAGATCGATAACTCTCACGTGCCCGGGGGAGCAAGTCAGGCAGCTCTTCTGATCGGGCCCCGTGCATGTCTCGCAGGCCTCGTGGCACGGCTGGCAGATGCCCTGGGAGTCCGAGTAGCTCCTCGGCGGACAGGACGACACGCACGTCCTGTAATGGAAGAAACAAACATGTTTTATAAAATATTTTTTGCACGCACAGCGACCGCGTCTGATTTGGACGCACGAAGGTTCCACATATTTTTATTTGCTGACTGTGACTATAAATTTTCAGTTTTGTCGTGAGGTAAATGATTGTATAAAAAATCAAAATGATGTCATTCACCTTCATTGAACAACCTCGTTCACCTAACCTATACATCATCTGCCACATCTAAATTTTGAATTGTAACTTACTTCTTGAGAGGGTTATTCTGAATTTTGTATATACAAGTTTTGATCAGAATGTTCCAGGACGTTTTAAATTACGTGGCAAATCATGTAGTACGGTTGGTAGCACTGTTTGAATATAACCTCACAAGTAACCTGTCGATTGTTACTACGCAACCAAGTTCTATTTTTATGTGTTCAACGATTTTGTGATGAATTTTTTTAAGAGCAACGTGTTAGTAGATAATTATATGTAAAGTTGAGAAAACCGTTCGCAGAAACTTTTCTAATTATTAAAACTGCTTACGGACAATTATTTTGAGTTAGTCAAGGTGCAATGAATGGTTCAAATGGTTTGAGGAAGGCTAGAAATCGTTCTGAACGACCATCACCGTCGACTCATGCGTGTCATATTGCATGAATGAATGAATTTGTGCGGACAATCAGTCGATTAAATATCCGAGTAAAAACTAAAAAGTGCTACATTTTCTTTGGCACGACAAGAGATCCTAACATCTGACTGGAAATGAGTTGTTTGCTGTAAAATTTGCTCTTCAATTCATGACAGATTACAGAGGATCAAAAACAAGATAGCGAAATAATAAGAAATTATATATGCTTACCTATCCATCCTCTTGTTCCTGCACGATATGCACTTGGTGGGTCCTCTTCCAAAGCATCCTTGATCGTCACACTGTTCGTCGCAGTTTTCCTTGGTCTCCTCCTCGGCGTCTATGTTGTTATTATCGTTATCGCGCACCTTCGTGTTCTTCCCATCCAACGAACTTATGGCCACTTCGGGGTCGGAACCAGCGAAAGCGTAGACGTTGCCAAAGTTGTACGCGTCCGCATCGAAGAAGTTGTCGGTGACCTGGGTGACGGGCTGCGACTGTGTGGGGAACGTGAAGGTGTTCAGCGGTGATTTCCAAGGCGTGGACCTAGCCCCATTGGTTGGTCGAAGTCTAACAGGATTGACGGAGGTCCCGTAGAAGATGAGCTGCCATTTCTTCAACACTCCAGCTTGATTCACGTGACGATTGCCGGCGTTGACTATTTGCAGGTGCCAGCGACCCTCCGCTTTCTCCCCCCAGAAGTGGACGCTGAGGAAAGGCCAGTCGTCAAAGTTGGAGCTGACGACGTCGCGGGGTCTTTCGAAGAGGAGGGTGGAGGTGGTGCCCATGGGAGAGGTAAGGAGAATCCTCAAGTTGCCGCGGGGGAAGAATCTGAGCGAAATTTTGCACTGGACGTGCTCGAGGAACTGGACTTCGTTGAGGGTGTGGCTGCAAGCGTCCACGTCCATGAAGAAATCTAAAGCGGTTCCTAGCAAATTGACACAGTTCTTTGTAGTAAAATAAATACTTCATGGAGAAATATTTCTACATTACTGCAGTTCGTCAAATTGTTACAAAAAAATGGTTGGATCTAGTCTTGAAGACATGCGCAATTTTAATTCATAGATATCTAGTTCTTCATGCAGACGTATTAATTTCCGAGTTTTTGTTATAGAAATCTTGAAATTATTTAACGATTGTAGAATGTTCTTCTTTTCCATAATTATACAGGTTTTTTTATTTAAATGCATTTCTTCACATGGGCAATAAGGAATGATGTGTGCAAATAAATGAGTTTCATTATCTATATACCTGTGGTTCAAAATATCATATTTTTAAAATATATCAAGTGAAATGAAATACAAATTTTGTCACGCTAAATATTTGCATTTAAATATATTTTTAGATCATAACGTATTTGTAGCACCTCTGAGACTGAAATTAATTAATAAATAATAGAAATAAATTACTTATGCAGTAAATATCGTAATCGATATTAGATAATTCTATAAATATTGCTCGAAATAATTTCCACGCGCTAATAAGGCATATTTCAATGATACAATGAACATTCAGTACACGCAAATACGCACACCATATTTGCTAATTTTTTATTTGAATAGAATTTTTAAATAAAACAATGCAACATAATGAACTATTGACCTAGTTAGTGCATTGTAAACAGTTGAACAAGGTTGGCCTTACTTTTGCGTAATAATTTTTTATTTATTTTTTGGAACTAATGACACAGATCACAGATTGCTTAATAAAAATGTTTATTTTTACGTTTTCTAAATATGCTTTGAACACTGTATATTGTTGCATTTGATCTATAATAATTCTACTAATCTTGTGGTATACATATCTCATATAAAAATGTTTTGAAATGCTCAAAACTTATTGTCTTTACAAAATGTAAAGGTATCGCGATTATATTTTTAAGTCCGTGTAAAATTTGCTGAAGCATATTCCTAAAACTAATATCAAACATATTTAGAACATCGCGACTTACCATAGGCAGGTTGAATCTGCCTGTCCTCGACGATCTCCTGACTCTTGCAGATATGCTGGGGCGGTACAGTGGTCCATTTCTCCGCAAGAGTGACTAAAGCGCCGGCATCCATGAGGCCGTAGCCGAACTTGTGCGACACCTTCCTTCTAACGCCGTTGACAATCCAACCAGACTCCTTCTCCAAAGGTGCTGGCCTGGATGTAAGCACCACCAGGTACTGCATGTCCCTCCATGTCAGTGTGGGGTTGGCTTCCAGTGCTAGGGCGCATATGCCGGCGGCTGCAAGCGTGGAATAAAAAATATATAATCTTCGTTTGATTTAAAGACATTTTAATAGTTACTCGTTTATCGCTGACCAAAAAAAATAATTTCAAGAGATGATAATTGAATTTTATTATAACAAGGCTTTTTTGTATAGCCCAAATATGGACGCGTTTAGTATGAAGAAAAATTTAGAAATTATTTGAAGCTATTTAAAATTAGGGAAACTTTTGCATAGTTAGCATTGGTTTCTATGGAATTTGATTATTGAACAAAGTCATCCCCTTGAATTATCATTTTAGTGTCAACATTTATTTCTTCCATACTTTGTGATTTCTTGTTTGGTGTCGTTTTGTGTGCCTGTTGGAGGCAGAAATATCTGAAAGCGAGGTAAAAGAGGATTTATTACCATCCGATGTTCGGGCCGAGGCGTCAGATGCCATATCTCAGTTACCATTAAAATCTCGATTGACCTATGACAAGTAATATAAAAAATTTCAAAAATGAAAAAACACAAAGAACCTCAAAGATCTAAGTGAGAATGTATTGCTAGTATATTTTTCAATAATCAAAGAAAATGCAGCCTTCAAGATATATTAGGGTAAGGTGAGCTGCTTAAAATCACATAGTATCAACTGAATTTTTGTTTGTAGATACACCAAGATTACAGCTTTCCTAAAACAATCAACTAGCACTTACAAACAGAAAGAACCAAAATTTTTAACACGGAAGATGTTGATCAAATTTCTACAAACTGCTGCAGATGATGATTTCCTTGCCAAGGCAAAATTCAGGTTAACCTCTAAAATGCAGATGGCTTACAGATTGTAGCTATAATGGGTTTACATGGAGCTGTTTGGATCAGTTGCATAGATTAGAAGTTGGAAACTTTAACGATCGCCAATCTGTAATGTTTGATTCTCTCGACATCAAAATCAAGAAATACCGGTCGTTCTATATTACAAAGAAATCTGGAGACAGTACACACAACACACCCTTAAAATTCCACAGAAGATAGCTTTTTAAAACTGCCAAATCCAAAAATGTATACTGCTCATTGCTTCCGTCGTTCTGCCGCTACGATGATTGCAAATTCTTGCGCAGACTTAGTAACAGTAAAGTGGCTGGGTGATTGGTAGCTCTCTTCCATAGCAGATACATGCACTGAAGAATCGGTGGTGAAGATTGATCGATCACAATGCACACTTAACAGCCTAGAAAATTGGCGCCAATATATCGGTAACATAGTCGGAGCAAAGAAGGATTCTTCTCGTCCCATGCATATTTTCTGGTAATGTCAATTGTAATATTAATATTTGTATTCACAAATAGTAGGTAACAATTTAAATTAGTCGTTATAAATTTACTTAAAAAATAAAGATCTGTATCTATCCTTGGTGTTAAAGTGTTATATTGCGGTTAAAGTGTACTTTATCTGCGATTTTCAGTAGATGAAAGGCAACCTTAACATTAGCTATAGCAAAAGCACTTTTACTGCTACATTGTAATCACTAATCAGTCGAACTCAGTATTGTATAATCGGTGCCTGATATATCGCAGCTGCGTGAATATCAATTCATCTCGACTTTCCCACTGTGCTTTGAAGTTGCTACGGTCGCGTTCTGCTGCACGTGATTTGAAGAACTCCGACTCGGGCTTATTTTTCGCGTCTATACCTTTGAAGAATGGAATTGTAAGGGATAGACGGGTGTTGTCGTCGAAGTAGATTGGCTTCAATAAAGAACCTCTGTCGTTTTTATATTTTTTAAAGGGGCTCATTAGGATCGACGGTATAGCAATTTGGTAGAATTAACGATAACGGTGATAAAATGGATTTCAATGATGGCAAAAAAGGTGTCTGGTTGTATTACCGTAATATGATTTGATGTGAGGATACAAGAGGTTTCATATTTAATTTTGATAAAGGCACGTTGTCGCTCACTCGAATCACATTACTGCAAGCCAATCAATGTATGTCCTTATTGTTTTATTTAAATAACATGTATTTTAAGGTTTTAGTTTAAAATGATACGATTAACTTTAAACAAAGGTAATTTTCAGTCTCATCAAAATTTGTTTTGTTACTAAACATGCATGCATTTCTCGTTTGTTGAGTGTATTTACTCTATTTTATAAAACAACTAAAATGTAATCATTTTACAATTTATCCAACCATTTGGAGGGTAGACACAAAGTAATCTATGGTAGACACTCCATAACGGTTTTAAAATTGCACAGTGACAGGGACATTCAATATTTATGACAACATAATTTATTAAAAATAGAGACTGAAATTTAAAACAATCTTTTAATATTATGGAAATAATATCACATGTAGCAGGCATATTACATTATCGAGTAACCGCATTAGTGAAATTTGATAGTTTACTTTCGCATTAATGTACTTGAATAATTTAGTTGAGAAATATGAGAAAAGTAGTAAATTTTGTTCCCTTTTAGGTCACCTTTAAACAAGGTATATAAAAATAAAGAGGTGGTCTTAAAAAACGTTCTTATGAGAATTTTTACTGACAGTGCATTTTGCTAACATTATTATTATGCATTGTGTTTTTGGACACTCAAGGAAACATACCTAGAGGTGCAGATGCAGATGTACCAGTGTGTTCTACCGTACAGATATGGTCAGGACGTAGTCTAGCATCCATATCGACCGTAGCGACACTTTTATCGTGTCCTGGTGTTCCAGAACTGTATGTGGTAGCAAGGGTCGAGGAACATTCTTCCAAATACCAAGGTTTGTACCTGAAACAAAAATGACAACTTTGTAATTTCTACGTTGTTTGTGTCTGAATTTTCGACACGAAGAAACAATATAGGGGGTGTAATTTTGAATGGGAGTCATATTTATTAAGATGATCTGAGAGGAAGTTATTTTCCAGTTATGCTCTCTCCGTAGTACATAGTACGTGACAAGACTTAAGAAACTTTAAAAAACCAAGAATAAACGAATCGGAGTCTAGTATCAAGTTAAGCTTGTTATGCAAAATGGAATACGTACCCTCCCTGGGTGGCGCTGGATATACTGAGTGTGAATATACTGTTGGTATAGCCATCGCAGTTGCAGGAGTCTGTGTGTCTGCCTCCGTTTCCTGACGCCCACACGAATATAGAGCCCTTGCCCTTTCTTCCACTGGTGACGCCATAGATGAAAGCCCTTCTAGCTAAAGGCCCAGGGCCGTCCACAGTCTTGCCGTCGTCCTCGGGACCCCAGGAAGCGCTGTAGATGTCGATGTGCTCAGGGTTTAGGCCTAGGGCGCGGGCCTCTACAGCATCGTTGACTACGCCGTCAAGCATCCTCACACCTACGGCAGAATTGTCAAGTTGTAAAGGGATACAGACTTTTTTTGTTAAAAATCATAATCGTATAATAAAAGATCAATATATTTGAATTTGATATAATAAATTCAGAAAGAGAATAGATGATGTTTAACACAGGGCAAATTATTGTTCTCTTATTTATACACTACCACATAAAATATGAAATTACTTTTGAACCGTAATTTTTTTTCGAATATCGAATAATTTCTTTATCATGTACTACGGTACTCGCTTGATCGTTATAAAGAAACTGTAAAATACTAACATAAGAAAGAAACAAAATATATACAAATAAATGTAATTGACAAGTCGGAGGATAAAAAAACCAATACGGTTAATTGAAAACAATTAAAATATAGATTAATTAGTTTATGTAACAAAAAAAAAAAAAACACGATAAGTCAAGGTGGAAGAGTATAAATATAATTTGATTTTGTGACAGTCAGCAATTCAATTTTGTCTAAATTTATAATTAATAGATTTATAGTGTAAGCATTATATGTAAAGGTGCGTGTAAGTGAACATATCTAAATGAAATTTAGGTACTGAAAGCTTGGACGGAAACCTAATACAGTGCTTTCGAAAAGTAACGAATAAATTCATTTTTTAAATTGAGAAGTTTTCGAAAAAATCCTCTGGCACGTCGATTTTGTTCTTAAAAAAGCACTTTTTGATATACGACCCATATTTGTGACGTCATCATTGTTCGAGATATGACGTCATCGACAATTTCTTTAAATAGCAACCCCCAATTTAGACTATGCCATTTGAAAGAGTGTGTCATTCTACGTACATACATCATGAACAATTATGGTGTTACATAAAAAAAATTTCAAGAACATAATGTTTGAAAATTTTAAAATTTAATTTCCACCTCCTGTGCACCTCTCCATTATGCAACACCTGTCCGTGCTTATTTAGATGAGCTGTTCCCGAATCGTTGGATAGGGAGAAGGGGGCCGATTAAGTGGCCAACCAGATCGCCTGATTTGACACCCCTAGATTATTTCTTGTGGGGATACTTAGAAAGCAAAGTATACGTTACTAGACCGGTTAATTTAGAAGATTTAAAAGCAAGAATTCGTCACGAGATAGATCGTATACCTCCTGAAGTTATTGATAATGTCCAAAAAGAATGCACAATTTGAACATTTAATTTAGTCAATTTTTTACATAATCATTATCATTTTCAGTGTTGTGAAAATTAAATTAAAGTATTTTAAAATAGACAACACAAGCGATATTGAGCTAACTTGTATCTTGATTTAAAATACTTACATTTTCATAAAGTAACCTCAAAGCAATATAACATCTGTTAAACAAACTAGAGACTTGTTCCCGAAACCGAAGTTTAGAATCAAGGAGTACTACATTTTTTATTACGTCTAAAGAACTTAAGGGTATAATTTAATAAAATCAATGCAAGTTTGATTGAGATAAATTTCAGTTCAGAGATTACCGGATAAGTGTAAATAGTACTGAAATAAATCTATTTGTAGCTTCAGCTAACTAGATTCCGGCGGAGCGGCGAGTAATCCGCCTCGGAAAAAAAGGAACCGCATGTTAACTTTATCTCCGCTTATAATTTATACGAAAAGTTTGATTAAAACACCCCCGCGTCCCGACGGGGCCGAACCGACCACGTAAAATATTTAAATTTCAAGTAATTCTATCTTATATAATCCGTAAAACTGCACATTACGTTTTATATTATAAGATAAGGACTTCCAGTTTTGATTTTATTGTCAGAAATTTAATTTCACCGCGACGATTTCGAATCCAATACCGCAGATAAAGCCCGGGCGATTATCGGCAATTTATGGCGTTTTAAGTACGGAGGGATTCCAGTATTGTCCTTAAAACTAATCCCTGTTTATTCAACGCCAGTTAAATTAACAATGGATTGATGTTTCAGGGCGTATAAAAATTATCTCTTAATCCGGAGGCCTTGTGATTTGAGAGTGAATTCGGTCCATTGTTCGACGCACTAATGCGGAGATGATCGATTCGCGTCCAGCGGCGTTCCGAGGGAAATGGAGGTTTCGGCGATGCCAGAGTCCCGTCATCGTTCTCATAAGAATACGTTGATCGACGGTAATCAATCAGAATTTGATGGATTAGTGACACTGTTCTTAATCGCATTATTTCCCAACAAACGACACAAACAGACGACATCGGTAGCGTATCAAAAATTCTCATAAATAAAAATTAACCGGGAATTATTGGAGTTTCATTAATTTATCTAATTCGACGGTTTTGAATAACGAGTAGCTTAACCGTTCCTTTAATATACAATGTACGAGATACAGGGTGATCTGATTTTCATGGTCACAAAAATGCAATCTGTAATCTTAGCGAAAGTAGATCGGAAGAGTTGTACCTTAAACGTAATGGTATTGTGAATAGTACGTTTTATTTTGACATTAAACGTATTGTCTTTTATACCTAGTGTGCGTTTAATGTTTGTGAGACTGCGTAAACAAAAATAGAACATTTTAATAACATAGTCCCACAAAAAAAAGTGTTTGGACTTGTTCCCAGGGGCCAAAAATGACTCTATAGGGCCTGAAAGATGGATGCCGGGATAAGGCGAGGTCGAAGATGCATTCTCAAGCCAAAGCCGGATTTGTGGTCGAAAAGTTTATGGTCAACTGAAATTCTCCGTTTGGGACCGGGAAAATGACCCCTTAGGGGCCGGAAAATCGCGTTTCGGAGGCCGCAATCGCAACAGTGGTATTTTTATGTAATTTTAAATTCTGGAACTCAGACTGTGTTCGAAAAGTATATGACCAACTGGAATTCCCCGTTTGGGACCGGGAAAATGACCCCTTAGGGGCCGGAAAATCAATGTTTTGGGATGTCGCAATCGCAACAGTGGTATTTTTATGTAATTTTAAATTCTGGAACTCAGACTGTGCTCGAAAAGTTTATGGCCAACTGGAATCTCCCGTTTGAGACAGGGAAAATCAAGATAGTCACTGAAAAGGGAATTTACTTATTATTTTTTGTGAAAATAGATGTCATAAATACCTCAAGTAAAACCATCTATCTGGTACTTATCTAACAGCATTGTCGCCGTAATTGTCACGAGGGGGTCTATATTGTAAACAAAGGAATTAGTTACATTTAACAATACCTTAAGTTCACCACATCACTATTAATAATTGTGGCATTACCAACACAGTATTTATACTATGTATCAGTGACCCACAAATACCGCAAAAATACAAGAAACCAACGCCTGTTTACATCATCAACATCGTAACCTGCAACTGTATCCACGGAAACAAACGGTTTACATTTTATGGCAATTCATTAATGTTATATTTTAATTTTTATGTGATTATTGCCGCCAGACACACATTTTCTGACCTATCAATACGTTTGAAAGATTATCCTGTAAAACATTTCAAATATAGAATTCATGCAACTTCCCCGTTGCCGATCTAATACGAATCGACGTTGACATCTGTCAGTGCATTAGATAAAAGTAGATAGAAATCATCTACCGGTTCTAGTATTTGTTAAGTATCAAATAAGCACCTTGAAACATGTTACCGTTACTGGTTCACTAAGTATGAATTTCATTTCTCATAGTATATTTATCTGTATTATGTGAAGCAGACTAGACATTGCAAAATATACACGCAAGGAAATGTTACTATTTTTATATACTACATTGCCATGTTATTTGCTCTTTCGTCTGTTTTTTGAGGCTGAACTGGATTTCTTCTGCTAGTAAATTATAAATGAATAGTTCTTAAGCGGACGAATTATCAAAATTTACAGCTCTAATGGATCCGGCGATGTTGAACATCGAATTTTGCCATCCAGCCCGCGCGACGGTAGAAAACAGCGCGGCCCTAGTCGATAATAATTAAATGATCCGGAGCTTGCTCCCCAGATTATTAGCCGAACGGGAGGCTTTGTCTTTAAACGTAAATTTTGTAAACGTTAGCTAATTGTCGCATGATTTATTCACGATGAAACCTCTCGTTCGATCTGTAGCTTTGAGTACTAGAGCCACTAGAGTTAAAAATAAGATTTACACACACAAATGAATCAAAATTGGTTGTTTACGTCTGGGTTACCAAAGTGGAGACAACGATTTTGCAAGTGGAGCGTAAAGTTAACAAAACGCCTGGCTGGCCGTAAAGCCCAATTTTTCGCTATGGCCGCACCTTACACTGACGTAGAAATGATTGTGAAGAATATGATTTAAAATTTTATAATTAAATGATAAATTTTAAAATTGTACAACAGAGATTCGTCAGATTGAATCGTTTGACAGCACTATTTTGTAGCTAATGACGTTATTTTTCATTGACAACTCATTGCTACGATCAGTTTCAGTATGCTTATTGCATACTGAAACTGAACATTGAAAGACGTGTTTTGACGGGCGCCGTTTTTATACGCATATTTTCAACGAATTTCATAGCTGTTTGTTGAGACAGTCTAAAAAAAATTGAGAAAGTTAGAAAGAATATATCTTCACTATGTCAATTATACAAGTTTTCTCCAGGATGTAAAACAATTTCCAGGCTGACAAATCATTTAGAATAAGAAGAAAGAGCATCATTTTCACCTATTATGTTTTATCATAAAATCTCCTGAACTGCACATTGACAAAATTGTATACGACATTATAAACATTATCACATCAGAATCAAATCCATTACTCATGATCAGTAGGTACCGAATAACACAGACGTACATGTTCAGCAGACTACTTCACTTTACCCAACTTGAATTGCATTTTTATTTAGGCAAATAGCAAATTTTATTAATAATTATAAACTACACTGGCGATACAAACACCAACCTCTACCACGCGAAAATGATAACTAATGGATGAAGAAGGGAGAGAAGTCGGGTGTCGGGCCGCGTGCATCTGTTCCAGATGCAGTGGCTAGTGCTAAAAGTAAATTACTTTTAACACCAGTGCGATATTTCAGACACTGACACCACGAGTAAAAAATTATATTTTTACCTCGACTTTCACTTGTTTATAATCAATGTTACGTATCCAACATATGGTACCTACTGTTTCTATTGTCATTAATTTATCAGCGTCGAACACTGTTAAATTAATTTTAATTAAATAACGACGCTTAACGTGATTTCATTTTCGTGTTTCGATTCATTTATGTATAAAAAAACACTGTACGTACTTCGGGTTGGA
Source organism: Monochamus alternatus (assembly GCA_037114965.1). Taxonomy (NCBI): domain Eukaryota; kingdom Metazoa; phylum Arthropoda; class Insecta; order Coleoptera; family Cerambycidae; genus Monochamus; species Monochamus alternatus. Next base: position 20,461,835 of record CM073428.1, read on the forward strand.
AGAAGTTACTCTCTTAGTCGAATAAAGTCACAAACTACGCCCGTGGGCGTAATCTTCCTTCGGCCCTTTTTACAACTAATAACTATAAAACGTTTGTATAAAGTCTTAAGGTATACACAGTTTCGGTACTATTTTAAATGTCAGTTGGCTTTTAGTTAATGTGGACCTTATATTAGAGGGACGGAGTCTGTAAAATGATTACGTAGCAGGGCGACCCCTGCATAAATAGCTGCAGCAACAATTACCTAAATGGGGACTGAGTACGTTCCAAGAGATAAGATACACACACACACACTGCCGTATACCGGGAATAAATTGGCGGAATTCAGCCTTCTCGATTTTAATGATAGCGCTTTAATCTGTCTGCGTGTGTGGACCATAAAAATTATTTACGAGGGCGACGAGGGCATTCGGACGCCCTTTTTCCGCGATTTCACCGTGAAATGGTCGAGAAGCCGTTAATGGAAAGATGGAAACAAAGAAGTGGGATAATATTCGAAATACGCCACTGCATAATGGTGAATCCCGGAAAAGGGTATATACGTCACGTTTCAAGACGGCGCAAAATATTCTTGAAAATTTCTTAGATATTTAAACATTTGTTCCGTAGTTGTAGACACTCATCAATTATATGCAGATATTCCCACTGTATTTAATAACTAGAATTTAATTTCTTTCGTGCATCAATAATAATAATAATAGTTCTACCCTTCATTCTAATCACGAGGATTAGCCCAGAAGACGAAGATTTGTGCGAGAAAGGGGGCAGCATATTATTATTAAGCAGGCCGCATTTGCGCCCAGGAACGACTTACCACCATTCACCTAACCACCATTCAGTGTAGGAATGAGGGACACCTGGAAAATCTCATTAATTATGGAGGTAGTCAAATGTCGACCGGTATCAATCTCTCACATTGACCTAAGCCAAAATTCTTCCACCCTACCATACCCGCAGAGAGAGTGCCAATCCTCTCCACGAATATAGCTTATATACGGTCTACCGGTTGAGGGGATCGAACCTACAGCGGTCTAGCACATCGATTCAAGTACTAACGCCTTAAACCGCACGACCACTGACCGATAATGTTACGGGTTCGCTGTTTATTTACAAACTACGGGATTATTAATACATCCAATTGATTTCGAATCTTCTACAGTCCTACACAATTCCAGGATAAAAATGCGATTCATCTAGCCTCATCTGGCAGGCATGTCACATTTAACTGACCTCCTAGTGAGGGCGATTGGGCCAGATATTGTGACAACTAACGTACATAGCAGTGCGGATGGTCAGGCCAAATCTCATGATAATGATAAAAAAATTATTCATAGTAACAATTCTATTCTATTCTGGTGCTCGGAAGGTGCAAACATGATATATATCCCTATAAATACTAATTCGACTGTGACTTATTATTTATTTGAAATATTTTTTTATATAATATTATTTGCTATCTAGTTTTGATTACAGTTTTTTATTTCCTTATATTGTTCTTTATGTGATATTTTGTACTGAGCAACTTTGTTGGATATTGCTATCTCTATTATTATAATTATTGTAAGTGCATTTTTTAAATCCTGTTATTATTATTATTATTGCTATGAAGTTATTTATGTTTTATTTTAATACCGACATCTAACCATATTTATTTTCGCCACATTGAAATGAAGAAAACAAAAAGAATATAAAAATTACACGCACGTTCTTTGCAAGTCTTCTAGAAAACTATAACCTATATAATAATGAGGTCGGCCGGCGTTTCTTGAGCAATCGAAAGACCTCCACAAAGCAAATTTGATATTGTAAAAATGTAAAAAGAAAATCTCTTTTGTTCTCATGAAACAATTACTCTCTGCGGACCGGTGATATTAAAGTAGCGCGTTATTGCGCACATTTCTTACCCTCCTCGCATGGGGTTATCTTATCTCGCTCTGTCTCCTAGATAACCGCCGCCGCCTGGCGGAGATGTGTCCTGTTAACGTGGCCGGTACAGACCGCATATCGGCCAGTATTTCGTAATTATACAACCCCCTAATGGCCGTATGGTTTTTGTTAAAAAAAGAAAGTCGGAAGTAATGGCAGAAAAAGAACGATCGGAATTGATATTCAGGTGGCGGTAGGCGTATTGTGATGTGCGATTTCGTGCAACCTGTAATTGTGACGTACGATCCAGATCATGACACGTGTGATGAGGGATTTATTTTGTTTCCTTTTCAAGTTAGATTCCATTTGTTTATATATGTTTTCCTACGATTATGCATGCTTTCCGCACGTTTAATCATGGCGAAAACGGTATGATTTTGGTTACATTATGCAGTAGGCCCATCATATTGCTGTGAAAATGCTTGTGTCCAACGTGATTCAGGGGATGTAGGCAGCATTAAGCGAAACAGTTTGCGCTAGATTTTTCTCAAGGTGCTTATAAGTACCGCTTAATGCAGTTTACCGTCTGACAGTAAATAGCAGTAAAGTTGATGTGATGCTAAACTGTGCTGGACACAAGTAATCACCGATAGAAATTCCTATCGTTTCCATTATTACATGCAATTTTGATTGTTAATATTTTTTGACATAAGCTTTTAAATGTTAATAAGTTCAGTTTGAAGTTTGTTTGATTTATTTTTCATTTCCTGCAAAATAAAAAATTCGCTATGAAAAAGAGCTTGTTGCCTTCGACCAATAGCGCATGAAGAAGAACACTTCATCTTTAAAAGAAAAGGTATTTTTGGCTTATATTGGAAAACGTAACTCTCCGTCAACTCTATGGTCGAAGTATTCGATGTTGAAATTATGCTTCAAAGTAAAGAAGGACATTGATATTGGAAAATACCTCAAGCTATCGGCATATTTGAAGAAATTGAATGTTGGTTATAAGCCAAAAAATCGAAGGTATTAGAAAGAAAGGAATTAGAAAATAAATGTGTATCTTATGATCAAAGTAGCCACGATATTTGGAATTGGCGGTGTCTTTCGCCCCGAAGAACTAGCAAATAAGACGACCCACGATATGGAAGACGAAGGGGATGTGCTTATTATTACCATACCAAACACGAAAATCAATGTTCCAAGAAAATTTGTGGTGAATAATGAAGAAACAATTAAATATGTCGATATCTCGAAGTTGTGCTATTTTGCTTCCTAGAGATACCTCCCACAATCGATTTTTATTATTCTATAAAGAGGGTAAATGTTATAAGCAATGTGTGAGTATCAACAACTGCCATCTAATATCGTTGGTTACTTAGGCCTCCCAAACCCCGAAGTGTATGCAGGACAAACATAAAACGGCATGGTGGGTAGAAGTCCACAGCAGGAACTGAGTCATACATTTCCTCATTAGAACTTCAAGAGAACCGTGCTGAAGCATATAGTACGTACATCAACAGTAACTGAAGAACAGCATCTACAGTGCCTTCATAAATGATTACAAGCCACGTGACCAGGACTGTGATTCTCGAAGAACAACTTGTATGCAAATAGATTTCTTGTCTCTCTCAATTGCCGTAGTGAGGAAAAGGATATTCGCATATGAATTGCTCTGCGATTGATTCGAGAATCACGACCCTGATCACGTGGCTTGTAATCATTTATGAAGGCACTGTAGTAGCTATTCCCTCATCCCTAAAGTTACAAGCTAATCCTGCAGCACATACTTTGCCAACAGTGAATTCCACGACTGAACGACATCCTCAAGCTGCTATTGCCAGCATTGAATTCACAAAATGCCACAAATTGTACATTTACTTTCAGTGTTTTTCGTTAACATATTGTATTAGTTTAATTAACTACATAATAATTACTTGTTAATGTTATAAATTGGTAATTAAAATAAATTCTTTTGCCTGATTATAATTGTTATGATCGTAGGACAAATATTGTACCTAATACACATCCGCACATTGATTGCAGTTCCGTTTCCCTCCGCTTCGCATCGTTCTGTCAGCAATCACTTCCCGCACTTGTTAGGTAAATAATTATTTACAACATGATGTGCCAATTGACTTTTGGAATACATATGTATCAATTTCTTCTGAACCACCGCAATCCAAATCGTTTACGTTCGGATGGGCAATTAAATTTCCACCATTACAGATACGAAACCGACTCCGGATATATAGATATCTGCCGTATCTGCATACCCATCAATGCCCCTTTGTGGCATATTCGCCTGTTCGCTATTCCATTACGGCGAATGCAGCGAATTCGGGGTAGTTATTTGGCGGAGAAGGTACGCGTGTTCCGTTTCTGTGTTCGGCGGCACCCCAGCGGGATTTGGCCCTCTGTTGTCTCAGCTAGTTGGGCGTGAAGCGGCAGAAATGTCACTTTCAATTGTGTGTGTGTATGTGGGGCGGTCGGGGGTAATACGCTGGATACACGAACGGCTGTGTTTGCATTATTTCGCCGTCCTAGGGAACGAGGGCACGAGGCACGAACACCTCATTCCTCATCAATTATAATATAGTAGTAGGCGTTCTTAGTAGGTGTCGTGTCGTAGCGTCGTTGTGTTGTTGTTTTTTTTTTTGTTTCGCTTACTGTTGGAACCGCGTTGGGACTTTAACATGAAGCTGTAGCTTGTAAACTAGGTGTATTTATTATTGAGGAAGGAAGGAAGGATAAAGCGAAAAAGTGTAAAAAAGAATGCCTACGGCGGAATTACAAATTGCAGAAGGCTCAGAGAAATACTGCTTTTATTTTAAATTCTTGTTAGTCTCTCTTTAATTTACAGTGCAGTTACTAGTTTAAATTTTTATTATGTACACGATGTTCTTAAATAATCGTGCATATTTAAGAAAGGTACACTCATCACTCATCAGTTCGGAGCTCTGGACTCAACGTAGCGTGATAACAGAGGCGGGAAACAAAATTTTTCAAATGCTTGTATGTAGGTAATAATTTAAAATAAAAACGACTCAGCGTTTAATGCTTTTTTTCAGAATCATGACATTAAAATATTACAATTAGGTACAGTAAATAGACAAAAGTTAGTTCATTTGTGATAATACAGTCATTAATTGAGCGATTTTAAATCTGCAGGAAATATATTCTTCTCAAAATAGATTACAGTTTTTTAAATCTGAGTTAGGAAAATTCACTTACCGCCTATGCTGGCATTATAGGCAACTCCTATACCGCAGAATTGGTTGTAGGCGACTGCAGCTACTTCTCCGGCACACCTAGTACCGTGCTTGTTGTCTCCGTTGTCCTGGGGCATGGGGTCGTCGTCGTTACCGTTGATATCCGTACTGGCTAGTGGATCCTGAAAGAAAACCATAAAAATATAAACCACACGTTCGAAAGATACATTCGTTAAAGGCATCTACACACTGCGAAATCCCCGTACGTCGGTAAATTGGCGAATTTCCGGGTTGCTCGGGTAGCAGCTCGCTGCAAAAATTGTATTTCGGCTTCCGGTAGGTGTAATTCCGGTGATGCCGCGCGGCCGATATTGTCTTTATTGGATTACACGGTAAACAATATTTGAGGAATTTCGAGGTAACGAGCGAACGTCGCACCGTCCCCTGTGTTCGTCGATATAAGTTGGACGGTCTTCCAGTTTTATTCGACACGGGAAATATGCGGTCTCAGGGATACCTCGTAAAATCTATACGGTTTCCGTGGCTTCCAGAATTTCATCGCGTAGAGAAAAAAAATTGTTGAAACTGTACTTTACTGTAACGTGGCGAACGATTCACAACGACAGAAAAAACATCGATATAATAGTTCTTGTACACTTTTAACATTTTGTGATTTTGTGAATAAATACACAATTTTTGATTGTTTCAACATATATTGTATCGGAAAATAATTTAAATCAAATTTGCACCTCTTCTATTCACATTCTATTTTGTAGAATTGTTTATGTTCAATGCATTTCTATGCAAAATTTAATAAATATTCTTTGGCGTAATTTTATTAAGTGAAATATGTTTATTTTTATGTAAAAATTACGAGACGTAACTGAATATCTATGTTGTACAAAAAAATATGAATAATTTGTATTGCTAAATAAATTTATATAGATCATTATGCAATACAACATATATTTCTTTTTAATTAAAGCACATGATAAATATGTATTTTTTACTTAAGGAAATAATATTCTTATCTACCTCAAATTAATGCAATTTTCCAATGTTCATAATGGCTTGAAAAAAGCATTAAACCCTAAAATAAAAACCTCTCGATCTCCACTCGTGTTAAGTGGCCAATTAATAAACTGCAGTACGCAACTAAAACCAAATTGCATCGTATAAACAAAACGACGGCAATGTAAAATCGCGTTTATAACCGGAAACCGTAATTTCGCGTTTTCCCTTAAATGCTTTTTCCGAGAAAAACTCGAACGGTTAATTAATATTTCCAACAGTTCGATTCTTCCCCAAGGCATGTTCAAAATGGGGTACATTTCGGTAATATTCACACGTTCATTCGATAACGAGAAAAAAAGTGCCCGAATGGCTGATTTATATTAAAAATTGTGCGTTTAAAAAGAAATACGATAAAATTTTGAAATGATGAACGAAAATTTTAAGGTTACGTTTTAATTTTTTATATAGTATTTAATAAATTTTGAGTTACTAGTATTATCACAGGTGTAAATTTGGTTGCATAGCATTCGTTATCATGTGGGTCTCGGACATTATTGGATGCGCTGTATAAAACGAATAATTTACGAATATATCTGCAGACTTATGACAACAGTACTTATTGTATAGGATTAGTCAAATTAACAGGTCTAATAATTAAAAACTGAAATATTCATCTAAAGAATAAAAACATTTTTCTTTTAGAAAGGTGTTTAACCGTTTTTTAAACAATGCTTCTGTAGCACCCTGACTTACATTTTGCGGTAACATATTAAATATTTTAGACCCTATAAATTTAGTCGATGCCAGTTATATTTAAATCTAGATAGAGGCTCATAATCTTACGCTTTTGTCTTGTGTTTATCTTATTATAATGACTATTTAAAACAAAGTAATTTTTATTCTTAAAAGCATATACACTAATTTCAAACATTTATATACAGGGCAAGGTTGAAATTTCAAATTCCTTAAAAATAGGTTTACAAGCCTTTCTTGGTATACCGACAATGTATATACCTCAAAATTCTTTTTTCAGCTATAAAAACATTAGAACTTAATGTGGAATTGCCCCAAAAACAGACACCATACCTTAAACGTGAGTCAATTTGTGCATAATATGTCCTTTACTTAAAAATGGTTTAATATTTCGAAATAAATATGTTAACGAAGAAATTTTGGATATCAATGCTTCACAATAGTATTTTCAGTTTAAACATTTATCTAAACGCATTCCAAGAAACAGTTTCTTCCCATTTAAATTTAGTATTACTAAGATTGATTTCCGAATTGTCACATTTCCTTTGCCTATTGTGAAATCGTATTACTTGTGTTTTGTAGGACTAATATAGAACTGATGTTTTCTGAAATAATTATCTAATAAGGCAGGATATACTCGCAGTTGTGTTGGATTAATTTATCAGATGTTCCAGAAACAATAACAGAGGTATCATCCGCATACATAGTGAAATGTGCAGAGGATGTTATGTGTTCAATATCATTTATATAAAAGAAGTAAAATGAGGCCCAAGACGGATCTTTGAAGAACTCGTATACTTACAACTAAACATTCTGATGTTACACATTTCACTGTATGCTGTTCAGAATGTTTTAAATTCACATACATACTGCTTTCTACCTTCAAGAAATGAGGCTACCCAATTTAAAGAGGTTCCTCTAATACGATAATGGGGCAAGTTAGATATCAATAACTTGTGGATCGACGCAGTAGAATGCCTTGCTGATATCACAAAATATTCCCACAGGACCTCTCTCGCATCAATATAGCCTAAAATCCTGTTGAGAAGGGAGAGTACAGCTGAAATTGTCGTCTTACCATTCCGAAATCCATGTTCATTTTCTGTTATTATATTATTATAAATATGAACGAGCCAAGAGTGTACCTTCACAACCCAGTTGTGATACGAGGTGTGGCAATTAAGGTCCGGGAATTTAGTTATAACTTGGAAATTGGCAACACTGCATCGTTCGTCAACGTCTCCTTTTAGTTTCAGTCTAAGGTTGAAGTCGATAGCACGTTTAGTTTGTGTTTTATTTGTATTTTTTGGTAACTCTTTTAATGGTGTCGTGAAAATGAGTGACTCAAATTACAAGCAACGTGTTGTGATTCAATTTTTAGTAAAATCTGGCGAAAAACCCTCGGAAATCCTTCGAAATTTGCAGGTGGTGTATGGAGACGAGTGCATGTCGAAAACACGCGTGTTTGAATGGGCAAAACGGTTCCAGGAGGGGCGTGAATCGGTAGAAGACGATCCACGTGAAGGAGCTCCCGTCACCTCTCGTACTGACGCGAATGTTGACCGTTTGCGTGCACTGATCACGTCTGACCGGCGCCTAAGCATTCATGCGTTGTCTGACGAGTTAAACGTCAACAAAGAAACCGTTCGCAAGATGTTACACGAAAATTTGAATATGCTAAAGATTTGCACAAAGATGATGCCAAAAGTTCTCACCCGTGAACAGAAAGACATGCGAAAATCGATTTGCGAGAATTTGTTGTCCCGCATTCGGAGCGAAGGTGGAAGATGGGACCTGGATATTTGAGTATGACCCCGAGACCCATAAACAAAATCAGCAGTGGATGGAAAAGGGTGGAGAGCGGCCAACGAAAGCGAGGATGTCCAAGTCAGGACTGAAGGCAATGTTGATCGTTTTTTTCGATATTCACGGCATCATTCATCGTGAATATGTTCCTGCCGGGGCCAGACAGTGACTGGACAGTTCTATGTGGACGTCCTGGAACGGCTGCGGGTCCTCGTTCATTGTGCAAGAGTTTTTTGGCAAAAAAGGTATTCCACGTTACCGCACCCACCCTTGCGATTTTTTTATTCCCTAAGATGAAGTCGCACCTCAAAGGAACTCATCATGGCGGCGTACAGGAGGTCAAAGAAGCTGTAATCGTGGTGCTGAACGGGTTAACTGCGGAGGATTACCAAGGGTACTTCCAATCGTGGGAGCAACGTTAGAATCGTTGTGTAGAGTTAGAGGAAAACTATTGTGAAGGTCGATAATAAAATTTTGGCGAAATTTAATTTGCTTGTTTTTCATTGACAAATTTCCGGAACTTAATTGCCACACTTCGTATATGTAATTTAAATGTAAAATAAAGAGACATTATGAAGGTATTCTGAACAACAGTTTAACATTTACTTCACTCTTTGTTGAAATATGTAGATATCAGCAAACGGCGCTCTATCAGAACTTGAATTGTTATCGTTATTATCATTGCTATTAAAACTACTGCCTGGAATGTTACAAACTCGGCACTTAAAGCTCGCATTTAACTACAACCACCTCCTCAGGTGAGCGCTAAAGCGATCCATCCAAACGATTCCCGCTCACAATAAACACGATTTGCATCGCGGCGGTTGCAGCTGCCGCCCCCCGGGGGCGAATACGGGCCCCGTCCGTCGCCGCCCGACTTAATTCCCATTCCGTCCGTCGAGGACCGGCCCGAACTAATTCAGACAGTTCAATTTGTTGCCGTTACGAGTCCGCTGCGACGTGCCCGATAATGCCGACTAATCCTGCCGAATTACAGAATAGTAAACATGCGGATCGATGGTCTAATAGGCAAATGGGCCCGCTTCCGCTTCATTAACCGCTCCGAAGGCAGATGGAGGTTTACACATGTCTTTAGCGTCGCTTTCCCTTAATAGTTAGCGCCATAAACGTTCTAAGATTAATGGCTAGGAAATTGTAACGGGACGCCTTTAGATCTGTAAAATATTGCGGCGTTTTCTGAATTATTTGAGTTTTTGGAGTAGTAGAGTTTTGTACTTGATTTAAAAAAAATTTATCTTTTAAACTTTTATCTTTCTAACAGAGGTCTACATGTTGTTTACAGTGGTTGCAAGTCTGCTAAAGTACTAGTCACTTCGGGATCCCTCAAGGGCCTAATTTGGGACCCTTTTTCTTTAGCTTATTCATTAATGACATCATAAATAATTTAACTGTGCCTTGTCAGGTGCAATTGTGAATATGCATCAATTGTTTGGTGCCCTAATTATGCTATACATGTGGATGTTCTTGAAAATGTTCAGCGTAAATTCTTAAAATATATTAGTTTTAAAGCCGATGGTGAGTATCCCTCTGTTCCCTCAATTTGAAATGCTTAATAGATTTGGTCTTGAAACATTGGAAAATCGACGTAAAAAGGCTTATTTAATTTGTTTACATAAAGTAATGCGTAATGCCATTGACTGCAGTACAATCTTGGGAATGTTGGGCTTTCATGTCCCCAGAATTGAAGCTAGACAATTTAACATGTTTTATTTGTTCGTTCAGCTTGCGAAATAAACAAAAAGGGTAACAGAATTCCCCCCCCCCCTTTTCCAACGTCAAATCCTCTTTTGCCGACAATCGCTAGTTTATGAAAATGATGAGTCGCTAATTGAACTCCCAGGTACGCAATTTGGCGTGAAGGACCATAAAGAAAACACTAAAACATAATTCCGGCTGACGAGGATTCCGTGTTTCCTCTAATGAATAGCCTCTATACAAACTCGTTCCATTATCCGGATAATGAAATTATTTAGGTACACGAATTACAAGTTTCTGCTCAAAGGTAAATTTCTAGTCGGCGAATATAGCTATCATGCATTAGGATTAAATTATTGCGTTATGTTTAATATAAACGGCAAATATAGATGTTGTCGAACCAAAACATTCATCATACAACTTCAGGTCTGTTAGCAGTCAATAAATGTTAGTGTCCTGCCTCCTTTTGGGTTGTAAATGGGGAGTTCCATGAATTTTATATTGATGTGAAATGTATTACATTGTAATCTTGCAAACATATTGAAAGATCGTAACATATGTCCGGCAGCAATAAATACATAAACATTAATAAATTGTCATAGAATGTAGTTCAGCGCGGTTTGTTTCCATGGATACAGGTGCAGGTTACGGTGGTGATGTAAACAGGCGTTTGTTTCTTGTATTTTTGCGTTATTTGTGGCATTTGTGGGTCATAAACACATATCTACTGTAAATACGGTGTAGGTAATTTCATAATTATTAGTGGTGATGTAGTCAAGTTACGGTATTGTTACACGTAATTTATTCCTTTATTTACAATATAGATCCGCCCGTGACAATTACGACGACAATGCTGTGGACTAAGTACCAGATAAATGTTTTTCCTTAAAGTAAAAAACAATGTTGTAATGCTTTCTTTCGTTGCGCTTCCTCGCTCTAGACCACATTTTTCTTTTTATTTTTTTGCTACGATGAAATATATTCGCTATATGCTGTATCGTACATAATGGCATATTTGCACGGTAAGATACACATTATGTGCTCATTTTACGAGTCTATTTTGCAACTTTATTCAATACCAATGTCATTTTAATACAGTAACACCTAATAATATTACAAATAACAAATTAACTCTTGTAAACGTATGTACTGCGTTGTCCGCAAGCATGGAAATCGTATACAGATATGAACTGCTGTTTTTAGGTGTACACGTGCGCACAGCATCTGACGTCACAGGTCGCCACAAATCATGCAATTTCCCAATTGATAGTATTGACAGTCCTCAATAGTTGAACAGTTTCCATAGTTGTCACGTTGTCCGTTTGGACTGTTTAATGCTTCGGGCACATATTAAAATGTTTTTCTGAAGAAGAAAGCGATATGCCCCAATAAACATCGAACCCTAAAATTGGCCATTCATGTTTTCTGAAGTTTCTATTTACCTTTCTCGACTTTTATGTTACTGGGTCATTAACATCATCGGAACAGTGTAATAAACATTACCAGCGACATTTCTGACAACTAATAAATTCAGAATTAATTGAAAACTCAGAGAGTCAAGTAAACACGAAACCGGTTCGTTTTTCAGAAACTTGTTGGGCGAGTGTAATCCCACTAATTTCGGCCGGCTGGATATTCACTTCTGAACAGAAACTTGTAATTTATGTAAACAATTTCATTACGGGCATAACGTAACGGGTTTGCATAAGGCCATTTGCAACGGAAGCACGGAATCCTCGTTAGTCGGAATTATGTTTTAGTATTTTCTTTATCGTCTTGTTGTTTCACACCGAACTTTCTACCTGAAAGTTTAATTAGCAGCTCCTCCTTTTCATAAATCGGTAATTATTGCCCGGGAATGGGGCCTCCCGAGAGAACAAGCTACGGGGAAGACCAAACTAATGAATTAAGAATATTTATTTTTACTGAATTTATATTCTATTGGTTATTCTACTTTAATCAGATGAAATATTGATATAAACAAAACAATGATTCATTCACTGACAATTGGGAGAATTAATATATTTTTCCTTTCTTCCATATTTATACGTTAAGATGAAAAATAACCTCCGAATCGGATCGAAATCTACATCTGTCAGAAAACTTAAGGTTTCCATCTTGTATTAACAAAATTAAACTGTAATTATCGTCTTCGCCCCTGGAGGTATTTTTTTTCTTAATATCGAGAGAGAACCCTTTTTTGCTCGAGTTCCGGATTTAATTAAATTTTCAAGAAAAAGGGGGAGACGCGTTGCATTCTGAGAAATCAAGTTCGGGATAACAGTAAACGTAGAAATTAATTATGGAATTTTTAACAAACTCGGGCCCTGTCAGAACAACCGCGGATTAAAAAGTTTACTTTCTCTGAAAAATATTTCATTTTAATTAGAATTTCTGAATATATTTCAGTGTTTCACTTTCGCCGTACAAGAAAACCTTTTTTATACGAATTTTATCAGGTCACACATTTAAATTTATTTTAAACATTTTTTCAAATGTGTCATTGGTTGGTAAACCGTGTTACGTTAAAAAAACGACGGTTAGTTTTTGGTGTAAAAACATCACTATAACGTTATAAATATGTGATCTAGAGAGTGACTCATGTTATAAACCCACTCACAATTTATAGCAGTCGTCACAAAGAAACATAACACATAAGTATGCAGCTCGTAAATTTTTCCTATAAAATCGTGTGCCGCATATCTCAAGAACATACTAGATTATACAGCTTTTGCTGCAGCAAATACTCATGCGCCAGATCGAAACTTCTATTAATTGTGACGAATTGATGGATCCACCTGTTCCATCTTCAGCGCTATCATGGGCGGGTAAATTGGGCTGAAAAAATTTCTGGCGTATCTTTCCGCTAATTTAATTATGAATTAGTTATTTTGTGTTCTTAAGAATGGAGAATCATAAACGTCCTAATTTAACGAGTGAGGAATATCGGATCTTGACATGTATGAAGGGTTTAGGGCGCGAGGTCAAAATATGAGTGTAAGTGATGTTGAAATATTATGTGGTTCATTATTAACAAAAACGTACGTGAGTAGCATATATGTATAGTGCAAGAAAGAGTGCAAAAGAAGTGCAATGCGAAACGGAAAATAATGGAAACTCGCGAAAGGAAGATTGCATTTAAAAAATGAGCTTTCGACAAAAACCAATTGGGTTGCTATATCTTTCAAGATGAAACTTTGTGAATTATCCGTGACATATGAATTATGGTATATAAATTTACGTATAAAATGAAATCGAAAAGAATATACTGATAGAAAAATACGAAATAGTGATATGGCGAAAAAAATATTTAAAATAAATATTATTAAAAGGTCGGAATATGAATCAAAAATGTATTAAATTTTGACAAAACACGGATAAATGAAGGTCATACGGAAGGCGGTACGATATGATAGTAAGTGTTAATGTGTGATCGTTATAGTGATACTGGTAATAATAAGCAATAGTGTGTATATATAGTGCAATGTATTTTTTTATCCCTATGGATGCGAAATTCGCAAATATTTGCTCTATTTATTTAATACGAATACGAATTTTGTCAACTATAAAATGTTCGATCATTTTCATCATGAAACTTTCAAGGTAAATTGTCAGAAGCTCAAAACAAACATATTAACACCACATATTAATGAAAGTAGCAATACTGATTTACAAAATTTATCAAAATTTGTGATTTTCCCGCCATAAGTAATTAAAACAAAAATTACGAAATTTTTTGATAAATCCGTCCATTTCGCATCCGTGAGGACAAGGTTAAAGTGTTAAAGTGTTATATCCGCAGAGTGCGCATCAGGTAGCAGTAAGTGGGTGGTGGTGAGCCATCGCCGTTCAAAAGGACGGCATTCCAATTTGTGGAAAGAATGACATGGGAGAGACATTTAAAGTAAACTGTTGCGCTAAATTCGCAAAAACCGTTATATCACTGTATCTACTAGATATAATATAGTATAAGATTATATAGTACAACTATTTTTTTTGTCTTTGTTGCGTATTTTTTTATATCTTGAGTGCCTTAGTTTTTTACACGTACCTTCCAATATTATTTTTTATCGATTTTTATCAAATTTAATTTTAAAACATTATCATTCACTTTTCCAGCTATTTTTTTTAATCCACACTTCCAGTGGGCGTGTCTTATTTAAAAAAAATAGTCTTTATCCGACGGAGACCGATGCGTCACGTATCAACCTCGACGTCGACGTTCAATTTTCTAGTCCACAACCCCCTTCAGGAAAACATTTCTCACGCGCCACCAATCGCCGCCCTCTTGAGGCTAATCTTCGCGAAAAAGATGCGTAAAAACCATCGAGGGCGATCAAGTGCTTTACTTATTCATGCATAAAGCCGTTGGGCACGGTCATCTCGTCCTTGAACCTTAATAGAGGCCCTCTGCCGCCCTAATATAATAGCGTCTGAGGACCCCAATTTCCCTTCCTGGATGTCTTGGACGACCGGCGGGGGATAAATAAGTGAACGGGGTCGAGGGGGGCAGGGTGGCGTGTTTTGAGAGGCGATTAATTCGTCGTTTGGGGGTAAGTTCCTTGGAAGTTCATAATTTAATCAGGGGAAGTCCTTTAACCCTATAATCTTTTTAGTCGGTCTGAATGCGGTGTTAATGCTAGTGAAATGTTGGGGATATTTGCAGTTTTGAGAGTTTGCATGTATCACTGACAAACAATTGTCTAGTCCGAGAGTTTAAATGGCGCAACTTTCCTACGGCTTTGGAACTATCTGGGTATAATTTGCATGGATGCAAAGTTTCAAATTAACAATTTCTGAGCACCTAAAACAGTTATATTAATGTGAAATAATTACGTTTAGATGGCTTAGTATAAAAAATAAAATTTGGAAATCACGATTTATTATAAGTATTTAGAAAAGAAGAAAAGAGCATTGTTATCAACTGTATACCCTAATAGAGTGGCATAGTATTACAGAGATTTTAATTGAATTTCCTACTAACAGATGGTGTAATTGTCATATAATCTAATAAATACATCATGACTATCCGCCAAATTCATTTACTTTAAATAATAAAAATTTTATAGAAACATGGTCAAGTTTCTATGCATATTATTTAATTTTATGTGAATATCTCGAAAAGTAAGAAACACCTCAGTCTATACGTTCTTGATAATGTAGTACCTATACACTTCAACCAAAAATGTATTTAATCCCTTGAAGGATTTCATAGATATGGTTAAAAAATCACAATTATTTACAATTTAACACCCTGTATCTTAGTAGGCGTACGTGATAGAATAAAATTTATTTTAGTATTATTTTGTCAAAATTTATAACCCGGTAAATGTGCATGTGTACACTCGCACAGAGACACCTTGTACATGCAAATCTCTTTAAAAATGTATTCATTCGAGCTTTATATGTTCTACCTGGAAGTTCAATGAAGAATTGCTGCAATTTCCGTATTAGGACAGTGCACTAAGGAATTATAAAATGGCAAAAAAACTGGTGGTGGGATAAGTATTTCGCTTTTCTTTTGAAGAATTGGGATGTATAATTAACTTTTACTGTGTGCTTTTTATTTCTATTAAATGCAGCTTGGATACAGTTCTGCAGTCTTGTAAAACTATGACAGCATTAAAAAAAAAATAAAACAAATATTGTGGCGACTGAGAAATGAAATGTCGTGTATAATGCTGAATAATTTAGTATAGATGCACTCCGCTAATACCGTTGCATAGAAAACTTTTTCCTATCTTATTCCTGCAAGACGCTACTACTCCCGATCCCTAGAGACTCGGGGCTCCTGGGTTTATCTTCCCGATGGAAGGGAGAACGAGGAAAAACGACCATTAGGAGTTTTAATTTACAATTTTAAAACTCAATTTATTTGTCTATTTCATACTATTTTAATATAAACAACGGCGGGACTGATTTAAAATGATTTGCGGTAGTCTATTAGGGATCAGCGCAGTTTCATTCCGAATTTGCATACATCAAAGCTAGATAGCAAACAAATAGTTTATGGAGGAAATTTAATTAGTCGTATTAAAATAAAATCGCTAATACTATTATGATTTAAATATTATATTCACTCTGGACCACTACATTTGCTAGAATCTAGAACTATCACTGACGGAAATTTGTGGTATTTTTTATGAATACACTCAAATATATTTCTAAACATACAGAGTTAACTATGGCTAAATACAAATATTTTAAGAGGGAATAGAGAAAATTAAGAATTAATGAATGTAATTCTTTAAAAATTTTCCAAACTTATTTATAGAGCGAAACATTTTTTTTCGAAACTAACCCTGATTTATCAACGACTCTGGCAACCCGTGCGTCGCGAGGTTATTTATTTCGCACGTTTGACGTTTAGAGAGTACGGTAACCAGTAATACCAAACAGTAAAATGCGTTGTTATAATTGAAATCTTGTGTGTTGACGTTGTGTTGTTCTGCAGCTTTTACAGCTTCTTTTAGATTTTAAACATTTACTAATAAACTAATTAAATAAAGGAATTTGTGTCGGATACAAATATTTTCCTATATCTAATATAATCCGCCGATTTGTTTTTTTAGGTTATCGGATAAGATTTTATAATTAAAGATTGCCGAAGTTCTCTGTTATTCTTTTCGTCCGATATTGTTAGGATAAATGGGCATTTTATTTAACTGTACGCGAAGTCAATTTTGTTGTTAGTGGGTAATCCTCACGAACTTGTAATGAGTGAAAATGTTTTGACAGTTTGGAAGAAGAGAACGGAAAACAAATGCAAAATATTGCGGTATTAACTGTCACCTATCAGATATTAATAAAAATGAACATATAATTTTTCATAATACGCAAGTCATATTTCTTGAAATTAAAAGTTACAAATTTTCAATGATGGATAAAAAGTAGTAGTAAAAACCATTCAAACGGATTCATTTGACTGAATGTTAAATAATCCAGGATTTGAATTTAGTAATCTGTCAATAAATAGTGAATAAGAAGTTTGTAAGTCGTATCCCAGTCTAAGTGCCTCATCAGTTTAAAAAATCACGAGTCGCCTTGACAAATATTTTTGGTTTTACTAAGTGCACATTTTTTGTTTTATTTAATTTTAACCAAATACGAACTTCCCAAACTAGACTTTATCACTTACGGGAAACCAAACTGAGAATTTACTGCAACGTCTATACTTACGTAGTTCTGGGCGAGGTCTGGATGGTTGGTCTGGATGCCGTCGTCGAGGATTGACACCACCACTCCTTTGCCCGTGTAGCCTTTTTGCCAGGCCGGCGCCAAGTTCATATCCAATCCGTCTTTGGCACCGCCGTTCTGAAATTAAATTAAAAAAACTTCAGCGCTATGAACGTATCCATGGAAAGGGTGACGTATATTTATGATATATTAATGGAGGTTGTTTTAAGTGCATTTGAGGAGCTTTAATAAAATTTAAATTAGAATGTACAGAAATAGTCAACTACAATAAACATAAATGACAGAATCACAATTTAAATATAAACAGGCCACTTCTTTCATGTGATCATAATCGACATGGTTTTTTGGCCTGAAGTCGTAAATTAATTTGACAGGTGCGTTACGAGGGATATTAATAAGTTCTACATCATATTAGCTGCAACACAGCATATACGAGGGCTATTTATAATATTGCTGTGCTAGATATTTAAATTTCTATTAATACAAATGTTAACACTTCGATAATAAATGCATTAGAATAGCTTGATACGTATATTAATGTATAAAGATTTGGATATTTATTATTTATTATTATTGTTAGATATACAGTATCAAGTATAAAAATTTACAAATTTATTATAATTGAAATATAACAGGCGAATTGGAATTTTGCACATCGGGCATATTGAGAAAAACATAATTAAATTTTGTTAACATTTTTCAGTCATAAATTCTGCACAATTTTCAATTTAGGAGTTTCTTTTTTATAATTATTAGATTTTATTTCTTTATTTGCAAATTTAAAAGTATAATAAATCCTAATTCTTGGATATAAGGAAAGTAGGTAAATATTTATATGGAAAGTTTGGGCATAGCTATTCAAACCTTACATTTGAAAATTCTGTTACATAATACAGACAGACGCCATATATTAAATATATACCTATACTAAAATATTTTCTACCGATATTAAATAGTCTGTAAAATTTTTGAAAGCCAATGTACAGTGTTTCGAATTAGATGCATTACAATAGAATTATCACATGAATGTTTTATAAGACATTTACGCAAAAAATATCCACGCACATATACTAGCATATTCTCTTCTCCTATAACAAATTTTGGTAGGGTTTAGTATGACAATTTCTTAAACTTTACCTTTCAATTCATATATTACATATTATTAGCGTAATAATAACTTACTATTCAAATCTGGTAATAATTTTATGGGGATCGCAGATTTTAACAAATGAATGATTCATAATTGAAATGGGCAGCACATATTCGTATATGACTATGGGCTTCTGCAGGTGTTAGTTTGGCAAATGTTTGCTCTCCGACAAAACCTAAACTATTTTTCCATTCCTGGTACCTTCAAAATGATATTTACATATTATTTAAGTTATAAGGCATTATAAATATTTTAACTAACATCGACTGAACACTAAGATCCATGACAAACCAACTATTGATCAATAAAATTAACTCACTCGAAATTTATCGGGTGCATCCAGTAGGTACAACCGTTTCACAGGACACTGAGTATCAAACAGAACTAATAGAATAGCAATAGCCGATGATCGGCAGTCGATGTTCAGTTGGAGAAGTAGAGGAAGTGGGTTGGCACAGGAAATATTGGTATGGGATGGAGATATTGCTGTTAGCATATTAAAACTGTGACAGAATTGCGTAGACTATAATTTTGTCTATTATTCATTATTTATTTTTCTTTCCTAATATCTCTCTTTCAGAGTTATATCTATATTTTATATTTTTTATGCTTGGTTCGAAGACAGCAAATTTTCCAGTTCACATTTATCAAATTTTTTTATGGAAACCTTTCGCGTGCGAGTCGCAGCTCTGAAAATAGTTTAAAACAGAATAAATCTCGTGCAAGAATTATCGGATTTTATATGTAAATTTATGGGCCAAGTTCTGGCCTGATGTATTACTCACATGTCGATAATTGATCTTGCCGACGTGCTCAAGGCAACTTGTGCCGTTTCGCCAACGCGTCCTACTTTTTATGCGTTTGCATTATTAAAATCATGTTACGTGTAATATCAGCGGCATTCTTTCTATTCGTAATCGAAAAATTATTCACTATTAACGTTGGAAAAAATTAACTTGTAAAAGATTATTACGTTACTTAACATCTCAGGTTAATCTGTTTTATAGCAGAGGTTAAAAGACGCATACAGAACATGCAATCGAGATTGTGGGAATTGATTGTACACTGATAAAAATGGGTGGAAATTTTCATTATTATATTAAGGAAAAACTAATAAAAGGAAATTTCAGAAATAATGTGGTAATACAATATTCTACTTTGGAACTATTTATATTTAGTCAATTTATTATGAGATTTTTCATATGATTTCTGTTGCTCGTGCGCACAGGTACATCAATCTAACCTCTAACCGTTTTAGTTGTATTAAGGTGTGGTAGACAAACATGTACGGTTCATTAATAAGGACTTTTTGCGAGTTATTCGTAAAAGAGTGAGTATAAGATTATATTCTGTTGCATGTTCACTTGCAGCATATGCCAATACATGTAGTAGAAACTGGAACGGTATATATTAAGATTAATCTTAATTCTGCTACAGTGCTCCTCAAAGATACTGCTCTTCACGTTTCTACGACATATCTCTTGTACGATCTGCAAACTCGCATAAAATTTTTATTTCGAAACGACGGAAGCCCGACCTACATCTTGAACATTTCACTTCACGAATCATACGCGGCGTATCGCGTTTTTAACACCGCGTTTTTTGTTAATAAAAAAATAATGACTTTGATTACCGCGCGTCTGCCTGCTGAATTTTTAAATCGAATCTCGACAAGCATCCGAAAGCGGCGCGAAGGAGAGCGCCGAACGGACTAATAGCTCATAAATATGTATCGCCATTAACCGTCGGAGAGATGTAAAAGCATAAATAAGCGAAACGCTCGTAATGGATCCCATTCCCAATCCTAAATATTATTTTGCCAACGGATTGATACCGTCGCCGCCGCCTCCGTCGACGTCTATCAGCGATTTTCCACCCTCTCACTCTGTCGAAACAGATGGCGAGTAGTCCAACCAAGACATCACACACGGAATTCATGTTGATGGAATGCAATCTGGTGGCGTGCATTAAATATATCGCAAAATGGCTGTAAAAATATTATCGCGTCTGGTTATGGGGGTTGGAATGACGTAGTAAATTACCTTTCGGTTACGTTAAATTTTTATTGAAGGGAGGGGATGGGCGGTGACGATTCGAATCGCTTCTTAGAGAATTTTGTTGTGGCAAAGTTGATTTATCGGTAAATTTAATTGGGACAAGAAATTTCAAAATAGATTTGGTTGGACATTTTAAAAATAATTTGACTTACAAGGTGATTCGTTTTCGGATGGTAGACCCTGTAATTGAATGGATATTTATATTTTACATGGAATTAGGCAACTTTTTTGTTGTGTCAAGAATCAGCCGTTTCTGAGATATTAATATTGTTACGATCGCCCCTACGCGATGCTGGTAAATAAACAAAATAATGCCGTGTATCGAGGCGCGACTGGAATATTGAGAATCGACGAGAATGGTTCGAGAAATGGATCTAGAGATGCTAGAAAATACCTGGAATCGTTCGTTCGGTCTATAAAAGAAGAATAAACGGCCTAGTCAGTCAGTCTTGAATTAGAGAAAATCTATTAAAAAATGTAGAGGGGGTAGTTCATTTTAACATCTTACAACAATACAAGGTCAATGAAAAATACTGATCTAGAAGAAATCTCAGAAGCCTGCGTGCCAAAATTCGTGCCAAATTTCAGTTCTTAATTTCAAAACGTTTGGACAAAATTAAATAAAACTTTACATTCACCCCTTCTTTAAGGGGTCGTAACTCCTTCAGGGGTGCTAAAATAAAAAAAGTTTATATAATGAACACCTGTATAATTTTAATTAGAACATTTTTACATCATTTGGAAAAATGTTAATATTGACTGGTACAGTGGGTAGTGTTTAGTTTTGACACAGGAGGTTCGGATATAAAAGTCAACAGAGAATTTTAGTTTTGTTACTCTATTCGCGGTATTGTGACACCAAAGAATTTAAATTTGATGACATAAGTGTGCATAACCATTAATCACTAGTGAATAATGATTAATCATTGATATAGTGCATTATGTACATCACTATATTTGAAAAAAAAAACAGACGAATAATATATATATTATAACTAGGTGACCCGGCAAATGTTGTTTTGCCATATGAATTATTTCTAGTGAATATTTTGGTAGTCGGCTTCGTTCTCATCCCTACTCCGTGCTGTTTACTGGGCAAGAAGCACAAACCTAGAAAAAATATAGGCTGTGCCAGTGTCATATTGCCGGCGACCGCTAATTCATGGCTGCCGTAAAAGGTCCAGAATCACTAAAATTTGCACAACCGCCAACATAAAGCAAATAAAATATCAATTTTCTGGACCTTAGGTCCCTAGAAAACGCAGCACCTGTCACGTGACCTATATCATGAACCGACGCTGTCTATATTTTTTCTAGGTTTGTGGTGAGAAGTGACCGGTAGACGCCTGGCGGATAACTGATCTAGTGATAATCGATCAGTTATCGACCAGGGTTAAAAAGGATTAAATTACTAAAATGGCTATTAAAAAATAGAGATTTATGATAGAAGGGTTGTATGTATTTTTTAAAGCCACATCATAAAAAAATTAAAATAAAAAATTTTGTCCAAAAAATAAAAAAAAATTGTTTGGGGTGGACCACCCTTATCACTTAGGGGTATGAAAAATAGATTATGACCGATTCTCAGACCTACCGAATATACATATAAAATTTCATAAAAATCGGTCAAGCCGTTTCCGAGGAGTATGGCGTCTAAAACTGTGACACGAGAATTTTATATATTAGATATAGTCGTGGACAAACAGTTTTGTCATATCATTCAGCAAACTCAGCTTTACCGGTTGTCAAAATCTGTTGAAAATGCGTCATATTCTCAAGTAAGGACATTGTTACCTTTTCGTAATATTCTCCAGTAAGGACATTCTTCACTTTGCCGAACAATACATGAATTAAATTATTATTATGCCATTTTTGTCATTGTGCTTAAACACATTTTTTTACGTATTTTGTCTCTCTGTGTTCTGATAATGAAATTTTCCTATGAAATCAATAACTTCTGCTAAGTAAGGACATTTATATTAAAAGTAAGGGCGGAGGGACTGTTCTTCCGAAATAAGTACGGATGACAACCCTATGTATACATTTAATATTCACCCTGCAAGCAGTTGTCAGTTGAGTAAATAAAGAGTTAGTTCAGATTTTAACGATGTGATACGAAATTGTGTAATACCACAGGGGATTCGAATTGCCTTTTAACGAAAATCAATCTTATGAAAGAGAAATGTTTTCATACCAAAGCTCTTGGCGGAAGTTATAAAACGCTAGAATTTTTATTCGACTTGTG
This sequence comes from Monochamus alternatus, assembly GCA_037114965.1. Classification (NCBI taxonomy): domain Eukaryota; kingdom Metazoa; phylum Arthropoda; class Insecta; order Coleoptera; family Cerambycidae; genus Monochamus; species Monochamus alternatus. The sequence goes on from CM073428.1 coordinate 20,484,852, forward strand.
ATATTTCAAATATTATTTTACAGTGTTATTCAATTAAGAAAAAGAATTACTTATTAAAAGAATTAAGAACTAAATTTTAAGATATCGGAAGCAAAAAAAAAAATAGTCTGGAAGTCCATAATACGAGTAGGGTTGTTTCTCATTAACAACAGAAAAAAGCTAACTGCAAGAGTGTCTCGACCTCGCATGGGGCGATTAAAGGGCCAGGGTAATTGAACGCGACCGATAGACCGCACGCGGGTCCTGAAATTTCACCGGCTGGGGGCGGCCGATTCGGGTTACGGGCCCGTCGCCGTCGTCTCAATTAACCGGCGACGATTTAAGTTTCCGCGGCGGTGCGCCCCTCAGTTTAAGAGGTGGCGCATCGGGTTGACGAAAGGTCAGGTCGCAGGGGATGCGAAATCCACTTAGGGGGTTTACGCCCGAGTTTAATCCTGGGAGGTATTTTCGGTGTCAATTTAGGAGGGAGGAAACCGCACCACCGTGCCAGGCGGTCCGGAGTAAAGTTTGACGGGTCATTTTCGAAAGTTGGGCGAATTGATAAAAAATTCAAGATGTGCTAAGGTACCGAAGGGGTCTAAACAAGGGAAAACTAAACACGTTCTTTTTTGCGATGTATGACACTATTATCTTAGTAAATCCTCTCTTCGTCATACTACTATTTTTCTGTTTTCTACTAGCAGATGTTTCAGCTCCCATTTTAAGTAATGAAAATCATTTACCCCGTTTTAGAAGATACAATTAGAAATTTGTATATCAGATATAGATGTGATATGTTCCAATCGGTAAATCCGTGTTTGACCCCATGATCTTCTTTGCTATTTGTTTATTATTCTCTAAGAATTCTCAACATAGTTTTCTAATGTAGAGGAAGATTTCCAACCCCCATGACGCTTTAACATCTACGTATTTGCACCGCCATCAACTAGAATGGTGGATGAGGACTTTTCAAAACAATGTCCAGAATATTCTTTGAAATATTTTAATCCAAGCTTTATTGCAGTTATTTTTTCAAAAGGATGGGAGGTACATTTTTCTGGTCTGTAAAACCGCCTGCGGGTTGCATTAGGAGGACGAAATTCAGCATATCTTTTTGTAAATAACTATCATAAGATTATAAACGTGTAAACATTGTGGTTTGATTTATTTATCAGGTCACCAGATAACTAGATGCTTATGGGATCGGATAGGGTTGATTTTCGATCTCTTTGTGTAAAAAGGAAATTATTCTTCTAGAATCTGGAAAAACATGTACAAATTATAATCAATTCCTGCTTACTATACGCCAGTTGAGTAGCGTATAAGTCTTTATTATTTTGCATTTACACTTGCGGGATTATCCGTTACTATTGGCCATTGTTGGTACTGCCCAATTTATTTATTTAGATTTTCACTTACAGAAACGACTCCATTGGCACAGTTACAGATTTAATCATTAGGTAATGCAAGCCAGTAGTAATATCCGAGAGTTTGCGGGCCGACGGTTTTGAAATGGGGCGGCATTGGCGCAGCGCAGCGGCAATGAAAAATTCAGGCGGCAATCCCGTTAAAGGGAGTGTATTTAATAATCTATTAAAGAAACGAGGAAATGTAATTTCGCAAAAAACGCCTCCTGTTTTTTCGCGATTCTATTAACCGGCGCCCGCCGTTTCGCGAGATACTCCGCTACACTGCCGAATAATCCATTTTCTGGAATTGGAAATACGGCCATATTTTCGCCCCCGGAGCGGGCTTCATTGTTATTGCATGCATTCGAATCGGACCCGGCCCGACGTTTCGTACTTATTTATATTAGACTTAAAGTATTTGCTACTGAGTACTATACCGCATTTACGTATCAATTGTGTACACAGCTTTGCAGTCATATCAAGACAGCCACAGTTTAAAATTTTCAAAATAATATGTGACTTTGATCAACAGGTTATGTTTTAGGACGAATTCCCTCATTCGATAAATCTAATTATTGTTGCTTCCAACATTTGCAGTATTTCAAAATGCTTGGTGTGTGGTTTCTTTCTGTGGAATAATAGTACTATATTTATTTATTTGAAGAAAATAGGTGTCTTAAATAACGAGCAACATTGGTTGCCGGTGTTGGCAAATAAAACGTGTCAGTCTGCCTAGAACCAAAATTTGATATTCTTATATTAAAACGTTCCAAAAGTAAAGAGCAACCAATATTGTTATTAAACAGCTTAAATAAAAATATTCTAATATTAAGGATATCTTTTATTAATGTCCTGGCAGTCTTGTTACTTTAATTAATTAATAATTTTTTTTCCAAGTATGTATATGCATAATAAGCACGTTTGCTTTTATTCTTTCCCAACTGTAGTGTATACAATTGAATACAGACAGCCTGTATTCCTTTATTTAACACCAATTCGAGTCCTAGCAGTAAAAACGTATAATTTCCATTGCCGTCGAGGCGGGCTATTCTCTGATATTCACGTCTGGATAATTGAATTTGTCGGGAAATTTTAAACGAATCTGCTGCGCGGAATTGAACGTACTGGAAGGATATTCTCGATGGCTAAATTATTTAGATTCGCTCCTTGTACGTAGCGCAGCGCCTACGTATAAATACTAGATTCACAGCACGACAGGAACACGGAAAAATTGATGCTGTTTAACAGAAATAATTTGAAAACTTTGCAAAAACTACCCAAATATTTGCAGCAAATAGTTGTTTTTTTTATGCTGAAACTACTTGGGCAGCGATGTAACGTAATCAGCCCGCGTACTTTTTCTCAAAATTCAATAATATTTTTTTTCTGTGACGGGAAAAAAGTTTGACATTTTATCTTGACAGGGAACAGGTTTGTTGTAAGAGCTTTCAAAATAATTGTTACTCAACCCCCATTGCCATTTAAATATTTTGGGGTGATGCTTACCCTTGCTTGGGAGTGAAAGTGGCGGAGTCAAAAATACCAGCAAATAATGTCTCCCTTTAATCTAAAATCGACGGGTCTGAGCGTTTTTCTACAATCTGGACGCAATTTCTGAAAATGGCTGTTTCGTATTAATTTGGCCGCCCTGTATATACAGATATAATTTCAACGATTCTGAAATGGTAATGTCAGAGAGATGTAAATTGTTTAAAATATCGTCTTCTTCAGATGACGACAATCCCTCATCGTAACACATTCGGAATGTTGCAGTTTGTAATAACGACTAGTGACGATGGTGAAAATAGCTTACGTTCTTAAAAGTATTGCTACGTTCATCTATTAAAGATATTACAAAAAATTAATTTGAATTCGCGAAGTTGCCGATTGGAAAATTGATGCTTTCGCCATTGCATTAATGTATGTTTTACATTTTTGCTACCTTAAACAGTAAGAAGAATCAGAAAAAAATAACCGATTATATTTTTCAAATATTCTATTCGAATACCTAGGACCTACACCATTTTCAAAATTTCGTATACAGAAATGCATAGGCGGTTTAAAAATCAATAATCGATCCCGTCACAGGAAATTTTAAGGCTGTAGTTGTAACATTGGTTGGTCTTTAACATTATTATAATTAATTCTCCCTCTTGTCTCCCCCTAATGGACTCAACAGACACGCGAACTTTCAGGAGATCGAGAATGATTTATAGGGAATCTTTGGTGCCAGGTTAGTGGTTATTGGTGTCACATCCCGCAGGATAATGGTCCATTCAGTTTTGATCCGGGACACCGCAGACGTCGGCGTCGGGCCGGACATCTCCTTCACAATGTCGCTCGCGGCGAGAGGCCAACCGGGATCTCCAACGGCTTCAATGGCGGCCGATATTGGCCGCCGGTGAAAAAGTTTTTCTACACCCGTGATGGATGACGGGGAGCGGGTCCGCCAGAAGGCGATTCAATACAAATAGACGTTTTTTTCGCCGTGTAACGAAGTATCTTTATTGTATTTCTGTAGGATTTCTCGAAAGAGCTAAAACGTGTACCCTCTTTAAAATTGACGGAAGAGCGTGTATTGTAACTGGGACAATTGGGTCCAACGAAAAATTTGGTAATAGCATAGCTGAAACCATATAATTTAGACGAAATAAAATCGTAAGTACGTTCAACGTTCCTAAAACTTTTGTAGTCGGCGTATACAGAATGATTTAGTCATAATGTCATTAATTTTAACCACATATTAAATCCTAATAAAAACAGAAAATCGAAAAAAAAAATCTGTCGACATTTCAAAAAATGAGCAAATTACCTCAAAAATCAGTAAAAATTCTCTGGAATTGCTTGCAGCAAACCCTTGCACCTGCAATACATTTCCCCAAGTTCTGACTTTGGACGCAATTTGTTTTACATTCATCAATTCGCAATTAGAATAGAAATGACACACTTCAACCCTAATGCACGCACTAAAAATTAAACTGTTTATCCAAATTTGACAAACAGCATAACATATAAAAATAAAAGTTTCAATTAATATATACATGCAAGCTCAACAATAATCAAGTAGAAGCGAAAGAAGACAGGTTGAATTTGACAGTTCGGTCTAGGAATATTTGGGTATGCTAGTAACCATACAAATTACAAAATTATTCCCCAGAATTGCAGAAAAGCTGCAATAAAAAAAGATCTGGTCTGTTAACTCTTTGTCCAAAATAAACAATTTTGGATTGTCCGCAAATGTTTTAAATGAATTTTGCAATTGGTTTTAAAATCAAAGTGCGGATGATCATAGCTTTGTTAAAAAGTGCTATGGACATGTGTTGTTTTTTTTGTAGGTATTTGAATATTCAACAGGTAGTAGTACTACTATAATAATAATAATATCTCTACCCCTCATTCTAATCACAGGGATTAGCCCAGAAGTCGGAGACTTGTGCGGGAGAGGGGGCGGCATATTATTATTAAGCAGGCCGCATTTGCGCCCAGGAACGACTTACGTTGGTAGACCCTAACCACTATTCAGTACAGGAATGAGGGAAACCTGGAAAACCTCATTAATTGGGGGGGTAGTCAAATATCAACCAGTATCAATCTCTCACATTGACCTAAGCCAACATTCTTCCACCCTACCAGAGAGGGCGCCAAACCTCTCCACGAATATAGCTTACATACGGTCTACCGGCAGCTGGGCTCGAACCAACTCCGATCTAGTCACCTCGATTCAAGTACTGACGCCTTAAACCGCGCGACCACTGACCGACATCACTATAATTTGACACATAGCGATTTTCCGGGTTGTTATGCCGTGACCTCGGTAACTGGTCGCTGCCAGAAATAGAATTAAAGTGCATATCCCTAGCCTTATTCGGGATTCTTTTACCTTCCCTGCTTGGAAAATCACTATGTATCAAATGATAGCACCGGCAATGAAAGCCTAAAAACCAGTAGTACTACTACTTTTTTATGTAGCTACAAACTGAATAATTAAGTGAACAAGACGTATTAAAACTAATCAGTTGTAATAACTTAACATTCAAAACAATAATTCATTTCTACGATGCGGGTGTTTATTCATGTATCTAGGTAAAAAAGGTCTGTCGTTGAATACGTAGTACTGGTTATATGGCAATAATCCGGTAGGTTGCCGGATTGTTTTTCACTGAATGTGTTTCACTGTTTTTTTGTCGATAACACGTAATTTTCTTGTACTTACTCAGTCAGTATTTAAATAGGAAAAGTGTTTTACCTCTCTAAATAATTTAGTCTAGTGAGTATTGGTATTTTTATATCACTATTTATGTAATAGATATTTGATCCTTAATGAAACTTATGTTAATTGCTTACTTTAAGAAAGTAATTTATAGCATTCATTACGTACTTTAATATTACATTAGTAGGAAAATATTTAAAAACAGGTTAAGCTCGCCGTATTTCTCGACGTAAAAGTATCAAATTTGTGCTGTTTTTAGGTATAGAAAACGAAAACTAAAACACGTAGAAAAAAGTAATATCAAAAATAAAATTCTTGATGTTTTGTTTATCCATTTTTGATATTTAAATTCTCCTCAAATAAAATAACTTTTAAAAAGCATTTTTAAGTTACATATATTTTGCTATTCTAATCCCACATTTTAGCAATTATGTTCACATACTTATAAACAAAAGTGAGCCATGTTTTCCTGTATTCCCTTTAAATTATGATTGAATCGCCCTGTATAGATAAATTCTTCTACAGAACATCATGACCCGTGATAAATTTAACCGTGATGACTTAACACGATTTATTTTTCAAATAGTAACCGTATTTTTTCCAAACAATTCCCTTTTCAGATCCTTCTATTCAGCGGGCACATCACATACGGCCAAAATGCATTATTTACGGCGTCTTCTATATCACTCTTAACGTCTCGCTGTATACACGCGCGAAGGATTCGAGTCGGACGCCATTGTCCGGTAGAAGTGTCAACAAAATTAATGTATTTATGCCCTCCGTCTGAAATACGAACCCGCGGGCTTTATCTGCTTTGTCTTAGGCCTACGACAAATAAAAAATTATGTTCGTCCGACGTGAAACTTAGTCGCTGGCAGTGTATTATGAATAATGGACCACTACGAGAAGTTTCTGATGTCCCACAATTTCTTTTTGGGGGACACGTTCAAATGTACCTCTTACTGTTCCGTATAAGCGTAAGTAAATCAAAATGTTAATTATACATTAATAATTGTAAATAGCTTAAGGGCTATATTTTAAGAACGTATTGACCAATTGTTTTGAAAATTTGTAGTGTTCACGTCACAACGACTAGGGGGCGCTAGTTATACTGTACTGTCGATGTAAAATATGCATACTTTTGGTATTTTACACTTTTGAATTTTTAATAATAAACTATGGAACTACCATCAATTCTAAATAGAAAAGGTATACCTGTTACAATTGGATAAACCGTTTTCGAGAAACAGACGATTTGAGTTTTTGACATTCGGCGGGATTTAAATTAGAAAATTAGGGGGTCTTAAGATATAAAAACTAACAATAAGACGAACACTACAACAACTGAAAATTGTATTATGCATATCTTAACAAATTATTAATCATAAAAGATTCTTGAAGTGACCACAATGCACTTTCTTAGCCTCTTACCTAAATTTTGTTTTACGTTGAATAAAATTCTATGTTGCTTGATAATATTAACCGATTCTTGAATTTTTTGCCACAGTTGTTCTTTACTATTAATAATGTCCTTGTAAACTAAAGATATAATATAGTAAAAGTCAAAATCCAGCGGATTTAAATCAGGGCTACGTGCTACGAACTTCGCTGCCGCGTCCAATGCAACGTTGAGGAAAATTTCTATTAAGATATTCTCTTACTCGTCAGGGGTAATATGCAGGTGCACCATCATGCAAAAACCAGAAGTTCTGCAGTAAATTTAAGGGAATATCTTCAAGAAGCAGTGGCAAGTCATTAATTAGAAAATTTAAATATTTTTCTCCGTTAAGTGGACGTGGTAGTACTAACGGCTCTACAATATTATCGGAGAGAATTCCATCAAAGATTGATAGACAACTCTTGCTGAAAATGTACTTCTCTTGACTGATGAGGAGTTTCTATTACCCAAGAATTTCTCCAATTAAAAATAGCTCGTCTGGTAAATGTAGCTTCGTCCGTAAATAATATTTTATTATAACAAATTTGGTCATCATTTTGTTGCTGGCGAAGTAACTGTTCAAACCATAACCTAGCTAGAGGGTTTTGTGGCGTTAAATGCTGAACTGGAGTAAAATGATAAAGATACAGTTTTTCTTTGTGGAGTATTCTGTTAACGGAAGACTAACTGATGCCAGTAGCTGCCGAAATTTGACGTAAAACATCATCTTCTTGGTCCCCTGTTAATATTTTCGGCCTTCCAACGTCTCTTTTCGGGCGAAATGATCCTATTTTAGCTAATCTGTACTACAGTCTCTTATGGCCGGTTTCTCAACATTTGGCCCAATCGATTCGATAACTATCGAGTACATAAATTTATCAGACCGATAACTTTATATTGGTTTCTGAACGCATGCCTTCCAAATTTTGTTGAATACATAACAGTTGAATGGATATCTTAATATCTGCAATAATCATAGAGAGAGCTAGCAAATGCACAACTGTTTGCAGATGCCATTTATGGAAGTAAGACACTTTCAAGAAATAATTGTAGATGGCGCCACTATCGGCTACCTAATGATATCACATCACATTAACTAAATAAAAATATATACAAACCTGTTGCATAAAAACGAAGTTATTAAAACCTTTTCTAATATTGATAGTAAATTTGTTCTAGTACTAGAGACTTGAATACTATCTCCTATTAAATCTATCAGTAAATTTACAATTTCTTTCGTTAAGGTCGCCGTATTTCTCGCCGTAAAATGATCAAATTTGTGGTTTTTTAGGTACTGAAATTTTTAAAAATAAAACGCGTAGAACAAAAGTAATATCAAAAATAAAATTACTGATGTTTTGTTTATCCACTTTTACTATTTAAACTCTCTTCAAATAATATAATAACTTTTAAAATGCATTTGTATGACACACATTATTTCGCTATTCTAACCCTACATTTTAACAATTATTTTCACATACTTATAAACAAAAGTGAACAATGTTATATGCAGAAATATGTAAGTTTATGTTATAACAATGTTTACATCTATAGCTGAATTTAAAAAAATACGCATTTTGAAAGTTTTCAGTACCTAAAAATTTGCTGGATAAATCGCTTTTTGACGTTATACATTGATTTTATTTCGGTACCTTTGAATATTCGCTGGTGGCATGAGATAACATTGTTGTTATTTGCTAAACTCTATATTATTCAGTTCTTAAATGTCTAAAATTACTTCTATTTGTAGAAAACACTATTTCAAGAATACGGCGCCCGTAAACCTCTCTCGAAATTCTGTCCCTTTATTTTTCATACTAGTTTTCTCTTTCACGATAACGTCTTGACGGTTCAAGATATCTGACCATATTTAAATATTCTTCATCTGAAGAAGCAGACGAATCAGAATTTTCCATTGCACAAAGTAATTGTCACGAAAATATAAAAAAAGTTGGATTAAGCCTTACAATAAAGATGTAAACAAGCAACAGCTAAATCGCTGCGCGCGTGCGTTAATGTTTATTGGACAGATATCTTGCCATTTTTCTTTGGATATCTGTTCGATAATTTATGCAATAGATAAGCATTATCGAATGGTTCAGAAACCGAATTCATGGGATATCTCCAGTTTATTTAATAGATATCTACTAGTTGAGAAACCGGCCATTAATAATCTACGATCGGGTTGTCTGTTCTCTCGATATAATCCCAAGTACCTCGCTGCTACACGGCGACCACAAAAATTTTCTTGAGCAAGGTTCGAAACATTATTATGACAGGGCATTTTAAATATAAAAAATAACAATAAAAAACACTATTGCCTAATCTATGAATTCAGTGACATTGACAGAAACAATATGGTATTGTAATGACAGCTGTCTACTTATTATTTCCACGCCTACTACTTTGGAAAAAATAATTTTTCAATTTAATTCCCGCCGAATCTCAAAAACTCTATAAACTATAGTTTCTCGAAAATGATTGATTTGTAACAGGTATACCTTTTCTATTTAGAATTGAAGATAGTTCTTATTCAAAATTGTAAAATACAAAAAGTTAAACATATTTTTACATCGACAGTGCAGTAAAACTAGCGCCCCCTAGTCGTGACCTGAACACTGCATATTCGTAATTGCCATCTCAAAAAACATAAAACTACAAATTTTCAAAACAATCGGTCCATATGTTCTTAAAATATAGCAAAAAATCGAAAACATGTTTTCAACGTTAACACCCTGTAGAATGAAAAGGAGGAACAACTGAATAAGGCATGTTGAGCTCAATCACATTATTTTGACATTAACCATCTGCCCTTAAGCTATTATTAATGACTCACCCTGTATAGCGCCATGGGTTAAAAAAGTGTGGCCTTATTAGCAATTATTATAAATGTAATGCGGTGTAGCTCGCGACACATTTTTCTCGGAAAAAAAAAACACAAAGAGGCGGCAGATTCGGTGTACAGCTACATGAAAAATGAATTTCCATCAGGGCGCTTTAGTTGCTTTATTAAAATAAAAATAACTATATTAATTAACACAAGACACTTTAATAACTGTACTCTGGCCGGGGATATTAATGACCCTGTTACGGCGCCGGGGCAGGACGCGACACGCTAATGAAAAAGGAAAAAGGACAAAGCAGATGTCAAATCTTTGCCGCGCCACGTCAGCACCTCGTTTTTAAATATTCGTGTTGACACGACGCGGAGTTTATTACACATTAAAATTCCTCTTTAAAAAGGAAAATAAAATACACCTTAATAACTTTCTCGTTTCTCGTGAAGTGGTAGGTATTAAAGAATTCATATTTGTTACGAATTAAATGATAAATTGATGTAAAAATTCAAATGACGGTCGACTGAGGTGCGTTATAGGCAGTTTTGTATAGTGAAGAACGTTCATATTTTTAATAATTTGCAGCTTATGGATATGTTTAGGTTTGAAAATATGTGAAATCTTTTTAGTCATGGACGATTCACGGGAAGAAGATTTGACATTTTAGCGTTTCCAACCTCACATCCATTTTAAATTATCCCCAGACCCGATATATTTAATATCGAAAAACTACGATTTAGGTCCACTTAGCTCATCTGAACGTTTCAGTGAACCAAATTGCGTCCTTCCACATCATAAAGAAAACGAGTTATGGAGGGCCCACAGAAAAAAGATTTGATATTTTAACTTTTTCAACCCAATCACATTCATGACTCTTTGTTCGTGGCATACCTATTGAGTAGCCAGTGAGTATAAGATGTATGCATTTACTAACACACTCATATCCCTCTGTCGGTTATTACGGAGCGCAAATATCCACGGTTTTTTTGTTGGTGGGTGGCCTTATTTATGGCATAGTCTCAAAACAGGTATATGCCTGGTGGCACCGCTGACGATTAACCGTGGCTGTTTGCCAGAGATTTTTCAGAGATACGGCGCGAAGCGAAAGGAAGCATTAATTAGAGTTAAAAACCACTTGGTATTGTCCCTTCCGTCGGTTTGTCCTAGTGAATGGGCACATATGTCGAAAAACTACTACAAATTTACAGATGAATAAGAAATAAAATATATAACAATACACGCAAGGTAACGGTTTTTACTGGCTCCAGAAGGTGATTCTTAGTAGTGTTATACAGGGTGATTTAGAACTTATCTAAAAACATTTGGGAATAGATGTGTCATGAAAAATGGAGTCAATATCATAAACAAAATTCTTGTAAAATCCTTTTAGTCCCCGAGAAAAAAAATATTGATATTCTAGTAGCTTCAACCTTTACATCGCTGGGCTACTGTAGTTTCTAGCCAGGCCATTTCAAATATCAGATTACTTATCCTATTAACCTTTTTGTGATGCAAGTATTTACATTAGTTTTTTAAATATCAAAAGTGGCTTACGTCTATAGCAACTCGCAGTTGATGGATATCGTTTTAATTTATGGCGTAATAAAAATGAATTAGCAGAACGATTTCCCAGTAAACATGCTCCAAATGCAGCTACTTTTACAATGGTGTGTAGTGAGTGCAAGTGTAGTACAAACGCAAGCGTGAAACAGGAAATTTGTAACCGAACCGTGGAAGAGATGGAGGTCCAGGGCGTCTACGGCGTATTACAACAAGCATTAATACCAAGAAATTGGACGAGGAGGACCGGTACCATGGCCGCCACGATCTCCTAATTTTAAATCAATTGGACTTATTTTTGTAGGAATATTTAAAAAATGAAGTATATTGCACCGAAGTGGACTATTGATGATTTACGCAAACGTGTCATAGCTGCTGACAATAACTTACAAGTTCAAAACGGACAAGAAACAGAAACATTTCTGTTAGTTTGTAAAAACTGGGTATCAGGTATGTCAAACTATTTTACTAATTAAAATCACAAATTAATTCTATTAATAATTAATAACAGTAGCGGCAAAATCAGTTGAATTTGTTGTATAGAAATAGGTGCTGTAAAATGTAATTTATTTATTTCCTTGAGAATTCCTTTCAATTTTTTGTCCGGTCGCCGATTATACCCCTTATCAGGTTTTACAATGGATCAGTTTCCAGTGCCGTGCGGAAGGGTATTTTTAAATCATTTTTGAACTGCTCTTTTTGATTTTATTTTTACAAAATTGTATTTGTAAGAATACTCTGTGCTTTTAAACATTTTTTTTAGATACGACGTAATTCTGAAATCAGTCGCTATATTGTTGGGAATTTTCCTTACTGTCATGTAATTTCCACAGTTTCAATAAATTTTATAACTTTCGTAACGTTGGCAAAATCATTCCAGACAATAAAAATCGCCCCCGTCGCTTAACTACCCTATAAAGCAGTATTTCACCGAAGTCGCATTTGAAAAAAATTCGAAACGCAGTTCCGTGACAAACGGACATATTTCGTACAGTAGCGAAGATTAGCGGGTGGCTTGACTCCAAACACATAATTCATAATATCTAGCTCGACGAACGTAAACCGTCGCGATCCTTTAAATTATCTCTCGATCGTTTTGATTGGATTGAGCGCTAACAGCCGCACGTTATAGGCGGCGCTCGCGACCCTCTCGCGCGTAAATTAAGTTCCAACAATGGTTTTTATCGGATGCTCATCGCCGACAAACCTCTTAAAAGTTTATGTGAAACTTTGTGTTCACTCGGTCGCAGTTGCTCTTGTCACTATTCATCTGGCGCTCATCAAAAGTTGGCTGTAATATTCATTAAAACTTGAGCGCGTAATAATGATACCTAGACAAATGAACTTTGTTTTACACGTGTATAATAAACTAGCGACAGTGGCGTAGGACCAGGAAAATTAATTCTTAGATGTTGCAATAATAATTATTAAATTGTACTCCACTGAATTTTGTTGCATTCTTGGAATAGTGTTCATCAGAAGAAAGCAAAAAAGTCAGTAGTAGGCTAAATTCTTTTCACTATTTCACTCATAGAGGAATTACAAATCCTCACAACTTTCATGAATATTCCGATGTAAACCCCTATGGAATAACTCCTAGACATTTTCGATTAAATGAAGAAATTTATTTGGAATTTCTGCAAGATACTCTCCTTGGTTTAATGCACAGTAGTACTACTGTTGTAGACTGTTGTGAATTTGTTGTATAGAAGTTTCCAAAATGGTTAGGACGAGGAAATAATTGACTACTACGATCGTCAGACCTCAAGAGTAAATTTCAATTTTCGATAAAGAGTAAATTTATGTCTCAGAGAAATTGGTGCCAATTTATTTAGTTTTAATTTATTTTTTTTATATTTTTATTATAAACTGCTAAATTTTAAAGACAAAGCCTACTAACTTTTTGATTTCTTCTAATAAACACTATTAAAATCTTATTTTAATTTAAATTCTGCACAGACTATTACCATTCCTTTTAAATGGAAAAAAGTTTGGTATAGTTTTTAACCCTCAACGAACACCTTGTAGTGTTTCAATCGACTTCAGCTCATAGACAAAGGAGAGATACAATAATAAACCTAAATCAAGTACCAAATTTGGTTATTCCAAGTTAAAGCAATTCGAAGATATTAATTTTTTTTTCGAATTATTTGGCACCACTTGAAGCCCTGTAACTCCGCCTGTAGTCAACTTTGTAGATAGGTATGGGTATGTTTGGTTAAATTTCAATATTTTTGGACACATACTACATACATCTCTGCCATCGTCAGTTAAAACGTCCTAACTGCCAAATTCTTAAATCTGAAATAATCGAGTTTTTATAAAATGTGTTGCGCAGTCCTTGTTTTTTATAATATACTAATAATTTTTTTCTGCAATATAAGTATGCAAATTATTTATTTAATAATAATAAATGGACACGATTTTTTAAAAATTTTTTAAAAAATTTTAAAAAAACGTCAGATAGGACTTTTTAACTTAGTAACACATAGGCAATTAAAAATATTTTACATTTTGTAAGGTGTTTATTGAAATGTTTTCTTCAAAATAAAGTAGATTTCTTAAGTTAAAAAAACATTACTGTTATACAAGTAATACTTACTAACTCGCTTAATCGAAATCAATTTCAATAGTAGTTTATATAATAGTTTCAGAAACAGCAATTTCTTTTCAAAAAGTCGTTCGATTTGCAGGAATAATTGGTCGTAATTTTGAAATTAAATTATTTTTCCTTTCTAAAGATATGCCTCTACATTTATCTTTACAAGGAGGTTTTGATATATTCCTCCCTAATACAATGTAGCAGTTAAAACATTCAGAGATATAAAATCTTCCGAAAACGAATTTTTGTAATACAATACATTTTCACCCTTTGTGAATTTCAAATGCACCATTTTTGAAGATATGGCTTTGGAATTATTTTTTGTAATTTATATTTAGACGAACTATCTTTCCACAAGAAAAAATCCTGCAAAGTCATTTCCTTTATATCTACCTTTGATGAGTTTGCCGTTTGCACAGTTTTTTTAAAATTATCAAAATAAAAAACCTTTGATTGTTTTTTTAGGCTTAATTCCACCTGGTGGTGGAAGGAATCGGTCGACATAAAGATGTGACCGGAGTGAAAATATTTTACTTCCAAATTTTGCATTTCATCCTCTGTGCAATTTATGACGTAAATAAAAAGACAAAATAGGGCTCAATTTTTATTTCGGGCTGCACAGTTGTCAAGCCATATCGTAATATTTTTTACGTCCCTATTATTAAAAAAAATGCATAAAAAGTAGGAACTAAGTCTTCCTTATTTCGCCTATCTTTAAAATTTAAATGAGTTAGGATTATTTATTTTAGTAAATGGTAAATAGGAAGTTTTGATTAAGCAAATTCGTATTTTTTGACATATGACAATCAATTTAAGAATGAGAGTGAAAATATTTTACTTCCAAATTTTGCATTTCATCCTCTGTGCAATTTATGACGTAAATAAAAAGACAAAATAGGGCTCAATTTTTATTTCGGGCTGCACAGTTGTCAAGCCATATCGTAATATTTTTTACGTCCCTATTATTAAAAAAAATGCATAAAAAGTAGGAACTAAGTCTTCCTTATTTCGCCTATCTTTAAAATTTAAATGAGTTAGGATTATTTATTTTAGTAAATGGTAAATAGGAAGTTTTGATTAAGCAAATTCGTATTTTTTGACATATGACAATCAATTTAAGAAATTTGAACAGGCAATATAAACACTTAGGACGTTCTGATGTAGGAAAATAGATAAATATAGTATCGAACTACTAGAAAATATATCACACGGAAAATTAGAAAAAAATGTAGTTAGTACGTTTTAACTAACGAGGGCAGATCTGCTCTGTGTCGGTTCTTATGCGGATCACTCTGTATATATACAGGATGTACCAAAATTAGTGTGCGATAATCTTTCAGCAAATATTACTACTACCAATATTAGACAATTTTTTTCATATAAACATAAGTGTGCACATAACATAAGTAATATAGGTTTATGAAACAATTTGTATAGAAATTTGTAGCGACCATTTTCTATTTTTCTACATTTACAGTATCGCCATCCGGTCTCTTTCCGGCACTAATCCTCTTAAACTAACCTCAGGTGCGGCGGTCGCTGATTAATCGAGTTAGCATCGACTAGGTGCACACCGTATTGTTAATTCCTTCGCTATTTAGGCCGTCACTTCTGCCGTTCTGCGCCGCCGGCAACGTTCTAACGGCCCCCAAGGTACGCCGTTAATCGTCCCTAATCCAATTAAGTGTTAATCTGATGGCAAGTCCGCGACGGAGACTGGAAATCGGTCCGCGGTCGGCCGCAAGGGGGTGCGCGGGCGGGGGTACCATAATTGGCGACCCCGCCGGTCTCGGTCGGGTAAATATTTTTTCTCGTTCGCCGAAAAAACATTCGGAAACTCCGTTTCTTGTCGGCTACTTATTTCTAGCGGGAGTCCCGTGGGAAGCTGGAAGGAAGCGAGAATAAATAAGAAAGTAATTTGGTGGTGAGGAATAAGTTTAGTACCTATATTTATATACTCATGTGTTTGTTAACTTATAAAGACATTATGTTGACTGACGAAGCAACAGGTCAGAGAGTCTTTAATGTCATTAACATTCCCTGCAAACGGTTTAGAAGGTTTAGATTTCTTAGTGTTTTGAGAGACATATTGCTCTCTTCTTCCGCAACTCGCAGAAAGAAGACTTGGGCATTCGACTACGTTTTATAGAAAACTAAAACAACAAACAGAAAGTGCCACAACATTAAACATTATTGTTTTTCGAGTTGAAGAGCATCTTTAAAATTTCCTAATTCTGAGAATTTTAAAATGCACCTATATTATAAGCGAAGACAAAGTGTCTTCGGGAGTACTTATTGGATTGCGTCTTAAAGTTTCTCTTTGAGGATAGTGGCCAGAATGTAATGTTACGCGATTTTCCTAAAATAACTATATTCTTTCGCTGTCTTGCAAAACAAGACAACAGCTCCTTGTCTTGTTCTTCCTCGATGGAAAATAGGGTGGTATCCAAAAATTAAATTCTATATAACATATTACATAAACTGAATTTTTATAAAATATAGCCAATAAATATCGCAATTTGATCCTATTCAGCTGAATCCACAGTTTTTTTTTATCAGAACAGTAATGAGAATGTATTATTATTTCAAATATGATCCTATAGTGAATGTATGTAGATGCATGATAATGGTTATTTCTAACTGTACTTAATAAGTATTTAGTAAAAGCAAAGTTTACTGATTAAATATAAGTTATACCACTCTCTGTCGGCACTTTGACGTTTTGAAATCAAAGTCGTACCGCCGCACGTAAATACTGTCGCAAAAATGGCCATTTATGAGGGACTTAGAAAACTGCTGATGCAGACCCACTTCCCAGGATCCACACCGATGGAACTGGAAGAATGGTTAGACGAAACTGAGAATCAACCTTCGGTCATGGAATGGCAAATTGCCAACCAGACTGTTACCAAAGATAAAATAAGATGGGCAGTGCAAACCTTTTCACCCTTCAAATCACCAGGCATTGACGGCATTTATCCAGCCCTTTTACAATGGGGCTTGGATGCTTTAGTGCCGCACCTGGAACGGATGTTTAGGCTGTGCCTTGCACACCTCTACATTCCGAAGATTTGGAGGGAAGTGAGGGTTGTGTTCATTCCCAAAACAGGTAGGTTGGACTACACCACCCCAAAGGCGTATCGGCCTATCAGCCTGTCCTCGTTTCTGTTGAAAACGATGGAGAAGCTGTGTGAACGATACATAAGGGACAGTGTACTGATGGGTAGACAGTCACACCCTAACCAACATGCATACACTCCAGGGCGATCTACCGACACTGCCCTTCACCAAGTGGTGGGCAGGATCGAAAAATCACTGGACAATAAACAGTCCACCCTGGGAGTATTCATAGATATAGAGGGAGCGTTTGATAAAACAACCTTCCCCAAAATCAACTCAGCCCTTGTGGAAAGAGGAGTCTCTCCTACCATCTGTGGTTGGATATCAAATATGCTCACTAAAAGAGCCATACAAATCAGTGTGGCGGATGCCTCCGTAAGAGGCATTGTTGCGAGGGGCTGCCCGCAGGGAGGTGTTTTATCACCACTGCTGTGGAACTTGGTTCTGGACAGTCTCCTGCATCGCCTCAACTCGGAAATTGGCATCTATACCATCGCTTATGCCGATGATCTCACCATGCTGATTAGTGGAAGGTTTGAAGGGATTCTTTGTCAAAGAATGCAAACAGCCCTAAGAGCCGTTGAAGAGTGGTGTGAGGACCATGCTCTGTCCGTCAACCCCAGGAAGACGGAAATGGTTCTCTTCACGAGGAAGAGGAAAATGGGGCCCATAAAGGCACCAACTCTCCTAAACACTACGTTAAGCTTCGAATCGGATGTGAAATACCTAGGAGTCACACTTGATTCGAAACTAACATGGAATCTTCACTTAGAGAGAAGACTAAAAAAGGCGTACATATCCTATGAGCAGTGCCGCAGAACCGTTGGTAAAACCTGGGGAATGAAACCAAGGGTGGTCATGTGGATATACACTGCCATTGTGAGACCAATGTTAGCCTATGGAGCTGTCGTCTGGTGGCCGAAAGTTCAACAGATGACAGCTAAACAAAAGCTCAGCCAGGTACAAAGGATTGCCTGCCTAAGCATAACTGGAGCTATGCGTACGACACCTACCATAGCAATGGAGGTGATGCTATGTCTACCACCTTTGGATATTTATCTAAGAGAAGTGGCTGTGACAACTATGCTTCGCCTCAAAAATACTGGTATTATACCTGAGGTAGGATGTGGAGAAGCTAGAAGTCGCCTGTGGAGTGGGGTCGTCAGAAAGTTGCCCCTTTTGCAGGCAGACAATGACAGCATTCCTCCCAAGTTTGTGTTTGACAGACCCTACACGGTACGTATCAGAACCGAGGAGACCGCCAGTGAAGATGTTATTAACATCTACACGGACGGGTCAAAAAAGAAGGAAGGTGCAGGATGTGGAATTTATTCCGGATCTTTGCATATTCGTTATCAGTGGGCGATGGATAGGCATGCTACCGTAGTACAAACGGAATTAGCAGGTATAACCATAGCCGCCAAAGAAATTGCCCGTAGAGATATAACTGGCAAAATCATCAGAATCTACACAGATAGTAGACAATCACTACTGATCCTACGTAATCATAAGATAATAACTAGATCAGCATGGGAATGCCATCAGGCACTAGTAGTGGCCTCAGCTAACAACAGCGTATCTGTACGCTGGGTAAAGGGACACGACCGGTGCAATGGCAATAAAGTAGCTGACAAACTGGCTAGGAGTGCATCGGGTCTGAATATTTTTGGACCCGGTCCCTCCAGTATGCTTCCGTTGTCAGCATTTATTGAAATTATCAAAGAACACACCCACAAAGAGTTTAAGAAACGTTGGGATGAAGCAAATGGCTGTAATTTGGCAAAGGAGTCCCTAGGGTACCCCTGCAAGGATACAGCCAAAAAGTACCTGGCTATGACTAGGACAAGCCTCCGTCTAGTGACAGGTATTCAAACTGGACACTGCTGGTTAAGAAAGCACCTCTATAACATGAGGAAGTGTGATACACCTCTTTGTAGGGGCTGCGAACAGGAAGACGAGACAGTGCTCCATGCACTCTGTGAGTGCGCTGCCATCTCGTCAACAAGAGAGTCCGTGTTGGGAGAGCGATGGCCTTCTATGGCCTACATTAGAGAGATCCCCCTGAGCAGCGTCACCACCTTTTTCTCCTTATTAGGTTGGCTGACGGCTCAGGTGGACTGATCTCCTAATGGGAGGAGGTACAATGGGCCCAATGGGGCTTAAGTGCTGTAGCCGTTTCGCTACCCTCCCCCTTAATTCCAGATTCCAGATTCCAGGGACTTAGAAAAAATAGTTTCTTTTAAATTGGCAAATATTTATATAAGAGGGATATTTCAAAACTGTGATGTAAGGTTGCTTATTGTATAAATAAAATATTTGTAATGTAATAAATATAAATATTATAAAACGATTATAAGTAGGTAAATGTATAAAGTTTATAAGTATTTTGTTACTTAATCTTGGAAGTCTCTCTACTATATAAAAAATAAAGTAGCCATGAAGAAAATTTGCAATAAAATGTTTATTTAAATATTTAAAAAAACAATATATATTATTTTAAAACTAAAATAAGAAATTATATAATCTATATTGTTTACAAGTTACAAATGCTGCAATATAAGTTTTTACTGGCTCTTTTAATGCAACTTTTCTTGGACTCCTACACGAAAGTGTTTGTGACGTTTGGCAGTCTTGATCTGAAATATAATGAAAATGCATTATATTCTTGTTTTATAATTTAATATACTGTATATTCTTTTCAGTAAAAAAATTACTCAAATGAAAACCCAATCTATAAGTACGTCTAGGTCATGTTTTAGTACTTAATATCATTTTAGTGATTTGGGCATTTCTATATGTATATTAATTAATTTGAGACAAATTTTAATTTATTTACATACCATTTTTATTATAATATACTGGTTCTGCACAGGTATCACTTAGAATCGGTGTACAGTTTGAACTTGAGCTTCTTGAAATTTTGGTGCTATCATAGTTTTGGTATTATTGTTATCAGAAACTCTGCTTGAACCAAAAATGCTTGAATTTAAAATTTACATGACACAATTAAGTACCTACTTACATAATTATTGCACATTACAATTTTTTTATTAATAGGTACAAGTACAAAGAATATACCTATTTGTTAGTTCATACAAAAACAATATTTGATGTTTCATTTGAAAACTGTTTCAAATTCTAATTTTTTCATAGCACTGATCAGGATGATCTGGCATCTGCAAAGAGACGATTTTTGCTTAATATATATGCTAACCGGGCATATCAAATTTCTCGTAAAAAAATTCAAGAACATGTAAATATGCGCCAAGAAGGAAAAATACAATTATCTGTTATTTTAAACAAAATGTTCATAAAACCAAAGTTTAAACCAAGAGTAAATCTTTAATTTCGTAAACTTTAATGAAACAAATTGTTTACAATTTAAAATAACACCAAAGTACAATCTTTCAAATGAAGATATTATATTAGTTGATGAAATATAAAATACATACCTTGCTTTATCCTTTGGACAATGGAATAATTGAGGGATAATTATTCACAGTACAATATATCACGGGCATTTTTAGAAGAAAAATAAAATAAACACTAAAAGATATTCAAAGTTTTTTTGTCTCACACTATATCGATCGCACACAACACGTTACAGTTCTAGCTTTGGCCACCGTGTAGGTGCCTGGGTACCAAACGGTCCCCAAGACGGGTGAGGAGAGCAGAATTGGTAAGGCGGGGCGTGTTCGAGAGTGATACAACTTATATATTTATTCTGTAAACATTGGTAAAAGTAAGTTATTATAGTGACCTGACGTAATGTATATCCTATTTTTTGCATAAAACAAAAGTAGAACAAAAAATGAAATACGCGTTTCATATCATCATATCAAGAAACCAGAACGACCCTGTTTATACCCAAGTGATTGTCTGTTGACTGTTTGCCAAGCCTTTCCTCCTCTTGATTCGGCGCTAGGTCCCTCTTCTGCGGTCTTAGCACAAATTCAACTGATGATATAAATTAAATACACCTTGGCCGGTGGTAAATAATGGCCGCCGCGCCGGACGAGTAATTGAATTAGGGGACCCAGGGTCATTAATTACCCTAGGGCGGCATTCTTCGGGGCCGCTGCCGCTCCTCAATCAACAAGTAACGCCGCCGCCGCCGCGCGAACTATGATTGCGGCGGCTCTCCGTGGGAGCGGGACCAGGTGCGTCTGGAGAGCCGTCCGTCAGTCTGTAAGTTCACTAAATATCCGGCTCGGATTATTTATAGTAGGCGCTAGAATTGGGTTGCGAAAATATCCCAACTAGCAATTTGGTATTTTATAAAAAGCTGCAAAATCTTATAAAACACTTAATTCACAATAACATTGTACGAATATACAGCAATCATACAATGTAAATCGGCACATCATTATAAAATACTTTAGTTGTCGTTGAGATTTTGTAAGGTATGTTGGAACATTTAAAAAATAGTTATACAGGGTGTCCCTAAAAGGTCTTTACAACGCTCCACCAGATACAGTGCGGCTCAAAATAAGACGATTTAGGTAAACAAATTCCACGCCAATGGATTGATATTACTGATAATTTTGATATGGGGTTTATTATCCTATAGAGCAAATTTTAACAAAATCGTATGGCGTTTTAAATTCAAAATTGCAACTTCAGGGTTGTATAGCACCTAAACGCAGCAACTTTGAACTAAGGTAAGTTTAGCTAAATTGACTTATTAAAAAAAAGATTTTTGAAATTTCTTGATTTTTGACGTGACGTGAATCATCATAATTGTCTTCGTTTCGACTATTCAATATTAGAGTAAATTTGTGATATTTTTATAGTTACCTATAGTTCACAATAATTTTCAGCGTTGAGTCAAAATGACTGCCGCTTATAATACAATTTGGTTGTAAAAACCAGCGTTAAATGACAAGTTAATTGAGCTGTTTCTATAAAACACTTCTATAAAGAATTTAACATAACAAGTAAGGCCCGCTGCATACTATGCGTGTATTCGCGTTTCGTTATGCGCGATTCGTGATATGCGTTAAATTCGCGAATAGTGTGTAGGGTCTTGTTCGTTAAAAATCCATTCATAACGTGATGCATGAATTCCTTACAAACCATGCATCGCGCATCGCGAATCGCGAATTCACGCATAGTCGGTAGCGGGTCTAATGGAAAATAATATATGAAGGCATTTAAAATCATAGATATTTCAATTTCAAGATAATAGTCATAGTTTTTTTTTGATAACATTTTTTTACTTTCTTTTGAATGTTTTCTAATGGCTTAAACCTGACATGTTTATTCTTATACAATAACTATAAAAGCTAGAGCAAGAGGTAAAACTAGACTTATATCAATAATATGATATAATGAAACAAATTTGTAATTCGAAAGCAAACATAATAGGATAATAAAACATAATAATTGTCGTCACCTGAAAATTATAAAACTGTTTTCCTTGTTAGGATGCGATTGGCTAGTAAAGTATGGCGTTTATGAAGTTAAAAGTAGTTTGAAATTACTCTGGTAACGTTAAATTACCACTAAAACACGTACGGACATAAAATGTTTATTAGACTCTAACACGTTTTAAAAATTCAATTAATTTTTAAATGTCGTGCGATTGCATCTCGTAAGAAACAAAATGTTAATAATCGGAACAGCAACATTGCACGTTAAACAAGTACGTTTTAGATTCATCATTTTGCGTTAACGTAAAATTAAAGTAGAAATTCAGAATTTAGAATAAAAGATTATTCAGTTTGTTGTCGATAGTGGCAAATTAGAAGCCAAATTTCAAAGAAAACACCAAATTTTCTCAATTGTCGATCCTGAAGATGATAAGTGACGAAACCTCGACAATTGAGAAAATTTGGTGTTTTCTTGAAATTTGACCCCTAATTTCCCACTATCGACAACAAACTGAACAAAAATAAGGCTGCTAATATCATTAGATATAAAATATTATTTTCGTTTAGACGTGCACAGTTGTGCACGTAACTAAAAAGATTCGAGATGCCTAAAGTTAACAGTAACAACACATTTTTGAAAAGACAACAGAGTCGTGCGGTTGACAAAATATGTCAACTTCAGTATTAATTTACTTGATATATTCGTTTGGCAATGCGCGCGCGAAGCAAACTATATGAATACCTTTCTTGCGGGTAGAATTTGGACGAACTTGAGCAATTCTCGTCGGTTAATTACCATGTCAAAGCGAGAGAATGTACTTCGATACGCCCGGACTCTTATAACTACTAATATTTAACATAGTTTTGTTTCTGCGGAGTTCCTCCAAATTAGTAAACAATGTAGAGGGGCTGCCTTAATGAAATGTACACAGTTCGTACGACCGCGTAATTATTGTTTTGTTAAATTAAAATCGAGATGACAGGCCTGCGTCGCTTTAACCGCGTTTACTGCGGCGCTGCAGTCCGCGGGGCATTTGAAGTTGTTGTATACTCGGAAAATAATTCACAAGATGTGTTTCATAAAAAGGCAAACGCGAGACTAAACTATAGCTGCTACGCAGTCAGCACGATTTGAAGTAAACACTTCAAAAAGCACACTGGAAGATATGGACTTATTAAAATGTTTATCTAGAATGTGTTGGACGCATATTAAAACTACAAGTATTATAACAAAAATTCAACTTTTATTAAAAGAAAAAACACATCTTCATAGTCATTATTTGACTGGAATGCATTTAATATACAGGGTGTTAAAAAAGAGTGTAAAATATTTCAGGAGGTAATAGTATGAACCAAAATAAGCAGAAAAGTCTTAATAAACATGGGTCCGCAAAGTAACGGTTGCGGAGATATGGACCACTATTCGTTTTTCAAACATTTTATTTTATTAGGAATAAACCGACAAATGAAGTTTTTAAGAAACAAAAAACAAAGTTACTGAAGATGTTCAAAGTGCCCTCCGTCCATTTCCAAGCAGACACGACATCTTCGTCTCAACGATATTCGAACTCTTTCGAAAACACCCTCCTTGGTTTGGACTTTTGATTAATCCGTAGCTGCAGCTATTCCAGGCTATTTACAGGAGTACCATACACTAATGTCTTCAAATATCCCCAAACAAAGAAATCTAGAGGTTCAGATCAGGCGATCTTGGAGGCCATAAGGCCATCTATGTGGAAAAGTTTAGTGCAAATGCTCTCTAACGGCCATGGAAAAATGAGCTGGAGCACCATCATGCTGGAACCACATTTGTTGCCTCTGATTCAAAGGAATGTCTTCCAAAAACTCATACAGTGTGTTCTGTAGAAAGTTGAGGCAAGCTGTGCCTGTTAATCGGTTTGGTAAAACAACAGGACCTAGAAACCTGTAATCTACAATACCCATCCAAACGTTTAATGAAAAACGTGCCACATAGATGGGTAGGAAGGGCCGGACCTGTTTTATGACTTCCAAGATCGCCTGATCTGAACCCTCTAGATTTCTTTGTTTGGGGATATTTGAAGACATTAGTGTATGGTACTCCTGTAAATAGCCTGGAAAAGCTGCAGCTACGGATTAATCAAAAGTGTCAAGAAATCCAAACCAAGGAGGGTGTTTTCGAAAGAGTTCCAATATCTTCTGTAACTTTGTTTTTTGTTTGTTAAAAGCTTCCTTTGTCGGTTTATACCTAATAAAATAAAATGTTTGAAAAACGAATAGTGGTCCATATCTCCGCAACCGTTACTTTGCGGATCCATGTTTATTAATACTTTTCTGCTTATTTTGGTTCATACTAGTACCTCCTGAAATATTTTACACTCTCTTTTTAACACCCTGTACTGTTACGAGTTTTCTACTCAACCTCTTTTACCAAAAAACAATCACTGCTCTTTATTCTACACTCTGTATACTACTGAACACTAGATACAACTAAACTCATCGTTATCTAATTAATCACTATCCAAATCGCGCTGAATTTCCAATTGATCTCACCGGAATATCTCAATGAAAACTCTCCCGCTCGGTCCGTTTATTCTACTTATATAGGCAAAACGAATATTCTAAGTATTTTATAGTAGCTCCGGATCTCATTCTGGAGCAGCTCGCGAATCTTCCTGACGCGCCTCGATCGACGGCATCATTGTTTTTATCAGGTTGCCAGTGCGGACGATCGGGGCGTGTCGTGAATCCAACAGCACTAAATTGGCTGTTGGATTCACGCGATGTAAATTTCGTTTCTGTTGTGTAGTCTCTTCAATATAGCATATTATATATTTATATAATTGAGGTAATTCATAACAAGTTCTTTGATTCCAAAGTGAATGAAGCTTAATATAAGATAAATCCTGTAGCGATCATTAAAAAATACTTTAACATAATGTCCTTAAAGGATCATTTAATAACGTAAGAAATGCATTGATTTTATTTTGTTCGAATAAGGGATGGGACTTGAAACTTTCCTTCTCATAAAATAAAATGTCACTTATATCATAAATACCTATTAACTCTTTAATATTTTGTTTATGAGAGTTTCTACTTAACCAGAATTTATATGAAGAAGGGCCGGCATATTAGTATTTATATTGTTGTGTAAGTTTTATTTACTTTCTAATCTATGAACATTTTTATTATTTATTTTTTATTTGCCTTTATGTGGAACTTCCTCGTTGCTTTGATTTCCAAGATTTAACTTATACAACGGTGTACCAATTAGGGCTTCCGACGGGGTGTCAGGCGATATGGTAATGGGGGACGCACTTTAATAATAGAAATCTCGGCCGGTAAAAAAGGCAATTTATTTAAAATGCTCTAATAAACTGAACCGGCATGCACGGATCGAGAAGGGCTGCATACACACACACACGCGGACCTACACGCAAACCTACAGGATTATCGGGAAGTTATCAGAATATTATAGGCGACTTGATTAGGTCGGATTTTCACGGAAGCCCATGAATATTTAGCGTTGGTTTCATTAGGCGTACTCGAATTGCCACCTTTCACCTATCGCGGTACTAAACTGCGGCAAATTTAAAATGAAATTAGATACCGGAAAATGGGCCTATTTGACGATGATTTGTACACCTATGAAAATATACAGGGTGATTAGTCGTAATGTGATTAATTTTAACCACGTATCCATAAGGCCTAATAATGATAGAAATTAAAAAAAAGATTCACGCGACCTTTCAAAAGATAAGCAAATGAACTCGTAAAAACACTGGCATGCTATAAATTTTTTGATGACGCGTTCGAGTATTCAAGCTATATTGAAGTGAACAGCGTTGCCATTCAGAGCCACATACATAATAACAGCATGTTCATTACAGTTGGGCGCTGATGTGATCCTATGCATTTTCTAGATTTTTTAAGACCTGTTCATTAAGCGTTTTGTCAAAGTTCTGACGTAAAATTCACTAATCCGCGAAATATACCAGGATTTTCAAAACTGCACTACATGCAGTTCGATGGCGGGTTTCCGACAGCATAGAAAAACGGCCGTGAACGAGGCTTCAGCTTATTCCGCGTTTAACGCATTAAACGGAAATTTAAACTGCCAACATTTTAGCTGTGGCGACTGTCGATTAGAGGTATTCAGCCGACGGCAACGCGTGATTACTGCGGTTGAGCATTTATTCTGGAATTAATATGTTAAATACTCATAATTTTATATTCAGTACGCGGGTGTTTATAAAATTGTTTGTTTCTGTTATTACTTGGCGGTTCTGCAGCTGTGCAGTGTTTGTCATTGAGTAGGCTTTAAAAACAAAGTTGTTGACCTAAATACGGTAGATCAAGATTCACTGTGATCGGATTATTATTGCTGTATATGTTTTGGGCTCTTTGTATTACTGATAGTATTTAAATACGTAAAACTTTTCACTCTCACTTACTACTTACTATTTATGTAATAAAATGTAATTGGTTTATTATTTGATTCGTGGGTAATTTGAACTTGAATATTAAATATCTTTTAAACTAAAACTTATAATCTCTTAATTACATCCTTTTACAAAATAATTTGCAGCATACATTACATATTTTAGCAGTACGTAAGTACTAGGAAAATATGGAAAATTTGGCAACGTTGCGTCAGGTCGACACCGAATTGAACTACCGCCAGCGGTTAGTAACAGTCTGAAAATGGGGTTTTAAACAATGATTTGAAAATATTTTATTTCAGCGCCAATATGCATTTATTTTTTTTTAAATGGCGTATTTGTATTATACTTATTTTTCCCTATCTTGTCTTAAAATTAATGACATTATGACTGAATCACGGTGTATTATTGATATTATACAATATTCGAGGTCTTCATTTTTGTGCATTAGGTGATTTTATGAAGGCATACACCTTTCAAAACACTCAAACATGTTAGAAGTACGAAGTTTTAAGCCGGTCAAGTTACTATGAGCGTTTTAAAAGGTTCAAAACCTTTAATAAAAGATATAAATCATTCAATTTTCTTCGTCTTAAATATATTTATTTCTACGACTACTGTCATAAATTCATTATCGCACAAATTGATTCAATGCGAACGTTAATTTTTTTATCATCATTAGAATAATTAATATTTATCGGACATTAAGACTGAAATTCTGTTAAACAGTTAAAAGAAACGGGCATACTCGCGGAGAATAGCATTTTTAAAAAGGCTTTATTGGGAAATTCGCAGTATTACAATTTATTGCAAATGTTGTAAAATGTTGCAATAAAGTCGCATTGGTTTTGTGGTTCCTATTGTATCGTGTGAAGAGATTTAACTATGACCGCTCCATATAAATGTAGGTAGGTGGTTTTCTCGGGTTGCTACGGTTTGTTTTTTTTAGGCATATATTTTGGGGCCTCTGAAAGCTCTCTAAATAAGACAAAAGCCCTTCAGCCGATCCGAACCGTGTCACGTCTGAGAGGACCACAACGCAACCGTAATTTCGGGCAGATCCTCGCGGCGTAAAGAACAACACAAAACCAATAAAGTACATTCGGCGAGGGGAAGGGAAAACGAGGGGCCACAACCCCCCTCCACCTCCCGCGAGGGGGAGGCCGTGTTCAACATTTATGCAGGCAATAAAGAGATATTGATGCGGAATTACTACGATAAAACCGGTAAAATCGAAGAACAGTAAAACTTCATTGCTTCATAAAATACTTCTCGCGATTGCGGGACTTGGAGTGGAACTAAGGCAAATACTGCACAATAAGGGAGTGTAAATGGAGAGAAAAACCGGGGAGTTTTATTGTTATACATTCTTCAGGGGTTTTTAAAGTATCGCGGTGTTTCCCACAATGTTCCATGCGTCACTCTTGCCGAGCGGTCCTCGTTTCAGCCGCTTTTTTCTTTGGAGGAATGTTGTTTTGTAATTAGTAGCACCATCAGCTCTTTTATTATCGCAATTTGTTAAAAAAATAATAATTGTTATGCCTACATAAAAAATCTGGTTGTTAGTACAAACGGACAATTAATTTTTTTTTAATTTAAACTCGTTTTCTCGCAGTTTTTAATTCACCGATAAAAATTACTAAGCACGATTATTTTTTAATAAAAAGGTGATAAATCCTATGAAAAAACACTACACACACATTTGATTTCAAACATTCGTAAATTATGAATCTGCCAAGGTTCAATACTAGGGCCTATATTCTCTTTCCAATACTAACGGTCAGAATTGTAATTTTTTTTTATAATATATTTCAATATAAAACATTAACATTAAGCTAGCACTTATACACACTGGTATTTACTATTATCAACTCAAAATGAGAATTTCCAAATTATATTACAAAATTTCTGTTATACAAGGTGACAAATGATGCGTCAATATTCCCGGGGATGATTCTACACGGAAATTTAATGCCACAAAGCCTTATAAAATTTTAGAAAACTCAAAATTAGCGGGGTTGCAGGACGGTAAAAATTTTTTTTATGAATTTCTTTTAATAACTTTTTTGTGAGTTTTGAGCATATCCTCCAACACAAAGAGTTTAAATTGTCCTTGGCCTTCAAATAATGACTTAAAACTGTTAAAATAAATTGGTCTCGATAAAAACCATTTTTAAATAAAACAGGTTCAATAAAAGTAATATCAAAAATAACATTCTTGATGTTTTGTTTATCCACTTCTATTATTTAAATTCTCGTCAAATGAAATAATAACTTTTAAAAAGTGTAATATACATATTATTTTGCTATTCTAACACATTTTAAAATATATTTTCACATACTTATAAACAAAAGTGAACAATCTTATACCCAGAACTATGTTATAACAATATTTAATCTACAGTTAAATTTAAAAGAATAAGTATTTTAAAAGATTTTTGTACCTAAAATTTTTTTGGTTAGACCGCTTTCTGTCGTTATATATTCGTGTTACTTTGGCATCTTTGAATATTATTCGCAAGTGGCATGAGATAACAATCCTGTTATTTACTAATCTATATATTATTCAATTTTTAATTGTCTAAAATTATTTGTATTTATATAAAACTGTATCTCAAGAATACGGCGTCCTTAAGTTAGCCACATTTCAATTTCTGAAATAATTGAAATTCATGTAATACCTTTACAAAAAATGGTCGAAATACTGTCCTGCCACTTCAATACATGAATTAATTATTCTCCGGAAGTTCTTAGGATCAAATATGCCATTCTTTAATTTTGAAAACGAGTTTAAGTAATCGGCTGTTCATTTGGAAAGTCGTTTTTCTCGAAAACGGCTAATTTTAACGTGAAAGAGAACCTTTTTTTAAAGATTTTTTGTGGACCTTTAATTACGTTCTATCCAAATTGCAGATCTAACGTTATTTTTTAGATGTTTTCGTCCATATCTGTTCGTACAATTGGATTATACGTCTTACGCAGGCTTTTAGGAAGATGGAACCATCATCTCTATTGACCATCTGTCGTCTTAGCAGGCCCATACAGAATTCCTTTTTAATTCCATCAGTCCCCGTGACGCCGTCGACTCGGTAATGCCTTTTTTACATTAGGCACTACATCTTTGTCCCCTTTTTTATGGTGAATCATAAAAATACACCCCACCCCGTAAGATAGTGACTGAATAAAATGTTTTATGGGGTATCGTAAAGGCCCGCTCTGATGAATTTGGGAAATGGCGGTTAAAAATGACACGGCCACGCCGAAATTTTAAGGACGCAATTTAATTCTGCCGCAGGAAACAGTAGCCGATTTGTTTATGTTTCCAACGGGGAACAGAACCACGTAAAATTGTAGTTAATTATGTTTGTAACAAAAATTTCAATTTTTTTAACACGTGAATTAAGAAATCGGTATGAGCGCAAGATGTATAGGCCCATGTAAATTTACAAAGTTTAACAAAATTATAAACTGCACACACACTACCTACAAATTACATTTTGGCTTTTTTAAGACTGTCGATGTTCAAGCGCATTAAGGATAGGAAGTGAATTTGTGTGAGGGGGCGACATTCAACATACAGGGTGTCCCAAAATGCATATCATATCTAATATTTTTGTGGTATGTCACAAAATTTTTAAATTAATATTACTTTTTTTTTGTAAAATTGTCAAACATTTTTGATCTGATGGCAAAAACCTCGAGACATGAATATTTACCCACTGACCCCCCCCGTTTGACATGCCTATGACCAATTGAGGAATTCTTTTCAGAACATTAGATTCGCAATATAATTATGATTCTCAATGTCAAATTTGATTACTTTATCTTGATCTCTTTTGGAAATATTTGGAAAAAATCAAATTTTGAGGTCCTCATTTAAGGGTCCATATCTCCATTAGGGGGCGTCTACGGACTTATGATTATATAACTTTTTTTAAACAGTTAATTTTTGGCGGGCTAATTTTGGGACACTCTGTATAAGATATGAACCATTTTTATAACATAATGTAGAATTTTGTTTAGAATATTTTGTTATTCTTGACAATTGTTTTTGATTAAAATGTCAAATAATAAATAAAGATGGATTCAATTCGACGTTATTTGTGGTCAATTATAAATTGCTTTTAACAAATCGCGCCCATCATCGAGTCCCTGATTTCCTCGATCCTGATTAAAATTCTACAAAGTTTAGCACATCCCATTAAAAATCCCTGGTCGCAACATGACCAGGTCGAGTGTCTGGTCCCATTTACAAGTATAATTCGCTTTGGAGAATTTTACGCTCTGCATGGGTTGTTCATCAATTATTTGGGAATTTGGTTAGGGGACCTAACGTTGGCGGCGGCGGCGTTTTTGATTCCATTCTGCGTAGGCAATGCTCTCGGGGAAAATAACTGGAAATTTACGCTGCCCACAACTTTAAGGGAGGCGGACAAGTCTAGTTTTAATCACATACTTTTTTTTTTTTTTGAATAAAAAATGCGCAGTCAATTTTGTTGAAATAGTTCGATATTTTGGTGGATGCGCCGATGTAATAAGTTGCAGTAAATACTACAGACACAAAATTTATTATGGCACTTAAAAAATAAAATTGAATAGCTTATGTCTTTATTAATGTGCCTAATGTTACCTGTACCTACTTTCAATGTTATATTTTAATTATTATAAATATGTTTACTTCCTTATGGATATACAGGGTTTCCAAGTAAGAAGTTATGTATTGAATTTCAGTCATAATTTCTAAACCGCTAAATCTTGTGGCAACTTCCAAATTTGGGTAATACTACTTTCACTATTTAAATTGAAATTGGACATGCTGCATTATACAAGTACGATCAAAATTAAGTTCTATAATTTATACAATTTTGACGGTATTAATTTGTTGCAAAAAAGTTATCCTTGTTTTAATCGATATATTTTATCATTTTCGAGATAAACGCATATTTAATGATGCATGTAATAATTTATTAACAATGAAGTTACTATTGCCAGATAAAAATATAAAATAATGATTAATATTAAGGATGAGCATCTATTTTCTAAAATTGTCTAAACACCTCCATTGCACACGAACCAACATGTTGGGGCCATTTCCTCATTCCTGATGTCATCACAACTCGTGACAATTCGATGTAGAAGTTCCTCTCTGATCTCAACAGAAGTGGAATAGTCCAATCCTTTTAGGTGTTCCCAAAGGAGGAAATCCAATGGATTAAGGTCCGGAATTCCAGATGGCCACGAGAAAGAATCACCAATGCATTAATTTGGTCATCTCTGACTGTTCTGCTAAAGTATGGAGGAGCACCATCATGCATTATCAACATGCCATTTCTAATATTTAAAGGTACATTTTCCAATAAACGGTTAGTTCTTGTGAAAAATGTAGGTGTCTCTCTCCCGTTAATGTCCTGTGAATTTCGTACAGTGTTATCAAGTAGCCACCAATTATCCCCATATATTAACTAAAAAATCTATGCTCGTATTTTGTTTTAATGATAGCATGTGAATTTTTATCGCTCTAGACATGCAAATTGTCTGACTTAATGACTTCATCAGGAGTAAATCCGGTTTCAGCAATAAAAAAACACGTTAGTTATAAAGCATAGTCCTTTGTTTTTCCAAAAACGATACACGCAATAAACGTGGAGGATAATCAGACTCAGTCATGGCATGCACTTTTTGTAAATAGTACGGATGTCGTAATGATTGTTGTTGTTGGAGTAGTGGTACTGTAGGATATTTGACTCCAATGACAATTTTCTAGCCTTTTTTATGGATTCTTCATCCAACAATTTCAAAGCCCGTTCTTCAACGTCAACAGTACGAGCATATCGCGGTCCTACCAATTTTTGTTTACTAAGTTTCTGATCACCTTATATATCGTTTTTCGTTTCGTTTGTAGGTAGTGAACGATTTATTATCTGATGCTGATAAATCTTTCAATCAGGGATTCACTGACAAGTTCCTTTTAATTCTGTTGTTTTTTCATAAAACGCTGTTTCTGGGAAATTCGTTGATGAACGGATTACTGCTATTTCAAAAGAATTGCCTTTGTGTTTTATATGTCGGTATATACATTAATACTTCAAAAGTACGACAAAGTTTTTGATGTACTAGTTAGTGAATTTTCCACGTGTTCAGCCGAATTTAACGAAATATAAAGCCAATACTGCCAATTACGTACGTATAAATAAAACAGAAAAATCCTTTATTCCAAAGGAAGTTCTGAAAATTGTGTTGATAAGCAATCAGTTGGACATGACGATAACGCGAGTATTTATATACCTTTTTCATGAATTAAAAGGATTCGTGATTATCTCAGTGGAAGTTTGTTTCGTGTTATGATAGATTTAATAAGACATTGTTGAGATAGATACGTAAATACCCGTTAGGTTTGGTTCATTATTCATTACACATAGAAAATAAATTCGCAAATGGAACAACACAACACAATTTGCGTGCTACACGAATGTACATTTTTCGGACAGGACTGTTTTATATAGGATACAGTTTCAACAAATCCGACGACATGATACGGCAAACTAAAAATTACCATTCCTGTGTATTTTCTCGTTTGATACATCCAAAATTTAATGTGCCAGAATTTATAAATACGTATTATTAATGAAAGCTCAAAGTCCATTTCGTGTAGTAATAAATAAAAAATTGTTTTTAAAATTGAATTAATTTAACTGAAATGATTTTCTGTTCTACATTTAAGTAATGGGATATTTAGTATTTCTACCAAATGTTTTATTTACGAAATATATGTATTATTAAACGTAAGCTAAATAAGTATAATTTTCCTTTTTCATGTTAGCAACATGAAAAAAGAATATTATACTTACAATAGATACACTAAAACATCTTTATATATTTTTTAAAGCTGTCAGTTTCTTTCTGCTGATAATTTTATTCTTAATGGAATATTATGACTGACTGATTTTTATGCTTAACATTGGATATTCAAACATTTAAAATTCAAGAAATCCGAAATGTATATTTCCTCACTATATCCAATTCTCTACATTCGTCTGACTCCCACCACACTAAATTATTCAAATCGAATTTACCGAGTGAAATTCTCAAGCTATTTTCACTACCCTACGTGCAAAGTATGTCACCGTACCTTAACTGAAAAAAAAAGTTCCATTTGCCTAACCACTTGAGCATTGCAGCGCAAGATGTCCATTCAGTCATAAAATTTTATTTCCGCGAAATATGTTCGCTACCATATAATAATTCAATATATTTCTTTGCATTTCCTGTGTGAAATTGGTTCTGGTTGCGCAACACACTAGTAATAGTAGTAATATTTCTGTTAAATAGTGGTGGTTTAACACCACACCCTGTGCACTGAAAAAAATTTGTCTGTAATTTTACATAACTTTACATTGGCAATTTGTGACCAGCGTGAAGGTATGTAAAATTACATAATAATTTTGTAACTGAAATAAGTACACTGTAATATTACAAAAATATGCATAGAGATAACTTTTTCAATAACTAATATTATTTCACATATATTTCTGAATATCAATGTGTAAAAAATTGAACAATGTGCACATGTTATATTTGATTATATACCAAAGGGTTCATCAATCAATTCAAATATTTTCATTTTGTTTGAGCTGAATAGAGTAACAGAAGCCAATTTAAAAATGTATTATTATTTTTGTAACCATATGGAGAGTGTGCTCACAGATGAAGTTGAAAAGAGCAAAAAGTTCTTACTTCATGTCATGGAAAAAAGTATGCTTGTTAAAATGTACAAAAGTACAGATTTAAGCTAGTCAATATAATATGTAGGATATCTCTTCCTAACAAACTATTAGAAGTAGTTTTTATTATTAGAATTCAATAATAAATACACTATGTGAGTCACATTTTTATTTCTAAATAGTTAAGAAGGCCTTGTCAGGAGCAGAAATAACTTCTGTGTAGGAAGATTTTTAGTGGAACTTGTCGATCGATCCTCTAAATGTGAATTATTCATCTTTCTCTGTAAAAGTGTATTTTCTTCATCCATCATCTAAAAATGAATTGTAATATAGGTATTTCATTCGCGTTAAAAAATATGTTGAATATTTATTATTCTATTCCTTAGTTTTTGCAAACATTTGTAAATATACGTATATCTGTGAGAAAATAAATAATTTTAGTACGAATTTCAATTACATTAAATTTATAATTTCAGTAACTACAACTAAGTAATGTTAATATCTGTTGAAAGGAATTACTATTTTTATTGTCATAAACATAAATATGTTGTTTGAAATGAATGCTGTATAGTGAGACACATGTGGTGGCGTAATTTTGATGCAAACATCTAAATAATGCACCGTTTCAGTTTGTATGATATTTATGAATTGTATAATATTTAAATTGGCACAAACTGCAAGTGCACACGTAACAAGATTCTAATCTTATACTTACTGTTTTACAAATATCTCGCAAAATGTCCTTATGAAATGAACCATATATGTCTGTCTACTACACGTTAACAACACAACTAAAACGTATTAGGTTTGAGGTTATGTTGATGCGTCTCTGCGCATGTGCAACAGAAATCACATGAAACGTTCTGTAAAATTTCATAATAAATTGAGTAAAAGTAAATAGTTCTATTGTATTACCACACTATTTCTGCAATTTCCTAATTTTATTACGTAAAAACACATACACTTGATTATTCCTTTTAAAACTTTCCAGTAAATATTATGTAAAAAGATCATAACAAAACGCGGAAATTTCCACCCATTTTTATCAGTGCAGTGTGTTTTTATTTACTACCTTTATTTGAAGCATTACCAGGTGGTTTTATTGTCCATAGATGGGATTTCTGTATAAGAAATCGAAAACTTTTTCTTGTTAGCCTTTGGGTACCCTCATTTTACAACTTTCCATTATGCAGAGTATATATAACTTTCACGGGAGACATCTGTTACACGTGGTACATCCCCGCATTCGTAAACAAAAGCGGGACGCCTTTTTTGTGTAAAAATATGATTTAGGATCATGAATAAAATATAACTCCAAGGGGATTATCGCCAACAAAAAGCTTTCAGCGCACCTAGCAGTTCGGATACCATTTCGATATTTTCGGAAAGAGTCCTGTTGCCTACTTTGTAACTTCCTCTAATTTAATGCCGGAGTATTAAATTATCCCGCCAGGTTCCGCTCCAATTACTTGGCAGTATACGGCGCCGGGATATCATCCGGAGCCGCATATGAGATTGCATATTTTTTGAACGACTGCGGCGCAAAGTGGTTGTAATAAATTTAAATATCCCAGGTTAAAATGCCTCGCGCCATTCGCAGCTCGGCTATTAGGACAAAACTATTAGTTTCCAACATTTTAATAACTTTTGATAAATCGCCACCGCATATTTTAATTTAGTCCTATACGTTAAATGTTAAATATTACCTACATAACTTAATCTCGCTCCCCTTAATGTATAATTTCGCGCGCCTCGGTCTAATATTTGCATTCCCGGTGCGAGCGGACTTTTTTTATTCAGATTTTAATTACTAGCACGTTGTTTAATTAGTTTACGTACATTATATTGGTTTATTACGTCCGATGACAGCGATATGCTAATTCGTTGCCAACGACGATATTTTATACTAAGTGCTAAATGATTCAAAATAACACAAAATCGTTATATTTTACGATAATTCGCAGAAAAATAACATGTTTTCCCAAACTATTACTAGATACGTCTATAGTTTGGTACATTGCTCATATAATGAAATCCAGCAATTTGTTAATTCTTACTATAATCCAAGATCCCTAACCGGCGTTAGATAGTTATATTTGAGTTTTCAGTAATTTTTATAATTTTTGTGTAGATATATGTTGCTAAACAATACTATACTCGCGTCAAGAATTCAGACGTCTTACGTCACGGCTGACGTTACACATTTGTTTTTACTGTCAACGTAATTTTCGACATTTGGTCGTGTTAAAAACAATAATTTTATGCAATTTAGTGCAATATATAATGCAAACTTTTAGTGTAGTTTATAGTTTTATTACCATCAGTTGCAGTTTCTTAAATATTTTGATGAAAATATAATGAATTATTCATTTGTTCGTATGACGTAAGTCGTCTGAATTCTTGTCGCGAGTATATTACAATATTATTTTAACAGTTTAGAACATACAGGGTGTCTACTTGTATTTGTGTACAAACCCGTAAAACCTTTATTCTTCAAGATAATTAAAAAAAATTTTAAATGACATCGAAAATCGCTCTCTCTCACTCTACCACGGCATTTAAGATAGCGATCCAGGACCTGTTATGATTTTTTGTATACCTCCGAAATTCAATAAAAACATTTAGCCATTTTTTTATTTAAAATCTGATAAGGTGGTGTTAATAAGGACCCCTCAAAACCCCTATGTGTGAAATTTTTACAAAAACTATACAGAGTGTTTTCTTCTACACGTTCTCAAAGTTTTATTTTTATAAAACTTTGTAAAAACTTTATTTTCCAAAATAACGCAATATGTAGGTACTTCTAAAATACATGTAAAGCCAAAATTTATTAGCAAGCACATTATTATACCAGTGACGTCACTCGTGAGTTTGTGGGCGGACGGAGAGAAGGGAATCAGCAGTTTGTAGGCAATGATTGATTATAAACCCACTACTGCGAAATTATTCTGAGAGCAAAAATAATTGAACATCACATATAACTTCTAGATATTATTATGAAACACTGATTTTTATATCTACTAAAATTTAGTTTGAGGGTAATCTCTACATTTTGTTTTTCTTGTAATTTTAGAGAAAAAGATTTACATGTTCAGATCACTACCAGTTAATTTTCGTAAATCCCTATTATTGAAACCAAGAAATAGTCTTATGCTCATGACTGTCCCACGTTTTAAATCTTGCGTTAATCAAAATGATATTAGGTATATTGTAATTTTTTTTTATTAAAAACCTAACGTAACATAATTTATCAACAATAACACGTTTATAAACGTATAAAATATATGTGTGTTTACTGGGATTATTCTATTAAGAAAGTGTTATGGGACGCTTCTACATTCGCGAATCCCGGGGGTGGGTGGGCGTAAGGGTAGCCAGGGGCGTGGCCGGGCGATTCGTTGATTTATCACCTCGATTAAATCGGGAAACTTTAAAACGTATCCGGGTCGCAGTTAATTCGACTCGGTAATTCCCGAATTTGTCATCTTTCCGGGTCCATGGA
This sequence comes from Monochamus alternatus, assembly GCA_037114965.1. NCBI lineage: Eukaryota > Metazoa > Arthropoda > Insecta > Coleoptera > Cerambycidae > Monochamus > Monochamus alternatus. Next base: position 20,523,023 of record CM073428.1, read on the forward strand.
GGCCGGGCTGAACGGTGACGGTTATCTGGTAAGGCGCTGGCGAGGGGGCGGGGGAGTAGGATTAGCCCCGGTGCTCCGCCAACTGGGTCGCCCCCGCGTTATCTCTGCATCTCCTGATTATTCGAGAATGTGTTATGGGACGCTTCCCAGACCGATATCGCGACATTTGTTATTAATCATTTTCGATTAGGGGTGACGCGAACGCCGGCATATACGAGTACATATATGGGACTAAATATTCATGTGTTCTCATAGATATCTGCCTAATTAGCACAATGATATTGCAACAGACGTATATAAAGATATTTTAATACCGGTCTTCACCAACTGTTAGATATTTGACAACAAAATATCGTGTGATTTGCTGTCATTTGAAAATACCTTTTAAAATGCCATTATAGTTTCTATCATTGCTGCAATAGATCTTGGCTTTTTCTGATTGGTAAATATATGACTTACATTGATATACCTGAGCACAATCATACCATGTTGCCAATATTTGGAGATTTTTCTTTCAGTTTTAAGGACTTTTTGTGAAAATAAGCCAAACTGTTTAAATCTTTTTAACAAAACTTTATTGAACTATATTTAGTGGAAAAAGCGGTTCTTTATTGCACTAGTGCAATAAAATGTTTATTGCATTCATCTGTCATTCTACTACAGCTTTTTGTCATCATGACAAACATAAACGTTCAAATAGACGTCATATTTTCCTACACTTAGTGTCATCTAAATAAAACATTTTTTAGTTCTTGCATGAACGTAGAAAAAAATATTGTATGCAACTCGTACAAAAAGTGCTTATTGCACTCGACGTGTTGTCCTACTCGGCCTGACGGCATCGTTCGACAATTTCACGTCCTGTGCAATAAACGCTTACTTTTTGTACTTGTTGCATAAATAATCATTTTAGTCTAGAGCAGCTTTGACAACAATACACTAAACAGGTACCTATCCATATAAATGATGGTGAGTTTAAAATATCGATGAGTTTTTTCCTAAATTGCATAGGTATAAGTATAAAAACATAAATTTCAATATAATACAAACATAATAACTCATTCGTACAATGCTGTGATATTATAATAGCGGAATCTGTTTAAATTTTAATGCAAATACTGCGATTGGAATACAAGGATTGACAACTCAATTTTAGTAAAAATACATATGAGTATGTAGCGGCCTCGTTCTGTATGATAGGTAGCTCGATGCATGTTTAGGAAAGTAAATAATTTTAATTCTTAATATCAGTCAGTTTTAGCTGGCATATATCCAGTAGTAGGCATTACTTAAATCAACCGAAAATTATGTCATACATTGCTTTCCAAACATATACCAATTTTATCCATTTTAAATTTCGACAAAGTTACATATATAGCGGCAACAATATTTACGGTGCATTAATTAATATTACTTTGCAATACCATTTTATACCTAGCACCATTAATATCATTCGTACGTATATGTTGAGAGATAAGATAACTTTGTAAGAATTTAAAAATATAATGCGAATAATTTAGTGTCAGAAATAAATGAACCGCAGCAAAAATTTTTTTTTGTAAAAATTCGGTACTTACCAAGTACCACTGCTCCCTGAAGAGAGGATCCGGGAATGTCACCGATGGTATGGCCCTGTAGTGGGGTTGTCCGTGAGCGGGATGTTCGGCGGAGGGCGCTATCTCGCCTATGAATTGACTGAAGGGGGATATGGATGGTTGGTTGGCAAAATCACGTTTCCTGCGCTTTTTCTCGTGCTGCTGCTGGACCCAGTGAACCTGCAACGAACAAGAGAGAGAGATAAGTAACGTAGAACTGTCTTTCTCTTTGTTGAAAAACACATATGTGTAAAATATAGGAATTAGGGCTCAAGATTAAAATGTCTGTGAGTAGTGTATATCGTGCTGAAAATGCTGAAAGAAAAAGACGAAATAGTAATATGGCGAAAAAACTATTTAAGACAAATATTTGAAGATCGAAGTATCAATGAGTTTTTAATCGTAAGAAACATGCGCACTACATCTAAAACAAAACAGTTTCAATCTAATATGGGCATTATAAACGCAATGCGCGTGACGGTTGGAAACTGTTTCCAACTGTTCTATGAACAGGTCTAGTAACCGACGATAAGTAGCAACTGGTAGTGTATAGTAGCGTGTATATAAAATAGTGCAGTGTATTATGTGTTACAGTGTAATATCTGCGGAGTGCGCATCAGATGTAAGTAAGTGGCGGTAGGCCATCACCGGCTAAAACGACGACATTCTACGGGTGAGTATAAACTTTTTAAAGTAAACTATTAAAGCACTAGATTCACTCAACGTCAATTTAATTTTTGTAATTTTATGTTCATTGAACCCTTCTCAAGTGACACGCCTATGGAACCTTGAGAAGGCGTGCAGCCCTGTATATTATATATCAATATACTAATACTTTTACATATATTTGTTCGTATAAATATTTATAAGAAAGCGACAAACCTTTAAAGTGTCTTTAATCCATTATAGGTACTCTGATTTATGACCTATACTACTCTATGAATTGAGCTTGTCTTTGCTCCAGTCAGGCGGCTACATTCTCGACGAAGGAGCACGAAAATCGTCTAGCGGCGGCCTGAAATGGCTGCGGCCCCGTAAGTAATATCCGTGGGGGCGATTTGAATTATAGTGACGTTTTAATGTACACATTTAATCAAGAACCCATTACTTCCTTACACAAACTGCAAAAATGGAGATTTTTAATTTCGGTAATACCTCCGGCGGGCCGCCGAATGACACACAGAGGGCGCTCCGGATCGCTGAATCGCGCCCCGGAAAAATTTAATGTCTCGCTTCTATCGGGCAGGCGAATTATATTTTTATGCAGGCCCGGTCCCTTTTTAGATAATTGTTTTCACGTGAGATTTATGTTTATGGGCGTCATATATTTTCGCATTTTCTCTAGATTATATTCATTAGGAGCAGTAGGATTATTATTATTCTTCCAAAGGACCCTCTGAACTGCCTTCATTTTCATTGCGAAGTTCTTCTGAAGCGCGTAGTCACTCACGACGTTCCTCACGTCGTCAACACCTACGTACGCGTGCACACGCACGCACCCAACCACAAAGGAACATTAATTCAATAGTTATAATTGCGTTTCGTGGAGGTGTAAATTAATTTTCTATTTATGTTGACAAATACGAACAGAGTGAGAAAACAAGGACCTCGAAAGCCTCATTTCCTGACATACTTAGGATTCTACACTGACAAACACTTTTTGTTACAATAAAACAAATAATTATTTTGCGTACTAACAGTTATCATATTTGAATCGTCCATAATTTCGAACGATTCTCTTAAAGAATTGTCCCGCATTTGGTTAATGGAGACCTTGCACACATCGACCCACTACTTATAACAGGCGATTCGTTGCCTCGTATATGCTCCGTCTTGCTTGACTTTGTGCACAATTTTCTAATAACCCTCGTAATACGCCTATCGAGATGATATGTTACTTGCTGTAAAAAAAAAAACGGTGGAATATTTGCCCACATCAAAGAAGTGAGCCAACTTATTAAAATAACTGTAAACTATGTTCCAGCGCTAATCATCACTGTCACTAAATCATATTGAAATTATTATGTATTATAGCTTTTGATTATAGTCTGTTTAGAAATGAAAAAGAGTAATAAAAGCTTATTATGTATGCAAATCGTAAATAAATGTAGTACTGGTGCTTATATTCAATATTTTTATATTATGTATTATCGGTATAGATGAGTACTTTTAAAAAAACTTTGTGTGACCGGGTTGTACTAAATTGTAGCAGATAGCTAAAATTTAATCCCCGACAATCTGTCTTTGTCTATGCCGCTTCAATTTCTCGGTCCATTTCTCTTATAAGTAAACAATATAAAAATAGCTTTTCAAAACTAGAGGCTACTTTAAGCATCATAACCGGGTTATGAGGGTTTTTAGTAATTCAAATAAAATTATTCAAGATTATTATCAAAATATTTATTTACATTTAATGAATAGACTTTTATTCCACAGAAAATACCGGGTGTTCCCTCTAAGACTTTCAGTGCGAATATCTCAGAAACCATCATAGCCAGTGCGACGAAATTTGGTATACAGACACTAGATGGCGCGTAGAATCTGATGATAACATCAATTTTTATACAGGGTGTTCCATTTTCCAAGAAATTGATTTAATTTCGATTTTTTGGTTGTTAGCCCTGCTAGAACTTATGTTTAAATTGAAATATACTTAATTATGAACACATTCTGATAAATAAACATTCAAAAATTTCAAAATTTAACATAAAAAAACGCCTCCAAAAAGTACCCAAATTTCATTGTTTTGTCATGTAAAATGTGTATAGCCTTGAGCCAGACTTACACAGAAGAAACTAACATCGGTGAACGTCAAAACTATGAATTGTCATTGAATTGTCAAATATTAATGGCATGAAGTATTTTATTTTACATAAATAACGCTAAATAATGGATTTAATGCAATTTACGTATGCACAATGGTATTATTGAGACTTGTCGATAAAAATTTAGACTTGAGTTGAGGCTTTTGGAGCATTGTGGCCGCCGTGCCGGCGCAGTCTACCGCTACAGCTAGTGTTACAGCGTGAAGATTGTGTAAAATATCTGTGAAAATTTTTAAATTATTCCATTATAATGTAATAAAACTTCAGTAAATTGTTTTTTTATGTTACTACAGTGTACAATAATAATTAGGTACACGTATTTTTTATGACAAAATAATTTACAAAATTGTGTAAGTACTTAATGAATATCCCTGTTTTCCAACTGCTGTAATAATTATTGATTACTTATTTAGCAACAAATAAATTCAAACAAAACCATTTCTAAAACTTTTAATTATAATGCGAACGTGTTTGTCGTCCCCACAAAAGAAAATATTACGAAAGCATAACCTAGAAATGATTGATTCTTGTATCTACATATTTCAGCACTTTACTTATGTACTTATGTTTAAGAAGAACTCTACATCTGTAAAATAGTAAACAATGAACTACAATTTCTGTATGTCATGATACAGAACTGAAATAAAGCAACTGGTTTTTTCTAGGAAGAATCACCTGCAAATGTACTATACCCAATGGTCGTTTAAAGCTAGATAATAATTTGTAATTATTGTTTTTATTTTTCAGTTATGTGTGTGCAGTGCCACAAATTACATTAAAACAGACACCAGAAAGAATAAGCGAAAAATATTACGGACATTTTCATGGAAATAATTCTAAACATGGAATGATGGATAATATTATAAAGAAGTCTGTAACTCACATTCTTTAAAGAGTATTCTATAAGACATTAAATTCAGCTGTCTGTCGTGGGTTTTAACATTTCTAAACGAATAAAATTAAGAAAAATAAACTAATTTCATAATTATATGTACAGTATGAAAACATCTTGTTAGAATATCTTTAAAATGTTGAAAGCTAACTGTTGTTACAATATATACACAACTTAACGTAATAAGGTAGGTATTGAACGATGAAACGGCAAGATTTGTTTCTAATCGTACATGCATGAACATTCCTCAGATTGAACGTTGCTCTGTAAAAGAAATTAGAATACAGAACAAGTGTTTAATATAAAATCAGATGTAATAGTGTAGATACTTAATGTAATTTTATTTTATTGTTAATAAATTAAAGTCTGTATTTGTTGTTTGTTATTCTACTCAAATTATTATACAGAAATGTTTCAGAAATAATATAAAATTAATTAATACTTAAAGATGAAGGATCAAGTTATTCAATTTAGTTACTAATTAAAAAATAAGCCACAATGTAGGTACGTATTACTTTTTAATTAAAATTATGCTGGTTACAACTGAATCATAGCTATAATAAAATATAAAAAATCACTCCTTTGGTCTTTTTTAAAAATTTTGTTCTTTTGTAAAATACTCTCCAATGTGAGTTAGGAAACTTCTTTATATTATCCATCATTCCATGTATAAAATTAATTCTAACAAAATATCTGTGCGATATTTTTCGTTCATTCTGTTTGGTGTCCTATTTTACGAATCGTTTTGTTTCAATGTAATTTGTGGCACTACACACATACCTGAGAGATAATAACAATAATTACAAATTACTGTCTAGCTTTAAATGAATTCTTGATTAATTAACAATAAAATAAATTTACATTATTACATCTGATTTTATATTAAACACTTGTTCTGTATTCTAATTTCTTTTACAGAGCAACTTTCAATCTGAGGAATGTTCATGCATGTACGATTAGAAACAAATCTTGCCGTTTCATCGTTCAATACCTACCTTATTACGTTAAGTTGTGTATATGTTGTAACAACAGTTAGCTTTCAACATTTTAAAGATATTCTAACAAGATGTTTTCATACTGTACATATAATTATGAAATTAGTTTATTTTTCTTAATTTTATTCGTTTAGAAATGTTAAAACCCACGACAGACAGCTGAATTTAATGTCTTATAGAATACTCTTTAAAGAATGTGAGTTACAGACTTCTTTATAATATTATCCATCATTCCATGTTTAGAATTATTTCCATGAAAATGTCCGTAATATTTTTCGCTTATTCTTTCTGGTGTCTGTTTTAATGTAATTTGTGGCACTGCACACACATAACTGAAAAATAAAAACAATAATTACAAATTATTATCTAGCTTTAAACGACTATTGGGTATAGTACATTTGCAGGTGATTCTTCCTAGAAAAAACCAGTTGCTTTATTTCAGTTCTGTATCATGACATACAGAAATTGTAGTTCATTGTTTACTATTTTACAGATGTAGAGTTCTTCTTAAACATAAGTACATAAGTAAAGTGCTGAAATATGTAGATACAAGAATCAATCATTTCTAGGTTATGCTTTCGTAATATTTTCTTTTGTGGGGACGACAAACACGTTCGCATTATAATTAAAAGTTTTAGAAATGGTTTTGTTTGAATTTATTTGTTGCTAAATAAGTAATCAATAATTATTACAGCAGTTGGAAAACAGGGATATTCATTAAGTACTTACACAATTTTGTAAATTATTTTGTCATAAAAAATACGTGTACCTAATTATTATTGTACACTGTAGTAACATAAAAAAACAATTTACTGAAGTTTTATTACATTATAATGGAATAATTTCAAAATTTTCACAAATATTTTACACAATCTTCACGCTGTAACTCTAGCTGTAGCGGTAGACTGCGCCAGCACGGCGACCACAATGCTCCAAAAGCCTCAACTCAAGTCTAAATTTTTATCGACAAGTCTCAATAATACCATTGTGCATACGTAAATTGCATTAAATCCATTATTTAGCGTTATTTATGTAAAATAAAATACTTCATGCCATTAATATTTGACAATTCAATGACAATTCATAGTTTTGACGTTCACCGATGTTAGTTTCTTCTGTGTAAGTCTGGCTCAAGGCTATACACATTTTACATGACAAAACAATGAAATTTGGGTACTTTTTGTAGGCGTTTTTTTATGTTAAATTTTGAAATTTTTGAATGTTTATTTATCAGAATGTGTTCATAATTAAATATATTTCAATTTAAAAATAAGTTTTAGCAGGGCTGACAACCAAAAAATCAAAATTAAATCGATTTCTTGGAAAATGGAACACCCTGTATAAAAATTGATGTTATCATCAGATTCTATGCGCCATCTAGTGTCTGTATACCAAATTTCGTCGCACTGGCTATGGTGGTTTCTGAGATATTCGCACTGAAAGTCTTAGAGGGAACACCCGGTATATGTGTTTCGAAAATTCTAATTATGGTGAGTAAATGTAGTGTTGTATAAATGTACAATAAAGAAAATAAAAAAGTAGGTATATTAAAATTCATCCTATGAATATTCTGATGAATTATCTTCGTCTCCTAGATTGATAACGATAGGTTCCACAGTAATGTCAATTAAATTATCGAGTTCCCACATTTTCTCCTCTTCTTTTTGTACATGATGTATACATCTTTGCCAGTTATCTGCAGTTTTCTGCAGTTACTCGTTCCAAGGAATTTTTTGACAAAATTTTCATGGCACTTAATTTACGTCGTATTATTTCGGGCTACATCTCCTTTTATCTGCGCCCAGACTAATTCGATTGGGTTAAGTTCACAGTGATAAGGTGGTAACCGTAGTACCGTTATCTGGCGATTTGTTGCCATTTCATCGATAACATATTTTTTCTGATCTTTATTAAGATTGACAAGTGTCAAAAGTTCATTTTTCACCATATTTGTTTCTAAAGAAATGTTTTTTCCGGATAACCATTGAATTATATCGGCTTTCCTCCAAGCAGGCGTAGGCGTCCGCTCGGTCTGCCGTGAATGGTAACTGGCATTATCCATGACAATTACAGAGACCGGAGGAATAAGATCCAACATCTGTGTAAAATACTCTTCGAAAACATCTGCGTTCGTGTCTTCGTGAAAGTCACCTGTATTTTTGATTCAAATAAAAGTAAACCGCCATCTACAAAACCACTGCTACCTATATGTCACTATTAATCTTCGTCCTTTACCTGAAGGTGTCTTGAACCTGAACCCTGTTGAAAATGCTTGTCGAAAACTTTTTACATTTTTATCTTGCCATACTTTTGTTACAGTATATCCCTCGATGCCCAAGTTTCGTCTAGATAATAAATATTCATCCCTTCGTCACGGAATTTTCTAATTGATCTTAAGTAGGATCTTCGCCAACAAATAATTTCATCTTTATCGGTATGAACTGACTTCCTGTTCTGCTTTTCCCAGCAAAAATTCAACTCTCGTAAGACGGCCCATAATTTGCTTCTACTGATTTTTGGCAAATCGTTGTCCTCTGAAAGTTCACTTAAAATTTTGTTTAGCGTTGGTATCTCTTTTTTAAAATAAAATGAGTGTACTTTTCTGCGCATGACATTTTTGAAGAAATCATCTATAACGACTTTTGACCTCCCTGTAGATGATTTTGGGGGATTTACAGTATCTCGTTCATTTTTTGTTTCCTTTAAAAGTCTGTAGATAGTGGATTTTCCAATCCCTGTCATTTTGGAACACTTTTCCACTATGTCGTCAACACTGTTGGTAGGATTTTGATGTTTCAATGCATTAAATACATTTAATATAATAATCTTCTCATTCTGAGACAGCGCACATCTTTTCACGCGTTTAGCAGGTACGTAATCTGATAAGCTCGACATTTTACCCAGACAACATTATATCCACTGGCACAATAGTCACTAAACACAAGTCGAATTTTACTCTACTGCACTAGCACGTCTTGGTATATTCAGCTCTAAGACTGGATTGATCTGTCACAATACACTGACTCCTGCCCTATGATGTATCCAGTAAAATATACTAATGTACACCCATTACCTGTTAGCATTAGTGTTACCCGATAATTACCTGAAACGAAATATTACCACGCCCATGGCCGGTTCTTATCTAGGGGTTTTGATTACTCTCTTTCATTTCCAAACAGAATAGTGAATAATTATTTTGAAAAACTGTTTACGGTGTACATTTGCAAAATTGTGCGTGCATCCATATAAAATTCGTTGTATTTGCAGCAATATTTAATTAAAACTCTATAATTAAACAAGTGCTCGCAACTTGAACAACTAAATAAATAGCGGAGGCCATTTCTAAAATAAATTTCCGGCATTAAAATACGTGCATCTAAAACAGATGAACGCGGCATATACACTGGTGTAGTTTCGTTCGACGAAAAGAGACGGGACGAAATTTACAGCGTAACTTTTTTCAATTTGAATCGTGAATTGTTAACTCGGGAGCAGAGATTTTACAGGTCCTAATTAGGGCACATTTCCTGTAGAACGGATACTGTGCTATTGATTTTTCATGGCCGTTAATGTTTTTGAGGCAGCAATTTCAACAGTGGCGCACGGTGGAATGTTAAAAAAGAATGCCAAATTATATTTATTCATTTTTAGTATAGTAATTCAGTACAAGAAACCTGATACAAAAATTGTTTCTAGTACGGTCCTGGATGCAGCAGTTATAAGCGTTTTAATATCACGTTCGTGATGGGTGGCATTTTTCATGGAAAAAAGCACAGACTAATTAAAATTATTAATTATAAACTCTAAAGTAAATTATTTGTAGACAGTAGACGCAAAAATAATGGTCATTGTAACTCTACACTCATAACTGAGGCACAAAATGAGATAAAAATTTAAATTGTTACTGAAAATATTGAACACCATTAGTGTATGGCGTGGCACTGATGCGCCAAATATTTTTTTAGTTAAATGTAATAATTGTGCACAAACAAATATATTATGTAAAGTAAAAAAAACACTCGTACATACTTATTTTAAACATAATCGACAAGTGAATGTTATTTTTAAATTTATAAATACTAGGCCATAAACTTTTGCCTTAGAACTTTCTAAACAATGTAAAACACAAGAGTTAATGACCAAATTTTGATGTAGTGAATATTGATTATAGATTTTTTATGATAATGTAATCTCGATTGACATAAATAAGACGACACAAAAAAGTTTTTTTTAAATCCAGATGCAGGCGCCGTTTGTTTACTGAACCACACCCATTTATAATGAGTTCTAGAGCGATTTATGGTCGTTTTTAAGGAATACCAAACGCAATACGCTAGAAAATCGTCGTTTTATATATATTTGATAAATTAACACAGGATTTGCGTTTATATTTTCTTACTTTTTTGAAATTTACTGCAATTATGCCGATAATATATATACATTATAAATGTCGAACTCTGTACATAGTAGTTATTAAATCAAATAATTAACTTTAATATGCAATACAATGCCTCATTTATTTTAAAATAAATAAACAACAACTGTTAGGATATTGGAGATTTTATTTATGCTCTGCTATGGAATAGTAAACATTGGTTTTTAATTAATATTCATAACAATTTGGTTGATTTAATACCGCTCAAAATTTACATACTCTTTTTCCTATTACAAACTGTAAAATGTAAATAAGAGTATTATACATTTTTGTTTAACAAACGATGTAAATTTAGTTGAAAATATAATTGACTGCGACCTTAACTGAAATAAAATTATAGATATACAAATAATTCTTGCTGCTTGTAAAACTAGTACTTTATAACGTAACATTCAACCACCAGCTCCATTATGATTCAATTACGGTACAACCTGGGCCAAAGTAGCAGCTTACAACTGCATCATGTAAATATACACAAAATTCTGTTCAGGGATCAAATCCGTTGCGCATCGAAGGATGTGTTTCACCCTCTCCTGCAGTTTTGCCTCTGCCTGCAGAAAATAAGATATACATCTCTCCTGCATTCGATACTCGCTGCAGGGAATTTCCAACTTGCTCCCGCTGTTAAATTGGCCAAACGAAATTTAATTAGTCGATATAGCTCGGGGATATTGCAAAGAGGTGGCGCATGGCCCTAAGAGAGTTCTCTGCAGGATACAATTTTTACATTTTCTTTGGCTTTCAGTGTACTCCTTAACATGGAATATACTAACCATAACGTCGAAAGTAGTAATACCGCTTCAGACACTTTTTAAATTCTCTGCGAATTACACCACCCTTTGAATACGTTGTGGGCAATCTCGTATACTGTCTCGACGATTTTTTGGGGATTAATTGTGAAATAGCATTTTGTGCCGCTTCCAATACTTCCCCTGGTAAACGCTCTTCTTCACTTTCTGAGCTCATTTTGAATTATACACTCTTAGAATATAAATTACATTATATAATTCTGATCTAATCGAATGGATATTTTGCATGGATAAACTCCATTCTTGAATCTTGAAAATAAAAATAACTATTTAATTTTAATTGTGCGACATTGACACATAATCGATTGCAAATATGTTTATAAATTTCGTTCGTTGAAATGATTTAGTATCTGTACAAACGCCAGAAGTTTTTTTTAAGATTTATTAAAAATACGGGGCTACTACAACAACAAAAAAAGTTTGCGTATGCGAATATAATGTTAATAGGACACTTATATTGAAATAAAAAACTACTAGACATAGAAAAGCACTGTGATAAAGCATTGCACAAAGAAAATTAACTATAAATTTTATGTAGGGAAAAAGTGACATGATGGATAAAATATACGATCTTGCAGCGCTACTGGTTATATTAGAATATAGTAATGTAATAAAATTTATTCGGGGCGAGACGTATGAGATGAATATTGCCTTCCCTAGCATGCCATTTAGGGGGCAATAAAGCCAGATGAATCCCATGAAAAATGTTTAAAACTCGTAAATGCTCCTCTCAGGACATATGTCTTGTTTAAAAGCAATTTGTCATGCGATATTTTGAAAGAGCCGCGTAAAAAAGTGCGTTATGACTCAATAAATAAGCCGCGACGGCTGATACGAGCAATGTCCTCCCCCTGGAAGATGAGACGAAGAGAACTCCAAGGTTAAAGAGCGGATTCTTTCTCTTACGGGTACTGGAAGAAGGTCCGAGAGATGCTTTACCTTCTTATATGAGGCACAAAATCGTTTAGCTCCGGCATTAGTGTATAAATTGTCAATTACCTTAAAAGTAACACGCCCGAAAGTGCGTAATGAGGATCTGAAGCTTCGTTATTTACTATTAACCAGATGATTACGGCCAAAGTTATTTATTGAAGTTCTTACTTTAGTGCTTTAAATTGTTAATTATATCATATCAAATATACTGTTTGTTTATTCTTTCTATATATTATATTGTAACCATGAAATATAATGTTATGCTATACAGGGCGATCCCGAATAATGTGCAACTTAAGGCTAGATTGTACGACCGATTTTAATAGGAGTCTTTGATATAAAATTTTTTGATATATGTATTTTTTAAGTAAAAAGTGCGTCATTTTGACATTTCACAAATGATTAGCTTTTTGACGAAAAAGTATTCTTGTGAAACAAATAGCAAATATAGGTAAGTTAAGTGTCAAGTTACTATTTTTCGTCCTGACAATTGCTTATGCCAATAAATAGTTAAAAGTGTCATTTACTTTTCTTATATTTAAGTATGGATAACAAAATTGTAACATCCTGTGTAACTCCCTTATTAAACTTTTAATTCCAATTATTTTCGTCGAGAAAACGTTTGGCCAAACTTATCGTTAACATCCTGTATTAATGTCATATCATACCATTCAAACTAGGTAATAATTTTATAAGTATAGATTTTAACAAAAGTTTTCCTGACAAAGTAAATAATTCATAATTGAAATGCGAAATACTTGATTAAATACAAAATTGCAGATACTGGTAAATGTAATTCATAAATTAAATTAGTGAAAAAAAAACGAAATATTATCCCGCGCATTAGCTTTACAATCGACTACACAGTAAGATCAATGACACTAAGTATCAAATAGACCTAATAAAACTAGCCGACGATCGGCGGTCGATGTTCAGTTGGTGGGGCAGGGGATGTAGGATGGCAGAGGGGAAAATGAGTGGTGCAGAATGGAAAGTGGTCTAACTGTTAATATACTTAAACTGTGTATTTATATTTGATTGGTGCATTGTGTTCCGGTACTAGTTGGTAACAATCCGGTCATGGTTTTTTCAAATTTTAAGTAAATCTCTCGTCGAGGTTCACCATTTCCCTCTCCATGGACACCCACCCCTGTAAACCTGGAAATCTTGGACCACTTCTTTTCGACGCCTCCTGATCGGACCATCACTACTGCATCTAGTTGTCGCGATCGAACATTTGATACATTTAGAAAGTTCATATCATCCTATCCTATTGCCAATTTCTTAACGATTTCCAATGTTAAAAGGACATCCGTATATTCATTTTGCCCGAGCTCAAAGGGACCGTATATCGAGTTTAAAAGAAACATAGACTATTAAATCCAAACTACCAGAGCGTGGCACGGGCGAACGCTCACCAAGATATATATAAGGGAACCGGGTCGCCGTTCTCTCGTCCGCACGTGATGCGCCGCCAAATCACCGCCGCCGCCACCTCCTCCAGCCCCCGGCCGGCCCCGTAATGGCCCATTGCCACTCTACAATGGCTTCTTTATCCAATCAAACAACTTTCAAGAATGTATTTTATGGCCTGTATATCGTCTTTTAATCGTCGGGTAGAGCGCCGCGACGGCCCTTAGTCGAACCCGGAGGCCTACGTGGGTAATTAGGCCGGGACTTAACTTCGGCTGCTGGTAATTAATGTACCGCTGTGTCGCGCAGTAATTTTTGCTATATCGTAGGTACCTATTTCGCAAAGAAGTTTGCGTTTTATCGCATTTACGTGGTAGTTTTTGTAACAAAATTGCTATGCAAAAGTATGTTATCATAAAATTAACATTATTTATATGCTACGTAAGTTAATTCGCGCAATATAACACCCGTCGGTCGATGTGGACTGTCATTAACGATTCATGACATCTTTATCGATTTTAAATTTCATGTCCGTTTATATCGACAGAAGATGCTAATTCGTTGCTTTTAAAAAGAAGAGGATTATTTGATTAAAAAAGAGATTACTTCATTTGAATTATATAGAATATTATTTGCAAGCTTTGTATCAACTATCCTAAAATATTTTGTTCTTAAAATGTTTTAAACGCATTTTTTTACAATGTTTTCTTACTCCACCAATAAAACAGAATTAAGCTCAATTAAGTAGGTAACTAATTTCGTTTGGTTTATCTGCCAAGGCAGAGAACTTCAACTTACAAATTGATGTATTGAAATTATGTTCATTTTGTGTTCTTTTTAGTACTAAATCTTTGTAATCATTTTTTTTTTAAATCCTGTATAATTCTAACCCGTAAATTCAAATTAGTTCAACTGTGGTTCAAGTTTGACCTGATTTAATTGAAGTTATATTAAAATGAAACTTGGACAAAATTTAATTTAATTTTCCATACAGGGTGATTTTGAAAGTGGGGTATTAATTTTAACTGATGATACTATCGTTTTACAAAAATGACTTTAATAAATGATTTATAATAACCGAAATAACTAATTATTGCAAATTTTGAAACCTACTCTATAATTCTAATCTAGCCTAATAGGTCAAGCCAAGTAACTCTACTTCACGATATGTTATGGATAAGCGCCATGTGAGTAAGATGCGTGCTCAGTCTTTGTTGAAGTGAATATAACGCTACGCTTTCTGTTCTTTAGATGGCCTAAAAGTTTCATTAGATAAACCATCGTACGTCTTATAAATAAATCGTTATTGTTATCATTTTGGTATTTTGTAGTGTGCGCGTAGTATTATTTTGTGTACGTAATTTGATGACAGCGATATAATAATGAACTTGTCTATTTGTTATAGCGTACGAAGAGTGTAATAAAAATTCTATAAAATGTATATTAAAAATTACTACCCCACCTTCAAAATCACCCTGTACTCACGATCTATTAAACGGTATTTATAAAACTGTGGTAATTTAATAAATAAAGGAAATAGTAGGTGATATCTTCGATTTTATTTTGACTCTTAACTCACCTTTCCATAAGTTAGAATTTCACAGAAAAAAAAAAACGAAAATATATCAGGTCAGGAATTGAAAAATATTGCTTTGCTAAATGTATCGGAATTGAATAAAATTCTGGATTTTCTTAACTGCAGTTGCTGGATGAATAAGCATCCCCATAAAACGTCGAAAGTATGAAAATAACGTTACCTGCTAATGATTTACATTGGATAATCTTCTTGGGCCTGTCCGTCCCTGTCGGTCGATCACGAAATTGTTTGTTACGTTGCGTTTCTTACCGCCGCGGCTAAATTGCTTAGCAAAATATTGGAAAACGATTACGGCTGGCAATTTTAAGGAGCTCGCAGAAACTTTTTCCGAATAGTGTCTCTCTCGCCGGGGCTGATTGAAATTTTGGACTGAGTGCCGCTCCATCCGCTGGATGCGGGTAATTTGCGAAATAAGCTTTTAATGGGCCCACTTTTGTCGGAGAGATTCTATTCGGTCTGATAAATGATCTCGCCTCGGCATTTTTGGGCGTCGGAGGTGCGTTAGTATTCCGTCTAACTTCCGAAACGGCGCTTAAAGGTTTTTGTTCCTGTTCACTGGCGTGTTCGTTTACAAACGGCGACCGTCTTGTGTGCCCCCTATTCCAAAATGCGGGGCCGGAAACGTGAAATTCCTGCATTCGAGTACGATAATCGGCATATAAGACAACATAAACGTGTCTATTTCGTATATTTTGTTATCTGACGATAGATATTCCAAGAAAAAAATCACTTTCGTTCAAAGTCTGAGGTTTGCGCTACCATAATACGGTTTTCTGAAGATAATAGAGAGAACAAGTGAAAGAAGCAATAAAAAAAGTATACACAAAGTGCAAAAAAACCTGAAACATATGATACATCTATATTTTTTAAATAATAATTTAAAAAATAGACAGGGTGTTCCGCATAAGAACCGACACTACAATGTGTTCATTGAGGGTGAGTCACCCCCCCTCCCTCCTTATGTCAAATTTTTTTTATTAAGCACCGACGTTCTCGGATATTATTGAAAAACTGTCCTGTCTCTCGAGCGCATCTTTCAACATTAGAAAATGTTTTGCTATGGATTTGAAACTCTTCTACGATATTCTTGCACGTCACACACGTAGCAGAAATAAAATAGTTTTTTTACTAACTGTTAAATTTTAAAGATATAGCATAACTTTTTGATTTATTCTGTAATTAATACCATTAAAACATTGTACAATTATGAATTTTTTAAAATTCAAATAGAGTAAAAGAGTGTTTTAAATTAAATTCTGCGCGGGATATTATCATTCTTTTTAAATTCTGTCAATAGAAAAGAGTTTGGTATAATTTTAAGGGTGACTTACCCTCAATGAAACACCTTGTAATGTTTTAATTTACTTGAACTCAGTTAAAGAAAACCAATAATAAATCTAAGTCATATACCAATTTTGGTTATTCCTAGTTCAAATAATTGAGATATATTTTTTTCGAAATATTTGGCTTCAGCTTGAAATTCTTGTAACTGCCTGTGTGCAACTTTGGTTAAATTATCGGTGCCGGTTCTTATGGGAACACCCTGTATAAATATCAGTCATATCAATATCATTAATTTGGGGTGAAGTAGGTGAACGTCATGTTATTTATTTTCCTAACAGATCAACATCACTTTTGACATTGTCGAAATTTTATTTCAAATAATTTATATAATAATTTTTATAGTTAGAAATCTGTCTCAAATTAAAAGAAACCACCTGAAGAAGCAATCCTAAAAATGCAGAAATGCAGAAATTTTCGAGTTCCCACAGTTTTAAAAATGAACTTAAGTACTGAATTTTATATAACGTTTTTGTTAAACAAGGTATGACTTTTTTGTAGCAAATTTAACTAGATTAATATTTATTTTAGATAATAATTGAATACAATTTTGTTTATGGAATTGTTCATTACAATCTCTAGCAATTTGGTATCAGAGAACATACATATGACTCCATTGATAGCAATTGTAGGAACATCGATTTATATGGCTTAAATACTTTTACAGTACAGTAAAAAATTTACAAAAGCTAATAAATAAAGAATATTGTCGGTGTAATTCAACGCTGGTTGGGGCTTTAGTCCGCAGTGTCAAACAATATTGTTAATACCCAATAAAAAGATCTAAATTCATATTATGCCGAACAATATTGGTTTGGTACTGTTTCACAACATTTCCTTTAAAAATAAAAAGTTTTTAGTAGTTATACATTAGGAACAACTACTTTTCATAAAATTTAGTACGAAAATGTGCAACTTTTCCTAATTTAAGCAACCTTGTACTCGTATACATATACACTCGTCGCAACATAAATGTTTGCAGTCCGAATCGGTATTACATATTGTTTAGATGATGATGGCAAATACAATAATTATTGACGCTATTTTAAAAATATTGCACGTGTTAGGTTGAAAACCTTCTTGCCGCGACCAATATACATGATATACGTTTGACATATAAATTCCTACGGAATGTCATGTCTGCTATAGACGCCCCCCCCCCGTGTAAAATTACCTCAAGTAATAAAACGAAGTGAATTATATCCCACGTTTCCCCGACGAGGTAAATATAAATCATGTTGACAAAATTAAAACCGCACTCTTCGAGTTACGTATTTTATATACTCCGAGGGCTAGGGATCCCTTTTGACAAATTGTAGACATGCATATTTTATCAACACGAGGGACCTTAATTTCGGGAAGAAGCACGGCGACCGTTCCGTGATGGAACAGTCGTCCTGAGACGAATATACATTCACAAGGTCTCCATTAAGATGATGCGCCCGTTTGTACCTGAATCTTTTATTAATCTGTTTGCTAAATTATAACAAATCTAGACGTAGTCAAAGCTAATACGAGGAGTTGACCCTATCCTAAGGCGATAACCTTCTTGGATCTCATATTTTTAATCATAAAGAAAACTACTACTTTGAAAATACCTAGATATACAGGGTAATTGGGGAGTTACTGCCAATATTCGAAAGGGAGCAAAAGTGAACAAAAAACCTAATAAACATATGGTCGAATATCGGAGGTTACTGAGATAGCAATACAAATATTTTTACCCGAGTTAATTATTGTAATGCATCAGTAGAGAAAAGTGTTTATTCTCTAGATATTGTAAATTATAACATTGATTAAAGATCTAATAAACCGAAATTAATGAATTAATGCTCGTTTGTGGATTGCACGGGTAGTTGGTTGAAGTGCATGGTGATTTTCTTTTATGAGTGCTGCACAATTCACAATCCGATCGAATAGCGCCTCTTTTAAACCATCCCCAAAGGCAGTAATCAAGGGGATTCAAATCTTCAAATTCAATTGACCTTGGTGGTCAATTTTGGAAACCACCTCGGAAAATCCAGCGTTGTGGAAAACGATTGTTAAGATGATTGATTACAACACGACTAACATGGGCAGAGGTACAATACCGACTAAACGAACGCTCATGTAAAAATATATGCGACAGTTATAAAATAAGCGTTTAAATCACAAAAGCCAAAATAAATGTGACCTAGTAATCACTAATATGTGGTCTCGAATGCATGACCTACTCAAAATAAAATATCAAATAATTCAAAATTATAAAAACAGTAGGTATATTATAAACAAGTGGCAAAAGTGACATTTCCACACGCAATGAAAAATTATTTCCGAACGTGTTTTACACTACTTTTCCTACGATTGCATTTAGATTACTATGTACAAGCTCTAATACTTTGATTTAAGAGCTGTCTTTAATTTAAAAAATACGGAATGACGGAGCTAAAAAACTATTTTCGAGCATGTGATTCTTTTGTTTTACGAGCGCAAAGATTATTTACTCACTGTGTGCGTAAAATACCCTGTAGTAGTTGTTAATTTTTTAAGCAAACGTAAGAAAAATATATTTTGTTTTTCGAGAATTTACAGTGGAGTCACTAATTTGTTGTGGAGAGGGCGCGCACGATGCGAAATTTATAACAATTACGGGGATATTAAGTTGATTCCGGCATAGTCGGCTCTCCCAGAATGTAAACATAAATATTACTTTAAGCTGTTTCACAAATATTACAAGAGATTACACCCCGGGTCGGAAACTTTGTGGCAGCATCTGAAACCCAGGCAGTTTCAAAACAAACCGCCTAATGAGAAGCAGTTTTATTCAAATTATATTTTGCAATAAATCTAAATAAAACGCCAGGCGTGTTGCTGCGCTTGGCGCGGCGCGAATAATTTGCAGGCTTCCTTCGTATTCGTATCGCGCCCAAGGTAAAGCGGTGCGAGGAGGACCTTGCTCGAAACCTGATGGGTAAATCTTTCCCTTTGCGTAATATATTTATTAATTCGCACATGTTTCCCGCACTCTAAAATATGTCTGAATATTTCAAAGAAATTACTTATATTTACATAATATTTACCATATTAGTTACGGTAATTCTATAGTTATCTCATGTAATTTTACAAATTTTAAAGAAATTTACAATATTAATTACAATAATATCTAAAGCGAGTAATAGTCCTGTTATTCACAGAATATATTGTAATAGTTCTCTTTCACTTTTTGTATCACTTTGTAATTTTAGCAGCAAATCGTGTAGAAGTTTGTAAATTTAATAAAAATTACCAATATTATGTACTAGAGATAATTATGGTAAATATATTACAACGCATACGCCTTTACAGAGTCCCGATCCAGTAATGGTCGGCTTGTTTATATAATCATATGTGCGTTATAGATATTATAGTTCAGTTGATATTAAAGACATTTCAAGTGTGTGTATGGTTTAGTTGTACTGTAAAATAATCTAAGAGAGGCTCTCTGAAGGTGATTTTAAAAAATATAACATGTTTACACTAACATTTTGCGGTGTTGCATTTATAGCTACCCAAAAATATAACATAGATACCTACAGCAAACAATTTACAGGAATTCTCAAAAATATTGTAACCTGTAATGTTGGGTTAGCGTGGAAACACGTCACGTAGACTAACAAACTTTATTGTTACTCTTGATTATACAAGAAATATCCTTCGAACAAATTTCACAACTGTCAACTCATTACTTTAACGTTTGTCAATCGCTTCTGACTGCTCAATATAAACTGGCTCCAGCTGCGAAACCGATCCGCTTATATAGGTTTTTATGTCTCTAGAAGTTTTCCGCGGTCTCGAGAATCAAATAGAATGTGGCCCAGAATGTTCCAGAAAACGTCAAAATAAAGGCCACACAAGAATTATAAATTATAACGTAAACAGGAACATAATTAACAAACTAAAATGCAGATGAGCTTCCGTAACAATATGTTAATGTATTTCATGTTTTATGCAACTTTCTACATGTTAAATCTATATATGTTATGTTCAATAAACATTATTACCTATTTGAAAATATTATTTATACACCTATCTATTTTAGTGTTTCACTAACCTGTCTCATATATTGTATAATTTCTATATTAATTGTGGAATAACACTTCTAACTTATACAGTAGTAGTAGGTATGTAAGAAGACGAACTAGACAATAAATCAACTGCAAAATGAAGTAATTTTCTTCTTGTTAAAATGCTTCGCCTATGCCATAATACCTAGATTACTGGTAATTAATACTTGCATACTATGACAATATTTCAGGAAATATAATTCTTTTAGATTTATTTTGCTTAACTTAAAACTTTTTTTTATCTTGGTATTGAAACGGACACATTTTTATAGAATTTCTCATCAACAAAATGCCGTTTAATTGGAATACTCTGTATAATTTTAATATAAGTAGGTATATCTAACTATATCTACTTATTTAATTGCATTGGATTTTTGCGGAGAATTAGTTTATTTACACAGTATAGGTAGGTATTTCATTCCCATGGTAAAAGTACATATAATTTTTGCATGTATTATCTGTTTAATTACGTTGAATTTTTACAGAGCATTAGTAACTTTACAAATTGTAAGTAATATATACCCATAGAAGTTATGGACATAAAAGAGCCAATGATATTCATGGTAAATTTACAAAAACCATTTATTCACCTATGTAAAGATTTCGATATTTCAATATTTTTATTTTCTAATTAACAAATTAGGATATCGCTCTAATTACCCTTGCTTGCATAAAAAACATTGAAAATGGAACTTCCCTTGTAATTTAGCAGAGCTACAGAATTAAATATGTTTTATGTTACGTAACAATAGACGTTTGAAAACTTGATCTTACTGTGCTAATTATAAAACAAAATTCTTCGTTGATTGATATCCTATAGAAAAGATAAACCCTTGATATATTTATCTATTAAACCGAGGACTGTGATTTTTAATTTAAATTTTAATTCGTTCTCCTCCAGGCATACTTTAACTCAACGGCTGTGCATGACCTGAAATTTAAAAATCGGTCACGTGTCACGTTTTACAGCGGATTTCGCCGTTACTTGATAGACGGCCGTAAAAATATATATAAGGCTTATATATTCATCCTCTATAACATATTCTCCCGCGGGTTCAAAGTAAAAACGTAAAAAAGTAATCTGTGGAAATATAGGTCGCGTGTTGAGGGTTCGCCTTCGGTAGTAAATGTTTTACGAACATATCGGGCAATGATTTGGATGGAAACTACCCTCGACCCCTAATTACTTGCAGGGTGGAGTGATAAAGAAAGGAAAATAGTTGTAATAACTATTATATAAGTTATTTATTATTGGCTGCATTATCACCGTACGCATGTGATATTTGTCTGAGTCGTATAATCACACAAGTGTGGTAATAACGTAGTATCCGTTTTATCTACAACTGTCAAGGTTAGTAATAATAATAACAATTTTAGTAATATCATAGATAATTTATGATAATGTAAATCGTCTATTAAGAAATTACCATAGCAACGGGCATAAACATAACTAAATTGATTTATTCCTCGTTATTATAGCAAAAGTGCAAATACGAATTCTAGCGATGATTTGCCATCTGATATTGAGAATGAAGCTGAAGCTCCAGTGTTGTTTCCAATCGCGTGCCAGAGAAATCACGGAAGAAATACGAACAAACATTTGATCGCTATGAAAATAGTGTAGACAAAAAGATATTTAACATATCTAACTAACTAACGAGAAGGATTATAAATATATTTCAACTAACTAAGCAAAACACAGGAACCTTCATCTCTTTGGTTTTATTACTCAATAATAAGAAAATAAATTTCACTTAAGAATATCGATCAAAAAATATTTAATTTTGATTGTATTCCTGAAGCGAAAATAGGAAGGGAAAACTTATGATCTTCAATATAAAGCTGGTAAATGGACCAAACAACCTACAGGTATAAATACTACTGGCAACGTGCCAAAACCGATTGCACGATTTCTTAAACTATCTAACCAAATGCGAACACTGGGAATTGCTTTCAGCGATCTTTAGTTGATTGTGGGGAGATCTTTTGAGTCGGTATAAAAAGACATGGTGGCCAGAAGTCTAATTCTGCATGTCGCTAACATCGTAGGTTTTACTGAAAACAAGAAACGAACTATGAAAATTCTAGGCCAAAACGAGAATATTTTCGCTGAAAATATTCCCTAAACATTTAAAAATTATATTCACACTCAAAATATTTCCACCTATTCAAACAAATCGTTAGGCATGTTAACATGTCTTATTAATCGATCCGATTATAAAGATTTTACTGTCAATGTATATTTAATAAATTATAGTTTTCATATGATCTCACATATTTTGTTTATTTAGTAAATTTAAGCATAATTAATTTCAATTTAAAAATAAACACGTGGGATAATGTAAATCATTATGACATTCGAAACATTGTCACATTTCGTTATTATGTGACAATTGTAGATAAAGGCTTTTTTTAAAGTTTGTCGAGAAATTGGCGAAGGCGTGGGTTAAATATTTTGATGTCTTGCAAAGTGTAACAAACATTCAAGCAATTCGCGAGATATTATTAGTAGACATATATTGAAATTACGTTTATGCATGGAACAAGCGTTTAAATTAGTTCTACTTTCAACATAAATAAAACAACCTCGACGAGAAACCTTTGAAGTCGCACGAGCGACGGAGTTGTAGATATTCCGCTCCGACGTAAAAATAATTATCCTCGTATTTACGGACAAAATTATAAACTACTCACATTTCCAGACATTCGAGAAATTTAATAATTAATATAATTATAAAACTTCGGGTTTGTTTAACTTGAACAAACTGCCAAACCAAACTTTCGGTTTTTCTGCCAGTATTTTTAGAAAATTAGTTGGAATGCGTTAGCAACCAACAGAGACTGATTTAAAACGATTTCGTACGCTTAATGATATTTTAAAAGCATTGCAATAATAATTAATTTATTAACGTACGTAAACTGAAATATAAAGTTTGATTATTTTAAATTATTTTGTTTGTGCTGGCTAATTTTAACGAGAAACATTTGAACATGGGAAAAATGCAATAATCACAAAAAATACAAATCGTTCTATAGGTCCGCCGTCGCGTATGACCCTGTATATATGATAATATAACGTAAGAATTAGCCGACTGTCTAAATTAGGAAAAGGGGATAGAGTTGATCAGTCCTACAAGGAAACATATATTTACGATCATCTTCACCAAAGAGGTAATTAGCCTTTTGACGACATAACATAGATAGTCATGGTTCAGTGTGGTAGGTTTGGAAAATTTTGCCCGTGGTTGACAGCAATGTTTAATTTAGTTTAGTCAAGTAATTCATATTATCTAAATAACAAACAGAATAATTATTTAATATAACTTTATCTCATATTAAATATAAGTAGTAGTTTTCTTGATTTCAAGTAATTTTATTTTTAAATGAAGAATATATATCTCATTATACAACAGTAAGGGAAATAGGCTTTCTAGACTGAAAAAATAATTAATAATTTGTAAGTATTTCAATAAATAATATCATTATTATTATATATCTGCAATGGTCAGGAGAACTGTTCCCCTTACTTGTCCGAAAACTCGAGAATAATGAGACGTTGAGGCGAGGTATCGCAGAAATCCTGCTACCATATAAATTCCTGCTCGCAACTTGAGCAGTTCTGCGAAGTTGTGTTTACTTGTCCCACCCCCAAGTTAACAATTGCGTCGAATTTATGTCCGGCATTATTTATCTCTTCGTCGAATAGCCTCCACTCAGGCAACACGTAGCGGAGTAAACTTTTTCCCGGAGAACAATAAATCAGGTTTATAGATACACGTATAGATGGTGAAGCTTTCCTTATGACAAAGGTGTTAAATTTATAACGGGGCCTCTGCGAGGGCATTAATTTTTACGATAACTTATTTCTAGCGAGCGAGAAATCATAAAACGCAAACGTAGATTTATCGCCGGGATTAGTGCAGGGAAACTTGAATGGAATTGGGTGCTCTCCCGTGTTCTACGAGGGTGCGAAATATCAGAACCCCATATTTGATTGATATCACTGTTTATGGGACATATTTACACGTTCTGATTAAATGACGATGATGGTGATGGGAGTTTACGAGCCATGGATGAGCATGGCGAACAAAGGGATTACAACCTGTAAATTCCGCTCTAAAATTTTAAGGTTGCTTTAGTTATTGGTTATGCAAGCATCGTTCTGTATAACTACCTACTACTAAATAGCAACATACTTAGTTCATTGTTTCTTAGAATTTTTCTATGAAAAAAATAAAACAGTTGAAATTAGTGTTGGTAATTATATCTTGCTGACAGTTCGAATTTTGAGACAAGATTAAAAAAAAAATCTTGCGAGATAATACAAGAAATATTGCTACAGCATGAAATTTTACAAATTTAAAAAGAGGTAATATTTAAGAGAACATTAAACTATTGTAGGTATATACTTTATTTAAAGGACACCCAACAAATAATAGTTATTTTTCTATTAAGTGCGTAAAATCAGTGTTGTTTAAATGGCGCTTTAAAATGTGAATTTTTGGTCGAGACCGTAGGTCGAGATAAAAAATTATTGAAAAACGCCATAAAACAGTGATTTCGTGCACGAACTATAAACAATATTTTTTGTTCAACTATTTTAGCTTTATTATCTTTCAATACGTTTTTAAGTTAGTGTCAAAAGTGACATGATCATGGAAAAAACCAATCCGAACTGTGAAAAAATAGTATGTTGTTATATTAGGATTAAAAGTGACACTTTTGTGGCGATCAAATTTTACGAGAAAAAAAAGACACTTTTAATACAAATAAAACATGCTGTTTTTTTCTCCAACCGAAATCCCCCATTTAATTATTAATTTATGCTTTGAAATTATTCAAACCAAATTTGGATAATAAAACAAAGTATGTAAGTAGGATATATCGATGTAGTCATGGATATTTTGTAAAACATTAGCCGCCACATTGCTAATTGAGTTCATTTGATTGTTTGTTGAAACACTTTTAATCTAAGGATTGAAAGTGTCAACTTTAACTCTTAGGATTAAAAGTGAATACTTTTTTGCTAAGATACCATTTTTTTCTTAGTAAGGAAAATGTCAACCTTAGAGACTCCTGATAGTCAGAAAATGTCACAGTTTTGTGGCACTTGGAGAAAAAAACTGTTTTTCACGATCGCGTGTTTTTCTTTCCATTCTTTCACAATAACATGCTTCTGTTCATCGCCATTAAAAATGACTAATGTATATCTATAGCAAATAAAGTCGTATTTTTTTGACAGTTAGATAAAAAAATTTATTTAAAATCAAAGTTTATTGAGTCTAGATCCAGTTATGTTGAAATAAAACTAATTATAAATTCACTGCCACTTCTGATTCTGTTTCGTCTATTTCGTCCATTACTTATTATTATGTAAAACTAACCGTTTACCAATCGATCGCTGTCGGCGATCGACCATATCCATAGTTACATATGTGAACTCTAAACGGGACCGTAGCTGACCGAGAGTAACCACCACTGTTACCAAATTCGTAATAAAGTTCTATGTTCCTCATTAGTATGCAAAAGTCTTGCAACATTGCCAGACAGTGAATTTGTGAGACTCTCACAAGACAAGAAAAGATATGATCTTGTAAGATCGGGCAAGAACAAGACAAATTCTTGTCTTGTTTTGCAAGAATTTCGCAACATTTCTTGACTCGGATAACACTAGTTGAAATCGTTGACATTCCTATATGCTAAGAGCGAACTTCCCATAACATAGCATTTGCTTATCCAAAAGTTTTTTCAAAATATGTTTTTACTGTCATGATAATTGTAGCAAACATAAAGTAGGCTACAAATTGTGTTAAACATTGTTTATACAGTTCGACCAACTTGTATTTAAATTATGTGAATTCTTGTGACAACGATTTTTTTCATGTATATTTTCGCGTTGTGCGAGTAGCTGTAAACAAATATAAAATGAAGGGGTCAAGGCTAATTGTTTCCTTACCTGTTAGCACGTTTTTTAAATATATCGTCCCTCCTATCTATTAATTCTACCATAAAAACTTTGTAAAAAATAATGCTTTGATAAGCTTCCAAGAAAGTTTTATTATTCTCTGAACTATCAATCATTTCTGCGTCGAGATAAATATATTTTTGTGATCTAGATAAGCATAAACAAAGCATGCAGGACCTTAGAAGTTTATTAATTTTTTTTTTACCTAATTACCCTCTGTTCCCGGGGTGGCTATTTAATTTTTTCATTAAAGGGCAACATCAAAACGTTGGCGTTAAATTAAATATACTGTGCTTTTTAACTTATTTATTGATCTTTATCCCACTAAAATTGTTAATATTGATAATTGCAATCAATATCTCGGAAAAACTCCATCCTTATTTACATCTTTTATATGATTTATTTTTGGAAAAAATGGGATATTAATCTATTGAACACACCCTTTCTAGACCTGATACCTTTTGTGACTTAGGTGTTATATTGGACAGAAAATTGTCTTTTAATAGCCATCTACATTATGTAACTGCAAAGACTTATAGATCTCTTGGTTTCATTATAAGGAATAGTAAACAGTTTCAGAATTCTAACACTTTGAAAACGTTGTATTCTACTTTTGTCAGGTGCAATTCTGATCAATTGTTTGGTGTCCTAATTATGCTGTACATGTGGATGCTCTTGAAAATATTTAGCGTAAATTCTTAAAATATATTAGTTTTAAAGCCGAAGATGAGTATCCCTCTGTTGGGTTCCCTCAATTTGAAATGCTTAATAGATTTGGTCTTGAAACTTTGGAAAATCGACGTAAAAAGGCTTATTTAATTTGTTTACATAAAGTAATGCATAATGTCATTGACTGCAGTGCCATCTTGAGAATGTTGAGCTTTCATATTCTCAGAATTGAAGTTAGATAATTTCACATGTTTTTGCCACTTGTTAGGACAAATATTCCGAAACACTTTCCATTTCATAATATGTACATACAGGATGTCCGGAAATAATGAGCAAACAATTCTGGGGATAATTCTGGACCGAAAATAAATGCTACCTCTTTGTATAACATTTTTTCCAAAACTGATTATTAACGGAGTTACAGGGCGTTAAAGTTAAAATTTAATTTTCGATATTTGTAAATGACTTCTTAAGAAATCCAAATATTTACATAAAATTTGTAAATCGGTAGTTTTTGCGGACGAGATATTCAAATATGTTTCTAATTTTGACGTCATTAGTAGAGGGCGCTACTTGTGGCACACCATGTTTCTTTTAAATGGAAGAACTTCTTTGCATCTTAATGTATATCCATCTGACTATCGAAACAATCGATTTTCCTATCTGTTTTATTTGAAAAAGGTATACCTTGCCGAAGTCGGTAGGCGTAACCATTTGTGAAATAATCCTATTTGAAATGCTGTACACCGAGAAAAAACTGTTTTGGTTTCAGGTAAAGTGCCTGTTCTGCTGAAAATACAGCAAAATATTACTTGAAAAAGTTGTTCAGAATCGTAAATTATGGAGACGTGCAAAATTTCAAAAAGATCGGCGAGGTTTGATGAAACAATTTTTCAACAAACCACAAAGATTTTATCAAAGCAGGCCGATTTTTTAAAAATTTTGCACATCTCCATAATTTACAGTTCTGAACAACTTTTTCAAGTAACATTTTGCTGCATTTGCAGTAGAACAACCACTTTAACTGAAACGATAACAGTTTTCAATCGGTGCACTGAATATTTCAAATAAGATTACTTCGAAAACTGTTACTCCCAACGGTTTCAATAAGATATAACTTTTTCAGATATAACAGGTAGAAGAATCGGTTGTTTAAAGATGAATACACTAAGCAGCAAAAAAGTTCTGTCATTTAAAAGAAACATGATGTGCCATAAGTGGCGCCCTCTACTAATGACGTCAAAATTAGAAACATATTTGAATTTCTCGTCCGCAAAAACCCCTGATTTACAAATTTTATGTAAATATTTGGATTTCTTAAGAAGTTATTTACAAATATCGAAAATAAAATTTTAAATTTAACACCCTGTAGCTCCGTTAATACTCAGTTTGGAAAAAATTTTATAGAAAAAGGTAGCATTTATTTCGGTCTAGAATTATACCCTGAATTTTTTTGATCATCATTTCCGGACCCTATATAATGAAGTTATCTTGCCCGTATTGTGTGATTTGCTTCATGTATGCTTTTCTGTGTGTTTTCCTATTCTTTAACTGGGTCTTCGACCTGTTGCATAGTGTAAGTAAAATAAAATAAACAAAAAAAAAATATCTATGAAAATTGTTTAATTTTCTACGCGTCACATCATTTAGTTGGCAAATAAACGAATGTGCGTTGTTTTTATCGACTCAACTGCGACCGCAAAGTTCAAGAACTTTGAACCCCGATATCACCCCCCGTGTAAAGTTGCGGCCCTGCGAACTGGCAGTTTCCCCCTTTCCCACCTAAATTACTAAATTCCCTTCCGGCCCAGCGAGCGCCACGACCACAATTAAAAATATATTATCATTCGGGGGCGGCGGACCCTCCATTTCCAGCGCCCATGTAATTCCGTGAAGGAAATTAGAGTTTCGCAGTTTGCCGGGGTGCTGATCCTTACGGTTCCTCCAACTTTCCGCCTAACGGCCGGCCCTCCCCACATATTCCAGTCTTAAAGTCGTGTCTCCTCCGGCTTTCTGGCCTTTGTTGGCCTTGCCAGTGTAACGTTTTCACGGACAACTGCCTGGAAGGGACTCCGCCGCATGGAACGGGTGCTAACGAGGACCTTACCTGGGCAAATCCCACAGATTTCTCCACCCTTTGCTCTCGAATTCGAAGCATTGCTAGACCGTTTCTATCCATTCCTTACAATATCAACTATAAACTTATATAGTTTCAAGATGCATATGGTGTGTGAAGAACGTATGGAATAAATTCATTACGTTGGAATATGAATATATTTCAGAAAATTTCTCGGTTGGGTGGTGTATTATTATTTTATTATTATTATTATAAGGAACATCCTGTTTATCCAACCCTACTGATTTCATAAATCTATAATACTTAGATCATCATATAGGTTCGCAGACAGACATTTGAAAACATTATTTTCGGGAATCGTCCTAAAAGTACCCACTTCCCGGACAATTTTTTTTGAAAAGGGATCACTTTTCCGGTCTAGTCCGGGAAGTACCAAATGCATTTGATCGTCATAATGGTTGACATTTTGCTTTTTAAAAGTTTACACGGTTTTTAGTCGCGATTATTACAATAAATAATGGACAGCAGCAGTGAAAGCATGTTTGAAAATGTGCCTGATGAAATTTCCAATACAGCAGCACGACTATTACCTGAAAAATCAAAGTGTAGGTATAAAACCGTTTATAATTTGTTCACGAAATGGATGGATAATGAAATGTAAAGTTACAGAGGACGTATTTTTCGTACAAAAATCACAAATTGTTAAATTCTCTGCCCTACTCTATGCTAAAAAGTACCATTTTAGTAAAGAATATTGTAAACATAGATACATTCCTGAAGGTTATCGCATTTCTTAAAAGGAAGAACGTGTTCAGCAGCGAGCAGATCAACAAATTTATTAGGGAAGCAGACAATGAAACCTACCTCAACCCAAGGTAATTTTAACAAAAAATCACGATTGCAGGAAAAAAAGTATCAACTTAGTTTGTTTTTACTTTCAGATAGCAACGATTAATTATTTGGTTAACTGGTGCGTGTAGACGGACAGAGTTAACAAAAACTCAATTGATCATATAAACGACAAGCTTGTAAAAATATCGGATTTCAAAACACACATTGAGGAGACATTTGCTGTAATTGTGTCGGTTGCTCGCCGAGCGGTTTAAGGCGTCAGTACTTGCATTCAGGTGTCCACTCTGCTAGTAGGTTCGAATCCTGCGGCAGGTAGACCGTAGACCAGCTACATTTTCGGAAGGGATTAGCAGAGAGGGTATCTGTGCGTATGATAGGGTTGAAGAATGTTGGTTTGGGTCAATGTGACAGATTGATACCCGTCGACATTTAACTACCCTCCTAATTAATGAGGTTTTCCAGGCGTCCCTCATTCCTGCACTAAATGGTGGTGAGGGCCTACCAACGTAAGTCGTTCTGGATACAAATACTGCTTGCATAATAATAATATGCCGCCCCGTCTCCCGGAGAAGTCTCCGACTTCTTCTGGATTAATCTTCATGATTAGAATTAGGAGTAAAGATATTATTTGTACATTACAAAAAAGGAAAATGTTCGATTCAGCATGTTGCTGTCTTCACTTGTTTCAAGGATTGCAAAATTTTTAAAGTTACTCAATCCAGAAATTGCACAGGCCATTATTGTCTTCGCCGAACGGCGACATTATTTAATGATGATGGTAGAAATATCACAAATTGAAAGAGATACGGTGCCTGGAAATGTACCAATGCGCTGAAAGATATATAGACAATTCACTTACAATTAAAATTGCCAACAACATTCAAAAACTGTCTTTTAGGTATTTGCCCTTGTTGTTTTTTTTTTAGATAAAATCAAACCAGATGCGCATGTAGTCATTGATATGAGCGTATTATCCACCGCTGCTGTCATCAATGAAAACAAACCGATTGTGTATTTGTCGCATTATTTTCACATTATCAGCAGTAACGAACGAATGAAATAATTTCGTAGCAGAACAATTTTGAAATAACGTTCATTTATAATTCTATAGCTGAATAATTACATATGCGGTATGTGACTATGACAAAGTAATAATATACCGTTAATTCGGGCCGTTCGCTGGTCGACGGGATTGGTCTTTAAAGATAATTCCTGTGAATATTTGTACTATTTGCATTATTACATTAAATTGCATGTGTATAACAAGTGGGTATTGTTGGTTGTTGGTTAGATATACATTAATTCAATGATACATAGCGTATAACCTATGTCAGAAAAACGAAAAGGTTTATTATAAAACCACTATTTAAACATGCACGGTGTTCCACAATTAGCCCCATTCCCATTTTCAATTAACTATGTATATCAAGAAATTTGATATTTAAACGCGTGTATGTTGGTGAATGATGCGGTGGAAAGGTGATTTTTTTTATAAACATGTCTGTGGCAACGTGTTTATCGTATTTGTACACCAAAAATTATTAAAATCTATGAGAAAATTTTCAAGAAATTTAAGAAAATACCAATACCATTATTTCTTTTTGTAAATTTAGCGGCTAAATGAAGAAATCTGGGATATAACGAAGTTGGCTACAATTTGTTCACTTTGAAACCAGTATGTTCTTATTATTTTAACAATCAAGCTTTCAGAAATATACAGGGTTTAAATAAGTAAGAAAACATTTTAGGGAGGTCATTCCCACATAAAAAATATTCATTTGAATATCCCCTGTGAAATTGCAACCCCTTAAAGATGGCACCAAAAAAGTTTTTTTTATTTCTTTTCTCAAATACCAAAAAATTTAAATTAAGTAGACATTTTATTCTATCCTCAAGGCACTCAGTTAATAATTTGTTGATTTTTCCCTTGTAAGGGGTAGAAAAAGCCACCCCGAAGATTTGTTCATATACGTAACTTTTTTCTTTATTGCTACCTTACCATATAAAAATCCATTCTAATTATATGGCTTGATTGGTATAGGGTAGAAATTTAATGGAAGTGTAATTTATGTGTCACGTTGGACATTTTGTATACAGTTCGATAAAATTTCTACCCTATGACAACCATGCCATGCAATTGTTTTTAAATCACTTTTTTGCTCAAAAATCGTTAGTTTTACGAAAAAATTACACCTTTTTTGTTTAAAATCGGGCTATAGTTGCGGCAAAAAATCAGAAGACTTACTTCACGACTGACGTTATGCAATTATTTTTATTGTTATTAAAAATAATTTTTTTGTAATTTAGTGTAATATATAGTGCAAAACATTTAGTGTAGTATATAGTTTTGTTATTCTCAGTTACAGTTTCTTAAATATTTTGATAAAAATATAATGAATTATTCATTTGTTCGTATGAGGTGTCATCTGAAATCTTGCCGCAACTATATTTGAAATTAATTTTTAAAGATTAGGCTTTTTGTACTCCTTACAACTGGAGAAAATCAACAAATTGTTTACTGGCACCATCTTTAAGTGGTCATATTTTCACAGGAGATGTTCAAATTTTCAGAGATGTTCAAATGAGTTTTCTTATATGAAAGACACACCAACGCGCAATTTTTCTATAGGGAATCACCTCCTGAATTTGTTACACTCTTATTTATTTACATGCTGCATACCTACAAATCTCGTGCCAAATAAGAAGTAAAAATCGCCTCTAAATAACGCCGAGGACAACGAGGCGTGGGGCTCTCCTCACGCATTAGCAGCGCCCGGATCCTGATGGAACGTCACCATTGTTCCGCCATGATTTCGAGTTTAGGGCCGGGACGGAATGGACGGGGTCCGGCACGACTTTGCTTTTAAATTGCTTCTCAGCGGAGAGTGTCCTCATTTTATTGTGTCATAAATTCTGGTTAACACGTCTCCCTCGTCTCTTCTCTCTCGCCGGTATTGTTCGGGGGAGCCCTCCTCGACCGGAGTGTTGTAATAAGGACGGGGCGTTACGAGGATCAAAGTCCTGCCCGGCCGGGGCCAATCAGTGCTATAAAGAAACCCCATCTCCCCTGAGTGGGTCCTCCGGACACGGACTTGATATGTATTTTTTTATTTCACCTTCGAGTAGAATCATTTCTACTTGAACATAACTAATCTGAACCATTCCCACTAATTCCATACTTGAAAATAATATTATGGACGATAAATCTATTATCTATTTCAAAGTTATAAATGGAGCTAACATAATAATTGAAAACAATTCATTCTATTCATTTATATAAAAGACTCGCACGGGAGATGTTAGAGTACTACAGTTGCAGAAGGATACATGGAATATAACATCGATGAAAAATTGAAACAAGTAAGAACATTTTAACTAGACCATCAAATAATGTACAAGTAACTGAATGTAGCAAATAGCAGTGATGAAAATTTTAACATATCAGAATATAACCCTAATATGTCTTCTAGATCAGGAATTATTATTAATGATTGTAAAGACTGTTCACCACCACCAAATTACGTATGCTAACAAATGAATGTCTTACCTTTGTTCTATTTATTATAATTACTGTTGCCGTTATAATAAAGCTAATAATTTACAAGTTTTATTTTGTCAAGTGACTGTAGATAAAATTATGTATGTATTATGAAAAAGTAACATTACTGCTCTCGAGTGATTTAACTATCACTCTCGAGCAATAATGTATGACTTTTCGCTCTTAATACATAAATAACTATTAATATGCGAATGCAGTTATTAATATGAGATTTAAATCTTAAATTTGTATCATACAAAACTCTTAAATTTGTAATTACTTGATACAGTACTCCAAGCTTTACTGCGATGTTATTTATCCACTAAAATGTTCAAGCTAGGACAAAACCTTTTTAAGATTTTTGTTTCCTTCTCTTTGTTCCTTGATGAAAGCTCGATAATATCAGTGTCTTCAAATTGAATAGTTCAGGTATTCTATAGAATTCGGCGCATATAGATAATTTTCTAATAAATCTGACATAAAGGACAAAAATAGCTACCCAAGTTCGATATGGAAACCTAGAACTTCTAGGAAACTTCTACCGAAACGGTGCACTCTTTAGCAGAACGTTAATAATTTAACGCTTTGAAGAATGTCCTCGACCAAAATTGCACAGTCTGGAATACCGTAAAATAAACGCAGGCCAAACATAAAACTCGAGACCTTTTGAATTGTTGGCCGGGTTAGTTGGGAAGTTTCCTTAGTTAGCTCGGCGCGGCGGCCACTATTCATAATGTGTTTTTCCGTTCGGCCCCCATTGTAAGAAAGAATGCCTGTTCATTAAAGTTGAGAAGTACCATTTAATTCGCAGAGTTGCGCGCGAACTTGCCTCTCACCCAGGAAATTCAATTACATAATATGTCTTGTTACATTTTACGAGAGAAGCCGTAAAAGCTTAGTACGGTTTGGATTACTTGAAGGCTTCGCGGAATTATAAATTCGAAAGGGGTCGGATCAGAAATCGCCTGTGCGACGTTTAGTTAATTGCGAATTTATCGAATCCCGATAGAAAATTCATGCAGAAGCTCCAAGCTCTGTATCTTCATCTAAAATATTACAAGATAATGGACAATAAGATTCTAAGTGAATGTATTAACTTTTGAAACGAATTCCGACAAAATTCCACTTGAGCTATAAATTCCACTTAAATTTCAGGCACTGCAAAACAAATTTGACTCAAATTTTAAAATACTAATCTTTAGTTATTATAATTAAATTGTATTTAAACGTCATTAAATGACAAAAAATCAAAAAAACTGTTGTATGGGAAAAACCCAAACCCAAACCCGTATCCAAAGAAAGGTACCACACCTATGAGCAGACAAAAGGAGGCACATGAAACTCGCACAAAGAAATACATCATTGGTTATGTATGTGGGTGCGAGAGAGAGAATCTTAATATACGACGTACGATATGAATTGTGTTCTTAATTTCCCATTATTTTGTTTGTAAACACGTCATTGGCGTACACTGTGCTTTCTTCTATATCTCGTTAGTCTTATTCTTTGAGTATTTTTGTGGGTGTTATTGTTGGAACATGTCATGTTTTATAAGGGACTAAAATTAACCAGCATATAGTACTAAATAACTCTTCATATCCAGAATTCAATTTCATTGCAATTCACAACCAGCTAAATCTTTATTGCTCCGCCATTGCTAGGAGAAACAAGACAAATATGGCGCTGATCATGAGTAATCCCATTGGCGCAGCTTTTAGCGTCCAGTCATAATATAAAATTACATTTCAGTGGTTAGCACGCGAGAATTGATGGTTAGGTTAGGTTTCCATGTAATAATATACCAGATCTGCCTTTACCGACGTTTGCATACCGTTGTGTCCTTTCTTTTTTGGTTAAGTTATTGCAAATTTTGAAGCAGACTTTGTAATAAAACCCTAACCGAACAGATGTTTCATGAATGTTGTTCGATATGAGAACCGACATGTGACACGATGGCGCGCAGTGCAATGTCATGCTCCTCTGGATTCTTTACTAACCTTAAACTTCCATTCTAACCGAACCAACGTATTATACGTGTTAGAAAAGAATCGTGTTATGGTTAAAATGTTGGTGTTTTGTGGTGTGTGCGTTGTATTATTTTGTTATAACGTAATTTGCTGACACAGTGATATAATAATGGCTCAAGTGTATTGATAATAATGACCTGTGGATGTGTTATTTGTGTACGAAGAGTGTAATCATATGCGGCACTGCAGGATGAAATACACAATCAATCGAGTTGTGTTAGCCAAGATCAACATTTTCTGATTACTTTATGTTTTTTCTTGATTGTGAAATTCATTTTGTATAGTCGTTTTTTTTTGGCAATTAATTATATGCTGGTACTTAGTACAGATTTTAACGAAAACCTTATTTTTCTTCATTTGTCCTGAGGAAGACAATAAACATTGGCAAAACATCGGCCTGATAAAACAATAAGGTTTTATTTATCCCAAACAAACCATTAAGATGAAAATATTCAAATAGTAGAGGATAATTTAAAAACGTTTTAAAAATAATTATATGGAATATTACATGTTCCAAATTAAATGTAATAGTGCTACGTCGGAACAAATGATGCGGAAAAAGTTTCGGTGGCCAATTTTTATAGTTTTTTTAAAATATAATCATTTTTTTCAAGAAAAAATAAAAAAATATAAAGGGGAAACGAAAACGTTTTAATGGAACTCTCCCACATCACTAATTTGTTTTTTTAATGGTTCTTGTAATTTTCTTTTTTATATTGATTTTTATATTTGTACAGCAGACGCTTTATTTGCATTTTATATTTACCCCAAAAATTACATTTTAGTTCTGTCAGAGAAAGTTATGAGAACTTAGCCATTGGTTCTGTCCAAGTTAAAAGAGTAAAAGTTTAATGTGCAGAACGCCAGCTGGTAATCGTTCCGCGATGTGACGTCACAAGTCTAATTTCGCTGCAGGTACCGTTTGCTAGCCTCATTAGTTTCACTGTTTTTTATTTTATTTGAACAGAACATTTTTTTAGGCATTTTAACAGTTAGTATCTACGTATTTCTATGGATCTAGAACTATAATTTTGTATTCTAATTAAAAAATAGCGAACAAACGTATTGCCATTAAAGAACCTTATTATAATCACCTTATATTTAGGCACGAGTGTGTAGTAAAAGTTTTATATTGCAAACTCTCCCCGATATTAGATTTTATGCATCCACCTGTATAATGTACACATATTCACTTGATTAACGAATTCCTATGCGCTAAATGAACATTTCCGCACAAATTGCATATAAAAGCTTTCGAGCATATTTCATCTGATTAGTATTTCCCGAAAGGATCGCTGCCCCGCGTCCGCTGTATCCCCTGCCGAACTGCACGTAAAACTACAATATTCCCGGCGATATATATTAAAACTTTTAGTGGCTGGGCGTATTGTTTGTAGTCGACATCGCCATTATGAACGATTTAATTAAATTAATACGGGAAATTTATGAAATCCGCATTTACTGCGTCAAACAATGGGGCGGAGAGCGAGCAACCGGCGACGGAGCTTTTTCCGATGATCCTTTATTTGTTCCGGCGAGGATTATCCATTTCGTTACCTTAGTTAGGTATGATTTCAAACAGGAGGACTTGAAATCTTTAACGCATTCGATGTTAGTCATTTGGTTTTTTCCACATACTTCTACTATATACCGCTCACTTGTAAACCAAACTGTCCCCAAACGGTGGGGGCAATTGAGGAGACCAGGATTTGGTGTGCTATGCACATAGGTTGGTTCATATTGCCAGATTTGAAACTATTCCATTTTTTAAATAATTTTTTCTAATTAATTACTAGATAAGACTTCATTAGAGCTAATTTTTAATGTTAATGTATATCTGTACTGTACTGCTGTACACATATACAATATATCTCTTTTTTATTAAAAATAGTATCTATTCTTTTTTTTATAAGGACACATTGTAGATTTGACGAGGCGGGTCATACCGATTGATGCGAGAGACTGCCGCCATTTTCAATAGTTTTAAATTTCGTAATAAAAATCTATATTAAATAGAGAAATACCAGTTGCGTTAAAACTTTTTAGTATAGTACAAAATCACAATAAAAAATGAAGCGTTTCGAAAAAAAAAAACAGTAGGTATTTACTAACGTAACTAGATTTAAAAAACAGTTTTTTTTTGTTGTAAATGAAGAGTGTCCTTTTTATTTTAAATTAGGTGGAGCACTGAAATATATAAACAACTGCATATTGAAAAAGAGGAAATGTGTCAAAATTTACGGTCATTTTACGATAAGGGTAGCGCATCTCTGGTAAAGATAAATGTTGTTAAAATTACTTAATCTCAGTATAAACAAAATCTGCTTTCCACATTTCATTAAAATTGATTCTACATTTAGGATGTAACTTTAAAATACAAAAAATTACTTACTTACGATTTATAAAGTTGCTACTGCTCTTTAAAATTTCAATGCAATTAAACACATAATGCCTA
Organism: Monochamus alternatus; assembly: GCA_037114965.1. NCBI lineage: Eukaryota > Metazoa > Arthropoda > Insecta > Coleoptera > Cerambycidae > Monochamus > Monochamus alternatus. The sequence continues at coordinate 20,561,523 of CM073428.1, forward strand.
CATGTAAAAATTATATACGTACTTATACACAATATGCAAATTTACTAATTCTTCGGCCATTTGCCATTTTAATGTGATATAAGTACCTATTTAAATATGGGAAAATAAATCGAAATTGTAGTGTGTTCTATAGTACAGCTGAATCGTACACACACTTGAAATATATCGTACCACTTTAATTTCATCTGCCCCACAATATCTATAACACAAATTATTGTATAAACAAACCAACCATTACTGGATCGGGACACTGCAGGCGCATGCGTTTACCATAATTATATCTGAAGAAATACATAAATTAGATAATTTTTATTAAATTTACAGAACATTACATGCTTACCTGCTAAAATTACAAAGCAAAATAGAACTATTACACGCTTTAAAGAATTATTTCAATTAATAGTGTCAAATTACAGGATATAACTATAACATTGTTATAATTATGTATGTATGTATATAACTAATTTCCTTAAAATTTTACAGACATTTTTTAGAGTACACAACTATACCGAAGTAGCTAAATATCTTCTTTAACTTTTTCTTTCTGTCTAATGAAGCTATAAAAAGTAAATTTTGTTATTATGGCTAAGCTTGTATCCTTCTGTAAATGTATACTTGTGATTAAATATTGATATCGTCCCGCTCTTGATAGCTCTGAACATTTTAAATTCAAATAACAGTTCAACTAAAAATTCATAACGTCTTTAATACTTTATAAACAAACTTCTATTTCAGATTTCCTATCGCTCTTTCTTTGTTGACCGATCTTGGATAAATCATCCGTATGTTCGATAAATATTTCATGAATCTTTATGTAAAGTGCACTCCAATATCTTCAATTATTAATAGGAGAATTGTTAACCCCACCAGACACAGTTATATTACTATGTATACACATACGTGGGCGGTAAAACTAATTGTACCTAAAAATCATTGAATGTGGATCAGTCAAGTTGACATTACAGTAATTTTCGATAAAAGTTGCGAAATATTGGTGTATTTTTGGCACGCGACGTGAAGTTTGTTAAGTGCCTAAAACACCTATTTCGCAACGTGTATACAACAAAATTTTTCGTAAAACGTCAAATACATATTCAAAATAGTTTCGACATAATCTTCTATTGCATTTTCTAATATGATAGCGACTATTGTGCCGGTGGATATAATATTATTTGGGTAAACTGTCGAGCTTATCAGATTACGTACCTGCTAAACGCGTGAAAAGATGTGCGCTGTCTCAGAATGAGAATATTATTATATTAAATGTATTTAATGCATTGAAACACCAAAATCCTACCAACAGTGTTGACGACATCGTGGAAAAGTGTTCCAAAATGACAGGGTTTGGAAAATCGACTATCTACAGACTTTTAAAGGAAACAAAAAATGAACGAGATACTGTAAATCCCCCAAAATCATCTACAGGGAGGTCAAAAGTCGTTATAGATGATTTCTTCAAAAATGTCATTCGCAGAATAGTACACTCATTTTATTTTAAAAAAGAAATACCAACGCTAAACAAAATTTTAAATGAACTTTCAGAGGACAACGATTTGCCAAAAATTAGTGGAAGCAAATTATGGGCCGTCTTACGAGAGTTGAATTTTTGCTGGGAAAAGCAGAAGATCCTACTTAAGATCAATTACAAAATTCCATGACGAAAGGAGGAATATTTATTATCTAGACGAAACTTGGATTAACGAGGGATATACTGTAACAAAAGTATGGCAAGATAAAAATGTAAAAAGTTTTCGACAAGCATTTTTGGATGGACTTTTAACAGGGTTCAAGGCATCTTCAGGTAAAGGGCGAAGATTAATAGTGACACATATAGGTAGTGCCAGTGGTTTTGTAGATGGCGGTTTACTTTTATTTGAATCTAAAAATACAGGTGACTATCACGAAGACATGAAAGCAGATGTTTTCGAAGAGTATTTTACACAGATGTTGGATCTTATTCCTCCGGGGTCTGTAATTGTCATGGATAATGCCAGTTACCCATTCACGGCAGACCGAGCGGACGCCTACGACTGCTTGGAGGAAAGCCGACATAATTCAATGATTATCCGGAAAAAACATTTCTTTTGAAACAAATATGGTGAAAAAGGAACTTTTGACACTTATCAATCTTAATAAAGATCAGAAATAATATGTTATCGATGAAATGGCAACAAATCGCCAAATAACAGTACTACGGTTACCACCTTATCACTGTGAACTGAACCCAATTGAAAGAGGAGAAAATGTGGGAACTCTATAATTTAATTAGCGTTACTGTGGAACCTATCGTTATCATCAGAATATTCAGAGAATGAATTTTAATATACCTACTTTTTTATTTTCTTTATTGTACATTTATACGACACTACATTTACTCCCATAATTAGAATTTTCAAAATATATATATATACATATATCTTTTTGTGGAATAAAAGTCTATTCATTAAATTTAAATAAATAAATATTTTGATAATAATATTGAATAATTTTATTTGAATTACTAGAAACCCTCTTAACCCGGTTATGATGCTCATGTTTTGAAATGCTGTTTTTATATTGTTTACTTATAAGAGAAATGGACCGAGAAATTGAAGCGGCATAGACAAAGACGGATTGTCGGGGATTAAATTTTAGCTACTTCCTACAATTTAGTCCGGTACGATCACACAAAGTTTTTTTAAAAGTACATCTCATCTATACCGATAATACATAATATGAAAATATTGAATATAAGCACCAGTACTATATTTATTTACGATTTGCATACAAAATAAGCTTTTATTACTTTCTTTCATTTCTAAACAGACTATAATGTTCAATAATCCGATTTGAAAAATTGTGTTATTAGTATTTATAATAAATAAATAATTTAAAATTTAGTTAGTTTATTTTACTTTTACGTAGATGTGCGTAAAAAATATTTTAAGCATATGTACCAAAAAGACTGTCATTTCGATATCGAAATAACAACCGAAATGTCATTATTATGTAACGATTTTACGAAAATATTTATTTAATTTTCAGTTATATCGTGCGGAGCAAAATAGTTGATTCCAACGATTACTAGAATATTTCCCGAGATAGTATAGATACAATTTGGTCTACCTTGTAAAGAATCTCAAACTTTCAATTTAATATTAAAACCTCCTGGAAAGCAGTCATATTTAAACGTTGCATACAGAACACTACGTAATGATGCGGGTTTAACTTGGAAAAACTAATTTATACGAAAAAAGTACCGGAAATTATAGTATGCCGTGGAAAAGCTTCGCGCACGCGATTCCAATTTTATGTAATTTAATGCGGTTAGCGAACATGGGAGATCGGGTAGAAATTAAAAAGTCATACTTAACGATATAATAGAATTACGCATTTTAAGTGCAGTGGACACGAATGACAAGGTAAAAAAAGAACCGGATCGTTTGTTATTCTGCGAGTCGCCTTGGAACAGAATCGCCTGGTATTAATCACAATCAAATTAATCGTAGTTGATCGCGTGAGACTTTCAGTCGTTCGGAGTTTGCGAATGATAAATGAACTACATGCATGATAAACGTATATGCTGGTGTCTGTTGCCGCTCTTTGCCTAATAAGTATTACAATTCTGAATTCGTTCTACTAAAGTGAAACATGATTAAGATAGACGGCACTGTCCCAGATCAATCTAGTTTTATTTGAATGAATGGCTTTCGTAAGCTTGCTGGTCGTTCAGATGTAATGTTGGTAGATGAATGACATTATCTATAGACAAATAGTAATAACAATAACTGTATTTTGTGCGATCGATCTATTACATACACTGTAAAAAATTGCTGTGTAAGTGAGCTTTTCCAGTGTGTAACTTAGGATGTGTAAAATTTTCGTGTTAATAGTTTTACACACTATGGTTTTTATACGTTTAAATTACATCATTCTGTGTAAACTTAACACACCTCTGCGTTTTATATTCCTACTCCTGACTGGTTGAGCACAACTACGCAGGTGCACTATATTAGCGGTTCCAACACACGTCACTACGCTATGTTGGTCGTGTAGCGTTGTTGTGTTCAGTTACGTCTCGTTCGCTGTGTTCAAATGAAGAACGTTTAAATTTAAATCGAGGTTTGATCAAAGAAAATGGTAAGTACTTACCTAACTATAAAAAATATTGCTGATAATTATTGTGATACAGCTAAAACTTATTAAGATTATAACTGTTAAAAATTTAGGAATTCACACTGACATTCTAGATTACTCTTTATTCTAATTTTCTTGTAAATTCCTTACTAAAACATGTACTATTACTACTAACTTTTAAATAATTTGTTAGGAAACTTGGTTGTTGTTCATTTGAACTGAATTATATATTTTTAATATAATCATATAAAGTAAAATATCCTTCATTTTATTATTACTATAATACCATAATTCTGAAAATACTATACATATATTGATACGGAGGTTCACTTACCATTTTAGTTTGTTAATTATGTTTCAAATTATATTTTTTGTAATACGTTTATTTCGATGTTCTCTAGAACATTCGAGATTACATTCGATACATTATCGACGACTGAGAAAACTTATAGAAAACATCAAAATAAAGATATGACAAATTATATTTATTCAAAATTATTTGGAAAGCAAACAGGAACGTAATTTACAAACTGAAAAGGTATGTGAGTTTCCATATCAGTACCTATTATACAATAAAATATACATGTTAATGTGTAAAGTCTACACCTTTATTGATACAAATAATGTTAAACCTTTATACACTGCTACATACAGAGAAATATGTAAAAATATACATCATACAATATCTCGTGGCAACTTCGATTAACACAGTATTGTGTTCTCTTGTGTTAGAATTATTTTTTTACATTGTCCCAACTTTTACAATTCTATAGCAATTTGCTATTGAAAAAGACATCAGTTGTGTCCCAATGTTTTTGTTAAATTATTCATTTAGGATTTATTTATACAAAATGGAATCTATGAATTGAAAATCAATTTCGCATTTATTTTACATACAGCAAGTAGGACGATATGCAGTTTCACATATATTCAAATAATTTCCATTAAAACGTAGGTACACATAAAATCCACTGCGAAAATATATTTTGCATTGTGCGGGTTTTAAATAAATCACGTTCAATTTATTTATACACAATTAAAATGATTTAACTTATGACGCTCTATCTCTAAGTAAATATTGCTTGAAAACTAGAGTTCATTGTCATCATTGCCCCCGCCGGATACATTGGGGTGTTAACGGCATTAGGGGGAACCTGGGGATCCCCTAATTCCATTAGTGTGCGACTTTTTGCCGAGCCACGGTTCCAAAGCTGAAAAATATGAAATTTACAACCTGGCCAGCCAGGAAAACGTATATGAATTATACCCGTGCCGTTGGAGAGTTGGCGAACAAACTTCCAACATCTATAAACAAACGACAAATGGAACAAAACAGTCGTTACGTCCGATGCAATACAAGTAAAGTTTAAATGAAAATGCGCGTTAACTATTTTGTTGGTTACCAATTCGTTTCAGTGATCATTATAGTTAATGGCGGATGCGCCTGGGTATCTTTAGTGATACATAAAATAGGAGAAATTTCTTGATTCGTTATATAAACTACTTAATTTCATATTATTATATTGATTCAAAGTCATCTGAGGTCAAGTTATACAGGGTGATTTTGAAAGTCGGGGAGTAATTTTAGTATGCGTCTACTTATTCGATATACAAAAAATAGCCCAATTTTCACTTTTTTCAATTATGTAGTAGGCCGGTCCTGTGCATTCATAGTAAATGTTCGAAATTATTTCCGCCTTCATAAATAAAACTCGTTACCATTGTTTTGTTGCAGTGGCCACTCACTCTTAAGTCTCTTGGGTTGATCATCGGGTAGTAATTCTGATTACACTTTCCGCACACTAATAACATATCCACAAATTTATTATTACTACCTATGGACCATTTTTTAGTTAACAAATTACAATTTAACACAAAATGATACCACGCCCACAGTACAAAACACCAAACTGATAACGATGATACAATTCGTTTGGATACCCAAAGGTTAATTAAATAAAACGTGATATTTACCAACCACTGCGCACACATCCTGTATATACAAGCTTTTGCAATCATAATGGCACTCCCTCAACACAGTTTTTGATGTTCTAGAAATTCTGAGTAGAAAAAACAACTAAGAAATAATGCAAAAGTTGAAAGTAGATTTCATCACAAATACATCAGCAGTTCAAAATAAAGTGCTAAATTCATTTTAAAGTGTGCCACTATTATTGCAATAAATTGCAAATATCTAGTTCCTTTGCTTGGACTATTATGGTAGGTTAGTTTTTCAGAGTCGGCTTCAAAATTTGTAATAACTTTAAACCCAATTATTTCAGTTATTAAAAAACATTTGTTAGAACACTTTATTGTAAAATGATTTATTTTGATGCGTATGCTGTATTACTTGTGCAAATTCCTAAAATCACTTCTACACTAACTAACATCTAAATATGCTATTATATACATTATACTATTCATAATAGATTTTATATTACGCGGTGTAAACAAGCTACGTTTAACGATCATCCGCGCTAAAAGCCACATACACGAAGCGTTCTACATCACAGTAGACACCATTGAAAGCTATCGACCTCTATCGCGTTCGGCGAGAACGATATTTTCCAAACACAGAATTCCACGAAACAACTACTCTGGGGGCTAATGTCCCGACTAACATTAAATTACACCTGAAAACCCTATATCAATACAGCTGAAGCCACTCTTCAGAAGTCCATCAGACATATACCGGTTTCGAGCTTATTCGCTCTCATCAGTAGGTATGCCATAGATGAGTTAACTGACGAATAACCTTAGCCGTTTAAATGTGTCTAAACCCACCATTATATTGCATTTCTCATTGTAAACATTTTCAGTTATAAAAATATATTTAACAAATGTGTTTATATGGACACTTTTGTATGATAATTCGACTTTGTCATTCTTTTCAAGAATTTTTCTCTATTTTCGGCAGTTACAACAATTAGTGTTATTAAGATATGATATTGATCATATATTCCTGTTACTGTTACCAAGCAAAATTTTAATTTCAGATAATGCGAAACAGGTCGAGGGGATGGTAATAACCATTTGTAATTAAACAATAATGACTATTAATAAATAATTACATTATTACGGACCAGATTTAATTCGCGGTAATTATAGCATTTTAATAATGCTTTGTGTGGTATAATAGACGATAATTTATTAGGAATACCATCAAAGGTGTTGATTAATTAATTTCCATGCACCTGATTTGAAATCCGGCCCTCAAATTAATATCAAAAATAGATGTACACGTGCATTAGAGTTAATTTGTATAGTTTACGTTTTTCAGTCGAATATAATTATCGGTAATATATTCTTGTTACTAAAAGACGTAAAATGTTTCAATTAAAGTGCATATTTACCTTCCTCGTATGCCGATACGGACAAAAGACATTAAATAAATTGAGTCAATATTTGTCCGTTTGAGTTTCTCCATAATAGTTAAGAAATATGTTTGTGTTCCCTATAGAACGCCATTTAGAAAGTCCATATTACTTTACAGTATCTTTAGTTTATTGCCAGTTCGAGTACGAGAGCGAGTAATTCCAAGACATAAGCTCTGTTCTGTATTTACCACAGTAATGTACCAAACAAAAAGTATGAGGTTTTAAGTTGCTTACGTAGTAGACTATGTAAATGTTTTCAAAATACGTATCTGTAATAATTAACAAACATACAAATTATACTAAAATATATTTGAAAATATTTTTATGTAAGCATTATTTATACTGGTAAAATATCGCTAGTACCGAAGTCAGGGCTTGTGCAGAAGAAGGGACATGAATGGATTATTATTACGTATGACCTAATATGTAATCCTTATTGTTTGAGAAGTTTGCAATATTCGACTTTATGGCGAAAACTATTAAAGATAATTAGATTTTAAGTGGAAAAAATGAGTGTAGCGAAACGACTTTAGTAGCTCTCGCAAAACCGTACAAGTCTAGCCGCTTAAAAAAGAGTTAGCTTCGTCGCACGCCATCACATTGCGTTTCAGTAATTTTTAATGGAGTTGAACGGACTTTTGCTAGTTAATTGCCTCCATTGTAGCTGTTTTCCAAATTAGATTCATATCTACATTGTCACAATATGACGGTCACTTAATTTATTTCAACGCTGGAGCTGCTCTCTACTATATCGCGGAGTTTTTGTGGCTGTCATTAAACCGCTTTATTTTGCTGATGCTTTCGGCGAAATCGTAACAATTTCAGCCCGTTTAAAATTTGAAAAAACACTCGGATAACGCCATTAACTCATTTGCGACGGGAGGGCGGTTTTACCGGTCTCGCATTATATCTACAAAGCAACGAAATCATCGCTACATTTTACTTTTTTTATATATAGAAATTTAGGTTTTCACACATCTATATCTAGCAAGAACTTTTACAAAGTTGAAATGTAGACATCTTTGTATCAATTCCTTATTTATACAGGGTTAACTATGACTAAGTACAAATATTTTAAGAATGGATAGAGAAAAATAAGAATTCAAATCGACCATCAAAAAATTTCCAAACTTATTGATAAAGCGAAAAAATGTTTTTCGAAACTATATTAAACGCTTATTTAGCGCTGATTCTGATTTCAAGATTAGGTATATGCCACAAGTTAAAGGTGCCAAAATAGTGACAGAAACAGAGACAGAAAACAATTTATTTGTAAAATGTAGATAATTATTTAATGATTTAATGAGAAACACGATATGGTAGCACCTACCTTACTGATATTATTTCCAGTATTAATATTTGGAAATTTCAAGAATGCTTAATCATTTTCTTACATGTTTACATTAAAACTTGTCGTTGCAAAGATTTTTTTACTTGCTACATCTCGCTTTTTGGGGATCTCTCCATCCTTCAACCGGATATACACAAATACATAAAAACAATGCCACACGCTTCAAACTAATTTCCGTATACGATATCTTATTTTTGATAGAATCTGATGCCTGTATTAAAAAAAAATTATTACTAATAAAAACGTTTATTTCATCTTTTCTACAGTTGATATTTCTCGGACGATGATTGTAATGGGCGCCGAATTTCCGCGGGAAAAGAGGATTTTGTCCCATTTTTTAAACAAGATCTAGAATTCCGAAATAAATTTTGCATTGTCTTTTAGAACTCCCTGAGCACGTATAGGTACTTAGTTATATAGTTAACGCTGTATACGAAGATTACTGAAAAATTTCACAAATGTAAACTACTACATGCTAGTTTTCATGATTGTTTTAATACACATAAATCTGCCTGTCACTAAAGAACTCACCTCATGGAGGTGTGTCACAGAAAGCAGTGTTTAGCTAGTAAAACTTCAACATTGCAACGTGTATATTATCTAGATATTATATGGTAATATTCAAAGGGGTAGTAAAAAGTAATCAGAGGACTCCCGTCTCTTTCCGGTGCGCTCGCCTTCTAGTGGAGTGGAGTCTGGAAGTTAGTCGCTCCGGAGTTGTCCCCGGGCACTGCAATAGTTTTAATTGGGGAATCAGCCGAATGCAAATCCGATTTAATTATTACCAACTGCACACTGATGTAGGAATTATGCTTGTTTGCAAATTCTAATTTAAACTAATGTGACAACGCGTTCTCGTTTAATTCGTCAAATTTGTTGGCGGAGTTGCTCCGTTGTTGCCAAATTGGCCCGACGGGATGTCGCAATGATGTCGTCGCAGACGTAATGCCTACTTTTCATTTAACCAAATTAACCCCTACTGCCACTATCTAATTAACATTTAACAGTTCTGGTACAAATTAGAAGAATTTTCGCAGAGGACGTTTCAGAGGACCACCGTTCTCTGAGGTAAGGTTCTTGGCAGGAAAGCCTTAGAACCAATTACAGGAACCTAAACTAATATATTGGTGGGTTCCTCACTACACGTAGTCTATTGTGGCTATTACAGTGAAAATAATTATTTGTAATTTTACCATGTACCTACAGGGTATCTCAAAACTCAATACTCTGGGCCTACTGTGAGAATACAGACATTTTTAATTTAATTTGGGACACGTGGTGTTAAATGGGATGAGTTGAGCTTCATTTTCAATCGAAAGTATTATATTTGGGATTTGACAGAAACGACTAATGACGTCATCAGTTATATATTTTTTTCAGACACATACCCAAATCTTTTTCCCGTTAAAAAACTCTCTTTCTTCTAATAAACTTTTATTAGAGAAATTGTTCTGTATTCCCGTTTAATAGTTATAAGCAATATCATCCTAAAGAGTCTCAAAAGAAATACCACCTAAAAATAACTGGGGGAAGGATCAAGTAGTTGCTGGAAAATAATTGAATGTTCGTTGTTTACAGTGCATAAATATTAAAAAATACTTGTCGTTACTCGATACGAATATTGAATTAGGATAAATCAACGGTTCAACGAATTTTAAAGACCAGTGGGTATCATGACTACAAAATTCGCAATTTGCAGTATTTGTTTGAGCGTCACAATGAAAACAGACTTAATTTTATAGCAGCTCAAATTGTAGTAAATGTAGAAACTGTTGATCAGAACCTTTTTCGGCATGTTCTTTGGTTTGTCAAACAGGCGCAACGAACACTACTGGTTCCATTGAAAATCTCCATATTGAAAATCCTGCCCAAAACCAAGGACATTTTGGAGTAAATGTATGGTGCTGCATCATCGGTAGGCATTTAATTGGACCTTATTTTTATGAACATACATTGAAAAGCGTGAGTTACCTAAATTTCCTACAAGAAGAACTTCCTGCACTTCTGGAGAAAGTGCATTTGCAGCTAAGGAGAAATGTATGGTTTCAACACAACGGAGCTCCACCCCACAATGCTAGGATTGTGCAGCAATATTTAGATAACATTTTCCCAGGAAAATGAGTTGGGATTAATGAACCTAATGATTCAGTGGCCCGGAAAGTCACCAGATCTAACACCCCTCGATTTAAAAAAAGTTTACAAAACACTTTAGCGAGATATTAAACATTTGAAAGAAAAAATCACAAACGCTTGTAATGAGTTAAACGGTGAAATGTTAATAAACACAGCCCACAGAGAAGTCAGGCGAAGATTCGATATGTGTTTCAAAATGAAAGGAGGTCATATAGAGAATAGATTGTAATATGTATGTAGTATGTGCTCATTTTTTAAGTTTACTTATTGTTATCATCACCTTTTGCTTTAACAGAAAAAAAATCTCTAATAAAAGTTTATTAGAAAAAAGAGAGCTTTTTAATACGAAAAACATTTGGATATGTTTTTAGAAAGAATGTAATTGACGACGTCATTAGTCGTTTCTACTTTCTACTACAGATAATACTTTCGACTGAAAATGGAGCTTGTTTGCCTTGCTGATGACGTCAAAGGGTTTGATACACTCTGTATTATTATTTTACCAGTAATCGCAAAAATTTTGTAATTTTTTATTATAAAGAAGGTTTTGGTATATTTACTAAATTATTGTAAATTTCCTATATGTAATTTTATACTAATATGTAAATTCTCTGTGATTGTGTGATATTTTTTGTACTTTTGCAATATATTTTTAATTTGCATTGAAGAATTTCTGTATTTTTATACTAGGTACTTTAAATTAGCAATATAAATTTTACGTTATACTAACATTTCCATCTCAAATAAATATAAATAATATTTCGGGATTATATCATGTTTTATCTAAAAGGATTTTAAGAAAATTGTACCAAATTTGAAAATTGTAGGCCTTGAAGAACTGTATTCGGAAAAAATTGTTAATTTCTAATTGTAGACAATTAGCCTTAAAAGTTTGTTGGACCATTTGCAGTAAATAATGCCGTTTTCACATTAGTTTTAGAGAATGAACACACGTTAACAAAAAATATACGAATTTTTTTCATTCGCTTATAGGCTGCAACAAATGAATCAAAATTAAATCAAATAAATGTAGGAAACACAAAGAAACAAACGGCAGGCAAGTCGATATATCTCCCATAGACAAACACGATATAAATCGTCGGAGGCTGTTGTTAAAAATATCAACAGATTATTTGATTGGAGAGATTTATCGTCCACTTTCCATTATTCGTATAGTGTCGTCGGCCAATCTGTATCACATCTAATTTATTAAAAAAAGGTCATGATTCTTTCGCGTTGTGCTGGAATTTCGAGCAAAAAGGAAGAAAAACATTTCCTTTCATGATGTAAAACGAAACATTTTGAATAAAAATAATAATATTTCAGCGTCACATTTTGTTTTATAAGAGTACGATATGGCAAATGCAGCGTTCCGCGGCCGTTGTTGCCGTCCGGGACATTTCTATGTATAATTCATAGAGTGGATTTTATTCCTCGTCACAGCATTAGTCAACTTCACCAGCCATTTCCCCTCAGACGCTCTCGAACACGACCGGTCCGTGTTTTTCGCCGGCATTTTCATTCGTCTCGTGTCTGGCCCAGTCAGCTCTCCGTTTTACGCGATTCTCCAGGTACCGGAGGTGCATGTGTAAGAAGGGGATGTTTACATATCAAACGATTCGTCAAACGGGCATTTGCAAGTATAAAATCGGCCGCGACTCGCGTCGTCTGCATGTGCCCCTCAAAGTGCAGGTGATCGCGAATAGGTGGGAACTGTTGCATGTTGCGACGCCGAAATTGCCCCTTTTAATGGGATTAAAATTTAATATTTATCTGCATTTGCATTGCGCTACTTATGATAACAATAATGCAACCGTTTTCACTCGAATTACCAAACCTCGGTCTATTTGTAGACATGACAGGGTCGAATTCAGCCACGTAAACGAAATATGAATAAAAACAAACTATAAAATTTATAATGACCTAGTTAAAAAGTGGGTAATTATTTACAAGAGCGTAAAACTCTACAATCTTAAAAAAATTCCTACCTCTTATTTTCCGCGCTAAACGGCGTGTAACGTTACACCAATGATATCGCGCTCTCGACCACGGGGTTTTGGTTACATTCTATTGCAATTTATTAATGTTAATATTTTATTTATTATGTGATTATTGCAGTGAGACAAATGCTCTGACCTTTCAATATGTTTAAAAGACTACCCTGTAATACAAACCAATATAAAATTCATGCAATTTCCTCACTACAGAAACTTATGATGAAAAATAAATAATGCAAAATAGTTAACGAAAGCAATAATGATTTTTTTTACTTATCTTTCGATTATTTTCCCGCGAGTCCGGCCCTGACCCGCCCCGTTTCGTTGGATGCTCCGCCGCACTTTATTTAGCGCCACTTCCCCGCGTAATATGTATATAGATGTAATAAAGTTATGGTTGCCGAGATGTTCCTCCTTTATGCCTTTTTGACGGGCCTTTTATTAAACTAGATACATTTGCGAATCCAGAATATCTGAGAGAACGCTTTCTCGCATTATGAAAGTGGGGAGTTCGGCCGTTTTACCCGCAGTATATGCGGTTGTAAGAATGATGCCGAGCCGTAGTAATTGTAAATTGAGTTAAATTGTTGTTAAACTGAAAAAAAAACTGGCGTAGAATATGCATTTATATGGTTTTTAACTGTTTTTTTTTCTGAACATAAATATTTAAAGCTCTTAAATCCAGAAAGTTAATAGGACAATCATTTTCGGTATGGAACCTTGTAACCAACTAATTTTTAACTTCTCTGTAGATAATAGCAAGGAAGCAATAAACCGAAAGACCAAAATGCCGAAGAAATATATTAAAAAATAATTTGGTTGGTGAAATCGGTCTCTGTTTACTTTAGACCATCTAAAAATGCGGACGCGGTAAAGTTAAAAAACATCGATGTGTACTTGTTTAAATAAAGTTCATAAATAGCATAAACTCAGTAATTCACAAGTATCAATTTAGAAAAACTTAGAATATAAGTTAACAGATCATTGAAGGTCTGATTATGAAACAGCGCCTGTGGATAACCTACATCGACGCTAACATACTCAAATGTCAAATGTACTTCGCCAGAACAGAGCGACTCGCGAGAAAATAGGCTTGTATTTGTAAAATAAACACAAACAATGAATATTCCAAGTTCCGTTTACGACATTGTCTCTTTTAATAATAAAAATGCCTTCATGCTGATGCAATTATACAGGGTGGTCAGTAATGAATAGACCATACTTTAAGGTTAGCTTCCTTGGACAAAAATAATGTGATTTCAATCAACTTACCTTAGTAAAATTTTGTTTCCCTAAGAAGTTAGAGGCATGAGAAAGTATTTTTTTTATTTCATTTGTTTACGATAATTTCCTTTTTTGGTGGGTAATTGTACACAAATTTTGGAAATAGTTTTTTTGTGAAATAAACACGAACATCTACTTGATTTTTGCGCGTTCAATGTACAGGGCATTCTGAGCGCCTATGACACTATATTATTCCTTACCGATTTTCTTTAAGAATAGACATTTTTGGAAAATGATTAGTTATTTTGAAACAAACTTCAATTGGCTTTCAAAAAGGTATATTAATTAATAATTTGTTAGAATTTCTGTATTGATTTCCAAGTCCAACAAATAGCTTAAACGCAATATTCCCTAAGTACTTATACCTTTCGAAAAAAATTCTATCCCTGAAAAAAACTGAAAGGAATAATATAGTGGCACAGGCGCTCAGAACGCTTTGTACATTTAATGCAAAAATCAATCAGATATTCGTGTTTTTTTTCAAATTTTGAGTACAATTACCTAACAAATAAGACGTTTAAAATTTGAACAAAATTTTGATTTTAAATTACATTTGTGTGCAAGGAAGTTAGCCTTAAACTATGGTCGATTCTTTATTGAACACCCTGTATATTATCCACTAGATTCACCTAAAGGCAACCCAATATCTAAAATGTATAGAATAGAAGAGAGCTTTATTGACCATATATCTACACTGAAGCACATTTCCGGCCACTACCTACGTATATAAGAGGCAAACTCATCTATACTAAAGAAACAGTGGTTATGAAAACAGTCTTTTACGTAAGTGACATATGTTTGACATGCTTAAAGAATTTTACCAATTGGTTATAGAAATCAATTCTTAGTTTATTATTCTTCGTTATGTTGATGCGAAAAAAGGAATTATACTGTCCATGTCATGTCTAGTGTCATAGTGAACATTCATGTGAGTCGGCAAATTTGACAAATTTAGATGAACTAATTTAAGCCATTCAAACAGATATAGACAAGGCATAGTTAATATTCTTAGATTTTTAAAAATATTCTTATTAGGTGTATAGTTGCATACATCTGCCATAAGACGAACCGCAGCTTTTTGCAAGATAAATACTCTATGAACCGAACTAGTCTTACTTCATAGAGTTATACCATATAATAAACATAACATAACTTCACAGGATCTGATTTTGTGCAAACTTTATCTATAAGTGAACAATATATGTTGGGTTTTAGACATGTTTAGTCTTTATTTATTGGCTGAAAACCAGTCAATAGCATAATCTAAACTCTACTTTGTTCAATACATCCTGGAGTTAGAAGGGTTGTATCGCCCGTAAAAAGTATACAGGTACTGTTGTCAATCTTTGTAGGCAAGTGGTTAATATATATTAGAAAAAGCACCGGGCCTAACACTGACCCTTGAGGAACTCCTCCAGTAACAGGAAGTAGTGTAGACTACTTCGTATAAGACAAGAATGGAAACATTTCAGATTGTCAATTCATGGTATTATTTTTTCTATTGCTATCATTACTTATATATATTATTTTTGCATATCTCGTCACTTTTTGTTCTAATAATGATTTCATTGTATTATGTATTTTCACTAAAGACAGAAGGATACATTCTGAAGTAAGGAATGCCCTTCAGAAGGAACGGACAGGTGGCAAGTATTTCCTAAATATGATCTTGACTTGCACGGATTAGAAGGCACATTGCTGAGCGGCAATGATACATTTTTTTGTTATAGCCATAAATCCATCAACTTTCATAATATCAACCGTTAGAAACCGATGTCTTTTAAAGTCCGTCTGCAGGTATCTATAGGCGTTCCATTAAAAAATCCGCACAGTTTCCCTAAATCGTCGCTTATTGTATTCAAATAGCTTTCAATTTGCTCTTTATTGGAGATTCCGTCTGTCCAGGCCTTCGCGCAGAAATCCTTATCGTTCGGGGGGAGCGAAACCCCCCGCTTATCCACGTGCCGCTCCGCCGCTTCCATTAAGATATCCATCGATGTTCCCGATAGAAACCTGTATGGATAAATAAAACATAAGGAGGCGTCGGCGGCGGCGTCGCGCGCCCGTGTACGATTCCGCATTTGGGAAATGGCGCGTATAAAATTTCCTTTATCGCGGCGATTCGCCGGAAATCTCATATGCAGAAAATATACAATTTACGATCTCGTATGGAGTTGAGCTATTTTCGTCGGGAATATGCGGTGATTCCGGCACAAATCGATCGTGAAATCGGATTGTAAGCTCTCATCACACTCGCGGCGTTGAGTGGGGATGCGCGTGCCGCGACAAAGGCGCTTCGAGACGGCACGTCTTCGAAATCGACCACTTCATGTTCTTGTATCGAAAGATAGTATTGTTGACGGACGAGACCCTTACGTTAAGGGAAGAAAGAAGGCTTAAATTTGTCGGCTTTTGGCGTTTGAAGTCGACCTTGAATTTATACACTTCAAAATGAACAACTCGCAGAAAATACCGTTTCGTTTCGACATCAGCAATTTTAAATTTTTTGTCTTGCCAATGTAACATCAACTAAGGGAACGGATAAAGACGATATTAAGATTTTTTTCTTTGTGTCCTTTACATCTTGTTTCTTATTTTAGAACCGTTATAATGTGTCAGTTGTCAAATCACATGTGGTCTAAATTATCATATTTCCAAACTAAAAAAATATTCAAATCAAAGAAACGGACAGTTTTGAAAGTGGCTCTGATGTGTAGAGTATGCGTAGAAATATAAAAGAAGTCGGTGTTGTAACATCACTTGAACTAAAATTAATAAACAGAATAATAGATAATAAACTACATACCAAAGATCGATGTTGTCGCTTAACTGCTGACTCTCCTTTTCCGAATACTCCGATTAAAAAATTATTTTTTTTTATAAATTTTCAAATATGAAGTTATACATATTGGTATATCTGCAGTAGATTTATTCAGTTATAATCGATAAAAGTAAACTACACTAAGTAAAAAAAAACAAAATCATGGGAATTTACGAAAATCATAACAAATTTTGCAAAAGTAAAAAAACGAAATAAAAACTTAGGTCTGTATTTTTGTTTCAAAGAGTTAATTTATAGTAAATAATAAATATATGACTTCTAATCTCAAAAATAACAACTTGTGCAGAGGATCAAATCAATCATTGCTTTCTTTAAGTGTTGATAGGTTGAAAATCCGTCAAATGATTCTCAATTAACATATAGATAATATTCGTCATATTCAATCTTGCTTGACTTCTATTTGCTTCCTCATACAATTGGATACAAATCTTGTCGAAATCTATATAGGGATGTCTAAAGGTTTTGGGAGAATTAGTTATCTTTATTTATAATGTTTTGTTTTGTAAATGCTGATATTGCATAGCCTAACAGACTATGCAATATCTATATTTCTTTTGGTATAACAAAGTATACTAATATTCAGGAAGCTACTAAGTGCGCTGGATCCTTACTAAGTTTGAGATGGGAGAAACAAAAAAAGTCACACTGACTCGATGAAAACAGTTTATACTAATTTCGAACTACATTTCTTACGGGAATTTAGGCTGGCTGAAAATTTGTTTTAAACCTTACCGACCTTTCACAATTAATTTTTATTGATTCAATTCTAACCTTGAAGAAACAATAAAAGTAATTGCGAGATGTTAGTAAGATTACACTAGGTTGGTATTAACAACTAGTCTAAATTTCCGTAAAAAAAATAATTCAAAATGAATTAGTGTATGAAAACCTTTTATTCGTTCGCTTTACAAATAAATTTACTTAAATTTAAACCATCTGGTAACATTGATTCGACCTTTGGATAGGCAACGGCTAGCTTCATAGCTGTCACCATTTTGGCCAGGGCTGGGTTAGGATTTTTATTTTTCCATTACAAAATTGAAGTTTAATTTTCTTAACAGAACGTGAATTTAGGATTTCTTGATTATAAGACTTTTTTATTTCGAGTACTCCCAGGAATCAGTACTTTATTTTTTTCTGTATTAAAGACGCAACACCCTGTGTGGATAATAACCTCAGATGGAGCGAACATATTACTAACGTAGAAACATTTAATCAGTCTTATTATGCAACATCTAAATTAAACCAACCGTTACCTCTAAATGTATTATTAAATGTTTATTACAGTATGGTTCATAGTCAATTGATTTATAGGGTTGTCTTGTGAGGAAATAGCGCTGATAGTTTCAGGATATTTATATGCCAAAAAAAGATTATAAGAAAAATATTCTATTTGAATTCTAGAGCTTCCTGTCGACCATTGTCTGTTAAATATAAAATTATGACTTTTCCTTGTGTGTATATTTATCGATGTTTGTTGCATGTTTGTGATAATTTAAATAAATTTAGTATGAGTTCCGAACTGAATAATTATGAGACCAGATATGCAAACCTAATAATGTTACCTAAACATAAAACGACTAAATTTGAAAACTGTATTTCTTATATAGGATTGAAATTTTATAATCATCTTCCAACTTCAATAACAAAAAATGCATGGCAAACATTTTAAACGTAGTATCAAAGATATATTGTTGACGAAAGCATATTATAATTTACACGAATATTTTTCAGATACTTTTTTGTAAATCCCTATTAGACTAAGTACTTGATTTTTGTATGTATACTTTTATTATTTTATTGTTAATGTTAATGTTTTTACATTTCTGTGTAATTGTCCTTTATATACTGTATATATGACAGATCCCTTTATTATCCCATTTTTAAATGTCATAAAGGACAAATAAATATTATTATTATTATTCAAATTGTTAGCGATATTACTCGATCGATTATTAGTTATTTATGCCTAGGTGTGAAATAACACACCAGAATGTAATGTTACAATTTTAATAGAAAATTACTACTTATGAAAACTGTGTTTTTGTTCACATGAAATGAAAAATTGTACATTATGTATTTTTTAGAAAAAAATCATGTAATTTTACGTGAAAGATGTACAGTATTCACGTAAAGATTCTTGTAATTCAGCATGGATTTGGTATTTTTTACATTAACGTATGATATGAACAATATGTAGATTTGCAATCATTGTTATCAGTGTACTTACTTTTCTTTTAATTAGGCTGTTTCAGCGATTTTATTTAATCTCAAAACTGGAAATAAAATATGAACTTTGTCCATTATTTTGAGACACACATAATATAACGTTTGCTATTTCACACTCTAGCAAGAAAAATATTTATCGTCAACTCTCGGGACTGTACTGCATCTAATTCGAGCCATAGATTTTCGAGACCTCTCTCATCCCGCTTTAGTGACTTTGTTGGCTCGACGACATAAAATATATTATGTGGAGCAACGAGCTCCTCAAAGCCCTAAATCGCGCAATAACGTGACCTCTCGCCGATGATACGTCCCCGGAACGTCCGCGGATTCGAGGGATCCATCTAGACGTCGTCGCCGCCGCCGGCGTCCGATCGACAGGAGAATCCCTTTGTTTCAACGATGCGAATGGTGCACATTCTTTATTGCCCCGGAGATAAAATCTGGGCCGTAAATTTTATCCCCACGCGACCAAAAAACATCCCTCGAAAGTTTAATGCAGCTTTGCAGTTCGGATGAATAATAAAATCCCGGTAATGATCGTGTATTGCTCGACGCGCACTTCGTCCAGGGAAAAAATATGTGGCGGAGGCGATAAAACCGAATCTGGTCCGTCTGCGGGAGATGTTCGACGTTTGCGAATGATTCGCGGTTGTTTTGTCATGGAACGAGAGTTATTTCTTAGATCGTAAACATTTAAGTTGTATTTGTCCTGCTAATAGAGTTGCAACATCTGCAATGAAAAACAAATAAAAATGGCTAGTATTATGTTCGTAGTGTCCAGAGTAAACGTTTATAATGTATAAAAATAATATAATAGAATCGTTTTCGGAAGGCGAAATAAGCAATAAAACGTTAGTGAAACCCGACATATACTTCTGAGCCCTTTCCAGTTGTTTGTAATATACCTAAGTCATGCTCAGGTACGCCCCTCAATAAGGTACGACTAACGTTACGGACAAATTACCTGCACTAGAGAAGAATGGTCAATAAGATGTACTTCTTGTAAAAACAGATGGTTAAACAGAGCCGAACTTGGAATAGTTAGAATGTGTTGATCATTCTATTA
The DNA here is from genome assembly GCA_037114965.1 of Monochamus alternatus. NCBI lineage: Eukaryota > Metazoa > Arthropoda > Insecta > Coleoptera > Cerambycidae > Monochamus > Monochamus alternatus. The sequence continues at coordinate 20,581,918 of CM073428.1, forward strand.
CGTTGTGTTGATTCTTCTGTTGTGGTGTGCTTGTGATACAGTTTTAACGAAATTTGAAAATGGCTCATCGTGAAGTTTTGATCATGGGAAACTTTCCCATAAGACCCAAGCAATTTACATCAAGAGATAATTGAGTACCGATGTACCTGCACCACTCTAATCTTTCCACCGCACATGCATTGCTAAAGAAGTCCTTCCTAGCATAATTTGGACTGGCCCTCCAGCTACCACCCAGTTATACCTGTCATAAGCAGGTATAAATTCAAAAGAAATAAATGTATACATTTCGTCTCACCAACGTTTTTATTGCCCACTTCGTCTTCCGAAAACGATTGTACTATAAAACAGTACGATATTTGGTTAAAAAATGTCTTATTTCATTACGCATTTTCTTACAAATTAAATCTCAATTTTTGCAATTTTATTTCTGATGCAGTCCTGGAAGCAGTGGTTATAAGCGCGGATTTCATAGAATTACTTTTGCCTTTAAATTTCCGAAATACTTTAAAAATCCAGGGTCAGTTGCTTAACCTCTTAGCGATTACTGATCTATATTAACAATGAAATGTCAAACCTCGTGATATTTGCAAAGATTTTTATGGCAGTGTAAGTTCGTTTGATCTAAATAAGATTGCACAAAAAATGTTCAAGTCGTTTTTAAATCCAGACTCTTGGCCTGTGACGAGATCTAGAGTGAGTTATGGTTGTTTTTAAGGACGCTAAACACAGATAACAGTCGTTCCCTACATGTGTGGTAAATCAGCACAGGACCGGAATTAATAATTATGCCCTTTTTTCAAAATGTAGTAGTTGCTTTTTATGAATATTCTTTATACGACGTCAATGTTAGATTGTGAAAGAGCGACATGTATTATTACACTTAAGTAAAGGCGAATTCAATTTCCTTGGGAAAAATCCTGGAACAGGTCGATTTTATTTAAAAAAAAACACAGTTTTACAAGGAAGTCGATTTTAAACTATCATTATTTTTTTCTTAATTTTCCTATTTTACATAGCAACATTTTTATACTGTTGGCCTGACAATCAAAAAATATCTCCAAATCAAGAAAAAATAGGGAGTTGGCATCTAAAAAGAGCTTATTACTAAAAAAACAAATGATAGTTGGGCATCAACTTTTATGTGAAAATTAATATTCAAATCAAAGTAGATCTGTTCCAAGATTTTTTTCCTAAAAATAATATTTGGTTTAGAAGTATAAAATCAACAAAAAAACTGTTAGATATGACTTACCAATTTAAATATAATGCTATATCATCTCATATTTCACGTGAGTACAGGTATGCTCACGTGCCAATGTGTAATCTGGCTTTATTTCAATTTCGTTTATTCCATATTGACAATGTCGCTTTGCTTATTTAACCATGTTATATAATATATGTCATTAACGGCGACTGTTTCAATCTAGCGTTTTCAAATCCATCCTCATTATTTCGCAGTTTTCTTTACAAACATTTTCCGGCATCCAATTAATTTTATTTTCCATCATCTGCTAAATAAAATTTATATCTAATTGGATACGCTGCTGCAGATATGGTCCCATCATTAATTTTTTCCTATTATTTGTTTGTGAGCAATTAATTTTAAATGTAGTCCCAATTACGTTTCATGTTATTCGAAAAAAGCTGTCTCTGTTTAGATACAATTTAACATGTATGTAGGGATTATTTATCCTTGCTTGAAAAAAAAAATAAATAAATAAAGTAATAAATAAAACAGTCGAGGCAAACAATCTTGACCCTCGATTCGTATTGCAGTACGTCGTAAGCACAGATTTGTTATTCAAAATAACCATTTTGTCCATTTTATTTTGTTAAAAAAATCGTCATTATTCATGTATGCCTGTAAAAATTATACATTTCGATGTCGAGTCGATGAGAAGACGAACTTGGCCAAAAATCACCAGTAATCTAGGTATTATGGTATTAATATTATTAATTCATTAGATGCCCATGTGAATTAGTTATAGGTGAGGTAGAGGCCACGTGATGAAGGCATGAATGGGACTTTCCTTTCATCAATTGTAACAATGAATGAGGCCGAGACTTGGTTCCACGTTCGGCCTTCTTTGAACTGTTTGATCCACGAACGCACATTTTTCATATTCATGATATTACCACATGTCTAATTGATCTGGCGATAAATTTCAACGGGTGTCGCACCACCTAAGTGGAGAAAACAATTGATTACTCGCTGTTCTTGTAACGAAAACATTGCCATTTTAAGTGTCAACAGCACTTCTCACTCTCGCTGCCACCGTTAGAGGGTCTGTGGACCGTACAGTGCTGCCATCTCTGTTACGCATTCACAACGAGTTCACATGTATATTGAATGAAACCGTAGGTGTTATCTGCTCCCAGTTCCGAAACAAAAAATCGGAGACCTTAGAACTTGAACGTCCCTTGTATTTAGAGTGGAGTATTATGTGCTGTGGAACCAGATTGTTAAAAAACAGTTTGCGGGGCGAAGTAATTCGGATGTTTGCTTTAACCTCTTAAGGAACCTGTCTGCATCGGGAAATTTTTATTTCAGATTGGTAGCTATTTCGGAGGCGAGTGTATTGACAGCCAGTAAGTGGGAGCTGCATTATTCATCCCTCATCAGAAGGGGCCGCCCGCCGACGCGACTTCCTCTCCATAATTCATCATCTCGATGATGCAAATTCGCCTCCGAATAAATAGAACGGCGGCGAGGAATGCCCTGCGGAATGCAATTCTTGTAATTGCTTCTTTATCTCCTAGATTTATATCCGCAAAGTACATTAGTAGTTGGCCGTTATGCTTTTCTGGGAGCTAAGTAATTGCCTTGTACTGCACGGCGGAGGAGGGAGACCGTTCTCCGCCGTTATTTCGGACGATGTTTTCATTTTGCGGAATTAATTGGGAGGTGCATGCACGGGTGGCGGCGCCCGTAATAATTTTCTTTTTATTAGTGCCGCCACCAGAAGATTCATAACTAAAGTTTTCACTAAAGTAAAACTCAAATTCCTTACGGGAGGTCGGATGCAAGTACACAACTAGAGAATCAATCTCTAAGTGACGGATGGTGATGGTGAATTCAGTCATAATCAATGTAATTTACATAGACTAAAAGCGGTTTACCCTTTTCCACAAACAATGATATGAAACAAATCTGACACTTTCAACGCACAACAACCAATCAGTTGCACAAATCCATATTGAAATCAGCTAGCGTGTAAACAAATATACAGGATGATCATGCGTAAACGTTCGATTCGACTGTAACTTTGTTATTTTATTAGATATCGGAAACTTGAAACATGCATTCATTGAGTAATTTTCCAAGTATTTAATTTTTTTTTAGCATCAAAAAAAATTAGCATCGCACTACTGAGATATTGATATCAACTTGGTTTATTATGAAACACTCTGATTATTATTACATATTTGGATTCTTCACCTTTTCCTGATTGCATTGATATAAACATCTAATGGGTTATCTTTTACTGTTCGGTAGATATTGACGGTTAAGTAATTCCATACTAAAATTTTATTTTTTATTACAAAGAATGCAAAATTCGAATTCATTTTATGGATGAATTTAAAGAAAAAACTTTATAAAAACTGTTCAAACTCATTTCCTTTCTATCTATGTAAAACCTGAATCGTTTTACTAAATTATTTAAACAATTGTGAATAATTGTTGGGTGTTCGCTTATGTCACCTATAGCTTCTTGAATTCTGTCTTGTATTTCTAAAATAGCGATTGGTCTATTTTTATAAAAACTATTCTTTAAATAGCCCCACAGAAATGTGTCAGATGGTGTTAAGTCTGGACTATTCACCAGCCATCGTATGGTGCCGCCAGGAAAATTTAAACGGTCAATGTTTTTTAGATATTTTCGGTCACGAAATAAATGATTTTATTAGCCAATTTCATAGGTTGATAGGATGATATTATTAGAAAATGGAGCTCCACATCATAATGTAAGATAACTTATAGAATATTTGAATAATAGTTGAATGTAGAATGCTTAGGAAATTATGGTACCATACGATCACCTGTGAATAGTCCAGACTATATAAACCAACACCCATAGTTATTTAAATAATTTGGAAAAAGGATATAGCTTCTGCATAGAAATGAGTTTGAACAATTTTTATAAACTTTATTCTTCAAATTAATCCATAAAATTAATTATAAAATTTTAATTATAAAATTACTACATCAATATTTCACAGTAAAAGAAAAAGTGAAGAATTCAAAAATATGTTTTTTTGATGCCGCAATCAGAATTTTCTTAGACCTGTTCGTTACTGAGTGAATTTAAAAACAAACTATTTTTAAGGGATTCATATTCACATCTCAAAGAATAGGTGAGACATTGGAATGGTGAAAATTGCATGTGATAGACTCAGTGGCGTATTTGTAATGTCTCTAAGGAAAATAAACATGAAATAGGTGGTTTATTTCACCTCCTTATAGCAAACCAGGAAAACGGGAATAATGTCAGTAAAATATTATTTTATATTACTTACTTGCTAAATTTTGTACGTACAGTTTTTTTAGAAAAATTGAAAAAAAAAACAGATAGTACCCCGCCCTTTAAATGACTGTAACTTTTTAAGAGCGGCTCCAAGTAAAAAAACATATGTGAAAAATCCCCCTAAAGTTTCCAAGGAAACTACCTACATTTTTTGTATACACATAAACTGAGGCACGTTGTTTCATAAAACAGATACTTTGCATCATGCAAGTGTGACGGAAGATTTTTTTTATCTACATGTAAAATACATGTTAAAATGTCGTCTCATCTATAGAAACCCATTTTACAGCTTTTGTCTTTAGATATGACATTGATGAAGAAACCATTATGAATCATCACAATGGTTCCCTCACCTTCCCCACCACCTCTAAGTTTTGCCGCCATTGTTGTTTATTATTAAAGCCCCGTCAGTCCTTCTTTTAATTCGGTCTTCCTTTTTTTTTGTCCAAACTAATTAGTATAAACCGCAAAAAGTTTCTACTGAAAACGGAGTAGGAGTTTTTAAATTAAAATTCTCTTAATAACACTGATAATTATTGCGCAAACAAAAGGCTTCTCTCAAAAAAAAAAAAAGAACCAATACCGGTGAGTATTAATTAACCTTTCATTAAAATCTGAAAACACTCGCTCCATGGTAACATTTTTTCTCCAGGGAAAGTTGATCTTTTGCGCTTTTCGTAGATATACAATTAAAAAGGCGTTCCATTTGATGAAAATATATAAATTTGTAAACATTTTCTTATAATTTCCAAGCAGATATACTTTTTGAGCCTGTTTCTACTAAAGCTGTGCAAACTTTAGCAAATGGAGGGTACATATAGACTAGTAACAACAATTATTGTCTTGATTTAATTCATATTTATTGTTTTTTATGTATTCACAGCATTAAAAACTGAATATTAAATGTTTATCAAAGCACGTAAAAAAATGTAGTCAATAAATTCGTAAATATTTGACATATTCTGTTCCATTATTAAAATAACTAAATTTACTTGTTTTAAATACATTAGACTTTTATCAAGAAATTGTGAATCACGTTTGTATATTTTAATATATACAATTTCTTATTCCTTTTAGCAACTTTATATTTTAATATTGAGAGAAGATACGGCCGTGTGCCAGTAAATCTGAAAACAGCGTCATTTTAAGTTTGATATGATCATATTATGGCACCGCAGAATTTTATAGAAACTAATATTACTTTATACATTAATATTAAATCCAGTGGCCCCCATTCTGTCGTAAATTCCAGACATTCGAATTTCAAATAAGTAAATTAAATTAATGTTTATCTTGAGCATAACTTGTCTGTAGGAATATATCTCATTACAAAGAAATAAATATAAACTCACTAGCAAAAAAAAACCGACCACTAAAAACTAGCCCGAATTTTAAAGTTAACTTCCTCGCGAACCGCTCATTTGATTTTGATGATCTTTTTTTTAAATTATATATTGATTTCTCAGGAATCAGACATTTTTGTTCGGAATCTAATTTGAGCATATACGGGGCGCAACAAAATGTCGAAGTTTTTTCCCCGAAATTTGTAACACCCTGTGGGATGCAGCAGCTACAGTCGCTGTTGCTAATTGGAGTCACACTGTAGCTGTATCTTTTGTGAACATTTTGTTTTTTTAATTACGACATTATCTCTATTTTTATTGGAGATACACTGTTTTAAAACGAACGCCTCTGAAAAAGGCTTCGCAGGCAGAAATTTCTGCGTGTAAATAATCAAGGCGGAAATTGATTGATTGTTTGAAATATGACAATTAAGAGTTTGTCAACGGTTGTCAAATTAAAAAAGTGCCACTATCTGCGACGGATGTTGTTGATCTGCAAATTGCAGTTCAGCAAGAATTTGTTGCAATTCCACAGGGATTTGTTACAAAACTTATTGATTTGATTGAATGAAGCCATTTTGAAGCGAGGAGGCCACACTAGATATTAGTTCCTTAAAATATATTTCACATTAATCTACGTTTTGATGTCTATTTGTTTATTTAACATGTTTTTTCAGAGGCGTTCGTTTTAAAACAGTGTATCTCCAATAAAAACAGAGATAATGTCGTGCTTAAAAAAACAAAATGTTCACAAAAGGTGAGGCTACAGTGTGACTCTAGTTAGCAACAGCGACTGTAGCTGCACCTCACAGGGTGTTACTAATTTTGGGAAAAAAACCTCGACTTTTTGTTGCGCCCCATATATGCTCAAATTAAATTCGGAATAAAAATTTTCAACATAGCATCCATTCCTGAGAAATCAACGTACAATTTAAAAAAAAGATCATCAAAATCAAATGGGCGGTTCGCGAGGAAGCCAATTTTAAAATTGGAGCTAGCTTTTAGTGGCCGGTTTTTTTTTGCCGGTGAGTGTATATTATCGCTCATCGTCTGTAACTAGCTTTACACTTATCGAAAATGATATATTTAATATAAAATAAAGTACCTACCTACTACTTTAAACCTGACAGTCACGTTTATTTATGGTACTAAAATACAAAGTTTCGAAGCGCACAAAGAACCGAAAGGCAATAGAAAAAAATATACAACAATACGGGGTAATGGAGCAAAAAAGGTTATATGCTACATTAGCCAAAGGTTGCCATGACGACGTAACTTACTTCGTATATTACGGGCTTATTTATTTAGTCTTGAGCGGATTACCCACTTTCGCTATCATCTCTTCGTATATATAATACGTAATTCTAGGCGGCCTTAGAAACATACACCAATTGTTTCGGATGAGACGTTTGTTCAGATTATTATTTTACAAAATATATTTCAAAATAACTAAACTTCAAAATCAGTAATGCGCACAAAACTAACGAACTGCAATCAACAATGTGGACGCTTCATTACTTCGGGCTGTCAGCAGGTTTGGCTAGTGACCACCAGATGTAATTTGCTATATTTCGCGGGCTTTTAAGCGATTATTCGATTTCAAAGAACAGCTGAGATATCGGAATGATGAACATTGCCTCTCTTTGTTACGTAGAGTTCTGTGGGCATATATATATTTTTAAATGTTAAACATACTCATATAAGAATAGCCAAAAATGTAGAGGTTTGGCATTTGCCTACCAAGCGGTAGCCACCAAACACTTGTTATTGGTAAATTTTGAAAATTTATACTTTCCATATACAGGGTGTCAGAAAGAATGAGTCAACACTAAGCTGGATATACTAGACACCAAAATATTTTGTTTGAGCTCATCATGCCTTATACGAATACAGGGTGTTCAGGGTTTAAATTTTATTCTGAATTTCTTCAATAATTGCAGGAATAATAAATCACAGGCACGCCAAATACGTTAATATTTATTGACATGAAATTTTGACACAAGCCTATTAAGAAAAGAAATAGCAATATCAGCGCCTGAAAGAAAATCACCACAAAATACATTCAAACTTTTAAATGCAAATAACTCAGAAACCGATAAAGTTTGGTAAGAGTACATATTTTATGTAGAATTGAACGTCCTTTTAGATTTTTTAATTTTTTCAATCATAGCTCAACAGATAAAAAAAATATGCTTTGATTTACCTAAATAATACGGTGAACACTCTCTAGGAGCAACATGAAATAAGCTTAAAATTCGTAATTATCACACCAAAAAACCCAACAGTACCAATTTTCAGAGCCATGCTATCAAAATTTTCTCAATTTCCGAATAAGCGACATTCTTATAAGGCACGATGAGCTCAAACATAATATTTTGATGTTTAGTATATCCAACTTAGTGTTGACCCATTTTTTCTGACTCACTCTGTATATCTTCTCGTAAATGTAAATGCCGCTTAAGTGCTTTTAATTTTTATTTACGGTCCCTGTACCTATTACTACTATTAATCATCATCATTTCGATGTAATAAAATTAAGAAAACGTCTAAGATGGATGTTAGGAGGCAGTTAACGTCAGTACAAGTTATCGTTTAGATATGGAATTTATAGCGAAAAAGTTTTAAGAACTTTCCAGGAGGAAACTAGCACGTTAAATGTAGGTGACTCGTCCATTAATTTACTTTAATAAAACTTAATATTCTTCCGCTGATGTATTGTCGCCAAACTTCGCAATTTGTATTTTAACATTCATTAACTTTGATGTTTTTTAACTGGTTACTATTGTATAACTGAATTTGAGCTTTATTTTCCGTCGCGTTGCATTTGCAGAGTTAGGAAAAGTACTGGCATTCGATTTTTTTTATGTAAAAGAAACACGGAGGTTCTCGTAAACACATCCTAAACGAGGCTACCGTCCGAGCGCGTCGGCAACTTTTTGATGTATACGGACGTCGATCTGAATTTCCACAACCGTAAACAGCTCCCCAGTAAAAGTCACGTACTTTATTAGAGTACGGGATTTGAACGTACAAGTTTTAACAATAAAGTGAGATTACCTCCGACGCCACACACGATTTATTAGTCCGTTACAACACAAAAGTAAGGGAAAAAGTACGGATATTTAATGTTTCGGAGTAAAACAAGCAATTTGGATGTCCGTCGCCGAAGCGGGTTTACTTTCTTTGACATGTACAGGGTGGTTAAAATTGGTCGATTTTCAAGGGTTACTACCTACTGCTGTCGTCTGATAGACGATCTTAAAACGATTTGTACATTCTACAGCCACTTTTTGAGATACATTGAGTAAAATATAAAATTTTCAAAATACCAACGATGTTTAAGTTTTCTGACTGAGGAGGCTTTAAAAACAAACAAGTTTGACATTTAACATTACTAGAAGCGTGTTAACACAAAGCAAAAATGGCTCGTTACTCAAATAAAGACAAATATAATTTATTTATTTAATTATTACAATAAAATATCTAACGAGTAAAACCCGATTACAGGATAAGTTACAGAATTTACAGTTAAAAGTAATAAAATGGGAACAATTAAAAATAAACAATATATAAACATATCTAGGAAAAATATGAAAATACATATACCCAAAAACAGAAAAAGAATAGAATAAGAGATTTCATAAAATACCGCTTTATATTCGTGGAGAAGATTGGCACCCTCTCTGGGTGTATAGTAGGGTGGAAGAATGTTGGCTTGGGTCAATGTGAGAGATTGATACCGGTTGACGTTTAACTACCCCCCTAATTAATGAGGTTTTCCAGGTTTCCCTCATTCCTGCACTGAATGGTGGTTAGCGCGTACCAACGTAAGTCGTTCCTGGGCGCAAATGCGGCCTGATTAATAATAATATGCCGCTCCCTCTCCCGCACAAGTCTTCGACTTCTGGGCTAATCCTCGTGATTAGAATGAGGGGTAGAGATATTATTATATTATAATTATTATATCACGAGGAAATTTAATAAAATGTTTTTACGTAATAAATGAAAATGTAGATTTAGCAAGGGATTTGTATTTTCAATTGTAGGTATATATGATTTAAATGTAGTAAAATTAACGTAATAGGTGTGACATGTATTTATTAAAGTTTAAGATACCCAGAAAAGCCACAACCGAGTTAAGTAACGAATCATTTTTAATGTGTGTTAACATGCTTCTAATACTGTTAAATGTCAAACTGATTTGTTTTCAAAGCCTTCTCACTCATAAAATTAAATATCATTGGTATTTTGAAAATTTTATATTTCCCGCAAATCAACACAACTAATAGTAAAGTGTATATTTTTGGAATCTCATCAAATGTATCTCAAAAAAGTTCATGTAGAATGTTCAAACCGTTTTAAGAAATCTTGATAGGGAAACGAGAAAAGATCACTGGTCGGTTTAGCCAAAAATCGGGAACGCCCTGTAGCTTGCGTCATTGTTACTTTCTCGAAAAAAGAGCTCTGGACTAGTATATCAGATTTCCTCTATCTAAGTAAGTATGACAGATTTACAGTAATCTTTGAAAACCGACCAATTTGAACCACCCTGTACACTTGTGGTCAAGAAAATATTTCCTACTTATTTCCATGAATTTGTTTGTTTTTGTGACAGTTTCCACTCTTCCTTGAATAATAATTAGTAATTATTTGTGTTTTACGTCTAACTTAAATAACAGTTTTAGTTAAGGTTATTTAAAACAGATTTAATAAAGGATGAATATAAAGTAGGGGGTTTTTAGCGACAATTTGTGTGAACGAAACCAATGGTGATAATTTTGAACAACTTTTATAGCCAGACCTGAATAATAATTAGATTTGTTTTTGTTCGAGATTTCGAAAAAAACGTCACTTGAAAGATATGCTTAGTTTCTTGAGGTTTATGTCTTGTTAAAACGGACACCTCTATTTTAGATTCACCCTGTATAGGTACTTTTATGAATAAAACCAGGAAGTCTTTATTTCAGTTTGTCAATAGATAACCTATGAATTAAAACAAATTTCTTTGAAAGCTAACATTTTGTGACCTTTTCCCCCGTGATCTCCATATCAAACAGCTTTTTTATAAAGCCGATTCTAGCCATAACACAAAATCTTACCGTCGGGAAAGTGGTCCGATGGGCACTTAAACGAAATTAGACCACGCGAAATGGCCGAGCGCATCCGATTCACGGTTGTTTATTCCGCCCTCGAAAAATTGTTTTCTCCCCGAGATTATTAATGGCTCATTTTGCGAAACGGCGTCCCAGATGGCCCCCATCTGAATATCCCTGCCGAAAAAATTGTTCCGCTCAAAATTTTACGAGGTGGGGCGCGCCGTGAAAAGCCCGTTTTCGGTCAAGAATCTCATTTGTCGAAGCGAAACTTAATAAGCATTGACCCGGCTTTATGGCTCGCACGAATTATGTTATGGCGGCTAAATCGGGTCGGATGTTATCCAGGCTTGAACCGGGAATTTGTTTACGACGTAAAGCACGGCCGGCTTGATACTCACTCGTAAAAACTACATAATATTATGGCTACACTAAATATGTCAGAGGAGTAGTTGAAAAAGTAGTTCATCAAGCCAATATTATCTTTTATTCAAGTAGTTTCCATCAATTTGCTACTATTTTGAATTGGTATCCCTTTCGGTCAGGATATAGAAGAAACAAGTTTTATTGTATAATGCTTGTCGGATCTTCACTACATTAACTTTGTAAAATTTTCACTGAAAATATATTGCAACAAACATATTAGAATGTGGGTACACCAGCATCTCCAATGTTGGAAATAATAACGGAATAAAATCAGAAGAGCTGCTTTTGAAGAACTGAAGATGCAGAAGACATTATTTTATTTTAAGGTCGCCGTAAAATGATCAAATTTGTGGTGAGTTTTAGGTACAGAAATCTCGAAAAGTAAAACACGTAGAGCAAAAGTAATATCAAAAAAAATTATTGATGTTTTGTTTATTCACTTTTCCTATTTAAATTATCCTCAAATAATATAATAATTTTTAAAATGCATTTGTAAGACATACACTATTTTGATATTCTAACCCCACATTTTAACAATTGTTACATACTTATAAACAAGTAAAGAGTATTATATGCAGAACTTTGTAAGTTTATGTTATAACAATATTTACATATGAATATTGCTTTTAAAAAGAAACCTATATTGAAAGATCTCTGTACCTAAAAATTTGTTGATTATACCTCTTTCTGTCGTTATATATTCGTTTTACTTATGTCTAAGATTACTTGTATTTGTAGAAAACACAATTTCAAGAATACAGCGCCCTTAACGGGTTTCGTTTTAGGTTGTATGGATTCTATTTACTGTAAATGCCTGCATTCAAATATTTTCAAACAAGGTAAATGTTTATCAGCTTGGATTTGTTATTTATTTCATTAAATTATCTTTAATCATAAATGCGTATTAAGGAAATGCAACGGAATGAGTATCAGTTGTAACTCCAAATGTGGTTCTTTGAGTGCACCAAAGAAAAAAAAAACAATTGTACAGGTTTATATAGAGATATGGGATAGAAATCAATATTTTTATAAGTTTATTTCATTTCAAAAATATACAATATATATGACAATTAGAGAGCTTTATACAGAAAACTAGCTACCTACCGTAGCAAGCAATACGACATACCTACATATTTGAAATTAGAAAAACTTATGTCAAAAACATAATAGAAAAAGTCTATAACGAATTATAAAACAATGTACATACTTGTAGGTACATAAGAAAGGTAGATATGCGATCTTCAACTGTTTTTTGTATAACCGTGAATTTCCTCTCAAAAGGCCATACAAACTTTTATAAGAAACTTTTTGTCTAAAGTTAAAAATAAGTAAGTTATCATTATCGGTGGCAAATTCTGTACTTGTACGACTTGTATTAATGTTGCAGGTTCTTCGACAATGAAAAAAAAAAAACGTTGCAGGTTATGATAGAAAATTTTGAATTTGAATAAAATCAGAATGAAGTTAGCATCGAGTTATTTTGCTATTGTGATAATACCAGTTGTCAGTTCGCAGTTATAAATAATAGCAATTTTGATTGTGATATGCAAGTCTCGCAAGAATCATGCAAAATTGCAAAACTCTAAGACAAAACATGGTCTCAATGCTGAACAAAAATCAGCACAAATGAACAGGTCTTTAAATAATTAGGGCTTTTGGAGTCCCAAAAAGTTTATGTTAAGTATATAAAAACCAGGTAAAACAATTGGATTATTATTTTTAAGATCACCTTATCTGCCTTACAAAAACGCAGTAGGTACCTTTAAAACAATAGAGTAGAATTAAAGAAAACTAAAAATTTATTTTGTCAACCTGATAACTCTTTTACGAAGCTTTAAATCAAAAACTGTTGTATCAGGTAGAATATAATAAGTACATGACCAAAAATATGGCCAAACTTGTCGTTAATAGCACCCTGGATATAATTATTTCACTGGGTCGCTGTCACACCAGATAGTAAAAATCTATTTCTGCAATCTGTTTCATATATGCTACATCTTATTATTTATGTAAAGCAGCATGCATTCAAAGTGCTTTTATTCCATTAAAAATGCTCTGAATTATGACTGAGGTTAATTCGAGAGTGGTATACTTTGACATTACTAAAATAATCATGAAGGTTTGTTCCCTCAGCAGGAACGTTCGGAATCAACCATTATATTAGTTATAAGTAGTTGTTCTAACTCCATAAACTAATAAATTTATGATGCGCTCAGGCGTCCTTCCCATATTTACGTTCGGGCCCCGAAATTAAATCAACAGGCTCACTGCGATCGGGCCTCGGACTAATTGCAAGGGAGCGGCGAGCCGCCCGGCGGTGGCCGTCACGTACCGCAACAACGGCGGCGAAGGAAAGAAACAAAAGACGACTATCGGCCGCGACGCCGCGCCCTCGTGATTCATTTGATAAAATGATTAGCCGAGTCTGGTGGGCCGCCGGCAATTACGTTTCCGTTCTTATTGAATTAAAGCGAGGAAGTGCTAAGCATTTTAATTTGGCCCGCCGAGTAGCTGCGCGCCCGCCCGCCGGTCGGGGGCGGATTTATGACGAAGTGTTTATCGGCCCCGGCAGAGTACCTTACGAATGCCTGCGGTCTGTGTCTTAAATTCAGGATAGAAATAAATAATCGGCTTAATTCTACCAACCATATAGAAATCTTTCAATTATCGCCTGTCTTTAGCTTTGTAGAACATGCACTGAAGAATTTTCAACGTATTCTCAAAATTCATTACAGATTATATTCTCAACCAAGTAAACAGCGTCCAGTATTAAATTTAACAGTTGACAAATTTTGTAAAATTTGTATTTAGTTGAGATAATTTTGGTTGAAAAAATGATGGAAATTGAAAATAGTGACAGTGATATTTCGAATACACTCCCGGAGATTAGAAATACGGCAGAAATTGTAACTTTAGGTTTGTTGCCAGAAAAATCAAAGAAGGATTCTTTGACCTGTCCCGGTTGTTCTCGGGCTAGGCTTTGTGGGGGGGGGGGGACAGGTCCGCTATCGGTGTCTCTGTGCCCGTCCATATATTGATTTCAGCTCCTGTTATTGGTATTACGACCGCCACGGTCGCAACTGTTCCTCGGATAATGGTGGTCTTCCGAGAGGTCTCGTAGTCGCATTTGTAACTGGTCGCTTTCAAACATTTCGCCGCTCTTCGCTGTCGGCATCTTCAGTGGTGATTCCGCAAAAGTTTCGCCGCGACTGATCCGAAACTAATAAGGTATAATTAGTGCCCTCTATAAACATCCAAATTAGTCAAAAACTATTTCTCCTCATGCCAAAACTTTTGAGTTGAGTTTTGTGAGAATTATTGAGAAACTTGACCTCCCAATCTGGCAATGTTTGGCTCAATCGTCTTATTTTAGCAATTTGTATCTCTAGCTCCGAGATATCTCATTTTTATTGCATCATCCTGTATAGATACAAATAAAAACCGCCGAAGCACCTGACATAAATCACAAAATAATCAGCTCCCGTTCCGTCTTGACAAATAGTATTGAATTAGAGTACGAAAGGGACCACAAAAACTCGCATTTTCCGCAAGAATACCGCCAGAGATTACAACAATGAGGGGAATCTGAATCGGGCCGCATTTTTGGAGCACCCCCGGCGCCTCCGCCATAAACTTAATAACGCCCGTACCGGTTTAAACAAAAACACCGCCGCCGTCGCTAACGACCCCGTCTCTCGAAACGGCACGACAAAAACGCAACATAAAGGCAGCCAAGGTGCACATTACGGCGACGGCTTTCTTTTGTGGTCCGGAGTCCTCCGGGGAGGCAGAAGGGCCGCCGCGCACACACACACACAGCCGGTAATTGCGTAGGGGAATCGGGACGACAATGCCGCGCCGCCGGATTTTAATTAGTTTATCAATGGAAGAATGGCGCGCCTCTCGCTTTGAATTCGTCTAATTTACCTGGATAATTCCTATTGTGCGCTCCTTGACGAGGCGTGCTGTTGCGGCCGCGGAACGTGAATAAGGAATATGCAAATCGCCCCCGCAGTGTTCGCTTGTCGCTTGATTTACGAAATTTTGTCCCTGTATGGAAAACAAATTGTTTGCAGTATTTTGAGGATAACTTACTTATATTCATTGTTGTCTAAAATAATTCTTTCATAACAAAATAAGATGAAAAGTTTCTATAAAATTGTTTCCTACAGGCCCTCCCTACGGAGATATGTGAAGGACGACGCTGGAATAAATTTTAAAGTACTCAATATAATTTAATAAAAATTTAATGTTATGGACACTAGTAAGGATCTCTTAAAATAGTGTCCTTGAAACATATTCAGCTTTTTTAGTTTACCAGAGGCTAGCTAAGCTTTACAACTTAATGCCTAAATTTTTAACACCCTGTATGATAAAAACTTTAAAATAATAAATCTTAGACTAAAAAAAAGATACTATTGTTTATTGTCGAAAAAATGAACCGTTTACGAGAAAAAGTTCGACGACCTATGTTCGCATGTTGATATATGAAGTTTTTCAATAATTTTGTTAAATTGCCTCCTGGGACACCACTGCGTTTTTTTAAATTTTGTAAAATTTTTTTTCTTATTTACAATTTTTTTTAAAGTATCACAATATTTGTGACCTTGAAAACATTTCGGGAAATAATTTGAGCAAAAATTAAAAACTTCTTATCGAACATCAGAGATACAAATATCTTGAAAGTGGTAAACTAAAGACGTACTAAATCCAGCATCACTTAAAAGCTAAGTTGTTTCTGAAGAAGAGAACGATGTATCTATCGAAACGTTAAAAAACCTAACCTAAATTATTCAACCAGTAGGTATATAAAAACTCATATGTGTGCGTGCTTTCAGGTACCTATTCAAAGACCAAGACCAAGAAACGTTACATTTTTTTATCGAACTATAATATACTTTAACATTTTTTGCCCAACAAAACCACAGAATAACGCTCGATCCCACAGCTTCTTGTTATTTTTTTCCTTGATAACAAGGTTTCGCTCATTCGCCTCCTCAAATGAAACAGCACGTTTCTCGAATCGCGTCCCGGTATTCACGCGGTTAGAACGCACAATTCGGAGAGCGCCTTCTACACACACAGCGTCGCGACGCAGAGCTCAACAAAGCCGCCCCCGTCCCCGAGGTATGCGGGCCGCGTTAATTATTATTGCTGGGAGTCAGGCGCGAGACGTAACAGATACGCGAGCTTTATTAAAAGTCCGCGGGCCCGAGCAAGAACTATTAGGGGTAACAAAGCGATTTGTAAGGGGGGAACGGCGCCGGGATAAAACCCGGCGCGATGAGTTACAGGCGTAATAGCAGGTATGGGGGCTGTCGTGGCGTCTTTCGGGATGGGGCGGCTTTAATGAGATGGGGGAGCGGTTGACTGGCATACGAATGCGGCGATTGACTCGTGAAAAAGTAAATAACGGGGCAAATTCTTACAAGTTCTAGTTACAGTATACAGGGTGTCCGGAATACGAGTGACGTAATTTTAAGGGCTTATATCTGACTAAATAGTTTGTCTACAAATACATTTCAAAAATAAAAATACAACTGCAATAATAATATGCAAAACTAAGTTACAAAATTATAAATTAAGGCACAATTAAGGTTATGTAAAAGCGTCCGTTACGTAATTTGTTCACAATTTGTTTTTTGGATTAGTATTGAAGTAAACAATTGAAGTTTCCGAGAAACTCGTTAAAGCTGTAACGTTCGACAACGTTGCAGTGTCAGACTACTGATGATAACCTAAAAGTAATATTAGTGATAATGGTGCGTACAGCTAGTGCGATTCAATTTTGTCCAGTTTTTCCTTGATGTTTGTAAGTGTGCATAAACAAAAATTGAACAATTTATAGCAACTAATTGCATAGCATGTTAATTATGCCGAATCTAGGCAAAACTCTCTGGCTACGAGACGTTTGTAAACACTTCTTGCAAGAAACAGAAGTCATTTTAAACACTTGTAACTATTATTCTGTGTTGTGAAGAAAACCATTCACAGTAAGTACATATGTTTAGATGTACCTATTTGTAAATATTATGTATAAATACATAACAATCCTAGTATATGAGCGATGTTGTTACATATTCAAGACCTGTTTGCGCTGTCATAATTCTGTTATCGTTAGTCAGATAAAACAAATTCAAATATGTTTTCTTGAGTACAACTTATATAGAAAAATTAAGGCACTCATATTCTGGACACCCTGCATAGAGGAAAGCAGCCTAATTTCGGATAGGTTTTCTAAATCAGTCATAAAATACGTAAAAATAATTTAACAAAATTTTGGTATGACCTCATTTCTTGTTAATATATCTTCACATAATTTTTGCATTGAGTAAGAAAATTTAAGTAAATATGGAAAATAAAAGTTAAAAAATGACAAATTTGACAGTTAAAAATATGGTATCCTATTCGAAATTAGGGCGCCTAAAAATTAACAAGTTTTCTTAAATAAAACTTAACCATTAAGACAAAAATCACAGATATGTTTTCCCTTTGTCTTTAGGCATCTCTCTCTATGTAACAAAATTTTATAATTTAAAAAAGTTTTAGAATTGGGTGTATTTTAGTATCTGAAATTAAGAGCAGCAAATCTAGTTTTAACTTAAGTTACTGTTTTTGACAAAACTACGGGAGAAAATAACTATTCGTTGGAAACATACAACTATTACCTATATCCTGTGTTTACTGAGCAATCTATCCAAAGTTTTAAAATGCGAATAAATAGCAAAAACACCGCTATTAAAATATCACACATAAAAATGTCAGTTACTCTGCGCAAGTGAACTTGATAGTTATCGACCGTAAATACAACTACATATTTATCATATAATATTATTAAGTGATAATTTTGAAGATACATACACTGGTATCCGAAAATGGCAACCTGTTCAAAATTAGGGTACTATCCTTTATTTTGTTTTTAATTTAATTGATTATTGTAGGTACAGATTGTTTAAGAAATATGTGTATCAAACTTATACAGGATATAAACGTAAGTTTTAATAAAAAGTTTTATATACCTTCACAATTTTGTTGTAATTGCAGGACATCTCGGAAATTACAAGAGATAGGTTATGGTTCTCGAAATATTGGGCCAGGAGATATCCGAATGATGAAAATTGCTTCTAATAGATTTTTTTACGTACAATTCAGTGGCGTACTCGTAATTTCTCTATAGGGTGCTTCTTTTAAAATATGACCCAAATATACAATTTTTTTGTATTCTGTATATTTTTATGCAATTCACTTGCTTTTTCTTTCATCATGTAACAACAGTTGCTACTTTATATTTTGAAAATTGCCAAAAAACCATTAAAATAACAAAACTGCTGTTGCGGGTGCATAATTGGCTATGCTTTTTTATATAATTATAGAAAAAGGACAATATTCAATGCAATTAAATTGAAGTTGAGTATTGAAATTGACACACAAATATTAATTGCGGAAATTGAGGAGGTTGAAATAATGTTACTGAGGAAAGTTAAATTGAAAAACAAGTTTGTTTCGTATCAGCCACCAAATTTAAAATAATAGTTTCATACTTACCAGCACCTAGTATATTAAATTAAAAACGTACCTGCAAAGAAAAAATAAAATTAATACGTTTTTATCAGACATTCATATTTAAACAAAGATAATCTTTTACAAAAAAATCAAAATATTATCACACACCTATGTGCATAACATTCATTACATAAAAAATGCATTTTCTCTTTAATAACGTCAGTTGGTTGCTAAGAAGTGGTTCCTTAGCCAGAATTTACTATTTTGGTTGTTTTGTAAACCCGTCACTGTGGAAAACTTTTTGAAGGACAAACACAACTAGTTTTTTTTTATTTTAAGTCATGTTTTATGAATTGCGACATAAACATTCCGACTGTCGTTCTACTGTAGACACAATCGTCGTTTTTCTCATTTGACCCGGAAGTTTGCGACAGTAAAAAATCAAGGTGATACGCGGCGTGGCCATGCTCCGGTGACAGCGACCCATTTGTTGTCTCCTGCTCTTTGTCCTGTTACCCCTGCGACTGAATATCGTCCTTTCCTGTTTCATCCTTATTGGACGCGAATCTGACATCCATTACGGTTTCCTTCCTTTTGTGGGTCGCTAGGTCTCTGAGCATTCTTCTTTCTAATGGCCTCAAAGATGGATTTGCATGTTTTATAACGTACCCGAATCCGCGACGCTACGCAAGCACTCCGTCAGATCGCCTAGTACGCCGACTATTAATTTAGGGATATTCCCTGACAGAAACAACCTACAACTTTTTAACTGTACTTTAGGAGGGGGGGTCGTAACTCGTAAAATGGGCACAGAAAGTGCATCTCACCAGGCAAATGAAAAAAGTATTGCCTTATGTCATTATGTGCAAATACAACATACAACTCCTAATAAAAAATATTTCATCATGCCAAAAATTTAAAAGAAAAATGTGGTGTAGGGCGATGAAGCGAGACGAAAGGAAGCATTACAACATTGTTTGTTTGTGAAGACCATTTCAATGTAAGTTTAATTGGAAATACAGGTAGGTTTAAGTTCATCGAAAAAATTAAATTGTAAAGTTGTAAAGAATCGATTAAACTTTTCTATTAAGCTGTCAGAATGTATACAGGGCGTTTATAAAATGTGATAGAGCAAACTTACATTTTTTCTCATTTATTGTATTCAGCGTTTCATTCCGATTCCGAATAACATGTTCTGTATTTGCTCTTACATTTTACACGATGTAAAATGTTATTTGAATCATTTATAAAATGTTGCTATCTGACTTCACTACATTAAATTACTGGTTTATTCTGAAAACATAATAAACAAAATTAATAAATAAGGATTTTTTTTAAATGTTTAAGGAGAAATGAAATCTCTAGTAAAGTAGCAATAATAATAATTTATTAAATTAAAACAAGTAGTTTAATGTGGAATTACATGACAATTTTAAACAAAGGAATAAGTTACGTTTAACAATGCCGTAAGCTCACCACATTACCAATAATAATTGTCTCATTACCTGCACAGTATTTACACTATGTCTATGATCCACAAATGCCATAAAAACGCAAAAATACAAGAAACATACGCCTGTTTACATCACCAACACTGTAACCTGTATCCACGCAAACAAATCCCGTTGATCGGCGTGTAATGTGCCACCAATGATATCGCGTTTTCGGCCCCGTGGTTTTGCTTACATTCTACGGAAGTTTATTAATGTTAATATTTTAATTATTATGTGATTATTACCGCCAGACACATGTTCTGACCTCTTAATATGTTTGCAAGATTACCCTGTAATACATTTCAAACCAATATAAAATTCACGCAACTTCTCCATTTTACGAAACATTTCTTGTCAGACGAACTATACTTTATTCAGTTGCATGAATAGATAGATATAATGTGTAATAATAATACGGCTTATAAACAAAAGCTTTGAGGCGTTGAATGCGTTTCGTTCTAAAGCATCGGAGTGGAATTTCTGTATACACTCAAAGTATGTGTCTGGGTGTGTGTTCCGACGACAAACTTGCACCCAAAACGGCACGTATAATTGTTTTCAGCGGATTGCCATTAAGTTTTGAACATCCCATTTACATAACCTCCAAGGCTGTAAATGCGTTTAAGTAAGCCAACAACACACAGTACAATTGCATTAGAGTCTCGCGGATTTTGTGTGGAATACGTTCAGAAAATCGATCTCGGATACGGGCAAAAGCTGAGTACCTGGCAACAGGATAATAAAATTGATAACTATTTTAAAACATGGGTCTTGAAACAGTAACTAAGAGCAGAATTGTAAGTTTTCAATGGTGTGGCAAAACTTTGTCTACAGGGGATCGGTATCAGCCATATTTATATATACAGGATGTTCCAAAGTTGGTCTATTGTAATAATATTAATAATAATAATTTTTATCTCGAATACGGTGCGTCAGGAGCAAAAAGTCCAAGAGAGACACTTTTTAAGCAGAATTAACTTGGCTGTAAGAGAGCGATAAGTACCAATTTGTCCAAAAATCAGTGGCGTACAACTTGTTTTTCTAAAAATGAGTATGTAATGGCATGAACGCCACTATATTACAAGAAAACTAGGCCTGTAATTTACTGCATTCGTCGTTTCACACATTGTTCGGGAAGCACTTCCTAGTACACCACGCACCTTCTGCTCCATTTCCAACGCCCCGCCATTCCGAGCGTCTTTCTTTCATAAATCTCTCGGCTGAGCTGTAATTTGAATTAATTGAGAGACGCTGGCCCACGCACTGCGGATTGTTCGGTAATTTCCATCTCGAGAGATAATTTTGATTGACGGCCCAATTGGCACGCTCCTCGAAGTGTCTGTTCGCCGGCGCGGCCCGCTAATAGTTTGGCGCTATCCAGATGTTGTGCGATAATGATGTTCTAGAGGCCTTGAGTTCGATCTGGCCGGATTACGGAGGCGATGCGAAGTCGCCAGGGGTCGGGGGAGGCAGCAGTACGTCATCTGGTTACTGCTGGAGGCGGAGAGGGCCGCGTATCTGCTCATATATGGAGTTCGGATCCGGGATAATTGAGATAAGGGAGTTATTGGGAAAGAGACGCGCCAGTTGATTTGACTTTGCGCCAGTGTCGGGTTTGCAAGGACTCCTGAAAAGGTCCTGGTATTTTTGCCTCATAGTCGGAATTTAGATTAAATATTAATTTCTAATATCACTAATATCACGGGTTCCGTTTCCAATCTTCCAACGCACGCGCAGTTTATTTATAATGCCCCCATTAGGATGAAAATACATTGTTTTAGTTGAAACGTGCATCCACCTGACGATTGGAAACTGATTTGTGTAGTGTGTGAACAAAATTATTATTTCTTGTACATAATTGTCCTTAACATCGTGTCCTTATATTCTATTCCATCCTTGGCAATCACTGCACTAAATTTGATGTTAGCCAAAATAGGTGCAAATCATTTTTCAAAAAACCCACTGCCCATATCCTTATGACATTTGATGTGTAATTATTAATCGCCATTCCTTCCACGAAGGTACCTTTAATCCCATAGAAAATCCATCTAGAAATGCCATTTACCTACACTGATAAAAATGGCTGAAAATGTTCATGTTTTGTTATGTTCTTTTTACATAATATTTACTGGTAATTTTTAATTTACTTTACAATGTTATGGAAAAATTAAGTACATATGTGTTCTTACAATCTAAGCTCTCACCTAATGCGTATTAGTTGTATCAAGGTGTGGAAGTATAAGATTATATTTTGTTATGTGTCCGCTTGCAGCTCATGCCATTTTAAATGTTTTACAATTCATAAATATAATAGAAACTGAAACGGAAGGTACATTGTTTAGATGTTTGCATCAAAACTGCGCCATTACCTGTGTCTAAGTATAACAACATTCATTTCAACAACATATTTACATTTTGTTACAGTAAAAACAGCAGTAGTTTACACAAGATATTAACATTAGTTGTAGAGTTACGTTAATTGTATATTTATTGTATTATTATTTTCACATAGACATATGTATCTAAAAATAATTGCAAAATCCAAGGAATATGTATTAATGTTTCAATAATGTCATTTTCAGCGAAAACATTTTCTAATGAATATGTGCACTGAAATATTTGCAATACATATTTAAATAATGGATGAACAATACACTTTTAGAGAAAGGGATGGATAATTCACATTTAGAGAACGGATGGAGAAATTCCACTAAAAAAAATCTTCCTACACATAAGTTATTTTTGCTCCTGACAATAGTTAAGAATGTCTTAACTATTTAGAATTTAAAATGTAGCTGTTTATGTATTTCTTAACTCGCATATTATCGATTTCTAATAAAAAAAATTACTGCATTTCTAATAATTTGTTAGTAAGACACATTCTGCATATATCGACTAACTGAAACCTGTATTTTTTTACCTTTTAACAAGTAGAAATTTTTAACCCGAGCAACTTTTTTCCATAACATTAAAAGTAAAAAGTTTTCCCTTTTCAACTTAATTTGCCACTTTATATTATCATTTTTAAATTGGTTTCTGTTACACTATTCAGGTGAAACAAAATGAGAATATTTGAACTGATCGATGAATTCTTTGGTATAGATATTTTTTTAACATATGCATATTGTTTATTATTAACAATTTTTACACACTGATATTATAGGTGTATGTGAAATAATGTTAATTATAGTAAAACTTTTCTCTATACATATTTTTCAGTCGTAGTTATAAAAATAAGTAGGTATATATAAAATATAAGAAGATTAAAATTACTTAATAAAATTACATATATTTTAGAGTGCCAACCTAAAAAGTACAATGTGTACAAGTTATAGTGACGGAAATTTATGATAGTTTTTCTGTTATATTCCAGTGTACTTATAGCAATTACAAAATTGTTATGTAATTGTACATAACTTTACGCTGGTACCGAATTTTTATCAGTGTACTGTTGACAATTAAATCTTGTCAAACTTTGGAGACCGGATGTCCTTCATTTATCCATTTCTCTCTCTTTGTTTCGTAGTATCTCGTTTTTTTTTCTATTACGACTTTTTCGATTTTGTTTTAAGTTATAAAAATTAATTTTATACATAGTATCAACGGAGTTTACGAGAAAATCTAAACAAATCTTAGGATACACAGCATTTAAAACAATTTACAGAGGCGATTATGTAGAGAAACTGCGATTTTTTCCCCACCGAATCGTTACGAGATTATAAATGCTTCCCTGCACAGCAGGCGGGCGCAGATATATAAAATAAGGGTAGCTGGAAAGTGGCGGTGTCTGTATTAAAATTACCATAATGTTGACGTTAATTGCCGAATGGTTTACGCAAACAATGGGGGGATCGGCGCCGTAGGCCTGACTCTCCTCAAGTGCCGAGCTAAGAGCTTTCCTATGAGGAGCCCCTATAGGCTCTCGGTGGGAATTTTCGACTTCAAGTTTCGCGAATTGCCGCAAAGTTTAATTTATTATCGCTCCCGTGGAGGTGCCTTATGCCTCCCCCGTTATCTCTTAATAATTGGATTAAAGTAAAATATTGTCAAGGTACCGAAGTGTCAGAATACCACCTCAAATGAGCCCACGATGTTACAAAGACAGAAGTAAATCATGAGAAGTTTTCAGCTCAAAAGTTAACAATAGAAAGTTAAGTGAATACTAAAAATCTGGGAATGTTATTTACTATCCAACAAACATTGAAGGTTAAAATTACGTTAATTTGACCTCTGAATTGGTTAAAAATTTTTCATTACCTATTCCGCATAAGGAAAGTTTACTTATATTTGTTGGCCTTTTTGCTTCTGTGTACTAAAGTAATTGGTAGGCAAGAATTTTATCCCAGGTAACCAATTATAAATAACAAACAAAACATCTAGTGTTTGTTACAACATGGACGTTCAAATAAAAACAACTTTGAAATCACTTTGTCAGCAAGTTTCAACCTATATAACAGATTTCCTATGCCGATGTTAACGTCATAGATTAACTTTGTGGTTGTTTCCTCCAAATGAAAATATAATGAAAATTGAAGTTAATAATAATTATAACTTCGTCTTGCGCGTTGTTGGAATGTTATCATTTGAAAACACAGAAAAGGTAAACAATTTCGAACCATATAAATTGACATAATTTTATTTTATTTGGAAGTCATTATCAATTTTTTGACTAAAATTTTAGTGTCATAAGATTTTGTAACATTGAAGACTAGAATTTTTATGGCGAAAAGCGAAAAGTAAATCTCGATCAATTTTGGTATATTTTTCTTGTGCAGTAGGTAGTCTATTGTTCTTAAATGTTAGTTGGGTAGGTACCTTAATAAATGAACAATAATGAAACTTGTGTCTTTGTTGTTGTCATTTTCTTTTTTATAGGTTTTTATTTATAATGCGTAGGTTAATTTCTTCACACTGCCCCGTCAACATATTTCTAGTGATTCTTATTCCAAGAGTTTGGTCCTACGTACTTATCGGAATTGCTTTCTGGGCGATTTTTACGTTCCTTGGGGGATCCTTGTGTACATAAAATTTCGAATACAAGCCCTTAAATAAACGCCCACCTTATCCAAAAACATTTGTTGTCTCTGCCCCGGGCGTATTTGCGAAATTATAGAAATAAACAGAGAAAGAGGCCGAGACCAATTTATTTTTGATATGTTGGGGCGCTCCCGAGCAGATCGCAGTTGATGCGAAGGGGTATCCCGACGAAAGAATCGCTTTTAGTGAATCCCATTTCGGTTTGATGCTAAATTTATGTGCCATCCGCCCCGCTCCGTCTGAAAGATACACCGACGACGGTTGTCCCCCACAATAAAATAGACACTTCGATAAATATCTGGAAATGCGGAGTAAGCCGGTTTACTGGTTATTTGTCCTCCTATTTTCGTGATAGATGCATTCCGAAAATTTAGGCGATCGTACGTACCTAAAGATGGAACAAAATTCAGTTTCAGTATTCGATATGATGATCATGCACGTGGTTGCTTACACCACCTGCATATCTAAAGCCGGGTACAGATTAGGTGCAACACAACATGCAATGCAACATGACTGGTCAATTTGGACGTATTTGTTGGTGGCTCGCAGGGATATAGGGCGCATTTGCAGTGTTGTCGAAGCTACCCGAAAAATGTCGGTACTTGCAGCGAACACAAAGAGAATTTCAGTTTGTATTTAGATGTTGCTATGTTAATGCAGTTCGGACTTTACTTTTATTAGAAATTTAAAAAAATAACACCCCTCTGATACAAACTGTTTAAAAAAATTTAAAGCGAGGTGCGAGAATAGAAATTTGCAACGCAATGGGAAAACCTGCATATTCTTGTAAAAATAAAATTTATAGTTTTACTTTCCTCATACAGGAGGGAAGAGGCAAAGGAAAATAATTGCAAATAACCGAAAAATGTAAATAATGTACTCGTAGGCTGATTCACAGCGATGGACCGTTGGTTGTTTTTTTTTCTGCAAATTTGACTTCCTGTATAATCAATTATGGCATTTTCACTGAAAATATTTTCAAGAAGTTATCACTTCAGGATCTAAAGTAGTTACCAACTTCGTTATTTTAAATGGAATGATATGTTTTTATTCAATTTTTTGATTTCCCGCATTACTTCAACGAGACTTTCGTAAGATATAACTTTCCTATACCTAATCCTTATTGTTTTCAAGATGTTTACAATATTTCGGAAAATAATAAGTGTTCATCACTTTGTTTGAAATCAGCTATATCTAATGATATGGAAGTTAAAAAAATAATTTTTATCTGTTTATATAATTTTTATAAAGAAATATTTGAATATTTAAGATTTCCTGCAATGTTTTACAGGTGGTTTAATTTCAAATTTTGTTAACCTCAAATCGTCAATACTTTTAATGGAACACCCTATATATTTTTACATTTCCTAATGCAGACTTTTATTCTCTGTTAATCCATATTAGTACACTTTCCTTTCGTTAAACTTAAGTAAATGCTTTCATATTTTTGCTGAGAATTAATCTTAGCTACCCGTCTGTGTGTTCAAAAGGTCAAATCATATCTGCACCATTATAATGGCAATCAATGAAAATGATTATTCAAACGATGATGTTCACAATTACCACCTGAAAACGAAGGAACGGTTGTCAAATTATTCTTAATTTGGAGAAATAAAAACAGATACGAAAGTTTTGGACCTGAATTGCCGTCTTCACAAAAAAATATTATTAAAATTTCATGTCTAGGCCGAAGTGCTTACAATAATAAACGAAAAATCATGCATATTTTATTTTTTTTAGAAGATAATCCCAAATCTGTTGAAGCCGATTCTGTAGAAGTCATGTCTGCTTTTACTTCTCCAAATTTAGAAAAATTCGTCTGTATACTTTCCCAATTACTGGTGGTAATTATGAGCTTCATCGTTATGTGTGAAATCCGTCCTAATTGATTTTTTGATGCATTGCATGTTGAGTTGCACCTAATCTGTACCCGGCTTAACTGCATAAACATGTGAAATACAGTAATAAAATTTAATTACTTTCCACTGAAATAACAAAAACAACACGAAGAGAAGCTTCATTTGGCTTCCTTTCGAGAAACTAACTGCCGAAGTATGTAGATACACTGATATGTTCAAAATACATATGTACATGTTTATCTGTAAAACAAATTCTGAACTAAAAACAACTCCACTATGATCATTTTGCAGTGAAACTCTTCATAATCCTATAATAATAATTATGGTTTTGAGTTAAATCTGACAGGGTAATTCAAGTTGATACAAAAAAAACAGATTTCCAATTTATTCGTTAAAATGGATCTAAATAACACAACGATCTATCACTTTCAGCTACAGCTATTTGGACGATTCTCTAGTATGCGCATAATCGCATTATAACGCAATCATAAAATGGTACACAATGGGTAGATAAATGAACTTAACTAAATATAATGGTAATTATAACAAAGCAAATTCTATTAATAACTACCCCGTTTCGGTTTAATCGAAAATCCAATTTGCTAATACTGAGCCGCGCTATTATAATTTTATATCTGGCCGGGTTTAATATAGTTATCAATTGTTCGGGGGTGTATACACACGCAAATACACCGTAATTTTAACACAGACAACTGAGCGATACAGTGTGCACATATCAATTACTATTGTATTTCTTAATTCACGATGACCTGTTATAATTTCAATTGTTTGAGTTCCTGTTAAGCATTCTTAATTTTATAACAATTCCGGTGTCGTATAACTTCGATAAGCGGAACAGTTATTTTGCGGATATTCCCTTTTACTATACATCGGTTTCACATAAAAATAATGGGCAGTTCAAACGGAAGTCTGCGAGGAACACTCAAAAATACGTTACATTAAATTGAGCGAACGAACCGCGCAAATCGATGGCCTTTATGCAATTGCCATCGCCGACTGAGACCCGAGCTTCAGGCAAACATATATTTTTCATCGCGTTTCCCGTTTATTTTAAAATCCGTCCTTTGCAGCAATAGGTTTAGTGGACTTTCTCATCACACACATTTTATTGCTGCTATATACTCCATCTAAACATAGAAAGTTGAATGATTTTCTAAGTTCACTAACAGAATTGTCACATCTCAGTAATTGGGAAATGTGTTACTTTTATTGTTTATTACTTATAGTATTAATGTTTTTGTGATGCAAATAGTTATATTAGTTTGTCAAGTGTCAAAAATGGCAACTCGGAATTGATGGATATCGTTTTAATTTATGGTGAAGTGAAAATGCTTAAGCAGAACGATTTCCAGGTAAGCATGTGCCAAATGCAAAAGAAAACAATTTCTGCCAGTCGCTGCCTTCCAGTTTTATTTTTAAAAATTAAAAAAAAAAACTTAATCCAGAAAATGTGTCAGAAAATTGGACCTGCCATACGTAAAATGATCCGATGATTCCAAAAATGTAAAGAAATACAGGGTGTTCCATTTAAAAATATGAATTTACGGTCATTTACGGTCATTTCCGGTCAAACCGGAAAGGTCATGACATCAAAAATGTTCTCAAAGAATTCATGGCAGCATCTAGTATAAACCCACCCAATTTCAAATTTTTATCAGCAGTCATAAAAAAGTTACAGCGTGTTCCCACTTTCCGTTGCCACCCGGTATACTGTTTGTAACATTTTATATATATAAATCAATTATAGGCCAGGAGAATTACGAAAAAATCTTTCAAATATGGCTCTAACGTGACGTAACTTAGATAACTATTGGAATCGCTCGGGAATAGCATACCTATTGAAAATATCGAAGTGCGCCAGCTTGAAAAGGTGTGCTGTTTACATAAACAACAAAAAAGTGAAAAAAAAATGCGAAAATCGTGTTTTTTCCCGGAAACAGTCGCATATAACTCGTTAAGTATGCATTTTAGAGAAAAAATATATGCTTATAAATTTGTTCGTTATGAAATTTTCTGCAAGACAGTGTTGGTCCGATATCCGTAGATTTGAAATACTCGCTGCAAAATGCTCGAAAGTGCAAAAAAGTAGGTAAAAAACAAGGTAATTTTAAATTATTTATTTAACAATGAAAAAATAACCCAATGACGCCATACATTTAGAGAAAAGTACTTGACTTCAGTACAAAACGAGAGCCGTAAGGCCGATTAAGACCGGGCTGACAGTTTTTGCATAAAGCAATTGTTAAGTAACCTACCTGGAAAATAAGACCTTTTTTTTAATTTCGTGCCAGGCTAAAAGTTATGAATATTTTTTTGCGCCCGCACTTTTACTTCTTCTTGGACCCTTAAACTATCATATACAATTGCTATCTTAACCATTTTTCAATTTTTAATAATTTTTTGAGCGGTTTTAAAAAGTTTGAAAATGTTGGCTCTTAAATAATTAAGCCTGTGAAGCGGGATTTGCGAATGGGAAAAAATCGGAAAGTATGGGAAAAAATCGGAAAGTATACAAAACAGTACTCGAATAGACGCTTCTTTTAAAAAAAAATCATCCAATTCGGTCCAGTAGATGTTGAGATATTAACTTCTAAAGTTGGGAAGGATATGCGGCGTAACGGTTAATGATATAACAATAAATTATATATCAATCGATAGGTTATTCCGAGATGTTTTCATATCTGCTTTCAAAAATTACATTGCACGTGTGCATCACGCACAAAAATTTGCATAAACATTGTGTAGTGTGCGCTCGGAGTCGAAATTCGGAGGGATGGGGATAAGCTGCGAAACTTCGGCGCACAAAACATATACTAGTATAAATAAATTCGGCGCTTCAAAATCGGCGCGCTCTCTTCAGAATGATATATCTCGGCTTCTGCTGCACTGATTTTGACGATTTTTTGTTTAAATTGGGATAGAAAAACGAGAGGATTTTCATAGTTCCATTTATCAATTTTAAACAATAAACAATCAGTGGTCGATTTTCATAATCAAGCATTTTTAAATGTTGCTAACAATTAGTGCTAATCATAATATCCTTCTTGGGCATATATTGTCCATTGTAAATTAATTATTTTATTAATTTTAAATTGAAGAATTAATGCGTAATAATGTTATAAACTAATTTAATTGTTATTTAATGCATATAGTACATAGAATAACAGGAGATAAGGTATAAATAACCGTAAAATATTGACAATTTCATTAAATTTACAGAATTTATTTATAATACAAGTTCATTTATTACATTAATTGGCATACTTTCTTTTACACGGAATTTTGTCGTCGCTGTCTTCTACTCGGAACATTTTAATCCGTGTTTTACACAACTACAAGATTTTGTGCAGCCCTTTGTACATTTACAACTGATGTCTCATAATATACTGTCAGGAACTAGTTGGTCATTAACCGTTACGCCGCATACCCTTCCCAACTTTGGAAGTTAATATTTCAACATCTACTGGACCGAATTGGATGATTTTTTTTTTAAAAGAAGCGTCTTTCCGAGTACTATTTTTCTATAGTTTCCAATTTTTTCCCACTCGCAAATCCCGCTTCTCAGGCTTATTTAATTAAAAGCCAACATTTTCAAACTTTTTAAAACCGCTCAAAAAATTATTAAAAATTGAAAAATGGTTAAGATAGCAATTGTATAGGTATGATAGTTTAAGGGTCCTAGAAAGTGTAAAAGTGCGGGCGCAAAAAAATATTCATAACTTTTAGCCTGGCACAAAATTAAATAAAAGGTATTTTTTTCCAGGTAGGTTATTTTTTCATTGTTAAATAAATAATTTAAAATTATCTTGTTTTTTACCTACTTTTTTGCACTTTCGAGCATTTTGCAGTGAACATTTCAAATCTACGGATATCGGACCAACACTATCTTATAGAAAATTTTATAACGAACAAATTTATAAGTATACATTTTTTCTCTAAAATGCATACTTACTGAGTTATATGCGATTGTTTCCGTAGAAAAACCCGATTT
Organism: Monochamus alternatus; assembly: GCA_037114965.1. Taxonomy (NCBI): domain Eukaryota; kingdom Metazoa; phylum Arthropoda; class Insecta; order Coleoptera; family Cerambycidae; genus Monochamus; species Monochamus alternatus. Next base: position 20,613,210 of record CM073428.1, read on the forward strand.
TCGCAATTTTTGTTCACTTTTTCGTTGTTTATGCAAATAGCACACCTTTTCAAGCTGGCGCACCTCGATATTTTCAATAAGTATACCATTCCCGAGCGATTCCAATAGTTATCTAAGTTACGTCACGTTAGAGCCATGCCAATCTGTAACCCTCCTGGCCTATTAGCAACGTTGAAAAATATAATGCACACTTGGAGAAGTAATGAAATAATTCCTAAAATCGTGGTCCATAAGCAATTTCATGAGTGGTGTGACAATTTGCCTGTGTTTAACAAGAAAGCTCTTTAAAAGCATAAATATGATATAATTATTTCTTGAATACAGCAAAAAAATCTAAAAACCCTTTGATAAAGAGCACATACATACTTTAATTTTTATGTCCATTCAACCTTTTACAATTTTTAGACAGACAGTAAAAGAGCAAAACTTATATATTTGTCCATTTGTTCTGCAAACTATTCATGAAATATTAACCTGAGTAGAGCAGGGGAAAAAAAAGCATCGTATCAATCTTTTATTTTTTTTTTTTGGGCGCATAGTCTGACTGTACATTTAGCTTAGACATATTTCACTTTCTGGGTATAAATTTTTTAGACCGGATTCATTTTTCATTCGCACGATAAAAAGTAGACACCTCGTTTGAGACAGCTACATCTCCTGTTTTTGTACGGGGCGGATTTTAGTACACGCGGCTCATTGTACTATAGATAGTAAAACTGTGTTAAATAAAAATTTTAACTTCGTACTTGAAGCGAACGGGCCAATTTGCACACACAAAAAGTTTGCTCCTATGTTTTAAACTTCATATCAGTTTTTTTCCTGGGCTTTGTGAAAAACATTCATTTTATTGTAGATATACTCGTACCATAGAAAAATATAATGGAAGGCATTTATTCTGTGAATAATATTTTAATTTTCAGAAAATTTTGTCTACATTTATTTTAGTGATGGTAGATTTACAGTGTGTTTTTAAATGAAGTAGCAAAAATGAGACCACAGATTCCTTAGGTGAGAATAAATCGATTTAACCTAACACACCTATATACCAAATCGTATAATAAAAAATATACAGGAAGTCAAAGTTAAAATTTTATTTTCGATATTTGTAAATAACTTCTTAAGAAATCGAAATATTTACATAAAATCTGTAAATCGGGGGTATTTGCGGGCGAGAAATTCAAATTTGTTTTTAATTTTGACGTCACTAGTAGTCTTTTAAATGGTAGAACTTTTTTGCAGCTTAGTGTATCCATCTGACTAACGAAACAATCGATTCTCCTACCTGTTTTATTTGAAAAAGGTATACCTTCAGGGGCGGATGGGCCAAAGGGGATTTTGGGAATTTTCCCGAAGGGCCGGTTGCTTCCGGGCCGCTGCAGCCCGCGACTATTTTTTTTAGTTTGATAAGGCATTAACATAGTCGAAACAAGGAAAAGCCGTGCGTGGACGTGCTTATTTTATTGTGCAGGTGCTGGTTAAGAAGCTTTTTTGAATATTACTAACCATTTTTTTTTTATATAAGCATGAACGAGGACTGAAATAAACTAGTATTACCATAACAGTCAAATCTTGGATGTTGGGCCGGTTGGTCAGGGTCGGTCTAAGTGTGATGTGTGATAAAGTTATTTTGTTTGATTATATTACATATTTCATTTGAGTTGAGTAATTTTCAACAAAAAAGTATTATAAGATTTTGTTGGAAAGTTGATAGTTGCTCTTTTATTTAACATTTTTTGAAATCAAAAAATGTTAAATAAAAGAGCAAATATCAACTTTCCAAAACAATCTTATAATACTTTTTTGGTGAAAATTACTTGTATAATAACCCTGAAGTTTGACCATCAGCATCCGTTACACCCAGTATATTTTCGATATTTTACATTCAGTTGTATTGTTTAAAATATTATTAAAATCTTCAAAATTAAAGTCTCCTTAAAATCTTAAAAAATTAATACAGAATGTTATCGACGACCGTTACAATAAAGAAATCATACTTTTTTCATCGGATCATATTAATCATCTTTTTTCTCAACAAAATTGGGCCGGCCGATCCTACCGATTTCCCGGGCCGGTTTAATCTTCCCCATCCGGCCCTGTATACCTTACTTCTATTTGTAAATTGAATTCCGATTATATTTTACAGGTATTGTTTGAATGAGACTGTTAGTATTATTTTCTTTAAATTTTTAACTAAAATTAAAAAGAATACAAAGCAGTCGTTTAACACTGGGTGTGACATTGCGGCCTGATATTGCGCTGCTGTCCAGTTGTTCTGGTACCTCGGATTTATGGTCTTTTCGGTCGTCTTGGGCCGCTTGACCGAGGAGACTAACTTTACAATTAAAGTTTAAGTCAGCGCAGGACCAAGTTTAACGCCAGCCGCCTCCAATAGCAACAACTTTATATACAGTTAGTATTACCTGAAGAAAAAGGACGGACTGTCTGAATAGTCCTCGAGGGAGTTGATCCTTACTTCCTTTACACGAAGGGTAGATAGAGTATGCTAATTAATTTATTCTTAAAAGCGAGACGTACAATGTGAATTGACTGCCGTTATTTTACAGGCGGTAGATGTAAAATATCTATTTATCTTCAAATTTTAATATTACAGTTATTTATGATATAAAGTGACATTTTATAAGACATACATTATTTTGTCTACAAACACTATTAAATATACAAATCAATGCAATTGATATGTTATTGAATTTATAAAATATCATTTTGACTCCCAATTGTCCATGAAGTTGTTTTTTGCTAAGGTAATGAGTGTTCGATCGTTTTTTGGTAAGTAACTTAAATCTCGTGACATGGAAAGTGATTAAGAAAATGAAACTGAAGAAAGCCACTTTCGAGTTATTTCTTAGTAAATCAAAGCAACAGTAAGAGTTGTCGTACAATCGTTTCTTGAGATGGTGTGATCTGAAAATGTTAGTGGAAGTTTAGTGAAAAAGTGCTTTTGAGATACTTTGAAGACCAGTCTTAAATGTGCAAACCGTCAACGCTTTGTTCAAATTACCTCATGTTGAAGGCGATGATGAACATAAACATTCAGGACGAAGGAAGGGCGAAGGATATCGATTGAAAAAATCGGAACTGCTGATCAGGGAACAAATCTACAACTGTCTCTCAGAAGCACGGGATGAAACATATTTCAGAAGCAGAAGGTTGTCGTATTTTCAGTGTATAGTCAGTCGTCAAGAACTGTGTAACTTGACTATCAATAACATCGAAGATTTGGGAACTTCACTAGCTGTGCATATACCAGACACAAAAACTATTGTGCAACGTATTTTTGTTATTACTGGTACATTATATTTGACCTATTATAAAAAGTACATAACCCTTCATCCAGCGAGCAATATTAATTCAAGAAGTTTCATAAAATACAGACTGAATATGCCACGACTCCACTTGGAATTAACACATTTGATAAGATATCTGCCAATATTGCTGAATTTCTAAATTTGCCTGATTCTCACCTTTACACTGGACATTGCGTCCGTCAATCTTCGGCTAGTTCATTGACAGACTAATTGAGCTAATTATACTACAATTAAAAGACACCGTGGATAGAAGTCCAGTACAGTGGCAGAAGAGACTCCTTACAAAATAAGAAGAGCATCGGGGGCCAAATTTTGTCCAAATCTTTAGCGGATAACATTATTCCCTACCCTGGTACAGGTTTCACTCAAATAATTATTACTACAGCCACTAATGAGATTGACTATGGAATTACTTATTCTAGTTGTAGTTTATCTAACTGTATATTTAATTAAGTAGGTAAATAAGTAAAAAATACGTCTTTCTCAATAATTGATAGTAGTTGTAGGTGTATTTATTTATGTCAATGATTATAGTACCAATAAAACATCAAAGGCTAAATTCTGTGATCATAACTAAAGCCCACCCGTTGAGTATATAAAATAGAAGTACGGTTCTATTGCAACTATTTTGTTTTGTAAGTCTAAACATATCTAAATCAAAACAATACTCCTGGGCCTCTATTCACGAATGCACTGAATTAAATTCGAGTGGAGATTCATTTCACTTAAAAAGTGTTAATCCCGTAATAATCCTAACAATTAATGATTAAATTGCATAGTGAATTTGTAATTATACACTAGCCTAGAATTCCAAAGCTAAAAATTGATGTTTTTATTTTCAAAACACCTTTAATTTTTAAATAAATAATTATTGGTTTTGGGAAAATTAGTTATCTGCTTTTATATTGAATGTTTTCATCAGGATAAAACCACTATAAACTAAATTGCTGCTGTTAATCAGCTATCCGTCTGTTTTTCTGAAGCTACGGCATATTCCAGCCCAGCTATTTGAATAAATATGATAAACATCCCGAAACTATGAAACCGGCCTTTCGGGGGTCATTTAATTATTATGCATATTTATTACAGAGGTGGAATTTTCGTCCTAATTAAGCTTATATTATTCAGCACCCGGAGGCCCGAAAGAGATGCTCGGGGAGATACTAAATGTTCCCCAAAGCAACTGAGTCGCCATACTTTCTGCGAGGCCAGAATCCACGGAGATTATCTCTCAACTCTAGGAAGGACCCAGCACAGTAAAGAACGCGGGCTGGATACAAATTAGTGAGGATGTTTCTTCCAACAAGTACTAATGGGGAAGTTTATATAAAATGCGGAATTTACGAGCTGGCCCAGCGATCAAGATGTTTGAACAGGTGATGAATTCGCGGCTTTTCGAGCTAAATATCCGCTGGATTATTAAAGAGGATGCATAAAAAAGGGTCAGGTACCCTTAGTTTTGAGGGAAATCTTTACAAAGCAAAAAATCTATCACGAACTATCAAGAATATGGTAAAATTGTAGTTGCTTAAAGCATACATTTGTTGTTGTTCTACGGTTATTTCTTGCGATTTCTCGAAAGCAACAAAAAACCTAACAATACGCCACCAACCGACACAAAGTCACAGAAGTTGCTCTTTGAGCCCTAGCATGTCGTAAACTATCTGGAAAGTTAGAAATCCGTTAAATATTTACCGTGTTTGGAAGGTTCCAGGGTTCGCGGTATTAAGTATTTAACGCGATCGCCTTCCAATTCCAGATAACGAACTGTCAAACTGGGGAAAAGGGGGTTACAGCTCCGAGCCTTAATCGAAGATAGGCGCCATGTTTCGGTGAAAGTTTACTCGGACCCCGACTAGAAGGTGTTGCCGATAAACACCCTGAATAGGTGACCCATATATATTTTAACAGTAGACAACTCGTTCTTGTACATAAATAATTCTTTCTACAAAAGTATTACTTCTAATGCATGCTGTTAGTGTCTAAAATGTCACTTTAAGGCAATGGTGTTAAAAGTACGAAAACTGGTACGAAAATAGAAAACAATTAAGCAATTTCAAATAAAAGAAAAATATAAATATAACACAACAAAAATTCCTATTTCGAAGAAAGTAACAATATGAAAGTTCAAGAAAGATTAATGTTGGCTTCGAATTTGAAGGCCCGATAGATGATCCATGTGGAACACATTTTCTAAAATCCCCTCAACCTGCTATAACAGTAACAGTTCTTCATAACATACCATTCCATTTGTGATTGGTGTAGAGTAAACAATTTATTTTTAAATCCTGAAAAATATAAAATTGTGTCATTTACTACTAAGCATTGAATTTGATTATAAGATTAATAATCATTTCTTACAGAGATATTGGATATTACTTATAAAGCGTATAAAACACTTGGATTTATTATGTATTAGGAACACGTCCACGTTTAAATCTGCTGATACTTTGAAACTTCTTTATTCAACTTAAGTTGGGTCGAATTTGGAATATGCCTCTGTTGTTTAGTGTCCAAATTATGTAACATATATTGACAGTTTAGAATGGGTTCAATGTCGTTTTTTAACATTGGTATTTTTTAGAACTGACGGAATTTATCCTCAAACTGGCATTTCCCAGGATGAGCTTTTACAGAAGTTTTCTGTTAAATCTTACTTAGTATTATTATTTCAATTATTAAATAGCCTAACCGATTGCGGTGATTTATTAAGTAGACTTAATATTCATGGCAGTTTCAAAACACGCTGGTACTTTTTAATTGCTCACGCCAAGAACTAATATTAGGAGTTTTTCCCCATTGAATTTTATGTGCAATACTTATAACAACTTAATCAGCATCGTTGATATTTCATTGTTCTCGTGCAAGCTTGAAACAGGCAACACTATAGTGCTTTCTTAATCTGATGATATTTTTAGTGTTAATTGCTATTAAGTATTATAATTTTGTGTATCTTAATTTAAGTTTGTTTTGGTTTCTGTATTTTACATCTGTTTAGTAGATCTTTTTCTTATTTCTTACATATTGTTTACGTGTTATTTTTACTGTATATTTTCTTTGTATATCTTTTTTTGTATGTGTTTCCCATTCTGTAATTGGGCATTCGCCTGTTGAATGGTGTAAAGTAAAATAAAATAAAACATACTGCACTAATTATCTAAAAATAGGAACGTATTCCTTCGAGTGTTTTCGTTGTCGTATGGGCTTACAGCCAGTTCCGCAAGCGGTTTATCAATTCCTCCCCTTGTCGCATCTACCCTTAATCAATATCGATTTCAACTTAGCAGCCGGAGGCGGTCGAGAGCGCCGACACACATATTATCAATATTGTCGGAATGGCATATCAATCCGGGACTTGTCACTAACAATACTTCGATGCCGTGCTTCCGAGTGCGCCTATTTGGTGGAAAGGGGCATAATTTACATCCAGGGGCGTATCCTGGGGTCGCGTGGAAATGATGTATGGTGATCGGGCTAATGCGCCGTGTTTTTTTCAATTTGGTTTTGCATGAATCGTTATGCGGATCGATCTAGAGCGGACGCATAGTTTGGTTCAAAATATACAGAGTGATCCAATGTTTCGTGTACAATGGAACGTTGTATGTAATATTTCAGATAAATATTGAATCCATCCTTGTCTGTGGAATTAAATATACAGAAATGAATGGGGTTATCATGGATAGAATAAAACATCTAATCGCTGCGTATGGACGTCACTCTCTATAACTTCGGCATCGGAGTATAGTTGCACAATCTTTCTAGATTGAAGAGAATACTTAACGTTGCATTACGAACGATTTGTGTGCGGATACTCTTAGGAAGGCCCATAAATCTGCCGATATGGGGATCGTACGTGTCGAAGTTAGATTGGACGTAAAACGAACAGTGGAATTTTTAACAACTTTTAGCGGGTTAACGGAACCGGCAGATCAATAGTTACGTGTACATGAAGTTATGCCTTTGTCGTGAGGGCGATATAAAATACTTGGCGCTGTAAAGTTTCGGAGATAGCCGGCACCGTTCGTGCCCGGATCCATCACGCGGCCGGAGCGCTGAAATATATATATATACGAAATCTCGATTCGGAATCTTCGGAATGGGATCCGTTAAGAACACAATAAGTCGGAGAGAAAAGGGCACCTGTTTCGCGGTAGCGTGACTCTGTTGCGGGATAAGAAGGGACATTACGGTTTGTAACTTTAACCGAGGTAGTTTCGTGCTGTACCTAAATGGATTAGTACGCGGGGGTTAATTGCATTTCCATAATTTCGTAGGTCTCCGTGAGGCAACTGGTCGCACTTTACACCCAAAGCTAAGCCAATCGTTTAAATAAAATAAAACCATTTTGTTAGTGTGAAAAAATACGACGAAATCGAAGAGAAATCAATGCATATTTGTACATACCTTTTTACAGATATTCAAGATCAAATCACTAGCTTAGTGAGAATACTATAAATTTGTATCACTCTACATATGTCAATAAATACATATACATCTACACAGGGTCAACATTTTATAATAAAAAAAAAATATCGATATGGTTTTCACATACAGTATTTTAAATTTGTATAAACAAGCCATAAATAAAATAATTCCCAGATAATGATTCTTGAATCTGTGACGTCAGACGCCGTTCTCACGTGTGTACATAAATACAGTAGGGCGTTTTAGTTCATATCTGCATACAATTTTCATGCCTTCGGATTTAGAAGAGTTAATTTCTCATTTGCGATATTATAGATACTGAAATTGAATAAAGGTGCAAAATATATTCATAGAATGTGCACAGAAAGTACTCTCCGAAATTGCTCCTACCGTTTACATAATGTAGAATGCTATTTGAGGCATTTATAAAATCTTACTATCTCACTACATTAAATTACCTGTTTTATTTTGAAAATGAGAAATGAAATCAGTAATAACTAAATACAAAATTATCAAATATAAAAAAAATAATGAATGTTAAATATTAATGTTAATTATTGGATGAATGCTGATTATTCATTATTTCTACTTATTATTTTTCAAATAAAACAAGTACACAAAAAATACAAGGGACAAACGCCTGTTTACATCACCAACACCGTGAAACGTATTTGAAAGATTACCCTGTAATACATATTCAACCAATATAATTTCATGCACCTTCCCCATTTTGAAAGATACAAAACTTCTGTATAGTTTCGACATCTATCATCGATTTCGAGATATAAATTTATACTACAACGTCGGGTTCATCGATTTAGTTTGCCCCAAAAAAAGTCAAAAGCGCAGCGTTAGAATCGTAATGCACCGATGTTAAGTGCACGCCTGACTCACCCCTTACCTCCCCCATCGGGAAATAACTCGCAGACAACAATGAAATCGCCGACAGACCGACGACCATTAATCATAATGAGAGAGCGTTGGGACAGTTGCATTTTAAGGGGTCCGCGACTGCGATATTTAACCCTCAGTGACAATCGCAGGCGGCGGCCAACCCTTCGGAGAGTTAATAGAATAATTGTGTTATACGCCGCGACACGTACGGACAATGTAGTGTGTTCCGCATATCCATGACAAGTCTGTTTACGGGACGGGTCCTCGAAAAGGAGGAATATCTGTTCTAGAACAATGGGTGATTTAGTAGAAATGTAAATGAGTACTTGAAATGTGTATTTTTGTCTCAGTTCATTAATGAAAAAGATTCTCACTTCTCGCCTAACATTCTTCTTCGACTAGATACTACATTCTCAATACATAATACATACACATCTATAGCATTGTGTTGTACCAAACTTATGAATAATACTCTAACAATGATGATTGTTTTGTAATATACGTTGCGTGGGAGTCAAAGATACAATTGGACAGAAATACTATATAAGAGTACAATGTATTAAATACATAACTAGAATACTGCTGAGTAGTTCTATACAATTGGGTAAAACTATGGATTTGCGTTTTCCTTGGTTTGCTGTGAACATGCCATAGAAACAGCAGTTCAGAAACCAAAATGTTGGTTCAGATATGTCGATGACATATTCATCATATGGCCTCATAGACTCAGCAACTTAGAAACATTTTTGGAACACATCGTTGAAATACATCAGGATACCAGATTCACTATGGAATTGGAAGAAAATGGCTCCCTACTGTTCGTAAATGTTTTTGTCAAGAGAAAATCAGATGGAACAATGGACACAATGTTTACAGGAAGCTGACCTATGCTGACAGATATTTGAATGCCCAGTCTCGTCACCATCCTGCACATTTGTGAGCAAAAAGAACTACACCATTTATGAACGGCTCTCAGAAGAAAAAAGGATACACGAACTAGCAATTAAGAGGAAGCCGGAGGTGAAGGAAAAGGACCTACACGGATGTAGGGATAAAATATGGCGCCTTTTGAGAAGAGCATAATAATAATAGTCGTTATTTCAGAAAAATTCACTTCCTCCCATCTTCGGCACGATCAGTACCGGCACCGCTTCCGGTTACATAAAAAGATACAGTCCGGCGTTAAGCGTCCCTTCCCCGTTTATCTGTCACTAATTAAATTAAATGCGGCACATGTAACGCGCCCTAAATTTGGATAGCCGGCGCCTGCGAGGGCCCTAAACATCGCCGGACGCCCTCTCCTCAATGGCCCTTCCAGGTCTCGAATGGGCCATTTTCAGGCCCGGATTATGGCGCCGTCATGCACATCGACACTTGTAGTCGGGAGTGTCCGGCCGTAAACAGTATTCGCGGATTATATGGGTGTTGCGAATGGGTCTCGTTGGTACAGGGCGCCTCACCAAAGACGGATACATTCTACTCTCGTCTAAAGGCATTCTAGTCGGAACATTTGTTTGATGTGGTTGGATATACTGTTTTTTTGCAGTTTTGTTGACGTGGCGAATTAAGATTACTAATGTCTTATGTTCATCACTGTTCAATAAAATTAACCTCACTTTATCGGACGCACCTAGTATAGCAATTATAACGGGACTGTCGAACCGCTGGCTAAGCCGGCGATGGTAGGCAAGGGGAAGTGCGTCGGCTGGAGGAAAATTTTAGATGCATACTGCACAGTCAACAAACTTACAAAAAAGTGAAGGCATTGTAGAGTTCTCTCGGAAGATTCACGTCCGAGACCGGAGCATTACACATTCAAATAAGGATTAGGAGGTGAACGCCCCATCTCGGGATGTGGCATTGCGTGGGCTTTATTATTATCATACAAAAATATACAAAACTTGAAAACGTGCTGAATAATAATGAACACGCGCGCACACACGCTCAAGGCTTTCGCGCGAACTGAAAGCAAGAAATAAAGTCAGGTGTATATAGCACTGTTCAGTTAAATTTTCTACACAGCTTTTTAAGAAGTATAGGGTTTCCCGCCGAAATTGATCGATTTATGTTTGACTTGTCGAAAGTTGTCTATACATGTTGGGCAGCTCTTCGAAGTCTTCATTACAGTTCATTGATAAACAATAATTGAAGATCACATTACGCCTTCTAGACGTTTTGTGACAATTGCAAAACATAAAGTAGTAACTTTTATACAGGATGATTCACAACTTTATCTAAAAACAAAAATTGAGGATAGATGTATCATGAAGAATGGAGTTAAATCGTCACGCCACGATCCCCTGACTTTAAATTCTTTGAACTTCTTTTTGTGAGGATATTTAAAAATGAAGTGTATCGCACCGAAGAGTACACTATCGATGATTTACGTAAACGTATCATAGCTGCTGCCAATAACTTACGAGTTCAAAACGAACCAGAAGCAGAAACATCTGTGTTAATTTGTAGAAATTGGGTAAAACGGAACCAAAATTTTGTTGTAGTAACATCAGGTAGGTCAAAACTATTTTTAATTAAAATCATAAATTAATTCTATTAATAATTAATAACAATAGCGGCAAAAACAATTCAAGCAGTGGATCAATTTCCAGTGCCGTGCAGAAGTGTATTTTTAATTCATTTTCGAACTTTTTGTTAGATAAGTTCTGTATATCATTATAAAGGACAAATATAATGCAATTGTATTGCATAAAAATAGCAATTTTCACCATTCCGGTATCTTAACTATTCTTTGAGACACGAGGAATCCCTAGTTTTTTTTAATCTTGCCCTGTATCTTAAAAAATTAAGAGTTCTATGAAAATTCTGATTGCGGCATCTTAAGTTTTTTGAGAAATCATTTGCAGCGAAATTGGGATACCGTATACATGAGGGAATTTTCTAACGTTTAAATTTAATTAAGCAGGCAAGCAAGTTATTTGAAAAAAAAATAAGTCAAAATTTTAATAAAAAAACCTTGTTTTCCAAACAGATTTCACAAAGAATGGAATCTGAACCGAAAACCGATACAATAGCTCCATTTTTATTATTACGAGCGGATTGGAAGAAGATGATGGCAACTGTTCGACGTTATTGATCTGCATTTTTAGCGCGTGTATTCGCTTGAGGTACAAGTGGCTGTATAACGTATAGTTGTGATTTGAAGAACTCTGCTCGAGGGAATGCGCCATTACGGCGCGCTTTGCCTGATTCATTTCCATTATTATGTTCATGCCGGATTTTTCCTTACAAATTGGATATTTTATTTTATTGTTTTCGAATCGACTGCAGGAAGAAAGGACCCGGATGATTGTTTTTTTTTTGAAGTGGATCTATTCGCTAGCGAGTGCGCCCCACGACGGTATTAAGATAAATCGCAGGAGGACGCACAGCGTGTTAAAAAGGTAAATCCAGTAAAGTGTCATTCACATACCTGTATCGCAGAATGGCATAATGCTTATACCATCCGTCCGCAGATAAAACCTGCCTCGTACCAGAAATTTAATATCTCGCGCCATATCCATAAATTCTTGCATTTTATCTGCTCTTTAATTACCCTAATGTTGTGCTTCCGGTTTTAACTGGCGCTCTACATTTCATATTCCGTACGAGAATTTATGTATCTCAACTTTAACGAACCCGTTGCGATTATTACAAGCTAGGCTGCGCCCATAACAATTAGGAGAGCCTCCGTCGCTTGTGCCGCCCCCTTGGAACTGTGAAACATATTTAAAATTCATTAGCGAAAGAATCCACAAAATGAACGTATAGGATTAAGTTATTCGATATACAGGATGAACCTTAAATAAGAACAAATATGTAACTGCAGGTGTAGTTCATCATATAGATGAGTCTAATACAAGTCATTTTTTAAAATTTTAAATATTTACGGAGATAGGTACTTTCTTTTAATTCCGAAATAAAATAATTTTTTACTGTATTACCAAGGCGTTTTAAGCTAATATAAAAAAAATCAAATCTCCTACAATTCCTATCAATGAAGTCATATGTATGCTCTCTGATACCAAATATCTAGGTATGCTCATTAACCATTCCACAGACGAAGCTCTATTCAATAATTATCCAAAAAAAAAAAATAATAATCTAGCTAAATTTACTAACCTGGTTTAATAAAAACATTTTATAAATATTTAAGTTCACTTTTGAAACTGTGGGAACTCGAAAATTCAACCACAATAGATGAGATCTGACCTATTTCTGCATTTTTAGGATTACTTCTTCAGATGGACTCCTTTAATTGATAGGAATTGTAGGAGATTTGATTAGCTTAAAATACCTTATTTCTAACACAGTAAAAAATGTTACAAAAGCTAATAAAGAATATATGGGTAGATAGTGTGGGTGTAATTCAACTAACGCTGGTCGGAGCTTTAGTCCGCACAGTAGTTAATTTCACACAATATTGTTAATACCTAAAAATATATTAAAAAAACTAATAAAATAAACCATGTGATTATTGAAGGCGAGGTTGGCATATCGTTTGTAAGATAAATATTTTTTAACGTAAATTAAATTTTTGCGGTTGATTCTAATTTAAAAAACACTTGTTTTTAGCAATAAGTAAAGTAAAATCATCATAAACGATTTAAAAATCAATTTCCACAAGTTCAATACTACTAACAGTTATCCACATTTCACAAGTTAATACCATTGTACACTGTTAGAAAGATTATCCCCTTAAATTATTTTATGAAGAATAACATGAAAGAGTTAATTTTCGCTACATAACCTCAAACAACGTGTCACTGCTAACCATTTCGTACTTCGTAGATTCGTAGTGGGTGAAACATATTTTAAAAAATGATTACAGAACATATAATAACAAAACAACTAGCTTGATGTATGCGTTCAATATCAAGAGAAGGCAAAGTAAAATATTTAAAAGCATTGTGAATCGCATGAAATAAAGAAGCTGGTGTCGTTGGTACAGGTAACAGGTAGGTATTACAGGAGAAATGTCCCGCACCAGTCCCATCGTCTAGGATTAATAGTCGAGGTCGACGAAGAGCAATGAAGAAGTTATGTTAACCGAAATTTATTTAAAATTTGACTTTTTCGTTTCTGATTTTTTTGTGAAAGAACGATTAATTATGTGTTCTACACAGTGAACTGTACTACTGGTTAAAATATTTGTACTTAGCTTCACCCTCTATAAAATACAAAAGTTTATAGTATTTATATATGAAAGCCATGTACGTCACTGGATTTACTCGCTTTTAATTATCTTTATATATACACACACTTAGTGACCTCAAACCAGTTTTTTTTTTCAAACAGGGGAGGCAAAGAACCGTTTAATACACTCTAACGAATGGTAAGCTGGAGAAACAAAAAATTAAATCTTTTCTTGCTTTGTCTGCCCTGCTTCACATACACAAAAATGCAAACAAATTTTCGTATGCCACTGCAACGCGAAAATAAAATAAACTGGCCCCGATGCCGCTGACAGTAAATGCGGCCTCAAAACGAGATCAAAGCGGATGCAGTTCTTTTATGAAATTATTTTGATAAGCGTTACGTTGTTTCCAGAAAACAATATCGTTTATTCCGTGCCAGTTGACGTAGAATTTAAACTATGTGCCGGCGCAAGCATAATATACTGCCCAGATAACAAATTACGAATTAATTTCGGACATTTTGGTAGAAATGCAATTTCGTTTTACTTTCATATTATTATAAAATCGTAACCGCAATCGAGATATATTTACATAAACATATATTATTTGTTACACAGTTTAGATGACCTGCCTTTCGTCTTGGTTATTTATATGCGTATAAATAGACTATAAAAAATAAATCTGGCTGATAGAAGATTGCTAGGAACTGATAAATGGAAGGAATATATGTATAAATTACGTATAAATCACACAGTTGGTTATAGATGATTCTCATCCAAGTAGTTTTCTCTTTTGGCGTGTACTCTTACCCAAACTCTATAACTTACTCCCACAAGAGATCTGTCATTGAAATATTGATTTAGAGTAGTACGATTGTGATGAAATATCAGCATTACTTAAGATATTATTTATTTCATGAAAAATTATATCATTTTAAAATACTTACTATGAAGTCGGTTGATATATAATTTCCTAAACCATGTTTGTATTTGATCAACGATCAGCATTAGTGTCATTTGCCGGCATTCGTGAAGTTGTCATTATTGCAAAAAAATTTGACCAAATTTTCACTGAAAATCAACACAACTGGTTGTTAAAACCAATTCACATCCAACTGTGTTGATATAACACAATTCGTTCTTGATTAATGTTATTTGCTAAATAAATTTTTAAGGGTAGCATTGAAAAACATTTGAGTTAGCTTACTTAACTACGTGTTACTACAAGCTCAAAATTAAGTCACATTATTAATGTAGTTAGTTATATTAGTTAGGTTGCTTGAGATTCAGTGACAATATGAGTTCATTTTTTAATTCGTATTTACGACATAGATGTGTCAATTTGTAGAATACATTGGTTACAAATCATCAAAATTTATGACCACGTCTGGAGCTCCGCAATGTTCCATTTTAGATCCTTTATTTTTCACAATTTTTATTAATAATACGCAAATTTCTGAAGCTACCATATTTACAAAATGTAGGTATATGTCCCGATCAAGATTACAATCAACATAATTTACAACGTGAATTTCATATATCTCTTTTCCTCTTTATATTAGAAGGATATTTTCTTAGTCAAATTTTTCTATTGACAATTGTATTTTCGTATTCTTCGGTTAACTTCAAGGAATAATAATCTCTTTTATCTGGCACCGGCTAAAATTAATTTAAGGATGAGGACTTATATTAAAAACATTTTATATGTAATTTTATAATTTTTAGTTCTCAGCTTTAGATTTTTGATATGCATGTCTATGTAAGTGTACCTTGACATTGCCTGTTGAGTTTCTTTCTCTAAATAATTAAATATTTCGTTGTTTTTCACAATATGTTTTTCCACATATTTTGAAATTTCTAACTAAAAATTTTGTCGATAAAGCCACCCAAAATACTATCACTCATAAATGAGTCTCAATTTGTAACACAATGTTATTTTTTACTTAGAATAATGGAACAATTTCAGGGCTTGTTACCACGTTGAAGGGGTTCAACAGTTTAGAGTTCCTTGTGACGGGACGCCATGTCTACAAACATCAAGCAACATCAATGATTAGTATTATGTTGCAAATGCAAATTCGATTCGAAAGTGACTGATGAGTACCTACGCAGCACGAAACGTGGCGTTCTGAACGCAACTTCCGCGATTCAATTGCTTTCGAAATTAATTCGCCATCTGGCGAACAGTATTTAAGTTCTTCGTGGCGTCGGAGAGCTTGATTGATCTGGTGCCACCGATGCAACATTCCGCATCCCGTCGAGCGGTGTTTATTTCGCAATTCCTACTCAATTACGATACTAGCGCTATCTAGACCCTGGAAATTAATCGAGATGAATTACGGGACCGGTTACACAACAACAAGTAATACAGATTCAATATTGTAGCGCCCTGAATAACCAAGTGAGGACTAATAAACGCCGCTCATATGGCGCCTGCGGTGCATCGTGCCGCGCGCCCCAAATATTGTCTACGATGTGCGGACAATGTAACGAAACATTAGCTCCTCATTTTCTCCGAAGTAGGACTGTGAAAGTTAGCGAAATGATAGGAAACGTTACAGTGACGATCGAGAAACATCGTACTTTACTTTTTAGAGAATATTATGAAAGAGATAGTATAGAGTTATAAGAGATAGTCAGTTGAACAGAGAAGAACACATATTGTTTAAAAGAAACCAAATAGTAAGTTATGCAGATGACGTGACCATTATTGCTAGAGATAGTAGGAAATTAGAAGTAATGAGAAAACTTGTGGAGGAAGCACGCAAAGTGGGATTGCAGATAAATCAAGAGAAAAGTAAGCTTGTGAGAATAGGAGAACAAAAAAATATACCAATTTCAAATTGAGAACGCAGCATGGAGAGATGGAGTTTGAAGAAATTCAAGAATATGTGTAGTTGGGGGTGCTGATAACAGCTAACCGTGATGAGCAAGAAATTAATAGGTGGATAATAAAAGCAAACAGAAGTTCGGCAGCAGTCAACCACATGATGAAATCAAAAAATTTGTTCAGAGGAGTAAAATTTAGAATGTACAAAACAATTTTGAGACCGACAGCACTGTATGGCAGTGAAACCTGGATCCTCAATAAGAAGTCAAGAGAAAACATTTTAAGGCGGGAAAAGAAGATCTTAAGAAGAATTCTAGGGAGAAAGAAGACGGAGGAAGGCTATGTTAGGAGAAATAATGGGGAAATATCTGTGGCTTGGTCGAAAAAGAGCCTAAGTGAAAATTTAAAAAATGGGATAATAATATCTACAAAATTAATTCTAAAAAGGGCCTCCAGTTGTACTATAATAGTCCTATATTCGTTTTAAACCTATTTTAATGAACCTATGTAACTAAAAAGTTTCATAAACGTTAACAGCTTAAGTGACATGTAGGTCAAAAATAGTTGGGTCTATGCCGGAAAATACAAAATTGTCATCTATTTATCAAATAATTATTACTAAATAATAATATTGGTAGATGGATAGACCTATGTGAATAATTATTGCCAGTAAAGCTTATGGTTTAACATCGGACCTTAACAACAAATCTTTTGTGAGTATGCGTGAATTTTTACTGAAATCGAAATAGGTATTTTGTGAAATATCTTATGGGCGCATGTGTAAAGATGTGTTTTCATTGCAATATGTATATGAATCGAGAAAGGATTGGTATGGTTAGAGTCTACTTTTTTCTAGAAGACGGCGCGACTGCAAAAAGGCGATATCAGATGTATTATCTGGACCACAAATACAGAATAAGAAAACGTTTGTAAGATTGGTTCAACATTTAAGAGATTATTGAAGTTTTGAACGCCAATACGCTAATGCCGGGCGGGAACAAACTCGGAGAGAAACTTAGATTATTGTTTTTACTAAGTTTTCTGTTAGTTGACTCGGTTATGCCACCTCCTCCGGAATCTAGTGGTTTATTCTCCTTTCGGTAGGTAATTCCGTTTATTCGACAAACAATGGGCGATATTTGCGTATAAGTTTGGAGGGATAACTTTCAAGAGCCCTGCACCGAGAAAACACCCCGAACAATAATGAAAATTAATCCCTCATAGTTCTCCCGCCTTTTTGTTATAATTCTTCTCATTATACGGATATTACGATGGGAGGAATGTTGCACCCTTCCGCCTCCCTCCTTTATTTGTAAAGAATATTAACTGGCGTGAAATCACTTGAAAGGCGCTCGAATGCGAAAAGGGAAAATGGAATACTTCGGGACTGAAGGGGCTGCCAGAATTCCCTTCGGAATTATTAATTGCAACGATTTCGTTTAAATAAATGGGATACACCCCTCTGTAACCGTATATAAAGGACCGTAGGAAAGAGTGGATGATATGAGAGTCGAACATCGTTCGGCCATTGCCTATCAGTGAAGATAATTTATGAGGATAATGTTCTGTCATGTAATTTATGAAGGATCGACAGAGACCAAACTTTTTCGATTGCAATCTATTTTCTTTTCTTAACACTAAGCAAATATATTATACCACTACTACAAAAATACTATACATCTTTAGGAATTAAAAACACAAGAAAATTACCTATGTATTGTAATTTGTTCATACCATCTATACAAACTAAATATAAGTATGCAGGGTGGTCCTTTTTTCATGGCTCACAATTGGCATCTCCAAAACCGTAAAATATACAGAGTGGCTCTGATTATTTAAAGGTTGCGCCTCTAGATGACTATTAAAATAAACCAAAGAGATCCAAGATATGTGCTGCCTTTGCTGATATATTTAGTTTTAGAAAATGCCATCTAGCATCATTATGAAATTTAGTATAGGGGGATAAGAATAATTACCCGAAAAGTCTATTTTTTGGTCGAAAGAAAACTTCTACGGCCGTTATTAAACATAAATTTTTTTATTATGGGCGCTATATTGGATAACGACAATAACATATGCAGAAAAAAATTATGAATATGTATATATGAATAACCCACAAAATTTAAAAAATATACAATTATTTAAATACATCTAGTTGTCTTTAATGTAAAACGAAATTCGTTACTTAACCAAACAAAATACACCATATAATCATCTTGCATAATATATACTTTAAAGTAGCGCCTATTTTCGCGCACACAAAGCTTAGTTCTTAATCTAATGTTTACAACTAACTGACCTAAAACTGAAACTTACCTAATAGCAGCAAAAATTCTGTTACGTAAGTCTTCTATATTTTCAGTGTTGTAATAAATGTTATCATCCGGACTATCCCAAAGAAATAAATTTAATGGGTTGAGATATGGACATCGTGGAGGCTAAGCAACGTGCAATTTGATTGGCATTTCTGGGGTCAAACAAATTACATATTTGGAATGCATTGATTTGAATATTGCAAAATTACAAGGCACTGTATCATTTTGCTGAAACATTTCTAGCCATATTTGCGGAGAAAATTAACACTCTCTCTGCGGGTATGGTATAGAGTGGAAGAATGTTGGCTTGGGTCAATGTGAGAGATTGATACCGGTCGACATTTGACCACCCTCCTAATTAATGAGGTTCTCCAGGTTTCCCTAATTGCTGCACTGAATGGTGATTAGAGACTAGTATTCTCCATTTCCATTGTCAACATATTTAATCACTTCTGAGAAGTAAGGCTTCCAACAATAAAAACAAAGTTAGCAAGTGTTGAATCTGTGAAAATGTTTTCTTTATTTTTGTTTTAAGTCAAGAACAACTAGATTTTTTATTTAAATGATCCGTGATTCTTTATATTGAGAAATAACAACACTAGATGGCATTTTCTAAAATCGCTATCTTTAGTTTTTTGACAATATTTCAGCAACGTCAGCAGAGATCATCGATCTGTGTATCTTAATGGACACCAAAAGAAACAACTTTTTTGATTTGGGCCACCCTGTATATTTACGGTTTCCGAGATGCCATGAAAACGGACAACCCTGCATAATACATATTTGTTATTTATTGAATTCAGGGATGGTACTTGAGAATTGCCGGAGAATTGATTTGAATTACTTTTTTAAGTTAATTGGATATTCCTGCACTGAAATATGAAAATATTAACAAATAACCCCAGGGGGTTGATTTAACAAATTTTTATTTATTATCAAGAGGTTATTTGTTAATATTTATTATATTTCAGTGGCATTAATACCCAAACAAAACATTAACAAAATATAAAGGAATAATTAAAAATAATAAATTAATTTTAATTATATGCATTAGATATCTTCACAATAAAGTAAAAAAAAATGTAATGGATATATTTAAATGTATTCAGAATATTTGTTATCGAGCATAGAAACAATTTATATAAGTTTTAAAACATTTCTACATTCCTGAAAAAATACACGAATAGTTTCGGTACTGTTAAAAACAGGGACTATACAGAATTTTACGATCTGGATATATATCCATGATAATCGCCTGCTCACCCGAGTGTCCTATTGCGGGTCATTCTCATTCGCATTATAACCCTCTTATAAGCGAATAAAAATAGAGGTCATAATGCACGCGATAAAAGGACGTTTAGCGCTTTACGGCCTTTCCATTCGGCCGTCGCGTGTGTTTACGTCCTTCTGGCCTACTATATCTAATTTTTCAGCCCATAGACTCTTAATTTTAGTATCTGTTTATTGGAATATAAATCGCCGCTAACGAGTTTATAGCATTCTCGTAATCAGGAATGACGACGACGGTGTCGTATCGGTTTTTTTTTGGGGTCGACCGTAATGAACTGTTATTGCTTTATTTGGTGTGAAAAATGGGCATAACGGTTCGGGCGATAAAAGCCAGCGGCGCGGACCATTCGGGCCAAAAACGATGCGGGAGTAACCATTTTGAGAGCCGTTTCTTTTATTGGGCGATACGCAGCCCGGATATGCCTCGTATTAATTCCCCTGGCACCGACAAATTCGGCGCACTTTGCTTTTATGATGCGTTTTGCAGCTGATGAGGAGATGAACTTAACTTTATCATAAAATATAAGGTGATTCGGAAAGATACGAGGAAAAAAGGTGGATTCTAACGTAGAAAATAAGAGAAAAAAGTTTATATAAACATAGGTTAGTGCAAATCCTTTGGTTTCAAAATACACTGAGAAAAAACAAACTCTCAACTTTTTGATTGTTGCCGCTAGAACATTCTTCTTGAAAAATGATTAAATTTAAAATTACGCTGGCTGGTTAAACTAACAAAAAAAATTGTTGACGACTTAAAGCTTCATTCAACGATTTTTCACGCTTCATAATTCATCCTCTCAGCTCAGCTTCATAATTTGTTCCATCTACGTGTTATTCTTTCACATTAAGCATTTTATTTATTTCGGCACAACTTCTGATGATTTAATTCAATGATTTTTCTTTATTGTTTTTATATGTGTAGACGTTTGTAAAAGATTAAATGAAATAGCCGTGAAAAACTCTAACAGTTTTTAAGTAAATTTATCAGCTTTTGTTTCTCGGAGACAAATATATAAATATATATGAAATTAGTTTTTATATTATTTTTGTATATTTAATATAAACTCTGTTTGGCAGAATAAATATGTTAATGCGCATTTTTACACATTTACAATTCTTTACAATTACAAGGTTACAGTTTGCAAATAAACAATATTAAAATTAAAGAATCGTTCATAGTTATTTTTTTCCAATTTTTTATTTTAAAAAATATGATTTCTATGGTAAAAAAACTAGACCATTTGCAAAAGCAGAATTTCAAGAAACAACTACTCTGTGGGGTTTGCTCCGACCAGCATTGAACTACACCTGAAAAATCTGTAGCAAAAAATTACGGTTAGCTGTCAGCCATGGAGGGTGTCTTATGGTAAACTGAAGAGAGTTAACCAGCAGAAACGGGTATGTTTGGTCACACCGCTGACAAGTAACTGTGACTGTTTGCTAAGTTGTTTCCTGAAATTCCGTTTTTTTGCAAATATTACCGACGGTGATGCAGGTCGGGTCTTCCAATAGTACCCACAATAAAGTGGGTTACTCTCTGTTTATGGCCATTTCTAGGCTCAGCATTGAGTAACTAGTGACTATACTTGACAACGTCTATCAATTGACCACTATTGTCGATCGACCATATTTATAGTTACGTGTGAACTCCAAGCGGGACCATAGCCGACCGAGAGTAACTACCACTGTTATCAAATTCGTAATAAAGTTCCATTTTTCTCATTTATCTTGCAAATTTGCAGGAAGAAATTTGCAATACTTAGTTTCACAAGATAAAACATGATCTTGCAAGGTTGGGCAAGAACAAGAAACTCTTGCCTTGTTTTGCAAGATAAGACAGGACTTTTTAAAATTTTGCAAGATTTCTTGTCTTAGCCAATATTATCTAAAATCATCATTTCAATTATCAAAATCAGTGATGTATTTCGTTGAAAATATTTGATTATGTGCCCGTAGTTACGCCACTGGCGACAGCCGAACCGTCATTGTTTGATAACACTGCACATTAATACTTCGGAAACACGGTTTACGAAATACACAAAAACAATTTTAAAAATATATTTTTTCAACTTTATGCAACGCATGTATAATTGCAAAGTAATTGTGAAATATTCGTAGGCCTTATGGCGAAAAAACCCGTAGCCCCATTGGAATCGTTCAAAAAAAATGGCACTTATTTATGAAACAAATCCCCGCTCCCTGCGGAGCCCATAGTCATTTCCTGCAAACACCCGCCGGCAATAAGCTGAAAGCCAAACGGTCACAAATTGCGTGACGCGTTTGTTTTATTCCGGTGCTTCATCATGATTGGCTCATTGCTCTGTCGACGGATAAATATGGCCGGGCCGGGCAGTGCTTTTGCACTTTCCCGATAATGCGAGTCCCATTTTTCCGCAGTCATATCTGCCGCCGGCCCCCGAATTAGGAGGATAGAGATGGACGGCTCGATAGGACGGTGCCCGCAGTCCATTTTAAAATAAACACGAGATATTCTCGTCTATGACGAATGGACCGGCAGTCGCCAAAAAAATGTTATCTGCTAGGGAGACTGGAAAAAACCTAGCGTTTTGTGAGCTCATTCTGTCGGAGAGGGCGCATATTTTCACCGGCGAATGTAATCCTAAAATAAAAACAATCGATCTCTGGCCATGGCACGGTTTTAAATAACTAAGAACAAATATCAACGTAAGTCTGTGCAGTGAAAGTATGAAGAAAATTTGTCAAGTAGTAAGACAAAAAAAGTATAGGAAAGTTTCCACTTGCTGTCATTGAAATAGCCACGACAAAGCTCGGCTTCAATCTGATAAAACAAATGAGCAATTTTAAAGCATCCAATCTACAATCCAGATCTATCGCCTCGCGATTTCTATATTTCTGAAGCACTTGATTTTAATGGAACGCGGAAATGCAAAATGCTGTGATGGAATTCTTCAATCACCCGTCACAAGAATTCTCTGAACAGACTGTACATAGGTTGGTGCCTTAATTGTGGTGAATATTCACTTATAATACCACAAGAGCTTAAAAAATGTCCAGGATTAATTTAGGCTCGTGTGATATTCGGTAAGAAAATTTCACACCCCAGTATAAATCAAACCTACATTTGAAATTAATTTGACTCGGCCAAGGTATTGTTGTTGTTGACATTATGTTGATTTTTCATTTTTATTTAAACGGTTCTGTCACAGTAGATGTCAATTACTAGTTCGAAGCGTATGTATGTTGAGTTTAACAGGTGTACGGAAATGTCGCGGTTTTATACAAGAAAATCAACAAGTTATTAGACAAGAAATTCATAACCTAATACCAGATAACACTAGAAAATCAAAAGCAAGTGTGTGGTGTGTGGAAATAATTTGTTGAATTTTGCAGGTATATCTATCATTTGTCGTTAAATAAAAAAATTACCAACTTTAGTTACATAAAATGCTAAAACTCTATCGTTCTTTGGCAATTTTAGGTCACTAAAAAGGTGGTAGAAATATATTTTTCACAAGTAACACGATATACACCGTATTTCGTATATAGATAAGATTTCAATGTGTAGATGATGTATGTTTAGCTTCTCAACTGTCAAAAAATCTGCACTTAATTATCGGCTCGCCGCGAAAGAATTTCCGGAAATTTGTCTGGTTGCCATGATAACGAGTCAAAATAAAGGCATCTTGTTGGTTTTAAAATAGAGGTGTGAAATTTTCTGAACAATTTTTTTATGAACCAACGATTGATCCAATTGATGGCATCCAGCATTTAGATAAAAAAAGAAAAACATACACACCGGAATGTTTTTGTTTCTATTTCTCATCCATAAAACACCTTCGCATTTACTTTTGCTTCTTATTTAATCACCTCAAATACACTCCCGCCTCTATCCCCTCCACCGGACTGGATCCCAAAGTGAAACTGAAAAGAGTCCACTTATTCCAGCTTTCCAAACACCGACCTGGCCTCTATAAACGTCTATGACTTTGTCCGTCCCCCAGGAGTCCGCGCGTTCAAAGAAATCGCCCTTGGAAGGCTGTTCCTCGAAAGCGAAAAGCGATTAATGCAAACAGTTTAATCCCATCGGCGGTATTCAAATATTTACACGGGATCCTCTCCGATCCTCGGGACGGGATCCCATTCAGCCGGTCGCCATAAACTTATTACCGCTCACGAAACACAGTCGATTCATTTCCGGCAACTCTCTGTCAACCGGAATTGGATTTCATTCGGATATAGGCATATGGATCGTTGGTTAATACCGCACTTTTCTAATATGCTTTTGATTCGCCCACTCACAATTTAATAATTTACCTACGATACCACAACATAAAGATATATTAGAATATCTGTAGACGGTGGAGAAACAGTTACGGCGAACAACGCAGAATTCCAAAATGTTAAGTTGGTTTGCAGGCTATTGTAGATGTTTATAGAACATTTTCTATAAGTACAATCTCTCCACAATTGATTGGAAAACCATATATCGGATCGGCGTGGCACCACAGCACGCTACGTTCGACCTTTGTTGAAACAAATATTTTTTAAACATGTCACGCAACGGCAACTTTCGATCAAACATACCTCGCGTGCAGCTGGATCGTATGCATAGGAATATGCTTCTTTCAAAAAATTACAGTCGACTCGGGGCTATTACTGTACATATTTTATTGGAGCACTTACAGGTGTACAGTACCTGAGGTTTGTAATCATGTGATTTATGTTTTCCGTAACAGAAATGAAAAGAGAAATTTGCAGTTTAATGTCATGTAACAAGTACCTTATATTATGCTTTAACTTGTTACCTAAGATGCTTGCTTCAGTATCAATTAAGATAATACAGCAATTTCACGATTTCCTATTCTTCTCAGCAACTATTGAATTTCCTTAAAATTGTAGATATTATAATTAGAAGACATTTATCTTTAGGTTTTACGTTTTCTAAGGGCAGATTGATAGATCATAAGAAATTCCGAAGGTTCGATAATATGTAGATTGGTATTTGATTCAAATCGTGAGAGATTCTCGCTATAGACAAGGATTCACCGAATTCAAATGAGGAGCTAACTGAATTCAGTTAGGCGGTCAATGATTCGGTAAACTTCCTATAAAACCACAACTTTAATGACGCACTCCACTATGAAAAGCATATATTAATGAAATCAACATAAATATTCAGCCAGCCGAGCTCAACCCTACGTTATAGTTCAGACACTTTACTTGAATCCAACGCCAGAACCACATGTAGTTGTCAACTCGGTTGAATATAATAGTTAATCGTTTTATTTATGACCGAACCCTCAGCTAAATCCGGGATCCTGCCGCACCCCATTCCTCGCTTCTATAGGATCGATTTCCAACTGTGTACACAGCCGATCTATCACAATTCCAACAAAACATTCATTTATTAACGCGATTCATTATGAGTCATTACAATTATTATGTATGCTTACCTGTATTATTTATTAGCTGCAGCTATTCTTTACCGCAAAAAAAGTATATAAAAGAAAGATACAATATTATCGTAATTTGTTATATTGGAAATAAACTTATTGGTTTGTTTTTGCAGTTCTCTTGGTGACAGGTTGTTTCCTTATTGTTGTTACCAAAATCTTCAAGTCGTTACCTACTTCTTTTCGTTCATCAGGAATTTTACTTTTGTCCAGGTCTATGGACTGACTTTATCTCTGTTGTTATTGCTTAGATTTGCAACTGTTTTTCAATTTCGCGCTAATGTGTTTTCCTGGTTGTCTAATGTATACCTTGGTGTACGTTGTATACACCAGGGCATATATTAGTGAAGTTGCTCTTGTAGTTAATTTTGGAAAGGCTGCTCTTATCTTTCTTAAGGCAGATGGTATTAGCATTAGGTTTTCTTAAGAAACAATAAAACTCATCAGTACATCCATGTATACAGGACAGATGTTATAAGTATCTTTCTGGTGTCTTGTTCAGTATTTCCGTGGATATATCTTTTCTATGGAAATTATTGTAATTCAGAAATGATCACTAATGGATTGACGATACCTGATACTTTCCAGGTTGAGTATTGAAATCATTATCACTCTGAGTAGCATTTAACTTCACAAGGACATCATTTTCTTCCAACTCCACAAAGAATCTGACGTCTGGATGTATTCAATTGATGAGACGTTTTCAGGTCAAGTCTAAACAGACGACATGACAACCAGCCTAGAAAATTGTTCAGATTTGTGCCACAACAGTGGCTTCAATTTTTATTCGTTTTCAGTTCTAGCTATATTAGTCCTTCTTGCATTTGGATCAACTAATTTTGATATAAATTTTGTTTTAATCCTGCTCTTAGCTGTGCTCCTTTTTACACTTCTTCAGCTTTTGAATCGTTGCTGTAGTTATTCTGTTCTGTTCTCGATCCTTGGACTTTAATAGACGCGCCATGGCACAACAAGAGTGATACAAACTCTCTATCTGCAAGTACATTAGTTTGTTTCGGAAGAGGCACAATTAAGCAATTTAACGGCACGAAACCCGCCAGTAATCAAGTCCGTCCGGCGTTATCCGGACTTACGTCGCCCTACCCCCACACATTAAACTTTACAGTTTAAGGTCATCCCGGGCGACTGTATTCGCCGCCGCTAATGCCCCCTAATGCCCTGTAAACTACGCACGCCGTAAGTTGTAAAGGAACAATTAGCTGGAACTGCATTAATTAATTTCCATGGCCGGCCTTTCGTCCCCATGAATATTTAGGAGATTTATGGCGGCGGCGTCGTCTTCGTGGCTTATCGTCACCACTCGGTTTGTGTTTCGCCGGCTTCTTGATTTCTCACTAATCCCCGGACTACCTTGCGGCGCGATTTGCAAGTCCCCTTATCGTCGTAAATCTACACACCGAAGGCTAGAGGAAGGCGTAACGTAAGGAACTCCTGATAAATACGTAATTCCGAGGAATTTTCGAACCGGTTTAAAATGCCATTATAATCTTTTTCTAATGGCCAGCCAGTTATTACATATTTATAAAGGGTTTACGACACTTGGATGTTAGATACGTGAAAACTTCAATTGATTAAAGAAAAATTATGGTATAGTTGCGGCAAGAATTCAGAAGACTTACGTGTACGAACAATAATGAACAATTCATTATATTTTCATAAACATATTTAAGAAACTGCAACTGAGAATAATAAAACTATATACTACACTAAATGTTTGCACTTCATATTGCACTAAATTGCAAAATATGATTGTTTTTAACACGAGCAAATGTCGAAAAATATGATAATGAAAACAATTTCCTAACGTCAGCCGTAACTCGTCTGAATTCTTGCCGCGACTATAAATAGTAACTTATTTGAACTCTATTTTATTAGTAAAATAGTTTACAAATATGGAATTCCAGGAAACAACTACTCTGCGGGCTAATGTCCCGACCAGCATTGAATTACACTTGGAAGCTAAAGTCACTCGTCAGCAGTCCACCAGACATATACCGATTTTGAACTTATTAGCTCTCCGGGTAACCGACGATAATCTTAGCTGTTTTAAGTCTGTCTAACCCGACAGTAGGGACCATGAGTACGCGGAGTATTACAGCTACCTCTAGCAGCCATTCACTGGACTGAAAAGCCACAGACACGAATCATTCTACATCGCAGTATAAACCATTGAAAACCAGAGACCTCCAGCACTGAATTTTCAATGTTTTAAATGGTTTCTACTGCGATGTAGAACGCTTCGTGTTCGCGGCTTGTTAGTCCGGCATGGAGTAGTAAATGACCGCTATAGGTAGCTATGCTATGCTGTATTTAGGCCATATTGCTTGCTTATTATTGTTACATATAGTATTGCACAGAGTTTTAAAAATATGTATATGTTATCATAGCTGCATCTGATACTTAATATCTAAAGCAATAATTATTATCGTCATTAATGCATATAAAAAAAATTAGAGTCCTAACACGGGTTTTTGTGGAACACCTAATATTAAAAATCACATACCCATCTACGCTGACATTTCGATATATCTAATGGCTACCATTAGGTTATATGACACTTAATAAAGCATTATATTGTGAATGAGAGTGGTTACTGAAAGAATTTCAACGTAATATTGAACATTTCTTTTTTACTATTATTAAAACGTGGAAGTCTCAGCATTTTCAGAGGTGCAATAAACCTCGGTGAGATATTTCGGAATTTACTCCACAATTCCTTAACACCGTATCCCGCTGGAGCTGGGGACCGCCGGAGCCGACTTGAGAGAGTGTCACGCTCACCGCAAACCGGATGGAGATAATTATATTTTATTGTCATATCTGATCTCTGAGGTTGAGATAACGTTCGGCTTTTAGTGCGATTCCGTTCGAGCTCCGGCCCTCATTATGCTCTCCCGGATACGTGGAAGGCGTGCTTAAGGATTGCTGGATAATCGCAATTTATTTTACGTCTTATTTTTCATTTGTATGAATAGTTCCGCCGGGGAAAACGGCCGAGCGTTACGTTTTAGTACCTGAAACGACCTTAATAAGGGATATTTCACGCGGCGAGCGCGCGCGCTACTGTTTTATTTTTGCCCCTGCGCGAGGAGAGCGCGCGGCACCCGCCGCCTCCGATGGGAGCGTGCATATGCAGTTAAAATCACTAGGATTATTTATAATACTTTTAACACGAACTTGCTCTTAGTATAATTCATGTTCTGTATAAAATAAGACGGATTTATTAAATAGTTTGATTCCAACAAGAACTACTACTTCACGCGGAAAGTCGTGTTAATCTTCCACATCACAAGCACCTTCTCGTAAACCGACAAACTGAAAAACTAAAATAAATGTAATAAAATGAAGCGATAACATAATCGGCTATCCTCGATTTTCGCAATTAACGTTGACCATTTGTTTTTGCCTGTCTGTCACCCTATTGGCATATCAAAGTACGTGTTGATCTAGATCAAATGTCGTTGAGTCTTTAGAATAATACGTCGTCATAGAATTTATAAAGTTATTTTCCAATGCAGTTACGATCTCGACCACTTCATTATTTCATACAGTTGATTTCAGAAAGTAAAAACAGAAATAAACGCATTTCTACAACTGACTAGAATAAAAAACAAATCCGTCTATTTATTTGGCTAATATTTATTTACTGTACAAGAAAACAAAGTATTAGATTTTAGCTCGAGGTTCTGTTTGTCTCTCGACGCGGCGCGAAGCGGAAGGAAACAAAACACCAAGATTTGAAATCTAATATTTTTACCCGTGTATAATACATAAGTTTTTTATGTGACAGGAAAAACAACGCTTTAATGTTGAAAAAAAATATATATGTTAGGAAAAAAAAATTGAGTTTTATACTGGTAGGCTGTTGTACATATAACGACATAGGACCTGCGTTGCTAAGGAAACTTTTAAAATAACCAAATATCTGTCAATTTAATTCTGTGAAGTTTGTGCTTGCGTTCTGTGATTGGGTTTAAAAAAGAGAGAACTTAACTTATTTTGAATATTCAAAGTTCAAAAATGGACATTTCTGATTCTGAGTTTTCTCTTACACCACCGGAATTAGTAGAAGCAGCAAAAGTACCATTACTAAAATTATTGTCAACTAAATGGCGGAAAATTTACGAAACTGCGTATTCAAGATTTACGGAATGGAAGTCAAAAAAGACATGCAGTTCTTTCTGGGAGACGGTATTATTGGCTTAAATTTCGGAATTGGCGCAACAACAAAAGTAATCAACAGTGTGATCGAAATATTCAATGATTAAAAGTACGTTATAATACATGTGGACATTTCATAATATTGGAAACTCATTATATTTTTGAAGCAAAATGGGAAAGGTTACATGCCCAAGAAATCTGCAATTTTTACAAGTGCACATATTAGTGATTTTTTTAAATAATGCTCCTAATGAAGTTTATTTAATGGACAAGGTTATTGTATTTGGGACTCCAGGAGCTTGTCGAATTTGTGAAATCAGCCAGGTAACATTAGAAGATATTGAAGATTCGGGAACGTTATTAATTGTGAAACTTAAGCAAACAAAGAATGATGTAAACAAAAAATTTATAGTTACTGAAAAATATATTAAATTTACAGAATGTACATAGCCCTTTGTCCAGCAGCAGCAAAGGATCGTAGCCTGTTTATGCACATCGCAATAGAAAATGTATCGATAAGGTTGTTGGTAAAAATTAATTTTATAAGATACCTGAAACAGTAGCCAATTTTCTTCTACTTGAAAATGGTGAGTCATATACGGATCATGCATTTCGAGGATCGTCTGCTACACTTGTAGTTGAATCTGAAGACGACTTGATGACGCTAAAGAAACATGGTGGTTGGAAATCATCAACGCTCGCTGAAGGGTATGTTGATGAATCGGTGGCGCAGATAACAGAAATATCTGATAAAGTGTTTAGAACGTGTGACAGTGCAATTAGTAAGACCCAATTGCGACCAGAGCCATCAACAGAAGTTTTGCCCATGGCAGAAAATATTATTTCATCATAAGAAAATTCCACTGTAGCAGACATTCCCAATCGTTCGACGAACATGTTCTTCATACAATGCACATTTAACAGCTGTACTTAATAAAATATTCTAAAATTAAATCTCTTGTGTTCTTATGTATACAAAAAGTAAAAATTGATTTCATTTTCATGAATAATATTTAAAATACGAGTAGTCAAGTTTCCTAGAAACAGTGCCTTATCACCGGTACGTTTTGCATAACAGTAACCCATTCCAGGTGGCAAAACTGTGGAGTCAGGCCCTGCGCTTCGCCGTCGCAAATTGCGCAGGTAATTAGATTCTCCCCGACAAAAACGTAAATGGAAAATCTGCCCGGTCGGTGATCCGCGCCCGCCTAGGCAAAATAGAAACAGCCCTGGAAATTAGACGTGCCGAATTTAATTAAAGTTCCGCAATTTCAGCGGTGACAAAGTGATTTTTTTTAATAATCTGGTTCGGCTACCTTGGCCGGAGTTCGGTAATTGGAAAAGAAAAACGTACGCGAGCACCACGTCGACGCTGAAACTGTGCTAAGGTAATTGCTCTCCGCGGAATTAGCTCAGATTTTTCTGCACCGAAACGAGGTAGTTACCAAAGAATCTCTACGCGGTATCAATTATAATAATTACATAGCTAGTAATAATAACAATAAAGCCCTTTATTGTGACTGAATACCAGAAATCAATTAAAATACGAGAAAAGTTGTTAGCCACCTGTTCTATCAAACAACCCTTTATTTGCAACTATTAAAGACAAATCATCAACATAGTTAAATCATGAATGTGATATAGGTATTCGGTTATTCGTTGACCCTGCACATATAGCAGGTTAACATAGACCTTAAACTAACATATTGTGTTTATAAAATTATTTTCCATTGCAGTTGCGCTCTCTGTCACTCTGTTATCTTTATACAATCGTTATCTATATTTTATAGCTTATTTAAAAAGGTAGCAACAGGCAATGCTGACAGACGCCGATATAACTGTGATGGTATCAATAATTGCACTTAATATAATAGTCACAATTTTTAATAGTCTCACATTTATGTGATATTCATTTTAGCACTTTCAATCAGATGGTTGAAGCTATTGGTCTTAGATATGTTGATATATTTTTCGGAATTCTATATTTTAATGTGACATATTTAAAGAGCCTAAGGTCTTGTTCTCTTGGACGCGAAATTCGCCCGAATTATTTAATCGAAGAAGTCTCAACGTTTAGTGAATTTTGCTAAC
Organism: Monochamus alternatus; assembly: GCA_037114965.1. NCBI lineage: Eukaryota > Metazoa > Arthropoda > Insecta > Coleoptera > Cerambycidae > Monochamus > Monochamus alternatus. The sequence continues at coordinate 20,645,132 of CM073428.1, forward strand.
TGCAACATTTTCTATCATTTCCTTCATAAAACTGTTATTGACTGTCATGGTAAATTGACAGAACCTCAAGTTAAACTTACCAACCCCAAAAAAATAATTAAATTAGCGATAATATTTCTGTATTGCGAAATTCACGGAAATTTGACACTTTTCCGACATTAATTTAAATCAAAATCTGCGAAAATCGCGAGAATTTTTGCGAATTTCAGTCCATGAGGACAACCCTTAATGCGTACTGTTCTTATGTAGTTGGAGCAAAAATTCAGACGATCTACGTCACGGAGCTGCCGGCACCAATTGTTTTTATTGTCAACATAATTTTCGATAGTTTGTCACGTTAAAAACGATAATATTTTGTAATTTAGTGCAATATATAGTACAAATATTTAGTGTAGTATATAGTTTTGTTATTCTCAGTTCCAGTTTTTTTTAATATTTAGATGATAATATGAGAAATTATTAATAATTTGTTCGTATGACGTAAGTCGTTTGAACTCTTGCCGGAACTATATTATTTGTTTATAGAACAATATAATTTTTTGTTTATTTGTGTATTTTTTTCTTAAATAAAATAGTAATTTTTCAAAAGTGTTTTCAAAACACGTTTGTTTACTATTCTAACTATATTTTAACATTTATTGCCTATAAATAAAAATAAAAATAATATGCATCTTCATACATTCTGATACATAGAATTGTATTGGTTATATCGTTTTCTGATGCAATTTATTGCTGTTTCTTGGATATTCTTTGAAAATACTCAGATGGTATACCCGCGTCAAGAATTCAGACGTCTTACGTCACGGCTGACGTTACACATTTGTTTTTATTGTCAACGTAATTTTCGATATTTGGTCGCGTTAAAAACAATCATTTTTTGCAATTTAGTGCAATATATAATGCAAACTTTTAGTGTACTATATAGTTTTATTACTATCACTTGCAGTTTCTTAAACGATTTCATCGCCGTTTTCAAAAATTTTTGAGTACTCCTTCTTGGACAGACTTATATCGTTCATTAATAAGCATAGAATTATAATAGAACATCAGCATGGTTTCAAATCGGGAAAATCAACTAGTAGCGCCATTCATTCATTTTATGAGACTGTTTTAAAGTCTGTGGAAGCAGGGGAGTGCCCTGCTGGGATCTTTTGCGATCTTAGCAGGGCTTTCGGCTGCGTCGATCACAGCATATTACTTAGAAAATTATCATATTATGGATTACGAGGTATTGCATTGAATTGGATAAGTTTATTTTTGAATGGCCGGAGACAATATGTTAGCCTTAAGCATAGAGATTCTTTGAGTGTTCAATATGTAAATTCAGAAATACAAAGATTAACCATGGGTGTTCCACAGGGTTATGTACTGGGTCCTGGGCTGTTTATTTTATACATTAATGACATAAACACCATTGCTTCTAATATTCATTTTACTATATATGCCGATGATACTTCCCTTTTAATTTCTGATAAATCTTCCTACGACTTAGAAGCAAAATGTAATATTTTACTTAATAAATTATATACATGGTTCTGTAATAATAACTTATGTTTTAATGTGACAAAGACTCATGCGGTTTTATTTCAAAATCGCCAACGGACAGATATAGAACTGAATGTTGATATAAATGGCCAATTAATAATGAGACTTCTGTAAAATTTTTAGGAATTGAATTTGACAGCAATTTGTCCTGGAAATCACATTGTTCAAATCTTTGTTCTAAACTGAATTCAATATGTTATTTATTCCGAAATTTGCGTACGGTGCTTGTAACTCCGCAGCTTATAAATCTGTATCATGCATAGGTGGGCAGTAGAATAATGTATGGTGTCTGTTTCTGGGGCGGGTCCACTATGTCTTCTGATGTATTTATATGCCAAAAAAAGATTCTAAGATGCATGTTTCAAGTTCACATTCATGTAGAGATATTTTTAAAAAATATTTTATTTTAACTTTACCTGGACTTTTTATATTTGAATTGTGTAATTATATTTTCAGTAACAGATCTAAATTTCATACCAATAAGGAAATTCACCATATTAATACTCGTCAAAAAAATGAATATCATATACCGTTTATGAGATTAAAGCTTACCATGAATTCACCAAACTGTCTGGGCCTTAAGCTATATAATAAATTACCTATTGATATAAAGACTTGCTGTACACTTGAACGTTTTAAAAAAAGACTAAAATCGTACCTAATTGATATGTGTCCGTATTCGTTAAATGAATATTTCAAGGTTTAAAATTGCGATTTTTGTTTTTCTATTATGTGATTTTGTATGATTTAGTGTGTTGTTTATTTATTTACTTTAATTTAGAATCTAAGTTTATGTATTGACCATTTCTTATACAGTGTAAAACTGTCCATTAGAAAAATAAACAAACAAACAAATATTTTGATAAAAATATGATAAATTATTCATACATAAGTCGTCTGAATTCTTGTCGCAAGTATATGAAATAACATTCCCGTTGTTTGCTCAACCTTGTATAATTAAGCTATTAAATATATAAAATCATTTGCTTTTGTATAGAACACTATTTCAACAATACGGACAATAATATAACAATTATCTACGAGAATATAAAATCTCTGTTTCACAGCTACTATAGTGACATCAAAAATGTATTTTTTAAATCTTGTAGGTATAGACAAAATATTGGAAAACGCTGTTTAAATTTGTCGTTGAAGGTCTCGTCGTTTATTGGGCTAAAAGCAAAAGGTAGAAGAGTTCTATAAGTAAGTCATCCATTTGTCAGCTGACATAGCTGTCCTGATGACAACATTTTTGAACATGCCCAAATCACAAATCCGTAAAGTAATTGAAAAGGCACCTCCGCAATGTTTTAATGCTGTTATTTCAGTTGAATTAAAACTTTATAATGCAACATTATTCAGTAATACTCGTAATAGCAGATGCCTAAAACTGAATAATGATAAAAAAAATCATTTAAATCAATTTATTTTATTTGTAAGGACTAAAGCGTCCACTCGACAGAAATCCTTTATTTCTGCCTCAGCTGGTAAAGTGGCAAACTTCCCGCATCCCTTTTTCTTCGACGGCCGGGTAACAATGCTTCGCCGGACTAGTTCTTCTTTTCGTTGTTATACGCGACCCGGGCGGCGTAAAGTTGAGCGGCGCCCACCGCAGGTAAATTTTCGCTCTTCGCCTAGTATTTCCAGCCCGCCGCAGACTACTCAGAATAATTACCTTCCGGAAATGTTGGTTAATTGAATAAACAGAGCAGGAGACTGTGTACGCATAGAATCATAATTAATATTTGTCTTTTCGGTTTGTTTTTATTTAGCTACTTGTCTTGTTTTGAATTCAATTACCAAAATTGAGAAGACTATAATAGGGTTTTTAGAATAGTAGAGTGATTCATGTTATATAAACTTGCTCATCATTTAAAGCAGTCAATAAAAATAAACACGAGGTGTGGCAATTAAGTTCTGGGAATTTGTCAATTAAAAAACAAGCAAATTAAATTTCGCCAAAATTTTATTATCGACCTTCACAATAGTCTCCCTATAACTCTACACAACGATTCCATCGTTGCTCCCACGATTGGAAGCACCCTTGGTAATCCTCCGCAGTTAACCCCTTTAGCACAACGGTTACAGCTTCTTTGATCTCCTGTACGCCGCTATGATGAGTTCCCTTGAGGTGAGACTTCATCTTGAAGAATAAAAAAAATTGCTGGGTGCAATATTGGGGCTATAGGGTGGGTGCGGCAACGTTGGAATGCCTTTTTTGCCAAAAACTCTGGCACAATGAACGAGGAATGGACTGGCACGTTGTCGTGGTGCAAGATCCAGTCGTTCTCCGCGAGTTCGGCTGGTACACGGAAAACGGGGGCCCGCAGCCGTTCCAGGACGCCAACATAGAACTGTCCAGTCACTGTTTGGCCGACAGGCACATATTCACGATGAATGATGCAGTGGATATTGAAAAAAGCATTGCCTTCAGTCGTGACTTGGACATCCTCGCTTTCGTTGGCCGCTCTCCACCCTTTTCCACCCACTGTTAACTTTGTTTACGGGTCTCGGGGTCATACTCAAATATCCAGGCCTCATCTCCAGTGACTACCCGACTCATCAGCGTCAGTTTATGTATAATAATAATAATAATAATAATATCTCTACCCCTCATTCTAATCACAGGGATTAGCCCAGAAGTCGGAGACTTGTGCGGGAGAGCGGGCGGCATATTATTATTAAGCAGGCCGCATTTGCGCCCAGGAACGACTTACGTTGGTAGGCCCTAACCACTATTCAGTGCAGGAATGAGGGAAACCTGGAAAACCTCATTAATTAGGGGGGTAGTCAAATATCAACCGGTATCAATCTCTCACATTGACCCAAGCTAACATTATTCCACCCTACCAGACCCGCAGAGAGGGTGCCAATCCTCTCCACGAATATAGCTTATATACGGTCTACCGGCAGCTGGGCTCGAACCAACTCCGATCTAGTCACCTCGATTCAAGTACTGACGCCTTAAACCGCGCGACCACTGACCGATGATCATGATCATTTTAATAAAATTCTAAAAAATAAGCCACCGTACTTTTCGTCTTTTATGAAATATTGATTCAACTGCTTCGTTTTTCAGGATCCATTTAAGTAAAGTCCTGCGATGCAAATAGTTCTTAGATTGTAGGTAAAATTTCTAGGAAAATAAATCCAAATAGCGATGATGTTAATTTGTTGCGCTATATAAAAATAATACCGACAGAGGTGAATTTTTTACTAGATTAATATGCATCAATGTCTACTTTGTAAAATTAATTTTCACCCAAACTCGTTTCAGTGTAGTGCTAAACCAAAGTATGAAATATTGTTGCAGAATTTAATTAATTTGTGCATTAATTATAATCATTCAGAATACATGAGGTGAGCACTTTAATGAAAACATAAAACCCCATAAATCTAAATAAAATATCATTTAATACGTAGAGATTTCATGTTAATTGCAATTTTTGTAGACCATAAACTTTAAAGTGTCTTGCAGCACTTGATTTAACTTAATATAACTACTCCAATGGTTAGAATTATACAAAGTGGGTATACTTTTCTTGCTTCAAATTTTTAATTCATGCAAAATGTAACACGATTTTACTGATATTAGAAAAAAATATCGTAAAGCAATAAACGTGAATTTTAAAAGAACACTTGAGAAACTTGTTGCTGGCGAGTACGAGGAACCGAAGTACTAAATGTATGCTAGTAACGCCTTTAGAGGCGATAAAATTTACATGCGAAATGCAAATAAATATTCTTCCGGCAATGGAGTTGTTTTAAAATAAAACCGACCAGTCGTTGACATGTGGTTGAACTGTGGGCTATTTGGAAACTAAATGTACACCAATAGATGTGGCTTACACTCGTTCCACCGCATATAATTTCGTTGAAATCAAATATGTGAAGCTTTTATATTTACATCTCACAAAATATTTACCATAAGCATTAATAGCTGACTATATTTTGTCAAGTTGAATTAATTTCTATGATTGTGTATGCAAGTATCTACTTAAAGTTAAAAATCGCGCTGTTTATTTATATGTAAAATGTGATTGTCATTCTTTCTTGACCTAAATCCAACAATCAAGTATTTCATGAAAAGTTTAGAACAAAATAAAAAATAAGGGGACACTAGTAAGGACCTCTTAAAATAGTGTCTTTGAAACATATTTAGCTCTTTTAGTTCACCAAGGGCGGGTAAAGCTTACCAACTTAATGCCTAAATTTTAATACTCTGTATAATAAAGACTTTAAAATAATAAATATAGGTAACTTCAACCTTAGACTAAAAAAGGTACTTTAAGGTCGATGAAATGAACCGTTTACGAAAAAAGTTCGGCCTATGTTCGTGTTGAACCCTCTTATGAAGTTTTTCAATAAGGTCGCTAAGATGTCTCCTGGGCACCAATGGGTTTTTTAAATTTTGTATTTTTTCGGATTAAACACCTTAAAATCAAACTTTCCTGTTGTTTGAATGACTTTCGTATCGCACTTTGCTGTCGAGAAAAAAAAAACAGAAATCATGGCCTTTTTTATTAAAAATAAAACATGAATTCGTTTATTATTATTTTCCTCGTATACGATTCATTTTATCGACAATAAACAAGAGTGCCTTTTTAGTCTAAGATTGAAACTACCTAGATTTATTACTTTAAATCATACAGGGTGTTAAAAATTTAGGCATTAAGTTGTAAACCTTAGCCCGCCCCTGGTAAACTGAAAAAGCTAAATATGTTTCAAGGACACTATTTTAAGAGGTCTTTACTAGTGTCCATTACATTAAATTTGTATTAAATTATATTAAGTACTTTAAAAATTATTCAAGAAAAACCGATTTCCAGCGGCGTCCTTCAGGGACACATATTTGCGTTGGGGAAAAAATTATAGGAACTTGGCATCTTTTTTTTTCATGTTCTGTCTGCACCCGAGAGATTTTCCATATTTTCCCGGACATCCTGTATATCTTATTACTGCCCATGGCTTCCCAAAATAAGCACATTTCATCAAAAATAACATTTTCTCGAGAAGTGAAAAAAATACAAGTACGCGGTATGCTAGCCGAGAACACACTGTATGACATCATATGGTAAGAATGTTGGGAAAGTTCATGTAAATGAGCTTAATACCGCTAACATACAGTAAAGAGCTATAATTTTTACAGTGAATACTAATCGGCTTTTAATGAACCTCCTAAAACAAAATCAAGTATCACCATGCGACATCATAAAATTCATTAGCAGCGGCTATATCCAAGAAACAGCCCCCTGCTCGTTCGTTGGCACCCTTATTATTTATGACGGTAATTCCGTCTGGAAATCCTACGTTTACCGAGGTTTGGAATTCCTACGCCTATTAGTCGTATTCGTGTGAGGACCGAATTGATGAATATTCAGAATTAATGTTTTAATACAGAACGCAATTCGTTTATAAAGGTCGCTCCAGTGAAAGGCCGGAGACGATTCAGGAGTTGCTCGCGAAATAGAGAGATATTAATTAGGGTTAATCAGTTTGAATGAGGGTCGAACCGATAGGGCGAAATAATCATCGACATTAAACGGTCCCATTTACAGGCCACTCGTTTAGGTCAAAGGCTCTTAAATAACACTCTTCAAAAATAAACGCTTGTATCTAGATGACCAGATGCGGACCGAGATACAAGGTGGGGCCTCTAAATTAAAGGAATATTTATTATTTAATAATAATACAGTACAAAATGCACACAAATTTTTCGGGCAATCTAAGCAAATGTTCGTTTTCTGTGAATGCAATTTAAATTTTCATGATTGTTGAAACTTCATAATAAAAATCCTACAGATCACAAACATATGCATATGACGCGTAGCAGATGCAATACTACAGATCTCTGTGTCAGTATAGAGAATACACAAAATGAAATTTGTAAAAATTATTGTTTGATTTATCGTGTTACTGCCAATAATGTCAGTACCCTGTAATAAATCTATTGATAGGTTTAGAAACTCACTCATTTTTATATGAACCATAATAAAACAAATGATACTAACGTAATTTCAAAATATTTGACTCCTTTTGAAATACAGCACCGTTCTCCATTTGTACTAGGATCGTCTTCTATAGTCACATATGAACTATATTTATCTGTTCCCACAGATGTTTTTGCTAGCAGAAACCTTTTAGCGGCAACGTCGTCTGATCCCCGCCCACCCCTTGATAAGCCATAAACCGCTTCCAAAGGATCTAATCCTGTTACTAGCCTGAATGCGTTTTCACTACATAAAAGTTTGTCAACGGTAAACGTCTGCGAGGTCTTGAGAGCATGAATATTTTACGACGTTTTCGGTGATTTTGGCGTCTAGACCCAAGCTAGACGATGCAAGCCAAAACAGCGCTCAAATACAGACGTTTTGTACTAAATATTAACTGAATTTATAAGTGAACAGTAGTGTCATATTATGGATTCTGAAGTTACTTTTTGTAAACCGTAAATTTGCCGCTGGTAATTTTTAAATATTCATCCGCAATGAAAAGTTTCGGATCGTTACCGATATTTCGAAGCGCTGATAATCGTGGCTTTGCTTGAAAGGAGGTTTTCGATTCCACTCCAATTCCCGAATGGAAATGGAACTTTAATATCTGTTAAAAATTAATTTCTGAGCATCGCTGCACCTATTTGGGTTGCATCTTTCTCCGAGAAGGATACTTGTATGCCCCAATTTGAATTGAACATCATGCAAACTGGGAAGCAAACTTTTCTGCCGTAATTAATAGAGCTACGCTAACTTCCCTGCATTTAATTAAAATAAAAATAGAGTAATACATACTGAACTACTTCATCTGCTTCTTGTATTTAATCAACTATTGGGAATTTCCGGCGTCAGCAAAGGCGCAGGACACGTTAAGAAGATTGAAAAGTTAACGTATTTAAAAGTCCACGGGAGCTTCTCCAGAATTAACTTTTTAGAAACTTTTTAATTATCTAATACTTGCTAATACAGACGCAAATTTTAATTACTAAATAATATAATTTTCTTGTCATACAAGTTAGATATAGAAACAATTGTTTTCGCAAGAGACGGACTACCTTTTCCAAGACATAAAATATCTTCTTTATTTAAATTAATAAAAACATGTAAAAAATACAGAGAAATAAATCTATACTTTGGTATTATTTTGGTAAAGTTTAAAACCAGAAACATGTACCTTCAAAACTGAAACTCTAAATTGATGCATCTATCCTACTTGATCTAGGTGAGGCGGACCACCACAGTAGAAGAGATGGTCTTCGGATCCTATTACTTTTTCTTTGTTGCACTGGTACTCCACATTTAACAAACGTTATTATAGGATGTGCAACCCTTCATATAACTATTTCGATCACAATAATCCAATCATATTTTACTTTTATTTAGATAGTCTTTATTACATCCAACGCATCCATTCTTGAAATGACTAAAATATTCATAAGCAACTTTCCTTAATAACATATCTTTGTATTGTTAAAAACAAAGGTAGTTTATTCTTGAACCATTTTTATATTTACCGATTTTCTGATAACCCTGTGCACGCAACATGACAGGTCTCCATGTCAATCATATTTTAAAGACAAGCAAAAATTTTAATTAAGAATGCCTTCCGAAAATGAAAAAAAATATATTTTTTCTCTTACACTCTGACCGTGGACATACTGTATATCGTGAATTCCTATTATGCTCGTAACCTTACAGATTCAGATATAATGGTTCAGTACTTGAGGATCGCATGCAACCTCTAAAAGGAGGTGAGGTACCTAATTTTGCTTGGGGTAGAATGCTAGAAGCCCTATATTGTCTAAAGCCTGTGTTTACATATTTTATTAAATCGAGAAAATTGGCAGTGTAATGCGTAATACAGATTTAAAGACATCCTTAAATAATTCAAAACATAACCTTGTTATAATTGCCTCATAAAATCCTCTATAACAAAAAGTTTCCTACATACTTTTATGAGTTTAGTTATCGGTTTTCTGATTCTCAATTAAATTTTTCTCTGCTTATAGAATTTCCGATCTACGAGAACTGACAGGAAGGGAGGATACAGGGAAATATCAGACTTTCTTTACGTGATCTTCCTTCAGGCTGTGGGCTCGTGTTCCATGGAACACACGGAACATCGGTTGCTACGGTGTTGTTCAGTGAATCCATTACATGAAACGTATAATGTTCGTGTTCATGTTACTAAGGTTACACGTTATGAAAGCACAACTTTTTTAAAAGGTTTAAAGTCGTAGGTAATACACGTCTACGTCTTATGTGTATTTATTGAGGAAGAACAAGTTACAATCTAAGAATTGCGAATAGTTCTAAGGGTGGAATACTAACAATATTTAGTATTAAATATAAATATATTAAGTGTCGAGTACCAGCTGGTCCCGCCAAGTCAATAAATAACGAAGATAAGAGCAATACGGGGGAAAATGAATAAAACAACTCGGATAAACTTCAGACTAATGTGCTGCCGTCTCGCGCTCCACATGAAAACAAGATTAAACTTGTTTTATTAAGAAAATTTTATGAAAAAAGGGCGGTACTCATCACTTCCGCGCGACTATAAATTTTTCACAGCCTGTCAGGAAACAAGAAATTATTTTCGCCCACTTAAGCTTCGAATTCATTTCGTTTCTGAATTTCACTTTGAGGGAATACGGCCATCGGTATAGTTCACGGGCCAAAACCACGAGCAAATGAACGTCTTCAATAATTATCAATAAAACCTCGTATATAGATTATTATAATTAAGTTACGTTTGAAATTTTCTTCGTAGAGTGTCACAGCATATTCTACTACTATATTTTTATGCAAACGTACTAATTTTCGTCTCCTTCCATTAATTATCTCTATACATAAGGTTAGGCCCGTGAGACTCCCGAAGACCGCGCAATATGGAAAACATCCTGCAAGGATTAATGTAATCTACGAATTCAAGGTGGTAAGTTTTCCAACTGACAAAACTTATTATTACTGAAGCGTCGAGCGGAAACGTCGGTGTTCCATTTCGGTAATTATTTAAGCATTGTACCCCGCCAAATAAACTAACATTCATTATGCTTCTACGGTATTTCTTAACTACAGTTGGCAATTTGGAGAATTGGACAGGAAACGTTTAGTTGTTTAGGGATTAATCATAACAAATGTCGGATAATTTCGACAAGAAAATTCGCGTGTTCACTTAAAGTAGAACTGTTTTATTGTTATTTTTCTACAAACGTATTCGATAAGTGGCTAAAAATGATCAAAGTTTTAGTTATTTATAATGAAACTATTATAAATGTAGAACCAGCGCTAAATGTTTTTTAATATACATAGTGTATTTTAAGAGTGTTAATAAACCAGCGGCTTAAACTTACTGGGTTTTAAAAGAGCGGGAGTTATTGTTTTTAAAAATTATCACATCTTTTCAATTATATCAAAAATCACACAAAAAAATTTAATCTGTACTTTTGTGTATTAATAAGTTGCTTCACGTAGATCGACGGAACGAAATGATATAACTAATAGAAAAACTGCACGATTTTTCCAAATACGTGCAGAAGAAGGAATGTATTATTGTAACCGAAATGACGTTTGTCCTAAATAATTTCGTGGCAAAATAAGCCTAAAAATGATATTTAAAAATTTAGTCTGGTCACGCCCCCTCAAAACGGTCGCCGCCACAGCGTAGACCTGTGACGTCAGACGCCGTTCCCATGTGTATACCTAAATTCAGCAGTGCGATTGAGTTCATATACAGGGTCGGAAAACGCTGATGGTCTATCTGAGTTTACATGAGAGCGACAAAGTAAAGTATAGAAATCCGTGCGATAGACAAGAATGACTATATTGACGACGTTTTATAAATTAGAATAACATCTGAGCAGTCGCTCCCACTTCTAACCGAGCGAAAATGGCGATTGGTCGTTGAGATATAAGTGGGAATGGATTTTATTTGTTGAATGACGAAACGAGCGGCGACTATTTAGATTTTAAAACGTCGTCAATATAGTCATCCTTGTCTATCGCACGGATTTCTATACTTTACTTTGTTGCTCTCATGTAAACTCGGATAGACCATCAGCGTTTTCCGAACCTGTATGTATACGACTTCCATGCCCTCGAACAACGCAGAACTTACGTTTAGAAGAGTTGATTTGTCATTTGTGATATTAGTTATTAGGTTCTATAATGTTAAATTAGACATTGGTGCTGAATAAAGTTGCAAAATAGCCTCGTAAAATGGTCACAGAAAGTACTCTTCAAAGTTGTTCCTATCATTTACATGAAGTAGAATGTTATTTGAGACATTTATAAAATTTTGCTATCTGACTTCATTACATTATATTACCTGTTTTTATTCTGAAGACATAATAAACAAAAGTGATACGGTTTTTTTAAATGTTTAAGGAGAAATTAAACCAGTAGTAACTATCAATAAAACATTAATAGAAAATGTTAAATATCGTTATTCATTACCTTTAAGTTCACCACATCACCACTAGTAATTATGACATTACCTACATAGTATTTACTACGTACCTATGACCCACAAATGCCACCTACACCTGCATCCACGGAAACAAACCGCGCTGAACGGCGTGTAAAGTCACACCAATGATATCGCGTTTCTGTCCACGTGGTTTTGTTTACATTCTATGGTAATATGATTATTGCACATGTTCTGACCTTTCAATATGTTTGCAAGATTACCCTGTAAAACATTTCAAACCAATATAAAATTCATGCAACTTCTCCATTAAAAGATAATTAGGTGTATTTTTACGTAAATCACCGAAAAATTCCGAGGTTTCAGAAACATGTATAGGCGTAGTTAATTTATTTATATTTGATTGTATAAAATATTTTATTAAAGCTTTTAACATAAACGAGTACAATATACGTAATTACTATTGTTTGGGATGATTTTCGTGGACTGTATTTTTTGTTGTAATAAAATGATAATACCACACTTAAACTACTTTATTTAGGAACTGTAATGTGAAATATAACATGCGTCCGTATGACTACAATACTCCTTGTCTACTACTGAATTGAGCATGGGCTCCCTATGTTCTCGTCGCCGAGAGAGGGCGCTATTCGCCAGTGGCGGAACAATATAAAATATACAAAATGGCTCAGACGTTTAAACATGCCGCCGGCCTTGAAATACAATAGGATTTCAACAATACAAAATATTGATTAACAAAATATAAATGTGATTGCAGATACAAAAACAGAACATAAATATTCTTAATTCTTGAGGTCAATAAAGGATTTCTTTCACTACACTTCACTGATTACCTTCAAAGGGTAACAGACAGATCTTTGACAGACCACGTTTCACCTCACTAGTTTGAGTTTTCACGGTCACTACACGAGTTAAACCATCTGGTCCTGGGTGAAGTGCTGTCACGCGTCCCATCATCCATTGAAGTGGTGGCAAGTTGTCTTCCCGAAGCAGGACCAAGGAACCGATTTGTAGATCCTGTTGTGTTTGTTTCCATTTGTACCGGTGCTGTAGCTCGACTAAGTATTCCTTAGACCATCTCGACCAGAATTGTTGTTGTAGTCGCTGCAAGTACTGGAATCTGGACAGTCTGTTGGTTACATCTTCAATGATTGGATCAGGAACGGAAGTTAACCTTCTTCCAATGAGAAAATGTCCTGGAGTGAGTACGTCCAGGTCTTGAGGATTTTCGGAAATAGGTGTTAAGGGTCGGGAATTTAATATGGATTCGATTTGAGCCAATACGGTAACTAGTTCCTCATACGTTAGATAAGCGTTGCCTATTATGCGTTTTAAATGATTTTTAACTGTTTTAATGTTGGCTTCCCAAATGCCACCGAAATTAGGCGTCCTTGGAGGAATAAAATGCCATGTCGTATAATTACTAGACAAATGGTCGGCTATATTGTTTTTGCAGACATCCAATAATTGATACAATTCCTTGATTTCTCGATTAGCACCAACGAAATTGGTGGCATTGTCGGAGTATATATTTTTCGGATTACCACGCCTCGCAGTAAAACGTCTCAAAGTTGCTATAAAGGCTTTTGACGTCAAATCCGTTACCGCATCTATGTGAACCGCCTTGGTACTTAAGCATACGAACAAGCATATGTACGCCTTGATCAATTTATATCCCCGTGATTTTTTGTCCCTTATCATTATAGGTCCAGCGTAATCTACTCCTGTATTATAGAACGGTGGAGATTGCGTGATGCGTGCTGCAGGAAGATTACCCATTAATTGTTCTACAATTTTCGGTTTTACCTTAAAACATTGCACACAAGTACGTATAATTTGCTTACATAAACTGCGACCACGAATGGGCCAAAATTGTTCCCTTGCGGTAGCTAAAAGTTGTTGTGCACCACAATGACCTAAACGAAAATGTTCATTTTGCATTATTAATTTTGTTAGCTTATGCTTGTGTGGCAATATTATTGGATGTGTCTTATCATAAGTCAAATTTGCTTGTTGTAATCGACCGCCTACACGCAATAACTTATTACTATCAAAAAAGGCGTTTAATGATAAGATTTTACTTTTTCCATGCAATTTACCATTTTTTAATAAGTGTTCATAATCTGAATGCAAATGATCTCGTTGTGATAGTCTTATTAAAACGTTTCGTGCTTTGTGTAATTCATTAGGTGTAAGTGATCCAACTATTCTCTCTGGTTTAGGTAACTTGCAATTGTTAAAAAATCGAAATATGTATGCAGTAACTCGTAGTAATTTAGTAAAAGTAGAATATTTAGAAAAGATGTCAAATTCCTTTTGATTTACAACCAAATTTACTGCATTTTTGCGTACGTCTGGCAATTCTACTATATTCTGGAAATTAAAATTCGACTCTGGCCATAAAGTTTCATCATCAGCTAACCAAGCAGGTCCCTCAAACCAAAGTTTTGAATTAACTAATTCGTTTACAACCATACCGCGGCTGATTAAATCTGCAGGGTTGTCTGCTGATTTTACGTGATGCCAACTGTTTTTATCTGTAAGAGACTGAATTTCCCCCACTCTGTTTGCTACAAATGTTTTCCATCGGTGAGGTGATCCTTTGATCCAACACAGCGTAATAGTTGAGTCACTCCAAAGAAAAACATTTTTGAATTTAATGTCTAACGATTCTATAACCTTTTGGAATAAATTTGCTAGTAATTGCGCCGCGCACAATTCCAATCTAGGTAGACTGACATTTTTCATCGGTGCAACTCGCGATTTTGAGCATAGCAATTTTATGATATAACTACTAGATACTGTTTTTGTTCTTACGTAAATACAAGCACCAAAGGCTTTCTCGCTAGCATCCGAAAATCCGTGAAGTTCATAAAAAATTGCATTTGAATGTGTTACATGTCTAGGTATATTTAATTCCACTAAATCCGTTAGTTGATTTCTAAATTGCAACCAATTTTGTTCTATTTCGTTGGGAACCGATTCATCCCACGTAACGTTAATTTGCCATAACCGTTGTATTAAAAGTTTTGCTACTATTATCACCGGTGCTAAAAAACCCAATGGGTCAAAGATTTGTGACATTTCCGACAATATGATGCGTTTAGTAATAATAGTCCAATTTTTGTTTAAGTTTACCGAAAACTTGATAACGTCCGCGTTTGAATCCCAGTAAATTCCTAATGTTTTACTAGTTTGATTATTACTTAAATTTATAACACTCGAATCCAGTTGTTTGTTTGAAAGTTTAAATTCATTAACCAGTCTAGGTACATTTGTTTGCCATTTACGTAATTCAAACCCTGCTGATAGAAATATTTCCGAAAGACTACGTTGTAAGTTTAAAATTCCCGCAATTGATTCACTTCCGGTCAACACGTCGTCCATGTAGGTATGTTTTCTTATCACATTGCTTACTTCCGAATTTATAAGCTCATGTTCCTTAGCTAATTGCTCTAAACATCGCGTTGCTAGATATGGCGCTGACGCCGTCCCATAAGTAATTGTATTCAGTTCAAAACAATCAACTTCATTATTTGTATTGAATCGCCACAAAATTCTCTGTAAGCACCTTTGCTCGGGTTGAATTAACACTTGTCTATACATCATTGCGATATCTCCAGTCAGTACAAATGAATGTTTACGAAAAGATATTAAAATTGCAATTAAATCACTTTGCACTGTAGGTCCAACAAATTGTGTTTCATTTAAACTTAATCCAGATGAAGTTTTTGCGCTCCCGTCAAAAACAACTCTGACCTTTGTTGTTAGACTCGTATTTTTTACAACCGCATGGTGTGGCAAATAGCATGTTATTCGTGGCTCGTCCTTTGACTCGCGAATTTTTTTCATATGTCCTAATTCTAAATATTGTTGCATAAATGAATGATACTGTTCTTTCAATTGTTTATCCTTATCCAGTCGTCTCTCAATTGTGTATAGACGTTTCAAAGCTATTTCTCGCGACTCGCCTAGGTCTTTTACATTTTGTTTATACGGAATATTTACAATAAACCGTCCCGTTTCGTCACGCTCAATCGTTTTCTCAAAATGGTTTTCGCAGAAATTTTCATCTTCTGATAACAATGATTTAGAATTAAAGCCATTTTCTATTTCCCAAAATTTTATTAGGTTATTATTTAAGGTTTCCAAACTAAAACACGTTATGTGCGTATTAGGGCGCGGGCCGCTACAATTCAGATTTCCGCCTATTACCCATCCTAAACGCGTCGACTGTAATATTGGTTTGTTTTTACCTAAGTGTACAGTTTTTTCACCCAAAATATCCCAATAAATGTTGGCACCTAATAAAATGTCTATTTCAGCGCGCTTGTTAAAACCTGGATCTGCGAGTTCAATTTTTTCCGGTAATTCTAGACAAGAATAATCAAAAGAAACCGTTGGCAAAGCTTCTGTAATTCTGGGTACAATCAATGCATCTACCGTCGCATAAAATGAATTGTCATTTGAACTAAGTTTTAATGATGTCTGGTAGTCTAGATTTGCTTTAGAATTATTTATACCCATGATTGTTGTATGTACCTTTGTTTTATGCAAACCCAACCGTTTGCATAAACCCATAGTAACTATAGTGCTCTGCGACGCGCTGTCTAATAATGCTCTACCTGTGTGCGCATTACCGTTCTTGTCATATATCTTTAAAGTCGCAGTCGAGAGTAAAACTTGAGATGTACCATTTACCGAATGAAGAGTGGTCGTACTCGTTGTTTTTGTTGATTCGGTATTCTCTGTTACTACCGCAATCGCGTCCCTATTTTGTGTATCATTACGTGTCACTTCCTTGCTTAAGTGTAATAATGTGTGATGTTTTCCACGACATTTAAAACAATTTTCAGCTCTACAATCCTTTACCAAATGATTTTTTCTTAAGCAGTTGAGGCACGCACCTAACTTTCTTATTTTGTCTAATCTATCGTTGATTGTGAGGTTTAAAAATTCAGGACATCTATATATTAAATGATCACCCTTACAACTAATGCAAAGTTTATTATTTGTTTCGATAGTAGCATACACGTTTGATTTATTTTTTGCTTTCATGAACTGTGACTGCTTTTTATCGTCGCTCTCATATTTATTTACTTCCAATTGTTGTAACACTTCACATTTCGTTTTCAGAAATTTGTTCATATCTGTCAAGGTTGGCAGATCGCCCTGTATTTCCACCGACTCCCAATCGCGACGCGTGATAGGATCAAATTTGCTAGCGATTATGTATATGATAATTGTATCCCACTCGTCTGTTTTTAAACCTACCGAATTTACGGACCTTAAATTTTTATTAATGTTATCAAAAAGCTGCCTTAATTTCATGTGTGATTCCTTAATTAAAGGTGGTTGTTCAAAAATTGCTTTCAGATGATGGTGTATGATTAGCCGTTTGTTTTCATACCGCTCGCAAAGCATGTCCCAGGCTATTTTGTAGTTGGCGGCCGACACCGTGATTGCTTGTATTATGTGACTTGCTTCACCTTCTAACGCTGATTTTAAGTAATAATACTTTTGAATGTCCGAAATATTTTTATTGTCGTGTACGAGTGCTTTGAAAGAGTCCCTAAACTCTAACCAATGTATATAACCACCTTCAAAAGACGGTAACTTAATGATTGGCAATTTAACCTGTTCTTGATTTTCATGTTTCACTACCGGTATATTTTGTGTGCTATCCTTTGACTTAAATGTCGCGATCATTAATTTTACTTGCGTCATTAAAGTAAAAAACGTTTTCTCAAATTTTTCGCGCTCTGTATACTCCGATAATGGCACGTCATCGTTGTCATCTTGTAATAGAATTTCAATTTGTAATTGCACGACATTAAATTCCTCCAAAGAAGGCTCCAATTTCGACAACCTAACTTCTAGTTCGACGATTGTTTCTTGATTTACTAAATTTGCTTCTATTGTCGAAAAATATAACCGAAATCGTTCTAGTTGTGATTTTAAGTTACCACGTTTTAGCTTTAGAATTTTTATATCTTCCGACACCGACATGTTTGTTTCTAACCAATTATACGTGCAAAAAATTGTTTGTGTACGTACGTATTGGCCCAATGAATAAACAAGGAGAGAATATGATAGGTAAATAAGTGTTGTACTCACTCCAACAGATGGTCGTTTTCGGCTTGCGCTGTGCAGCTGAGCGGCTGGTTTCGTCGACTTGCCGGTTCTCGTTTTTTTGCTTGTTTCCTTAGATAACTATCCAATGTAGCCGTTTCACATCCGGCTCGAAGGACCAATGTTTGGGATGATTTTCGTGGACTGTATTTTTTGTTGTAATAAAATGATAATACCACACTTAAACTACTTTATTTAGGAACTGTAATGTGAAATATAACATGCGTCCGTATGACTACAATACTCCTTGTCTACTACTGAATTGAGCATGGGCTCCCTATGTTCTCGTCGCCGAGAGAGGGCGCTATTCGCCAGTGGCGGAACAATATAAAATATACAAAATGGCTCAGACGTTTAAACAACTATTTTAAACGCTTTGCATTCGCTCATTATAATAAAGGGTCGTCGTGTAGATTGAACCAAAAGAACTACTGAAGCAGTGTCACCGTCATAATATAATTGTAGCTTAACCAACATAACATGCCAAGTCTCGCCAACAAACAATAGGAGAAATGAAATACTGAAAAAGGAGAACTCGGCGAGCGCATTTACAATTTGAAACAATTAAGGTCCAAAATAACAGTAAAACTTTGTTACTAGTGCAGTAAACGCGGACGACAAAAGGAGAGCGAATAATAATTTCCAGAAAATTCGCAAAACGCGAATGAATATTTTACAGTTACACGGAATAGAGTAAACACGGCAAACGGAGTCGGTTAATTAGTCGCCTGTAGAATAAATTTATTCAAAAGCCGGAATTAATGCAGATGCATTTCGTTCCGAGGCCACTTCGGTCAATGAATCGAGAGGTGTGCTTACACAGTGATTTACATATTTTCTTTTAAAAGAACTACTATATTCTTCTGTTTTTATCACCACACCACCACCACTTTTGTTTCTACTTTTTATCAGCGATCTTTCAGATGTGGTACCATGTGAAAAATTGCAATTTGCAGATGATTTCAAACTGTATGCGACGATAAATTCTCCTTTAGATTGTGATCGGCTTCAGATGAACTTAAACAGTATATCGTTATGGTGTGATTTAAATCAATTGTCTCTTAACATCTCCAAATGTAAGTCAATGTCCTTCACCCGTAAAATTTATCGCTCATCATTATTGTGTTAATGATTATACTATTGATCGGGTTGAAAGCTTTAAGGATTTAGGAATAACTTTTGACAACAAACTACCTTTCGTTGAGCATATCAATAATATTGTGTCTATCTATAGGCATTAATCATGTTGAACACCTAAATAGTTTTAGTATGGAAGAACTATAAGTACGTCGTAATATTTCTTTAATTCGCCGTTTGTACAATCTTTTAAATAACAAATTTGACTGCTCCATCTTGTTGGCCAAAATAAAATTCCGAATTTCGCGAGGTAATTCCCGACAACAAGCATTGTTTTATTGTGATACGCCCAGGACAAATATCTTAATTAAGTCTCCAATTAATTTAATGTGCGGACTATATAATAAAAGTGGAAATAGTTGCGACATCTTATGTGATAGTATGAATATAATTTGTAGTTTTGTGCGTCCCTTGTGATAACTTGTTAAATACTCATAATTATAAAATCATTAGTTATATATATTTATATGTGATATATTTTTTTAAAACTTTTTTTAAATTTACTTATTCCTGTAACTGGGTTTTCCTGTTGGAATAATAAAGTTTATGATTATTATTATTACCACACGTTACAAAATGTTCATCTATATAATTAGATATGGTTAAAAATATACTACCATAAAGGTAAAACCAAATAAGAACTAAGAACTATTTTTTCTGTTCAAACGACAGATATTAATAGCGCCCCCTACGATATGTAGCACTACTTACTCATCCGCAATGCTTGTACTTATCTAAAACATAACTGTACCAAATTTCAACGTGATTGGAAGTTTCGTTTCTTAATTATGCTCATAACAAGAAAACAATTTTTTTTGAAGCCCTGTAACTTCTAAATGAGGCACTTTTGGACTAAGCTAAGTTTGTCTAAATCGGTTCTATTTGATCACAGGAAGCTATGTTGAAGCTGGGTCCCATTACTTTCCGGACACCCTGTACATATCTGAGAAACACCTGGGAAAAAATTTACTTAATAAAAAGTGACATTTTGTTACCTGTCAAGAGAGATAAAATGTCAAACTTTTTTCCCGTCATATAAAAAAGAATATTGAATTTACTTGACGCCAAAAGCAATCATGCAGGTCTCGGACATTGCTGCAGACGCTGTATCATAGTGTAAAGCTAATCAATTATTTGAATGGTGTTATTAGTGCACGATTGAAGTGAAATTCGAGCATCACCGATAGCACGAAACAAAAACAATATTCTTCTTGAGTGCTTCCCTAAGTCTCCTAATGAAGGCGAGACCCGCTCAGGCATCCGTGAAATTGGGCGTGTCATTTAATATTCGGGATTAATTGAGACTAGCTTGTATCGAGGTTTAATTAATCGCATTCTTACGGCGCAGTCACAATTGACCAGGCGAATTAATTAAATTCGGGATCCGATTCGCAGTGTGCGCGGAATCCTCCCGCAATGCGAACTACGGAGGGCACGCAACTGTATTACACCTTTGTCGCGCGACGGGTCGACTAATTATGGTCCAAAGCAGACAGGTTGTTGGTGCGGTACGTTCGTCTAGCTGGAATCGCTGAAGAATTTCATTCATTTCCCGTTCACTTCTGAAAAGGAAATCTACTGCTGCTGCGGATGATAATTAAATGTAGAACCTAGTCCTTTGGATACGGATAATTCCAAAATTATTGCTTTTTACCGCACCTTGTTTATATACTTCCCGATAGTACATGTTCGATATTCATACATTCGAATTCAAAATTCAGGCATCGATTGAATCGATGTATGTAAAATCGTCACATGTCCACAAAAGCAGTCAGTAGCAGTCGGCAGAAGAAATATTGAATTGTAAATTTTGATAAGGTTATTCTATTCTTATGAACATATATGAAAATGTTCAACATGTGTAAACTTTACACACCTCTGTGTTCTATATCCCTACTCCTGACTGGTTGAGCTATTCCAACACCAGTATATTAGCTATTCCAACACACGTCACTACGCCATGTTGGCCGTGTAGCGTTGTTATATTCAGTTAGCTCTCATTCGCTGTGTTCAAATGGAAAACATTTAAACCTGTGAATGATACTGCAGGAAACAACAACTCCGCGGACTAATACCCCGACCGCCATTGAATTACATTAGGAACATTTAAATTGAAATTTGATCAAAGAAAATGGTAAGTACCTACCTAACTATAAAAAATATTGCCGATAATTGTGACAAAGCTAAAACTAATTAAGTTATAACTCTTAAAAATATTAAGAGTTTATTTTGATGTTTTAGATTACTCTGTATTCTTTCTTGTAACTTTACTGGATGAGAATTATATATTCAGATCACTACCAGTAAATTTTTGTAAACTCCTATTATGTATTGCCTAAATACATCTTTATTTAATGTTTCATTGTTTATGATTTACTAGAACATTATTAGTTTAGAAGTCCTTTATTAGAATATGTACTACTGCAACTACGAATTTTGTTAGAAAACTTGGTTGTTATTCATTTGAATACACTGCTACATACAGAAAACTGTGTAAAAATATACACAATCCTCTATTAACACAGTATCGTGTTCTTTTGTGTTAAAATGTGTATTTTTAGTGTAGTAATATTATGGTCTTCTTTCACGTGTGTCATTTTCGGGACTTGCCTTTTTATTTCCTTGGGAACTATTAACTAGTTTTCATTTTGCACCTGTCACCAAACCACGACAGAACAATATTTAAATGAAACACAGTACAACGAACTCGCTAGAATAGCAAGTGTCCCACCAATTTGATTGGGGCAAATGCACAGTATGGGGTCTGTTTTTAAATTCAGCAGTTTAGTGTGTTGGATTCTGTCTAGTCACAAATCAGAATTCATTAAACAAACCAAAATGCCATATTTTGCAAAAACAGCATATAACTAAGACTTGTGTCATCATTACTGATTATCTCTCTATTAAACAGGTCATCGTCTGTTGCCAAGGGACACATGCTATCTTTTATATATATTTAATTGTTTCACCAAAAAACATTATTATTGCTTCTTCACGTATAAATCAAGAAAACATTTAATAGATTTATAAATTTTTGATATTTGATAGGTTAAAGTAACCCATATTAAGGTGTGAAACACATTAACGAAACGGCTCACGCCACAGTACCATCGACTGACAATACACGACCCCTCAACCTCCCTTTATTTCCGAAGTGAAAATCTAATCACCAGTAATACTTCTGTCAAGGACGAATGAGACGGCTTCGATTTTAAAACGATACCTTTAACTTCTCGGCCGGTATTTTTTCACCGATTTATTACCGCCTTCGGGAGGACCTCGCGAACGCGTATGTGCGCGGAATATTTTCGCGTACCGCCGTACACATTAGCAAACATAATGCTGATATACATTTCGGGAGGGGGATACGGGACGTGCTCCGCGCGGGATTCCTCTCACGTCCCGGGCGAGATGAAGTGCTAACCCCATCGGCCCGGCTCTATCTGATAACGGAGCCTTTTCTCGGATGACCTCCCGCCGCCATCGGGCCTGGGGAGCGGCTGGCAAATTGCGGCGGTGATGTCGCTTCGACGGACAGCGGCCATAATAGGCATTTATGGTTAAAAAAAAACTTAGCATGCTTAGATTTGATGATAAATTATATGCCTTGTATATTTTTAATATGTACTGCATTGTGCTACCTAAACCAAATACGTGTTCACTTTTATCTTGTTTCACTGCTACTAAAATCGAAGAATACAAATCACTTAAATTTATTGAAAATTATTTATTAACATAAACATTGACATTTATAGTAATTTTGACTCCCTTGGTTGTATCTTGTTTGCATTCACAATATCTGATATACGAGTATTAATTAGATTTTCCTTGCGCCATCCATCTTACTTGATCTTCATTGTAACTTTCTGCTATTGCTAAAGACAAAGTTGTAGAAGTACATCTCACGCATAGTCTAAAATAAAATTTTCCCTAATTATGCGAAACTATTTATCACTAGCTCTTGTTAAAAACGCATGTTTCATTGTTCTCTATTCAACACGCTTGCTTTCTTTGCTTTGTCTTAGATACACTTTTCACGAAAGCCCGTCAATCTACCGTATTTTGACAGGTCTGTTTTCATTTGAAACTTTATGAAACCGCGTACTTTTTTATGACTTTTGACTATCCTTCTCTAGTGCAGGTAATTTTTCCGTAAGGTTAGTCGTACCTTATTAAGGAGCGTACCTGATCATGACTTAGGCATATTAACAAATAAGTGGAAATGGCTCAGAGGTATATGTTGGGTTTCACTAACGTTTTATTGCCTATTTCGCCTTCCGAAAACGATTCTATTATACATAGGTTTTACAACACAGTCTGCCAATTGACTAAAAAGACTATACCGTATTTTAAAAATTGTTGGTAGCGGTTCGTTCCTTCTACTAGTCCAATTCTCTACGCGATTCAAAAACAAGCAAGATTCAAAGGATTTCAGATTGTTCCTTTATCTGCACCCAGACCAGTTTGACAAACGATCCCAATCTTTCGTTTAGTGCACATTTAAAACTTCGTCTCGGATAAACAAAGGCCTTGCACTATTGCTCTAAGGGCGCACAGTTAGAACTTTGGCCTAATTTTCTGCGAGCGTCCTCGGCGAAGCAGCGACTAACCGCAGGGTGCAACGTTCTCAGAGCCACCGCATTCTCGTCCTGCACAC
This sequence comes from Monochamus alternatus, assembly GCA_037114965.1. NCBI lineage: Eukaryota > Metazoa > Arthropoda > Insecta > Coleoptera > Cerambycidae > Monochamus > Monochamus alternatus. Next base: position 20,669,046 of record CM073428.1, read on the forward strand.
ACACACACTGGCACACACAAACCGGGACAACTATCGAGAAGCGTCAAGGACGAAGACGGAGGCGGTAGCGGCGGCCCCGCCGGAGGAAATTAATGACGTTATTTGCCGGAACAGGAGCAGCGGAGCATCCGAGTGAAAGAAGAATGGCAGTCTGATATATTCTGAAATAATGGACATGATTTCGGAATACGAGCAGCGGCGCCATTAATTCACTCGAACGGAGTATTTCGTGGGATTAGAGGCAGGGCGCCTGGATAATTAATTTATTTTCCACGACATTAATATCGGGCGGGAGGCGGCGTCGCGGCAAAAAAAATGGTTTATTGTGATTGCGCGGAAGGGCGAAAATTGGTTGTCAATTTACGGCCGGTTTCGGTAGAAATAAATACCTTTGATTTTGGCCCGGAACGTGACAATGCTATCAATATATTGTATAGCCAACACCATGCGTGAATCTGACAATAACTATAGAAATGCTGACTACCAAACAATACTGCGTCTTCGGTAGTTGATGTGATCTTAGTTACACTGACCGCCTGTATAGCTAAATATTTAACTTCTTTTCGTGACATATCTGGTTTAATGAAATCATTCAATAGCTTTTATCCACAATCACCATATAATCGGACTTTTTTATCCACACATATGAACCATCTAAAGTGATACTTTATCTACTAGTGGAATAAAGTAATTTTATTTCATTAGTAGAATAACGAAAAATGTAATAAATCTATAATAAATCAAATTTAATTTATTTACTTATTAATATTAAAATTTATAGTAGTACACATTTAACTTCCTTTCCGTTAATAACAACCCTTGCAGCATTGTTGCCATTATCTTCGGAACGCATAACATATGCCGAAATTTGTGAAAAATTTGCACAAATTACGGATGCACTTCTTGTAAGGAAGAACTATATTTTCCTTGAATTTTCCTTGCAATATCAAGTTCATGTTTCATTGAGTACTAAAAAATATCAAGTCGTGCGAATATTTTTTTCATTAAATTCTAATAATTCTGACTCCACAAATATGATTATGATGTGAATATGGTTAAAACGTTGTATTGCATTCGTGTTGTAAATGTCTTTTATCCATTTAAGAATATTAAACGGTCGAACTACGTTCTCGCATTTAAACATTCTTGCGTGGATAAAATGTTACTTAAAATACAATAAATAACTATAAAAACTCAAATCAAAGTCAGTTCAAATTTTGATTTTTTGTATGATGATTTCAATAAATCAAGTATGTATTTTTGTTAGTATATTTAACTAAATTAATTTTTATTTTAGATAATTATTGAATCCAACATTGTCTTTGGAATCAAATAACATACATAATAATAATATCTGTACCCCTCATTCCAATCCCGAAGATTAGCCAAGTCGAAGACTTGTGCGGGGGAAGGAGCGGTATATTATTAAGCACGTTGCATTTGCGACCTAAAACGACCCACGTTAGTAGGCCCTAACCACTATTCAGTATAGAAATAAGGGAAACCTGGAACACTTCATTATTAGGGGGGCGGTCAAACGCCGACCTGTATCAATCTCTCACATCAACTAGCGTCAATATTCTTCCACTTTACACACGTCTCCACAAGTATAGCTGATCTTCAGTCTACCGGCCACAAGATTCGAACCAATTCGGAATCCGGGCAGATGGCAAGCAAGATTCAAGTACTAACGCCTTAAACCACTCGATCACCGACCGATTGACTTCATTAGTAGCAATTGTAGCAAAATTGATTTATATTGGCTTAAATACCTTTACAATACGTTGAAAATGGTGTCAATAGTGGCACCTGATGACTTTTGAACTCAATAAAAAATATATGTCGATTTTTTCCGTTTGACACATCATTTCGATGTGCAATCTCCGCACAAATATAAAAACAAATAAATTTAAGTTCTAAGACCTCAATTAAACATTAATGTGGATTACTGTGGATAACACGTTCTTATAGATTTTTTGCGTTAAACTAGTGAAATTTTTGTCATTCAGACTATCATCCATTACTTTCCCGAGTAAATTGAAGCTGCCCTTCCTTTTTCGGGGCAACTTCATGGACCGACGCACCGGCATCCCTTAAATAATCTCCGTCTGGAAAGGCGCATATTTCACGAAATTGCCCCCCTGGGCCGGTCGAAACAAATTATTTCTAGTGACCTGAATTCCGACCGCGGAATTACAAACTGCCGTCTGATAGAATTTAAGTGGATTCCTCGTTTGCACCCGCATGGCCGAACTGTTTAATTATGGATAATTTATTCACTTGCGGGAGCCGCCGTCGCCGCTTTTTCCTATATGTATTTTTATTGTATACCTGCGGATAATAAAACATCTCCAAGTTAAACTAGGTTTGACCGTATATATCATAAAGTTTTGATGTTGAAAATTATAGACCCATCACTATAATTAGTAATTTTGCCATTTTTAGAGAAAATCTGACGAAAAACCCTCGGAAATCCTTCGAAAATTGCAGGTGGTGTATGGAGACGAGTGCATGTCGAAAACACGCGTGTTTGAATGGGCAAAACGGTTCAAGGAGGGGCGTGAATCGGTAGAACACGATTCATGTGAAGGAGCTCCCGTCACCTCTCGTACTGACACGAATGTTGACCGTTTGCGTGCACTGATCACGTCTGACCGGCGCCTAAGCATTCGTGAGTTGTCTGACGCGTTAAACGTCAACAAAGAAACCGATCGCAATATGATACACGAAAATTTGAATATGCGAAAGATTTGCGCAAAGATGGTGCCAACAGTTCTCACCCGTGAACAGACAGACGTGCGAAAATCGATCTGCGAGGATTTGTTGTCCCGCATTCGGGGCGACAGTAGAGACTGGATGAGTCGGGTAGTCACTGGAAAGTGAGGATGTCCAAGTCAGAACTGTAGGCAACGTTGATCTTTTTTTCGATATTCATGAATATGTTCCTGCCGGCCAGACATTGCATGGACAGTTCTATGTTGGCATTCTGGAACGGCTGCGCTCATTCCTCGTTCATTGTTCAAGAGTTTTTGGCAGAAAAAGGCATGCCAAGGTGGACGCACCCACCCTATAACCCCGATATTGCCCCCTGCGATTATTCTTATTCCTGAAGATGAAGTTGCACCTCAAGGGAACTCATCATGGCGGCGTACAGGAGGTCAAATAAGCTGTAACTGAGGTGCTGAACGGATTAACTGCGCAAGATTACCAAGGGTGCTTCCAATCGTGGGAGCAACGTTGGAATTGTTGTGTAGAGTTAGACGGAGACTATTGTGAAGGTCGATAACAAAATTTTGGCAAAATTTTATTGGCTTGTTTTTTCACTGACAAATTCCCGGAACTTAATTGCCATACCTCGTACTGTACTTCAGACACACATTGAAAATCAAATTACTATTTACCAACACGAATTTATTGACGGTAGGTCCACGGTAACAAATTTATTTCACATCACCCAATTCTTAACTGAAAATTTAGATGTCAACGTTCAAGTTGTTGTTATTTATACCGACTTTCGTAAGCCTTCAACAGGCTTGATCATGGTGTTCTACTGAAAAAACATCAACAGGCTGGTTAGTCTTCCCCACTGTTAACTTTCTTTTATAGTTATTTAAACAACAGGAAACAATTTGTTGGGAATTTAAGCTGACCTCAAGGCTCTATTCTTGGGCCCCTTCTATTTGCTTTCTTTATTAATGACATTGTAAAAGACTTGAGCGTTGACATCTTAGTCTATGCTGATGATGCCCCGTACATTCCATATCTAACTGTATTAAATTACAGAACAATCTTTCAAAAATTAAAGAATGGTGTGATGGAAATAAACTTACCCTTAATGGCAAAAAAATTTAGTGTGGTCTATTACAACAGAAAAAAGAATCCTATTTTATGTGCATGCAGTATAGATATCATCACATTAGATCGTTCTGAGTATGTCAAAGGCCTGAGAGTTACTTCTGACAGGAAATTAACTTTTAACTTCCATGTTGAATCAGTTATTCAAGCATCCTACAGAAATTTGGGATTCGTCATTAGAAACTCCAAGGGCTTCACCTATATTAATATACTGTTTTTGCACTTTAGCACCTTCGTAAGATTCAAGTTAGAAAATGCTTTGTTAATCTGGAAACCTAGATATGATACATATAAAGATTAATTAGAAAACATTCATAAGAATTTTTTTAAAATATGTATCTTATACAGTTGATGGATTTCAAACTTCAAATAAAATAAAAACATATTGGAATTATTTAGATTATATAATTTGACATTCAATTTTAGATTGTATTGCTATTTCATTGTGTTGATTTGTAGATTTTACATTTTTCTTTTGTCTTTTTTCTTCTTGTGCGTTGTGTTTATGTAATGTTGTAGTGTAGTCTTGTAATTGGTCTGTTGGATGATGCAATTCTAAAATAAAACAATAATATTTTTATTCAATCACAGCTGTACATAGAATCAAAATCATTTGTGTGTATCGCTGCCTTTTTAAACTACTCCTTTTGCCAAATATTATTCAATTTAACGGCCCATGCTGCACCCTTCCAACCCAACCGTACTACGTTTGACTGGCATCATAACATTGGATATGGTAATTGACTCCATTAGGATTGCCATAAATTTGACGGAAAGCTTAGAAAAGAGCATTGGACTCAGTGATTTGTGTAGATCAGCCTAATATCGCCAACATAATTAAGGAAGCGTTATTTATTCGGAGAGATTCGGGAAAATTGCATGTTTTGGTCTCTGCATAAACAGCATAGATGTATCATCGATGTCTTATTAAATCAACAGATATCGGGGACGGTAATTGACCAGTGCTAAAGGATCGATTCTCCTCATCATACTCTATCGTAATTATTTTACTACAGTCTAAACATAATTTTAATGTCAGCATCAGACGTTCAAAAAAGAAAGAAGAAAAGTCTTAAAAGTTCTTTTATTTGGATTTAAATTTTAACATCTTGAGAATAGTTGTGCTACACTCTAAAAATACATAATTGAACAAAACTCTGTGCTGATCGAGGTATTATATTGTATATTTTTACACTTTTATTGTGTATGTAACATAGTGTTACAGATTTAACACAAACTGTGTTAATGTAAATAAGAGATTTTATGATATTACTGAAAAATTTTATTCAATTACCTATCAAGAGTAATGATACAGCAAACAGAGATGTGTTACGTTTACACGGAACAGGGTACTACATAAATTCATTATATTTTATTATACAATAACTTTTTTGTGAGTCTACCGATTTTTTCTAATTTTGTATATGTATTCGTGTTCTATTGTATTTTAATTTGACGAATATCCTTCAACGCCAAAGGGCCTAAACTGTCCTTGGCCTTCAAATAATGACTTAGATCTTTTCTGTTTGAACATTTTTATAAATTTAGATAGAACATAATTAAAGATCGTCAAAAAACTGTTTAAAACGTTAACGTTAGCGGTTTTCGAGGAAAAACGACTTTAAACATTTACGTGCATTAAATGAACAGTCGTTTACTCGAACTCAAAATTAACAAAGCACGCCTTGAAAACAAGAATGAGGATATAAAGGAACATTAGTGATACGTATATAAAGTTAGAAAAAAAACCAATAAACTCGCAAAAGTTGTTAGAAGAAATTCTTAAAAAAAATTTTGACAACTCGCTAATTTTGAGTTTCTGAAAGGGCTTTATGGGATTAATTTTTCAAGTACTACCACCTCCCGTTTTGTAAAACGTAATAAAATAACTATATATGCAGTGTATAGATACATATTTGCTTAACTTTATGCTCCTCACCAATCAATACTTTTTCATTTTTATTCCTGAACTTAAAGTAACGTACAAGAAGCCCAAAGCACCACAATTTGTATATACCTTCGAACCTTTTTCAAAAAGTCATTGACTACATTCATAAAAGATCAAAGACACATATTCGTTGGAATGTACCTTTCTCATATATCAGATACCTATACCCTTAATTTTTTTGTTTTGCCTCATAAAACTGTCGCATCATGTTTATCAGACAAGTTTACGGGAAATATTTTACAAATCTTTTCTGCTACAAAGTCAGATTTTATTGACACCTAATTTATCAGAAAAAATGTTTGACTTCTTTCCAAACAAAAATTGAAGGAAATAACGTCACGTCGCAGGAATAATAACTTCCGGTACAGATACGGCAAAAAACTCATAAATACACATCCGCGAGAGGACTGGGAAGCATCAGAACTGTAACTTAATCCGGGGGCGGTTTTTTGGCCGCCGAGCTATAAGAAATAATTAATTTTAAGTAACATCTGCGAGGGCTTTTGTTCACTTACAATACTCTTTCGGAAACGGGGGTATTAAATTCTAATTAGGTTACGGGAATCGGCAACAAAGGGCCCCGCGGTATTTTTTACCGCCGCCGCCGCCGTATCGTGTTCCTTTATCTCGTTAGAATTCCGCGACATTCGACCCGGGAAAAAAGAGCGCGTGTTTACATAAAATAATCCCCATCCGCCACGCGCAGATCGCCGGCCCTCCTTTGAAACTCTACGCCTGGCAAGTTTTCGCATTTTTTCGTGATTTATTAAGGGAAACTGCTCAACTTCTCAATTTCGTTGCGGGCTACCTATGGGCCACCCGCCGCGGCTTTAGATTTATAAAATATCGCGTTAATGGGTTCTTAATTAAGGGATTTTTCCACAAAGGAAGCAGACGGGAAACTCCTTAACAATGCTATTGTGTATCTCTATTATTACTGTCTGTTATACATTTTTCTTTCATACCGTTCGTAACCCTTGACGAGTAAAAAAAATAGAAATACCGTTGTTATCCAATTTAATTTCAGTATTTCCTATTTAAAAAAAACTTTGAAAAATGTTTCTGATAAATAGCAATGTTTGTGTTTCAAAGGCAAAAGACACAATGCAGAAAATAATCTAAACCATTGTCTGGATGCTTTGCGTTTTCTGAACTACCAAATTTAATGTTCCTGAAATGAAATCACGTGATGCTCTCTGTATTCTAGAATATATTGCGGCAGTCAGTTTGTGCAACAGGAGCAAGACGAAACTTATTTTTATCTGTGGTAGACGTATACTAATATAAAGATAAATATACTTATTCCAACGCAAGTTTAATTTCACTATTCAGTAATACTATTCAGTCATACTTTATTGAATGACTAACTTATTCTTGTACAATAAGATTCTTCATTTAAGAATAAACATTACTTGAAATGAAGAAAACTACTATACTATAAGGGAAACTTAATATTTGTTTAAAGAATTGTTTTGTTTTATTTAGTTATTATGAATTATTTGAGTCAACAATTGTTATTCTCAAAATAAAGTTCACTTTATTTGAAGTTTTAAGTGACTTGAAAGAATTACCGCCAATATTTGAAATAATTTTGAATAAAGTAAATAACATTACATTACGAATAAATAAAACCACAGTACATAATTAGTATTAGTATCTATATAGAAGGAAGGAAAGACTTAAAACAAACTCTCAAAGTCATCCATTAGCGGCACACTAGACATATACCGCTTTTAAGCTTGTTAGTTATCCTCAGTATGTATTAACAATCATCTAAGTATAAATATTATTTTGCATAATAATAATAATTTGGATTCGTGCAAATCTATAACCTATAATTTAAAGAAGAATAACCTATTCTATTCTAATTAATAATATTTTATTCGTATTTTAACATTCTCTAAATAAATCTTAAATTTAGTGTCATATTAAGAAAAAAAATGTTGAATTAACTATAAGAATGCTTGAATATCAAGAATAAGTAAATATTTTTATCGCATATACCTTATTACTGAAAATATTAGTACTACTACTTTAGATAAGGAAAGAAACATATACAGGGTGTTTATGAATTGAATGCCGATACTTAAAGGTGTGAATCCTTCGGTCATTTTAAGATGGAAACTTAATATCAACATATGTCCTAAACCTCTTAATTTTTGACTTACAGGGTGTTACAGTTTTAAGAAAAAATTTACTTTTTTACTATAATTTTCTTATCACTCCATCAGATATTTTTATGAAATTTTGTACACACCTATTAATCATTAAGGAGCATTTTTTGATGTAAAAAATGTTTTAAAATCTTTACCAATGACTGGGGAAAAAAACTTCTTTTGGTTTTAATTTTTTTACGTGAAAATGGTGCATCATACGAGAGTAAGTCTAGGGACCGAATTTGCTGTAAAATAAATGGAGATTTCAAAAATAATTTTAGTTTTTAGAAAAGGCAGTGGCGGACCATTTTTTTCTTCAAAAATGTTTAGTTCAAAGCTCGTACGGACGTCATTGGCAAAAATTTTAAAATATTTTTTACATCAAACAATGATTAATAGGTGTGTACAAAATTTCATAAAAATATTTGGAGTGATAAGAAAATTATAATAAAAAAATAAAAGTCTTAAAACTTTAACACCCTGTAGCTTAAAAATTAAGAGGTTTATGACATATGTTGATATTAAGTTTTCTTCTTAAAATGACCGAAGGATTCACATCCTTAAGTATCGGCATTCAATTAATAAACACCCTGTATATACCGGGTGTTTCTAGAAGTATTTAATACAAACTTAACATTACTTAAAAATTATTTGCGTGTGAAATATCAAAGGATTTTTTTTTAAGTTGGGTACCTGGATATCAAGGCAGCAAGTATAAATTTATTTTGAATAGGTGTATTTTTCTTTAACATTTATTTAAATATTTACGTTTTTTATCATATCATGTATTTCGACAAGAAAAATTTAACTATTATTATACATTTTGAAATGTTGATAATTACGTTAAACAGATAGTATTTAAATGTCCCACAACACCATTTAACATGTAATACTTATGTTCCATTTACGTGTAGGTATATTCACAACATAGACTGTGGTATATATAAGTGTCATACAGCGTGTAATTCCGCGAAATTTAAAAGATGACTGATTCTGCGTTATTATGAAAACAGCAATTTTTGAAATGATACTTGATCATAATAAACATTTTATGTTTGTTATGTATATCTATTGGCATCATTTACTTGCTCCAAAAATGTACTCACGTCACATCTGATATCATAATGTTGTTGACACCCACCTGAAACAAAACATAAAACGAATTAGAGGCGGAAAATATGAATATTAGTAACGTGATATTTTCATTTAATTAATTCATATGCGAGATAACATTTTAAAACCCTTATTAATGCTTTAAATTAGCTCATAAAAATAAATTAATATTTCTTCGGGAGAATTACCCCTTTTACCACACAAATTAATGGAATAATAATAATAAATCTTTATTCGCATAGGCCTACAAAGGTTGTGAAGCGTCAAAGGAACATGTGTTCACAGATATACAAGTTAATACTAAAACTTAATATAGCTGATTAGAATTTAAAATATGACTTAAAATATAAAACAAATAAGACATCACATAATATATGTTAAAATTGTAGTTACATTAGGTATTATAAACAAACAACAATAATTTTAAAAGAGGTTAAGTAACAAATGGAGTTTATTAGCTAGTTATTTAAAAAGAACTCTTTTAGAGTATAATAACAATTAGAAGACAAAAACGAGTGCAGTGATTTTTTATAGTTCATGTAGGTACTAATCTCTCTAATTTCCATGGGCAGACAATTATATACTCTAATACAAAAGTTAAAAGCGCTTTTCTCTGAACCAACTAGATTTATGTTTTGTCTATACATAGCATTGGCAGTGCGTATATTATATTCGTGAATATCGCAATTTCTTGAAAATTTATTAAAATTTCTTTTAATGTAATGAATAATTGAAGTATTGCAATTACTTCTGTGAATATTATAATCAGTTGAGGTTTGAATAGCCAGCAAAAGCACAACAACCACTCCTTGTGATCTCTCCAACATTTCCAACAACTTCCCGGCTCTAATGAAACCCCATCTCGTCATTAATAACGCCTGTACAAGTTTTAATTAGTCCACCGTACTCTCTGAATAACAACCGAGAGGCCCCAGACATCGATGCGTCAATTTATTCGTCGTTAAATTTATTTCGGTCGGTCGAAAAACTCCTGTAACAAAACTAAAACTGCATCCCCATCGACCGGCTAAACTTCTGTAAGAGAAGCTGTTCCCTGTTCTTTAACGATGTGAACAGTTCAGAGAACTCCCGCCAGTCATAAATTATCAACGTAGGAGCACCTATAAGTTTGGGCGACACTCGAGGAAGTTTGGGGGTTAGAAAATCGTTGACGTGTCAATATTTTGCTTTCAGACTATATACACAGAACTTGTAACTATAGCGTCAAATTTTAATATGCACATATAGATTTTAAGATCATACAAGTGTAATCGTGATTAGGATGGTCTATTTTGTACAGTATTGGTAATTCCTTCCTTTCTTCGCGGTTTGTGGCTTCTAACATTTTTAAATAAAAAAATCTGCAACAGCTATTGTTGACATCGGCGCATTCACCAAAAATTCGAATAATTGTAATTATTGTAGTTTTTTGAAAGCCAGTTGATGGATGAAAACGATCCTCCTGTGAATTTATTCAGATCCATAGGCGTACACTTACAGATTTAAAAGGGGTTTAAATATTTAGAATATTTTTAATGTGTCACTAGATCGACGAAATTTACCAAATTTCCATACATACACCAGATGGTACGTAGAATTTGATGGCACGGTCCATGCTTATACAGGGTATTTCCTAATTGCGTGCAGAAAATCTAGGAGCGTGATTAAAACTAAGGTAACTTGGTTAAATAAACATAGACGTCGTTTCTGAGATATATAGGGTGTTCAAAACTGATAAAACATCAATTTAAAATTCATAACTTGTAAACCCCTTGAGATATTTTTGACAAATTTGGAATATTTTAGTATGTTAGTAGGTATAAAATTATCAGCTTACGTAAAGTACCAGTGGCGTACCCTTTTCCAGAAAAATCAAAATTGGCTATAAACGGCTAGAGATGCAAAAAAATAGGTAGAGAGAAAAATGGTGAGAATGCAATAGAGCATATGGAAATCAATTTTATTTCAGCAGACACTGCAACGTTGTCGAACATTACAGTTTTAACCAGTTCCGAGGAACTGACCAAAAAATCAAATAATGAATAAATTACGTTATAGGCGCATTTACTTAACCTTAATTGTTTGTAATTTCGTAACATAGTTTTGCATATTATTGCAGTTGTATTTTTATTTTCGAAATGTATTTGTAGACAAACTAGATTTAAATATTTTTTTCATATACGAGTTTTTGGGTCAGATATATAAGTTCTTAAAATTACGGCACTCGTATTCCAGACACCCTGTATAGTTAGTCCCTAAGTGGCACGTTAAATGTATTTGTACATTTGCAGTTGTATTATTTTCATTGCAAATAACTCATTTTGAAGAATATGTTCGCGCTGCGTCTCCTTTTCTCGCAAGCCAATATAAGAATAAGACTTTAAAGAAACTTTTGTCTTGTTTTGCAAGACAAGAAAAGACTTTTTAAAATTTTGCAAGATTTCTTGTCTCGGCTAACACTAGGCGTAACGTCATCGGCAATGTCGACAGTTATCATCGACAGTACCTTCTAGCTATAAAAATGTTTGCTGTCGCACTTAAATTGAAGTCGTTTTTAAATTAAATACTTGTGAAGGACTACCTATATTTATATAAAATACTCACGAAATTATTTATTTTAAAAATATCTGAGTACCTTCACTATTAGGAACTGTCCACCGGACATATGATATGTTCGTAAGAAAGAACTTTACGTATTTCTATAAATTTTTGAATGTTTATATTTTGAACGTATTGATAACACAGTGGTACGCAGCCGAATCTTCTCCTCTTTACGTCGTATAGAATTCGATACGGCGATCGCCGCAGAAGAAGAGGGCCGACGACGACCCCATCCATCATGCCCCGGCCGCCATTACCGGGGCACTAGCGCGCCTTCCGGAGCGCGGCATTAATCAAAATGAAGGGCCAACAATAACTAATAACGACAATTAAGTGGTACGGGACTAATTCCCGCAGAACGCGGCGTGTCCGCACGGTTATCGGATAACTCATTAGCGATACACGGGATGCTACTATGCCCTGCATATCGGTAATGGCGGGTACCATTCACGACGCGCGGTAGTTCGCACTGCCGATTGTCCCCGGGTGATTTATGGTTCTGATTAAAAACAAATTAAGATTAATCTGCACGCAGTTGTATTGAGTAATGCGCACGATTTTTAACAATAGTGTGCAGTAACGGGTCGTAATGGACGGGCCGTGCATATTTTCTAATATAACAGTAACGTGTTAAGGGCATAAGTTTTTCATGTATAAACCTGTTATGCATATAAAACTTTATGCACCATTAATATATTAAATATTTGAAATAAATTATAACAAAACGCATACAATACCAGGCATGAAATATTGATAATTCATTTGATGTTTTGGTAGTCAGTTTTAAACACGATAAACCGAGATCTTCCAGAATTGAAATGAAACTAAAGAAACCCCTGGAAACGCAAAAAATTGCGGCCTGCAGCAAGCAAAAGCTTTATATGAGAAAACTTTAAATATATAAAATGGTGTAATATAAGGAAGAATACGGTACAAAATTATCATCCGGAAAAAGTCTCCTGGCTTACTTCTGGTATTTGTCGAAGGTAAACGGAAGCCCTAATAATAATTTTTGAAGAGAGAAGAGAAATTTTTAAAATGTAAGGTTTTTACCATGGAAGAGATTCGACTCTTCTGTAAGCAGGCATCCGATGAAACATATTTAATGAATAAGGTATTTAATTTTGTATAAACCTTTGATTTGAATTTATTGAAATAGGTTAGGTTGCGCAAAATTTTTATTTGGCTGGGTCATTGCTAAAGCAGGAACTCGTTCAGTTGTAAGCTGATTATATTTAGAATCATCGTTACTAGTTACTCGATACTATGTTTAGTGTATGTTAACAATGATAATAGGTAACCGAGTTTTTTGGATATTTATAAAAATTCAATTCGTCCATCAGTACCGAAATTCGTTTGCTTTTCTGGCATACAAAGATGAACATTGCACAAGACAAGTTGTTGGGAAAAACGTTTTTGGATAGCTACCTAATTGAAACTGCCTAATCCTAAAGTTATAACACTGGGCATTAATTTCGTAGTTCTCGACAACAGTGTTGGCAAACTCTGGATTATTGGAGTCAAACAATAGGGAAGATGGGCATCAACGTCAGTTGCCAAACAATATGTAAAATTTCCATATAATGATATAACGTAAAAAAAAACTTTATCAATAATAATAATAATTGGAGAATTGAGTACCTGTATGTAAAAAATATTCTGTATTGATCGATGCTTTATGAGCTTTATGACAATAGAAAGTGTTAAGACGCTTTTGACAACTATACCAATTTGTTAAATCCACAAACAACTATAGAATTTTGTCAAATAATATTGTAGCATATCCTTATTATTTACAACAGTTTACCATATTTATAGAATGTGAAAACTTGAAGATTTTTTAATGCTAAACAGAAAACAAAATTACTCAAACTGTGCTTATCTTTCACAGTTAATGAAAATCGTTCAAACTTATTCAAAACCTCATCAATTATCCTTGACCTACACTAAAAAAGAAGTAATAAAATGTAGCAACGCAGCCATAATTCATTACAACATTCAAATGTTTTCCATAAATACCAAGTTAATCTTACTTTCATTATATTCTTGAATAGATTACTTTCAAATTAAGAGTTAGCAAGGATTATTTTTTCCTTTGTCAAGGAAAGTTTTATTTTCATAATTAATGACAAGGAACAATGCACAAATATATATCTATATGTAGTAAATATCGATTTGCAGTTATATATTTATTTATTCTATTATTCAAATTCTGAAGAAAATTTCAACCCTCGCAATGAAGCAGTTGAAAACGCCTATAGTACAAAATCGTATCATGGAAAATACATTATGTATCTAAGTATATATAAGTAATTTGACCCTAATTTTCACGATATACTTCTTATTCTAGCTTATGCATTTTAATGAAGAAATTAATTCTTAATTACACTCAGCTACAAAAAACGTCTGTTCATAGAATTTTTTACTTTAATGTTAATTCGATTAAATATCACAAAAAAATTTTAGATTTTGTCTCGACTCGAATTGCTGCGTAGAAAACCTCCTTTCATTAGCTTTTCACTTAGAAACTTTTTCTTTAGGTATGAAGTCCTTCCCTTTAATCCGTTAATTACAAGTTCATTTCAGACATTGAATCGGAGCGAAAGAAAAAAATTAATAAGATCGTAACCCTTAGATGGGTTGAGGTTACAAACGAAAAATAGGCAACCCCTTTTACGTGTATGATAAGATCAAATAGCGACCTCTCGTTTGATTTCGGGGATTTGTATCAATTGGTCTTGTGTCTCAGAACTTATATTACCTATCTATATAAAAAATCCAATATCTTCACCTGACACGTTACACATTATTGATTTGATTTATTACATCAGACTAATTGGATAATTCCTAGGTAGGTAAGTAAGTACATTAATAATCTTGTCAATAGTTTGACAAGTCATAATGCTAGTCTGACTAAATGTATAACTAGCAGTAGGACAAACGACTTCTATGCTTCGATCGAAGCCACCTTATGCTGTTCGGAACAGATTTGTGAACCGATTTTTTTATCGTTAAAATTAATGTCTCATTTACTGGAGATCTTCAGAAAAAAAAATTGTAAAGAAAACTCTTTTGATCTCCTTTCTTTTTTATTAGCATTTGTTGATAATGAAATGACGTACGAATTTAAAATTTACTATCGCTTAGAATTAAAATTCGTTAATCAGCAATATATTCATTATATTTTGTTATAGTACCAATAATATAATGCACTTCAAATTAACAACTGTAATTATATACCGCTGTAATATATCACAATTAAAACGTAACAGGACACCGGTGGCCGATTAATTCAAAATACAAAATTAAATAGTTAAATCTATTTCAAAAATTATCGACGGATGGGGCCCTGATTGCACATTAGCATTAAAATTACCAATAATACTTTAGTGCTGCACTAAATAATTTATAATTGAAATATTAATCCGGTACATTATAGCGAGTTGTAATTGTAAATGGGAAGTTTTAAAAATCGCCCAACCAAACCCAACCAAAGAACCGCTAAGCATGGGATACCTAATGTTGACTGAAACAAAAAATCTGAGAAACTCTTGCCTTATCTTGCAAACCAAAACAAGAGTTTCTTTAAAGTCCTTCTTGCAGTGGTGGTTACTCTCGGTCGGCCACGGCCCCGCTTGAAGTTCACACTTAACTATTGATATAGTCGATCATCAACTGTGGTCGATTGATAGACGTTATGAAGTAAAGAAACGGCCAGTTTTACATAAGTAAGTAATGGACGAGATAGGTGAAACAGAATCGGAACTTAGATAGAAATGCAATACTTATTTATTTCTTCAGGGTACGTTGACTTAAATATTACTTACTCCTTATATTTGAAAGACTTCTTGCCGTAGCAATATTTCTTGTTTTGTCTCGCAAGACTTTTTTAAATCTTATCCAGTCTTGCCAGACCAAAACGAGAGCAAGAAAAAGCAGGAGAAGATTGCCACCGGCGATATGTCAAAAACCAAAGCATATTCTTCAGTCAATGCGTACATTGGTTTGATATGTTTTACTAAGCCATATAATTTCTATTATCTTATCTTTACAAAGTGAACTTTTCTTAACATTGGTTTATTCTTTGATATGTTTTTCTCTAAGGAAAACATTTTCAAATAATAAAAATTGCAAAATAAGGGCTGTTTAAGGTTTTTTCTAGGTTCATGTAAAAAACAAAACTTTATTGAATTATATTTAGTGGAAAACGTTCAAATCCGCGTCATATTTAGCCTATATTCTGTGAGATTGTATTACGTTTTAAGCAATTGCATATTTTATATTATTTTCAATAATATTTATTATATACTTACTGGATTACGAAATTACTAGAAAATGCAATTTATTAAAAATAAAATTAGTTTTCAATTGAATATCAACTGGATGACAAAATATTTTTTGTTTTCTGAATGAACATAGAAACAATATTGTATGCAACTCGTACAAAAAGTGTTTACTGCACCTAATCGCGTGCAATTTTTTATTTCTTTATACGGTTTAAAATTTATTAGATTTTTTTACTTCCAATTCAATAAGTTTTTCTCATGATAGCGTTTCATATAGTAAATTATTGAAATAAAGTAGAAACAAATTTAAGTCCATCGCAATATTTTCTTATTATTCAACATAAAAGCTTCTATAAATTAGCGATAATGACGATAATTACCTCGAACGTTAAGCCTGATTAGCAAAATGAATACCTGTGTATACAAGAAAATTACATAAATAATTGATAATATCCGAGACTGTCGCCCAGATCCTCCATGGTGATCCGATAATTGGTAGAATGAATAATTAACAATTCTTCCCCTTTGACTTCGACCTCCACTTGAACTGCTATACATATACAGGGTGTACAGTAAAGATGGCCATACTTTAAGACGAGCTTTCGTGGAGAAAAATAATGTTATTTAAATCAACTTACTTTAGCACAATTTTACTTCCTTAAGAAGTTATAGGTCTGAGAAAGTACCTACTTGTTTATTTATTTATTTTTTTACAATAATATTCTTATTAGTTGAGTGATTGCAATCAAATTTTGGAAAAGAAGGTTTTTTCCTGAGATGAACATGAATATCTGAGATATTAGTGTTTATCTCATAAAAAAAATCGTTTTCCAAAATTTAATTACAATCACTCAACTAATAAGAACATTATCGTAAAAAAAATAAATAAAAAAGTACTCTCAGTCCTATAACTTTTTAAGGATGCAAAACTGTATTAAGGTGAGTTATCTTTGTCCATAGAAGCTAGTCTTAAAGTATGGCCCATTTTTTACTGAACACCCTGTATAATTCGAAATTCACAGAAAACGCCTTATTTTCTTACAACATTTTTAGGAATACCTACGACAAATTTTATATACTACATATTCAATGCGCACGTCAGCTTGTATAGATAATAGGATTTGGATAAGTCGGATAATACACTGATGGATGCCGAATTCATTCATATTCGATGAGGTGACGCCATTGTTGAATGTGGAGAATGTGACAATAGAAAAAGCGAGGTCGAAATCTCCTGTAAGGCGATTTTCTGAGAGAAGCCAGTGAAAAAAATGGGAATTTCACGGTAAACTATGATGTATGAGATTCGGAAAGAGAAGAAGATCTATGAAATAATATATTAGTAAATGTATTAAGTTTAGATATCGTCTGATAAATCCCGTCGCCTGTGTCTGTCAAATTAGCATTATTCTAGAATTCTGGGATGTACTGTTGTAGTGTGACGATTTCACTATTTGGAATCGCAAATTCAGGGTTGGAAATGTCAGATTTTGACATTTGATATTGACAATGCGATAACTTACTGTTAAATTTATCAAAAAGAATACATTATTTGATACTAGAAAGTTCAACTTAAGTAGTGTTAGTATTTATATGTAACTAGTTTATACTTAAATATTTATTGAATCAATTTTTCACATTTTAAAGCCAAAATAAGAAAAATGAACATAAACCTTTCCTAATTTCATCCTTTATGGGTATCTTGCAGCAGTAAAAAGTTAACTTTTTTGTAGAAAGGCAAACTTAAAATTATATATGTCCATATGCACGTCGCTTTTATTATCGCCATATTTAACCATGATGTATGATCACGTAATATACAGTTGTCGGTATTTTTGAACTATAAATAGTTTAGCTATTACTAGATAGTAGTATATGTCAAGGGTTTAAAATCTTACTGTCTTGAAGACTACTCTGCTAATACACAGTGACAGCATCCTTAATAAATATTACGCATCTAATTTGCTTAACTTTTTTTTTTATAAAGCAAAACGTTATATATATTTTATATATAATATATTTAAGACTAAAATATACGACACAGATACCATTCTTGGTCATACATACATATTAATAATGGGCTGCTCTTTCACTTCGGAAAACACAATACAATATTATTTTATTATGTTTCAATTAATAAATTAAAAATGATAATGTAACATAAATATATATTTTACAATTGTCATAATTTCCAAGAAACGTCAAATTACTGATTCAAACAATTGAATACAATTTGATAGCACGGCTGCTGCGATTTAGCAGACGATGGTTTAAACTTAAAATTCGTAATTTATAGAAACATAAATTTGATTTCTTTAATTTTGGTGCAAAATCTGAATTTCTTCTAACATGTTTTTTTTAATTGCTATACCCTGTGGGTGCAAGCTGCGGCATACATTGTCAAAAAAAAAAAAATTCGTTGTACATTCATCGTTGCTATAGTTGCGGTAAGAATTCAGACGACTAACGTCACGATTAACCTTACGCAATTGTTTTCATTCCCAGCAAAATTTTCGGTAGTTTGTCACGGTAAAAACATTAATTTTTTTTTGTAAAGTAAACAATTTTATATCTAGTAATAAGTATCTCTTTAAGAAGCCTATTTTTTTTGCTATTTGTATTTCTTCTTTGTCCTTGCAAATAGCCAGGTGGCACGAGATTACATTTTTTTCTTTTCGTACAACTATAACGAACATTAAATATGTAAAATTCGAGAAGTTTATACCATAACGGTAGGGACGTAGGGTAGGGAAGTAGGTATCTCTTCGTTGTCTTTCCGTGTGTTTTATTTCAAATTTCCAGAGGTGGCAGACGTTTTAATTCGGGCATCCCCCAGGCACTAACGAACCGCTGATGGGACGAGGCCTAGGGCACCGAATAAATCCCATTGAGGCGCCACGTCTGCGGGAAAACGATACGGATGTGACGCGGGAACGACAAAGTCGCCGGAAAAGGTAACTTTAAATATTCATTAGAGCCTGCCTGGATCCTCTTAGAGCATGCGAGGGTCCCGTATAAATACTTTAGGTCAACATCCAGTTATTGCTTTGAGACTCGGCCGAAGGACAATTGATATTAAATTACGAATGGATCATCGGACTAAATCTAACCGCTAAATGATTACGGCTTTGCCAAGCTCGCCGGGTCCACCTGATAACGAAACCGTAGGTGGAATTCCATAATCCGATTTTAAAACTACGTTACGCCATTCGTGAAAGTCTCTATTGATTTAATAGAATTTACACTGTCTCACCGACAGGACACGTATGGCTCATTTGAGTACTTTGAAAAGTGTACGTTGCGTACGTCAAGCAGAACAAATTTTACAGCAGGATAAATCTATATACATATCATGAGCGTATTTTTTTAATTAACCGTAACTATACCTCTATTCATTTAAAGGTTATAACTTGTTGAAAACGTTCCAATTTAGGCACACAAATCATATGTGTGAGACAGCGTGCGTCTTAGCTACTGTATTCTGCAGTAAAAACGATCACTCTTAGAGTATTTCTGAGTTAATAATATTGTAATTGATTTGTTATGTTTTTATTAAAGGAATATATGTAATAATACATATGTCCAACTCAGAAAGTAAATGAAGAATTTCACCATACAACATTCTTTTTTTATTGATAGGACGAACCCAGAACTCAAGCTACACTCAACTACTACTTAAAAACTTCAAAACAGGCAAATTATGCGCGATCTTTTAGTATAAGTACTTTTTTTATTTGTTTGTCTATGTTTATAGTGCGTATACTTATATTCTCATATACATGTACGTCACGTAAGAAATATTCGACTCCGTACAGAAATAAGTGAATCGTCAAAACTCGAGGGGTCGTGTTTTTTCACATATCCTTCCTCTTCCTGCGTATCCTATGCAATCAGAGCCACCTTACAAATCCCATGCAAATATCCGGGCATTCTCCCCTAAACTGATATAAATGGCGTCTCATACATATTAAAAAAACCGTTCCCGATCTGTTCAATTGCCTGGAAGAGGTCGCTCCGGTGTGTTTTCAGATTTGTTCTTTGTGTGTCGCATTTGAATCCGGAACAAGGAAGGGAAAGCGGGGGGAAATGCACGAAACACGGCGATGAATTTAAACGATTGAAGCGAGAATGGAGCACGTGGATCGTATCGTGTCGATAAAAAAGTTTTAATTGATACACTGCTTTAATTATTAACAAATAATATGGTACACTAAGGAAAATAATTGACAACTTCACTATTATTTCTAAGTGTACAGGAGAGAAAATTAATGGTCAAAACCAAAATGACGTATCGTCTTTTGTTTTCGAATAATAAACAAAGTTTCAGATTTTCCACTTTTCGATACATGTCTGTAACTTGGTTGATTGTAAAGAAAAATATAATTAACGTTCTGGAGGCCCTTTTTTTTAGTAGAGTCCAGTGTCGTGCCTAATGTTCTTGTACACTGAAAAAAAGGCCAGTAACTTTACAAATATACTTTGTAAAAATATCCTTATAATTGTCTTAAAATAATTCTAAAAATGATGATGATATTACACTGACGCTTGTAATTTTACACGAAAACTGCCAATATACAACAAAACCGTAAACTTCACATGTAATTATAATGTAATATGTACATTTATAGAATATATTGTAATACATTTACAATTAGCAATGTGAAATCCACTTTTACATTGTAAAATTACTGAACATACCAAATTTACTATATAATTGATTGTAAAAATATGCTTAATTTGTGTGTGAAGATACTACTAATTTTAAAACGCACTGCCATTAACCGTTGAGAGCGTTGGGTGGTGACGCCTTCATTATTTCTTGCTTCATTTCGATGAATGCAGCGTGTACCTAAGACCTAGGTACTTACATAATTAATTTAGTGAGTAGTAACTAGCAATATAATCATATCTAGAGTAATCAGTGAGTGTTTTTAGTACTATAAATAGTTTTGTCTAGTGCTGGTTGTAACATAACCTAAATAAAGCATGCTTTATTTCGACAAATGCAGCGTGTACCTAGGACTTAAGTACTTACATAATTAATTTAGTGAGTAGTGACTAGCAAAATAATCAAATCTAGAGTGACTAATGAGTGTTTTTATTACAATAAGTAGTTTTGTCTTGTGTTGCTTATAACATAACCTATATGAGATAACGTAATTAGATATGTATTTGATACAGAATTATTGAAGCAAAGGAACAATGGTATTTTTCCATCTACAAAAATCAGATACCAACTGTAGATTGAACTCTGTTCATCTTACATATAAACAATATATTATTTTCTACGTTAGAATTATATTTAAATTGTAGGTACCTATATTACACATTAGATCTCGTTTGAATATTATAAAATATTTATTTTTTTTTATGTTTACATATACAAGAAACTTTATTATTTAATATGTACAATATATAGATTTACTTTGTTATATATGTTTTGTATAACGTTAAGTGTCCTGTTTTGTAAAAGTGGCCTAAATGTACAGGTACCAAATTAAATAAAAAATATCGAAAGACCTTAATATTTTATTTTTCATAATCTAACTATATTTATTCTAACATTATAAACTCTTATTCTAAATTGCATAACATACTAGAAAAAATAGTAAAATTATTGTTGGAGCTGTGAAACCAGAATTTTTGTAGTCGACAATAATATAAACCATTACCTACGTTTTTACTAATCTATCAAAAAGTAAAATATATTCGTTATATTCGTAGCGTACCACTTAGGTGTATCTACATGTTTTTCTAAATTCAAAAAATTAAGCAAAATAAGGTACTTAATTTATTGAAGATATAATAGGTATAGCTGTAACTACGGATTAGCTAACTGAGCTGAACTTATATAATCGGTTAGGAATAGTACGATTGTGTAAATATTTTTCACACAATTTGTGCAAAAATGTTTAATAGAACGAATATTTAGTTTAGAAGATTTTTCTTTTAAAATAACATCCTGATGAAGTGAAACACTGTTAGAGATTTCGTGTGTTATAAACATGATGTCATTAAAGTAACTGTCTTAAAATTGACTGTAGGGGTTTCGATACTTTTAGGAGGTTTCTTTTATTTGCGGAAAAGATAGAGAAAACAATAGTCCAAGTGTCACGGAAAAAGTTTTTGAGAAAAGTTGAATGACGAAAATTTCATTTCAATATCTTGATTCGCTTTGATACAGTACATTTGTTAATTTTAGGCTTTTTTTTTGGAAGGTATTTTTTTATTTCTGAAAATATTTGTACTCTCTAATGAGATTACTATATTCAGCTTTTTGTGTAGAATATAGTGGCTTACACAAACTTCTAAAAAAAATAATAACATATACATTTTTTGATATGAAGTTTTGTACTTGATACGTAGGTATGCATAAAAATATTTTTAAGTTATAAATATACTAGCAAATTCTTTTTGTAAATAAATATTACGAAAATATTCACGTAAGATGAAATAAATTACAAGTTGAATAAAAATAAATTGAAACACATATGTTTTATTAAAAAAATATGAAAGTTTGTTATAACGGGAAACTAGAAGTGATACAAAAGCGTAAGCCGCTAAATATTTTTATAAGTAGAAAAGTTTCACAGATATCATAGAAAACGAGCAAAATTGAAAAACATCACATAGGTATTTTTTAAACAAATCGAAATGTAATTTTCGCAATTCAACTTTTCTCGAAAATTGAGTTCGAAACATCTGGTTAACTTTTTTCTGTCTTTTGCGAAAATAGGAGAAACCTTCTATAGGTACCTAAGTATCCAAACTGGACCATCCTGTACAATAAATAAAAATTACATTGTAGTTATAGTGAAAAATGTTTTATTACAATGTAATTATACAATTGATTGTAAAGTTACTTTGTACTTTTATAAGTAATTATATAAGTTACATTGTAAAAATTTTTGAATTGTAAAATTACAAAGTAATATTACAGTTACTAAACGGAAAATTACATCGTAAAATAAATTTACAATGCAATTGTACATTTTAATTGTAAAATCACAATCTATAAGAAAATCACAGCAATAATGAAGGGTAAATAAATTGCCATCTATTTTTAGTGTAATTATTTTTTACAGTGTAACTTTATTCATTTTTGAGTTATAACCTAAAGTTGTGTTTGTTAAACACAAACCATGGGTGGCCATGGGTCAGTTGAAATCATTATTTTTTTCTCTTGTCATTAATATATAATATGTGAGATTAAAGGGATAAGCTAAATAACTTGCTGATATGTAACAATCGAAACGAAAATGTCAAAAATTGGTAACAGGCAATTATTTTAAATAACACACGCCTACTTCAAGAAAGTGAAAGAAACAAAATATGCTATAATGAAATATTGTCTCAATAAAATGGCAAATATTCATATTTAATTCCACATATTTTATATTAATGGCAAGAGACAAAAATAACGATTTCAACTGGCCCATGGCCACCTATGCTTTGTATTAAAAAAAACACAACTTTAGGTTATAACTAAAGGAGTTAATTTTTTTCTATCGCCTATAGTTAACGAGATATAAAAACATCGCAATTGCCCACCCTGCAAGTCAAACACTGTGTTAATATCTGAATAAATAATTTCAGGGATGGTTCGAAAGACGTCTTCTTTTTATTTTCGAAACTCTACTCTTTCTGGAATTGTGTTGCTCCTCTTTGAGTGTTCTTCAAGATCTTATTTGTACTCTAATAATATATTCAGGAAAATTACCTTAGTTTTACTCTTCTACTATATTAAAAGCATCCAATGATTCAGCTATACATTTGACGTGTAAAAGTATGAAGTACTTACAAAATGAAATTCTGGATATTGTTTATTAGGGACGTATTTTTATGGCACGCAATACATCTCTTTCCCCGCGCGTGAACATTGACTGATAAATTGCAATTTCGATGCAGGAAATTGAAACATGACGTCATCCACAATAAATTATTCGCCTCGACAGCGGGACGCATCCGCCACCTTTCAAATTTGCATCTGGAAATTGAAACAAAATGCGGCCCGCCGAGAATCGCCGAAACTCGCATCGAAATACAAACAACTCAATTAAAAAAAAACGGGCGTTCCCAAGAGGTCCTGGCGAATGAACTCCAAAGTGATGTGAGTATCGGGTAGTAATTCTCACGAGATTTTTTCACTGAAATCGTATGAAAAAGTACGAGTATAAATCACAATTTGATGTTAATTTTTCGTAAAACAATTGTTAATGGATTTTTTTACAACGTGTAATACATTTCTTCTACTCATTTTCTATATAGAGGAATTCTTATTGATATAGAGCCTAAATTGCTCTATATTGTAAAATAATATTTCTTTCAAAGGTCACCATAAAATATTAATGTTTAGGCAACATAGTTGGGTTAGAGCTGAACTTATTACAAGCGTTTGTGATTTTATCTTTCAAATGATTTATATCTCGCGAAGGTGTTTTGTAAACCTTATTTTTAAAACCCCCCATACGACTGGTGACTTCCCGGACCACTGAATAGATTCATTAATCTCGATCCACTTTGACTGGGAAAGTGTTATCTAGTGTTAGCTGCAAACGCACATTCTCCAGAAGTACAGGAAGTTCTTCTTGTAAGAATTTTAGGTAACTCACGTTGTTAAATGTATGTTCATAAAAATAAGGCCCAATTAAATGCCTACCTATGATGCCGTACCAAACATTTACTCCGAAATAGCTTTGGTTTTGGACTGGATTTACAGTGTGGGGATTTTCAATGGACCAGTCGTGTTCATTGCGTCTGTTTGGCAAACCATTATTGACAAATCAACTTTCGTCCATACAAAGAACGTTTCGAAAAAGGTTCTGATCAACAATTTCTACATTTACTACAATTTGAGCTATAAAATTAAGTCTGTTTTCAATGTAACGCCCAGAAAAATACTCCAAATTGTAAATTTTGTAGTCATGATACCCATTGGTCTTTAACATTCGTTGAATAGTTGACTTATCTAAATTCAATTCCTGGCTAGCCTGCCGTATAGAATTCCGTGGATTTTGTTCGAAATTCTGTACCAGTCTAGCTGTATTAACATTTTCCTTACCCTTCGGTCAATTATTTGATTCTTCCAAACAGAAAATGCATCTTCATGTCATCGCAAGGTCGCCTCCAATCTTGTAAATGTTCTATGATCAGGAATGAGGCATTCTGGATATCTATTTCGATATAACTGTACAGCTCTTATTGCATTTTTTTGTGAGTCGTGGTAAATTAGCCAGATACAACTTTTTCTGAATAAGAAAACATTTTGTAAGCACAATAGTTATACGTTTGACGTTCGTATTGAGTAATGACAAGTATTTTGTGACATTTATACACTTTAAACAATGAAAATTAAATTATTTTCCAACGACTACTTGATCCTTCCACCGCTAATGTGATTTTTAGGTGGTATTCCTTTTCAGACTCTTTAGGATGATATTGCTTATAACTTTTAAACAAGAAGAGGGAAAAAATTCTTTAACAAAGGTTTATTAGAAAAAAAAACAGCTTTTTTACGATAAAATATTAATGTTTAGGCAGCATAGTCGGGTTAGAGGTGAAATTATATATGCCCTCCATAATGGGAAATACTAGTAAATTTTTTATTCAACTAGGAGCGCAATATTTCGCAAATATGTAGAACGGATTGACGCGATTCCATTTTTAACTGGAAACAATATTGGAATTTTTTTGAAGCGGGAAATGTCGGACTAAACAGGACTACTGTAAAATTTTATAATACGGAATGGAACGATGAATACCCGGCTTTTGATATTTAAAATTAACAGTTCATCAATTTCGTAACTGTTAACATCAAAAAGTCATAAGTTTGCAAATATGGGCAATATCCATTATTTCCGATATTTGTGCAGTTAAAGTTAATAATCCAAACCTGCTAATGTAAAATGGTGCATGGCTCTGCATTCATAAGCGTATCAAATTTTTAGTGGAGTACTTTTTTATATACTTTTTTTGTCTCAAATATTTACCACGTAGGTATTGCATCATTTCTAAAATTTGTTAACGTTTCCTATAAAAAAGAAACTACAATGCAGTTTGTGAGAGTTTGAGTAGGTAAGCTGTAAAAATTTAGGAAAATATTAATATTTTTTCACTATAAAGTACTTTTTCTATATGACAAACTGTTATTAAGAAAAAATGAGTATATGTAAAATTTCAATATTTTCGGTCTACTTTCACTTTTTGCTTTATTTCGAATGTTCCTAACAGTTTATATGTAGGTATGAGGTACAACAAAATAGTATTAAGAAAAATTTATCAAAATAATAATTGAGTGTGTGTAAAACTGTAACGTCCTAGACCGACTCAAAAATTTAAAATCAAGTAAATATCAGAGTAGGCGCAGAACATTTAAATTCACGCATAGTTACTCAAATTATCATTATGAATATTTTTTCATAATAACACTTTGTCGTATCTCATACAGAAAGAGCGCAATAGTTACGGCAAGAATTCAGATTGATTTACGTCACGGCTAACGTTACGCAATTATTTTTATTGTCAACGTAATTTTCGATATTTGGAGGCGTTTGGTCCGGAATGTGAGTGCCGTAATTTTAAGGGTTTATATCTGACTAAAAGCAAAAAAAATGTCTAAAACGAATACTTTGTCTATGTTGAAATTACAAACTAAGGTACAATTAAGGTTAAGTAAAAGCGCCTGTAACGTAATTTGTTCATAATTTGATTTTTGGATCGGTATTAATGAAGAAAACAATTGAAGATTCCGAGAAACTCGTTAAAACTGTAACGTACGACAACGTCGCAGTGTCAGGCTGCTGGTGATAACCTAAAAGTAATATGTGATTCATTTTTGTCTAGTTTTTCTTTGATGTTTGTGAATGTACAATGAAATAATTTATAGTAACCATAACCAGCTGCATGGCATAATATTAATTTACGGCGAATCTAGGCAAAACTCTCTGGCTACAATACCTTTGTCCGGTATACACTTCTTACAAGAAACTGAAGTAATTGTAAACACTTGTAACTATTATTCTGTGTTGTGAAAAATCGCTAAGAAAACCACTCCCAGTAGGCGCACCTATTTGTAATTATGTATAAATCCATAACAATCCTAAGATAGTATGTGAGAGACGTTCTCACATACTAGCAAAACCTGCTTGCCGTCATAATTCTGATGCCATTAGTCAGAGGAACAAAAAATTGTTAAGTCAAATATGTTTTGTTAAATACAATTTATCATATAGCAAAATTAAGGGACTCATATTCCTGACACCCTGTATACTGCAAACATTTAGTGTAGTATAAAATTTTATTATACCCAGTTGCAGTTTCTTAAATATTTTGATGAAAATATAAGAAATTATTTATTTGTTCGTATGAGATAAGTCGTCTGAATTCTTGCCCCAACTATACAAA
Source organism: Monochamus alternatus (assembly GCA_037114965.1). Classification (NCBI taxonomy): domain Eukaryota; kingdom Metazoa; phylum Arthropoda; class Insecta; order Coleoptera; family Cerambycidae; genus Monochamus; species Monochamus alternatus. The sequence goes on from CM073428.1 coordinate 20,696,408, forward strand.
TTTCGAAATCAAACAGAAAATCAAAGTAGGTTTAGGTTTATTAAATTTTTCACAAATAAGTAGGTACTCATTTTTTACTCTTATTGTTTCTTTATAACAGTTTGCTATATTATTTTATGTCTCATAGAGGAGAATCAACTTAGTGACGATTTTTTTCTGTATTGTCAAATCTTACTTCATTTTATGGATTAGAATATTACAGTAAATTGTGTTTTATGAAAAGACTGAGCTCAATATATGTATATACATATAAGATTATTGCGCAGCTATTTGTTGCAATTAAATTAAAATTTTTCACTTAAACGGTTAGTCACTCCTATTGGTTATTGTTGGCAACATAAGACATTGGAACATTAATAAACAAATAAGTGTTTTATTTTTATATACTCATACCATTTTATAGAGAGTTTTCCTTATAGAAACGACCCTATTACTGCACACCACTTTCATCATATTTTATACACCCCCAGCGAGTATTATATATTATAATCAAGACAGCACGTCAAATAAAAAATAATCACTGCATTTAAATTATCCCCAGTTTGAAGCGGCCGCCGTCGTTCCCTCGGCGGTCCCCGGGGGGCGGCCGTAAAATTTCCGAGAAAAATTAAGACGCGGCCCTAAAAAACGGGCGCATGAAACATAAACAAGCGGACGACGCGTCTACCCCATCGCCGAAATTTACTGCGGCCGTTACGTCGATGTTATTTCGGGTCTCATCTTGTAGATGGCACGCGGGAGAGGCGGTTGCTTAGTTTGAAAACATTTACATGCTTAGCATAATCGGCATAAACGGAATTACTGGCGGAAATTGTGCCGCACACCGTCTTGCAACGGGAGCAGGAAGGAGCCCGGGGACGGCGGATACAAGCCCGAAACGACCGGATTAGAGGGGGCACGTGCGCAAACTGTTATTGCCGGCGTTTCGTTTCACTCTCCGTTGAATCAATTATCCCCGAAAATGGATCGAGATTCGTTTTCCCCAGGTCGCGATATAGAAAAATAGATAACTAGTACTCACCGAATACTTACACGAAAATTTATTATATATTTAAATATATACTTAAAATCTTAAACTTCATTTAAGTGTATATGTATTAATTCAGTAATAAAGTATATTTGATATATTTATCTACTGCTTTATAAGATTACACCATTTATTTGACACTGTGTCAGTCATTACACCACTAGTGGAGTAATGTGAAATATTAAAACCAACAGGTTTATCAATTTGACAATTAATAGATACTTTAACTTAAATTAAATTCAATTACTTGTTATATAACAACTTCGTAAATTCGTAAGATTAATACCAGATGAATGCAGCTGGTATGTATTTGCATTAACAATATCCAAATTTTGTTTGTAAGTACTTGAAATAGCTTCAATGAAGGCAGTCTCTCCTACAATAACTTTTGTGGCGATTTTTTTTTCTTGTTTTCAATATAGCTTTCACATACGGTGTTCCACTTCCAACCAGTATGCCGTTTTATAGTTAGAAGGTTTGCTCCTGTAATGGCTAGAAGTGAATTAGATGATCGTCGAAAACAGTGCCCTGTATATTGAGGTTGTGATAAATTGAGAAAAAAATCAATCTTCTTTAACATTACAGTAAAAGTATTTGTACCACCAGGAAGTTTCATGCATTTACCAACAAAAAAATCTTCCATGAGCGGCATAACTAGGACGCAGGGCGAGGTATTTTCATATTACGTGGACGATATTCACATTTTCGATTCCCCCGGCAGTGATAAAGGATTCTCGGGAAACTTTGGTTTCCGTATCCAGTATGAAGATATGAAATATGTTTCCTTCATTTTTTACGTTTTCTAACACTAAATTAGTTAACTCGTCCACTCTACATGCACCTCCAAGTCCAATAATTAAGACAACCTTGTCTTGTTCTTTACCTTTCTTAGCAAGAATGTTGTATCATGTATCGGTATCTTGTAAATTATTTCAATCAACACCATATTTTCACAACAAAATGTGAAAACAAAAACTCAATTTTACATTCGTGCAAACGTCTCACTCATGTATAAATAATGCCTATATCCCACTTGTACTATAAATAACTAATACATATTCTTGACATATCATATGATGACATACTGTAAAATGCGGCTATAGTGCAAAATTATATTTCTAGATGATATTAATAGAAGACTTGGTGGTGACCAAAAATATAGACACAATAGTATTATTTACTACAAATTGCATTAAAGTTGTATTGTGCAAATGAACCGCATGTGTCGAAAAGATGTAGTTTAATGTTACATCATGTTTATTCAGATTCTCTTCTGTCGGATAAGTCATCGGTTACCTCGCCTATGGCATACTAAGGAGAGCTAACAAGCTCAAAAGCAGTATATATCTGATGTGTCGCTAATGGATGACAGTTTTTTAGTCTTTCTTTTCCCCTTCCTTATATAAATAAATAATTAAATACTGAGTGACTAGTATTTAATTATTTATATAAGGAGGGTAGAGTAGTAACTACTCTAGAAAGAAATACAATATACCAATAATACTGACTTACTAATTATGTACTTTAGTTTTATTTTTTCTTAATGCAATATTATTACTTTATTCTTTATTAAACATTATTTCATATTATTTCAAATATTTGCAGTATATAATTATTAATTCAAGTCACTGAAATCTTCAAATAATGAAAACATAACTTTATTTTGAGAACAACAATTGTTGATTCAAATAATTCATATTATCTAAATAGAACAAAGACAAATTTTAAGACAAACATAACTTTATCTCATATTCAGTATAGCAGTTTTCTTGATTTCAAGTAATTTTTATTCTTAAATGAAGAATATAGAATCTTATTATACAAAAATAAGTATATTAATTTTGATATCAGTATACCTTTCTTTCCATGTATTACACATAATTTCAACTAAAGTTACACATTAAAATACTAAATCATGTGATATTTGCACAGGTTTTTTTGTGACAATGTAAGCTTGACTGGCCTAAATAAGATTGAACAAAAAAAAAGTCGGGTTGTTTTTTTAATTTAGACGTCGGTCGTTGATCACATCGTACAGGTATTATTTTTAAGGAATGTTAAACGCGATACATTAAACGTTTACCATATATTTTATAAATTAACATAATACGATCATATTTTGACCTTTTTATCGAAATATGATAATTAATGTACCTGAAAATACATCAAAATTATTATATAAATGTCGCACTCTGTATAAACCTCGCTGTCGTGTATAGGCTATATGAGTAACACTATTCTGAAGTCAGTTTACATATACCTAACCCTGAGCCACAAATTTAAGAAATCCGAGTTGAATCTGTATTTCTCTCGTATTTTATAAAAAAAGTTGTGGTGTCGACTCCACTTGTATTTTTAACACGTTCGGTCAAAATTAAAATTGCAATAATTACTTCCCAAGTTGTTTCGGAGAGCGCTGTGGAATCTAGAAAGTGTTTGTGTCGACTCACTTGGAAATTAATGTTTAATATCGTTCGAACTTCCAAAGTAATAAGAAATTAGTTCATTATTTATGTATATTGAAAGTTTAGACAAGTTATTTTAGAAGTGTCGTCCCCCACGCTGTTTGTATGGGATATAATTATTATAGAACAAAGAAAAATATTCGCCGAGTTCTGTCAGTAACAATTAAATTTTCATACAATACGAATTTAAAATTGAAATGAACGCATGAAAATATTAAAATGTGTTTTATTCATAATTTCATCTGTGCCGTCAAACCCGTAAATATTAATTTTCAATAACGCATCAATGATAATTTGATTCACTTAATAGCATTTTAAAATGTAACAATTTTCATATAAAAAAAAACTGTAAAACTAAAATATGTTTGATGTATTTTTATAGTAAAACAAATTATTTATCAAAAATATTATTTTGTTACTATATTAACTTTATTTTGCGAATACAATAAATTTTTACTAGACCTACTGAAATGTCGGATTTTTTTTGTTGTCACCTAAAAACCTTATTTTAGAACATGATGATCATATTAAAGTATAGGTATTCGACATACGTGAATTTGCTATAAGGACAACCCGATTGCAGTTCCTAATAGAACTGCAATATGCACTACGTAATTAAGTCGAATCCTCCAGCAATTTCAGCCTAATTTATAATCCGACTTACTCAGTTTGGCGTGTACATGTTTGATATTAGCTTTAACTTCGCCCAGTTGTGTTTGACTACTGCTGCAGAACGCTCAATTTCAAACTAGCACGGGAATTTATGAATAAACCATTGTTAATTGAGAGGCTTCCACCCTAAAACTAGGATAGATATTGCAGCCACTGTAATATATACATAATTATTTTTTAGCACATTCACCCTCACCACTGGACATAAAAAGTAGCTAACTTGTTGTAATTCTCTAGGAAACCGATCCAATTCACGGAGATGCCATAACCGAGCCTTCTGTAATCTGATTATAGACGCACGATACGATAGCGTGACTGAAATGGCGAATTACAAAAGAAGCATAAAATAAAACATAATGACAACGTTAAAGGGCAGACATAATATCAGCAGTAAACTTGTCTTCCGTAACATTGTAACTGTTTCGGTGATAAACAAAGCATTGTTTGTTCAAAACCGCAATCATTTTTAAGCCTCTTAAAGCTGATAATCTTATTCAGAAATATTGCTCCATCTGGATTTGATTTTCGACAGCTTTAACGCTTCTGCCTGAGTGACGGACATACTTTTTGTTTCCGTGATAAATACCACACCGTTAAATCTGGGGAAGTGGTTCGTCATTGTTAGAAATATTTTTACAGTTATTTATTATAATAATTGTTCATTGCTTAATATATTGAAAAGTAACAAAACTATGTACTCATTTATTCGTTTGAGTTTTTTTATCCTTTTAGATATTATACAATACTTGTATCAATCGATTACCGTTTCTTAAATAAAACTAAAGGTTGTTATCTTTTTTCAGAATAAATTCCCCTGTGCTTTTAACGAACAGTATTTCACGGTCTCTTTCTAATCATCATCCAAAATCCAAACAAGTGCTAAATGAAAATGCTCGAAAAACATGTCCATTGTTTGTCCAGACCGCTGAACCCGTTGTTGTGTGTGATGCGTCGGAATTTGGACAGCATCTGTGCGCAAATTGGACGTTTTTCCTTTTGTCCCCGTTACATAACTGCAAATTAAAAGCTGACTAACAGGCGGTTGAGTACATTCCTACAGGAATTTAACAAAGAATGTAATCCCGAATGTACAAGGGCAGTTATTATTTCAAGTTTCACTCCCGAAGGCTTAATAACATTATATTTTGCTGATCTGCATTAGTTGTCTTTATTAAGTGTCGTCTATTTGAATCAGTCCGAAGTTAAATTCGAATTCCGTTCCTTCGGTTTCTATGCTCCAAAATTATGTTATGCACTATAATAAGAAGATTGTTTAAGCTCGACAGCCTCACATTTCAAATAAATTTCAAAATATTACGTTTTGGTAATGCTAACTTTCAATGTATTAATGCGTTAATTAAAGAAAAAAACTCCAAAAAATACCACAAACAGTCACAAATACATATGGGGAATATTATTGGAGTTTTGCTGTAAACGAAAATACGAGTTAAATGAGCATAGAAGCGTAGAAGAACTGACATTGATATTAGAAGATTTAGTGGTCAATATGAGGAAGAAATATGGAACAGATTTTAAAAAAACAACAGTAAATACTATATCGAACGTTTCGTACAAAACTTTTACGGGATAAGTACTATAATGGCTGACAAATGACAATATAAGATTATGATTTACCCATTTAACAGCACAGTACTTAAATTTGCCTGAAATGTCTGTGATGCAACCAGGAAGAAACTGCAAACAGATCTATGTAAACGTACGACCAGTTCAGTTTCGTTAAGTTTGTCAGAAATAAACTCAATAATGTTATTCGGGCATGAAAATACCCCTGAAAGTCTTATGCGTAAATTCTAGCATATTGCTGCTGCATAACTAGCGTGGAGAGGAGGCGAGGCAGTCGCCTATTTCTTGGATTTTTTTTCAAAAAGCTGTATAAATAGTAAATGTTTGATTGCCAATAGTGAAAGTGACTGCCCTGTACACTTTTTTCATAAACTGATATCAAAATAAGGCGCACATAGGTATTATCTAACGGTTGTTCTTAAAACTTAATCGATTACTGGAAAACGGAAACCGATAATTGATATGACAATAACCCTGATGGAAAAAATACAAAAAGATAACAAACCATTCGAACAGGCCAACTACTGTTAGCAAATTGGCTAACTTGAATACCACACAAAAACACCACAATAAGATCACAAATACTATGCGACCGAATATCTTTCTGACATTGACAAATGCCATATTTATGTCAAGTTTCTCAAGAACGCTACTTTTATTTCGTACATTATCAATGTTCTAGAGATATTATAGCTGATACAAATCTAATTTAAAATGAATAGAGTTTATAAAACTCTGTAGCCCATTAAAATTGGTCATACTTGCTGACATGATAACGGCTGTCATTAATCATATCAGATCATATTCGGAAAACACAGTTGATAAAACAACCAATTGCCACGTCGACGAACGAAATAATGATAACGGAAGCATGCAGTCGCACGTTAATATGATAATGCGCGTACCCCGACAGGGGTGCCTTTTAATTTTCATCCTCCCCTGAATTATGCACACTTAGCTATGAAAACCGGCAGAACAGTAATTAACCCGAGTGTTCAGCATGCATCATTGATTCAGCCGGTGCACTCCATTATGTAACATAATTTATGTATATTTATGAATAATTTATGTAGATAATAAATTGCGGCCCTTTTACAACAGGGCCCTTTTAATGGTGGTGACTACGCGCTCCGACTGCGACTTTCCAAAGATATAATCTGCGGCCCATTAATTCCCGCCGGAAAGGCAATAAAGATGTACGGTTTTAGTGCTTTGTAATGGGGTCATTCGCGTCGGAGTAAATTGATTTTATAAAGGCCATTCGCAATATACATAGACATAATGCCTGGCGAACGTGCAAAAGTCAAAAGGGGAAAACTATAACAGCATAATTTATTTCGGAAAATTTTACCTCAAAGTAAAGGTCACCGAAAGTCCGAAAACTGTTTAACATTCTGTACTAACTGTAACTAACATTTTAAAAACATTATGTTTAGATTTTGCTCGCTTGATCTGAACCAAATTGTACAGATATAGTCCCGTGTCTTCTGTTATAGTTACGGCAAAAATTCAGACGACTTACGTCATACGAACAAATGATGAAAATAAATTAAGTTTACGTACAAAATAATTATTATCACAGTCCCCTAGAAATCAATCATAAAATTCTTGGAGATAGATATCTTATAGTCTTTGTTGCTGTTGCTAATATAGCTCGTTGTCAAACATTGTTTCCAGAGTTTGCTGTAAAATTACTTCCCTTACATCTTTGCCTGCTTCGTATCTCTCATCGCCTGATTCTATTTGAACGTGAGAAGGGTTAAGCTGCACTTTCTTAGATCCAAATTTACAATTATCAATTATTTTCAGAAACAGATTGTATAGAAAATATTAAAATAATTCGCTTTTTGTAGGATGCAGTTCTTGTCTGTATGCAAGAAACTTTTAAAATTGCGGGACGAGAAAAGGAAGTCTTATATTATTTTATAAGACAAGACTGGACTTTTTCAAATTTTACAAGATTTCTTGTCTTAATTTGTAGACAAACTAAATAACTAAATTATACAAATGACACTCATAAACAGATAATAACATTATGACATTGGATTGGTATTTCATCTAAAGTCCTGTGTAGTCTGTTTCATTTCCCGTTTGCAGTGACTCACCGCACGCGGCAGCACGTTACAACACAAATGACGTAGTCGGACATAGCCGTCAATTGTTTCATAGAATTTATGACAAATATCAAATATCTGTTACGGTGTATGTTTCTGTTTATGTGTCATTTTTGAATTTATAAATTAATACTAATAACTTAAAATAACAAGTATTGTGTTTTTATGGTGAAAATGCAGGAGTAGCAGTCCATTTATTAATACGTATGTACCCAGTTTTATGAAAAAATGCACAAAAGCTTTGTAGATTAAAAATACGTACATTTTTGCAAACAAAATTAAATAAGTAGGTTCTATTAAAAGATAAGCTATTGTAGTGTTAATATCAAATGTCAAATTCTGAGATTTATGACATGATGTGTATGTTTCCAAATACTAACTTTAGTGTCGCCACACTTCAGCATTACATAATTCTATATTGAAATTCAGCTGATTCGACAGACAAGTATTACAAAGGCGACGCGATTTAGCAGACGATGTTTGAAGGCCCTCTATGTTAAGGTCCATTTACACACATCAGTAACGTATCAGTTCAGTATCAGTGTTATTTGTGGTCGTTCACTGATGCCAGTTTACACATATCCGTCCGTAGTTCGTAAAAAGGAGTTAGTAGACGATCAAACAAAGTGATCTGAATATATTTATCATGCAGTTGACCAAAATTTCGTACTAGCTCGATAAGCTTTTCGTCCATTCTAAGTAATACAAAAATCTGGTCAGTTCGCCAGACGGACACAGCAGCAGCAGTGACAGAACTGATTCGGCACTGTGACGGATGTTAATAAATACGCCCATTTAAAACCTAAGCAACAATTTTTTAGGTTTCACTGATACTGATACGGAACTGACACGGCACTGTTGTGTGTAAATAGACCTTAAAAGTCGGGAAACATGTTTTGCCGTGTTCGACCAGCAGACATATAATTTCCAAAGGCCCAATCCGCAGGGGCAATCAACAGGCGACGGCGACATTCACAAAGAAGCACCAAAAAGCGCATTTAACGTTAGCAACGGTGGGAAACGGCCGCTTAAATATTGCAATAGCATTAGCGCCAGCGCCCAGGCAACAATAAAATAGAAAATTCTCTTTCTATTTTGCGAAACTGGGCGTGTAAAGGCCTCTCGGCGCCGCTCCCACAAAGAATTTTACGTTTCCGTAACAAATAAGAGCAAGAGGAAGAATTGCCGGCGCTCAATGTGGAGAACCGTAAATTATAGGTGTAACTGGAGGAGAAAATTATGTATGACGTACAAAAGAACGGCCGTCCGTGCAGCTCCGGCTAAATAAACGATGTGAAGGAAAATGTGAGGACGTTAATCTCCGGAATGAAATTATCCGGCGACTGCTGAAAGGCTAATTTTTTAAATTGCCCACGGTCGAACTCCCGAAGGAACTGCACACAAATTGCTACTACATTTATGAAAAAATACAAATGCCAGTTTTGACGCTACACTTCCGAATCCCAATAATACATGTAGAGAAGTCATTATATCCTAAACCATAATTGAAGGATGTATTTACTGCCTTGAAATAGTTCAAATCATTGCAGTATACTGTCAGATATAAATACTTATTTATTGTTACTTAATATCAAACCATTGACTCAGTATATACAGGGTGATTCAGTCATAATGTCATTATTTTAATCACTTATTCGCAAAGCCTAATAAAGAGAGAAAATCGAAAAAACAATTTTTACTCCATCTTTCAAAAGATAAATAAATCACCTTATAAGTATCGGTAACACGACGCTCCTGGTACGCTACAAATTTTCTGATGACGCGTACGAGTATTGAAGTTATAGAGAAGTCCAGCAGCATTGCCATGATCATATTCATATAATAACAGTATGCATAACATGTTCGGTACTAAAGTGATAGTTTTTTTTTTAATGACAAGCTTCTTGTTTGCAATGTAAAATGTATGCATTCTGTATATTCTTTGAGGTACCTTTAAAGATTGTTAAATTACGTTTTTAAGGTATTCATTAAGCGTTTTGTCAAGTTCTGACGTAAAATTCATTCATCATGCCCTCGTAATGCAAGTAATGCTGGTGAGATTTCAGGTATGTCATATCTCAATAACCAGACATGGGACCCAAACCAAATTTTAGGATATATGTACTGTGGCTATATAGACAATTTTTTGAGAAAAAAAGTTAAAATAAAATCGCTGCCTCACTCACCACAGATCCAGAAATTTCCAATTTTAGTGAACTATATATATATTTTTTTTCATAAATAAGATGTAATTTTATCAAGGTAGTTCAAATTTTATTTAAAACTAATGATATTTGTAGAATTTATAGCGTTTTGAATTTTTTTATAAACTATTCTAATTGATTATAAATTTCAAAACGCGTTTCCCGTTTAATACACCAACTTTCTAGCTGTGCTGAGTGTGTCGACTATCTGATATCGGCGCTAATTATTCCGGTTCGTATTGTTTACAACGAGTGTTTATAAAACTGCAAATTTAATTATTGTTTGTTTCTGTTATTATTTAGCGGTTCTGCAGCTCTGCAGCGCTTGTCATTGAATAGACATTAAAAACCAGGTTACTGAGCTACTACGGTAGGTTTGGTGATCGGATTGCCCGATCACTGAATAGGTACCTATATCTTGGACTGTTTTTTGTTGATAGCATGAGGTTTTTTTTATTACTGTCTGTATTTAAATACAAAATATGTTAGCCCCTCTTAATAATTTAACCTAGTTGGTATATTCACTATTTATGTAATTTGGAGTTTTATCATTTCAATATTAAATATTTTTTATGTTACAACTTAATATGTTAAAAATAATTTATAGCATTAATTACATTTTACAATAAGTAGGTAGGTACTATATATATAAAATATATGACATTGATTGAATCATCCGGTATATGGATCTGTAACTCCGTAAATGTTTTTAGGATTGCAAAAAACTGCATGTTCGTTCTCCTAATGCGAATCAAAGATCAAACACGCAGTAATGCACTAAACAGACTACCCATTACATGCGACAAACGAAATCACGTAATTGAGTATTCGACGGTTTTTCATTGATCTGGTTGATCTTGCCATGCGAAGCAACAACTGCTCACCTGTCTGGCACCAGGTTGTGCACGAAGTAGAACAAATTGAATGGTCCCCCGTCCTATTCACTCTCACGTGCAGTCTGATTATCCGGCGCGCTTATAGAGACTTTGCAATTTTTCAAAGTGGGATTATGTTCCAATTACGCGAGTACGTTCGATAATCGGGGAATTAAAATCCGGGAACTGGTAATTTCTGTCTCATTAGAGCCGGAAAACATAACAAAGTACAAATATAAGCAAAGCAAAGAGATAATTCATCAGATACGTTATTGTAATGGCAGATTTTGTTTTTCAATTGGTAAACTGCACACTAATTAATGTGTGGATGAGACAAGAAATCTTGCAAAATATGAGTCTTGTTCTTGCTCGATCTTACAAGATCATGTATCGTCTTCCAATTTTCCAAGACTCTTGCATATAAATAAAAAAATTTATTGGGAGCACTTACACGTTTAAAAAACATTTAAAAGTAGTTGAAATTCAAAGGTTGAAACAGCGTTAAAATGTCGCGCAAAAAAAACGTTATTTTGAACTAAAAGACGTTATTTTTCAATAGAAAGAAACGTTTATAGAACATTGTCAGCTACGTTTAATAACATACAAATTAAAAACTTAATAAACGTTTATGGAAAACAATTTATTTAGAATTTTATTAACGTTTTCAACATTAAAAAAATATTGTGATACTTGTCTTCTTCTTCAATTTATGGTAATAATTCAATGATAATAGCTTTATTGCTCAACAGTTGTGTGATGTTAGTTATATACAAAACAGCGGAATTTCGAGAAGCAACTGCCGCGGCTAATGTCCTGATCTCTCGACCAACCAGTAGTGAATTTACACTCAGAAAGCTTATAATAGACATTCAGACCCAGAGAGTCCAGGTGCAGGTGGCTAAACATATACCGATTTCGATCTTGTTAGCTCGTTAGGCCGACGATAATCGTGACTGCCTGATTTTATTTCCAAATTATAAAAAAAAATAGAAGGACATGGTGCGTGAGATATAAGTGTCTACATCTATTATCCATTAGATTATATTTTGTAGATTTGGACGTATATACAACGTGAAATAAACAGTACCAAAAAACATTTTACAAACGTTATACTTAACGTGTACTTAAATCTTCTTAAAGTATGAACCTGTATTATATACATCGTGAAGAAAGCGCTACCAGAAAATATTTTGGTGCTAAATTCTACCTTCATGTAGTATCAACATATTTTATACGTTTTATTTTTATGTTACTACGTGGTGTAGGAAACGTGTTATTAACATTTGAATAAAATACGTTTAATATATATGTATTTAATATATTAGTGTACAGTAGTCTAATTAAAGTTATAAAAAAACGTAAATATCTAGTGGTCACTCCAACCTCTACATGAAATGCGAATGATTTACGTGTTTTAAACGATATATTTTATACGTTTAAATTTTTTACTAAAAATAAACGTTGAATATTTTAATATAAAACGTTTAATCAACCACTATAACGTTTTGAAAACGTTATATAAACGTACGTGCCCAAGCAGCAGAGATTGGTCGGGTTGACGTCGAGCCGACGTCGGCAGTTTAACCTGAAGTCGGTAGCCGCTTCGGCAGTCTAACCTGAAGTCGGTAGCCGACGTCCTCGCCACGACGTTCCGACCAGTTTTTATACGAAAATGGTCACACAAACTCCGGTCGACCCGACGTCACGCTGTTAACTAATAAAGTAGCGTTAGGTGTAAATGTTTGTACCTACTTCCACGTCACATTAGATACGACAAATATTACCTAACATAACATTTTCTATAATTTACGTACAAATTTTTCTATATAAATCAGACAAGTACTATATTTTTGTTCCGTTTATACTAATTTTGTAGCTAATAATACTGCAGCTAATTTTAATAGAAGGTATGCGTCTACTCGTATAGGATTCAGTATATTAATAAAATATAATTTTAAGGATATAAGTTTCGAGACCTTCAAACACTGAAATTATAAACGCATGCAATTTTATTGATTATATTGGACAAAATAGACCATTAAAATTTAAGCGCCATTAAATGAACACTATTTTTATCAATATATATTTTTATTTTGTATTTTTTAGAAAATATTTTTTTTTATTAGTAATGTCAAGAATAAAAAGATCAAGTGTAAGAACTAACTTCTCATACAATATATATATATAATATATAATCTTAAAATCGTAAAATCACTCTTCAAATATTAAAAATGGAAAATTATTGTGCATTCCTGCAAAATGGCTTCCTATTATTTTTATAAAAAGATGTCGTCGTCGGCAATACCGATCCGTTATATCGCTATGAATTAAAGTTATTTTTGGTGTAAACGAATATAATTACTCCAGTCACCAGGTCATATTAAGTTTATTTATTTACCTTAATTATATACCAGTCCTCTCAATTGGTATAATAAACTCCCATTTCTATATACTAACTGAAGAAGTCAAAATTGCTTCACCAAGTTGTACTAATTATGTACTTTAAAAAACAAGATATAATAATGGTAAACAAAAGTACTCTTGCAACATATTTACTGTACAGTAGGTGTACTATATTATACTTGTTGCATGTAGATCTACAAAAGAGGTATAAACATACAACTCTTACGACTAACCTAACTTTCCATTGTTTTCAGGCGTGTTCGTGCATTTAAAATTAAGATTGTATTAGTGCAGTTATAGTTGAGTACTCTTTTTCGGATGCAGAATTTTGTGGATATATTTTTTTATTATGTTTTTATATATTACCTCTGTAACATTATTAGCTGTTTTCCCACCCAGTAATTAGTACTGACTCTCAGGTGGTGTACTCTAAATAAATAAATAGTTTCGTATTATTGACAATAAAATGACTGATGTATTTAAAATATTTGATACATAATGATTTTCCGGTAACTGTGACCTCGGCTATTCTCAGGCTAGGCTTTGTGGGGATAGATCGCTGTCGTGATCTCCGATAATGGTCTCGATTTACTTAAATTATTCATTATCAGATTTCTTAATACTTGACAGTTTTCATTACTTCACTAACAATATAGGTAACGTCATGTCAAGCGTCAAAACGTTTCAAATACGTGTGGTTGGTGTATAGGTCAAAATATGGTATAAACACCGACGTCGGCTGTACCTACCTCATCCGACATTACAATTAGTATTAAATAATTTAGAGTAGCGACGTCGGTATGGATGACATTAACTGACGTATGTCATTGGCTAGAGACAGTTAAAAACACCGACGTCGGCTTATCCGACCTGTTTTATTATTCATTTATTGTTATTTAAAACATGGAACAGGTCGAAATACAGACGTCGACATTGCCGACGTCGTTGTGACGTCGGCAATACTAACGTAAGCGGTTTCTACCAAAATTACTTAAAATTCGACCATAGACGTAATGCTATACCAATTTTGTAGTCATAATTTGTATAATTTTGGTATAAAACTAGTCGTTAGTTAAATTCGGTGTGGTTTGTGCTGCTTGGGTGTGCTCATTGGGAACTATCGATATTGTCAAGCGTCAACAGTGGTCGATCGGTAGATCGGTGAAGGATTATACAGTATAAAAACGGCCAGATTCGCATAATGGTCTTGTCTTGCGAGACCAAGAAAAAGTAAAAATTGCCAACGCTAACCCCAATCGATTATAAAAATTTAAGGACTTCGGTAAACTATGCAGAAAGATGTAAAACGTCATGTGCAATATCGTTTTTGTTCGTAGCGTTGGATGGATTTATAAAATATATAAAACATTGGAACGTGCATTAGTAATATCCCTGGGGACGTTCGAAACGCGATAAAATAGTTTTCCTGACCCGGAACACGAATAAATCTCGTATAGGGAAGAGAGGCATGCATGTTCTTAGATGGAAACACATTGCAATATACAAATGCTGAACTTGTCCGATCGCAGCTTGCACGATTCCAGCGACGTTTACGTCTCCTTTTCAGCCAAATATTCGATCAAATCGTATCAAAAGCGGAGAGGAGAGCAATTTTTAAATTAAAACCACATAAAACGTTCTCTCATTTGTTTCGTTTGCTCTTAACAAATATAACTTGTTTCGGAATTCGAACAAGTAGGATGTACAACCGTTTATTCGATTGTAGGTATGTGAAAATGGTTCCTATTCGAAAAATACCTAGATATACAGTTGCTAAAGCAACATATTAACTATGTATTTCTCAAGAAGCTATGTTTCATATTGACGCATTAATGTAATACGTGCTGCTATTTGCTGCCAAGATTCTACTGAAATAACATGCATCGACGACATTCCCATGTTTGTGTAAAATTTTAAACATCAATAGCAAACAACAGGAATGCCTCGAACACATAATTTCATTTAATTTATGTCAACTTTTAAATTACTTCTCTAAGTTAATTTAAAACGATTTTTTCTTTGCTAATTTACTTAACGTTTTATTTACTTTAAAAGATTACGTATTGCCCTTCGCTCGTTATTTGTTTGATCTCTCAATGCTCCGGGCATTACAAGTTTCTCTAAAAGGTTCTCTAAAATGTAACATGTTCTTGACTGCTTAAAACGTGAAATGAAGAGACGTTGAAAGTAATCCAAATTTAATTTTATATAAAAATATCAATAAATATGAGCGTAATTATTTTTATATAATAATATGTTATTAATTTGGTCGCTTGATAAATCTTGTTATCGTAAGAGTCCCCCAACTTCTCATCGACCAAAACTGGGACTAATACTTCGAAGAATGTTATTTTATTGGATAAACTTTTGTTACCTATGAATCGGGTTTTGGGAGAGGAAATACGACGCAGTATAGGATTTAAGTTAAGAGGCTTCTAATTTATCGTACAATAAATACACGATGTCCATAAATGTTTTCCGGGCAACTTGCTTACCCAAAAGCCAATGCGGTGTGTCGAATGACTTTTGATTACTTTAGTTGAAATAGCAGAAGGTAAATCTCGGTTTGATTTAGTGTTATTTATGTTATTGTATGATGTATGCTTTTTGTGGAGATTTTTATTTATTAAAAATGTTAAGTATGTTACTATTTAACAAGTTAAAGCAGAAAGAAAAAATATTACTTCATTTACCAAGCCATACACAGGCAATTTTTGTCATGTCTTATAATACCGAACTGTCAGTTTAAGTTGATATTTTGTAACTTTCAACATCTTGTATCTCTTAAATTGCTAATTTTCTATAAAGGTACACTGAAAAAAAAAAAGGTTTATGTAATTTTACTTACCATTTGTAAAGTTATTTATGCTTTGTAAAATTTTATTGTAATGTAACAAATACAGAATGCATGTAAGAATTATATGTATTTTTACCATGACAATTACGTATGGTCTGTACAGACTCATAATATGTAAATCAACTACTATTTTTTGTAAATTATGGTGTATATTTATTTATTTAGGATTTCAACTGCCCACACTGAAAAATTCCAATTATAGGGCAGGAATTACAGAAAAAAAGAAAAAATAATCATATAAAAAAAGCAAAAACAGCCACAGATACATACAAAAGTGATTTGACATTCTTAAAGTTAATATGTATAAAAAAAAAAAACAAAAATACAGTAAAAAGTAAATGAAAATAAAAAAAAACAAATATAAATAATACAAACTGTAGCAGTACGATAAACATAAAACTCAGTTCCAAATACATCGCCTTATAGCATTAAAAGCACAATTAAATATATAAAGCTGAGAGTGATAGGTATTTCATATAATTAGTATATATACTATAAATAGGTGAAGTTTTAAGAACGTTTGTTATAGAAATAGGCAAACAGAACAATGAATAGGTGCGAGTCTGAACATGAGGAATGTTAAAGTAAATATTACTGAAAATGTCCGGGCAATCTACTGTGTTAGATAAAAGTTTATACAAAAAAGGCACGACAAGAGTCATTAAGGATAAACCTGGCTAATAGATCAGACTGTGGAATGCCACGAGGTGGATAAATACCATCTATTCTAAAACGTAAATATGTAATAAAGTTCCTCTGAACATTTTCCAAGCTGGTAATATGGATATCATATTGAGGCTCCCAGACAACTGCTGCATACTTCAATTTAGGTCTAACATAAGCATTATAAAGTAGATATATATCAGAAAAGTGTTGAGCATTTCTTATAATAAAACCTAAATTTTTATAAGTAGCAGATGTTGATGATTAATATGCGGTACAAAAGTTAATTTTGTGTCAAATATAACACCCAAATCTTTAAATTGCATGCATCTATTTAGAGACTTTCCTCGTAAAACTCCATAACATTACATTTCGATAAATTTAGCGGCAATTTATAATCTTGAGACCACAGATTAATTTTGCGGAGCTGTTGCTGTAAAAAATGATGTAAGAAATACAGTCGATCGATGCAAATAACTTCATGTCATCAGCATATAACAAAACATTTGCTTGAATATTAGTGAGTGCATCATTTGGTCTAATCTTATTCTTATCTCTAGTATATCTAACACCGACATTTCCCATTGTTAATAAATTGCCCTGTATAGCACTCGAAATGATAAATAAATTCAAGGATAAGTAATGCTTCCCCACAAAAAGCATACGTTACATGAAATACCTTCACGAGCTTGGCGTATGACAAAAAAAAAATCCGCTTCATTTCCACGGGTAGGTACGTACAATTATTTTTCTCGCCCAAATTAAATCCCTGGAAATCCGAATGTGAAAACGTAATAAAAAACAACAAGAGTGTCATCTTTCAGCCGTCCTATACAAACAAAACCGAGCCGGTTAAACATACGCAGGATCCATTTTAATAATTAATTTTTTATAATCTTACGAAGATATGGAGGAAATATTAATACTTCTGTAAATAACAAGGGGATAAAGATAGATAAACAGCGAAAGACTAATACGGATTTTCGTATTAAACAGAAATTTACATCCAAGATTTATTTAAAGAGGGATAAAAATTTGTTTATGTTTCCAGAGTGGTTGTTGATCTTAAGTTAATTAAAATGTTTGATAGTAGAACAAAATCACCTAAAGAAATTTTGACGATATAGTATTAATGAAACTTCGAGGAGATGACTTGGATGACCAAAAATGTTTATCTTGTATATTCAAGGTCGAAAATAATAGAGACTGACAAATTCACAGCACAGAGATGAGTACGGAAGGTGAGGGTTGAATGATTACCTAAGCGTGCCACTTAAAAAGGGTTCAAAGCACACAAAATTTTAAAAAATAAATTGACATCGAGTGAACCTAGCACATTAAATATCTCTCTTGTCCCATCCTCCCCACAAATTAGCATGCCATCCTTTTGGACGGCGATGGCTCACCACCACCCACTTACACCTATCTGATGCGCACTCACACTTAAGCCTGTTCCTCATGGACACGAAATTTACGGATTTTTGCATGAATTTTGCAACTTATGTTTTAATTATTTATGGCGGGAAAATCTCAACTTTTGACAAATTTTGCAAAACAGTAAAACAGTACAAATATTATTGCTACTTTCATTATTATGTGGTATTAATAAGGTTGTTTTGAGCTTCTGACAACCTACATTTTCCCACCATTAAATATTGTTAAATATATAATTTTGCGTCCATAAGGACAAAAGGCTTTAGAATACACTGCACAATACATACGCACTATTCACTATTGGTTACTAGCACTATCACTATAACGGTCACACATTAACACTTATTATATCATATCGTACCGCCTTCCCTATGACTCTCATATATCCATGTTTCGTCAAAATTTAATATAGTCTTCGATCCAGATTCGGACCTTTTAATATTTATTTTAAATAGTTTCTTCGCCATATTACTGAATGTTTCGTCTTTTTGTATAATTCTCTGTACTCTTTTCGATTTCATTTTATAGGGAAATTCACATAGCAAAAGCAACCTTGTATACAGGGTGAGTCAGTCTTAATGTCATTAATTTTAACCACGTATTCTGAAGGCCTAATAAAGGCAGTAAATCGAAAAAAAATTGTACTCGACCTCTAAAAAAATAAACAAATCATCCTATAAAATTCGGTAACACGACGCTCCTGGTACGCTACAAACATTCTGATAGCGCAGCCATATGACAATCGAGTGACGAAGGAAACATCGTTGCCACATCATGTTTACATACATAATATTGTCTAACACTTCAGCGTGTTATTCAAATTTACCACCATTCAGTCGCACTTTCTGTATTTCCCGCATTTCTTTCCCCCCTAAATTTGGAGATCACACTACACATTTGGAGGGGGGATGGAGAGAATACAAGCAGTAGTTTGTTTATTTCGGTCTCGTGTATTGGTTGTAAATTCACAATGTCTAATGTTACAAATTTCGTATATGCGGAAATGGTAGTTTTATACGGAGAATGCGAGAATGTTTACGAAATGCATGCCGCAGCAGCTGCTGAATATAGGATAAGTTTTCCTGACAGTGTGCAAGTGCTTCTATGCCTTCGCGATACGGGTTCTGTGAAACCACGTCGAGAAATTGCTGGACATCGGTGTGATAGAAACTGTTTTAAATTTAGTTGAGGAGCAACCTACTATTTCTATAAGAACCATTTCACGGCGATTGGAGATATCCCAAAGCAAGGTCTGCAGAATATTACGTGAAAACTCACTGAACCCGTATCATTTTCAGAAAGTTCAGGCTTTAGAACCTTCTGATTTCCCCAGCCGTCTTGAATTTTGCAATTGGCGACCCTAATTTTATTAACAAAGTGCTATGGATGGATGAGTGCATCTTTACTCGAACTGGCATTTTAAACAAGTTAGTATCATACTACTTAAAAAACAATTAATTTGTAGGTCAGATGTACGTAATAACAAATTAAATAATTAATTATACTTACGAGTAATACTAAAAAATCATATTCAATTGTAAAACGTAGTGAAAACGTAATATCAAAATTATTAAACTGTAATAACCTAACATTCGAAAATATTTATTTATTATCAAAACTTTTTTTTTATTAATTATTAATATTTAAGGAAAATTCATTCATGTATCTAGATAAAAAAGTTAGCTTCACTCCTTGTCCTTAAATAACAGTATAAAAACTAGGTTATTGACCTAATGATGCGGTAGGTCAAGATTCACTCTCGATAACTTTATGAGCATCAGATCAGAGGCGCGCTGTTTCGGTTTTGGACAGTTTTTTTGCCGACAACACGAAGGTTTTTTATTACTTAGTACAAACACGAAACACTTTTCATCTTCTCTTAATAATTTACCCATTGGGTATATGTTTTTTATGTAATTTACCTAAATGGTTTATTACTCGGTTTATTACTAGATACGTTGGAGTTTTGTAATTTCAATGTTAAATATTTTTTAAACTGTAACCAAGCTAATTTCTTTGCAGTCATAACAGCCACATTTGGTCGGACGAAAATCCACACGCTAGTCGTCGGTTTAGCTTTCAGAGGCGATTTGTTGTCAACGTATGGACAGGAGTGTACGGGGATCGCTTGATTGGACCGTATTTTCTACCGGAAAACCTGAATGGACCGCGTTACTTGCAATTTTTAATAGAATTACTTGATTTCATTGGATATTAACATTTTAAATTATTAGTGGCTGAACTGAGCAAGAAAAAATATGAGATTCTAAAATAGTCAGTACTAGGAAAATATTTCAATTTGCCAACTTAGCATCAGGTCGACATCGAGTTGAACTGTGAGCTGTAAACGACCAAGGCTGTGAGTGGTCAGTGACAGTCTGAAAAGGGGGTTTACATAATGATTTAAAAATATTTATTTTCAGCGTAAATATGCATTTAGATTTTTTTATAATCGCGTATTCGTATTATACTCATTATTCCCTATCTCCTCTTAAAATTAAGGACATTATGACTGACTCACCCTGTATATTCCAGGCAACGATTCATCTTCTAAGATATAGCAACTCATTTTTTTTTGTCGAAAACTCATTTTTAAATACCATTTTCCTTTCACGAGTTTCCACTATTTTCCGTTTCGCAGTTGTATTTCTTTACCACTTTTTTTGCACTATACATATATGTTACGCACGTATATTATTGTTAATGAACTACAAATTGCAATATCACTTATACTCATATTTTGACCTCGCGTCCTAATCCTTTCAATACATCTCACCATTCAATATTCCTCCCTTATTAAATTAGGGCGTTCATGATTTTGAAAATAGGCCGTAGAGCTTGAATTATTCTCTATTCATAAAAACACAAAATCAGTAATAAATTAATTACATTCATAATTAAATTAGCGGAAAGATATACCCATGATAGCGCTGGAAATGGAACAGGTGGATCCGTCAATTCGTCACAACTAATAGAAGACTACTCCTTTGATCTGGCGCACGCGTATTTGCTGCAGCAGGAGCTGTGTAATCAGATATGCTCTCAGAGAGATGCGGCACAAGATTTTATAAGGAAAATATACAGGCTGCATGTGTTTCTTTGTGTCTACTGCTATAAATTGTGAGCGAGTTTATAACACGAGTCCCTATCTAGATTTTTGGCCGTTGGGTATAGTGGTAGACTCCTCGTGGAATGTACACCAAGAACTCGTAATTTTGCGTTTTAAATGGTTGTTATTTATGAAGCAGGAAGTAATTACGTCCCTCAAAATTTCTCGGATTCCGACCCCGATACTATTTCCACCGATTTGTCACCGGAAACCGATATCGATTTATAAAATATAACGTACGAACTTTGGCGTGGCGGTAAGAAAAACAACGTAACGGCGCAGTTAGTGGGTCGGGAGCAGAGGAAAACGGAAGAAAAACGCGCAGTAAAGCCATCGAGGACGAGGCCGTGTTTTTGCTGTTCGGCCCATTTTTATGGAACCCTCGAACAGGTCGGATGAAGTTTAAATTTAAATAAGAATCCACAAAATGATTTTGGATAAAACATGGGATCCGGTTTCCTATAAAACATGTAAGGAAAGTCGATCGGTTCTGCTTCCTGGTGATAAAACGTTTTGTCGTTTACCGAAACAAATAATTCAATACGAGAAAGCGGAAATAATTCCGTACAGCAAAAACAATCGAAAATAATACGATGTATCTGTTTAAAAAAAGTCAAAAGTAGTTAGAGCTTCACGAAAGATACCTTTAAATTTGATCGATTAAGCATTATCATATTAGGTATTTATTTTATTCAAGACTTTTGGATGTCGATAGCCTACTTCCTGGACCTTGACGGTCTACAAATGTCAAAAGTTGTAGGCAATATCAACAATTAGAAGGTATAGTGGTTTTTAGGCTTTCACGGCCAGTGCTATCATTTGATACATAGTGATTTTCTTTCTGATTTGCTCAGTCGCGGCGAAGCTTTTGCAGAGTCACCATTGAAGATGACGACAGTGCAGTGCAGTACTAATCTGAACCTCAATAAAAATGTAGACATTTGTTGAATTTTTTTTTCATTCTTCCACTCCTTAACGTTCTGCCCACATATTACGAAAATACAAAGAACTGAAAACAACCGTATTCGATCTCACAACGACCTACCTTCCTCCAATTGTCCCTTGGAAAGTTCACCACATCCTACCGCGGGGGCAAATTGCCCCCTAATTTCGAAATACCGACGCTAAACGGCGTTGGCGGCGGTCGGGGTCCCGTTGTTTTGCCGCTCAAGGCCGAAGCGGCCGATAAATAGCGGGGCGGCTGTAAATTAACGGCGCCGTGGAAAATCTGGTTCGGATTTTGGCTCCGAGAGATCCCGGAGTCGCTCCACCGCCGCCTGCTAGATAAGCCAATTCGCAGGTCGCCGCGGATAGAGAGTGGTGGTGTACAGGGGCGTCGCGATGGAAAAGGTTAGAGGGAGGCCGATAACAGATGGTAACAAAATGTCATGACCTATTCCTAATAAAAGACACATTTCAAAAGTAAGCTGAGATCAGTTAATAAGCCAATGATCACATGAAATATATAAAAGGTTCTAGATGCACTTACTTTTCTACATAGTCACCATGTCCTAAACAATTTTGACATACTGTGGAACAGACTTTTCAGCCAATCGACAGAACCATCCCATTTATTTAACTGCAGGGGCTCGATGCTCGAATTTAGTTGAACACATTCTGTGAACTCTCGTGAGAAATGCAAATCTGCATTCTTGATCATTCTCATCGCATTTATTTCCCATAAACAATTGGGGAATTATTTCACATGGTTTTTTTTCTAAAGGAATATAAAACTTCAAGAATTGTAAATATACACATAGATAATAATATATTACTACGTTTATTTTGCCGGCATAAAAAGCATTCTACAGCGACTAGACTCAAGTGATGCTACTTCTATTTTATATGCTCAACGGATATTTAACGATGATAGAATTCGCGAAGATTTAGCATACATACATTTTAATTATTCACGCATACCTTCAGTTATTCTCCGTCTTGAAGCAACTGAGACAGCATCATGGTATTTTATAATAAACACAGTAAATAATGTTTTTTTATTTGCGACAGTATATTTCTTCAGTTAGGTAGACCTGTGCTGAACGTGTAAAGAAAAAAATTGATACCGGTTTGCATAACAATCCAGGATTTCTATGCCGTATAGTAGATCATTGAACACACGTTTTCGAAACTGAAATGGATTATTAACGACAAACGACACAACCTAACACCTGAACAGTTATGTAGTGTTTTGTAAACTAATAAACTTAATATGAATAATAATGGATATTATAAATTATCAGTACAAGGCAATATGTCGATTTTAACTTTCTCAGTTTCTACAATCGTCTGCGAACGAGGTGCGGGTTTTAATAATAAATTTCCACCATATACAGACGTGTGATATCGTGAAGCTAAACAATCCCTGATCTCAGCATTCCCCATTGTTGATTTTGAATAGTGCGATGCAGTTTATAGTGCTGACATTAGTTAAATATCGTCATTTGTGTTTGGAACGGTGTTAGCACATTTAAAACAGCGGTAAAAGATCGGGAAACGCCAGACTTGACGAGACCACTTGTCCCCTACGTATTTTGGGACGCTGATTACGAAAATGAGGGTTAAATCTACCTGCAATTCTTGGAATACCCCTAAAATTGCAAAAAACACCCCTAAATAGGGGTGTTTTTCGACTGTACTTGTTGTTTTGCAAATTTAGCCATTTTATATATTTTTTGGGACGCTGATTACGAAAATGGAGGTTACAAATTGCAGCAATGGCTCCAACCACCCCCAAAATTGCAAGAAAACACCCCTAATTAGGGGTAATCAGCGCCCCAAAAAACATATGAGATGAGTTAGTTTGCAAAACAACAAGTACGGTCGAAAAACACCCCTACTTAGGGGTGTTTTGTACAATTTTGGGGGTGGTTCAACCATTGCTACAAGTTTTAACCCCCATTTTCGTAATCAGCGCCCCAAAAAACATATGAGATGGGTTAGCTTGCAAAACAACAAGTACAGTCGAAAAACACCCCTATTTAGGGGTGTGTTCTTGCAATTTTGGGGGTGGTTGGAACCATTGCTGCAAGTTTTAACCTTGATTTTCATAATAAACGCCCCAAAAAACATATAAGATGGCTAAATTTGCAAAACAACAAGTACAGTCGAAAAACACCCCTATTTAGGGTTTTTTTTACAATTTTAGGGGTGTTCCAAGAATTGCAGGTAGCTTTAACCCTCATTTTCGTAATCAGCGCCGCAAAATACGTAGAGGACAAGTGGTCTCGTCAAGTCCGGCGTTTCCCGACCTTTTACCGCTGTTTTAAATGTACTATGTGGTTACTAGCCATTTAGAAACAGCCTGCATATTTTTCATTTTCTCATTTGTGAATTTTCTAATCAATATGCCTTTAATTTTTAAACATGTTTCGTATTTCCAATTCCTGTTTAGGGCTTACAAATGACTTAATAATATTTGAAAAAAGAAAAAGTCGAGTTTGACAACACACAAGATACCATTCAAAACTGTCTACAGGGTGTTTTTAAATGAAGTAGCAAATATGAGACCACAGGTCTCCTTAGATGAAAATAAATCGATTTAACCTAACATGCCTATATCCCAAGTCGCATAATAAAAAAGATACAGAGTGTCAAAGTTAAAATTATATTTTCGATATTTGTAGATAACTTCTTAAAAAATCCAAATATTTACATAAAATTTGTAAATCAAGGGTTTTTGCGGGCGAGAAATTCAAATTTATTTCTAATTTTGACGTCACTAGTAGAGGGCGCCACTTATGGCTCATCATATTTCTTTTAACTGGCAGAACTATTTTGCTGCTTAGTGTATCCATCTGACTATTGAAACAATTGATTCTCCTACCTGTCATATCTGAAATAGGTATACCTTGTTGAAGTTGTTAATAGTAACAGTTTTCGAAATAATCCTATTTGAAATATTCAGTGCACTGATTGAAAACTGTTATCGTTTCAGGTACACTGCCTTTTCTACTGTTTGTTACTTGAAAAAGTTGTTCAGAACGGTAAATTATGGAGACGTGCAAAATTTCAAAAAGATCGGCGTGCTTTGATAAAATATTTGTGCTTTGTTGAAAAATGGTTTCATCAAACCTCGCCGGTCTTCTTGAAATATTGCACGTCTATAATTTACCATTCTGAACAACTTTTTCTAAGTAACATTTTGCTGTACTTGCAGAAAAGGCACTTTACCTGAAACCAAAACAGTTTTTACTCGGTGTACTGAGAATTTCAAAAATGGTTACTCCTATCGACTATCGAAGGTATATCTTCTTCAAATAAAACAAGTAGCAGAATCGATTGTCAGAAGGATACACTAAACTGCAAAAAAGTTTTGTCATTTAAAAGAAACATGGTGTGCCACAAGTGGCGCCTTCTACTAGTGACGTCAAAATTAGAAACAAATTTAAATTTCTCGGCCCACAAAAAACCCCCGATTTACTAAATTTATGTAAATATTTCGATTTTTTAGGAAGTTATCTACAAATATCGAAAATAAAATTTTAACTTTGACACCTTGTATCTTTTATTATGCGACTTGGAATGCCTATATATGTTAGGTTATATCGATTTATTTTCATCTAAGGAATCTGTGGTCTCATTTTTTCTACTTCATAAAATATTAAACATACTAAAAATACCCTGTATAAATATATCCTTAATGAGCAGATTACATTTTAATTTTTACACAACAAATAACTTATTAATGACTGATAAAGTGGTTACAAACTGGATTGCAAATGTAGAGCTAACTTTACGGTGTCCAGATTTGATATGTAACAACCTTGATATGTGACATAAAACATAAAATTATAGGTAGTAACTGAAAGATATAGCAGAGAGAAATGAGCATCTCGGAAAGCAAAGAACCATTTTCTAATCGTCCATTCATTCGAAGCGTATATGCTCCGGCATTTTCGCTCATTAAGCGAAAATCCCCCAATCATTACCCGGGCACAGTACGGAGATTAGCCGAAAGTGAAAATGCAAACAAAAAATAAATGTCCCGCTCGGTTTTCGGCACGATTATTTTCGGGTCGGCCGGGGGTGTTATTGGGATTTATAGCTTGAAAATCCGGCTGAAAGATAAAACCGAAAATGTTCGACGCTGCGTACCGGATTTAACGTGTGTCTGTGTATTCGTTAGCGGCAGAATGGACGCTTGCACAAGTGGAATTCCGTTTTGTCAAAATACTACCGCGGGTTATTCAAAAAATGTCTCTGCTATATAAAAGAGCAAACATTTTTTAAATAGAATGCTTGGAAAGTCTCGACAAATGCACCGCTCATATGCTGGAGTTATGTAGAGAGATACGTGCAGAAAAATATTGACAAATTGCCTAGAAATTAATCGCTGCACCTACATACTTGTTACTTTGATCTATTTATTTAAGGTTGCCGTAAATTGTAGGTACGGAAATCTCGAAAAATAAAACTGTAGACAAAATAACAAAAATAAAATTTTCTTAATGTTTTGTCTATCCATTTTTGCTATTTAAATTCGTCTCAAAATAATAATTTTTAAAAAGCGATTGTAAGACACGCATTATTTTGTTATTCTAATCTCATATGCAGAACTATGCAAGTTTATGATATAACAATGTTTACATCTACAGTTACATTTAAAAAATACATATTTTGAAAGATTTCTGTACCTAAAAATTTATTGGTTAGACCGTTTTTTGGTTTTAATTTACTGTTTTTCCAAATAATAATTTAATATACAGGGTGACCTACCTTCGAGTAATGACGTCATCACCGGATTCTTTAAATGGAACACCCCATTTTTTTCTCATTTCCGGATTTCCCTTGCTGAGCTGATTCCAAAAATGTATCACAAGTTGCTTCAAATTGGTACAGGGTGGGCAATAATACCAAAGGTGTTTATAAAAATGTAATAGAAAGTTATACGTTACTCAATTCAGATACAGTGCTCCTATCAAATTTTCATAAAAAAAAATATGGAGCAACAATTGTATTTCTCAAAATACCGGCCCACACATTGACCTTTTGTGGTCGTCGCGTATGGTATTCTTGCATCCAATGTGGATTTTCTTGAGACCAAATAAAACGTTGCCTCGTTGGAAAATAAAACGTTAGTAATGAAATTGTTATTTAGATTATTTTGGTGCATCATATATGCGTAGAATTCAGTTCTTTGGTCAACGTCGTCTTCAGGCAATTCATGGCTGAGACGTAAGATCACTAATGGGGGGTGTTTGGGGTGTTTTTAATAGCTTATCAAAGTAGATGCAATAACAATACACAATTTCATTTAATGTTTAGTACTTTTATTCATTTGTAAATAATTTGTAATTTTGGTATTGTTGCCCACCCTGTACCAATTTTTACCAACTTGTGATACATTTTTGGAAAGGGGTATTCTATTAATAAAAAAAACGATGATGACGTCATTATTTGAAGGTAGATCACCCTGTATATTAAATTATTATTTGAAAAAGTAGTAAATTAAAATAAAAAATCGACCTGTTTTGGAAATTTTTAATTATATTGTTTATTTAACTAATAATGCATTTATGCCTTACTTTATAGACACACTGTATATTCGTTATACTTGCTAAGCTGTATATTATTCAGTTCTTAAATACCTAATATAAATTTACTATTTATTTGGACATCATCTATTTAAATATTTAAGAATCAATACTTCCAATATTGATCAAATGGGTAATGTATTAAATAAAACTCAAATACTTTTCTTAGTGTAAATCTTAAACTTTTGTCAAAGTAGTACGAATTTGCCTTTTTTTCTAACATAAGTTAAACAGAATATGTAATTGTATATCAAGGTATAAGTTGTATTAATTGTTGCTAACTCACATTTTTTGTCATTTTAGTTTACACTGAGAAAACTATTTAAATTCCATTTAATAGAAAATATACGCGATAGAGACGTACATGCAGAAACGATCGCGTTACGACCCCGGGTCGCATTTCCTACCTACGGTAACGGGTCTGTAACGCAATTTGCCGACCCATATACGAGAAACGTGTCCTACTGACCTGCGGTTCGGAGCTCAGCTTGCGGTGGTGGTGATCGTCGGCCTGGAGGGACCTTTTGTGGACGTGCTCGTGCTCGAACAAGTAGAAGCCCTTCAAGCTGCCAACCTGCAACAGAGAAACGCTTACGTTAGGAGATCGTTTGCCGATACACTAGGCGGTGGCGAATGGGGATTTCGCCTATACATATTAAATGGCAATGGGGGCGATCGGGGTGAACAAAATACGCGGGATAAGGGAGATAATGAAACTGGATTCCAAATAGCATACAATTTTTTGTAAAGTATGAAAGTGAAATTACATTCAAATACAGTTAATATACATTTATATTAATTTAATATATTTTTTATCGGTCGGTGGCCCAGTGGTTTAAAGCGTCAAGGTGTCCACTCTGCCAGAAAGTTCGATTCCTGCGGCAGGTAGACCGTAAATCAGCTATATTTGCGGAGAAGAGGATTAGCACCCACTGTGGGTATGGTAGGGTGTAAGAATGTTGGTTTGGGCCAATGTGAGAGATTGATATCGGTCGACCACTCCCCTAATTAATGAGGTTTACCATGTTCCCTCATTGCTGCACTGAATGGTAGTTAGGGCATACCAACGTAATCGTTCTTGAGATTCTATGAGATTCTATATTTATTTATTTATTCTTACTCTTAGTACATTTAAACAAACTACATACATAGTCGGAAAGTACAAATATTTCCTCCAATCTGCAATACGAAAAAAATAAAATCTTGATAAGATAGAGGGACAGAGAAATTGATATTTCTATGATTGCCAGACTTTGTATAGTCTGTTTGCTTAATTTTATGTAGACTGAATGAAATGTCTCCACTACAATTGGACAGAATTATTTAGATCGTGATTAGACTGTAAACTGTTTGTAAACTATAACCATAATTGACTATTGATTTAATTTGTTCTTCTCACTTATAAGAACTATAAATACATACATTTTCCAATACTGTATATTATTCAAAAGATTTACTTTTTGTCAAGTAAAAGTAATTTGCTTAGTGCATAAGTCAGTTTAGTGCATAACGGTAGTCAGTTGAAACAATAGGTAAAAGCTGTTCAACTTTTCACTTCATAATTTATTTATAAGTAACAACTCATGGCAATTCTTTCTATATTCTAACTTGGTAATATATAACATCATTTGCTTTGTAGTAGTCGTCAATTGCTGGGTTGGTTGCTATGCTGTCGATTTAAGCGTTTATTCTTGACGTTTCGATATACTTTCGCGCTTTCTTCTGCACTTCAGCAGAACAGTTTCAGTACTTCTGCAGAAGAGAACCGTAAACCCCTAAATCGACGATGTGGCAACCAATCTGCAAATTGTTCCTGTTGAGTAACACTACAAAATTCAGTTATGTTTCTAATGCCACTTTTCTTCAGAATAAAAAAATTATTTTTTTAAGTTGTTATACTATACTGAGCTCGAACAAACAGTGAGAACAGTGAGATAAGTTACAATACATATTATGAGGATGTCTCCCAGATCTCCCCTAGTTGTTGTGAATAAATTTCACGTAAGCATTTTTACCCAAGTGCATCGCTACAGTTGTACATTCTTATTTGGTCTAGCACAGTTTACAAAATAGAAATGCACCTCGATTTTCCAATAAATTGAAACAAAAGTCGACCTAAAAATGAAACGATATTCGCATACCAAAATGGTAAAACTAGATAAACATCGTTATTGATGATAGGTCAATTTCTAGTTAAAAATATGAAGATGAATTAAAACAGTTACTACGCCTTTACAAATAATCTTCATAAGCAATTGAAAGTGCGAAAACAAACATATTTAATTTTATAGGGATACTAATTTAGCCGTTGTTATTGTGACGACACGTTCACAGCAAACACTGTATGTTTTGACTATGTGCTTGTACCTCTCTGCAATAATAACGTATGGCGTTCCATATACCTATAATGAACCATAACTACGAACTGTTTATGAAACTGTACCCCAATGAATCAAATTTCAATGTTTGGTCCTATGAAACATACATACACTTCATCCAATTGTTTTTGCACTTGATCCAAGTTTCTACTTACACTCGAATTAACTTCTTTAGTCGACCATTGTCTTCTCTAAGCAGCAATGTCTGCATTCTTTAATGCACTGTCATTTATTGCACAACTCTGCAGACATGAAAGCAAAAAAAAATGTCGGGCTACGAACGAAACCAGATTGCTGGACAGCGAAACATACCAGATATATATTATTTACGCGGCATAGATAACAAAAAAATGGGCTTGTTGAACACACTTTTTGCGACGGTCATGTTGTTAGGAGATAAAAGTGGCACAGTGTAAATATATCAGTCGAAATGCGCCTCTGTTGGTTTGCCCAAATGTTAATTTACGGTGCACAGGTTGTCGGCAAATATTTATTTTGCCGAAATGCCAGTCACCAGAAGGCCGTTATTGGACAGGCTACGTTCAAAGTGAAACACATTTTTCCAGATCATCGCATAAGGCCGCCTAAATTACAATAATAGTAATAGCCACAAGTATTTATTTAAAATAAATGTACAGGTGAAGTCGAATATGAATATCTACAAGTTTAAATTAAATATAAAGATATTCAGAAAACGTAAATGGAAATTGAGATAGATAAAATCAGACATAAATATAGAATGCGTTTCAACGAAATATTTGTCTTTCATCAACCATGTAATGTTTTATGAATAATTTTATTACTTAAATTGTACTAGTTATCGAAAACAGTTATTTATGTATCATGGGAGTTATGAGGATGTTAATTATCGATGCCAACAGTTAATTTGCCCGAGATTATTAACATCCAATAACTCACGGGATAGATAAAAAGTTTTATTTCATACTAATCAAATAGGAAAACCAAATTTTGTTGGTTTTGAAAATTAAACAAACGTTGTTGAATAATTAAGTAGGCATGACTACCTACCATGGATATATCAACTGACAAGTTTGTAAATAAAAGTTTATCAAATTTATTAATTTGTGAAAATGGATGAAAATCTGGAGAGAAGTGAGATTTCGAGTGATTTGTTACAGAAAGCTCGTGCCGCACTACTACCAACAAAGTCGGAACCAAAGTATAAAAAAGAATATCACAAATTCCTGCAGTGGCTGAAAGTTAACTGTACTTAAAACAAAAATATAAGTGAAACTGTACCGCTAGCTTACTTTCAAGACATGGTATGTATTTTAGTCTTCCACGTTCTAGAATAAGTAATATTGATTTATTTTTCTTACAGTCTGAATCGTACAGTTCTAATTCTCTATGGACTAAGTGGTCATGTTAAAATCAATGATGACAATTTATAATAATACAGATGGGAGAAAGTTTCATGAACTGAAAGCGTTTCTCAAACGAAAAAATAAAAGCTATGAGCCAAAAAAGTCTAAAGTGTTTAGTCGAGATGACATTGTAAAATTTTTTAAGGATGCTTCCGATGAAGAACATTTACTACATAAGGTAATTGCTCTATTGTACAGGTGGTTCTAATTATGGATTATTTCGGAGGCTGTAGAGGTCAAGAACTTTTGAATATTAAGATTAATCATATTGAAGATAGGGGCTCGGTAACGGTGGTTAACATTCCGGAAAGTAAAACAGATATCCGTAAGAAATTAATTATGGAAGAAAACGAGTTCTCTGCATTGGATCTAGCGAGGAAGCATGTCAGAAAGATTTTTTCTAACGTATCGCGAAAAACGTTACACAGTTCAGCCCCTTAGAAAAAATATATTTGGAAAAATGCCAAGCCAAATTCATATTTTTTTGGGCTTGCCAGATCCAGAAGCTTTCACGGGACATTGTCTGCGGAGGACTTCCGTGACTGCCTTGGTTAATGCAAGAGCAAATATGATGACATTGAACAGACATGGTGGATGTTCAAGGTAGCAGAATGGTATTTGACCGACAACATGAAATTGAAAAATAAAACTGCAAGAAAATTGCCTGGCATGTCACATGAAAGAAATGAAAGAATATCCACTTCATGTTTGACTACAGTCGTAGGCAGCGACAATTGTCGGTTTATTTTTGTAAATACATTAGAGGGCATTAAGGATTTATAATTACTTTGTATAACTCCCAAGGGAGTTATAAACATAATTATAGTTATGGTAACTAAGGGTTTATTTGTTTATAATATATTAGTATGAAATACTAACTAGTTTTCCTCTCCCATCTGTTTTACAATAACGGAGACACCGGAAGTGGTTTCCTCCGGGGGACTTCATTCGCCCATAAACACATCCTTGAATAAGGATCATCCACAATAACTTAGAATAGAACGTTCTGGATGAAGTTTCTGGTCAGGATCCTAAATTCCGAACGATTTAATCCAAACATAATCCTCCACCGCTTTCTCTGCTACTCTCCCGTGAACTTCTCCAACAAAGTTGCGACCGCACGATTACCATTTATGTAGATGGCGCTTATCTGGGACGGTTCCGTCGGTTCTTTATCTGGGACGAAAGAATAAGTCACGAACGTCCACACCTTGTTCCCGGAGAGTCTAATCTCGTGATGAAACAATGAACATAAAGCCTACACAGCTCGTTAGTAATGGGGAATATCTAATGTTGTATGATTCAACAAATTATTTGACTCGATCTGTAAAAGAGCAAAGCAAAAAGTAGACGAAGGCAAGAATGCTAACCTCAATTTCAGATGTGTTTGTAAACTTTCGGCGGAGGCCACCCTCAATCACAACTACCTGCGAAATCAGGCTCCCATTAGCATAAACCAGAATTATCCGAAAACACAGCGCGTCGATTCATTTACGTGTTTGCTATAAAAATCGCAGCGGTGCGGAATTGGCGGTAATAAAACGAGCAGGTAGAATTTATGTGTGTGCACAAAATCTAATTGCCTCAAATAGGAGTATGGGGATGTGCGAATCGAATTTGCAGTCGCAGTCGGAGGTATCCGATATTAAAACTGGGAAACGTCGGACAGGATGGATCAACGTGGATGATAAATTGCGAAAATCCATTAACATAATATGCCCGGGATAAGCCCTTAATTATTTTTGGTGTTCGATGGGATTACTCGTCTAAAAATGCTAAAAGGATTTAAAAATACATTTTCCAAGAACTGATTAATATTTGTCATACTGTAAAAATGAATGTTCTCTTTTACATTTTTTTTCTTTGTTTGAAATAATGAAACTGAAAATTAAAAAGCAGGAGGCTAATGAATTTGATGTACGTATTCCGTACTTATCCCTGTTTTTTCCCTTAATAACTGGTGAAAAATAGATCATGAAAAAGTAGCAGTGGTTTGTTTACTAGATAGTTTTTTGTGACGCAGAGTGGTAAAACTTTAAGAACTAATTGTAATATTACTTTAATATAATATTTTTCACATCAAAATATTACCCTTTTACCATTGCTGGTATATCTTAACAATCGTTTTAAATTTATTCAATATTGTGGTTTCAAGTGATTTGCTGTGTCAGACTTCAAAGTTTGGTTTTTCCTCCCTCTTCTTTTTATAATTTTTATCAATAATAACCTTACATTAATGAACGACTGGTATAATGAACATATAAAGATACATAGGTATATAGTAATTCCACTTTTTCGAAGAAATCTTGAATTGTATTTGAGTACAAAGAATTGTATTAATCTGTTAAAATTGTGACTATTATGCAATATGTTTGTTAAACGATACTGCCCATTTGTAGTGGGAGCATCTGAAATCCCTATTCGACAAAATAAAATTTTCCACTCGCACTGCGTGACATCAAACAGACGAATGATGAAAGATATATTGAATTTGTAGAAAAAAAGAAGTATGTCGATAGGAGTAAAACTTTAGGTGCAAAGTGGAGAGTAGACCGACTAATTAGAATATCATTGAATGGTGGTAGTGATATTTGAAAGGGGCCTAAAAGTCAGGTTTTGCATACGCACATTTGTGGGCGTGTACATTCTCACCTGTAGAGTTGAATCCGTAAGCTATATCCGTTCTATTCTATTTGATTCATTTTTATATGAATGAAAATAATATTAAGTAAACATACATTTCTACAGTCTGGCAACTTTGGAAATGTTAGTTTCTCTGATTCACATTTGTACAAAAATTTTAACCATGTACTTAGGAAAGACAATAAAAAAATATTCTAGAATTTTAGCTCGATATTTAAAAATAGTTCAAAACCCTCTTTTTCTGCGGAAAGACGGCGCCTACGATGAGCATCGACTGAGATGACTTAGATCCATTGATTAATCTTACATATGTCAACAATGTCATTCAATGCCATGCGGTCGATTTTTACAGCATTTCTAAATGCAGAAACGACAAAAATTAACATTGTTATTAGTAATATATAACCTCATAAATAGGTAAAATTCAATCCATTTAGCTGTATTTTTTTGCATTTGTCTTTCATTATTTCGTCGCAAACTGGAAAAACTACATTATCACTACAACTCACTACCGGTAAAACACTCTTCCAGTAGGTACAGTTAGATAATATGCCTATTTATGATAAGAAAATCGAACGAAAGAAATAGGTAGGTACTAATAAATAATAGAAAACTTTTAACGCACCCGCGGCAGTCTTGTCTCATAACCTATAAAAACATACCGGCGAACTATATTGTGGGAAAATATCCACACAAAGTCCTTTATTTAATAACTATAAAACATTTAAAATTGAAAAACTGAAGAACACAAAACTACAACGTAAACAGAAATAAAATTATGATATGACAGGGAATTTTACCGTTGTGTTACTGGTTGTCTACTCTGACTCTGCAAACATTAAACGGCGGACGGGTTGCATTAAATAAGGATTTAACCTAACATCGAAAAAAATTATGTTCGATTTATAATTTTAGAATTTTTTTGAAGGATAACCGTTAATTTTTAATTTTCTCTATCTCCTCTTAAAATATTTGTATTTAGTCATAGTTAACCCTGTATAAACTGAAAAATAATTATTTTCGTTTTGTGATGACTATACATATTTTTAATTATGCTTTCACGTATAGTTTTATATATGTCTATATATAAATAAAACTAACAGCGCGCACATTCCTAGCATAATTAATACGGAAAATCGAAAACATCTGTTCTGATTCCCTGAACCGTTCCCTGTTATTTTCGCTGTAATTACATCCCTGTACGTGTCGGGATGCTGACCGACACGTAGAGAGCATTTTTCCGCTTTTCCCTCCCGACGACACGATCGTGTTTCATTTAGGGGCATGGACGCCGTGCACACACGCAGCCGGTTCTGCGGGGACGCTGTATCGGTCGGCAAATAACACGTCCCGCCGACATCGCCGCACACTGGAGGGGCTTTATTGAAAAACAGCGCGTATTATGCTTTCGGTCCGTGTCCCTTATTGTGTGAAATTTTAATACAGCCCGCTGGCTGACGCCTGTCAATGCCGGAAAATAATATCGCCCTAGTATTACCTACAGCCCGGCGATTTAATTTTTCTCCCGACGACATCGGAACGAGCATCGAACAATGAGTTTTTCATTTACTTACTTTTCGAAGGCATTTGCGAAATCAATGTTGTCGAACATTAAAATAAGGCGCCTGTTTAATAGCTCAAAACCCAGGAAAAAAACACATTTTCCATATTCAACTAATTTTTAAAAATTCGCATGTTAATATACTCGCGACAAGAATTCAGACGACTTACGTCATACGAACAAATGAATAATTCATTACATTTTTATCAAAATATTTAAGAAACTGCAACTGATAGTAATAAAACTATATACTACACTAAAAGGTAGCATTATGTATTGCACTAAATTGCAAAAAATGGTTGTTTTTAACGCGACCAAATATCGAAAATTACGTTGACAATAAAAACAAGTGTGTAACGTCAGCCGTGACGTAAGACGTCTGAATTCTTGACTCGAGTATATACATTTTTATAAGTAGATAAATTAATTTATATATTATATATTAGATGCTTATGAGTACCGCTCGATGTAGCTTACCATCTAACAGTAAATAGCAGTAAAGTTGCTGCGACACTGAATTGCTCTGGACACAAACAATAATCACCGATAAAAAAAGTTCCTGTCGTTTCCATAATTACGTGCCATTTTGATTGTTATTTTTGGACATAAGCTTTCAAATTTTCAATCCCTACAGTTTGAAGGTTGACTGATTTATTTTTCATTTCTCTTCGGCGTAAACTAACCAAAATGAGTAGGAATCTCTAAATGATGTTCCCACAGAGATATTGGATGCCGCTAATGATAACAAGTAATGCATTCATTCCTGCAAATTCAAGAATTCGCTATGAAAAAGAGCTTGTTGTCTTCGACCAATGGCGCATGGAGAAGAACACTTGATTTTTAAAGAAGAGGTATTTTTGGCCTATTTTCACTAAATTGCATAACGTAACTCTCCGTTAATTCTATCAAGTATTCGAAGTAAGTATTCGTCGAAGAACTAGCAAATATGACGATAAACGATATAGAAGAAAAAGGGGATGCTTATTATTACCATACCAAACACGAAAACCAATGTTTCAAGAAAATTTGTGGTGAACAACGAAGAAACAATTAAATATGTCGATCTCTGACATCGTTGGTTATCTAGGTCCCGAAGACATTGTTTTTGGCGCTATTCTGACACATTATTAGCTAACACCGGGTCCGATATTACAAGTATAAAACGACATGGTGGATGGAAGTCCAAAACTGTCATACATTGGGAATTCTTGGGATAACAAAATCCCTCATCAGAACCTCAAGAGAACAGTGCTGAAGTATGTAGTACGTCAACAGTAACAGTACGTTCCCTGACTGAAGAACAGCATCTAGCAGCTATTCCATCATAACTGAAGTTACAAGCTAATCCTGTAGCACATACTTTGTCAACAGTAAATTCCACAACTGAGAAATATCCTCATGCCGCTATTGCCTCAGCACTGAATTTACAAAATGCCACAAATTGTACATTTAATTTCAATATTTTTCGTTAACATATTCTATTAGTTTAAATTACTACTTAATAATTACTTGTTAATGTTATAAATTGATAATTAAAATAAACTGCTTCGCCTGACTAGAATTGTCATGATCGTATGAAAAATATTGTACCTAACACGTGTGGGAACTGGGAAGTGTCTTTTCCGCACTCGATTGCTGCAACTGCAATCAGCGTACGGAAAAGTATAACATCCCGCACTTGTGACGTAAATAGCTATAAATTATACATTCAAGATCTTCATTCGTCACATATTTTCAAGTATCATGACTCCGTCCAACGATCTAAAGGATCTAATGTTCTTTTTCTTTTCAATATATCTCCTAATATGTCACACAATCGCTACTACACAATCAAGGTAGATAATGACCTAGAACCGTTAATTAGAGGGAACAGCTAATACGTATCCTTGGTGACGAGGTCGCAGGAGCGCTGCGCCTATTATCCTCCGCGGATGATTCTGCATCGAGTGCGCCTTGGAATCACTCCCGTGTGCGAATGCTCGCATGTGCCAATTAAAACGGTCGCTAATTTAGTTTCCGCCAGTAGAATGCTTACTTGTGACTCTGTGTAATTCACTGGCGTTATCAACACGTAAGGCACTTGGGTGGATGGTGTGTTGGAAGGAGTAAGGAGCGCAAACCAACTTTGCTGCCGAGATGAGAATTGGATGTCTTGAAAAGGGAATTACGAGAAAGGTCGGGAAGACGGCAATCGAGACGTTATACGAGAATCTAGTTATGTCTGCAGGTTAAACGATACTGCATTGTCTATGGAGCCTATAAAATTTTGTCTGTACGTTTCAGGTTTAAAAGTTCACTGTATGTACTAAGGCACAAGTTACTGTTTTAATGTGATGCGATTTTCTTTAAGAAACCTTACTTTCTTGTTCACATGTATCTATAGTTTCAGAGAAGGCAAAAGCGTGCGTAATATTTTTTAGAAAAGGTTACAAGTCATCAGTATTTTTACTGATACTATATTTATTTACTATAAAAAGCTGCTATTGATGACTATTTACAAGTCGAATAAGTTTATAAACAAATAAAGATATATAGTTGCGGCAAGAACTCCTGCGACTTACATCACGGTTGACGTAAGGCAATTGTTTTTATTGTCAACATCGATTTTCTAAAAAAAAAATATTTTTTTTATAATTTAGTGTAATATATAGTACAAACATTTAGTGTTGTATAGTTTTTTTTATTCCGATTTGTAACTTCTTAAATAATTTGATAAGTTATTCATTTGATATACCGCAACTATATAAAACTGTTCAAATTTTCTACCATTTACACGCATAGAAATACTTATACACGAAAAAAATGTACTCGCATAACTTCGTTACAAGTTGTAAACCACGGACTAGATATCCTCTTTAAAATTTATAATCCGATAGATTCAAGTTTGGAGAATGTGGTAGCTAATTTATAAGAGCTTAATGAACTCTACCACAAACATTTACTGAAAAAATTTGATGGAGCATCATCGTGCATAAACCACATATCCAGAGAGTAACTCTTCTAGTAAATCTGACAGCGTATTTCGTATATCTTGCAAATAAGGTCTGTTAACCTTTGCGGAAGAATAACAGAACAATAATACAATTAGTAATTATTTCAGTCCAGTTAAATATGTATTGAAAATGTTGATTTCATCTGGATAGACGTGTTCATTATGCGGCAGTTGATTTGACCAGGGCATAACAACTCTTCTTTAACTAATAGCATGTTTGGTAAGTCATATGTCCCTACCTATACCTGTGCTGCTTAGTTCCAAATCTTCACTAGCACATTGTATAATTTGTTCCTCAATTTCAGGAGAGCTCTCAGTAGCAGTAAACGTTTGGTAACTTGATATATGATTAAACGATCATTTAGTACATATTTCTGCTAATAATATATATATTATGTTTTTTTACGTGCCGAAGTGATAAATATTGTAATCATCACTGTTGACTCAAATTGAGTTGTTTTTAAAGAAACAGTTTAATGAAATTGTTTGTCAACTGCTCGACTCCTGCGAAAAAAAATCGATGAGGCGAACACAATCGGCCATCTCTCTTTGAATTAAACATCCGGCGTGTGCGGTGCAGTCCATTCTCATTTCATCGAATGGATTAATATCCTCCACGATAAATCAATCCAAATGCGGAGTGAAATATCGGCAAAACATTCATGTAACTATGATTTATTACGGCGGGCCCATCACTTTGTCCCTGATGCGTATTCGATGCATTCGTAATTCCTGATTATTTATCGAACTAACACGGGCTTATAGTTCGTCGGTACGTCATGATGTCATGTTTCCGCGCATTATGCCGTCTGTAACTGAAAAATAGTAGATATGCACAGACAACACAAATGTTTCAGAAATAATCGAATGCGTTGATTAATGATTCCTCATTTACTTCACCAAACTACAAACTAGGTCGAAAGTAATTTTCGATTCCGAGCTACAATCTGCTGCAACTTTATCCAAAGTTTTCAGCTATGATTACCATACGGAATATCCCAGGCCCAACCACACGCCGATATTTTCCAACCGATACCGACCGGTCGGCTCTCGGAACGTTAAGAGCCCCAGGATTCCGCTCTGATGCGGATTAGTCTAAGTCCGTTAAGCCGACGTGCTAAGCACAGATCAAATAAACAGCGACTTATTCGAGATATACAGAAAGCTCGCTTCGGAGACGTGAAAATGAAGCCGAACGTGCTAAAAATTTATTACGAAACGATGGACAATAAAGGATGCAAATGGTCAACATCGCTATAAGATATAGATGTATAAATTTTGAAAATACTAGGCCCTTTATACCCTGATGCAAAATAACATGAATTGTGATAACGGCTTCGAATGAGCAGAACCTGGCAGGTCCAGGAGCACATACTCCAAAAAGCCTAGCACGAGAACAACAAGAACGGGTTAAAGAATCCCAGTTGAGACTCGGGATGTGCGCTTTAATTTTGTTACTGACAACGACCAGTTACCTAGGTTACAGAAAACCACTTGTTATAGATCAAATAACAGCGCCAACCGTAAAAGCCCAAAAGCACTACAAATGATAATGAATATTCTCAGATGCGTGTGTTTAACGACCTTTTAAATTCACGATTTTTTTATAACAATAGAATCTAGCCGAGCCCCGATACTTGCAGAAATTGATACCCACGCTGCAAGGGGGGCGCCATAATCGTTATACTTTTTAATTAACTCTGGTGAAGGCTTGCGTTAAGTTGTGAAGACGCTGTTGAGAGTTAATAGGAAATCTGATCATATGGCCGGAAGGAGGGGGATCGCAGTGTAGAGGGCAAAAAGCGGACATTGTGGGGCGAAAAGTAGAGGGTGAGAAAAATCTGGTTGCGTAAAACCATTACTCAAACGACTATAACAGAAGTTAATAATAATTTTTATTATTAGTCCAACAGCTACAAAACCATTTATTTAGCAACGGCTGGTTTAATATTTATTCAAGTTTGGGTCTAATGAAAGCAGAATATAATATTTGGTCCTGGTTTAGGCCTCTTAATAATTTACTATTTATAAATGATAGTAGTGTAATATTTAGATTAATTAATATTACGTAGAAACATAAACTGAATTGATATCAGCATTCACCAATTATGCGCACTTTGTTA
The DNA here is from genome assembly GCA_037114965.1 of Monochamus alternatus. NCBI lineage: Eukaryota > Metazoa > Arthropoda > Insecta > Coleoptera > Cerambycidae > Monochamus > Monochamus alternatus. The sequence goes on from CM073428.1 coordinate 20,737,433, forward strand.
CGCCGTCAAATGTATACAACCAGTAAATCATGTTTTATGACCTTGTACCTTAAAAACATACCGTTCTAGTACCTCTGTTACGCCCTACAGTACAGCACGTCTCCAGACCATGCTGACCAAAACATCAGTGAATCTCTAGCATCCAACGACTTCACCTCAACGTTGCAACGAGACGCCCCGTTAGTAGCGTATAACACACATATATATACATAGCACACTTTACTGTTTTAAACTTAGATATGTGAATAATGCGTACATTATTTTGTTTCAGTGTGAATAACACTGAACTTCTTTCTGAGGAAGCACTGAAATAAGTTCTATTTACGTCAACTGACTTGTCTACTAAGTTCCGATAACACAGTTTTTTTTCATTTCTGGTACAGTAATTATTTCTTACGAAAATTATGTCATCGATGTTGATTTAACTTTGCTAGGATCTTACAAAATCTTATAATCCGCATATTTTTCTTCTCGGGAGAATGGAAATACGCGATCAGGTCGGTCGATGGGGAGAGGGCCGGGAGTTGAGAAGGAGTTTGCCTTCATAGACGTTCAGTAAATAATCTCTGAGAGAATATATCGTGCAAGAGGAATTCTTAAGCCGGAGATAAACCGCTGCGGGTGTTCTTGAGAAAGCCAAGTGCTTTAAAGTACATATTTTAACACTCCAAACTGCACGGAGGCGATGAAATAATTATAAAGATATCAAAGGACGTTCTCAACTTAAAAGGATCTTTTATTTGCGATCAGATACCGTATTAAGCAAAGCCATAAAATATGGCTCAGTTTGTCTTTCTGCGCCTGCCACTAAACATCAGAAGTGGGATATAAAAATGATAAAGTTGCTTTCCACGAATAAACTAATGGATTTGTACAGTGCTATTCCTAAATTCAGTCGGACACGCAAGCCTAGCCGGAGCTCTATTAAAGTTATATTCTATGTAAGGTCTTCCTCAGCAGAGTGGAAACTTTCGCCTAAAAAAGACGAAAACATATGAATAATACAGTTTTTTCTCCCCCAACTGCGATATACAACATTCTTAACTCACAACTTTTCTTTATTCTCGTGTTTCCGTTTGCAGAGTTTCCTAACTTTTATTGTCTATTAAAAGTCATAGAAACAAAAGGTTGGTTTTCTTATTGTTCTATTATTGTATAAATAACTAGTTTTCTGTGTTATGGAAGCGTATCAAGTTCATTCTGAATAGTTACATCAGCCACATAATTGCTTGATGTTTATAATGCTTTTTCGTACATTTTGTACAGGTGACAACAACGCACTTTCTTATTAATGCTTACCCACTGAACTAATTTTATGATCTAAGCATGAATATACGTTAGGTTAATATCACAAACCTAGAAAAAATATAGACTGCGTGGGTTCATGATATAGGTCACGTGACAGGTGCCGCGTTTTCTAGGGACCTACAGTCCAGAAAATAGATATTTTATTTCCTTTATGTTGGCGGTTCTGCAAATATGATGGCTGCATTGCAATCTGAAATTAACTAAATTGCTGTCATTTTAAATGTCTATAAAGAATGTGACATGAATGTGACCAATCACAGTAAACAAATGAGCTTCACGCTACAATACAACCAACGTAAATTGGCATAAAAACCAAGTTTTAGCGATTTGGACCTTTTAGGGCAGCCATGAATTTGCGGTCGCCGGCAATATGACACTGGCACAGTCTATATTTTTTCTAGGTTTGTGGTTAATATACATGCACTTAGAAAGTATATGACAAGTACTGTGGCTTTTAAAGTATTACGAAATTCGTATTATAAGATTAAAATCAGGGCTAAATTTACAGATGTCATATTTGATGAAAACATTTAATGATTGTTCATATTCTGATTAAGGGATTCCAGCTGACGGTTTCTTGTTTGTTTTTTAGTAAATTTGACGGCGTAAACAAACTGCTAAGGTAAGCAAAATTATTAAGTTAAACCCGTTCCGTTTCAATGTTGTCAAAAGTTATAATTAATGGGTGTATATTAAGACACAATTTCTTCATTGAATATACATTCTATTGGGTAAATACAAACAAATCATTTTTTTGGTTCTTATTTAACAATGTAAATATTTTAAATAAAAAGTTTATTTTATTAACAAAAAAACTAATATAAATGCACCTTACCATCATACAAGGTGATTATTTATTTTGTTTTATATTTTAAAGCTCTAATCTTTATCAAAAATTACAGCTTGTGTATCAGTAACGTAGGTGGTAATCGATAATAGACTAAGTAGGAATAGCAGCTAAATTTCAACTACATCTCGAAACAGTGTTTCAGAACACACGGGCTGATTGATGAAACCAATAATTTCGCTTCGTTTAATTCCATCAAAGCGTCTAATTTCCTTAGCGTGACTGACGGTGTCACACGTTAGACTGATTCTGCTAATTGGCTGTGGTCAGTCTACCAACTTACGTCCCTGCAGACGATATACAGGGCCAGTGTAAATAATATATGCTACGCGATTTATCCATTTCGTTGAATCATTTGAGGTTTTACTCACTAAAATTGAACAAACTCAGGAGGTGCAGAATAAATGGTAGCGTGGCAACTTAAAAATAATCCTTCCGCTCCTATTCTTTTGCCGCTTCATCCTTTTCGCACGCAATTAGGGCACCAAATAAATACATTTTTAAATTTAATCGCTTCCGGTAATTTCCCGTGGCAAATGAGAATGGCTGGATAAAGATGTGCTCGAGTTTTCCTTAGCGTAATTGAATTATTTCCAAGAAAGACATTTAAAGTCGATTAAATTTCTGCGAACGCAAGAATGGGAGATAAAACACCCTTAGTGTTGCGCTTTTTATTAGGGGGATCATTTTTTATTGTCCCCTTTTTAAGAATTTAAGGTCTAAGAGTTATATCGCGCAACTACCTTAAAAATCAGGTCGCTCTGGCAGCTTTTATAAATATTAAAATCGCTCGAATGGATTCAGTAATAAAAATTAGTTGTGTGGTTCAATTATTGTTGTATCCTAGATTTTAATGGGAAAAAAATATTTTGAAAGAACAAATTGAAAAATGTTAGCAGTAATAGCCGACTTGCATAAATGATAATAGTTTTTTAATAACTTTATCTACTAGTGGAATAAAGTAACTTTATTTCACTAGCAGAATTATGAAAAAAGTAATAAACCCATAATAAATCAAATTTATTTTCTTATCAACATTTACATTTATAGTAATAGACATTTCGCTTTTTTATCACGTTTCACTCCCATTCCGTTAATAACAACCCTTGTAGCATTGTTGCCATCGTTTTCGGAACGCATAGCGTCTGCCGAAGTTTGTGAAGAATTTGCTCAAGTTATTCTGTGTCTCTTCTTGCAAGGAACAGCTGTATTTTCCTTGCAATATAAGTTTGTTATATGGTGTAGATATGGACTCCTCAGCATAACTTTCTTCTACAGAGGAGCTCTTCCATCCACCATGTCATTTAATTGTTGTAAGATCAGCTTTATTGCCAATAAAGTTGTTGAATGGCGCCTTATACAGTGACCAGTATATGCTTCTGGATATTCAGGAATGAAGCAACTATTGAGGGTACCTTCGCCAATATGTTGATTCCAACAGGCTGAGAAGTACATTTTTGATTGATGTATCTAAAAATAATATGTCTTGTGTTAAGCGAATTGGGCGCAGAAATATATTTTCTGCATATTTCAACAGTATTCACGGAAAGTCCTTCTCCTATAATTGTAAATTTTCTTGAAATGCCCGTCTTGCCCGAATATTGAAACAAATAGGTAATTGCCAACGTCCTGTAAGTCAGTAATTTTCAAATTTGTCAATTCGCAGCACCGATAAGCACCAGAAACCACCATTATTAGTGCAGTCTAAAAGTTTACTACATACCTAACAATATGTATAAGGTAAAGAGGTATTACCTTAATCATTAAATATTCTTTATCGGAAGCCTCAGTCAAAAAATCTTCAATATGTGCTCTTTCCAATAATGTTTTTGCCGATTCACTCTTCAAATAAGCAGTAAGCTTGTTATATTTTCTAATATCTATATTTTCGTAGACATCAAATACTTCGACTACAGATTGCATATTTTTCTTCAAATTTAAAAAATACGATAGCATGACTTCTTCAGTTATTGTCATTACTCTCCGTTTTCCCTCAATTCTTTAAATTCGGCGAACACTTTTCCGTAATATTCCCTGACAATAAATGGAAAATTGCTTCTTTAGCTTCTTGGAAAACAGCCACAGGAACACAATTACTTTCTTGTGTGTTTACCAAATTCAGATAGAACTGTTTATTAAATACCTAACTGATAATAAACAACGTACCATAGCAACCAGTAGGTATAACAAAATCTACCACGTTTCATTGAGTACTAAGAAATATCAAATCGTGCGAATATTTTTTTATTAAATTCCAATAATTCTGACCCCACAGATATGATTGTAATGTGATTATGGATAAAACGTTGTATTGCATTCGTGCTTTAATTGCCTTTTATCCACTTAAAAATATTAAACATTTTTGCATGGATAAAATGCTACTTAAAACACTATTCTAAATTTCTGTCAGCGATTTGTATGCACTCACTTTACGAATAGCTCGTTGAATGCATTTTAAACCCTTTTCATCCCCGATGTCGTTTCGCGATATGGGGCAAAGCGCCTGGATCTTGTACATTTCCCGGATTACAGAGATCCAGAAAAAAAATTATACGCTCGCACGCGAGTGTGTCCGAAGCGGCGGCGATTCCCATCTCCGCCGGTGGGAGAGTAGAAAAGCATGTTCCACTTTTACCCCGATAATTCCACGTGGAAGGGACATAATGGGCCTAACTAACTCGCGTATTCACGCTTCAATTTTCACTTTGTTTTTAAATTGCCACCCTAATCCCCCCTTATTATACTTAATTACAATTTTGGTGCTTAATGGTTCGCAAAGGAAATTACAAAGTTGAAAAATTAGGCCGCTAAAATAAATGGCCGGGGTTTAAGAACCACCAGAAAAATGCGCCAATGAATATTTCTGGACAAGGAAATAAATGGGGTTCCATTAAATTTTGCGGCGTAAATTTACATTTTTTTTTACAGCGGCAAATCATGTACTGCTCACCGAGGTTTTCTGTTTACAGTAAAAGTTTGTTTGCTGTAAACAGAAAGAAATTTATCCTATTCAATCAGACTTTTATACCTTTTCTGTATTTGTTATTTATTTTCTTATGGAGATATTACGTAACAACTGTTATTTTTTCTCCAAGTACAATACCTATGGTAGTATTTTTTTTTCGAGAAACATTTTTATGTATTTCTAGGATTGTGTTGTACTAATATCCTTGCATGTACCGCAAATTTTTCAACATTGTAACAGTTAGGCAATAAAACGTATTTGTCCAAAATAAAAACCGTAATTTTCCAATATAGGTTGCAGTTTGCAGTAATAAATAAATCTATAAAATACCACCATTAAAAGACAAATGAGGACGTGGCGGTTGAAAATCGATAAAATATTAATTGCATTTCCACTAATCCCAGCGCGTAGTTTCCGATGTAACTAGATATTTTTAAAAATAATTGAAGCCTTGCAATTTATTGTACGCTTCAATTTAAATAGTGTCCCTACATGAAAAAACTGTATTACACATATTGTAGGTTGGGCGTACTCATCAACGGCCTTAAAAATAATGAAAAAATGGTTAAACAGATTTACCTAGTCCAAATTCAATATTTTGATTTTTTTTTCGTATAAATTTTCGTCCTCGAAACTCAAGAGTCAATGCTGAACCTTTAATACTTTAGTGAATACTGAGCTCGACCGACTTAAATAAGATACAAAGAAATTTCCGGTTCTCCAATCCAGACTCCAGTCGTTGTCCTCACCGCACAGGATATTTCGTTGTTTTTAAAAAATGCTAAAAGCAGTACCTACATTAGACAATGGTCGTTTTTTACACATCTGATACCATATCTGTAAATTCGATAGTGGTAAATTTATTATTGTTTTTTCTTTCCGTTTATTATAACAATTTGTCCACAAACTAAAATATTAAGTAAAACATATTTTGAAACGTATGTAATTGACAAATGATTTTTAGTGGATTCAACAAAAAAGTTCCGGTTCTTTAATCCAGAGTCCAGTCGTTGTTCTCACCGCAACCAATGGCATCCGACGAGTTTTAGAGTGATTTCTCGTTGTTTTTATGGAATGCTTAACGCGGTACATCAGAAAGTGGTAGTTTTACACGTTTGCTAAATTAATTAAATGATCGGCGTTCTTATTTTGGTCTTCCACGTAATACGCAAAGGTTTAATTATTTTTATATATAGGGTCTTCAATACAGAATGGGCCATACTAGAAGGCTAGCGACCTTGAACAATAACGATGTGATTAAAATCAACTTACAGTACAATTTTGTTTATAATTGTACTAAAATTTAAAAAAAAACGAGTTTTTTGTGAGATAAACACGAATATCTAATTTAATTTTGAGTTAAATCCACAGGACGTTCTGTACGCCTGTGTCACTATTATTATTCCTTTCAGATTTTATTTAAGATTTATTAAGATAAGATTTTTGGAAAATGATGATCTAAAATGGTCGGAGGTTGCTTTAAAAGACCTAATCATTTTGCAAAAAAAAACCCAGAACGTTTATTCTTTTTCAAAATTTGAGTACAATTACCTAAGAAAATTAAAAAAGAAATAAAAAAGTATTTTCTCAAGCCCATAACTTTTTAAGAGAGCAAAATTGTACTCAGATAAGTAGATTTAAATCACCTTATTATCGTCCAAGAAAGCTAGCTTTAAAGTATGGCCCATTTTTTGTTGAACATCCTTTATCTTTATATTTACCATATAGGTACTAATTAAAACCTTTTCGAAAAAATAACACGCACGCTTCTGCTTAAGGACCAATCGGTGACCCTCAATTTTTAAATGATATAGATAAAAGAAAAAGATTTGCGCTAGGCAAATATTTCAACCCTTGCCCACTAATAATTCAAAATACAGGAATCACGCACCTGATCGATAAACAATACAAATTATTACGATTAATATTCATGCCGTCCGCTTCGACAAACACACGGGCCTTTGTCAAATCGATGGCTGCGGCAACAAACGAATGGCACCGGTATTATCCCCGTGTAAACAGAGAGCCGTCGTCCAGTTGTCATAGTACGTAGATGCGGGTTTACACTCGCTCAGTGTATGATTCTCGTCCGGAACACAATCCAGTTAATTGCTCCGGCGCAATCCCCGTCACTCCGGATTACTCCGGAGGCTGAGTCAGGTATGTTTTGAAAGCGCTCCCTAATAATCGAAGGATCTACTATTAGTCTAATTAGCGTTTTGGATATCCCATGCATATGTACTGACCCCATTCAAAGTTAGTGCTGCTCCTTTTATATACAGGATGTCCGCAATTGTCAAAAATAACTATTTCTCGAAAAATCAACAATATGTTTACAAAAATGCCTTACTTCTATCCGGAAACACACTGTATACAGAGTATCTCTTAATGAATTACATATAGCTGCGGCAAGAATTCAGACGACTTACGTCATACGGACAAATGAATAATTCATTATTCATTTTCATCAACATATTTAAGAAACTGCAACAGAGAATAATAAAACTATTTATTGCACTATATATTACATTAAATTACAAAACTATCGAAGATTATGTTGACACTAAAAACAATTGCGTAACGTAAAGCGTGACGTAAGTCGTCTGAATTCTTGCCGCAACTATACAGGGTGTCCGGAATATGAATGCCTTAATTTTGCCATATGATAAGTTGTTCTAAATAAAACATATTTGACAACAATTTTTTCTCTCTGACCAAGGGTAACAGAATTATGACAGCAAACAGGTCTTGAATACATGACAACGTCCCTCACATACTATCTTAGGATTGTTCTGTATTTACACATAATTACAAATAGGTACTTACACCTAAACATAGTTACTATGAATGGTTTTCTTAGAGCTCTTTTTACAACACAGAATAATAGTTACAAGTGTTTAAAATGACTTGTTTCTTGCAAGAAGCGTTTATCGTACTAACGTCTCGTAACCAGAGAGTTTAGCCTAGATTCGTCGTAAATTAACATGCCATACAGCTGGATATGGTTAGTATAAATTGTTCCATTTTTGTTTATGTACATTCACGAACGTCAAAGAAAAGCTAGACAAAATCGATCATACTACCTGTACTCACCATTATGACTAATATTACTTTTAGGTTGTCAGTGGCAGCCTTACATTGCAACGTTGTCGAACGTTACAGTACGTTACAGCTTTAACGAATTTCTCCTACTTCATTAATACTGATCCAAAAATCACATTATGAACAAATTACATTACAGGCGTTTTGTACTGTTGTATTTTTATTTTTGAGTTTTTTTATTGTTTCTAGTATGATATAATATAAGCCCTTACCACACTCATATTTCGGACACCCTGTAGATTAACAGGTAGTTTGTGATATCAAAATAATAAGATCCAGTCCAACATACATTGTTGTACCTTGCCTTATGAAAATAAAATTGTAATTTTTGATACCTAGGTTACTATAAACTTTTGGATTAAGGTTTGGCTAGGCATTTTGACATCACAAATCACCTGTTAGTCTATGTACAATTCGTTATGCGACAACCTGTATAATTACAAATTTGACACTTTTCTCTCATATCGATTTTTTACGCGGCCAATGGGAAAATATACATAATTGTAAATATATTTTTATTTTAGGTGGAATAATGTGCACGACTATAAATTTCCAGTTCATTTCATACATTTGAACTGCCGGCGGTGGAAAGTTTGAATTCGATCAAAACTTTCGAAAACCGCCGTTAAACATAAATGACGTGAAGTTGAAACGTGAAATAAAAATAAAAAAGTTTATGCGCAATAAAACTTGGGTATTTTACTTTTCAACGACGTTAGATTGAAAAAATATGTTCGTTATACAGGGTGTATCTCACTCTTAAATATGGAAAGATAGATCGTTGAAAAATAATCGCTCTTTCGCCTATCAAACCTGTTCGTGAAACATGAGTTTAGAGACAGGAAGTTCAATTTTTTGAAGAAGCGGTCTTTGTAGTTCAAAATCTAAAGGTCAATCAGTAAACTCGGTCATTCGTAAGAAATTAACCTTTCAAAACAATAGAGAAATATGTACAATCTATTGCAATAATAATGACACCCTTTAAAATTAATTTTGGGACTTGTTTTGAACTGCTAGTATTAGCAATGAAATTTACTTTCAATATACAGGGTGTACCATTTGACACTCCCGTTGTCAATATATTAGAAATGAAGTAATTTGTTTTAGTGGTGTTATTAGGTTCCTCGAATAGCTTCAAACTGCAGTTAGAATTATTAGTTCAAATCTTTTTGTATAGATGGCGCGGCGATACTAAAAAAATGTTTGATTCCTGGAACGTGGAAATGCGGTTCATCTGAAAGATCGTTAAATGTTGTATTAATTCTTAGTTGTGTCCACTCACCAATAGATTTCATTACGAATAAGTCAGCAGTTCAAAACAAGTCTGTAAATCCATTTTAAAGAAAATAGTTTCATTATTATTGCCATGTACCTTCCAATTGTTAAAGTTAGAGAATTTGTCAAAATATAAAAACATACGTATGATTTGATACAAATAGCCACTTTTGAAGTTGAAACGAGCTATATCAAATTAATCAGTTAAACTGTTCTTTCCCGGGCACCCAAGTTTCCCCTTTTCAAAACTTAAATACCGAAATGTATGCGAAAAATTTGCCTTTATTTATTTTGAGACTTTCCACTTCGATAATATCTGAAAGCGTTCCGATGTATAATGTAAGGCCCCCGGAGAAATGCGACGATATTTCCAAAGCCTTTTATGTACGCCTCGCCCATACAGAGGCAGTTACACCGCCATTCAGTCGGCGCGGTTTATTTGCGGAACTTTTACCTTTTTTGCGGTAAATAGATTATGGTAAAAACGTCGGAAAACTCCCCGACTTAAAATTTAATGTACCCGCCGCCGCCGCCGCCCCGAACAACAGCCGCCAAACAAAAAAACTTTCCCCACGACGACCCGTCAAAACTTGCGGACGTGTTGGGACGCGTCAAAACGTCATAAGTTATCGCCGGCGCCAAGTTTTATTCATTTAGTGCGATAAAAGGTGCGACAACAAGTTGGCGACGCCCGTCTAGTTTCTCTATACGACCGCCTGATGTTTCGGAGAAGTTAGAATATTATTTTTTCCCGCAACATCGCCGACGGGAATATACTGAAACTTTTGGCACACGATTAGGGCAAGGGTAGGAGAGAGTTTTATGATCCCCCAAAAATAAGTTTATATTAAGCATTCCGAAAATTCATCAGTTTTCATGAGGGCAAAATAATGTCAGTAGTTAGTAATAGTAGACATAAAAAATGTCAAAGCCTGCCGACAAATGTGATAGGAGCAACACAATTATTAAATGTCCGTAGAAAATAAATATAACTTAATTTATCTCACAAATTATAATGCTTGTATCAATAGGTTAAACACAAAATTAATGAAAAATAGAGTGATATCAATAAGTACATATTTTGTCTAGGTATCCAATTTAAAGGTTACTCAGCTTTACCCCGGTGGCCGTAGTCTTGATTCTCTAAATGAATAATTGCTAAACTAAATGAAACTAATTTATTTAGGTCCTTACATTTAAAAAATTAAGTTATACTTATTCTCAAGATACCGTAAGATTATGCTGAATTTGCATAAATTTATTTAAATAATTGCATTATTCACTTCATTTTTGCAATGTATGTAAAAATATGGGGAATTTCTCGGGTCGCCGCTGGAAATCGAGTTTTCTTAAATAACTTTCAAAGTAAATATAATTTAATAAAAATTGAATGTGATTGACACTAGTAAGAACCTCTTAAAATAGTGTCCTTGAAACATATTTAGCTCTTTTAGTTTACCAGGGGCGGCTAAGCTTTACAACTTAATACCTAAATTATTAACACCCTGCATGATAAAGACTTTAAAATAATAAATCTGAGTAGATTCAACCTTAGATTAAAAAAACGTACCGTTTACGAGAAAAATAATAATAAACGAATTCATGTTTTATTTTTAATAAAAAGGCCCATGATTTCTATTTTTTTTTTCCTCTCAACAACAAAGTTACGGGTAAATTCGAACAACAGGAAAGTTTTATTTTAAAATATTTAATCCGAAAAAAATACAGAATTTTAAAAAACGCAGTGGGTTCCGAGGGGGCACCTTAAAGGAATTATTGAAAAACTTCATAAGAAATAGTAAACTAAAAAGGCTAGATATGTTTCAAGGACACTATATTAAAGATCCTTACTAGTATCCATCACCTTAAATTTGTATTAAATTATATTAAGTACTTGTTATTACAGGAAAACCGGTTTCCAGTGGCGTCCTTCAGGAATACATATCTCCATAGAGAGGGCCTGTAGGAAAAAAAATTATACAAACTTGTCATTTTATGTTTTCATGTTCTATTTGCACTTGAGAGATTTCCCACATTTTCTCGGACATCCTGTACATGAAAGGAACTATATATCATGTGACCCTTTTCCTCTACAGACCTCCATTCCTAGGTTGCGGATTTTTTCTTTTTAAAACCATAAGTAATTTTTTCATAACCCCCAGAAATGTTATAAGCTAACATAAATAAACAAAATCTTTTAGTTTGGAGTTTCCGAAATGTTATAAGAGAGAGAGAAAGAGTTAAAATGAAAAGTTGAAATAGATGAACTAAAATTATGTTCAATTATTATTTCCGATATGTTTCTGTGACGTTACAACCATTAATTTACAACGCAAGGAGGCAAATTCAAATTTATATAAAAGACTTTATCTAAATTTTATTCTACCATTTTCGTCTTCTGCCGTAGAAATTTGAGCTTTTTTATCAGTGACCTGGTAAATCTTAGGATTAAATTCCCAACGTATTTTTTAATTTTTATTGACACGTATCTTAACGACACGCGTCGGTTAGCATTATAAATCTTCATAAAAATGAAATATGTCCGGACTAATTGCTTTTTCTGGCTCCTGGTTCCCGGACTATTACCCGGACCATCCGGGGAGCTTAGTTTCTGGATAAGCCGGCATCCCTCCCGGCCGGATATTCCTCCAGGCTTCCAAAATGAATTATCCTGTTTCGTTAAACTGATCCTTATTAATTTGGGATCTGGTGTCGTGGGACCGTTAGGACTAGCCGTGGAGATATCCCTTATATTCCCTTTACAAGATGGTCTCATTTGATTTCTAAATAATGTCGTTCCGAATCGAGAGATCCAATTAATGGATATCTAACAGAAACAATCTGTTCTTTGAGAAATGACGATTCAAATGGGGCTGTGCCGCTATCAATCTGCGGAGATTCCCTCTTCACGTCAGCGGAAAATAAGACGTCGGAAATGTACGGCTGGAAGATGGATCTGAACCTTCACCTACTTCCTGGTGTACAGAACGATCGGAATTGAGTGCTCACAACTACTTTTTCTCAAAAACAGTTAAATCTGTTTCAGTTCCTGAATTTCGAAGGTTTCAAATTATACTCGAAGGAGATGAAAAATTTAGAATTATGTATTCTATCGACAAAATGCTGGAATATCGATACGATTTTATTTGTTTCTCGCCAATCTCAGGTCGTTATTCACTTAGCTACTTAGTTCACTAATTCGCTAATTAGCTACAGCTATTAAATGTTTAAAATCTTTACTCATTGCAGAAAGCGCTTAGTTCATGAAAATGACCTTAAATTCGTTGAGTTCGAAACGAACGAGGCAAATCGTACCAAACTTCGAACTGGGTTAACTCTGAATCTGAAGGGTCTAATTTGGTTAATCAAATACGTTGTATTGTTTGCAACGGAGATCAATAACCGTGCCAGGATAATAGTTCGGATGTGCTACTGTCGGACCCTTATGGATATTACCCTTTATATTGATAACGCTACGGCTCAGCGATGAAGAGCTAAGAATGTTCTCTTATGGATTTCCATTAACGTACAAACATAATTCAATACAGTAATTCATACAAAGTATCATACATACATCGTAAATCTTTTAATAATCCTCCTTGAACCTAGGTTATTTCGGGTATACGTTAAGACTGTCTTCCCCACCATTTTTACATGTACAAGACGATCCTGACACAGTTATTAGCTGATGTTTTGAATGGTTAACAGACATCTTAAACCTTTGAAGTGTACTTATGTCAAAAACAAATTCTAGATTAGTGACTAGATCAATGGAATGGAAGTACCGAATGTGTCACAATAAAATCATCTCCAATCATCCAATTATGGGAAAGTTTCAGGGTTGATCCATCATGAATTAATGCGTTCAAAATCAAAAGTATCCATAAACGTGGGAAACTATCGATAGTAAAATAGTCCTTTTAGAAACGAAAGAAGCTTTTTCATATTGTTTTTCCAATGGTGTTCACAAATAAATAAAGTTCACAAATTGTTCTATCGGCACTCCTCCACTGCATTCAAATGAAAGAACACGCCGCTCTTTTTCTACTTGACTTCCATTTTCCATTGAAAATAATTTACTCAACTCAATTTATAAGTAAAAGGAAGCATTTTCCCGTTTAATTCTCGAACTGCAGCTACTGTCAAGATTTAACTGTTCCGTTCTCTTTTTTCTTGATACCGTCTACAGAATTGTGACGTGGCTCATTGCAGAGTTGACAGGGGCAATTAAATTTATACTTTTCACTGCATCGTCGGACAAATTGAGGTGCAGGTTGGATTGTTCTCGCCGTCGACCCTCGTAGACGTCTGTCACTTCTCCCGTCTATTATGGAGACGTGATTTGAATACGGAGCGAGCCAGCTCTTCGGGATGTTACGGTGATCCACGTCCTTTTAATTAACTACAGCGCTTAAGTTTTTTTTTTCTACGAATTTCTGTTCTACAATGACTACTACAAGCCTTCCCAAAATTTCGAGCCCGAGATTTTTCCGGGTGAAAGTTTCTTCGAACAGGGACCCGTCTTGGCGCCGACTGCCATATCTCAAGCGCAAATCCCTCGGGAGAACACACAATGCCTCCCAAACTATAGGGCTTTGTTGTATTTGACATGTTAAGTCTGGAACTTTCATGACTTACGTGTTAATTTTAGGCGGTAGCACTCCTAGCACAACGGTAGTATTTCATTGAAGGGCGAGACTATCAAAGCGGAAAAGTTGTGTTTGTTCGAGTCGTGCAGCATTATTATCTAAAGGTCACATGCTCGCTGTTGCACACGTTAAAAGAAATAGCGATATACGAGGCGCACTCGAAAAAAAAAATAGAAAGTATAGTTACAATTCTCTTATTCTAAATTTGTCTATGTGCGATTGGCATTAGATGTTAGGCGTGTCATTTTTTTAGTGTGCGGTCGGCTTTAGGTCTTAAATATTTATCTCCTCAGTCAAAATAATCTAATTTTCCACTAGAGGAATTGAATCAGCTGGGGGCACATCCATACGACTGCAACTTAAGTAGCTATTACGTCGAGAAATTGTTACCTTCACTTTCATGAAAACTCTGGAGAAGTAGGGAGCGTGTATTAGTTGATGTTACCTGAAACAAAATAAATGACATTAAAGTATGCATTGCAATGATAAGGAGCAATAAATAAATCATTTTTAAATATATTGTTATAGATTATTTAACTATTTCTCCTACTCACACAGAAACAATCATCAACATACTTTTATTTACGTTTTAATAATTACCCTCTATACATTCAAACTAAAAAATTTGCTAAATCTGTACATCTAATTGTAGCAATACTATTCTGAATTTCTTAAAGGCGCCGTATTCTTGAGATAGTGTTTTCTACAAATACAAGTCATTTTGGACAGTTAAGAACTGAATAATGTAGAGTTTAGCAAATAACAAGAATGTTATCTCATGCCACCTGCGAATATTCAAAGGTAACGACGTAAAATCAATATATAACATCAGAAAGCGATCTATCCATCAGATTTTTACTTACTGAAATCTTTCAAAAAACATATTTTTTTTTAAATTCAACTATAGATGTAAACATTTTTATAACATAAAATTACATAGTTCTGCATATAAGATTGTTCACTATTGTGTAAAAGTTATTATATTATTTGAGAAGAGTTTAAATAGTAAATGTGAATAAACAAATCATCAGTAATTTTATATTTGATATTACTTTTGCTCTATGTGTTTTATTTTTCGAAATTTCAGTACCTAAAAAACATCACTGATCATTTTCGGGCGAGAAATACAGCGTCCTTAACAAACATTTTCTACACAGGATGTAGATTCGATATATCCTTTTGCATCCTGAAGGCATGTTATAATTAATCGCAGCATGTTTGGTATAATATTAGTAGTAGTTTTAATTATATTGTAATAGATGCCTATGATGTGATGCAATTAAATACTCAGAACGTTTTTGCAAATAACTAGATATCAATGAAGATTTTAATGATATTAAACTGAATATTTTCTGAACTTTTAAAATAAACAACATACTATTATATACATCCGTGTCAAGTAAATCCAGAAAGGAATAAACAAAATTATACAGTAGGTAGCGAAATAACCCTCCGGCAAATTCACGCAATACATTCTCATTCTGCTATATCCCAATAAATGACTTTCGATACGGCCCAGCTTTGTTTTGAAGTCAACGAAATTCACTTGGAAGGCCTATTGATTATGCAGCAGGGCCCTTTATTCCATATCAATCCGAGGGGGAGTTTTTTGGGTCAGCGCGGAGATGAAAAAATAAATTATGGTAATAATATGTGGAAATCTCACAAATAATACTGTAATGCGATACTATCCGTTTGATATATGGTGGTTTTTTGTTATGTGGAACGGTCTCGTGGTTTTATTAAATTTGTATTTATGTCTTATTATTTTATAAATTCCGGTTACTTATGGGCCTCGCCGGCCTTTTTTCCTTCCGCCGACATAAATTGTACAATTCCGGTTCAGCTCGACATTTGTATTTATCTATATCTTCTTTCGGGACTAGTTTCCTTTAGTCTATTATCCTATTGCGTCCAATAGCACAATGCTCCAGAAAAAAAAGGATCATATCTAGAAAGCGATTCAAGCATTCACGGCATCATGACAAATGACGACTTTAAACCATTTCAGTGACAAATTTAGACGACAATAATATTCATTTTGGACTTTTTCTTCAAATTCAGACTGCGCGTGTTGCAAGGAAAGTTTTCCCATAATTTGAAAGTATTGTCAGATCCAAACAAACAAAAAACCGAACCAAATAAAAATGGGATATCAAAGCAATACTTGTCAATATCTAGTTCAATTTCGGTAAGCCCCTTTGTGTTTGTGCAAATACTGTTTATCTTTATCCTGGCTCGACAGTTCCAATATAAGCTCCTTTGAAATGGTTACGTACAATCAATACAATACAAGAAAATACATTTTAGGTGACATAGTGGTAAATTTGAAAGGTATGAAGAAATAACACAAAAATGTTTCTGCTTTTCCGTTGTGTTCATTGGGCCACATCATAACATTTAACTTTATCCTGGCTCGACAGTTCCAATATAAGCTCCTTTGAAATGGTTACGTACAATCAATACAATACAAGAAAATACATTTTAGGTGACATAGTGGTAAATTTGAAAGGTATGAAGAAATAACACAAAAATGTTTCTGCTTTTCCGTTGTGTTCATTGGGCCACATCATAACATTTATCTTTATCCTGGCTCGACAGTTCCAATATAAGCTCCTTTGAAATGGTTACGTACAATCAATACAATACAAGAAAATACATTTTAGGTGACATAGTGGTAAATTTGAAAGGTATGAAGAAATAACACAAAAATGTTTCTGCTTTTCCGTTGTGTTCATTGGGCCACATCATAACTTTAAACTCATATTTCGCTACTTGCAATGATGCTCTTAAGATATGTGTCGTCAAATAGATTCTCACAAATTCCAACTTCCCAGACAAACAAACTGGAACAGTACTCATTTCCATACTCACTTCTATTTTAGGATCTTGACACAAACAAAACTAAATACTGCAGTATTTTTCGACGATTTAATCGTACAAATTAATTTACTCATGCAACATGATAATCGTCGGTCGATAGTGATAGTTACCAAGAACAGTTGTCATCTTCGACTGGTTCTTTTCCTGAACCTTTTAAATCAGTCGTGGCACTTCGACAGATTCGATTTTACTGGATACAAACTGTCAACTTTACGAAACTAACATAACTTCCGACGAGCTCATCCGAATTCTACAAAATTAAATGAATTTAGCATATCCCTTAGTTGCAATATACTTTTCCAAATATTCTTAGCTTTTTGCGTGCAGCGTATGTATCTTTAAGTGTTAGACATCCGGCCATTTGTTCTACTGGTCCCTGGACGCAATCCGACCGGCGACAATAACGTCGCTATATTTTTCAATTTCGTTCGACGTTCGGGCAACTCTCAGATACTGTAATCACTTTTAAAGTATAAATCTTCCGCCCGCAGCTCACCAAAATTCAATTTAAGGTCGGGGAGTCTTATAATTCGTGCCCGTCCCGTCCCCGAATGTCCTTAAGATGCCCCCTAATCCACCGCAATGAATACTGAACGCATAATAAATAGTCGATGGCCCTGGTCGGGACCGTCTTGTTTTTATCGTCGGGCTGGAAGACGTTGCCTTGCCCGGGTAAGGGAGATCATGAAAAATAAGACAGTATAGATTATTTATTTTTATTCGCGGCGTCACTTTATTGTCGTTGTTCGAGGGGGAGTTCTAGCAAGGATTTCATCGATTTGATCGTCAATATTTGTTGTCCGAAATTATATAACAACGGATTTAAGATCGGTGGTGGTTTTGATACTAGGGTTTGTCACTTCAGTGCGTACATAAAGCGGAGTTTGAAAAGGTTGGTTGTGGATCCCTGTCTATATTTCAGAACAGTTGGCACAATTTCATAACACCTACAATACTGATAATGTTTTGGTGAATAAAAATGTGATTAGATATCGTCACCTGTACTCAGTAATTACAGAATGGCTTAATATTATTCTATTGTTAGGAAGGCTCTTATTTTTAAGAATTTTGAAAAGTTACCCAAAACATATCAACCTATATTCTAATTTCTCGCACTAGACATACAAATGACATCAAAAAGTAATTATTAAATTGAGAAACATTAATTTTTCTTGTGATCGGTCATACATATCTTTTTTCGTTTAACCTGTGAAAAATGATGAAAACTAGAGCTGATTTATTAGTCTCCGCCAGACATCTATCATATCGGTACATCTATCATGCCCTCATAAGGATTGCGGAAGGGAAGAGCTGTGCTTTCATATTGCATAATGTAAATGCTGTTATATATTTCGACGGATGCCGTCGTACTACAAAAGTCTTCACATTGGAGCATCTTACGATGGTGGTGAATAGAATTCCGAAAGTGTAGACTCACACTCGTTGTACGAATATCGGGTGGGAAGCTCCTAAATTCTACTTAAACTCGTGAAATAAAGTGAAGCCTTTAAATATACTGTTGTGTTTCCTTCTGAACTATCCTATATGGTGTGACGTACAGAAGTTCAAAAACATAATAAGGAACTAATAATAAGTACCTGACGCTCTATAAAGTCATCACATTTCAACTTCCCTTGTCCTCATTGCTTGGACTTAAGAAAAAACAAAATTTCGTTAAATTTCTCCTCGTCCAGTTTCCGAAGACGGCCATGAAATTTTCTTGTACTCCAATATTCTGGCAAAACCGTATCGATTAAACTTAGAACGGGCCCAGCATATGCGGTGACCGAAGTGAGACATCAATCTTATCCCGCCGCGTCGAGAGCCATACAGAATTGCTTTATAGGCCGGTGGAACGAGAATTGGATTTCTTATATCTTTAAGCTTCTTCAATTTCACGAACCCTCGAAAACAAGAAGGTGTCTATTTAGTTCCTTTTGTAAATGACGTAAGGGTGGGAAAATTAAATAAATCATTCAAAGGACAGCCACAAGGAGGACGAAAATAAAAAGACACTAAAATATGAAAAATATATTCCAAAAAACAAACCATCACAGATTGTTTCCATAAAATTAACACAAACATTTAAAAATCCTAGAAAACAATAGTCAAATATGGATATCGGTAAAGCCCGCACTCTCAGGTCCGGACTTGGCGACGACCTTAATATTTAAATATACTTTATATTAAAACAAATTTAATTTTATTCATGTCAGCTAATCGACAGAAATATCTTATTTATTTACCTGCAGAGGCTCAATTCTCGCGTTTAGTGGAACATATTCCCTCAGAAAGTATCGTCAATTCTCATGAAAAAATTATTTCACATGATTTTTGATAAAGGAATATAAAACTTCAAGAATTGTAAATATACATATAGATAAAGATATACTTAGGATTTTTTTTTAAGTGAACGAATTCCCACTCAAATTTATTTCATTGCATTTGAGAATCGAGATTTAGGTGTGATATTTTTATTTAAACATATTTAGACTTACAGTAGGCATTAGTACGTTCATCTTGACGGCATAAAAAGTATACTAGAATAACTACACTCAAGTCATGCTACTTCTATTTTATGTGATCAATGGATAATTAACGACCCTAGAATTCGCGAAGATTTAGCATGCATACATTTTAATTATTCAAGGATACCTTTAGTTATCGCCGTCTTGAAGCAACTGTGTCAGCATCAGGATATTCAATAAATAATGCAGCAAATAATGTTTTTTTATTTGCGACAGTTTATTTCTTAGTTATAAGGTCTTAGTGCTGAACGCGAGAAGAAACAAATTGATACCGCTTTGCAGAAGAATCCGGGATTTCTTGACTTTATGCTGTAAAGTAGATCTTTATCATGGCAAAGAACTCAATTTTTCTAAACCCACTCTGAATGTGCCATCCATAAATAATTATATATACTTTAATTATGCCCTAGTGTTCTCTTTGGACGTTAAACACACGTTTTCGAAACTGAAATGGATTATTAGAAATAAGTGCCACATCTGAACAGTTATAGCAGTTGCTGGTTATTCAGTTTTATTCCAGTACTACAAGTGAATAGTTATGTAGAGTGTTTCGTCAACTAATAAACTTAATATGAATAATGTTGGATGTTAAATTACCAGTACATGGTAAGATGTTGAATTGTAACTTTTTGTAAGTAGGTATATGTTTGCACCTGGGGTTCTACAAACATTAATTTCCTAAATGCGTCCCTGGTACTTTATTATATTCTGTGCTTTAGTTATCAGAGATTAATAAATAAGTACCTAGTATTTACTTATTAATGACATGCATAAATTCATCGAGATATACTACGTGAAGCCTAATAACTTACATCCTAATGTTTGAATTGTCTTCGGATGGCAACAGTATTTTTGTAATACCGAATGTGTTTGAACAAAAAAACCTGATAAAAAATGACGAAACTTGCGAGTCGTATCGATTATGAGGCATGTGGGCTGTGAGAAGGGCAGCTGACCGATCTGTCCTTTCGTTCGGAGATGTCTCCCTACTGCACAACCGTAAATCCCCAAACTTTCAGCCCGTCGAGATGGATTAGATTCTCTTTTCCTGTTTTACAACTGTTTACGACACATTTGAGGTTTGCAGAGGGGAGTGAAAATAGAAGGAGTGAGCGAAACTTTTCCGCCAAGACTCCAAACAATATGATGCTTGAGTTCTATTTTTTTTTTGTTTAGAGATTTTTTTATAAATCTATGAAATTCTGATAAAAAAACTGACGCTTTTATCAAGTGTGCCATGTAATGTCGTAAAAGTGCAAAAATTTTTATAAAATTGATATTACAATTGTATCCATAGAGAAATGGAACGCCTTGTACACACGACATTTATAAGCGTATTATAAGAAACCTCCCCAGTTTATTCGAGGATCGGAACGGTTTTTTGTCGGGTCGCGCTACGCGAAAAGTGCCACCGTGCGAAAATAGGAAAATACGAAGCCGCAATTTCCTCCACGATGGTTGGAATATTGCGGTTTTCTCTACAAATATTTTTCTTGCATTGGAATGATTTATGCTGCCTTTTGCCTATTGCGATCTCCGGTTGGATTTTCGAGGGATGTCTCATAATGCCCAGGGCGGGATTCATCTCTCGGAACAGCAAACAAAGATACAGAAAACACTGCTATAATTCAAAAACGACGGTAGATAGTATCTACAATTGTATTTATGAAATTAATTTGGTCGCCGTAAATTATAAAATGCATAGATTTTAACAGTATAATGTAAAACCAATATTCTATATTAAAACAAGCTTAACTGATATATGATTCTATAAATCAAACAAACTATCATTTTTATTATGATGCTTATAGATATGATATTTGTAAAAGAGGTGGCCTGAAATCGTATATTTTAATGTGTTGCTTGAAACAAGTTATTAAACCTCGAAGTTTTCAGAAACCACCTAATTTCAAGCATCGTAACTCGCCCTATTATTCACTTTATCAAATGGTATCAATTAAATGGTTTTTACAACTGCGACATTATATCAAACGACTTCACAACTTTATAGTGGAAACAATTAATCTCTAAGTGGTCCGTTTAGAAATTTTATGATTCCATCTTTAAGTCCATTAATTCCACGAGTCGGGCATTGTTAAACCCCGCGATAATGTGCCAATTGTTTCAAAAGTTAAGATAGCTTCAGGCGCAGCTGAGCACGGAGTAGCTTCCCTCTGAAATTTACCTAAAACTGTAATTACATCAGTGCTAAGCTCGACGGGCTTGATCTCTTAAAACAACGATTCCCCCCGTTTTTGTCATTACCTTTTTAATAACTGCTAAGACTTTCCCTTTAATTAATACGGGCAATATTTTAGGTATCACATTGCTATAATTTCAGGGTAGAAGCTTCGTTGCCATGGCGCCGTTCTTCGAAAGCTTTCCGTGCTACTCGTTTCTTCCCTTCACAAACCGAATAAAATTTTTTACGTCTGCGTTGTAAATAAATAGCTATTTGTTTCGATCTAATTTAAGTGAAAAAAATTTAATTATAAGTTTATGTGGAACTTTTATTTGCTTCTTTAATTCAAACAACGTGCGCTTCGTTAAAAAATGTATGATCGTTCTCCATTTCAATCCCTTCAACGTATTTGCTCTCTATACACCCCCAGGCGGCGCCGCTGCCGCCTGCGGAACGGCGAAGGGAAATCAGTTTTTTAACAATGTTCTATTGGGCCGGGCGGAAGTTCTGGATATTGTTCCCGAATAATGTGTTTGTTTGATTTTCCTTTTTTTCTCACAACTTTAGTCTCGCTCTCTTAAAAGCGTTCTTATGTTTCGCGATTTCCATTTCGATGAATGCCGCGCTGAATTAGCCTCAAGTTATATATATATATATTTTTTCCACCGGTTCGGCAAATAATGCGCCCTATGGAAGTTTTAAGTGGTTGCTATCTACCCCGACCGACCTTACGGAGGTTCGAGAATACCAAACTTTTCCGAATCGGCTGCTGAAACATTGGATTCGATTTCACAAAATGAAAATATACACCAAATACATTCTATTTTACGCTATTATTACTTCAGACGAAAAGTATTATAGTTACTTACATGTTAACGACCTGGAACTACCTATACAATTTTTATTGGTATAGCTGTTTCATGGAAAAGCTTGATTGGTAATAATAGATGTATTACTTATTTTGAAAAGTTTAAAAGATCACGACCATGATGAAGTTTTATGAAGGCTTCACTATGCCTAGTTCCAACATCTTATCAAGTTATTTATTGATTTGTTGCGATTTTGTTCTTTAGTCTTTCTAGTTCCCAAGAAAAACAATTTTATCTCTTCAAAAACAAGATATTCATTTGGACCTATACAACAGAAATTTTTGCAGACATAGAAATGCATGTATGCAGAACGATAGTCTGTTTCCTCTCTAAAAACATCATAAACTTTCAATTTAATTGATCGTAATTTGAAACGACGGGTTGGAATTATTCAAAATCTTGGAATGAAATTAACTCAAACTTTGCTAAAATTTGCGAAATCTCCTTGATTACGAATAATCCGATACCGTCCCTATGAATAAATTAGGGACCGTCTTTTTGCGTCGGTTGAAATTATTTAGGAAATTATAATCTCAAAAAATAATACACAATAGAAATCTGAAGGGCTGAACGCTCTTTGGAAATCCTCAAAAGGCATTGTGCTTAAATTTACGCATTCGAAAATGACGGATACTTGAATTTAAAGCGACAATTAAATCCGGTTCAGATTTGAATGGAAATACAACGTTACAAGTAAGTACTGATTTAGAAACATAACTTTATCCGCCTGCACGTGTAACGTGGCAAGTACCGTTTTTAAATTCCCTCACGACAAGCAAAAGGAAATAAAAATGAGAGCCTTTCTAATAATTACATTAGTGTACGAAATGTAAATTTTTTACGGGGGTTAACTCCACGTATTTCATTAAAATGCTAACCGCACCCGACTTAATAAAACAGCGGCACGACAAAAACAGCGCTTTCTGCAAATTAAAATACAAAGAAACATGGAAGGATAATAAAATATCCGTCTGGGAGTCTTATCGTCCGCTGGCCTCGCTTTATTAAGAAGAGCATTCCGAATGAATTCGGCTTTTTAATCGTTCCCCCGCAGACGTTTAATTTTTATGACACGATAAAATGTTGTACCGCTCCTCTTTGATAATCCAGTTACTGAAACCCATTAGGGAGACCATCTCTCCACAAAACCTCATATTCTGTAATAATACTTAAACAGTTTTATCAAGCATTTTTAATAACTCGTATTCTCCGTAATACTTGTACGCGCAACGAAATGATATATATGTATCATTAAATTAATAATAAGTAATTTTTACGTTTAATCCAATAAAACAACACAGACATTGCTATATGTTAAATACAGGGTTAACTATGACTAAGGACAACAATTTTAACCACGTGCCCAGGAAGGTCTAAAAAACAATTAAAAAATATTCCAGAATTTTAGCTCGATATTTAAAAAATGGGGCAATGCGGAATGATGACTCCTATGATACGCATCGATTAAGATGGCTTAGATCAATCTGTCACGAGATATGTCAACAATGTCAACTGCCATGCGGTCGTTTTTTTCATTTATAAATGCAGAAACGACAATAATTAACATTCTTATTAGTAATAATATCTGATAAATAGGTAACAGTTAATCCAGTTAGCTGCAGTATTTTGCATTCGTTTTCCATTATTTCGTTACAAACTGGCAAAACTACATTTTCACTCGTTATAACCACTCACTACCGATAAAACACACTTCTCGTAGGTACAGTTAAATAAAATGCCTATTTATTATAAGAAAATCGAACGACAGGAATAGGTAGGTACTAATAGATAATAGAAAACTTTTAATGTACCCGCGGCAGCCTTGTCCCATAACCTAGAAAAATAAAACCGGCGAACTCTATTGTGGGAAAATATCTATACCTGACACAAATTTCATTATTTAATAACTATAAAACGTTTAAAATTTAATTTAAGGCACTAAAAACTGAACAAGATATATGACAGCAAATTTTACCCTCGTGTTACTGGTTGCCTACTATTGATTCTGTAAAAGTTAAGCGTGCGGCGGACGGGTCGCATGGGCGGCGTTAAATAAGGGTCTAATACCTATGCTTTCCAAAAAAATGTGTTCCCGTTATAAATAAGTTCGGAATTTTTTTGAAGGTTCCGTTAATTCTTAATTTTCTTTATCCCCTTTAAAAATATTTGTACTTAGTCATAGTAATCGTATAACATTTGCACCAGAGATAATCGGATATAATTTGTGTACTAATTTTGTCCAGAGTTTTAAAAGCTCAATTTTAAATTCGTTGAAATTAAATTAGAAATAAATATTCTGTCACTTTATACAAAATAAGAAAATACTTATTAACAGATGACGCTTGGTGATATAAAGCTGTATTATATATAAGATTAGAGAAAAAAGAAGAACGGGTAATAAGCCCTCTCGCCTCCGCGACAAAAATAGGAACAGTCAATCGGAAAGATTGTCATTTGGCGTGTGGCATGAAAAGAATATCTCTCTCGTTTATATCTTAAATCGTTATTTTAACTGAATAGGGCACCGTTACGTTTCTTCGGATACTACAATATATCTGTGTAGCGTTTGATTTATGTTTCACAAAAGCGATACAAAGCATTTCGCCAATTTCGCTGCGACATTTCAATAAAATTTTCGTTATTTCCGCCGCCGACAGCTTTAATAATACCCGAAGAAATAAGAAGCGGCGGCATCGATTTCGGGGCATTTGTCCATCCGCACTCAACAGGAAACATTAATAGAAGCCATCCGAATCAATTAATAGCGGACAAAAAGGGGTTCCACAAATCGCGCGAGCATTCCTTCGCCCAATAAAAGTGCTAATGCGCCCTGAATCTTGGATTGTGGCAGGAATTCTTGTCGACTTCGGAGAAATAAAAGTCTGCCGTAGACAATGTATTTTCATTGTGGATGCGGACGGACCGAGCCAGAGAGGAACACGTAAAACATATAAACGCCGCATGCATTATTTATGTTTCCTAAATTTGCTAATGCGTTATGTTATAATGTACTTATGTACTCGCCAGGGTTTCCAACGCTGTATTTTCCGACGTGCACGAAACGTCGGGGTGACTTATTTACTGGAATTCGCAATGTAAACACTAAACTTGACATTTTTTTAGAGAACACACAAATCACTTGTCTTGTCACAAAATTTCATCTCACTATTTAAAAGAGAAACAATCCGTTACCAGCGACGGCAAACAAAATCTACCCAGTTCAAACCTGTACAGCATCATTACCTTACCTTAAAATCTGAAAAATGATGTAAACTGATGAAAATGATGTAAAATAAATTAACATAGCAAAATGACGAATAAAACTGAGTTCGAAGATTTCCAATTTAGAAACAGGAACTGTATATATACAGGCAGAGTCAGAAAGAATGGGTCAACACTAAGCTGGAGAGACTAGATGCCAAAGTATTGTGTTTGAGCTCATTATAGCCTTATAAGAATGTCGCTGACTTAATAAGAAATACAGGGTGGTGAAGGTTTAAATTTTATTCTGAAATTTCTCAATAACAGAAAGATTTGATAGCATAATTCTTAAAATTGGTAGCGTTGGGTTTTTTGTTATGAGAATTACGAATTTGAAGTTAGTTTTGACGTTGCTCCTAGAGGGCGCTAGTTTTACCGTGTTATTTAGGTAAATCAAAACATATTTTTTATGTTTCTATGTGCTATGCTATGTTTCTATGTTTAAGAAAAAAACATAAAAAATGTACTCTTGTTTAGGTCGCTTAATTTTATGGATTTCTGAGTTATTTGCATTTAAAAGCTTTAATGTATTTTGTGGTGATATTGCTAGTTCTTTTCTTGGTAGGCTTGTGTCAAATTTTCATGCCAATAAATATTAACGTATTTTGTGTGCGTGTGATTTATTATTTGTGCAAGTACTGAGAAATTTCGAAATAAAATTTAAACCTTGAACACCCTGTATATCTTAAACCAGCGACAATCGTATAAGGCATAATGGGTTCAAACATAATATTTTGGTGTCTAGCCTTGACAGGCTTTTTAGGCCCAGAGCTGCGTTAGTCTCCTCCACTCCATTCTGTTCTTCGCCTTTCTTCTACAATCCGTTTTTCTCCCTTAGATCTATTGCCATTGCCTCTCTCCATCGATATCCCTCCTATTTTCTTGTAGTTAGGTTTCCTCCCTACAATTTTCTTAACTGTCCTTTCATCTTTCCATGCGTTCTAGATGCCCTAGCCACTGCACTCTTCTGGCTTTTACCACTTCGTCTATTTTTGGTGCCCGGTACATTGTATATACTTCCTCATTATTTCTCCTTGCATAGCCTTCCTTCGTCTTCTTTCTCCCTAGAATTCTTCGTAAGATCTTCCTTTCCCACCTTAACAGGTTTTCTCTTGACTTCTTATTGAAGATCCAGGTTTTACTCCCATACAGCACTGCCGGTCTCAAAATTGTTTTATATATTCTAAATTTTACTTCTCTGGACAATTTTTTTGATTTCACCAAGTAGTTGACTGCTGCCGAACTTCTGTTTGCTTTTATTGTTCTCCTATTAATTTCTTGCTTCTCATCACAGTTAGCTGTTATCAGCGCCCCCAAATACACATATTCTTGAACTTCTTCAAACTCCATCTCTCCATGCTGCGTCCTCCAAAGCTTACTTTTCTCTTGATTTACCTGCAATCCCACTTTACGTGGTTCCTCTACATGTTTTCTCGTTACTTCTTCTAATTCTCTCCTATCTCTAGCAATTATGGCCACGTCATCTGCATAAAAGGAACTGTATAGTATACACAAATTGTCACTTTCCTGCAATATTTTCCCCACGTTCACCCCAGTTTTACCTACGTCTCACAGATTTTTATTAGCTTCAATTAGACAAAAAAAACATTAATTTTGTTCTGCACACACAGTAGATACATACTTTACTTAACCGATTTGCTAACAAAAAGAATTATAAATAGAATTTCTTTCCCCTAGGGAATACATTTCCGTGAAAACAAACCGACCTCTTTTGTAGCACAAAGAACAAGTTCCGAGATAAACCATTAAAAGTAAATACATATCGATGCAAGAAAATTTTAAATTGGATAATGTATATTGGAGAAAACAAATATACTTTCGACTTGCTTTCAAGTCTTATGTACGCAAAATTACAATTTCAGGAGTCGTTTGATAAATAACTGAAACAAAGACGTTTCAGGAATTCGAAATATAAATGAAAATTTTCCTCGCAGTTATATGGAGTTGGTGCATAATGAAGTAAAAGGCAATATATTCAGTACAGGCACATGAAATGTACCTAGCGACTATTTGAAAAATTAAATATAATTAGTTACAGCGCAACAGTTCTAATAACATGAAAGAACTGTAAAATGCGAAACTAGATAACTTTCTTTTATTCGCACTAAATTTTAACGCTGAAAGTGCTGAAAATAGTTAGATATTCATAAATGTAATGTAGTACTTAGTGAATTTACATGTATCTACAGCAATGTAATTTTTCCAAGTACTTCCATCACAAAATTTCAAATAATATGCAGTATAATCAAATAAAGTGGCCTTAAGCTCTGTTTAGCAGTTCTGAGAATTCACGTAAAAGGTATTCAAATAAAAACTTGTACTTTTTGTTGCAAGCAGGCCTTGCAAGTTTTATTTAAATTATAGGCCTATATCGTTTTGGGTAAAGTTTTCACAAAAAAAGTCCACGACTTTAGCTATTAATGACGTGTCTCAATCAGTTCTTTCATATTTTGAAGTTGGTAATATCATTGACTGTAATCTTTATGATCTGACAAAAGCATTAGACTGTGTCAGACATGACCAATTATTAAAAAAAATTACTCATTATAAGTATAGAATTCAAGTATTTTACTAATAAAATCATTCCTGGAAAATAGGTTCCAGTATGTTGACTTTAATGGTATTAAATCTGATAAACTGCCTATTAAGTACGGGGTGCCACAGGATTCCATCTTGGGACCTGTGCTTTTCCCTGTATATATAAATGATTTGCCTAATTGTGATACAAATTGTAAATTTATAAGTTTTGCTGATGATACTGCTGTACTGATTAGTGATACAAATTTTGACACCCTTAAAGATAACGTATTGGTAGTGGTTTCTTGCTAACAAATTATTCCTTAATAAAGACAAAACATAATCAGTCTTGGTCTCCTTACGTAAAGAGAATGGGACAGCTGCTGACTGTGCCTCTCAAGCTAGATTTCTTGGAGTAAGCATCGACCAAAAAATGACTTGGGAACCGCATATTGTCGGTTTCTCTAAGAATTTATCAACAAAAATTTTTATGATTAGAAGTATGGTTAACTCAGTGTCCACAAATACTTTACTAACTGCCTATCATGTTTTTTTTCACTCTAATATGACTTTCTCTATAATAAATTGTGGTCATTCTTGTCATTCCTCTAAAATATTTAGTTTGCAGAGAAAGTATATTCGAATTATTGCTGGTTTTAAATACAGAGCTGATTGTAGAAACCAATTTATTAAATATGGTATTCTTACTTTTCCCTGTGTTTATATTTGAATGCCTTGTTTACATTAGGGAGAATTTTTAGTCCAATTTTCAAGAGAATATATTTTACCATGATTGTTCGACTAGAAATAATGACAAGATTAGACCTAGTTTTTTTAAGGATGAACAGGACTAGAAGTGGTATGAATTATTACTCCATTGTCTTCCATAACAAACTGCCTGAAAATTTTAAAAAATTGTATGTAAAACATTATAAAGATGAATTGAAGAAATTCCTTAAAGTAAATGCTTTCTATTCCTTTGATGAATTTCTTAATCATAAGTTTTTGGATTCATCTTTGCACACGGTTACTAAGTGTAAAGACTGTATTTTGTAACTGTCCCATATATTATTATATTATTCGATTTTATTTTATGAATACTGTTTTACGTACTTTTGTATCGTTTGTATTAGTTTTTAGAAATATGCTTTTAGGCCTTTCAATTTTGTGACTTGTGTAAACATTTTTATATGCGATGGCACCAATATACTACTATTATTATTACTACTACTACTACTATATCGCATCGTTATTATGCAAATGGCTGTTATTACTGCATAACTAATTGATGCAGTTAATTTGTGGTAATTATGATAAGTTATCAACTAATTGCAATCAATATGTTGCATATGGTTTCCGATTTCTTCACTATAATCAGTTATATGTTACTAAAAATTAATAAAAGTAGTAAAAATGTTTTTATTTCCATTATTAATCAACAGCAAAGAAAGAAGACCTACATCACCCGAAACGCACGGCTAATTGTTTTTATTTTTCTTCCTAATCATCGCCGAACAAAGAAAATTCCGTGGCGAAATTCCGGAACGACACGCACACACCAAAAATTCCACAGTGCAAATAAAGAAAACTACATATGTCAGCCGAATAACCCCTTAAGCAGTCGATGATACATCCTTACCCCAATCACGTCCCGGTTGACCACTGCTCGACAATATGAAATTAGAGATCTGCTTTTGCTTAGGTCGCCTGAGGGGGGGCGGCATTTGTGTCGTCCCCTGTGCACACATCAGGGGGCGACAATAGAAAAGGAATCCGGAAAAATATGAGAGCGAAAGACCCTAATTTTTTTTAGTCATCGGACGATATAGGGGATATGGTGAGAACGCGATTTATTATTCCTTAGTTGTGTTCCTCTTATTTCTCCAGGAGGTAAAAATCACTTTTCGTGCTATTCACAGCTGCATATGACAGTTCGACCGTTTATTTTGATATATATAAACTAACAGTAAAAATGTTGTCTTGCCTGCCTGTGTTTTTTATTAATACTATAAAAATAGAAAATAAATTAGATCTCAATTTTTATTGGTTGTTACTAGAAAACCGAAGCGAGCTTGTACAAAAACATTTTTACTCTCACTTTGCGGCTTCTTCCGGTAGTGAATTGGGGCATCGAAAGTTTTTCAATTTTCTACGCAAACAGTCGCCTTGCAACAATATGAACCGGGAACTTTTGTTTTACCGATACTGTTTGATCTAGCGCCTCAGAAAACAATTCCGAACGGTAAACTTTGCGCGGAGTCACCGAAATGGAAAATTAATATAGACATAAGCCGAGAGATAAAACCGAATCCGCGGTTCGTACGTCTTAAGAAGTTTCATAATAAATAATAGGAAATAAGCGAATGGTGGTAGCTGGCGCGAATACGACGCAAAGTCCCAAATCGCCTTATTTCTGCTACTGTGTACTTATAGTGCCGGAGTCTAAAGACGTTTCAGCATTCAGTGCCTTACATATCTCGTGTAAAAGCAGTTGTTAAGTTAGAATTCTGTTGATCTGCGTTTAAAGACCGTGCACATTCATAAATTTTGCCTGTGAAAAGAATCTGGTACTGTCAACACTGATAATAATGGTATGGCAGTACTTCGTAAGTTTTCACGGCCGGTGTCAATTGAATGATGTACACTTTATGAGTTGTTTTACCGTAGTCGATGCTTAACTGCAGACGTTTCGTCATACTTAACAGGTGGCATCTTCAGTGCTTCTCGTATCTTGAGCGGCGGCTGAGTGGTTACCGCGGTGTCTAAGCCGAGCTTTTATACTAGTCGGTGGGTCAAGGATAGCTAGTTCGGTGTTTAGGTTCATTGGTTCAGACGTATTATGGATGGCTGGTTCAGGTATGCTCCGGTTCATTTGTTTGTTCTTAAGCAAAGCCATCCAAGTATGACTAATATTCAGTCCTTCGTCTCTGTTCATGGGTATTGAAGAATCTCTAAAGTTTATTTTCGTGCTATATTTTAATACCCATTGGTTCGAAGCAACACTCTAGTGTCCTCTAATGAGATTCTGTGTCCCTCTTTCCAAGCATGTTCAGCAATGGCGAATTTTTCAAGTTGGTATGTGCCTTTCGTGTTCTTTTTTCCTGGTTTCTACAGTTCGTTTGGACATTCCCACGTATACTTTGTTACAGTCGCTGCATTACACCAAATACACTCCCGGAGTTTGTAATGGATTCAATTGATCTTTCAGGTTGCGGATTTGCTGACTTATTTTACACAGTGTAAAAGTAGTCTGCACGCTTTTTGCGTAGTTTCAATTCTATCTGTGACTTTGGGGATGTATGGTAAAGTGGTGGTTGTAGTGACTTCCTCCTTGAGCCTTGCTGTTTGCTCAGCCGAGGTCTAATGGCTCTATCGATGTCCTCCTTAGAGGATTCATTTGCTAGGAAGATAGATAAGAGCGAATAAGAGCGGTTAACACGGTGAACTATTCTTCATAACCGAGCGTTCTTGTGCCGGATGATGATTAGACTTTTCATGGAGATATCTATTAGTATGTGTCTTCTTCCTGTAGATATACTATGACCCAAGACGTCAGAGGTCTTTCTTTTTACCAGAATGTCTAAAAATGGTACGACTTTGTCTTGCTCCATTCCATGATAAAGTTGATTTTGTTGTGTTGCTGGTTGATATGATCCATAATTATTGTAGGGAGTCTATTCCATGCTGCCAAACGATGAAAGTGTCGTCCACGTATGTAATCTAGCACTTAGAAGCTGATCGAAGCGTTCCTTTTCAGTTCTCCATAAAGAAATTCGCCACTACAGGACTCAGTAACTCAGACAAAGTATTTGGAAGTCAATAGTTTAAATAAAGTAACAACTTCAGAGGTAAGGTGGTCGTTCAACAGTTGCCGGTTGCCCCGGATCCGAACGTTGGTGAAAAGCGGGTCCACATCGAAGCTGAGCAAGATGTCCTGGGGATCGATTGTCATTGAACTAATAAATGATGTCCATGAAATGTGCCGAGTTTCTTACATGACGTTTGTACTTTTCTACCAGTGACTTCATTAAGTTAGCTAGCTGATGTGCTAATAGGTGGGGCTGCCAATGGTGCTAACAATTGGTGGAAGAGGTGTACTGTCCTTGTGGATCATCGGTAAACCATACAGTCTTGCAGGTCTTCTATCAGAGAGTGTAAATTCTTTAATTAATTTTTCGTCCCAATCGGTTGCTCTTAAGAGTATTTTCGTTCGACGTCTCACTCTTGTTTTGGGGTCCACAGTTTATAAGCATCACTGCTGATTAATGCACTAATATTGATCTTGTTTTAATCTGTGGTGTCCATGATAACCGTAGCGTTGCTTCTTGTTGGTGCGTTATTCCTTCAACGCATCTCGTTCTCCTTTAGTCAGGTTTGATTTTGGTAGTGTCGCTTGTCATAGTATCCTGCATGTTAACCGAACGTATTGTAAATTTGCTGTTGTGGTTCGTTTCTGTGAGAAATAACCATAAGAAATCGCCAATCTAAATACTAATTACCATTACGGAGTGTGCAATACTTCTCGATACTAAGCAGGCAATTGTGTTGATAGGCAAAGGGAAGTGCGTTGGCAGGAGGAAAACTTTAGGAGCAAAAATAAAGAATGAGTCGATTATTGCAATGCCATTAGACGATATCACTATTTAAAAAAAGCACCTTTAAATGCAATTGAAAACTTATGATAATTCAACAACGATTGACACTTTGCAGAAAGAAAGCAAACCACGAGTAGAACAACAGAAAATGAATCACAATAAAATATACTAATACCGATGTCAGACCTCCTCCTTCGAATTTTCAAATTTCACACCGAAACGATCCGTGGCGAATTGTCGAAGTAGCGCCCGAACTACGCCCTCAAAACCTGCTAGTAAATAAAATTACATCTTACTCCTGATAATTACTTTATAAGAACGGAGTTTCTCGCTTCGCCGGATCTGCTTAAACTTTCGAAAGTAGATTTGCACATATATCTAAAGCAACTCCGTTCGCCATGCATCGGCAACTTAGGATTCAGTGCTGCCGCCCGCCGTATGGGAGGCACTAGATTAATTTTCCACTGACATACCCAGACTGATACGTAATGTCGGGGAGCAAGTTAATTAAATTCCGGAGATGCCCCTCCCAGGAAATATTAAACAGCCCATAACGGAAGATCCGATAGGTTGCCGAGTGATTGTTCTTTATGCTCCTTTGGAAAAGACACCGTGGGGGATGTTTTGCTTCTTGTTGGATACATTTAGGGTTTGGGAAGGCAAATTCCTAAAATATCCTCAATACATACCGCAATATTATTAGTTGGCATGTACACGACGAATTACAAAATTACATACAGGTTAATAAATCGTAGAATACAAAACTCTTCAAACTGAGTCAACACCAAATCCGCTGTGGCTTCTTTATACGTTTTACAGAAAATATTTTAAAATTACTAGCAATATAATAAAATAAGTGTAGTAAATCTGTCTAATGTGTAAGAAGTACATCGTTTCGTGTTAATTTAACACACATCTATGTTTTAGCGTTGCAGACAGCAATCCTCTTTGGTCGTGTCTCTTTGTTGTATTCAGCTAATTTTCGTTCGCGGTGTTCAAATGGAGAATATTTGAATATAAATTGAGATTTGAGCAACGAAATGGTAAGTAACTATAATAAATTTTACTGATAGTTCTCATAAAGTTAAAGCTAATCAGGACTGCTATAGTGTAAAAGATATTAAGAGTTCACGAAAATTATCTCTGAGTATTTAGATTAAGTAGAAAGTCAGTCAGTGAGTCAGAAACAATAGGTCAACACTAAACTAGACATCAAAATATTATGTCTGAACTTATCGTGCG
The DNA here is from genome assembly GCA_037114965.1 of Monochamus alternatus. NCBI lineage: Eukaryota > Metazoa > Arthropoda > Insecta > Coleoptera > Cerambycidae > Monochamus > Monochamus alternatus. The sequence continues at coordinate 20,771,677 of CM073428.1, forward strand.
TTGTCGCTGGTTTAAGAAATACAGGGCGTTCAAGATTTAAATTTTATTCTGAAATTTCTCAATAATTGCACGAATAATAAATCATACGCAGGCAAAATACGCTAATATTTATTGGAATGAAAATTTGACACAAGCATGCTAAGAAAAGAAATAGCACTATCAGTACCTGAAAGAAAATCATCACTAACTACGTTGACACTTTTAAATGCAAATAACTCGAGAAATCGAAAATCGAAGTTGAGCGTCCTAAACAAGAGAACAAATAAAAAAATATATGTTTTGATTTACCTATATAATACGGTGAAATTAGCGCCCTCTAGGAGTAACGTCAAAATAAGCTTCAAATTCGTAATTCTCAAAAAACCTAACACTACCAATTTGCAGAGGCATGCTATCAAAACTTTTTCAATTATTGAGAAATTTCATAAAACAGCGACATTCGTATAAGGCATGATGAGCTCAAACATATAATATTTTGGTGTCTAGTATCTCCAGCTTAGTGTTGACCCATTCTTTCTGACTCACCCTGTATAATTAATGTCAATAATCTTCAATAAAATAAATAACACTGAATTGTGAAAAAAATTACACATAACATACTTATATCTGACCAAGGGCAATAAAAAATGTCTAAAACGAATAGTTTCTCTACAAAGACGTTTCAAAAATAAAAGTACAACTGCAGTAAATTGCAAAACTGTGTTACGACATTACAAACTAAGGAACAATTCAAATTTCTAAGAGAATCTTAAGGAAAATCCTTAGAACTGTAACGTACTGTAACGTTCGACAACATTGCAATGCGCCAGTAGCAGCCGCTAACCTAAAAGTAATATGAGTTATAGTATACTACTATACTGTCTAGTGCGTTTCGTTTTTCTCTAGTGCTATATTGATGCTTATGAATGTACATAAATAAAAATGGGACAATTTATGGCGGCAACATCAGGAAAATAGGACTTACAAATTCTTGAACAGCCTATTTTGACATGTTAACATTAGCAATATGAACACGACTGTAAAATCATACAATGTTTTTTTTTGCTGTTTACATCAAATTTGTTAATACAAATATTGTAATATAATCGACTAGTTGCAATCCATTATACTAGCGAATTCCCAAGCTGCTAACGCAAGTTGAGTAGTGGAACGGCTAGTTTCGAGCATTCAGTTTACGTTGTAATACGTTCCGAACAGTTAATTTAAACTATGCTAATACTATTCTTCTCCGACGACTTTTATCGAGTGAGCAACCAGATCGGATAGTAAAGCAAACCGGAGCGCATAGACTTTTATAGTTTCCGGTTTTATGCTAGATTCGCTAAAGCTCTAAAAAAGTCCGTGTACTTGATGTGGCCTACTTTGACGTGGTTTATACTTACCACGTGTAGATAAGCATACGGTAACATGTACAGTGAACAATAATTACGACGTTATCTTGGTGGCCAATAATCGCTCTTCGGTTGTAAAAACTGGAACTGCCAAATTTGTACTTTTGAAACGCACGAATTTGGCGAATGGTTAATAGAATAATAGAAACAAGATTCAGTGCGGGTACTTAAAATATTCATAGCTTCTTGGGACGTTGGTTATCCCATTCCGCCATGATTTAATTTTATGGGATTGCGGTCCATAAAAATAGGGACCATATTAGATCAATCGGGCACTGAGGGTCGAAAGGAGACTTCCGCAGGGAGCGAAATTATAAAGGCAAATCGAATGAATATATTACCCACTATTGGGCTGTATAGGGGTCACTTACTGCTGCTTTGATCGATTTTGCGATGAACACTTTAGAAGAGAGGAAAGTTTAATGTTTGCGGAGTGTCCAGAAAGGTGTTAGAGGACGAAGGAGGTGAATTATTAGTAATGATAACAATATATAGGCTGATTCACAACTTATTTAAAAAAATTTGGAAATAGATGCGTCATGAAAAATGGAATCATATCGTTTTTTTTTTGTAAAATCCTTATAGCTTCCGAGAATGTTATTGAAGTTCTAGTAGTTTCAATCTTTACATCGTTGGACTACTGCAGTCTCTAGGCGAGTGCAGTGAGTGCAAGTGTAGTGCAAGCGCAGGCATGACATGAGAAATGTGCAACCGAATCATGGAAGCGATGGAGGTTCAGGGTGTTCACGGTGTATTGCAGCAGTGTGGCCTATCATACACGAGGCTCAATTATATCTGTACAATGTACAGAATAGAATGTTTAAGCATTAATACCAGGGGATTGGACGAGGAGGACAGGTACCACGATCTCTTGACTTTAAACAATTTTCTATTGATGACAGCTGCTGCCAATAACTTACAAGTTCAAAACTGACAAGAAGCAGAAATATTTGTGTTAGTTTTTAGAAACTGGGTAAAATGGGCCCAAAATTTTGTTGTAACATCAGGTATGTCAAACTATTTTAAAAATTAAAATCACAAATCAATTCTATTCATAATTAATAACAATAGCACAAGTAGTTGAACTTGCTGTATAAAAATATGTGTTGTAAAATGTAATTTATTTCTTTCCTTAGGAATTTCTTTCAATCTTTTGTGCGGGTGCCAATTATACGCCTTTTTAGGTTTTACAGTGGACCAGTGCAGTGCAGAAGTGCACTTTTAAATCATTATTGAACTGCTCTTTTTGATTTTTACAAAATTGTATTTGTAAGAGTCCTCTGTATATTAAACAATTTTTTTTAGATAAATTCTAAATAGGGTGTGTTTTAGTCCAAGTCATAAATTAAGGAAGTAATTGCTTCGATCATTTTAGGACAAAACTCCTAAATAAGCTAGGGACCTAAAGTTACTTATTTCCAAGAGAGAACGGGCGCTAATATTTTTGAAAAATTTTACATTAATTCAATTATCTTTCAAATTGTTTGACGTGAGTTAAACTTGTACCATACTAATCTGTCAACCATTTTTAGAAAAATTATTATTTCTCTGTTATATTTCTAATAAAAAGATCCTATTGTATTTTATTTACAGAATAGACCATTTTTATAGTTATTTTTTGTTATCGTATTTAATTTTAAAGTAAATTTCTGATATTTTAAGGTTTTGAACGAAAAAGCTGTTCTTGTTATTTGATAAACGTCGTACTAAGTTGATAAGTGATTAAATTTTTAGTAGAAATGGCAGATATGCCATGGTAAATAGAAGTGCAATTAAAAACGTGTATTAAAAAACATTTCTCTTGGAAACCGGTAACTTTAGACCCCTTAGGCTTTTGGTTCTAAAATAACCCAAGAAATCACCCCCTTAATTTATGACATGGACATAAAATGCATTCTGCATTTATTAAAAGTGTGTTTCGAGAAAAAAAATTAAGAAAAGAGAGAACGGGAAGATTGGATACTGTCAAACGCGTGGAGGTATACATTCCGGAATAATCCTGTCGTTAAACTGTTCCCATTTTGTTTCGAATCTGCGCGCTAAAAAATGCAAAGCCTATTATACGGCGAGCAGTCTTATCGGCCGCTCAACCATTTTAATGCACAGCTATAAAAGCTTTACGTTTGCTTACCCCGATAAATATTTATCAAACCGTACTCCTTCCCCCGCTTATGCAAATCTCGCCCATTATAACTAATTTGTTTCTAATTCATGTTATTCCAAGTTTTTTGCCTCGGAGGTGGCCACAGTATTTATATGTAAATTCCTTCGAGCTCCTCAGGATATCGTTCAGGCTGACCCGTAATAAATCTGAAGTTTCGCAGGCACTTTTTCAACCGTCATTTGCATAAACAAAGTAAATATATAGCTGGCGGATCATTCCGGGGCAGTAAAATTTACAACTTAATAAAAAAACGAAGACCTGCGTGGGTATAATGGTTTATTTTACCAACACTAATTACAATATAACTCAAAATTCGGAAGTCTCCCGTCAAGGATCGTAAGCAATTCATGCAAAACTGAAGGTATACTACAATTATAATTATGCTACATATACACAGTGTTTCTTAAGCAGAAGTCAAAAATCCAGGGGCATATTTTCTGGCCAAAAATAGTCGGGCCTTAGGACAGCTATTATCAGCTTCATCGTGTCAATGACTATATTGACCATTTCAGTATTTGAATATGCATGCATAAGTCATTACTGAAACTTAATACTTTTAAAAAATAAACTTAATTTAACAATACACAAATTTAAATAAGATGACGGCTTATTATTATTGTTTTGTATGGCCTCCCTAACATATGTTCGTGTAAAAATGCACTTGATCAAATAAATCAATTTTGCTGTTAATCGATTTAGAATACAAAAAAGTGTAAAGAAACAAAGAGTGAAGATAGTAAAATGGCACATATGATGACCTATTTTAAGTGTAATAATATACACGCTGATGTATTTTTTTGGCTAATAATGATCGATGATACCCACACCTCCGACACTGGTAAGCTTCTAAAGCTGGTAATATTTTGTTTCATACCTACTGTCATACTAAATGTGCACAATGAATTTGATTACATTATTTCAAGGCACTTAGAAATTAAAAATTAAAAACTGTTTTTTTTTTTTAAATTTTGACAACGGCTGTCCTAAGACCCCACATTTATATAACAAAAACAATCTTATTTTTGGTCACAGAATACGCCCTTCTTTTGACCTCTACTTAAGAAACACCCTGTATATTCGTAAAATGATAAATGTGTTAAAAATATTCCAAATATTTTACAATAACTGTGATGAACTGCATGTTATCAGCATTTTTTCTGAAGTAAAATAAAATACTACCTCACTAACGCTCTTCGAAGCATAAGTATATAGAGTAAGATACGATCCTGACTCTCACAAATACACTCTCGAGTTGTTCTATGGAGGGCATGGCCCATAAAACGTGCGCTTTACACCAGACATTCGAAGGCAAAAATACGGTTTCCACCTTCGAGTCAGCCGTGCATCCTCGAGATCAAGCAGTCCGTGAGGCCGCATAATCAAGACTTTTTTGCCGGCTGCCGGCGCTGATAAAACCCCGATGTGTATATATGCATTATGACCTTAACAAGTAGTAAAACTCGGCTTTGCAAACGTTATTGATTTAAGCTGCGCCGGCAGTTTACTTATTATTCAGATGGCGGAGTTCGGAGAGCTCTGGTCTCTTTTTTTCCCAGGAACTAGGAATTCGCCAACTAGGAAACGAACTAAGTGAATAAATCGCGGCTGATGTTGTTCGAATGGAGCTCGGACCGGCAGGTTGGCGTAGCTGGCGGAATTTTTAATTTAAGGGTGTTTGGAGATTTTTCTAAATAGTCGGAGAATCTCCGATTTAGCAATGATTCCACAGAGTGTTTCATAGCGAGATAAAGATCAAATATGCTGCAAAATTTGTGTTCAATTATCTACAATTTAAAATTTATAGGGTGTTAAAATCAAAAATGACCGATTTTTTTTTGGTAGTTTAACAATACAACAAACAAATAATATTTTTGTTCGTTTTATAGTTAACACCTATTAATGACAGTTTGTGCAACTTGTTTCAATAATAATACAATTGCATCAGCTGAAAAATATAAGGTCTAATGGCGTAATATTCGCACAGGCAAACATTTTTTTAAATTCAGTTGCTTGTTTATCACAAGAATACCTACTAATATAACACCATTTCATATAATCTGGATTTATATTCTTAAATATCTCAGGCAGCACCAATTCCTGGATTATCTTTTAATATCTATAAATTTCAAACGGTTGTGTAGTTAAAATTGTTTTTTTTATACTGTGTTATAAAGATATTTAAGAGTGCCGAACTCTTGAAATACTGTTTTCTACAAATAGAAATCATTTTAGACATTTAAGAACTGAATGATATAGTATAGAGCTTTCAAATAACAAGAATGTTATCTCATGCCACCTGTTAATTTCAAAGATACTGAAGTAAAACGAATATATAACGATAGAGAGCGGTATAACCAACACATTTTTAGGTGCAGAAATCTTTCAAAATACGTATTTTTTAACTATACATGTAAATATTATAACATAAACATAGGGGAGACCGGGTACGAAAGTAACACGGGTTGGTTGTAACAGTAAGCCTATTGTCTTTCTAAAGAGGTTTGTATATGATATTGTCAAGAATGGAAATTTAAGTAGAAATATATTTTAATAAATTTGGAAATTATCCTCGAAAGCATCGACCCAGTTTTATTCAAAATTATTTTATCATATTTTATTTATATAATTAATATTATTAAAAAGTTACAACAGAAATAAAGTCGGCAAAATTATAACATTCCAAGTAGTTCGGTGACCAATGATTTCCTGCATAGAGCGTAATGTTGCTGACTGGCCGTGAGTGCATCGGGGACATTGCAAATGCAGCGAAATTGTTGTTAACAGGGTCGGTGCTCAAAAAGTGGGAGACAAAAAGTTAGTCGGTTTTCGGAATACAGTGAGGTAAGAGTGCCGCCAAAAAAAAGTGCACCGAGCTCCCCCCTGCCGCCATGAAGGCTGGTTAGCGGTAAGTAAAATTGTACAGTAGGCTAAACCCTATAGCTGGAAATTAGGATTGTTATATTTTCTGTTCTGTTGTGTTCTGATTCTGATTTTTATAATAAACTATTTATAATATTTTTTTAAAACTGCCTTCTGAGTTACCCCCTTGTGCGTAGACGTTAAACGTAGTAGACGTAACAATATTATATCATCATAGAGTCGGCAGTGAAATCTACATTAACTTATTTGAACAACAATATCCGTAGTGTGTTTTAGTTCGAGTTAAGACCTGCACGGTGCAAAATGATATGTAAAGTAAGTTTTCATTCTTTATCTTAATGTATCATAATCCTAGAACTGAACGTTATTTTGAATTATTTTATTGGCTTGTTCAGTTAATACCAATATTGGCTATAACCTAAGCATGGTATGTTAATTAAAAATAATCGTTAAAAAAAGTTTTAAGCAAGTGTTCTGTCAATCGCGTGAAAAATGCGTAATGGGACGATTGTAACATGTTACAACCGTCCCTCATATTTAATACCTATGATCGGATTTGTCATATTTAAAATGATAATTCTGTATCTATCCAGATAATTACTTCAGTATTTGTTATACTGTGTGGGAATATACAAATTCATTCTCTTTATTTAGGATTTCTTACAAAAGACAACGAACAACAGATTGTGGGAAAGATTGTTATGGATTGGGAAAAACTTGGTCCATCCCAAATATGGAATATGGACGAGTCTGGCGACACACAACCGTGCAAAAGCCAGATAGGGATAGGACTCTTTGTTATTACCAAAAAAAAAATTATTATTATTTCATATTTTTCTTCCATGATTCTATTTATTTATTTATTTATTTTTTTCAAATAAAAAAATATTATGTATCTGCACTACAACTTACTTTCATATAGGTATAATAAATAAACAAACCTTGTAAATACTAACTTTCTATACTTAGTTATTACCTGTTATTCATATGTCACAAACGTCTCCATGTTCTGTTACTTTTGACCCATACCATTGGTTAGATTGTAACGACGTACACTCTCTACTTTTTTATTAATTGTACATCAATATGAACTTAAATTACTTCAATATTATTTTTCTTCTATATATAAAATGCCAAGGAAACGACTTATAGTAAGTAAATTTATATAACTTTGTTAATTTTTTATTTATCTGGCTTCACAAAAATATGTTACTTTCGTATCTGGTCTCCCCTACATAGTTCTGCCTATAAGATTATTCACTTTTGCTTTTATAAGTATGTGAAAATAATTGTTAAAATGTAGGGTTAGAATAGCAAAATAATGCGTGTTAAAAGTTGCTATTTTTTTGAGGCAAATTTAAATAGTAAAAGTGATAAACAAAATATTGAGAATTTTATATTTGATATTACTTTTGTTCTACGTGTTTTATTTTTAAGATCTGTACCTAAAAAATTTCCCACGCAAAGTGAGATTCAATAAATATCTAAAATATAAAGTAATTTAGCCAAATATACTAAAGAAAAAAGACATACCTGACATAATGAAATTAAGTGATAAAACTCAAATTCACTTCTCAACATATACAAACACACAATCAATTACAACGGATTGAGATATTTATGCATTTTCAGAATTGTTTCTTGGGGTGGTTTATTTTAAATTAAATCAAATAACTATGTTGTGTCGTAGGTTCAAAAGTGAATTGAGTTTTGAACAGCATTTAAAGACTTCATTATAATAATTGTAGTAAAATTTATTAGAATTAGCTTAAATATCTACATAATGTAGTAAAAAAAATCTTCATATGCTAATAATATAAATATTGTGAATGTAATTCATGGTTGGTAGAGGCATGAGTCCGCTGAGTAGTTAGTTTCATACAACATTATTAATACCTAATAAAAATGTATAAAAATTGATCAAATCAATTTCATCATTTTGGCAAAATCTCTCTTAACTTGGTCGCTGCCAAGATTCAGCTAACTGCGAAAATTCTACTACGCCGAGAATATGCCATCGTATCCGGTAATCCTCAAACCAAAACTGGACTGAAATTATTATTTGTTGTACGTATTTTTTATCTACTATTTTAAAATATGAGGCACTGATACCATTCCAATATTTCACACAAAGCATTTGTGTCTAAATATTTTACATTTTCCACAAAACTGGGTACATACGTATAATGGACACCTACACCCTCACCATAAAAACACAATACTTATTATTTTATGTTGCATCAATTTAAAAATTTAAAAATGATACTTAACCAGAAACGTACACCTTAACAGATATTTGACTTTATTATAATTTCTATGAAATGAGTCACTGTAAACGGGCAGTGGAACAGACTAGAAAAAGCACGGCTGACAATGGTCAAACCATGGTATGGAACTGTGAATAGCAGGGAAAGACGTTCTTTGCGTGCGTTTGATCGTGATTCGCGACCAAGCTGTATTACGTCAATGATTTGCCTCGCTTCAACGTTGCAGTGACTAATGTCTTTCTCAAAACGACCATTTCTTTTCATTTCCAATTTGGCACACATTCAAATTAAATCCCACACCTGATATCGATAAAACGGTAGACAGTACGGCTCCTTTATCCGTCATTGCCACTCGACCCCGCCGCTTTGAAGTCCGAACTGCGCATTCCCCCCGTCACAAGGGACTCGAACCGTGCACCAAGGCACAAATAACTGTTTAATTAATGGCACCATTATCAAGCGCAATTCTAAGATACACACACACACACACAAAGCTAATTGCGCCACGTATATACAGGCCAACGGGCCGATCGACCAGGTCGAACGGGTCAAACCTTCGGCTTGACCCGAATTACTCGTCCGATTGGATTAGACGCAACGAACAGATCTAGTTAATCTAAGTTTGAGTACGTAGATTACGTGGTCACCACAGACGGCGTGATTGATCCAGTGACGATTCTGAATATGTTTTGCTGTCAGAGTCTATCATTTGGGGCGGTTAATGGCAGCTGAGACTAACGCTAATTGCAACGGATCCGTGTTGCTACTTGGTTGACATTAGATTAGCACTAAAATCCGAGCTGTATACCGGGTGTCCCGTAAGGTATGTTACAAACTTTGGGCAGTGATATGGTGATAGTACATGAAGAAATGTGATAATAATAAACATAACCTTTAAAATGCACCGTTTCGCAGTCACAGACCTTAAAAGGTCGACGTAAAAAGTAATTTTGTAGATTTGTTGAAAAAGGAAAACATAATGCAGTGTTTAGGGGCTAGCTACCTTTAAGGTCGCCGTATTTCACGCCGTAAGATAAACAAATTTGTGGTTTTTTAGGTACAGAAATTTCTGAACATAAAACACGTAGAACAAAACTAATATCAATAATAAAATTTTTGATATTTTTTTTATCCCGTTTGACTAATTAAATTCTCCTCAAATAAAGTAATAACTTTTAAAAAGCGTTTGTAAGACACACATTATTATTTAGCTATTTTAACACCACATTTTAACAATTATTTTCACATACTTATAAATAAAAGTGAACAATCTAATATGTAGAACTATTTAAGTTTATGTTATAACAATATTTACATCTACAGTTAAATGTAAAAAAATACGTATTTTGAAAGATCTCTGTAACTAAAAATTTGTTTGTTTAGAGCGCTTCCTGTCGTTATAAATTAGTTTTGCTTCGGGACCTTTGAATATTCGCAGATGGTATGAGATAACATTCTTGTTATTTGCTACATAACACTTACAAATATAATTGAAAGTCCATGGTTTATTTTGAAAGTGTTTTTGGTATGCAGTCAGAAATACACTAAACATTAATTAGGCACATATCCATTGTAGGGCGCTAGTATCTCAAAATTCTGTGATTTGATTGGACGATTACTAACATTACTAACAACAATGTTTGTTTTTGATGTTTGATTCTTTTGACGTGCTTTTGACGCATAAGAAGCTCGCGCTCTCAATTTTATGCATTTTAACTTATCTAGGATTTTATAGTGGTATAATTTTATAGTGAAAAGGAAGTGTTTTGTGAATTAATTGCTTTGAAGTGTTATTAAATGCCTGAAAAACACAATGGAATTTGAAAAAATGTAAATTTACAAAGCCGATGGTAGCAAATGTAATGGTAAAATAGTTTTGAGAGTTACTTTGATATTCTTATTAGCTTTGCTTTGAAACCTTAACTTTATGTACGTTTACATCTAAGAGCTAAGTTAATTATGGCATTAAAAAATATATATTTTAGTTTAGTGCTACATCATTACTTCTATCAGCTTTCTACATTTATGCTTTTTTTTTTTAATTTCATTGATACAGGATGACTTGGGAGGAACACGCTAAACTTCAGGAATAGATTCTACACGGAAAAAATAATAAGAAAAAACTCAAATGTTACATAATTTTTACTTGTGTTCAAGGCACTAATTCGACGTCTACCCTTGCATCAATCAAAACAGCTACAGACGGTCTTCGTTGACAAAGCAGAAAGTGTTTAAAGGTCAATGGTGGTGTTTTTGAACATTTAATCATTACGAATGCTATGATTAGTAGGATATCAATAAATATATTTGTTTTATTGAAATGAATGAAAATCGCATGACAGCATCTGAGTTTTTTCTTATTATTTTGACGTGTAGAATTAATTCCTGGAATTTGGTGCGTTTCTTACGATCCATCCTGTATATTTTAAAATAGTGCTTATCATATAGGTGGCGCTGTGGTCAATTAAGTTAATAAAGACATCTATAAATTGCATATTTAGTTAGATACATATCCGTTGGATGGCGCTGTTTGCAATATGCAAATTTTCCAACAAAATTTCACCCATACAGTTTCCATTATATTTTAAGTGTTATGTGTTATTTGCTAAGCTCTATATTATTCAGTCCTTAAATATTTAAAATTATTCGTATTCTTAAAAAACACTATTTCGAGAATACGATGACCTTAAGAAGCCAATAAATATTGTGGATACGAATCTAACCGAGAGAGCGAATCGATGGTTTTTTATCACGCTGTACTCTTTTTTTTGATAAAAAACATTAATTTTGTTTTGTCTTGTGTTTTTTTTATGGAAAATGTTTAGTTTTCTAGTAAATTCGGGTATTGTTTATACCCGAGTTTCAAAATAGTAGAATGTGACTAATTTAAAGTACTTAGATGAGTAAAGGAGATGAGGGTTGCAGGGAAAAGATTCCATAGGCGTATCACTTGAGAAGGGTTCAAAGAACACAAAAGTAAAGTATTAAAGTACTAGATTCACTCAGCGTCAATTTGCTATTGGTATCATTGGTAAATGTCGTTTTCAACAACTGTTCTTGATATATCTGGATATAAAAGAGTCCTTTCATAAATTCGCCATTGCCTTTCTTCACAATTTATCCAAGCTGGGGACTAGTCCAAACTATTTATAAAAGTTTGTTTCCAATAGGAATAGACCAATAGGTCAACAACGATAGGAATGTAGAGAGCAACCAATCTACAAATAAAAATTATAAAAAAAAAATCATGATGAAAATGAGAAAGAAGAACTGAAATAATTAATTGAATTTATTTGAAGTAGATGTTCAAAATATCTCCTGTTTTCATGGACACAAAGGTTAATTCGTCGAAGAAAGTTTAACTGAAACTGAAGTCTTCTCATGATCTCTACATCCGTATTCTTAGTGACAAAAACCATAATTTCTTAGTACGAAACCTTATACACAACCAGTGTACTTTACAATTGTACAAAGTAATATTAGTATATTGGTGATATCTAGAAAATTTGTAATTCTACGGTAATGCCAATTTAATAAAATTCATACACGTTTAACTTGATTTTAAAAGTTTTTATTTAATACACAATGTCTAGTAAATATTTCTAAATTTAAGGGCCCTATTTTTATACGCAATTTTCAACGAATTGATACCTGTTTTTGCGACAGTCTATAAAAAATCTGAGTATCAATTACGAAAGTTTCTCCAGGTTATACAACACAGTTTATAGGCTAAGTCGTTTAGAATAAGAAAAAAAAACATAATTTCACCTATCATGTTTTATCACAAAATCTCCTGAATTTTGCAACTACATGAGAAAATTTTATACGGCATTATAAACATTGTCTCGCACTTCGCAAGATGTTTTTTAAAAAAACACTTGAATAGATGTAAATTATTAAGTATTTTTCAAGTTGTTTTCAGTTTCGACGTTTTTTCATTATTCTCTAGCACTTTTTTTCTCCAAAAGTTAAAGAAAATTATTCAATTTCAGCATTCTAGTTTAGCATCACATTAACGAGAACCCCAACCTATTGGGTAATTTTCTTTGTGCATCTTTCGATGCGATTTTTTGTTTTTCAAATGCCAGCCTTAATCAAAAGAAAAGTCATATATTAGTTTGTTTCATTAATATTCTTGTGGTTTTTTTAATATAGTCAGCACAAATAAATATATATATACCTATGCATATACATTATTCTAATGGTTTTTGGTTCCAGTCTTTAATAATAAATTGCTTAAATCCCTATACGTCTCCAGCGCCATTTTTTTTATTGCGAGTTCGCAGGGCGAGCAATTTACAAATGACTAAAATAAAAACGTTCCCGTTTCGCAGGAATAGTTCCAGCGAATAACGAGGGTTATTAGCCGTCTGCAATTTTTGCAGTTCCATTCGTTACCCTGGATGCGACTGCACCCTCTCCAAACAAGGCCGACCCATCGGGAAACCATTCCGAACTGTAATACCGTTGGATTTTCAGCTCGCTGGCGCGCAATTTTTTTTATTATTCCTAGTGTGCGGCGCTTAATGGGACTCCGAAGCAGAACCCTCCCGATAACAAATCGTATCCTTTTGTTCTCTGGCATGTAATCAAGAGAGTGTTTAATTTACATGTTGTAGTCTGTTCGTGAACTCCGAAACATACCTGTATTTCACGGGTGAAAAATAAGCCCCATTATCGGGTTTGCTTTGGAGCACTTCCGCTCAGCCGCCCCGCGGAGCGGGGGGCAGCCGGGGGTGCGGCGAGGATCAACACGCGTTCATTAATTAAGGCTTATAATTAGAAACATCGCTAATGCTGCTCTATTCGGTCGGGGATTAGGTTTTCGAGTATCAGCCGTTCGACGAAGAAACGGCATTCAGCTAATAACACTCGCTGGTTTTGTGCTGCGGATCAATCTTACCGCCCACATTTTCCTTAAACATTGCGCTGTTTCTGAAAATATTTTTTAAATTTATTACGGAAGGACAATATTTGCTTATTTTTTATTAAGTATTCATGATGTATGGCCTGCCCTGAAAATTTGGAGTTAATCCGATAAGAAGTTTTCGAAATATTCGAAGAATTAAACGTTCGTGCCGGATCGAAAGACGTGACATCAGTACCTCCACAGCTCGCCAGGAACAATCAAAATATTAAAATTTTGATTGTTGTCTTTTAGTGCCTATAAAAACACCTTCAGTACCTATTTGAATTTTTCATAATTAAAATCAAAATTGCAATCCTAACAACGACGATTTCCCTACGCTTCTAATTCTAAAAGTAGCGGTAAACGGTAGCAAGCGCAATCTGGCATGCTAGAGAAGGATGTGACGTCACACAGAGGTTTACACGATTTTTCAAATTACTTCGACTACGACTTCAGAGGCGTCAGAAAATCATATTTTTTTCAGTTCGTATTAAAATTACACAGTCATTCAGAAAATATAATAAAAAATGCTAAATGACCCCATTATTACTCAGGACGCTTCATAAGAACGAGCTTTCACCTAAGGGCATGCTCAAGTTGATTACGCATTCCATCTTCCAAAGCCAAACGAAAATGTTTGTACGAGTATGTACTAAATTCTAACACTACTCTAAAAGTTCGCAATAATTGGTCAACGTTTATCCCTTCCTTTGGAAAAAGACTCGTAAAGCGCCTTTTCTTTTCCCGTTCGACACAAATAAAAATGACAAATACCCGAATTAATAGCCCAAGTTCCCTGGCTTTTTATGAACGCCATGAATGTATAAACTACCTACAGTTTTATTAGCAAGACTTCTCTCTCTCTCTATCCCTCGCCCCGTCTAAATTCTCTTACTCTCCCTCCCACTCGGTTATTTATCTTTCAGGCTCTAAAAACTTGAATATGACTTTCCATTTTTTACGAGAAAAGTAAAAAATGACCGGCCGACTGACGGGGGAAGGTGTGATAGATTGCGAACAAAATGAGGTAATCATGAGTTGGATATCTGGAAGATGCAGGGTTGAAAATAAGTTCGCAAAAACTCCTTCATACAGTACGGACGCACACATTTTTCATGTTTACTTCTGGGATATGAAAAATTTATTCGTATTAGACGAATACTCATATTTTCATGAATACTAAAGTTATTACAACTTGTTATTTGAATATCTACAAACATGTACTTTCAACATGAGGTGCCCCTGCCCATTTTAGTAGTGTTGTGATCAATCATCTTAACAATCGATTTGCACAACGCTGGATTACTCGAGGTGGTTTCCAAAATTGGCCACCAAGGTCACCAGATTTGAATCCTCTTGATTACTGCCTTTGGGGATGGTTTAAATCAGTAGTATATGCAACAAAAGTGAACACAAGAGAAGCGCTATTCGATCGGATTGTCAATTGTACAGCACTCATAAGAGAAAATCACCGTGCCCTTCAACGAGTTACCCGTGCAATCCACAAACGAGCTAATGCCATGCATCGAGGCGGACGGTGGTATATCTGAAAATTTAATTCATTAATTTCGATTTATTAGATCTTTAATCAGTGTTATAATTTATAATACCTACAGAATAAACACTTTCCTCTACTGATGTATTATAATAATTAACTCGGGTAAAAATATTTTCATTGCTATCTTAGTAACCTTTGATATTCGACCATATGTGTTTATTAGGATTTTTAGTTCACCCCTTTGAACACCCCTTTCGAATATTAGGGATTCCCAATCACCCTGTGTATATCCAAGAAGAGAGTTTGACTTAGTAACGTTCCCAGAACCTGCATCTTCCTGTATTCAACTGTGACCGAACCTGGCGCGTCAGCAATAAGGAACAAGGGTTCAATTAGGGGATTGCGTCCTCCCCGTAGGTAATTATTCCACTCCTCGGACAAAGTAAAATAACTATAACTGGCAAGAAGGCCCATTTCCTAGGAGCATTTGACCTGACAATTAACAACATCCTTTGTCGTGACGCAACCTGCTGCTCGACCCACATCAGAAAGTTGAGGAATCGCCACTGTTCGCCCCCTTCTCCCTTCTCTATTGTCCGGCAGCCGGGGGATGATATGGTGCGTGCAGCGTTAAATGGGACGTGGCGCTGGACCCGGGAAAGTCAACCCGCAATTTGCAAGTTGTCCGTGGGATGAGTTTCTCTATTTGCGCCCCTTAATCTTTGCGAGCGTTATGGATGGAAGGCTGACCCGCAATCTGCTCCGAAAATATGAAGAATGAAAATGAAATTATATTAAAGGCGCCTCACTCTTGAATAGTGCTTTCAACGAAGACAAATGATTTTAAACATTTAATAACTGAACTATGCAATGCTTAGCAAACAGGAAGGAACACAAACTAATAGTATACAAAAAGTGAATTTTTCGAATGTGTCAGAGAAAAGGATGATTGCTTTACTGAAAGTGACGGTGAAATTGTAGACGACATTCTCAGATAAGATAGAATGGAAAAACTTATTTTGAAGATACATAGATATTAAAAATGTGACTGAAGAGGCTTTAAAAAATTAAATATAAAAAATTTTAGTTTTCTTCTCTAGTTAAAAAATATACAGAGCGATTCAGAACTTATCTAAAAAAATTTGGGAATAGATGCGCCATGAACATTGGAGCCAACATCGTAAAAAATTATTGTAATTCTGGTGGTTTCAACCTTTACATCGCTGACTACTATAGTTTCTAGCCAGACCATTTCAAATATCAAAAATGGTTTACGTCTATAGCAACTCGCAGTTGACGGATATCGTTTTAATTTATGGTGAAGTGAAAATGCTTTAGCAGAACGATTTCCCGGTATACATGTGCCAAATGCAGCTATGGCGCTACGCCGGTGTGCAGTGAGTGCAAGTGTAGTGCAAGCGCAGGCGTGACGCGGGAAATTTGCAACCGAATCGTGAAAGAGATGGAGGTCCAGGGCGTCCACGGCATATTGCAGCAGTGTAGCTATCAAACACGAGGCTCAATTATATCCATACCATGTACAGCGTATCCTAGCTTTAATAGCATGAGATTGGACTAGGAGAACCGGTACCATGGCCGCCATCATTTGGACTTATTTTTGTGGGAATATTTAAAAAATGGAGCATATTACACCGAAGTGTACACTATAGATGATATACGCAAACATATCGTGGCTGCTGCCAATAACTTACAAGTTCAAAACGGACAAGAAGCAAAAACGTTTGTGTTAGTTTGTAAAAACTGGGTAAGACGGGCCTAAAATTTGTAACATCAGGTATGTCAAACTATTTTACTAATTAAAACCACAAATTAATTTTATTAATAATTAATAGCAGAAGTAGTAAAAGCAGTTTAATTTGCTGCATTAAAATAGGTATTGTAATGCTTGCTACATTTTTAACGAACAAGACCCTGCAAACTATTCGCGAATTCCTCACATATCATGAATCGCGAATACAAGCATAGTCTGCAGCAAGCCTAAAACGTAATGCATTTCTTTCCTTGGGAATTTCTTTCAATTTTTTGTCTGGTTGCCGACTATACGCCTTATCAAGTTTTACAGTGAACCAGTTTCCAGTGTCGTGCGGACGTGTATTTTTAAATCATTTTTGAACTGCTCTTTATGATTTTATTTTTACAAAATTTTATTTGAAAGAGTGTACATTCAAAACAATTTTTTTTAGATAAGTTCTGAATCATCCCGTATATTAAAAATTAAAGCATTTATACAATTCCTTACTTGATTTATACACGATGATGTCTAAATTCAAATTTAACTTTGTCTAGCAATTAGAATATCTGCCTGACTGAATCTATAGGAGTAGGTACCGCCGATGGCCTCGCGAGCCCAAAACTTCTAGATCCAGAAAACGATTTACCCGTCGGGGCTTAGAAACCATGAAAATTTGCGGCGAGGTAAACTATTTCCGCATTAGCATATCGTTTTTTTTTCTCCTTGGTTTCGACTCGCGGTAATGTTTCAACTAAGCAGCTAATCAAATAGAGGAAAGTTGCGAATGCACCGAGTTAGCTTGTGCCTATTATTCGAACAGTTCTATTACCTACTGGTTTAAGTTCGGGAAATTTAGTTTGGAATTAAAGACATACATAAATTACCTGTTTATCTTTTGCCCGTTTCAGTGAGGCACCGTAAATGGAAACGTGGTATTATCTGGAGACTCTACGATCAAAATCAGCAGCGTAGATGTAATGGCTTTGTTTTGGTACACTTCTCCATCGCATATTAAAAGGTTTCCAAAATAATTTATTTTAATGTGACAATTTGGAACAACTTTTACAACATATAAAGAAAAATTCCTACTTGTGGGAATTTTAAAATGTTCAGTACCATAATAAATCAATTAATTTATATTAATATTAAATATGGCATTTGAAACAGGTTTGTGTAACTGGTATGATTAAAATCTATGTTAATTGCGTATAAAGGGATAGTAAAAAAACATTTAAAAGCAATTTGTAACGAAAAGTCTTATATGAAGGTCTTATACAGGGTGATTGGGGGAACCCCAATATTCGAAAGGGGTGTTTAAGGGGCAAAAGTAAACAAAAAAGTCAAATAAATATGGTCGAATATCAACGGATACTTAGATAGCAATGACAATATTTTTATTGCTATTTTTGTGGAAACTTATTATTTGATATTTTATTTTGAATAGGAGATGCATTCCAAATTAGACTCACATTAGTCATTACTAATTATCACATTTATTTTGACGTTTGTGATTTAATCCCTTTTTTTAACTGTCGCTTTTATTATGTGCGTTTGTTTGGTCGGTAAGTACTGTACACACATAATTTCGTAATATATGCCAAATTTACTCATTGAGGATATGTTGATATACTCGCGGCAAGAATTCAGACGACTTACGTCATACGAACAAATGAATAATTCATTATGTTTTCATCAAAATATTTAAGAAACTGCAACTGATAGTAATAAAACTATACCTATACTGCACTAAAAGTTTGCGTTATATATTGGACTATATTGCAAAAAATGATTTTGCGTAATGTTTTTAACGTGACCAAATATCAAAAATTATGTTGACAATAAAAACAAATGTGTAACGTCAGCCTTGACGCAAGACGTCTGAATTCTTGACGTGAGTATATTATTTTTATTTATGGGTATTGCAATGATAGCCCTAATGTAGTTCGTAAAAATTCGTCAGTTCAACGTATTCATCGCTAGAGACTGAGAGAAATGTAGGTTGTGGCACGTTGTTTTATGTACGCCTCTGGAATGTACGATTGACTTACGGACCTTCCAGATTACACATATTTCAAGGACATCCTGTACATTCCCGTTAGACAAGGATGTCAGAGACGGCCATCGGGCTTCAACAGCATCATCGTCGGTGGTCTGTCGGTACAGGTGCGCCCCCTGCCACCGGAGGACCCGTGTAATTTCCCTTAGAAGCAATTAATCAAATTGAGGCCCGAACGCCCTTGTTTAACATTAGTGGAGGTGCCGGGGTGCATGTGTAACGCAATTAATTATGCCGTACTTCCGATAATTGTTCTCCTCCTTGTCGACGGCGCCCGCCCCGCCGTTAACTGTATATAGACAGGTATTCGAGGCGACGCGCAAACTAGATCGCACCGCTTGTGGGGTTTTGAGTGCGCTCCACGGCCGTCGTTTGTGGATAGATGATTGATCCCTCTTGTATATGGGCCCCCATGCCGCCCGTCTACTCGAAATTATAAGGGAGGAAGATTGCGGTGATGCTCTAAAGCGTCGATCTTCAAAGTTCGTTCTAATACGACTATGGTAGGTTCAGGTAGTTAGCAAACATTCGATTGTAACAGTTCAAGATATGACATGAATCGTTAATAAAAGTTAAAAAAACGAGGGTCTCAAGTTGGATCCTTAAGAAACACCATTCGTGACAAAGTTCCTGTTTCAGTAAAAACGATAATAACAATAATGTGAGGTAAACTTCTTATAACCACTAAGGCATTAATGTCTAAATTAAAGTGCAAATCAATATCTTCAGTTTCAGGCAAGGAATACACACTTAAAATATTACAAGAGACGTCCAGAACAATACATTTTTACATTTTCTAGGTGCTACACAACAAGAAATCGACTCTACACGCTGTTATATTGGAAGTAGTGAAATAATGTGGTGTAAAATGTTACACGATTTATTTGTAGAAATGTAAAAATATTTACAAAAATCTTAAAGGGTAAAATCTAGTATTTTAATTATTTAGTCAATTGTCATGAAACCAATAATAATGGAAGAAGAAAACAAAATGGTTAAATGTAAGAAAACTTATGAGGAATATAGTAACTGATTGACACTATTGCAAGTAAATTCTACAAAATATTTGTTAAAATACATAATTCAATAATTTTTGTAAAATTTACCAAATCGCGATGGGGTAAAATTCACCCTTTTTCCGTGAGGACTTCTCTGATCCTCAAATAGTGTAATTTTTTTGCAGTATATATTCGCAAAGAAGAAACAAAATAAACACATGTAGCTTTGGTGGTGCGGTAAGTAAATTACCAGACTTAGTACACCTGTTTCAGCGTCCGGAGTTTCGAGCGACCCCTCGAGGGCGTTCTCAGCGCGCATCAGCCGTAATCGCGATGTTTCTGCGCCTCGACATCCCACAACTCGCGTATTACTCTTTTTAGTTTAATTATCAGAGTCCGTACTCGGCCTCGGCAAGACGGATGGGAAATCCATTAGTTCGACACGAGATACTCTTCAGGAAGAGGTGAACAGCGGGCGGATTATTTATTTGTTCTTGTTGTTGCCTCGAGCGCACCTGACCACTTTAGGTGTACGCCGGATGAGGACCATACCGATGAGATGGGTCGAAAGTTTACGACACTTTTTTTGAAAAGGATTCCAGCGATGGCCGTACCTTTTACGAAACCTACAGGGAGTTTGAAAATATGTTAGAGAATATGATGAATTCTTAAATTAAAGTATAAAACTTTCTGGTCGATTCTACCCGTTTGGAATATAGTGAATAAAGAATCTGGAAGAAATAAATCTCTCCACAATGTATCAATCTGTATTGAAGAAAGTTTGGTGCATGATCCACATAAAGTAGCTGCTGCTTTTGACAATTACTTTGCAAATATAACGGACAAGACTCTTACTTAGTTTTATTGCATGTTTAAACCGAATGCTTGTACGGTTTTTAATATATTTCTTACAACTTTTTTCTTTACACCTGTTCACCCACACAAAGTTGAAAGCAGTATTAAGCAATTAAATAATAAAAGTACAGGTTTGGATAATATCTCTGGGAGATGTAGAATAATGTAATAATAAAGTAAGCAAGTTTTTACCGACTTGCTCGTCTGATGACTGCTGTTTCCCATCTCATCAAATAGTATTTTCCTTCCTTTTTTCATTTAGCTTTATTTAGCTTTAAAACAAGTGTGTTTCGTATAAAGTCTTGTATTGTATATTTGGTTTTAAATATTATATTGTTTCTTAATTGGATGATCCACAACACAAGCCTCGCTTATAGTGGACCATATTAAACTTGTAACATATACACAAGCATTTTGTAAGGAAAGTCCAATTGTATACCTGCGTATGTGAAATAAACTTACTAGAATATTGAAATCTGGCAGTAGTAGTCAGACACATTGCTTACATAACTAATTTGTCGATTAGCAGCAGTAAATTCCCATCTATTTTGAAAATTGAAACTGTTTTGCCTATTTATAAAAAATGTGACGCTGAAAATATTGTATATAAAAGAATTTTAAATTTTTTAGATAAGTTTAATATTATAAATAATTGCCAACACGGCTTTAAGGCCGGTAAATCGACGCAGTCAGTTGCATGCTCTTTATTGGATAACATTCATTTACAGTTAGATGCGGGTAAACAGGTGGCAGGTCTTTTCTTCGATATTTCACGAGCATTTGGTTGCTTGAATATCAAATGTATTGAAAGTAAAATGTATAACTTGGAATTTCGGAGATTTTTTTTTAATGGGTTGTTGACTACCTTTTACATAGGAAAATGTTTGTTAAATTTAAAAATGAAGGTTCAAAGATTTACGATATTAATAAAGGAGTACCGCAGGGATCCGTGTTGGGGCCTTCAATCTTTCTATTATTTGTAAACAACTTACCTCATCATATAAATGCAAACTGTCTTAACACTACTTGCTGACGATACATCGTTAGTGGTTACTTCTGACTCGAGAGGAACTCCAATTGTCAACTAAAAATTTAGTGCAGTGCTTCGTCAATTGGTGTAAGAAGAACGGGTTGATAGTTAATACAGATAAAACCGAATGTATTATTTTTCACTTCTCAAACACAACCCCGAAACCTCTACTAAGTTTTACTGTCTGTAATAATCTTATAACAAAGAATTGTACCAGATTTTAAGGAGTATACATAGATGATAATTTAAGATAGTCTGAACATACAATCTTTTTAATTAAAAAGCTTAACAATTCATACAACGCGATATTGAAAATTAAACAATCACTGCCAGAAAGTTATCTGCTTACTATTCCTTGCATCTACATTATATCGTTCTTTATTATACATCAAAGAATATTTCAACAAATATCTCTTTGGTTCATCTCTGCATCATTATGCACAGAACTAATAAATTTGGGAAATCAATTTCACATTTCACATATAGTCATCTTCAAAATTACATAAAATATTTACATACAATACACTTTAAATGCAAAGTTAAGTAACTGTTATTAACTAAATGTTATTATAGCATAGATGAATATTTTTTAGATAAGGATTTTTTGACTGTGTAACTGTTCCACTTATATTTTTAATTATTTATTATTGTTATAATTTGTAATTGTGTGTGTGGTACATATGCATGTGTGTGCCCTTACATTTTGTAAAATTATGTCTGTGAGGATGAAATAAATATTATTATTGTTATTGTTATACTTATTATTATTTGATGGGGCAGAATAAGTTAACACATTAACTTGAATTAAAGACAAAAATTTCAGGTCATAATTTAAGTACTAGTGGTATTATAAATGAATATTTTTTACGATGTTAATTAATATGGTGGGAATCTTCCCCAATTATTCTAAAAACAAAGCCAATATGTGCGATTTAAAGGGGAGGTATGAAAAAAAACGGCGATTAATTTCGACGGCGTAATCTCTTTGTAATTAACTGTTCCGTTTTGTGTGTATAGCGAAGGGGCAATCCATCATCCCCCGCGGCCCGAAGAAGACGTAAGGTTCGGCTTCGAACGATTCATCAGAACCTGGCGATACAACTTGAATTCGTTGCCTGCAGGAGACGAGCGCCACAAATAAGAAGGCGACCCCGAAGACGTCCTCCAATCGAAACGAGACAGAAAAGAAATTATGAAAGGACGTTTCTAATGCTATCTAATGATTTTTATTATACAGGGTTAACTATGACTAAGTACAAATATTTTAAGAGGGGATAGGGAAAATAAGAGTTAACGGAATCGCCCTTCAAAAAATTTACAAACTTATTCATAACTATATTAAACCTTTATTTATCGTCGACTCTGACCTTCACTCAGCACCAAGGTTAGGTATATGTCACAAGTCAAAGGTGTCAAAAGTAGTGACAGGGCACAGCGTGATCACGGGTATCGACTTAAGCAGCTTTGAAAGAAAACCATTTATTTGCAAAATGTAGATTATTTAATGGTTTAATGAGATACGCGATAGGGCAGCACCTATCTTACTGATATTTATTTCGAGGATTGATATTGATAGAGATTTTAAAAATATGTTGTTACTTGTTTACATTACTTGTCGTTGCAAAGATTTTTTACTTGCTACTTTTCTTTCCCAAGACCGTATGCACACAAATACATAGACATACTGCCACAGTGCCACATGTTTACCGCCAACGCATTACAGCAGTTGTTCATTGTGGATCAAAGAGGATATTTTTTCTACTCGGAAAACGTCTTTGGTATTACGCTGCCACACAATAATATGCACTTGTCTCATTTTCCATATATTACACAAAAAATGCGCGAAAGATTAATTTTGCCAAGGCGAGTACTGAAATATTAATCGTATACGATATCTTATTTTTGATAGAATCTGCAGTCGGCATCTGTAAGCTACTAGTTCAAAATGTACTTCACGCTGATAAATTTTTAAACTTCTTGTGCTGCTGGGAAATTAAATTCTGTTAATACTAGTAATAGCAACAATATTAACAATAATCGACAATGTTTGCATAAAATAATTAGTACTAATTTAAACTGTAACATCCTGAGAAGTTTACAGTTTTCTGTAAAAATCGCTTAGAATATTCCTTCTAAGATTTGATTAATGCTCTTTGATGCAAAATGTCAAGCTGTTAGGGTGTCAGGGCGCATTTCAAAGTTTCTATTAGAAGGTATTATTTACATTACTCTTCAATTTTCTTAGAATAAAAGGCTATTTTATTTAATAACATTCATTTACAGTTAGATGCGGGTAAACAGGTGGCAGGTCTTTTCTTCGATATTTTACGAGCATTTGGTTGCTTGAATATCAAATGTATTGAAAGTAAAATGTATAACTTGGAATTTCGGAGATTTTTTTTTTAATGGGTTGTTTACCTTTCACATAGGAAAATGTTTGTTAAATTTAAAAATGAAAGTTCAAAGATTTACGAGCTGTCAGGGTGTCAGGGTGCATTTCAAAGTTTCTATTAGAAGGTATTATTTACATTACTCTTCAATTTTCTTAGAATAAAAGGCTATTTTATTTAATAACATTCATTTACAGTTAGATGCGGGTAAACAGGTGGCAGGTCTTTTCTTCGATATTTTACGAGCATTTGGTTGCTTGAATATCAAATGTATTGAAAGTAAAATGTATAACTTGGAATTTCGGAGATTTTTTTTTTAATGGGTTGTTTACCTTTCACATAGGAAAATGTTTGTTAAATTAAAATGAAAGTTCAAAGATTTACGAGCTGTCAGGGTGTCAGGGTGCATTTCAAAGTTTCTATTAGAAGGTATTCTTTACATTACGCTTCAATTTTCTTAGAATAAAAAGCTATTTTATTTAATACGGTCTGTGTGTTTTCTTAATTCATAATTCTGACGGACCTGTAATGTAGTTTTGGCAGTAGGTAGTTCACTTTTGAAAGCCATCTCGGACAATGATTTTCATAAGCGCCAAGTTTTCACGGGAATAGAGGGTTTTACCTCGTTTTTTAACATAGAGCTAGAATTCTGAAATATTTTTGTTATTGCCTTTTAGGCCTGCCCGAGCACGTTCTGTATTTAGTCATAGTTAACGTTGTATACAGGGTGAACTGTAAAGAGAGACCATACTTCAAGGACAGTCTGTTCGGACAAAATACCTTTTACATCAAACTATCAAATATAATTCTTTTTTCGATCCTTTTTAATTAAATATCTATTACATGGAGGACTCCTTGTGCACCGCTGTCAGCCAGTAAAGGGATTCGAATAATCGCGCCCGTCATCGCAGCTCCGCTCCCTTTTTTTAATTTAGGGGTTCCATTTTTCAGGACGACATTTCCTTAAATGCGATCTAATTTATATCAAATTAAGATAACATCTGATTTTTGCGCCCTTTGCCCTACGCGATCAAAGAAGTCCGCTTAATTAATCCACCCGGATAATGAATATTAATGGGGCTCCCCGTGATATTATGAATCGTCTCTCATGATAATAAGTTATGAACTGCAAGCCGGGCTGCGGTGTAGGCGGCGGCGGCGGCGGCCAAAGGGCCTGCAAGTTTGCAATTACATAATGTAGCGCGTATCCTTGGTTCACTGCATTATTATAATGCAGTGGAGAATCTGGATCGTCAGAAGTCTTCGAATTATACTATAACAATGCTTCAAAACCACGCTCAGATAATAGCTATTTTCACTAAAGCTTGACTGTACTATAATTAATAGAATATTTGTAATTAAGGTATATGTATTTGATACATATACAGGGCAAGAATAGTGTACAAAAAAAATGAGTGTGATTGTACAACCGATTTTAATAGTGGTGATGGTCGTGATGATAATAAATAAAAGGGTTATACAGGGTGATATCAAATAATGTGTAAAAAATTGAATGTAACTTGTACAACAGATTCTAATAGGGGTCATTCATTTTTCATTTTCAATTTTTTTTCATGACCCCCTCTTAACTAGTTACGACCCCTTAGCAGGGGAATGATTAATTTTATTTAATTTCTTCCAAATGCTTTGAAATTAAGAAGTGCAATTTGACAAGACATTTAGGCTGCTGAAACTTCTGGTCGAGTATTTTTTATTCTCCTCGTCCTGTCATAAGACGTTGATACAAAGTATATTGTTCAGTGCATTTTTTGGGGGTTAATTTTTTTTATTGAAAAAAAAATCGTTTTGAATGCCTGTTCAGATAATTTTCTCTGAACTTTTTTATTTATAAATAGTACAATTTTTGAATAAAACAATAAAGTTCATAACTCTACACGCACAAAGTTTCCTTTCCAAATTTTATATAAGATCCTCTATTAAAATCGGTTGTACAATCTACCCCTAATTTTTTTGCACAATATTCAAGATCACTCTGTTTAACCCTATTATTTATTATCACCACGGCCATCACCTATATTATTCAACACATATATCCTATAAGTCTTATCCATATAAAGACAGATGTGATAAAAAGTATATCAAATATTTAAGCCCCTTTTAAATCTATACTCATGGATCTGGACTTTGGAAAGACCACCCTTGATCTGTCCTCTCTAGACGCCACTGGAGAACAAATAAATTAGTGAACCATCGCATTTCAAAGAGAAAGATGAACTATTTATTAGTAGAATTATTTTACGGAGTTTTAGAAAAAGGAAGACAGTTAACTATAATTTTTTTTTGAATTGTCACCAAAAGTTTTTTCGTTAAATTTTCAGTTGACAAAGTGAGTCTTTTTCGTCACTTACTTTGTCACTGCGAATTACTTTTATGTTCTAGTACGCCAAAGTCTTTTTCATTCTAGAATACAAAACAAATGTTAAAATAATTTGTCATTTCTTCGAAACTTATTTAAGCTTAAGCTTAAACAACATACACTTTAAGTAAACATTTCAATACAAAACAGCAATTATTATAAATAGGATGATTACAATTTATTTTGCACTATACGTAAACTGAATTCAACGATACTGCAGTGAGTCAAATCATTTTCTCTGGCATTCAATGTACTTTTTAACATGGAATATACTGACCATAACGTCGTAGGTTTAATTTTATGTTCGAAATATGACAGTAATACCGCTACGGACCCTTTGAATTCGTTGTAGGCAATTTCGTAGTGTCTCGACGATTTTTTGGGGATAAATTCTGAAACAGTATTTTGTGCCGCTTCCAATACATCCCCTGGTAAATGCTCGTCTTTACTTTCCGAGCTCATTTTGAATTAAACGGTGTTAGAATATGAATTACAATATATAATTCTGACACTACTTTTTCAAACTAATCTTTATTGTTTATTAGGTTGCCATTGTTATGATAGTCACCACGCCTAAACCGTCTTGATTCAAATATGGTTCAAAGGATTTCAAATATAAATTAAATTGTTGTACATAACACAATTCTTATATCATTGCAGTTTTCGAAAAAACAGTGTTCCTGTCTCGAACGCGAAATGCGTTCTCGAATGGATATTTTAATAAATAACCACTCTTGATGCAAAACTAGGTACCATTTTGCATTCTAAATACAAAACTAAATATTTCTATCTATAAACTTTACACTAATAATTGAACTCATTAAATAGGACCTAAAGTAAGTGTTCAATTTACACGAATGGGTAATTATCTGTAGGAGGTTTCTTCAAATGCCGGTAGATTAGCATAATATTGACGGATTGTGATGGCGGCAGCTCTATTGGAGGAAACTCGATTATGTTTCGTTACGGGACGGATTTGCGGACGGATTTCAATTTGCGCTGGCCTGGTAATGTAAAGAAAGATTGATTAATCCAGGCAAGGCATACGTGTTGTAGATATTATCTCCGTGGGAGATACCACATAATTACATGGTGAGCATGGCATACATATAAAGCTCACTACGATGTCCTGATATCAAAAAATACTTGCAATAATCTTAGTTTGAAATCCCCTTTTAGACAAGACAATAATGATACTGAAAATTCTGAAATAGAAAATGAGGCGGAAGCTGCCTTATGTACATTGATTCCTCAGAAATCGAAGAAATTATACTAAAATGCAAAATTTTAATTTGGAATGCCGTAAAAAAGATATGTAATATTTCGGAGAAAATTATTCTAACGTACTTATCCCAGTTATCTTTAAAATGTGCACCTCTCTACATTATGGAGTAATTATTCCATGCTGTAAACTACAATTTCTTTGAATAAATATATGGATATTAATAAATTTACCAGTGTTATAGCTTTCCTCAAAAGGAAATCAAATGGTTATAGACCCAGAAAATCCAGAATATTTTCCATGGGACAGGTTGACAGGTTTATCAAAGAGGCAGATGATGAAAAGTACCTATTCCAAAAAGTTGTCCTGATTGTTGGTATATTTGGAGCGTGTAGAAAAGAAGAATTAACTTATTTACGTACAGAGAACATTGAAGATGCTAAGTCGTTCATTAAAGTGACTATTCCCCATACCAGAACTAGTGTTCCTAGATTAATACAATACCAGAAGAAGAAGGAGTCATTTTTTTGGAAATTTTCCGCAAATATGCAAGTCTACGCCCATCCACCATTTCACTTACAAGAATTCAAAATGTACTACACAAACGGTGGGTATAAATAACATAGGTTCAATTCCTAAAAAGATTGCCGAATTTTACGAAAAATTATTTTGCAAAAAATTTACGGTAGCAATCGTACATAATCTGCGTTCTCTCGACTGGTTTTAAAACTTTTTACAACATTAAAAGTTCAATATGCACTAAAATTGTAATATATAGCTTTAGTTATTCATAACCATTATGACTCTAATACAACAAACTTTTAATTTGGATATTCGAGTTTCTTGAAACTCTAACAACTATAGATGCTTATTTTACGCAAGGAACTTAATATCCTTTCTGTCTCTCTTAAACTTTCATTATTTAAGTCGCTCACGGTTACCAGAGAAGCCGTGAACTGACAGTGCTGCCTACAAGTGACAAATTGTGGCATCGCGGTGATGCATTATCCTGCAGGAAGCGAAGTGAAAACTGCACGTCCATCCCTTTCCTTCAATTAGCGCGATCTACGCGGAAGACGCATTTAGGTTTCAGACGCTTTTAGCTTTATATAAATGGAATGATAAAAGCAACACAATAAGAAATCGAAGCGTAGGCCGATGGGTCCCGCCTCGCCTGAAAGAAGAAAAACACGTCGAAATATAAGCGATAATTTGATCCGCACAAAAAACGTCGCGCGTCCCTAAGGGTGGATACATATTTCTCCTCAACAGCCCCGCCCGCTCCACGTATCGAGTTTACATAAAATTTTGCATACGAAATTTAGAAAGAGTCAACAGAGACTCCGCGTTATCGTAACAGGATAAAGGGAACATCGGCAACATTACCAGGGGAAATAGAAGTAAATACGGGGAACGCTTTCCGATATTTGATACTAATATTGTTCGCCTTTTCCTCTGTATAATACAAATTGCATTTATTCTCCTAGTGTTATCGTTCCGGATCTCCGCATTCGAGATTCAATAACGGCTTTCCAGGTGTTATGTAAGGAAGAGAAAATCGTTGCTGGGTGCGGATGATCTTCACGGAATTGTGATCACCTTGCCACGTGCAAATACGAAAATATGCATCGGATAACATTAAAACGTGTTGTTGTGATGATCAAAACTGCTGAATGATACGTAATATCCATTGCATTTACAGTTAAAATAAACCACTGTTACATGCGAAGGCAAGCAAGGAGTCTACCTGACTACTGTCCCGATGATGATTAAAAATTCAACTGTGTAGCTCATCATCTTCAAATACTGTGTAGGTAATGCCATAATTATTAGTGGTGGTGTGGTAAGCTTACAGTATTGTTAAACGTAACTTCTTTCTTTGTTTACAATATAGATCCGCTCGTGACAATTACGGCGATAATGCTGTTGGTAAGTACCAATTAGATGGTTTTACTTGAGGTACTTATAAAATTATGGCATCTAATTTCACATTAAACAACTTGTTTTAATTTGTAAAAATAATACGTAAAAGTAATGAATAATGATACTTAACGGGTCAGCCAGTGGTCAGCTATATTAGTGGCACCCTCTATCATTTATTAATTTTTTAAAATTAATAAATAAAAGAGAAAAATGTAAGTTTGCTTTACCATTGATTTTCTAAACGCCCTGTACACATTATGACAGCTTAATAGAAAAGTTTAATTGATTTAAGAAATGCATAACACAATGAATGTGGATAAATATGGATTACTTTTAGTATTATTTTCCGTAATGTAAAATTTAATTCTTCGTCTTTTACTATGTCTGACATTGATTTAGGCAATTTTGTTCTAATATCTAATCTAAAGTGTTCTTCACATATTCATGGCTGCCACGTGGACATGATTTGCGATGTTGGGCAGTTAGTTGGCTACCAAGCACCAATCGATAACAATGAATTATTTGAAATACAAGTTTCCGGGCACCGAATGTTTATTCATACATAAGCAAGCCGTCGTAAATCAAGGACCGGAAGTTTGTTTTATAGTTAATAACTTGATTTAATGTGGAATAAATAAAAACTTCTTGTCGGAGCGGTCATTAATTTTACCTCCGTGGTGGTTTTACGAAGAAAGGGCCAATAAAAAATCTATATACTAGGTTTTGTCGAGGTTTTAACGACTAACAAAATTATAATCGAAGACAGGAAACGTTCCAACGCGGCGTTTTCATATATCTCAATCACCTGTCTTAGTTGACAACGCTTTTTTTTATTGGGTTGCTCAAAACGTGTCGATATTACGTTATTATCTACGTATACACGTCACATGGCCAATAACAATGAACAGCACATGAATATGTTTCAATGCTACATAGAAAATTATTCCGTGATGTCAATAATCTATTTCTAATGTCACTCATCCGCAAATGCAGTTAAAATGGGAATTATGAATGAATACATACTTAGGAATATGCTATGAAATGATACATACATATATGTTATTTCCTAATGACTATAGATTTTTGGCTGTTTATTAAAACCCTGGAAATTATTATTTTTATTTGTATATTGATTTGTTTTGTATTTCATAATAATAGGTCAACATATACAACAATTCTTAACATCATTTAATTTGACTTCATATTATGTTTGTCTCTTTCGATTTAAAACTACGAACAAAGACAAAAATGTATGCATACCTACTGCAACATCACACTGCAATGATACAAATAACATTAGCAGCTCAGGGGAAGAAAGCGCTTTCCTAAAATTGACATAAATAGATATCCGAGTTTCCGCATTTCCGGCACATTATTCCAGTAGACATATAAAGAGCTCATGACGAGTGCACGTCGGTTTTTATTAGTTGCTCGACGAAAACGGATGTATGTTTTAAAATGTCTTTATTACAGGCAAACTTATTTGAATATCATGGATGACGTATAGAGAGCAACATTTTTATTCTTTTAATAATTTGAGTTTCCATAAAAATTTCATTTGATTTTAACAAAGACTTTGAAATTCAATAAAAAAAACTTTTTGATATCATAAGAGGATATATTTAAAACAAAGAATAAATTCAAATAACTACAATTCTAATGAACTGATATAAAACTGTAATCCTAAAACAATCCAATTTAATTGAATTGAACTAGTTTTGTAAAGGTGTTTCCAAAAAATTGATAATCTCAAAGAGATATTGAAAATATAGCTCTACCTGTCAAAAATCTCACAAAATGTCAAATATCTCAAAAACGGTTAGACATGAAATTTCGTTCAAAATTGTAATAAAATATGGAGTATTTCATTTAAAATAACAAAGTTGACACTAACACAACTATTTACAAATTGTCATGTTTATACAGGGTTAACTATGCACCCTTAGAGCTGTCAACTACCATGATGTTGTTTTTTTACAGGGTTGTCAAATGTAGAAACGATGAAAATAAACATTTTTATTAATAATAATATCTAAGTATAAATAACAGTTAATCCGGTTAGCTGCAGTATTTTGCATTCGTTCTTCGTACCTTCGTTGGTCACTGCCAAAACTGCACTAACACAATACAGTCAAATAAAATACCCATTTACGAAAATCGAATGTAAAAAATGCCTACTAATAGAAAACTCGGAATGCATCCACCGGAGTCTTTAATTATAAAATTTCGTACGATTGCCATAGCTCCGTTGGATTTTCCTTTGATTCTAAAAAAAACAGCACATGGCATATGACGAACTATAGCTACACAGCTATAGGAAAATATCTGTAATGGCAACTAAACTTTATTAAAATAAAATATCTCGATTTACTATTTATATAATATTATAATATTTATTCATTTTTCTCTTTAAATGACAACAACAAAAAATACATTCAATAAGTCAAATAACACATGACAAGTATCTACATATAAGAAGAATAGAATAAACAAAGAGAAGCCCACTAAAGTAAACTTATGCGTGGGCTGAGCAATAGTTTACAAGTAATATTTGTCAAATTATGAACAGAGCATGACAGCGATTTTAGTATTCCGGGTAGAGAACACTGAAGAATAGCGGTAAAGAATGACAGATGTCTAATGTTGAATCCAGTAAGTATTTTTCCTATCAATTATTTGGTGTATTTTTTCACGAGGTGTAATTAATAGCCACTTTTCTATATTTTTTTAGCAATTCAATTGAATTATTTTTTTTTAAATGCAAAGGAATTTCAGAAATCACAATGGGAATTAGGTACGTGAAACATCTCTGACCAATTGTTTTTTGACATTTAGGAATAAAAACAGACGTGCTTTTTAGTCTGGTATCATAAGAATGAGTTATTTCTTTAGTACTAGATTTATCCTTGTAATGCTTAATAACTAGGTTTTGAAAAAATAATTGTCGGATACCTAACAATTGCGCTTCATTAAAGAGTGCTTCTGATGAGTGCCAATAATCTTTGTTGTGAATAATCTTTAATAGCCACTTCTGCATACATATAAGCTTCTTCAAGTGAATGTTTGTGGCCCCACCCCATATTATTAGTCCATAGGTAAGATGAGACTGCACCAGCGCATAATAAAGAATTTTTAAATAATGATCATTAAATATACATCTATACAATTTAAATCTACTTATTAGATTTCTCAGCTTACTCACTACATAATCAATATGATGATTCCACCGATGATTTTTGTCTATATACACACCTAAATATTTAATTGAATCTGTCCTTGATATCTCTATGTGTGTATCTAATTGGAAATTAAGTGTTTTATAAGTTGGCAATACATTGTTGTAACAGACAAACGGTAAGAAAAAAGTTTTTTTTGTATTAATTGTTAGTAACTTGAATTTAAAAAAACGCATTATTTCAGAGAAATCCTTTTCGGCAACAGTTTTCAAATCTAACCAATTATCTGCTGTATAAAATACTGCTGTATCATCTGCGAAACTAATAATTTTACCTAACGAGGGTTGTTTAAATAAATCATTGATATAAATATTAAAAAGTATCGGCCCCAAGACAGTGCCTTGAGGTACTCCAAATTTAACTACTCTTTTAGAACTCACTTGGTCACTGATTTTAACACTTTGCACTCTGTTCGCTAAGTAACTAGTCATCAAATCCAATACAACTCCCCGAAACCCAACTCCCTCAAGTGTTTTTAATAACTCTGCATGAGAAACTGTGTCGAATGCTTTAGCCAAGTCAACAAAGATACGGAGTGCTTTTTTATTTTCATCTAAGGATTTATAAATTTCAGCAGTTAAATCAGCCATTGCATCCTCCGTTGACCTAGCTTCTTGAAAGCAATATTGTTGTTTTGATAGAATATTATGTTTTGCCAAATACTCTGTTATTCTCTTTTTTAATACTTTTTCATATATTTTTGACAAGTTACTCAATAGCGAGATTGGTCTGTAATTTGTAACATTTAATTTATCACCGGATTTAAATATAGGTTTTATCCTGTTTAAATAACCTTGGGAATAGTCCCTTAGACATTGACAAATTTATTAAGAAACTCAACGGCTTACAAATAAAAGGAACTATTTTTTTTAAGTTTCAGATTTAAGACCATCAATACCTGGGGATGTTGCATCCTTCAACTGCATAATAACCAGCTTAGTTTCACTCTCATTGGTTCGCCGGAGAAAAATTGATTTTGAAATTTTTGCCTGCTTACACTTATAGCCCGAATCATTCTTTATCTTACTATCCAGTGAACTCCCAATTTGACTATAAAATGAATTAAAAGTTTCAGCAATTTCAATTGGTTCACTGGTTACGCCCCCATCCTCAGTTTTTATTTTTTTAACTTCATTAATATTAATTTTATTCCCGTTTATATTTTTTAAGCCTTCCCACAATTTTTTATTACACTTTGAATTATTTTCTATCAGCGATTGGTAGTAATTAACTTTAGATTTCTTTATTAAGCTGGTAAGTAAGTTCCTATAATTAATATGTTCTCTTTTTACTTTCATATCATCAGGATTTTTTTGTACATTTTTATATAATGCATGTTTCTTATTAATCGATTTCACTAACCCATCAGTAATACAATGTGACCTTTTTATTTCATTTCTCTTTACCAATTTTTTACTTGAACACTTATTAATTATTTCTTTTAAATAGTCAACAAAATATTCAGTTGCTAGATCCACGTTATCCTGCAAATATAAATTATTAAATGTTTCGTTTTCAAGTGTTTGTTTTAGCTTCTCATAATTTAAATAAATCTTATATAACCCGACATAAATTCCTTTATTTAATTACTATACACCGTTAAAACTAAAAATTAGTCACTAAAACTGAACCGCCACGTAGTAAACACACAGGATTTCAATTATGACAATAAATTTTGCATTGCTAGTTGCATACTCTCCAAACATCAAAACTGTCAAAGGACACTAGTCAAAGAAAGGAACAGAACAGTGTAAAAGTCTCGGGATGTTACAGTTTAAAATAGTACTATTTTATGCAAACCACATCGATTATTTTAAATATTGTTGCTATTATTATTATTAACAGACTTTAATACACCAACAACACAAGAAGTTTAAAAATTTATCGGCGTGAAGTACACCTTGCACTAGTGGCCTACAGATGGCGACTACATCAGATTCTATAAAAAACAAAATGCAGCAAGAAAAAATCTTTGCAATGACAAGTTTTAATGTAAACAAATAAGTAAACAGAAAATGATTGAACATTCTTGAAATCTCTCCAAATATCAATTCTGTAAATAAATATCAGTAAGGTAGGTGCTACCTCCCTATGCTACCATATCGTTTTTCTCACTAAATAATCATCTACATTTTGTAATTACATTTTTTAATTTAAAAGTGGTGTACATTGATACATTTCACAACGCGGTGTTCTGCACTACCTTTGACTTACGTGAAATATAACTTAGCGGCTGACAAGCGGCCACAGTTTAATGTATGTTTTCGCTTTAAAAAGTTTCGAAAATTGTTGATAGACAATTCAGTTAATTCTTAATTTCCTCTATCTGCTCTTAAATATAATAAAATTAGTTTTCGTGATATATCCAACGGTTTATCGTTATGGCACACCCCGTATTTTGTTAATCACAGGTTTGCATGAATTGGAGTACATTAAACCGCCGACCAGCGTCGGTTCCTTGCGTATCAGAAACAAAACGCGCGCCCTTGTCGGCGTTTTTGCCGATCACTGCAAAAAAGTTTAATTACTCAATGCCCCGATTCCAATGTACCGAACACTGTTTCTGTTGGAGATATTACTTTTTACGACTGCTCGCACACAGCCGTTACACCGAACGGGAATGAAGTGCGATTGGGAATTAATATACGTTCCGTACGAGTTTATTCCAC
The DNA here is from genome assembly GCA_037114965.1 of Monochamus alternatus. Lineage (NCBI taxonomy): Eukaryota > Metazoa > Arthropoda > Insecta > Coleoptera > Cerambycidae > Monochamus > Monochamus alternatus. The sequence continues at coordinate 20,807,295 of CM073428.1, forward strand.
TGTCCTTTTGTAGCATTGTATTAATTTTCCGTAAAGCTTCGTTTCTTTTATTGCGTTCGAATTACTGTTCCGCTCTAAATGGGAAGCCCGCTCTTCACAATTACTGCACTGATTCCTAATTACTGGAGCATTCTTCAACTTTATACGACTTTTATTTTTTTTTATTCGTGCACTATTGATCGAGAGAAGCTTTCAACAGATAATTATGAAGTATTCGTCGGACTCTTTATTTTCCTGATTCAATTCTCACCTTTGAGGCATCAAATAAATCACTGGAAAAATTACTTAGTTCCGTCTTAGCCTAAAACTATGGCATTGCTCGAAAGTTCAAAGCGTGGGATCAACAGATCTACGATTTATGCTTTCTCGATATGAACTTTATTGCAAAAGGCCTTCTTGAGCCTCGCAGATGGTTTGATTAGAAGTTTTTTTTCTCATTTTAAAAGTTCCTTACGCCGAAAGATAGATATTGACCGATGGGGATACATTACAAGGGTGAGGCCCCGATAACTGAAAATCGGATTTTTTGCCATCTTTTGGTGGAATCCAATTGGAACGGTGATGAATTCACGGCATGTATCTTCCTTAAAAGGTTTTATATTAATATCTAATAAAAGTCGCTCTTTAGTAATCGCGATCGTCCATAAATTACAGATTCAATCAGTTAGATATCATTATACTCGTGTTTTTTTCATGGCAATTTCTTATGTAAATAAGTCTAGCTCAGTAGATTGCAATTACATTATTTTAAAATTATTGATGACATTGTGTGTGTGTAATTTTGATCTGTGCTGTAAAAGTTGGGTTTTTCATCGAACAGAAGTGACACGGTTATTACAGGGGTCTTAAGAGTTCTCGACGGTTTTCAGAGTTATATTGTGATTTTGGTGTTAGGCAGGACGGTTCTATGTTGGTAATTCATTTTTAATATAGTTTACTTGATGATAGATTTTGTAAAATGTTTAGCTAACAACTTTACACCTAAGTTTTGGACATTTTATATGTGAAACGGTGCGCAATTTGATAAGATCTTAAAGAGACAGATAACGAGACGTTTAATCACATAACGAACGACAGCCGGATTACACTCTGTCAAGTCACAAACCAAGTGACTAATTCGACGTTCGGCGTTTAGCGTGAGAATCGCGTTATAAATAACCTTAGGTAGGCATATATTCGATATTTGCTTGTCGTTGGGGGGAGGGGGAGGACCCGACATCAAAATGTTACACTAATTGAGCACCGAATGTTGTGCAAATAGACGTATCTCGCTTTGTGCTACGCGTTAATTAAGAGCAAACCGTACTTACGCCATCAAGGTAGTTCGGGTGGGAAAATGAGGTGTGCTCGTTTATAGGTGCGAACGAAAACTACGCGGTTCGTACACCAAAATCACACAAAACGACGAATATTTATCACAGAAACTAATAGCAATACTTCAGCTGAACGATTATTATTAGGTAGTTGCTTCGTATAGATATTAGGGCGAATTAGATCCTACGGTGGTGGTTAAATTTTTGTTCCTCCCCGTAGGCACTAGCAAACAACGTGAGGAAATGTAGTTGTGCATGAAGAAGCTACATGGCAAACATCCATCGCACTTAGTTTATCTGATCAAATATTTGAACAGAGCTTGAGTAGAATTAATCTCTATTTGAAGTAGCAATTATTTTAAACAGAGCGCCGTGGAACGCTCCCCCCCTTTCACCGGAAAGTGTTTATTGAAACATGCTCAAGAACTGCCGCGCAAAATGCACCCTTTCCCCCATGGCATAACCAACCCCAGAAGCACACAGTTTTAAGAATTTTTTTAAAACAAAAACGTTTACGACGGTTATACAATTAACTGAAAGTCTGCAAACGAGTTTTAAACGTCGTTAGTTGTTGTAATTATTACAAATTTGAGTTATATTAAAAACAATATTGTCACATTTAAGAATATCATAATAAATACTGAGTATGTAGTTTTATTCAAAGTATTACTATAATTTCAAGCGCGACCAAAATTTTTTAGTTAATTCGTCATAACGAACACAATAGTTTTATAAATGAATCTTATCCAAATACAACACAATCTTACAACCATATTATAAAAACTATAAATAAAACTATACTATAATATAAAACTGTACGATATATAGATACGAGTTTGTCTTTCTTATAGAAAATTTTGAAAAATCATCGTTCATCATTTGAATATATAACAAAATATTTTTAATTTACTTTTTGAACTATTTTTTAGAACTGTAATAATACTATTTTACTTTCACCACAAGAAATAAAATTAAAAACGCTAACATAAATATATTTCTCTCAAGTTAAACATCCACAAACAGTTCATTTGCATTCAATTTTTAAATGTAAGTGTTCAGTCTTATCTATAAATAAAGAAAAATTGTACAAAAAATTATAGTTTCACTAAATGGTGGAATGTCTGTCTTTTGCCAACAAAGCAAGTTATGATTTATATGTTGCTTGTTTTTTTTAAGTTTGTTAGAAATTTCACAGCCATCTTCGCAACAAATTAGATCATTTTAGTTAATTAACACAAAAGATCGAAGACCATTTAGATATAAGGAAATTTGATCAAAGTCCCCCTAGAAATACGAATCCAAATATGCAAAAATATAGAGGATATCCCATTTAAAATAAGCAAGTAGATGACGACTTCCGGTATAACCCGAACTGCTGCAAGAATGACATTATTGTATTTAAAGACAGCACCCCCCCAAATCCCAAATACCTAAATTTTCAAAACATAAATCGAAGTTGTCTCTAAAATATTATAATTGGGCGCTGATATAAGATAATATAGGACAGTCTCAGATTAGTTGTTTAATAGTGTTACAAAGAGTTTTTTAAACAGTACGACCACGGTACCTCACATTGTAGATCTAAACGTTTGGTTGTAGATATTAAAGTTTTTATAAGTTATATACACTGCCAATACAGTTTTATTTTACCGTTTAGTAAGCTGGTCATATAACCAATTTGTGTTACTAAGTAGCGGTAATTTTCCCAAACAACGTTAAACTCCAGAGAGAGCGGCAACAGTAACGTCTATCCGTGGGTTCTTATTCTGCTTCTCAACACAGCGAAAAGAAAATAAAGAAAACGTCGAAACGCACCTGTGAATCCCAGAAGCAAACTTCCAGGCCGCAAATCAGTTTTTAAGGCGTTGTAAAACAATTTAAAGGCGCATTTGGACTCGTATTTTACATTTTTTCCCCGGCAACGGTCCCCCCGAACGTACATCTATCTAAATCTAATAACCTGATATATTACTCCCTGGCCGGAGCAAGTTGCGCGCCCGCCGAACGCTATTTTAATAAATAAAAACATATTTCTGTTTTTTTTTCAGTGACAGGACCTCCCATGCCGCCACCTGTCACGTAATCTGGCGGGTGCTTTACGTCGGCTTTTCGCGTCCCAGCCACTTTTCCCGTTGCGAACGCGGTTTGCTGGGGCGCGGACCCCCGTAGGGTTTCCATTCGGCCGATGCCTCGAAATGTTTGATTTACAGCTCATGGCAATCTTCTTTTCCGTTCGGATATGATCGGCCCTTACAAATTCACGAGGACTCTATATGTACTGTCCTGTACCGCTATTTTTTTACATTTTTTTATACTCGAAAGACGTACTTCTTCAATTTTCTCTACCCAGCTACCGAAAAGTGCTGTACTTTTACTATAGTTGCCGCAAGAATTTAAACGACTTACGTCATAAGAGCCAATGAATAATTAATTATATTTTCATCAAAATATTTTAGAGACTGCAACTGAGAATGATAAAACTATATAGGGTGTCCTAAAATTAGCCTGCCAAAAAAGAAAAAAAAAGTTCTATAATCATAAGTCCGTAGACCCCTTAAATGAGGACCATAAAATTTGATTTTGCCCAAATATTTCCAAAACGGATCAAGATAAAGTAATCAAATTTGAAATTGAGAATCACAATCAGATTGCGAATCTAATAATCTGAAAATAATTCCTTATAATTAATCATAGGCGTGCCAAACAGCGGGGTCAGTGGGTAAATATTGCTCTAACTTGCATCTAAAAATGTTCGTCGTCAGATCAAAAAAATTAAAATTGATCTATTTTACATGAAATAGGGACTCCTATTTCAATCCGATAAACTGCTCTGTTTTCGAGTAATCTTAATTTAAAAATTTTGTGACATACCACAAAAGTTTAAGATGGAAACTGTAAATAGTCAAAATATCCCAAGCAGGCTCTGAAAAAATACTGTCGACTTATTTAATACATATTAAAGGTGTTATTCAAGGGTTTTAACATATTAAAATAATTTTAAAATGCATATCAGTAATACAATTATTTGTAAATTTTGGAATTTTAATATAGCCTATTAATACTCCAAAAATGTTTAAAAACATATGTAACATGTGTCAAATAAACTGACAGACAACTTTTCAAAGCGTACTAGACACAATTTGACCGCTTGCATATCATATCTAATATTCTTGTGGCATGTCATAAAATTTTTAAATTAATATTACTCGAAAACGGAATAATATATCGAAATAAAGCAAGAGCACCTTTTTATTGTAAAATTGTTCAACATTTTTAATTTTTTGATCTGACGGCAAAAACCTCGAAACATGAAAAAGTTAGAGCAATATTTATCCAATAATCCCCTAGGATGACTATGACTAATTATGGCATTATCTTTAGAACATAGATTAGATTAGATTCGCAATCTAATTGCGATTCTCAGTTTTAAATTTGATTACTTTATCTCAATCCGTTTTGAAAATATTTGAAGAAAATCAAATGTTGGGGTCTTCCTTTAATGGGCTATAGCTCCGTTACTGGGCGTTTACCAAGCTATGTTTATAGAACTTTTTTTTCTTATTTTTGATCGTAGAATCCACAATTAATTTTTGGCAGGCTAATTTTGGGACACACTTTATAGATGACTTCAACATAGCATAGCATTTGTTCTTGCCTGTGGAAGGTAGAAAAGCGTCGTCTAACATTAATAGATGGAATTTTGAATGTTGCTCTGGAATGAAGTTGCAAATAATCAATCCGGTTCGATTAAATTGGAATAAAAGAGTAGTATGATTAAATCCCTGTTCGGGATAAACACCATAGCGACTCAACCGTGAACAGCGTCAAATCATCAGCATATAAAAGTGACTTAATATTAAATTTCATTACATTAATAAATATATTAAAGAGCAGCAGTGGTCCCAGGATAGAACCTTGTGGAACCCCAGATGTGGCAATAAATGAAGCTGATTTGAAGCCCTTGTACTTAACGTATTAACAACTATTTGATAAATATATGATATATACATATTATCTAGTTATTTGGAAAACACAAAATTTTGTGCGGGGTAACTAAACTCTAAATAATTCAGCCACGGAAAACACTTTCTTGAAAACTGCATTCCTAATTCACGATTTGTGCGAATACATTACGTCCTTGTAGAGCCCGTCCTCGAGACGTTCACTTGATGGGATGGAAACGAACAGTCGGGTAACGAAACGATTTCATAGAAATCATAACTCGATTTTCTTTCCGCTAAACGGAAATCAAAGCTCTATCCTGGATATGGAATTGAAGGTGTCGTCTTCGCGGCCCTGTGAATACGAATCAGGAGTTCTGTTGGGAAATTTTACGGAATTTCCACGGAAAATTATTCGAAAATGTGTTTGAGTCGGGGAGCGCGGTAATCGAATTTGGTGATTTTCTCTAGCGCTATCGACGATAAAAATAAATTGGGATGGTATGTGATGGACTAAAACAGAACCGAGTTTTTCACTTTTTGCCGCGACGTCTTTTCTTGTGAGATTTTTAATATTCAGAAGCCGTTTTAACTCGGCGACGTTATGGAGCATGAATGTGAATTTTTAAAATTCGGGTAGGTACCTATATCTTATAAATATATTTTATGGGAAAATTCATCTTTCAAATTACGCGTAAATATCTATGTTATATTTTCCCTACTTATGAAATAATACGTTCAATTTCTTCAATTTTTTTTAAGAACCACATCAGTAATACTTCATTTTGTACTGAATAATTGTATAATTGAATTAATTGAGGTTTCACTGCTGAATGAAGTATGTAAATAAAATTATCCAAGTTTATTTTGACAAAGCGTACGTATCGAATTAAAATAATATAGGTTCAATATTTCTCTTATACAGAGAATAATTAATCAGGTCTCGTTCGCTCGTTGCTTTTTGCTTGCACCGCATCGTAAAAAAACAATTTTTTTCAGCAAACAATTCAATTTATTTAAACATAATTTATTCTTGTCAAATATAAATTGATTTATTTGGCAAGAAAATTTAATTTTTTTGACGACTATTTGTATAAATGAAACACATAGTTATTCCATTTCAACATCTTATGAAAACTTAATCTTAAAAATGATTTTGAATCAAATATATTTTTTTCATTTCCCTAAACAATTTGTTCGAATCTGTATAAAAATAACGTTTTAAAATAAAAAAAATGATTTTTGATTGAAATTAGTCTGCATTTCGAGTCAAATAATGCGTTTATTTAATTCAAACATTCACATTTTTAATTAAGGAATGTGGAAAAGGAAAATATGTAAAGTTTTAATTCTTTTTGTAAAGTTTTTAAATGAAGTTTATTAGGTTATATAACCCGTAAATTAAGAAAACTCAATTTTATTTCAGTGTGGTAAATGTTCTGAAAAAAAAACATTTTTTCATAATTTATCAGTTCTCCAAGCGGACATTTTAATTGATAGTAATTGCTGTATCAGGCTTTTGGAATATCTCTAATGATATAAGATTAAAACCAAATGTGAATCATTCTGCCTGATACCATAACGCTGTTATTAACAAATAATGTCATAGTCATGTCATAAACAGATAAGGTCAGATGAAAAATTTCAGAACTGTTTTATTTTGAAATTTAAAAATTTATTTAAGTACATTTTTTACGCGTCTTAATAATATATAATAAATTTAAAATGTTTTTCAATAAATTTCAGTCCTGCAAATTTTTCGATCAAACCTCGTACTTTTCAAAAGAATTAAGAACCGCTCCTAACCACAAAACCCCTAACCCTTTAAAGTCAAATATATGGAAGGGATTTGGCACGGTTAACTTTATATACCAAATACGATGAATTTCAGAGTTGCCGATTTGTTTTCTTTGATAATAACGACATCCAGAGGAAGGGAAAATATGAGGATACATCCTGCCCGGCCAGCCATAATCGATCTCGGTAGGCCGTGAAAAATACGAGATCGCGCGGGGGCATCCCGAATTTAATTGCGTTAGATAATTATTTAATTTTAATTTGGAATCCTTTGAAGCAGGTCCCGGGGCTAAATTGGCAATTACTTTAAACGCTGGTTATATAGCACGGTCGCACCCTCGATTCATCTTAATTGGGGCTCACATTTAAAATCCTTTATGGGTCATTTTACTAAAGAAAACAGATTAATTGGGCGGAAATTGCTTTTGATTATTGAGTGCATAATTGGTTTTCCTCGCGCTAATTTCCTGAAAACCGCCCCAGTGCCTTTTCAAACTACTGATACTACCGGAATTTACTCTGTGTATGTGTATAAAATAAACCCCTTTGCGGTCGAGGGTCTTATTAGTTGTATAATTTAATAATAGCCGGTAGTCCAATAAATTTTGTAACAAAATATAAACTACGCAGTTCACCGCATATGCTAAAGCGTAATATGCTGACTGAAAGTATTTATAATTTCCTCTACTACCAATTTTCAATTTTTTAAACATTCCAGCCAAAAAACCGCATACGAAAGTTTAAAGAGTAGGTTTTATAACAGTAATAGTTGAATAAGCAGTTTATATGACGTCACAACCATTACTTTGCAAAACAGCAACATTACAAATTCAACTAGATATATTCTCTCACATAGTTTCACTTGACATGAATAAGATTATTCGTTTTTTCCCATTATTGATTTATTTTCCCTTACCTATAGCATTGTCAATATTTGTTAATTTACTTTCGTAGTTAAAATAATGTGTAATTATTGTATTATAATAAAGTAGTATTAAGTATCGTTTTATGTTAAATCTATACCTAATACATACTGTCACGGGTTTCCTAACCCGACTTTTTCTTTTACCAGAAAAACCAACACCTAATTTTTACTGATATTTATTAACACTATATACTACCGAATACTAATTACAAGTCAACTAAACACTATTTAATTAGTCGCTATCTAAATCGCTCTGAATTCTAATTGATCTCTCCGAAATATCCAAATAACAACTCTCTAATTCAAGACTCCAATTCAAGACTGACTGATTCGGCCGTTTATTCTTCTTTTATAGACCAAACGAATATTCCAGGTATTTTCTAGCATCTCTAGATCCATTTCTCGAACGATTCTCGTCGCTTCTCAATTTTCCAGTCGCGCCTCGATACACGGCATTATTTAGTTTGTTTACCAGAATCGCGTAGGAGCGCTCGGGGCCATCTAGCGTTTCGCGAATTGGGTGCGCCCGGGACCAATTCTGTGACAATACGTTAAATTTTCCCTCCCTCTACAAGTATTGACTTTGATAAATAAGAATTTGTCGGTGTTACCAATATCTAAAGATAAAAAACGATTACACATTAAACTGTGTGTCTAATTATGTATAAACAAACTGCGAACAGAAATAAAACTAGTCCGTTCTGAAGTAGTATGGACTACGCCTTCGTCGGATATGTTACCTATGGCATATTGATGAGACCTAATAATCTCGAAACCGGTTTATGTCTGGTGGGCTACTGACGAGTAACTTTAGCTGTTTGCTATATGTTTCCCAGTGTGATTCAATACTAATCTGGGCATTAACTCACAGAGTAGTTGTTTCCTGGGATTCCGAATTTGTAATAATCATTTATTAGATCAACTATACAAGCACATAACTTTCTTAATATTCTTATAAAAGTTATAATGAAATACAAATAATGTCATATTTTAATATAATACTATGATATTTTATGTGTCATAATTAGGGATTCACGATAGAACGTAAACAATAACTTTCTGTACTATTCACAGCTGCATGCGATGGAGCAGGTAAACCAGAGTGCAATTGTGGATCACGAACGATACAAGCAAATAATAACTTCAGTCGATTTATATATTTCATAATTAGAAGTGGCTATCCAGGTTTAGAGGTCTTATTATTACGCAATTACTGCAATTTCAAATTGTGATCCTCAAAATGCAATTCCTAGTGAATACAGTCTATTATTTTGTTTATGCCATATACGCAGTAGTAAAGTACCATTGATGTCTGATAAACAACATATCAGCAGCTGCCATATTTAAAAGGAACTTTTATTTTATATCTCTCTGTTCGCGCATTTTCTACGGTTAATCGCCGCGTATCGACGCGACCCGTTCCACCGCCGACGACGCTTTGGGGCCGGATTCCGCGTCTCCGGAGCAGTTAGTGTCACCGAAAGAGAAATTTCACCGGCCCCGTTCGGAGATAAATGAATTCCTACGTTTGAACTTGGCCGGTGTTTCGGCGGATAAGCTGACCCAGCTGCAAATTGTTTTCGGCTGATAAATACATCCCGGATTTATCACCCGGAACGGCCGGGACGTTCGGGTGCCCGGAAAAATTAACGCCGGATCGATTTCCACGGGTGCAGCCCGCGATTAATCCGGGGAGATTCGTTCGCGGTCGCAGTTTTCGTGAAAATAGCACTATTAACCCACGTCAACCTTTCAAATTACGGCAGCCAATTTTTTTTCGTGGCGTTAGAAATAGTATGTACAATGGACACCCACATTTCAATGATGACCTGGAATCTCATATTAAGAATCCTATCTCATATTATGATACTTCCATCAAAATCAAAATTTTTGGGAAAACGTTTCTCCACTCTTCACCGTCGACATCAGTGATGATAATGCTTCGCCATAACTGAGAATGGAAAAAATGCAAAATATTATAATTATATTTTAAAAAATGTTTGCTAGTATTAAGATATATAATTATGTATAATGCATTTCCTTCTATTAATAAATGCATATTTGCACAATATTTTTAATTTCTTTGTTCTATAAGAAATTCACTTCAACAACACTCAATTTTGGTGTTGACAATCAAAATGTCAGATATTGTCCTGCACCTCCATTATGCAACCATAAATATAACAATTTCATGTCTTGCCAACTGCAGGAAAGAACTATATTTGTGTTTTTTAGCTGTCAAACCATCGGCATATATGTGTTTGTTATATTTCGTGACAAACATATTTTATATGTTACTATATACAATCATTTTTAGATATTAGTTTCCTTTGACGATATAGTATTGGTTTCAAATATATATTTCCAGCGGTATGTAGATACTAATATTTATTTTTAAAACAGTTTTGCTTCAATAAGATTAATTATTGTAATCGCAACAATTTGAAATAATTGCTTGATGGTGTTCAGCTGTTAGCTGTTACCCTGATGGGTCTGTAATAAGTAAGCAAAAATATTGTTTTGACAGTTTACAACGACAGAACAAAGATAGAATATAAAATTCTGCAACAATTTCGATTATCTAATATCTATAAGGTATTTATTATTAACATTAACAAAAATATATATATTTTCACCGCTTTTACCATTGTTGGCAACACCATAAAAACTTTCAGAACAGTTGTCCGCAGTTAGAAGCTATCTTGAACGACAGTTATCATAGGAGCCAATTTTCTGGGAGCAAATACGATTTTGTCTCATTTTTTTAAACATCGAGTTAACATCACAAAATAACTTGTCATTGCCTTTTTTGTACTTAGTGAATCATTAACCCATTATATTTTATTATTATCAAACATGTTACAACTGTTACATGGAAAATTACCATAGTAAAACCGTGTTTTTGTACATACAAAATGTTATTTTACATGAAAGATACAGTATTCACTTGAAGATTCTTGTAATACAGTATGGATTTGGTATTTTTTACCTTAATGTATGATGTAAACAAGTAAATTTACAATCACTTTTATCAGTGAATTTTGAGCTGTTTGCCATCATGTGTAAGTTTGGTGGCCTATGTTTGCGACCAAGCAGATCATATACACTGCCGAGGCCCTGTATTCTCCCATGCCGCAAAGTCGGTGTTCTTCTACGACAGGAAATGCAGATTTTTAAATAAATTCGCACCATTCCTGTGGGGAATGAAACCTGGCAGGATGGATTCCATTCGGAATTCAGACCTGCAGACGATTCCCCGTGAACCGATAACCGGCTCATTATCGTTCCACGGAATCACCGGTATAAATCAAATAGGTTTTTCTTAATACCGATCCGGGCCTCCCGTACATCCGCCGCCGCCAGATAAGGTGAATGATAGATCGCACACCTACATATTACGGGCCAATTTATATTTCATAGCGCGGCGTGTGTAGGCATAGAGTGAAAATCCCTTTTATACTTTTGACAAGGCGCCGCCCTGAATGCCAACGAGATTGGGCCGCTTAAACGGGGAGAGAGATGGGGGTGTTTATAAACATCGGAATGCGATTTCATACAAGACGGGGTAATCTCGACGATCCATCTCAGACATAATGAGATTTGGAAACGGAAAAATGGCATTTACTACACTTCTAGCTTCGGCTCGGCAGTATAAATCGTATTTAATAATAGAGTTTCATCCGCTTCCTTTGCACCAGCGCCGAACCGATGAGGCAAAACCGCGTTCTTCATTTTATCTCCAAAAAAATTAAACAAAATTATAAAATAATGTCTTATCATAAACATTTAAAAATATATATATCATGCAACTTTGAACAATCATTACATATTCTTATATGGTATTAAGAATTAATTTTAAATCGAAAACACTACATCTTAGTGACAAGCAGAGCGTAAAGCTCAGCCTTCAGAAAAATTCCAAACTTATTTATGAAGCGAAAATAATTTTATTCGAAATTATATTAAATCCTTATTTAATGCCGTTTCATAGTAATTAAATAAAGTACGGTACAGGTACTTTCCTAAACATGGTTCACTCTATGATATGTGCTGTTTGTTTTTCTAGAGGCAAGGGTAAATCCAGCGGAGTTAGACAATCGAACGCGGTTTTACAGCAGTTTAAGTACTGGACTGCCTAATTTCAATTTTCTTAAAATAAAAGTGTATTATATTTAACATGGTTTATGTATTCTGTTAGTGGATAATTTTGACAAACCTGTAATGAGTGAAAATACTAGGTTTGTTTTTACAGAAGTTGGAAACGGTTTGAAACTATCATAAATGCCCTTCCAACTATTTATTCCGTTAAATTCAATGATAACGCCTTCTCAACTTAACTGGTCGAATATTTCTTGCAGTTTGACACCGTTTTCAAGTGCTGCAAAAACAAACCTACTGAAAATATAGTTTTGGCAGTGTGCAACGAAGGAACAAAGATCGTATGTAAAATACTGCAGTTAACCGAATTAACTGTTATCTGTCAGGTACTTACTACTATTAATAAAAATGTTTATTGTCCACAGCCGGCGTTGGCACTGTATATGTAACATACAATGTTGAAAATTAACCTACAAAAATTTGTGTGTTGTTCCATGAAAAAATCATAACAACTTAAAAAAATAGTCGAAAGCACAATAATATTTTTAGCATTGTTAAACACTTACATGTATTAAACATCAATGCAATACATTGTATTTTGTAAAAAAATATGTTCAAAATTTCTTTTTTAAAATTATCTTCGTCGCTTTCTTGTCAAATACAAAAGATCTATGGTCCTCGGTCTTATTTTTTGTCAAGCCATTGCCTTTACAAATTCTAGTTACTAGTACCATTCCAGACGTACTAAAACAACCGCATAAACTAATTCTAAAACTGACCATACATTACAAATTCGAACGTGTTTCCGCGGCCAATAATACAATGAGTATTGTGAAGTCTCCATATTCTGACTAAACCCCAATGTGCGATAAGGGGAGCACCGGAAGCCGTGCACAGTTGCGTTATCGCGACGTCTTCGACGGCAACAAAGCCGGAGCGCGCCCGATCACGCCGACACTTGTTATTATTTCGAGTGTGACTGCGAATATCAAACGTCTTATAGTCGGCTTGGTTTCCCGAGGAGACAGTCGCTACGAGGAAATGCTCTTGGATGTATCCGACGTTCGGTTTGCATACAAATGAGGCGGTGGATTCGACATGATGCCGCGGACTTCGTTTGCGAATAATGATATATAGGAACCGATTTCATACGTCGGTTTCAATGCCGGGGTGTCGTCATTCGCGGTGTTAATTTACAATATACGACAACTACCAAGCTTCAATAGAATAAAATACATAAAAATGTATATTTTCACACTTATTCCAAGTAAAAATACATTTACCCTATTTCCACCATCACAAACATTATTTAGGTATGTACCTACATCTCTAGCTGGTCTTTGGCGAATGGTGATATTTTACATTAACAACACATTTTTTTAATCTAATCGACTGAATTTATTTGTAGGTTTAATACATTCATTTATCAACAATCACCTTATAATAGGACTTTTATTCACGCATATGAACCGTTTAAAGTGATACTTGATTTTCACTAGTGGAATAAAGTAACTTTATTTCACTAGTAGAATATTGAACAGAAGTAATAAACCAATAGTAAATCAAATTTATTCCGTTTCTTGTTTTATCACTTTTACCATCCTTTTCGTTAATAACAACCCTTGCAGCATTGTTGCCATCATTTTCGGAATGCATAACATCTGCTCAACTTTGTGAAGAATTTGCACAAGTTACGAATATCTCTTCTTGCAAGGAACAGCTATATTTTTCTTGCAATATCAAGGTTGTTAGATATGGACTACTCAACACAACTTTTTGCTACTAAGGAGCTCTTCCATCCACCATGCCGTTTAATGGTTGTAAGATCAGCACCTTTATTGGCCAATAAAGGTTGTTGTCGACCACATAGATGAAATTGCATATTTTTTCTTCAAATTTAAAGAATACGATCCATTGTCCATATCCATTCGTTAAATTCGGCCAACAGTTTTTCTAAATGTTCTCTAGATTTCGCTGACCATAAATGGAAAATTGCTTCTTGAGCTTTTTCGAAAACAGCCACAGGAATGCAATTACTTTCTTGCATTTTTACTAAATTCAGATAGAACTGTCTATTAAATAATTGATAATAAACAACGTAGGTACCATAGCAACCAGTGGGTATAACGAAATCTACCACGTCTCATTGAGTACTAAGAAACATCAAGTTGGGCGAATATTATTTTAATAAATTCCAATAATGAACAAAAAGTATTGCATTCGTGTTTTAATTGCCTTCTATCCACTTTAATATTAAACGCTTGAAATACATTCTCGCGTTTAAGCATTCTTGCGTGGATAAAATGCTAGTTATATAAAAAATAACTATTATTATTATTATGACCAATAGGTATTAATAAAAACCATCACCCTCACAAAAAAATTTGATGCTTGTACCACTGTTAATACAAAGGCAACCTTTTTTCCAATCCGGAGTTAACCTCATAATAAACTGTCACAATTGTGTAATTAATATCCATAAAGTGTTGATTATTTAGTACTTGTAGATGTGTGTTGAGAATAAATAATAATGATTAATTAGTATTTTTTTATGTATAACTTTCGATTCATTCTGTAAATTTCAGGCGTGAGCTATAAAACCCCGTATGGCATTTATAACATAAATAACTACTATCGTGTGTACCAACCGAATTTGGGAGGACTATACCTACATTTTGTTTAATGAATTACATGTCGAATAAAAAATTGTTAATAGTTACAGATCATTTATCACTTCCTCAATGTCCAGGCATATACAGGCTGTATCACCCCCATGTATCTCGCTTAATATGCGAGATAAGTAAAAAATCTTTAATTATTTTTTGTTGCATTTTTGGAGGCCTTTATGCTCGTAAAAACAAATTTGAGATCCATGGCCAACTTTATGAGTAATAACAAAAAAACCTATAAAGTGCCCAAGCTTTAAGGCTGTCTAACTTTTTTATTTTAAGAGATAGAGAAAACTTATTGGTAATAAATTTTTATTGCAAAATTGATACCTTCCACCTGATATAAACAGATTTTTGAAATATCGTATGTGGTTCGCTGCGCCCTCTAGGCGGATAAAAATTTTTTTATTGAGCAGGCTATGGCCACAAAACATTGCCTGTTTTTTCGTCTTTCATGCAATATACAACATCTTTTGTATTTATTACATTTTTTTCAATTTTAAAATGTACCTAAATATATTCGTGCTGCTCAAAATAATGTAGAACCTGTTTTAAAGACGTCAACTGCAAAAAAATAATAAACAGAATGTACTTTTATATGAAAAATACAGATTTTCTTATAATATTATTTTATTGCTTTTCACATTAGAAGCAATTGGGTCTTTAAAATTATTACACAATGTAATAAAATAATATTACAAGAAAATTTGTATTTTGCATAAAAAAGTACATTCTGTTTATTATTTTTTTGCAATTGGCGTCTTTAACACAGGTTCTACATTATCTTGAGCAACACGAAAATATTTAGGTTCATTTTTTTTAACTAAAATTGAAAAAAATGTAATAAATATGAAAGATAAGGGCAACATGTAGTATATTGCATGAAAGACGAAAAAACAGACAATTTTTTGTGGCCATAGCCTGCTTCAATAAATTTTTTTTTTATCCGCCTAGAGGGCGCAGCGAACCACATACGATATTTCAAAAATCTGTTTATACCAGGTGGAAGGTATCAATTTTGCAATAATAATTTATTACCAACAAGTTTTCTCTATCTCTTAAAATAAAAAAGTTAGACAGCCTTAAATTTTGGGCACTTTACAGGTTTTTTTGTTATAACTCATACAGTTGGCCATGGATCTAAAATTTGTTTTTACGAGCATAAAGGCCTCCAAAAATGCAACAGAAAACAATTAAAGATTTTTGACGTGTCTCGCATATTAAGCGAGATACATGGGAGTGGCCCTCTTATGTGATACAGCCTGTATATAATGTATTTGTTTGTATTAAAGTGTAATTAAATTAAAAGCAAAGCAAACTGACAAAAAGAAAGAGCCGCTGAATTTCTGATGTTTTGTGTTAACATTAGCAAAGATGAGGATCGACATTTTAATAAACAAATGCTACATACAGAAAAATGTGTAATATACCGTGCGGTGGTACAAAATTGTGTTAAAATGTATAATTATTTCTTTATACTGTACTGAAAATATCGTAATTATAGAGTTGGGAAGGGGTGCGCATACAAAGTACTTACAACTTCAATCAATGCAAATTGGGTGTCATAAGTAATTAATACCAAAATTTCGGCAGCAATTAATTACTGCTAATGGCGTAACTCTTTTCCCGCAGCAAATAACGTATTCATGGAGAGACGGACCCGTTTCTTGCCAAAGTCTTCCCTCCATTCAATTCGCTAATGACGTCACCGATGGCTAAAGAACCACTCTTCCCACGAAATAGAGGTATGAAAGCACACAATCAACAACGGTAGCTCCGGCCTATCCATAATTCCTTGATGGAGGTCACGATTCCCCCGGAATTTATTATTTATAGAAAAAGGGGGATGTTGCGTAAGGGAAATTCCCACTTATTTCTGGCACGATCGTTTCGTTGATTGATTACCGTTTCGCGTATAAATAATATCCGAGGACAGATTTCGTGATGGGTTCCATCTCATAATAGCGTTTGGTAAATGTGATATATTTATTTATGAGTTTGACAAATGTAGCTGTTGGGAAACATACGTACAGCGATCGGTTCAGTTTATAACAATTTATAAGCTTACATGGACGTTTAGTACTGATTCAACTGTGAGTTTATTCTCTAGTTAGGGAACGACAGAAGCAGAATCCGGCTAATGGAAAAATATTATTTAATATTAAACACATTAAAATCTAACTATAACTAAAAAATGTATCCATCATGGGAAAACAATTAATGTGTATTAATATTTTCAAATTTTAAACTACACTCGTGTATATTTATTCGGTAACAAAGTATATTTGATATAAATATTTACATATTATTATTTATATTCAAGCATTTTTATAAGCTAATAAGCTCGTAAGCGGTATACGTCTAGTGTGCCGCTAATGAATGACTTTACCAGTTTGATATAAGTCTTTCAGGTGGTTTACACATATTTTTTTTATAGACATCTATTTTCTGTGACCCACCTTACTGAAATAATTAAATACTGCTCTAGAAAGGAATACAGTATGTATTTAAAGCAAAAATATTAATTATGTACTCCATATTTTTACTTTTTCTTAATGCAATGTTATTGTTTACTTTATTCAAAATAATATTTAATATTTGCAGTAATTCTTTTAAATCACTTAAAAATTCAAATAAAGAAAACATAAATTTTACTTTGAAAATAATAATTCATTGTTGCTTCAAGTAGTTCTTGTCTAAATAAAACAAAACAATTCTTTATACAATGTAAACATTTAATTAATTGCCTTCTTGATTAACAAATTTGTATCCTTTCCTCCTTTCCACCTACACCGAATCCAGCATAATTACTTCAAGAGCACTTATTTTTTCAGCTTAATAAAAAAAGCCACGCCACACTCAAACTAAATCAGAACAGGTTTAAGCTTCAGAGGACGTCGTGAGACGGTCGATCTAAATTTAATTGCTTCACTGTATTTCAGGTGCCTAATACCGAATTAATTAATACACAATGGCGAACGGGTCGGATACTTATAATTGCTAGTAATTAGTACAGCCTCCTTGAGCTCCCGTAATCCCCCCTCCACCCCGTTATATGTCGTATTTGCCCGCGTCTCGATCGGTAAATTATCAGTAAATCGTGTTTGACTTTAATAATTATTTGATGCCGAACAATGCGCAATTAACCGTTTGAAGTGCTCCAGAAACTCAATTTGAATCCGATGCAATTAAATGCAGGGGCGTAACACAAGAAACTAACCACAGGTCTTCGGTACAAATGGATTTGGTAGAAATTGATGTGGTAATAGTGAATTTATTACATGAAGAAAATGTATTGAACTGTTTTATTAATAAAAGCAATTGAATTCCTTTTGAACTACTATACTACACGGAAAATCATCTAATCTGTATTTAAATATAATAATATATACTTAAAATTTTAAACTTGACATCCAAGCATTCTTCAGTATGTGACCACAAGATGTAGTTTCATGATGCAGTTAAGTCTACTCAGGTTCCTTTCTGTCGGATAAGTCGTCGATTGCCTCACCTCCTATGTCATACTGAGGAGAGCTAACTAGATCAAAAACGGTATATGTCTGGTGCGCCGCTAATCAATAACTTTGGCAGTTTGCTATAAATCTTTCCTTATTTAAATTAAATACTACTGAATGAGAAAGTAATACAATATAGCAAGAATACTTTAGTTTCATTTTTTATTGTTCTTATCTTTCTTTTCTCCTCTTTTCCTTATTCAAAATTGTTTAATATTAATTTAAATATTTGCAGTAAATCTCGTCGAAAGATTGTCGCGCTGACGGATATTATAACCATTGTCAATCATGAATCCTGCTTGATCTCGTTGATGCATATAAGTGTTTTACATTAACTATGCTCATCTGATATGTACAGTGCGACCCATTTGTTTCTAGTCACCCTGTGAAATCTTTGTAAATTTTAAACTGTAAAGCTTGATGAACTGCATTATTTTTATGTAAAAAGAGCCACATTCGTACAATATTCAAGGCCTGCTAGATCAGGCTTTAAGAGTAAAATTATATATTAGCGGGTTTTCTTTTAAATCTGTATATTCCACTGGATTCAGAACCCCTCAAAATGTAAATATCTGTACCCGGCACATATTGTTTTATTTAATTACTATAAAACGTTTAAAATTGAAAAAATAGACACTGAAAACTGAAGTGAAACAGAAAATCACACACGCGGGGCTTTAATTATAACAAATTGTTGGTGGTTACAGTAAGGCAACTCTTTAAACGTGAAACGTGCAGTCACGGCAGCTGGCCGTCAGTGTCGGCGATAAACTGGGGTTCAATATGACTTCGATTTTCGCCTTATAAATGAGTTTGGAAATTTTTTGAAGGGCGATTCCGTTAATTCATATTTTTCTATCCCCTCTTAAAATATTTGTACTTAGTCATAGTTAACCCTGTATATTTGCATTATAGCACATCATATACTATCAATTAACTTTCAGAGATACAACTGTAGTTTCTACCGTATACGGTATACGGTGGTATACCACGATGGGTTGGTCGAAACGTCGCCGGTGCGAATTATCGGCCGATTACATCAAATAACTTCATTATATCCGTATTTACGGAGCGTAGCGAAATTTTACAATAATAATTGTGCAGGACAGTAAACATAATCGTCAATGCACATTACGGAAAATCGCATTTAATTATGTTTTAAACAAACCGTACTTTGTTAATTAAAACTTGATAAATGGTCATTTAGGTTAACGGAATTAGTTTTATATCAATTAAAAACGGGGCTTCGGGTCCATTGTTCACCCTTCATTTAATTAACAGATCGTCGATTTGGGGAGCGTTGTTAAAATGCGCCCGGACAGGTGTACATGCGAATTCATAACGTGGCGAAATTATCGAAAGCTGCCCCCGGATATGCACACTCCAAAATGTGCCTAAAATTGTTAAATTTGTAGCGGCTCATATTGATTGAAATATACAGGGCTTTTGAACGCATATAAAATAATTTTCAAGAGACTTTAAGTTCTCATAAATATTAGACGGAAATCAGTTAATGAAATAAGATAGGTGCCTTAATTGTGGTGATAATTATCTGTGAATTATATACATATATATACATATGTTATGGACCAAAGATAGATTTCTCTTAAATATACCTTGTAATTAAATAAAACACCAATTTCAACCGGCGCATTCGCCATTTCATAAAAGACAATTAATATGTACCTAGAAAGGTATTTTAAACTAATATATATCAAATCTCCTACAATTCCTATCAATGAAGTCATCATCTAGGATCTAGGTATGCTAATGAACAATTCCACAGATCTCTACAGAGATCTCCACAGAGCTCTATTCAATAATTATCTAAATCTATTATCTTAAAAAATAATCTAGCTAAATTTATTAACCTGGTTTAATGAAAACACTCTATAAATATCTAACTTCACTCTTGAAAATATAGGAACTCAAAAATTCAACGACAATAGATGAGATCTGACCTATTTCTGCTAATAATAAAGAATATATGGGTAGATATTGTGGGTGTAATTCAACGCTGGTTGGGGCTTTAGTCCACAGAGTAGCTAGTTTCACACAGTATTGTTAATACTTAAAAATAAAAAAAAAACGATTACATAAAGGGTAAAATTTTGTTATTAATTAAGTAGATCGTTATGATATTTAATTTCAAATAATTTTAATTTATTGGTATAATAATTTTTATAGTTAGATATTTGACTCTACTTAAGGAGGCCACCTGAAGAAGCAATCCTAAAAATGCTGTGTGGACCTCGATTAACACAGTATTATGTTCTTTTGTGTCAAAATGTATAATTATTTTTTTACTGTGTATAATCAACTAATCTCCCTAGAGACCCCAGGTTGATTACGAGTCTATACAGCCGTTAGGTACGCGACATGTGACGCCCGTGTTTACGAAAAATCCAAAAACAAACTTTACATCCGCCGGCGTGTGTACGCTCCCTTATTTATGGCCCGACACTGGTACTACATCCCTGCTAAGTTTATCCCCGCAGAGTTTGAACATCTGAACAGGGGGATAACTTTGTTATGGAAAATATACGACTGTTTTCTATACCTTCCGCCTCACCCCCTTCTTTCTTTCTTCGACTTTGATGAAATAATGGATGGGATTAAGAGAATCTCCTAAGTGAGTTATATAGAAAGCCACTCGACGATCAGGTATAGAAAATTTCAGTAATATCCCAGAGAATTATATAAAGCTGTTTTACATTTACCAATTCTTGGTCCATAAATTGATCCAGAAATTGGCGAAGTTTCAATAGTACCGATAAATTATTATCCAAGGAATACGAAACAATATCTGGCTCTCGTTTACCAATTTTGATGATTTTTTGTGACAATATTTAAATTTTACATACATAGTTTAGGTCGGTCAGTGGTCGCGCGGTTTAAGGCGTCGGTACTTGAATCGAGGTGACTAGATCGGAGTTGGTTCGAGCCCAGCTGCCGGTAGACCGTATATAAGCTATATTCGTGGAGAGGTTTGGCGCCCTCTCTGCGGGTATGGTAGGGTGGAAGAATGTTGGCTTGGGTCAATGTGAGAGATTGATACCGGTTGATATTTGACTACCCCCCTAATTAATGAGGTTTTCCAGGTTTCCCTCATTCCTGCACTGAATAGTGGTTAGGGCCTACCAACGTAAGTCGTTCCTGGGCGCAAATGCGGCCTGCTTAATAATAATATGCCGCCCCCTCTCCCGCACAAGTCTCCGACTTCTGGGCTAATCCCTGTGATTAGAATGAGGGGTAGAGATATTATTATTATTATAGTATACCTACATTTGTATTAGAATTCAGTACATTTCTGTGATTTCCTTTTAACATTTCCTCATTATAGCATTTATTTGGCACTGTTTCAGTTGAATAATAAAATAGTGAAATGTTAAAAAAATAGATCACTTCTTAATGGTTATTTTTATTAAGAACCAACAGGTTTATCAATTTGGCAATTAATAGATAATTTAACTTAAATTAAATTGAATTAATTGTTATAAATATTAACAACACAACTTTGGCAATTCGAAAGATTAATACCAGATGAATGCAGCTAGTCTGTATGTATTTGTATTAACAATGCTTAAATTTTCTTTGTAAGCACTTGAAGTAGCTTCCATGACGGCAATCTCTCATCCAAGAACTTTTGTGCCGATTTTTTTCTTGTTTTCAAGAAACGGATCAATATAGCCTTCACACACGATGTTGGACTTCCAGCCACCTTGCCGTTTTATAGTTAGAAGGTCTGCTCCTGTGTTGGCTAGAAGTGAAGTAGATGATCGTCGAAAACAGTGCGCCCTGTATATTGTTGAGGCTGTGATAAATTGAGAAAAAATGTAATCTTCTAACAAGAAACTTTCCAGGATCGGCATGGCTAGGACGCAGGGCGAGGTATTTAAGATAGTTGTAGATTAAATTGTTCTAGATAAAATTTAATATAGCACACGTGGGATAATGACATTTTTTATTACATTCGTCAAATTATAGTCAAATTATATGACTCGGACTATAAATAACATTTTAGATTATAATTTTTAACGCCAAAAACACGAAATAAATGTGTAAACTTGGTCAATTTATTGTAACCAGTAAAAATATGCCACAAATACAGCGACTTGTGATAATTTCTTGAACAATTTATAGGATCAGTTATCAAATGTAAAACAAGTTTTAATTGCATTAAATTTAATCAAATCCGGATAGGTATAAGGTTGCACCGACACGAACATTGTATTAATTTATGTTTAAGCCATAAATCAAGATGATATTTGCTTTCCTGCACTATCTCCTCGGAACTACAAATTGAACCGACTGTGACAGAATGTAAATCGATAATAGAAAATTAGGGCCCATCCTGCGGATTAATACGG
This sequence comes from Monochamus alternatus, assembly GCA_037114965.1. NCBI lineage: Eukaryota > Metazoa > Arthropoda > Insecta > Coleoptera > Cerambycidae > Monochamus > Monochamus alternatus. The sequence continues at coordinate 20,829,923 of CM073428.1, forward strand.
CTGCGATTAACATGATTTATGTTCATTAAATCCAGGTGTAATCGTTTTACAGATGCCTTATTTCGGACATAAATTCGAGCGACGTTGATTTATAGGCGGAGATCACGTTAAAAATCGCGATCCGCCTCTCAGACGGCGCCGGATCGGGGGTGGCACGCCGAGATAATGAAAGGGGACGCGATTAATGTGGGTTTTATTATGGAGATTCTCGCGCCGCAAATATAAATCGCCGTTAATTATATGGCGCGCGGATTTTTCTCGTCCGGCAACGGCTAATGATGCGTTAACGATGTATAATTCGTGCTTTCGCGCTATTTATTTTCATTTTTAACTAGGGTTAGTACCAAATCGTTAAAATCAAAGCCGAACTACGTATAAATAACGTGCTTTATGACGATTAAATCACATATCTTCCAGTAGAAATTCAAAATTGGGATATATTATGCAATGGCATGTAGGGTGGCTCGAATTGGTATGGTTCTTGTGGAGGGGGCGGGGTGGTTCTATCATTGACAGAGCAAATCTGAGAGTCCTGGACAACTTTTTGTAAGAAAATAACAATGACGAAAACTGCTTGTCTCTAATTCTTGCCATTTTCGAGCTACAGAGCGTTGGCAAAACCGAATGATATCGAAAACGATAGTTAGAGAAATGCAGTTTTCGTTGTTCTCGATCTTCTCGAAAACATAGCCCATAAGGACTCGTCCAACGTATATCTATAAATATTTGCAAAAAAACAAGGAATATATACTGATATTTCAAGAATAATTATGTAGTATTTTCAGCAAAAACATTCAAAATATTCGCAAATGAAATACCTACATTGATGAATAAACAATACACTTTTACAGAGAAGGATGGATAATTCATATTTAGAGAATGGATGAACAAATTCCACTAAAACAATCTAGATATCCTGTATATTATATTGACTATAGCTTAAACCTGTACACATGCACATTTTAACCAGCAGACTTTTTCCATGATATGAAAAGTAAAAACTTGTATTCAATTTCATCAACACACTCTCTATATTGCTACAAAAATAATATAATATATTTTTAAATTGACTCCTGTTACACTATTCAGGTTAAACAAAATAATAATATTTGAACCGATTGATGAACGCTTTGGTATATACATTTTTTTAACATGTGTATATTGTTCAATTTTTTACACATTGACATTCAGTCGTATATGTGAAATAATATTAGTTATTGAAAATATTTTCTCTATGCATATTTTTCAGTGTTATTAGTTATAGAGGGTGTTTCAGGAGAAGATGTACACACTTCAGTATGTTACTCTACGTTTTTTTTACGATTTTAAGCAAAATATTTTCTATAAACTTAGGTCTGGAAACGCCTCGTTTAGGATATACAGGATGTCAAATTTAAAAAAAATAATTACATTTTCCCTAATAACTCTCGACTACTCTGAGTTAAATTCATGAAATTTTGTATGCAGATGTTTCTTTGAGGTTCCCGCTTCTTTTGGCACAGGGTGTATAAAACAAGCATTTTATGCAGAAATTTGAAGAAAATAGCTAAGTATATTGTACAATAACAATAAACTAGACGTACATTCTACTTTAATTCGGTAATAGGTCAAACGCTAGCTAAAGGGGGTAGTCCAAATGAAACTTCTTCATTAACGTATCTACATTAGAAGCGGAAGATGTCGCCTCCATTCCACGTATATTTGTGTAAAGGCAGGGCCTTTGTAATCAAAACATTAGTATTAGTGGGCTTTGATTATCTGACCACAAAGGAGGAGTGTGTGTATGTGTGTGCGCGTCTCGTATTGTGAACAACAGCGGGCGCTAATACACGTAAAGTGTAAAGGATACACAGGACGAGGCAATTCCGGGATGATAATTGTTAGTTAGGGTTCTGATTTAGATACAGCCAGGCTACAACTACGATGCGCGTTTCGTTGGATTTCGTCCTTACAGTTTCTGAGATAATCACATAATTTGATTGTTTGCCACATTGAGCCAATCATTTTATTAGGTTTTATTTATTTTATTAGTGTTCTAAATCACTTTACTGTTGACTGTTGTGTGTTGTGTATATACAAACTATGCCTTCTGTTTTCTTGTATTGACTTGTTATAAACCATGCACTTGTGTAAAATAGTCAAATAAACTATCTATCTATCTATCTATATAGAAGAAATTACGAGAAAGTGATTTTTATCCATTTTTTAGGTTTTCTCAAATATTTGCTGTGTAACCTCCAATTTTAACTTCAGATTCGTGTTCAGCGGGAAAAAATACAAAAGAAAAATATAGTCTAACTCCCAGCACATATAACTTTTTTTTGTGGATGCGTAAACTTTTGATGCCATTTTTTATCGTTTTTATGGGTTTTCTCTAAAATTTGCTGTGCGACCCCCCATTTTGACTTCAGATTCGTGTTTAGCGGGAAAAAATACATGGAAAAAATATAATGGGACCCTCAGCACACACCACTTTTTTTGTGGACCTGTGTTATTAGAAAAACGTATCATTCTACAAATGGGTGATTGCCCATATAATTAGTTCTTCTAAAGGGTAAATTAAACAGTTCTTGATGTCTTAACAAATGATTAGGTATATTAAAGATTATTATGAATGGCAGTTAATATTATGTAGTATTTTATGTAAAATTAATATGTCATTTACGACTTGACGTTTCTTACGAGATATAAGTTTAAAATCTGATAAATTTATTCTGTAAACTCTCCAAACGGTTAATGTTATTGTACTAGGAATTCCAAACTGATGAAACAAAATTTAATTTACAAAATACATATGCATAATATAGCTGAATAATTGGGTTAATTTGATGAAAATCTTAACATTTACGAAGTATGAAGCCTAGCATTTTTGATGCTGAATTAATATAATCACAAAAATTAACTTGGAATCAAACGGAACACCGAGATCTCTTATAGTATTGACTTTGTTCAAATTTGAATCAGAAACATTTTAATCATACACAAGAGGATTAATATTACGGCTAAACTAAATAATGTAATATTTAAAAAAAATCAAAAACAGGGAATGATCCTCACAGTACCTGTAAAGTTTGTAAAAGCAGACAATCGTGTATAGATTCTATTTTTGAGTAAACTTTAAGATCATCAGCGTACAGCAGAAATTTGCAGTGCCTAAAGCGATTTTTTCTACGTTCATGCAAAAAACAAAACTTTATTGAACTATATTTAGTGGAAAAAGTGGTTCTATATCAATAGTGCAATAAAATGTTTATTGCATTCAACTGTCATTCTACTACAGCGTTTTGTCATCATGACAAACATAAACGTTCAAATCGATGTCATATTTTCCTACACTTAGTGTCATCTAAATAAAACACTTTTTGATTTTTGCATGAACGTAGAAAAAATATTGTATGCAACTCATACAAAAAGTGCTTATTGCACTCGACGTGTTGTCCTACTCGGCCTACGGCTTACTTATTTTTTGTACTTGTTGCATAAATAACTATTTTATACATGTAAATAATAAATAGTAATGGCCACAGATGGGATCCCTGCGAGACACCTGAGGAGGTACTAAATATTGTAAAGCTGCGACTAACTACCACAAACTGAGATCTATTTTTTTATATAGGATTAAATCCATCGCAGAAGTATTCCATCTACACCGACATCAGCAAGTCTATGTAAGAGAATATCGTGATCTATTTTATCAAATGCCTTTCTGAAATTTGTATAAACAGCGTTCACTTGATAAAAGTCGTTCAAACTACTATGAAGATACTCCGAGTAGGTAAATAAGTTTGTATCAATTGATTTATTCTTTAAAAAACTATGTTGCTCCGGAATGATGAGGCTTTTAGTTAAATTGAATATATAACCATAAATAATACGCTTGAATAATTTTACAAAAACTAATAATTTGCTTATAGGTCGTTAAATTCCTTTGACCCAACTTGAATATAGGAACTACTGCAGCGAAAATTTACCTGAAGAAAGAGACTGATTATAAAGCAAGGTGAGGGAAGTGCATAAGGTGGAACAACATTATTTTTAAACATATACTTAGTATATCGTCATCTATGTTTTATATTTTTAGTCGAACATGACACAATATGCTAATGTGCACAGGTAATCCATTAAAAAAGTCCCAATGCTGCTCCTTTCAGTAAAAACACCGTGATTTTTGGGAGAGCGTCCGTTCCGCCAAGCCGATGTCAAAGAAGGGTGTAGGGAAGGACCGCCGATGTTTAAACCAGGAAAAATCTCAAAAAAAAATAAGGCTCTGCTTAATGTAGCTACTCGCAGTAATGGAATAATCGATGGAACAACTCTGGAAATTAAAAAGGGGCCGTGTGCTTTGTTTTAAAAGATTACGCCGCAGGGATGTACGACTTATCGTGGATTTATTTATTTTTTTGCTATCTTGGGATAAAAACAAAACATCTTTTGGAGAGATTTTACTTTACAAAAAATACGAGTTCAGGTTGATAGTTTGCGAAAAGAAACCAATTTGAATTTAATTTAACCCCAGGCTTATTAAAAAATTTCAATTAAATCCCTGAGAAATTGTGCTATAAACGTTTCAGATTTTCCTCCAAGGGTTTCTTGTAGGCAGTTGTTATAGAAGTACGAGTATAGTTAGTCAACTTGGGTTTTTAAGAATTGATAAGAGATGGAAGCATCGGTATTACTGTCTAAATATTGGTTTAAGGGTCGTCCAAAATTAATCCAACTTCTCTACTGTATCGGAAAGTTCATATATTTCTATTGCTTTTGCGAAAATAAGCCAACAGACATCTGTACGATAAATAGAAATATAAAATTAAGCAAACAGATATTTCCAGAGTCTGGCAACCATGGAAATGTCAATTTCTTTATGCCATCACAATTTTTGCGCAATTACTCATGGCTATTATACGAAGGGTATGACACTTTTGTACACCTTACTTCAGATTCCCTTACTTTTATGGATATCACCGAAATCAAATTTCACATGAATTTCTGATTTACTTGATTTCTCGTGATTTTACTCTATTTTATATGAATTCACTTAATTTTATTGATTTCACTTGATTTCGCTGAGTCGACTGATTTCGCATAATTTCGTTGATCTTATTGATTCCACTTGATTTCCTTAGATTTCATTTGAATTTGACGATTTTAAAGTTCCATATTGAGCTTTTGCAACTAGCTGGAAAATGTCATATTATGTTGAGTTTGATTACTTCATTGTTTTCTTATAATGACATTTTCTAGTATTTAAAGAAAAGATCTCAAGCTTCAACTTCAATTCTACTTATTTACACTAAATTTATAACATTGACAGTTACAGTTATATTTTAATATAATAAAGCACATACAAGTAAATACAAACTTACTTAAATAAGATTTAATTTAAGAAAAAAACACAAAATCAACATAATATTAAAAAAATTGAAAGTTTTCTGATGACAAATATACTAAATGAAATCAGTTGCTCAATCGATTTATGTAATTTTACTGATTTGCATGATGTTTTTTATTACACACGTACCTGATTTCAGGAGTGTCACATCCCTCATTATTAGCAACAAGAATTCTAATATACGTGGATAATATTAAAACAAGAAAATTACTAATAAGTCGACACAGCATGTTTATTTGCTTGAATCTACGTAATTCAGTAGTGACTCCTCGACGAAGTTAATGGTATTAAATGAAACAAATAACTAACTAAAGGCAGTTGAGTATCTATGCTTGCTAATGGTTATTTTACATTAAAAATGTATAGTACAATCGTTTTCAAAAGGCGAAGTGGACAATAAAACGTTGGTGAAACGAAATGTATACATTTATTTCATTTCAACTTATACTTGCTTATGACAGGTATAACTGTGTGGCAGTTGGCGGGCTAGCCCAAATTATACTAGGAAGGACATCTTTAGGAATGCATGTGCGGTTGAAAGAATAGAGTAGTGGAGGTACGTCGGTACTCAATTACCACTAGATCTAGATGTAAATTGCCAGGGTCGGCTGGGATTTTTTTCCATAATCAATGATAGTAAAAATTTTAGAAATACTTCAAATAGTTTAACACAAATTTCTTACTTGCTCGTTCAAAACTTCACAATGAACCATTTTCAAATTTCGTTAAAACTGTATAACAAGCACACCATACCAGAAGAATCAACACGATACAATAGAATGATCAACACATTCCAAATATTCCATGTTGGGCTCTGTTCAACCGTCTGTTTTTGACAAGAAGTTCATCTTATCGGCCATCCTTCTCTAGTGCTGGTAATTTCTCCGTAACGTTAGTCGTACCTTATTAAGGGGCGTACCTGAGCATGACTTAGAGGTATATTACAACAACTGGAAAGGGCTCAGTGGCATATGTCGGGTTTCACTAAGGTTTTATTGCCTATTTCGCCTTCCGATTCTATTATATAAACTAAGTTAGCAACTGCTATCGAAGCAGGACTCACCTGTCCGCGATTGACGAAGCCGTGCCTGGCTGCGATGACGTCCGCCACGGCGTCCCCTTCAGGGATGTGCACTGCGAACTCGTTGGAGTAGATCGGCGCCTGTCTCGACTTGCCGGACACTGCGACCGCGAGTATGACCGTCCATATCACTGTCTCGTACAACTTTACAAAGACCATATTCGGAATGGGATCAATTCCGGTTTAAGAGCCGATTTGATAGTAGACTGGGAAGAGATGAAATTAGCTGCTGAAGAACGGTAGACTTGATCATAGGGTATTACACTGCTAGTGCGTTCCTGGAATACAAAAATGTCGTGTTAGTAAGTACACCTAAATAAATTTCTGCTTAATATATAAATAAATCAGAAATCATTTTATAACATTAAAATTGTCGAAGAAATAGGTAGAGAAACTCTGAAGGCCTGTTTTTTTTTGTTCCGATAACCATGTTGTCTTCGTATTCTTTAAATAGTGTTTTCAACAAATTCAAATAATTTTACACATTTAAAAACTGAATAATATACAGTTTGCAAAATAACAAGAATGTTATCTCATACCAGCATACTAGTTGCTTGACTTTGGCGCATTATGCCTGTTTTTTCTCGAATACAGGCAAATTTTAGCACTTCTTACAAGAGCACCTTTTTTGTTCAAAATAACTCCAGATCATTTAGCATCCCCAGGAACCCCACATAACAAAATTTCTGTTCATTCGCCGAATTTTGTGGAAGATAGGACCAAAGCTACATTCTAAAAAATTATTTTCAACGCCCTGTATCTTGAAAACGGAAAAAGATACGCCCATGGTACAAATTGAAATATTTTTTTAAAATGCATCTGGTCCTGAATGTAGTGTTTTTCAGAATACCCTGTATAACGACAGAAAGCGGTCTAACCAACAAATTTTTATGTTCAGAAATCTTGAAAGTTATTTTATTTGAGGAGATTGTAAAAGTGGACAAACATTAAGAATTTTGTATTTTATATTACTTTTGTTCTACGTGTTTTATTTTTCGAGATTTCTCTACCTAAAAACACCACAAATTTAATCATTTTACGGCGTGAAATACGGCAACCTTAATGTTTTGTCAGCAAATTATTTTACATTATGAAATCCGCTGTTTCACGAAAATCATACAAACAATTTGCCAGCTGAAACTGGATACGCAAAAAATTGTTTTCATGGTGAAATAAACAAATGCGTAGTAAAAAATAACGGATCATATATTGAATAGCGTCAATATTTATAATTCTCTTCAACGTACGAGCAATGTTTTGATATCCGATTTTGCAGATACATCAAAGTATTACGTTGAATGTTTATTAATAAAAAAGGGGTTCACTTTTTCTGTTTTCAAAAAATATAACTGGTTCCAATGGTGCAGACATCAAATCGAGTATTTCCTTTTTAACATTGATTTCAACCAAAACTAGAACTTGTCGCTAAACAAAAAAACAGGTAAATTGTGCACTAGACAATATTTTATTGTTCCTGGGTATACCAAGTTTCACTAAAAGAGGATGAAAAAAACTATCTTTGACGCATTAGGTTTGCTACAGACTATGCGTGAATTTGCGATTCGCGATGCGCGGTTTGTAAGGAATTCATACATCGTGTTTTTATGAACGGATTTTTAACGAACAAGACCGTACACACTATTCGCAAATCTTCCGTTCCCGTTACATACCAATCTGTATGTACCACGTTAAATCAAGTATTCGATAACGATGCATTTTATGGAAGTCGGAGAAGAATACCTTTTCAATGTAAAACACGATATATTTTAATTTTCTGTGGTCAATGGTAAAAATAATTTCTAATAAAAAAGTGAAGGCTGAAAATAATTTAAGCCGACCATGTTTTACACTTCTGAATAAATTGCCTAAATTTCATGTAAATTTTCGAATTCAGCATAAATTTGTCACTTATTGGCCCAAATTTTATTACTTTGTCTCAAATAGCTTCGATAATATTGAACAGTGGATCGGTCAGTGGTCGCGCGGTTTAAGGCGTCAGTACTTGAATCGAAGTGATTAGATCGCTGTGGGTTCGACCCCCGCAGCCAGTAGGCCGTATATAAGCTATATTCGTGAAGAGGATTGGCACCCTCTCTGCGGGTACGGTAGGGTGGAAGAATGTTGGCTTGGGTCAATGTGAGAGATTGATACCGGTTGACGTTTGACTACTCCCCTAATTAATGAGGTTTTCCAGGTTTCCCTCATTCCTGTAGTGAACGGAGGTTAGGGCCTACCAAATTAAGTCGTTTCTGGGCGCAAATGCGGCCTGCTTAATAATAATATGCTGCCCTCTCTCCCGCACAAGTCTTCGATTTCTGAGCTAATCCTGGTGATTAGAATGAGGGGTAGAGATATTATTATTATTATTAATCTTCAGGGCCGACCCTTTATAAGGATCTAGCTCGCTTAGGGTCCATTTTTTCGACATATTTTGTATGAAGTTTTTTTCTTATTTTTTGACGTGGAAACACTCCCTGAAATATTTGTTCATAATTTCCGGACACCCTGTATAATTTACTACAGAACGTGGTCATAAAAAGCGAATATAATTGAGTTCATCGAGAAACAGTGGCGTTTTTATATGTTGTATTCCACGAGACACATCCCCTAAAGTTACAAGATTCATTTTAAACTGGTTTTTCCCTCCCCCAGCGTCAAATTAACTAAATAACGTAACTCTGACGTGAGACCTATCACCGCCAGATCTGACTCGGAGTGATAATTACTTCTTGTAATTAATTACGAACGGTGAGCGTCCAATTAGGCGCATGTAACTCTTATCTAACAGACGTCGCGTGATTTTAAAGGGGAAACTATGTAGGTACGTAGGTACTGCAACAATAAGGCAAGGTGTGTATTACTTAATTCTATATCTAAAGAAAAAACGCGGTACAAGCCCAGATCGTGTAATTACAAATGTACATGTTCCTTATACGGAAAGTAATAATGCAGCTTTCAGCTGACACGCGACAGCGAGTAACAATTTAATCTGGAAAGTAACAGCCAAGTTTGAAGTACGGTGGTAGTAATGCAAATCGACCTTTTATGACAATGATTATAAAATTTTAAGACGGTACTGAACGTATGTTTGTTTCTTGTCTCCTAAAATTCAGGATAAATTTATTTGCCCTTTAAATATACAGAGTGTTGTAGGAACGTCTATAAAATAATTATGGAGTAAGAGAAAATATAAAATATTTTTTTTACATTTTACACAACTGTAGTACCCTGTATATCTATCTGAAAATATGTGTATAGAAAACTAGTAATGTCATACCATTATAATTGTACTCGCACAGAAAACTGTACATTGTGCTCAACCTAAAACTCAGCAAACATTTAAAGTTAAAATTACGTTGATTTGATTTGAATTGGTCAAAAAATTTTCACGATCTATTCCGTATAGGGAATGTTTATATTTGTTGGCCTGTTTTCCATATGTGGGGAAACAACTAAGTTAATAATTGGTCGGTAAGATTTTTGTTCCAATAAGATAAATGGACCTAAAAGAAATACAGACCAATTTTAGGCTGAAATATCCAAATATAAAAAACATTACCAAAATATATTCTAAATTATGCCCGAGAGAGACAACATTATATGTTGTTTGATTAAATACATTCTAATAGCAAACTGGGATAGGAAGAGAGAGAGAGAGATAGAGACTGTAAGTCAGGCTGCAAAACTACAAGTGTAGCAGGATTAGGTAAATGGAAATCTATAGATATTTAGATGTTAATACTAGGTGACCCGGCAAACGTTGTTTAGCCATATGAATTATTTCTAGTGAATACTTTGGCAGTTAAATAAAAAATAACTAACGTATTGTAAGTGTGTGGAGATGTGGTATATGACTAAAATAGCAATGGAGCACTGACAACACTGAATACACTGAATAACAAAACACGAAACATTAATTTTTTAAATTATTTCGCATGCCTGCAATTTTACTTGTTTGATGACCCAAATTAGCCCCTTTACGTCTTGTTGGCATTATTCACTGTACAAAAAATAGCCATATAGTAAAATAATAGCCGTTGTTGGCGGGAGCTCGTGACACCTATTGCGTACTTTTGATGTTATGTAGATCACTTAACTAATAATGAGAACTACACTTAAAATTAATAATTTTATTAATTCTTGATAAAATAGGAAATAAATAATTATGGCCCAGCAAATTAATAATAAATTTACTTGAAAATTACACTTAGAAGGTAAAATGATAATTGTAAACGTCATTATTACGCTCGATTCATACACAATAATAATGGTCGAAAACTGTGTAGGGAGTGAGAGAAGGCTTATTGTGAGAGAGAGACAGGAGACCGGCTTCGTTGTCATCCCTACTCCGTGCTGTTTACTGGGTGAGAAGTGACACCGGTAGATGCCTGGCGGGGATAACTGATCTAGTAATAATCGATCAGTTATCGACCAGGGTTAAAAATGATTAAATTACTAAAATGGTTATTAAAAAATAGGGGCTTGTGATAGAAGGATGAAAATTAAGGGTTGCATGTATTTTTTAATGCCACATCATAAAAAAATAAAAAATTGTGTCCAAAAAATAAAAAAAAAATTGTTTGGGGTGGGCCACCCCTATCACTTAGGGGTATGAAAAATAGATTACGAACGATTCTCAGACCTACCGACTATACATATAAAATTTCATAAAAATCGGTCAAGCCGTTTCCGAGGAGTATGGCGTCTAAAACTGTGACACGAGAATTTTTTATATTAAATAATACTATTATAAAGTTTGTATTTTTGGGTTTTCATTCAACAAATTGTACAACCCAGGAATTTTTTTCGTATAATGTGATGACCAAACTTTCATAAAAATAACGCGTCTTATAAATATACATGTTTATTATAGCTTCTTAATAATATTACTATCCCGAAAATAATCTAAAATAAAAACTGAATGTATTTCCTGATAAAATGTGTTTAATAATATTTCAGCATAAATGTATTAACTAATATTATCTGTATTAACGTAGTTTTAATAAGTAATCGATTAGAAAGACCAAACGAAAAGAATTTAGTGATTGTTACAACATAGACGCTCAAATAAAATCAACTGTAAGGTCAATTTGTCTGTAAGTTTTAACCTATAGGGTAGATTGCCTATGCCAATGTTGCCGTCATATCAAAATAATATAATAAATAAATATTTCGGAACGGAACACAATTCAAATTTCAATTCACATGCACTACCAAATTCATAATGAGATAGTGTTATCATATGGAATACTTGATGATGAGTTTATCGATATATTATTACTAGCATGATTTACATAATCTGCAGAGTTGGCTTCGATTTTGATAGTCGAAATATAAACACAATAATTATTTTTTTATACGACTGCCTTGCAAAAGGGGGTTTTGCATACGGAAAACACTCTGAAAACGGTATTTTGCACACACCGTGTGCTAAACATTTTGCACACATGTCATCTTTGCACACGCCTCTCCAGATTGTGATTTTTGTTTGATGTTGTCACCCAAATTATGCCGGCCACAATTTTAGTCAATTCTGGCTCAAATCTGCTTGGCCTCAAACGCCATGGAGGATGGAAATCCAGTACAGTTGTCGAAGGCTACATTGATGACTGTCTGAGAAATAAAATGGAAGTTTCGAAAAAGATAGTCTTCAGTGTCTTCTGCTGCCACAGAACCAGAACAACGATCGTCTACTGGAATACAACAAGAAAACAACGACCGCACGCTGAAAAACTGCACTAAAAACACGACACCAATAATATTCTCTATTACCGAAAACAAGATGCACAGTAATACTACTTTTCCCAGCGTAACCTTGAAGGAATGTTCAAATGTTACTATAAATCAGTTACCATCAGTTTCTTTTGTTAATGCGTTAGCAATTTTCTTAATAAAAACGAGTTAAATTAAAAGTTGTATTTAATTTATTTTGTAAATGCGTTGGCAATTTTAGTAATAAAAACGATTAAAATTAAAATTTGATTATTATAGTCTCTGTTTGCAGTCGTATAAAAAGTATCGTAAAAAACTCGTTTGAAAACCTCTTTGCACACTCGCTCGACTTGTGGACCTCGCCTTCGACTCGGTCCACCAATATGTCTCGTTCGTGTGAAAAGAGTCGTTTTCAAACCTTGTTGTTTAATATACTATTACAATTATGTAATGCTGTGTGGTATGCTGCTTGTAGGTTTTATTTTTTTATTTACCCGTACGACACGAGTACGTTTTCACTGCAGATTGCCAAAACACAAAACCACTTCAACACCCTATTACATGAAGATCTGTCTGAACACATATAACAAGAACCTTGCTCCCTAAAATACCTTTTTAAGACGCATTTACGTCGAAGTATTATTAACAAGTAAATTTGTACCGTAACATAGGACATTATTTCTATTAGGTTAATTGAAACGAATATTTCTTAGAAGTTATCAACAAAGTTGAAACTAAGTTTATATTGTAATAAAAATAGAACCTAGCAAATTGAAGGATTTAATAGGGCAAAATAACTAGTTATTATCTTATTTTTAACTACTAGTTGACAGACAATACAAGGTTTCCAATTTCGTAATAAACATGTTAATATTTACCTATTGCAATAATTAAAAAAAATCTTGGATATCGAAGACAGATTTAATGGCAAAATTAAGTAAATTATACCCTTAACTTACGCGTTACTGGAATGTTAGTATTTGAAAACACAGAAAAGGTAAACAATTTGAAATTTCGAACCATATAAATTGACATATATTTCATTTTACTTGGGAGTCATTATATTACGTTTGGATAACAAATTTGTGACTAAAATTTTGGTATTACTAGATTTTGTGACATTGAAGACTATTTTTATGGCGGAAAATAGTAAATTTCGATCAATTTAGGTTTATTTTGCTTATGTAGTCGTCTATTATGCTTAAATGTTAATTGGGTATAGACAGAAATTGAGGCATGACTGTGCGCAACCATCGCCATTTTAACATTTTTTTTACTTCCCTTTAGATAAATATCTGGCGTTAAATATTACCGTCCGAACGTAGCCGGAAAATATTCCCTAAAATCTGTTCCTCTTTAAATCCTCCTACAACATAAACGCACTGAAAATTTAAAGACGACCCGAATAAATCATATTCCCGACTAAATAAAATGCGTAACCGCAATTTTTCTTTCCTTTCAGGTAGTCGTTGTTCACTTCCTCCATCAGCAGAGACTCGCTAAATTTGTAGCGGGCGCTCGCGGCGGCGGCGAGCAAGTCGAAACGGGGGCAGAGAGGAGGCAAGCGGCATGAAAAATTTATGAAATAAGGAGGCATCCAAGGCGTGACGTAAATTGCGACAACGTTAGACTCTTAAACTGAATAAAATGAATTTAATGCGACAATCTGGGAGGTACGTACGTAACTGAAAATGAAATATTTTTAAGGAAGCCGTAAAAAGTAAACGCGATTGCCCCGCTAGGCGTCTAACTTACTCTGGAGGTGTAAGTGGCTGCTGTTTTATTCAGGCTTGTTTACGTGTGCTGCACTATTGCGACGACGTCCATTGTTCCACGTGGATTTGCTATGTTTGTGGTTATATTCCTCCATTTGTGGGCAGTACGTACAAATTCACTCATAAAGTCCCAATTTCTGTTCACACCAGATTGAACGAAATTTCTCTGTTTATATAAATATTATACATTATTATTATAAATATAAAAAATGAATATATAATAAACTTGAAAACTTATTTGATACATATTTTTCCCCCGAATTCTCGTAAGCCCAAAATTTTGTATCTGCAAATATTTTTTTAACCGCTAAGCAGAAGGCGCTAGTTATGCGCCCTTAATAATGTTGAATTTGAAGCAAATTTACTACAAACATTTTATAAGACTAATACATATAATTAAGATGACGATGACAAATGTTTTAATTTTTGTTTATGGGTTGGTTAAAATTTAACTGACAATTATTTAATTTCTATATAAAAAAAAACACATTACAAGTGTCACTTTGACAGCGGTAAAAGTAACCTGCAACTTTTACAACGACAAATGCACCAGTGGTTTTTTCATTCATTAATTATCGTGGTGTCAGTTGCCAAAATAAATAGATTGACATATTAAACATTAACAATGAGTCGATTCGGTGAGTCTAAGAACAACGAAATTATTTTAATTGTTACTACTTCTGTGCCTGCTAATACAGTCATCAATCTGGTGAGAATTTTCTATTTTGCGAAAGGATATATAAATTTGAGCTAGATACTTCCATCGAGAAATTAAATGTAATAATGCAAGATTGGGCTTTTCGGGCTTTTAATATGCGAAGATGGGACAAAAAAGACTACAAAGAACAGGTATACTCGCGTCAAGAATTCAGACGTCTTACGTCATAGTTGACATTTGGCAATTGTTTTTATTGTCAACGTAATTTTCGATATTTGGTCGCGTTAAAAATAATTTTTTTTTGCAATTTAGTGCTATATATAATGCAAACATTTAGTGTAGCATATATTTTTATTACTCCCAGTTGCAGTTTCTTAAATATTTTGATGAAAATATAATGAATTATTCATTTATTCGTATGACGTAAGTCGTCTGAATTCTTGACGCGAGTATTGTTAAAACAATTTGGAACACCACCGCTAAAATACTACAAAGTAAATATAAAGAATTCAATATTCTATTTAACCCTTTCACCGACGTACAGTTTAATTCATCACGAGCTGCACGTAATGTTAAACAAGTACAACCCGAAAAGAGAAAATCAAGTGCCTTAGTTTTTTATAAATGTGGAATACTTGCAATGGCCCGACGAAAATGAATCAGAAGGATTTCAAAAGAAATTATATCACATTTTAGCCTTTGAATTAGTTTGGAGGAGAAGCAATTTATTTCGTATCTGAAATTGAAAATAATGGAAAAGAAACTGGACGTATCGAGAATAATCCTCTATTTTCGAAAACGAAATAAGGCTGTGACAAATTATGGGACAGCAAATGGATTACGCCTAATATTTTAGAGGAAAATATTTGCCCAGCACGCTTATTTAAAAAGTTAAAGGAAAAACGAGGCACTTCTATAACATTGTACAAAGTATTTCTTTCTTACACCAAATCCCTTTTGGAAGAAGCAAAATTCTAAAGGTTGGTATAAAAATGTGCCGATTGGAATTAATGAAATTTCCAAATAGACTAAATACTCAGCACAACGCATTGGTATAGTCAAACATTACAAAATTACAAAATCACTCAAATCGAACGGCAGCACTTAGCATTAAGTA
Source organism: Monochamus alternatus (assembly GCA_037114965.1). Lineage (NCBI taxonomy): Eukaryota > Metazoa > Arthropoda > Insecta > Coleoptera > Cerambycidae > Monochamus > Monochamus alternatus. The sequence continues at coordinate 20,845,655 of CM073428.1, forward strand.
AAAGCGGAATTGAGTAGATAACTAATAAAAATAACAGGACACAGCAATTCATCACCAATAAAACCATACTACTCACAAGTTCACAAAGAATATCACTGGAGCATTATTCAGTCGATTCGTTTGGAAAAAGAACAAACTTCAACATCTACTACAGAAATTTGTCGACATTTGTATTGATGCCGGGTAAATTTATGTTGTTTAAATTATGTTTCCTTTAGCAACTTGACTCGAAAAACTGTTAACCTAAAAATAACAGTTGATAATTTTTTTCGTCTAATTGCTAGGCAACAGTTTATCATTAAACAACCCAAATTTACCCGGTAAAATACAAACCTCTTGTGCAATTATAAGTGAAGATTTTTATTTTTTTAAAATCAATAGCTATATATAGGATGAAACATGAAATTATTACAACTAACGAAATTGTCAACACTTAAAATTTTAAGTATTGGTATTGGCACTTAATTGAAATTTTCGTATACATATTAGAAGAGTTTTCCAAACCAATAATAACGTATTCTGGCGGCATTTTAAATCAGGATTAAATTACATAATAAATTTGAATTGTCAGCTACCGAATAAAAGTCAAATGTTAAAACATTATTGATAACTTTCGACACACATTTCGTCAGAGGGAGATCAATCCATTCGAAATAATTTCATCTAGAAATTACTTGAATATATGTAAATACTACGTACCTTCCGAAATTTCCTGAATTAAGGACAAAGTTAAAATTATGCAACAAACAACATTTTTAAAATACCTAAATATCCCCTCCGAACTTTCGAATCCCCGTGAACGCACCGAGCCTGGCGGCATTAATTCTCATTCAATTACTTTACATTTCTCGAAAAGCCCTCTCCACCCTGGGGGTCGCAGGAAGCTTACCGCCAGGCATTTTCCTTCGAAATACCCCTCCCGGCGGTGACGGTGGCGGCCGGCTTCGGTACATTTATTAAAAGTAATTGATTTGTTTACACGGATCCGCCAGACTCGCTCATAGTTCGTAATTTAAAACTCGTTCCGTCTCCCTGGGCCCCGGGAAGCGTTTAAGAGCCCCTATTTCGCCTTTTTATCTGTCATTTGCATTCCTTTTGTTATTCTAATGGCGCAGAAAACTACCCCGTTCCGTCTGATGAAAGGAAGCTTTTTATTCTAGCGATCGACAGCCGGGTATATTCTCATTCCTATTTCCAAATTATTACCTACATACATTATATACATTATAAAAATTGGGTCCTCCGCCCATGTGTTTGACGTCAATGAATCATGTGTAATAGGTAACCACTCCAACCTACGCATTATTTAAACTTTTTTATATTATCCATAGCAAAAAAGCTATATATTGTGGTCAACCTGAGCTAATAGAGTAGAAAATAGCATTGCATGAAAAAAAACCAAATATAGAATTAACAATAACAGTTACAACAGTTCACTTACAAAATATATATTTTTATTCAAAACGAATAACTTCTGCAGTCCCGCAAAACAATACAAACGGCCTTCATCATATTTTAATTATTATTTAGATTCCAGTCCCCTAAGCATTCATTGCATGCAAATGGGACATTTACACTTCGAATATCGTGAAACGGTAAATTTTCTCTATTATATTACAAGGTCCGAATTATGCATTTATACCGGTGGTTAACAAAATACCCCATTCCGTTGAAACAACCATCATAAAACGGCATTAAACAGCGCTGAAAATAGTTTTATAGCCATAAAAGGTAAACACAATGAAATCCCTATATATATTCAAGATAAACAAACGACACGCGGTAACTCGACTAGGCTATGATTATTTTATTTCAGTTCCCTGCAGTACTTTATTGATTTTCTACACGATATATAATATCTCCACACTGTGTAATTCAAAATGTTGTTGATTCTGTACGTACTATTAATGTATGCAAACTCTACACTTTTATGATGATAACAAATAACATTTAAATATGTAAAAATTACACATAAAATATATTTTTTTTTCGTGTTAAAACGCATTATTTACAGCGCATAAAACTATTATGTACACAAAAGGAATAAAATATATATCAGAATGTTACTTCAATGCAATCTACAGGATGTCCGTTTTGGCAATATTTGCAAAATAATATGATACAAATAACACTTATACAGGGTGTTCCTAAATGTATGGTAAATACTGAAGGAGATGATAGAACACGTAAAAAGAAAGCTAATTTATTATATAAAGTTTTATCTAATAAGTACTCGAATTTATGGTAAAAATTATACAATAGCGTTTCCAGATTTCCGCCGCTAGACAACATTATTTATTAGATTGGGCAGTATACTCTATAGTAGAAACACTGTACCAATCATGAAAATATTTTAATTAACCTGTCAAGAGAAATTTACAGAAAGCTATATTTTTTAATTTGAAGACCCCGTATTTCAAAAACTGTTAAGTATTCGACAAAACTTTATATAATAAACTAACCTTATTTTTGCGTATTCTATCACCTCCTTCAGTATTTACCATATCTTTAGGAACACCCTTACACATAACATTTGTTATATTAACATATTCCTACATTCAGAAAAAATGTTTAAAAATGTGTGTTAAAATATGTATTTTTTACAATTTATACAAATTATTGAGTGTAAATTTCAAAACTTTGTACAGGTACTTTTTAAGTATCTCGTATTTCTATTTCATTTTGTGCTTATTACTACTTTTAGAATCTTTATTATACTCTGTGAAATACAGTTTTCCACCCTGTTACAATGTATCCATCGCCATCAGTAAGGGCTAGGCTAAGCTCCCCGAATTACAACTTCCTGCGTTATCCTTCACTGGATTATAAGGCGATGGTAACTTCCTTAATTGCCGACCAAGATATTTTTCACCGTGAATTACCGAGTTTGTATCACACATCCGAAAGTTCTACGTCTATCCAGAGACCGCAAATTACTCCTGCAGAGTCTGCAGGAATCGGCGAGGGGCGAGAAGACGCTCCCACGGGGAAATAATACGCAGCCTGTCGTGCTTCGTTATAATTAGGAGAGGGGGCGGCAGAGGCAGGGCGCCGGCAGTGCACAACTTCGCAATTAGCGACAATGCTCGAGGAGGAGTTGAAATCTGATATAAAAATATGTTATTCGACCCTTGTCCGACCGGAAGAAGCAAGATGTTCGGAGGATATATAGAAGTAAGTCGCGACTTACAATTAACGGCGTTGTCTCGGGGAAACTTGAGAACCGACATAAAATGTGTTATTGTCGATCGACGAAAGAAACAAACAGAATATGTGGGGCACAGAAACAACAGTATGTGCCATTTTACGAAATTTCAAAGGAGCAGCAGAATTGACTACATATACAATGGAACACTTAGGATATATTGTGTTTCTAATTATTGTTATATATAAAAAAATATTAGTTGAAAAAAAGTCACGCACACGACACATAAAACTCTTGATCTGTTTAAAAATTGTGCCTGAAAATGATCCAAATCAAATTTCTTCTTCTTTTTCACATTTCATTGTGTATAACTGCTTGTATTCAATCTATGTCCTACTTACAATTTTTACAATTTATCTGCATTTCTGTATATTTAATTAATTATATTTGTATCTAGAACGAAATGATACTTTTGCCTTCAAGAATGGAAGTTATCCATCCAGGAAATATCCATTCCAGAACGCAAAAACATTTGCCGTTCGAGATACAAACAATAGTTTTTCGAAAACTGCGATAAAATAAGACAATTCTGTTGTGTACAACAATTTAATTTATATTTGAAATCGTTTGAATCGTATTTGAATCAAGACGATTTAGGCGCGGTGACTATCATAACTATAGCAACTTAATAAACAATAAAATGTGTTGTTTGAAAAAGAAGTCAGAATTATATATTGTAATTCATATTCTAAGAATGTTTAATTTTAAATGAGCTCAGAAAATGAAGACGAGTCAGGGGAGATATTGGAAGCATCACAAAGTGCTGTTTCACAATTAATCCCTAAAAAATCATCGAGACAGTACGAAATTGCCTACAACGAGTTTAAAGGGTGGTGTAGTTCAAAGAAAATTCAAAAAGTGCAAGAAGCGGTATTACTGGCATATTTCAAATATAAAATTAATGAAATTAAACCTTCACTTTGGCGTTCTAGATCATAAAAGTATTTCGCAGGTAGGTGACAAAAAAAACTCACTTTGTCAATTGAAAATTTAACGAAGCTGTTGATTTCTGACAGTTTTAGAAAAAAAATGTTTGGATAGTTGTATTTAACGTAATATGTGTTGTTTTTATGTAAAAACCACAAAACATAGCTGCATATGATGTGGATTAATCAAGGGATTAATTTTGCAAATTTTGTTTTGCCTAAATCACAATTAGAAACAAGAGGTTATATTTTTATTTTTCAGTGCCTGGAATACCCAATTATACAAAAACTACTTGTCTTTTAACGTAAAAAAAAAACTAATAAATAAACGCCATAACTACTCAGAAAATATTATTAGCAACAGTGACAGTAAAAATAATTATTTAATATTTCCAATTTCCAAAGGCAAAGTAAATTATTTTTGGTGGCAGGCGATATTTTCGAGACACTTCGATTCTATAGAAGCAATCAAGGCTGGTATTATGCCGCAATTTGCATTTGCTTATCATAAATGTATAATTAAATTTAATGATACTGCCTGGGTGATCTTCTGGCACATAAATAACGCGGCGGCCGCCGGATCCATTCCGCTCTCTCTCCCGTCACAAGGCCTAACGAACCTGAAACGCAGAAAGCAACTTCTTTTGTTGTCCTCCCCTCAAGTGTGCTGCTTTTGACAAATCAATAAATCATTCATCTCGCCCTTCTCCGTTCAGAACCAATTTCGATCTCACCTTTCACTCGATAATCATTCCAGAAGTTACAGATTTGATGATTTCAACCCATTTATACACGGGCTAATGGTTACAACGTTAACAAAATATATTTTTTCAGTTTTAGAAAGAAAAAACTAATTTTTCCACTTAAATGTATGCCAATTTAATTTATATATAAAAAAGCCCATATGCCACTGTGCAATTGTCACTTTGACAGCAGCAAAAGTTACCTGCAACTTTTACAATGACCAATGTACTAGTGGTTTTTTCACTTATTCATTTTTTAATCAATTATCACGGTGTCCGTTGCCGAAATAAATAATTCGATATTTTTGTCAAAAACTTATTGAATTATTATACACTAACATGAGTCGATTCGGTGAGTCTAGGAACAACCAAATTAATCAAATGGTTAATACCTGTGTGCCTGCTAATACAGTTGCGACTCAACCATCAATCTGGTCACACTTTTTGCGATGCGAATGGACATAAATTTGTGCCAAATACTTCCATTGAGAAATTGTTAATGTAATATTGCAAGATTGGGCTTTTAATATGCGAAAATTTGACGAAAAAATACTACAAAGAAGCGGTAATTAAAACAATTTGGAACACCACCGCTAAAATGCTACAAGTAAATATTATAAAGAATTCAATATTGTATTTAACCCTTTCACCGACGTACAGTTTAATTCATCACGAGCTGTATGTAATACTAAACGTAAAATGCTACAGCACAACCCCAAAAAAGAGAAAATCCAGTGCATCAGCTCTTAATAAATGTGAAATATTTGCAATAGCCAGATTCTATGACGAAATGAACCGGAAGGACTTTAAAAGAAATTATATCACATTTTGGCGTTTGAATTAGTTTGGAGGAGAAACAACTTACTGCAAAACCACTTATTTCGTATCTGAAATTGAAAATAATGGAAAAGAAACTGGACGTATCGAGTATAATCCGCTATTTTCGAAAACGAAACAAGGCGGTGACAATAAATTATGTGACATCAAATATTTTAGAGGAAAATGTTTGCCCAGTACGCTTAATTAAAAACTTGATGGAAAAACGAGGCACTTCTATAACATTGGACAGAGTATATCTTACACCAAGTCCCTTTTGCAAGAAGAAACATTCTAAAGATTGGCATAAAAAAATGTGCCGATTAGAATTAATGAAATTTCCAAATGGACTAAATGCTCAGCACAACGCATTGGTTTATATGTCAAACGTGTCAAAATTACAAATTACTCAAATCGAGCGGCAGCAGTTAACAAATTAAGTAAAAGCGGAATTGAAGAACAAGCTCTAATAAAAATAACAGGACACAGTAATTCATCATCAATAAAACCATACTTACAAGTTGACAAAGAGTATCATTCGAGCATTATTCAATAGATTCGATTGAAAAAAGAACAAACTTCAACATCCTCTACAGAAACGATTAGCTGTGGCACTCGTAGCGACATTAGTATTCCTCATATGAATTTAAATAACTGTGTGTTTAATAATTGTACGCTCAAATAAAAATGTATTTATTTTTAGTGTTTCATAAATAAAGTTTGCACTGATATGTTTGTAAATTTATTATTCATTAAATTCTCCTGCCGAATTACACTCGATGTTTGTATTGATACCGGCTAAATTTGTGTTGTTTAAATTCTAAACTGTTTCCCTTAGCAATTTGACTCGAAAAACTGTAAAAATATCTGACAGTTTTTCTCGTCTAATTGCTACGCAACAGTTTCATATTAAACAACCCAACAATATGGAAAACCTTGTATTTTTCTCATTTGTTACATAAATAAATATCAGATAGATTCAACAAAAAAAAAAGATAGAAATGAAAGAAAAATTATCTAGGTACTTCGCTAATGTAGAGAGTGCTTTAAATAAACAATGAACAGAGGCAGATCGATCAAAGTTTCCGGTCCGACAGAATATTCAGACCACGTTTCGATCAGGGTGAACTCCAAACTTTAAAATTTCCTCCGTAATCCGTGTATACATCACAATTAACAGTTCAACTTCCAGCTCAACTTCCGCAATTAACAATTAACTCGTAAATTATTCAGAAAACGCAAACAATCGATATCATTATCTGTAATGAACAACACGACCCTCCTTGCCGCGAAAATACAAACCCCGTCATGGGCGGCGACATAATTTTTCACAAGAGGGACAATAAAAAAGGTCAACGTAAATTCTGTGTTGGATAAGAAAGCATCTTTCAAAAAACCATTGAGAAGTAATACAAGAATCTGTACAAGAATATTTTAGAAGTAAAAAAGAAAGAGGAATAAGATGACAAAGCGAATAACATGAGTTAGGTATAAAAATACATGTATATATAGCGTTAACTATGACTAAGTACAAAAACTTTAACCACATGCTGAGGGAGGTCTAAAAGACAATAAAAAAATATTTTAGAAATTTAGCTCGATATTTAAAAATTGGGGCAAAAGCCTCTTTTTCTGCGGGAAGTCGGCGCCTATGATAAGCATCCATCGACTGAGATGGCTTAGATACATTAAAGCTGTCAATAATATCAACTACCACGCGGTCGCTTTTTTGCAGCGTTTCTAAATGCAGAAACGACAAAGAATAACATTCTTATAGTAATAATACCTGAGAGATAACAGTTAATCCAGTTAGCTGCAGTATTTTGCATTCGTTTTACATTACTTCGTTACAAACTGGCAAAACTACATTTTTACTCATTACAACCACTCACTAACGATTAAAACACATGCCCCGTAGGTATAGTTAGATAAAATGCCTATTTATTATAAGAAAATCGAAAGAAAGGAATAGATAGGTACTAATAGATAATAGAAAACTTTTAATGCACCCGTGGCAGTCTTGTCCATAACTCATAAAAACAAACCGGCAAACTATATTGTGGGAAAATATCTGTACCCGACGCAAATTCCTTTATTTAATAACTATAAAACGTTTTAAATTAAAAAAAGGTACTAAAAACTGAAGAAGAACACAAAACTACAATGTAAACGCAGGAATTAAATTATGACATTACCGTTGTGTTGCTGGTTGTCTACTCTGACTTTGTAAACGTCGAACGTGCGGCGGATGGGCCACATAGCCGGCGGTAAATAAGGGTTTAATATATCGAAAAAAAAAATATTGCTTTATAAGTTTGATTTTTTTATTTTTTTTTGAAGTGATTCCGTCAATTTTTAATTTTCTCTATCCCCTTTTAAAATATTTGTACTTAGTCATAGTTAACCATGTATACATTTATACATATTAAAACAACAAATATATTGCCAAAAAAACTGTAATGATGGTTCTAAAATAAGAAACACGGTGTAAGATCCGAAGCACATAAAGGATCAAATAATAATTTTTTTACATAAAAACAACACATATTTAGTTTAAAAAACTGCACGAAAAGTGTTTATCAAATGCAGTATATGTATAACTCTACACAAATGCAGTATAAATTTCATATAAGTTGAATATAAAAAATTCTACCTAATAGAATTTGAAAAATAAGTACAGTTTATATAGAAACAATCAACAATTGTATCTATACTTATTCTGTAGAGTTTTCCCCCAAATTAAAAAATAAAACGTAGGTTTTCGATGACATTTGCCATTCCAGTACGCCACTGGTTGGATCGTTGCGATACCACCCCGCGAGGGCATTAATTTTGAATTGGCTTTAATGCCGGGATCCAATTTTAAAACGTTATCGCATTCCCCATTTTTTCACTGGATAGACACTGCATTAATTCCGCGGGGAGGGTGAGAGAGGAAACTTTTAAGCGGCTTTCCAATGATAAATGGGACCATCTGACAAATTTGACGACAAGATCCTGCATACTTTCCCGCAAAGAATGCGGGACCCGAGATGGCGGCGCGAATCGGTGAAAATGAGCGGAAACGATGCCTCCCATCGGCTATTTGCCAAGAGGAACGTTAATTTTCAAGTTAAAAAGAAAAAAAATATATAGCCGACGAGCACTTGTAACGTATCTGCTCTTCCACATCGACAATTTGTAACACAAAATGTAGGAAATTATATTTTCTGTACTATTTATGTTGTGCTGAATCGCTAAATGATTTGAATCAACGGTGACAAGATTAAGTAGTCGTTTTAAAAATAATTGTCGTTGTTTAAAGCGCATAAATGTCACAAAATACTTGTCAATGTATAACTTTTGTGTTTACAAAATAGTTTCTCATTCAGAAAAAGTTGATGTGTTGCTAATTTACGACGAGTCAGAAAAACATTCAAGAGCTGTAGAGTTACATTGAGGAAGGTATCAAGAGCGCCTCATTCCTGGTCATAGAACCTTTACAAGATTGAAGGCGACCTTTCGACGAATAGGCATTTTCTGTTCGGAAGAATCAAGTAATTGACCGAAAGGTAAGAAACAATGTTAATACATCTAGACTGTTACCGCATTTCGAACAAAATCTACGAAATTCTATTCTATATTTGGATAAATGAACCGTTCAACGAATTTTAAAGACCAGTGGATATCATGACTACAGAATTCGCAATTTGGAGTATTTGTCCGATAGTCACATTGAAAACACACTTAATTTTATAGCTCAAATTGTAGTAAATATAGAAACTGTTGTTCAAAATCTTTTTCGGCACGTTCTTTGGAAGGAAGGAAGTTTGTGCAAAGAACACTACTGGTCCATTGAAAATCCCCACATTGTAAGGCCAGTCCAAAACCAAGGCCATTTTGGAGTAAATGTATGGTGCAGCAATCGGCGGTAGGCATTTAATTGGGCTTTATGAACATACATTGAACAGCATGTTACCTACATTTCCTACAAACCTATGGTTTCAGTACGACGGCCCAACTAACATTTAAGCCTAATAGACTACTACACAAGAAAAATAATTCTAAATTGATTAAGATTTACTACTTTCCTCCATAAAAATAGTCTTCAATGTTACAAAATCTTATAATACCAAAATTTTTGTCAAAAATTTGTTAATTAAGAGTAATATAATGACTTCTAAGTAAAATGAAATATATGTCAATTTATACAGTTCGAAATTACGTATTGTTTACCTATTCTATGTTTTCAAATGCTAACATTCCAATAACGTGTAAGACGAAGTTATAATTTACTTAATTTCACCTTCAAATCTGTCTTCAATATCTAAGGATTTTTTAAATTACTACAATAGGTATATATTTACATATTTATTACGAAATTGTAAAACTTATTTTGTCTTCAACTAGTAGTCAAAAATAAGGTAATAACTAGTTATTTTGCTCTATTAAATCCTTCAATTGGTTAAGTTCTATTTTTATTACAATATCAACCTATTTTCAACTTTATTGATAATTTCTAAATAATATTTAACCATTTCAATTAAGCTAATAGAAATATTGTTCTATATTATGGTACAAATTTACTTGTTAATAATACTTCGACGTAACTATGCCTTATAAAGGTTTTTTAGGAAACAAGCTTCTTGTTATATGTATTCCGACAGATCTTCATGTAATAGCGTGTAGAAATTGTTTTGTGTTTTGGCGATCTGCAGCGAAAACCAAGCCCTACACAATATTACAGAGTTGTAAAAAAAAACGAATTTAAGGCAACATTGCATATTATGTAAATCAATCTAATGATAATACATCGATAAACACTTTATATATAAGTATTCTTATGACTGTTATCGTGTCAGATGAATTCAGTAGTGCACGTAAATTGAAATTCGAATTGAATTCCGTTTGAAAATATTTATTTGATTCTTGTTATTACGCATACATAATATTATTGGCTTTAATTTGAATTTTCAATCACAAATAAATCCAACAGTAGAATTTTATATGTAGGTACCTAGTAATAATTTAATTGGTAATAAATTACCATGAAATATCTTCATTTGGAGGAAATCTCAACCACAAAGTTAATATTTTCCTGTGACGCCAACATAGGCAATCTGCCCTATAGGTTAAAACTTACAGACAAATTGACTTCAAAGTTGATTTTATTTGAGCGGCCATGTTGTAGTAAACACTAAATGTTTTGTTCATTATTTCTAATTGATTATTCATTAAAATTATGTTAATACAGATAATATTAGTTAATACATTTATGACGAAAGATTATTAAACACATTTTATCACGAAGTACATTCAGTTTTTATTTTAGGTTATTTTTCAGTATAGAAATATTATTAAAAAGCAATAGTAAAAATGTATATTTATAAGGCGCGTTATTTTTATGAAAGTTTGGTCATGAAATTATACGAAAAAATTTCCTGGGTTGTACAATTTGATGAATGGAAACCAAAAATACAGACTTTATTAAGTATATTAAAATCTAAATATCTATAAATATACTAACTCCTACTGTACTTGTAGTTTAGTAGCCTGAATTATAGTCTTTCTTTTTGTTCCTATCCCTGTTTGCTATTACAATGTATAAAATCAAACATATAATGTTGTCTCTCTCTGGCAAAAGTATGTCATATAAAGGGCATAATTAGGGTATATTTTGGTAATAATGTCTTTTATATTTAGAAATTTTAACATAAAATTGGTCCGTATTTCTTTTAGGTCCAATTATCTTATTGGAATAAAATTCTTGCCGACCAATTATTAACTTCCATATTACTTGAGTTTTTTTCCCCACATAAGGAAAAAGGCCAACGAATATAGGTAAACTTTCCTTATACGGAATTGGTCATGAAAAGTTTTTGACCAATTCAGAGGTCAAGTTAACGTAATTTAAACTTTAATTGTTTGTTGGGGGAGTTCTAGACCACAAGGATTGTGCAGCAATATTTAGATAACAATTTCCCAGAAAAATGGATTGAGATTAATGGACCTATTCAGTGGTCCGGAAAGTACTTAGATCTAACGCTCTTCAAGTTTTATTTATGGGGGTTTTAAAAAATAAGGTTTACAAAACACCTTCGTGAGATATTAATTATTTGAAAGAAAAATCACAAATGTTTGTAATGAGTTAAAAAACCTCAGGTGAAGATTGGATGTGTCTTGAAATGAGAGGAGGTCATATAGAGAATAGATTGTATTAGATATGTAGCATGAGGGTGTTTGACTCATTTTTTAAGTATTTAAACGACTACTTAAACCTTCCACCACTAATGTGATTTTTAGGCGATATTTCTTTTGAGACTTTTAAACGCGAAATAATACAGAAAATATTCTCTAATAAAGGTTTATTAGCAAAAAAGAGTTTTTAACAGGAAAAAAAATTGGGTATGTTTATGGAAAAAATATAATTGATGACGTCATTAGTCGTTTCTGTCAAATCTCAAACTACTTTGGATTGAAAATGGAACTTACTTCACTTCATTTAACATCACGCGTGTCAAATTTTATTTAATTTTTTGTATCGTACAAAAACACGCAACACTGATTTGATTTGTTTCCTTCGTCTTGATATTTCGGAAACTTTTTCCAATTCCGGCAAAACCGTAATTCCCCAGCACGGAAGGTCTCATCCTTATTCGCCTTTTCGCGCAACACTTTTTCAATAATACATACGAGTATAAGACCCCTGAAAAAAAAACTTGGCACCAAATAAGGACGAGTAACGAGATGACAGACGACGTCAGCGACGCGGTCTAAATAAAAACCGTCGCTGTTGTCACAAGTGACCGACCGGGTTTATTGGATGTCACCAGTCGATCCCGAGCTCCACTGCCAAGCCACCCGGAAGAGCGGGACGTCCACGAAGCTTTACCAAAAAAAGGACTCATCGCGGTATCCTGTATGTCTTCTCATAGATTTTTATATTATATTATTCACAAATTATAAGTTTATTACATGCAATGGAAAAATCTATTTAAACTTGAACTAACTTTGAAATAAATAAAGTATCATTACCAAAACTATAAAGATATGCATTTGTAGTATTATTTACTACAAATTATATTGAAGGAGTGTGTGCATGTGGTAGTGTGCAAATTGTTAAAAAAACGTGCCAGAACTTAGCCGAACAGTCCAAATATTGCAGTGGACTCCCAAACAGCAAGATGAGAAGTAGGTTTTCTATTATTGTCTTTATACAGAGTGTTATAGAATCATGTTTAAAAAATAAGAAAAATAGTCTATATAAACTTGGGTCCGGAAATAACTATTTTTCGAATTACAGGTTGCTCAAAATTTTCTGTCTCAATGCTAGAGTCTTTATTTCTCAAAACTCGATTGAGATAGTGAGATGAGATTTGGTTCACAACGTTGTATAGTGAGGGGCTACTTTTACATGTATAAATTTCTGCTGATGATGCTAGCATCATTGGCGTTCGGTGCCCTTAAATACTCATTTTTAGCAAAAAAAAAATTGTACGCCTCTGATTTATGGGCAAATTGGTATCGCTCTCTTAAAGCCAAGTTATTTCTGCTTAAAATGTGTCTCTTGGACTTTTTCCTCCCGACGCACCTTTTTTGAGATAAAAATTATTTTCTTAATTATTACGATATAGACCAATTTTGGAATACTTATTAATAAAAAAAACAATAATGTAGGTGGCATGTGTCATAAATTCCATGACAGACTTAAACAAAAAGACACGAACTGTCGAGTGCTTTGTAAGTGTTTAAGTTAGTTTTTAAACATTTTGTTACAAAATAAGTAAATATGCTGAATTATTCCTTTGAAGATTTGGCTGACATACATTTAATGCATGGAACAGCAAACGGAAATTTGAATGAAGCAATATGCCTCTATGAAGACACATAAGTCGTGACCACTGCGCTTGATTTGAGTGGCAATGGGGAGGAAAATGGTGAACCTCTACATTTTGACTATTTTTATAAGACTTTGTCGATATTTAAGGTATATATCGTTTTAAAAGGCAACACATTAATATAGTTGTGGCAAGAATACAGACGACTTACGTACGTCACAGCTAAAGTTACGCAATTGTTTTTATTGTCAACATAATTTTCAATACTTCGTGGCGTTAAAAATAATCATTTTTTAGAGCAATATACACTGCAAACATTCTGTGTAGTATATAGTTTTATTATTTTCAGTTGCAGTTTCAATATTTTGATGAAATTATAATAAACTATTAATTTGCTTGTATGACGTAAGTCGTCTGAATTCGATATGGTGCGCAGTTTTCGGTGGTTTTCAGAGTTGTCTTGTGATGTTGGGTATATACACTTTTTAAACTTAAACATCACATAGCCATGATTTACACTTCAAATTCAATAATAATAATCACCAGGAGGTATAGAGTAGGTATTTAAAAAAGGGATTTGCACTCACATTTATTCTGTAATTTGAAGGAATCGCACCAAAAGCCGCCATATTCGGCGGAACCGTACGGAGGCTCCTGGGAATAAATTTACTTTCGGAACGCACATTTAAAATCAAATTTTTGACAGAATAAATTAGGCGCGAGTTACATTAGGCCGCGCGGGGCCCCGTCGAAAAATTTACAATGTAAATTTAATTTAAAAAATAGCTCACAATAATTTTGCGCTTGTATTTCCCGTACCTAAAAGGCGATATTTCAGTGTAGCTCCTGAAGTGTGTTTTATCAAATTATTAAATTTAAGCCCCTATTTTTCATCGGGAATGAGAAATGGATATGCAGATCCCAGCCGGTTATATTTATATGCGTGTCCCTGCTCGAAATGTCCATATTTAAAGTGAAATTTTAAAGCTCGTAAATTCCGCCGAATATGTTCCCGGCGAGAGGCTTTGCATTCGATGTTCGAATAAGTGATACGCTTTATCCGAAATCGAACAAGAATAATGTGCGTTTTAGCGGATCTATATTTAGTTTCGTTGCGCTGAAAACACCGAATACATCATTCCATTCTCTACGACAGGAACTCAAAAATAGATATTGTATATATCATCACGTACTGCGGATACAACGAATGTTTAATTACACTGAGAAAAATCTGCCAAGTAAACTATGTTGCTAAAAAAATCATTGTGCGCTGAAAGTGGAAGTTGACCGATTGGCTTTTACAGTCATTTTAGTTATAGTATCTGTTCTACTTTAAGTAACAACCATAACAAATTTAGTTTTTGCTAAATCAGATATGACCCTGTTATATCTGTAACTAATACGTAAAGAATACGTTAAGTTCAAGTGAAAACATACTTTCAGAACGTTATTCAGAACTAATCTAAAAAAAAATCTGAGTGTACAAGGGACTCTAACAAATACAATTTTGTAAAGCAAAAATCAAAAAAGGCAGTTCGAAAATGATTTAAAAATACACATTGCACAGCACTGAAAACTGGTCCACTGTAAAACAACGGTCCACGTTATAACAACGATTTTATACAGTAAATTTAACTGATTTTGCCGATATTGTTATTAATTATTTTTTAGATTTAATTTGTGGTTTTAATTAAATTTAATTAAGGCAGTTTGAAATCGATTTAAAAATACACGTCTGCACGACACTGGAAACTGAACCACTGTAAAACTTGATCTTGCGCAGGGCAATGCATGCAGTCGACGAACGGATAAAAAATTAAAAGAAATAAATAACATTTTATACAGCAAGTTCAACTGATTTTGCCGCTATTGTTAATTATTAATAGTATTAATTTGTGGTTTTAATTATTAACATATTTTGACATATCTGATGTTAGAACAAAATTTTGGATCCGTCTTACTCAGTTTCTACAAACTAAAACATATGATTCTGCTTCTTGTCCGTTTTGAAGTCGTAAGTTATTGGCGGCAACTATGGCACGTTTCCGTTAATTCTCAATAGTATGTATTCACTTCGATGTGATACTCTTCACTTTTTAAATATCCCCACAAAAAGAAATCGAAATGATTTAAAGTCAGCAGTTCGTGGCAGCCATGATACCGGTCCTCCTCGTCCAATCCCTTGGTGTTAATGCTTGGACATGTACATGGTGCGGATATACTTGAGCCTCGTATATGATACGTACTGCTGCAATAGTCTGTGGAAGTCCTGGACATCCATCTCTTCCATGATTCGGTTTCAAATGTCCCTCGCGTTGCACTACACTTACACTGTTTTTCTTCTATAATTGTAGAAAAGCACAGTTATATTAAAAAATATAAAAAATTTATTATCACAAATATTGTAACACTTGGTATATAGGTATGTTTGTTTCAATCGACTCAAAATTACGTATTCTATCACCACCTAAAATTATTGTAACGACTTGCAAGACACCCTGTATAATGCAAACATTTAGTGTAATATATAGTTTTGTTACTCTCAGGTGCAGTTTCTTAAATATTTTGATGATAATATAATAAATTCATTTGTGTGCAATATGGTTTAATACATTTGTAATTTCTTCTATGACAGAATGCACAAATTTATAGTAGCTGTTTCAGTATTCTTTCTTTCAGTGTATAATATAAATAAAACACAAACTTATGAATTACTAACAAAATGTAGACACGACTCATATCTGCAGTTTTTAATTATACTCTTCGTTTCCAATTACTGTCCCACTTCCAGTTTTTACCCCATTCCCGAGCTTCATACGCTTTGACGAGAACAACACGTGACAGCGCCGAGAATTGTATGACACGACCAAAACAAATCCTGAAGGATCCGGATTCCCATAACCGCCACATACAATAATACAGAGAATGCACTGCGCAAAACGCAAACAAAAAATGTTTTCAATGCAGCGACAGCTGTCTGGCAGAATCAGACGACTCGATTCAATCTGAATAATCGCATTAGGATGTAATGAAGCTTTCAGCTAATAAAAACGTGATGGTGACGGTTGAGTGGAAAAATTCATTCCAACTTATAGAAATTTCAGTGAGTGATCTTTATTTTAAGAATAATGCGGGATAGCATTAACGTAAAATAGAGCTTTCTATAATAGTTATTTATAGTACAAGTGGGATATAGGCATTATTATACATGAGTGAGACATTTGCACGTGTAATTTCACGAATGTGATAAAAAATGCCGATATCCCACGCGTACTGTATAAAATTGTATCTAAAAGTGCAAAAAAAAATCTATAACTACCTTAAATTGATCAGATCCAGTTTGTAAGTTTTGATTCAAAATCAAGAAGCAAATGCATTGTTATGGTAATCTGCCAAACTTGTTGGTGTTGATTGAAATAATGATTCAGAAACAGAAAACTTGCCTCTTGAAATTGAAAAAGCTGCTGCAACTACAGTAACTTCACTTTTACTAGATAAATCGAAAACCAAGTACGAACAATTTTAGAAACGATTCACTGATTGGTCTGTATCTACGAATATAAAATATGAAGCAAAAAACAAGGTATTATTAGCATTTATAAAAGAATTATCCAAGAAATCAACAAATTATCTAGTCTTTGAAGGTTCTATTCTATGCTGCGGTCTACAATCTGTATATGCGGCAAAATCTTGATATCCGTAAATTCAACAATTTAATTGCTTTTCTGAAAAAGCAATCAGTGGGATACAAACCAAAAAAGTCAAGAATATTAACGAAAGAGGAATGAACTTGGAGGTGTATGCAGAGTGGACGAGTTAACTAATTTACTGTTAGAAAACGTAAAAAATAAGGAAGCATTTTTCATATCTTCATACCGAATACGAAAACGCTGAAGGCTATATTGATACGTCTCTTGAAAACAAGAAAGAAATCGCCACAAAAGTTCTTGGAGGAGAGATTGCCGTAATTGAAGCTACTTCAAGTGCTTACAAAGAAAATTTAAGCATACCAGCTGTATTTATCAGATATTAATGAATCTTACGAATTGCCAAGTTGTGTTGTTAATATTTGTAACAAGTAATTCAATTTCAAAATTATCTATTATTTGTCAAATTGATAAACCCGTTGGTTCTTAATAAAAATAACCATTAAGCAATGATCTCTTTTTTTAATATTTCACTAGTGGGGTAATATGCATTACATTACTCCATTGAAGGTGTAATGACTTTCATTATTCAACTGAAACAGTGCCAAATAAATGTTGTAATAACGCTCTTACAAAGCAGTTGTAGATAAAGACACATAATCGTTAATTTAATAAAGATTCAATGAATAGTGACAATTTTGGAATAACACCTAATTAATTTCAAAGTAATGGAGTATGGCGAATAAAAAGCATAAAGTAAGTTGACAGATATTTTTAAATCCATTTTCTCTGAAAAACAACTGACTTTTATTATGAAATCAGCATTTTTCGAGGGTATACTTTACAACTCCTACATGATATTCCAATAATGTATCATTATTAATTATAAGTTTAATGGTAATAATTAATCCTATTATTTCCAGTGTACATTTAGAAATGAACTCTAGTTTTGACGGATTCTGCAGAACTTTCGAGTTCGATTACTTTCCAGATCTCATGATCTAGACCATCTTCTTATTTTCTTAGGTCAGCGATTGATTAGGAGTGGTACGTCGTCTGCATATGAATGATGTTATGCCAGGCGCAGATTTTATCGAGGAACTCCTCTGATGCCCGTTTCGGATCGATTCGCTGGGGCAGAAAGGACCATTTCAGGTCGTTGAATAGCCCGTTTGGTGATTTTATGGAAGACAGGGAAACCTTACGTTTTACCTATCTTATTCATCGCCGGTTATTTTATTCGCATCCCCTCGTTTCGTCAAGCGACAGGAATTTATTTTTTAACGTTTTTTTTTTCTGTTAAACGAAATTAGAAAAACTCAATAGCTACAAAAAAAATCTTTTATGTACCTAAAACATTTTTTTTATATTCGGCTGATTAAATTTTCACAATTTGGGTTCAATATAACACAATAGTTTTTTAAGTTATGTCTACATCAAGTGAAAATTCATTCTATTAATATGAGTGTCAAAAGAATAAACAAACTGACGCAAATAATAGCAACCATCATTTTTATTCAGACTTTGGTTGAATTGATATTTTTTAAAACGCTTGTAACTTTTAAACAAAAACGAATGGGACTTACATGTTTATATAAGAAAAAAGTTTGACATTAATCCATACAGCTACCATTTGCCAAAGTTTCTCATAGAACATCTTGTAGAGTAGATTTTAGTTCATTTTTTTTTACTGTGTAATAGATAATTTTAGTCTCGTCTCGATATAAGTTTCTAAGACAATTAAGTATGCGTTATAAACTTCCAATTTTCGCTATAAACCAGTTACGTACTCCTACAAACTACATTTTAAGCATTGAAAAGTAAATAGATAATCCGATACACGCCACCCTATCTCCAAAATGCAGGCATATAAAATGGCCCGATTATACGGCGTTCCCTAATTATTTCCTCATACGGGAAATACCTTGGAGTACATTTTTCGTACTAAAAAGCTTTGCAGTTAAAGCAGAAAAGCTCTCCGAGCTGCACTATCGCGAGAACTCACACTAGGAAAATATCAACGAGGATTTATCGTAGATGTGTTAGGTATATATTGTCGCATCAAACTGCTTAGCAAAAACTTGTACATTCTTTAAAATATAGGTTAGGTCGTCTTCCAGGAGAACATTTTCTATTTAAGATATCTGCTTATACAGGGTGTCCGGAATATAAATGCCGTAATTTTAAAAGCAAATATCTGACCAAAAGTAATAAAAAACTCTTCTGAAAAAAATGTCTAAAACGAATAGTTTGTCTACAAATACATTTCGAAAATAAAAATACAACTGCCATAATATGCAAAACTATGTCACGGAATTACAAACTAAGGTACCATTAAGGTTAAGTAAAAGCGCCTGTAATATAATTTGTTCGTAATTTGATTTTCGGATCAGTATTAATGAAGTAAACAATTGAAGTTTCCAAGAAACTCGTTAAAACTTATAACGTTCGACAACATTACAGTTTCAGACTTCTGCTGATAACCTAAAATTGATATTAGTCATAGTGGTGCTTATAGCTGGTGCGTTTCATTTTTCTCTAGTTTTTCGTTGATGTTTGTGATTGTGCATAAACAAAAATGGATGAATTTATAGTCACCAATACCGGCTGCATAACTGTTAATTTACGACGAATCTAAGCAAAACTCTCTGGCTACGAGACGTTTGTACGGTAAACGCTTCTTACAAGGATCAGAAGTAATTTTAAACACTAGTAACTATTAGTACGATTAGTGGTCGCACGGTTTAAGGCGTCAGTACTTGAATCGAGGTGACTAGATCGCTGTGGGTTAGAACCCCGCTGCGGGTAGACCGTATATAAGCTATATTCGTGGAGAGGATTGGCACCCTCTCAACGGGTATGGTAGGGTGGAAGAATGTTGGCTTGGGTCAATGTGAGAGATTGATACCGGTTGATGTTTGACTACCTCCCCTAATTAATGAGGTTTTCCAGGTTTCCCTCTTTCCTGCACTGAATGGTGGTTAGGGTCTACCAACGTAAGTCGTTCCTGGGCACAAATGCGGCCTGCTTAATAATAATATGCCGCCTCCTCTCCCGCACAAGTCTTCGATTTGTGAGCTAATCCTCGTGAGTAGAATGAGATATTATTATTATTATTATGTGTTGTGAAAAGAGCTCTAAGGAAAACATTCACAGTAAGTATCTATGTTTAGGTGTACCTATTTCAAATTATTATATTATATATAACAATCCTAAGATAGCATGTGAGCGACGTTGTCACATATTCAAAACTTGTTTTCTGTCACAATTTTGTTACTGTTGCTCAGAGAAAAAAAAATTGTTAAGTCCAATATCATACAACTTATCATATGCCAAATTAAGGCACTCATATTCCGGTCACCCTGTATACTATATGCATCTTATTTCATATTAAGTTACATAGAGAACCATCAGCCAAGTCCTTAAACAAAGACCTACTTTTTTATGTTTGACGTCACAAGTTGATTTATAAAATTGTTTTATATATTTAATATACCTTTTGTTCAGGTAAAGGTAGAAAACTATGCGCAACGAACTTTTATGAGTTTGAGTAAACACGACTGCAATAGAAAGAAACGGTTGCAGCCATAATAACAAACGCATATAACTGCCGTAAAATGGCACAAATAAATCACGCACAGCGTAATACGATACAACAAATTAAATATTCAAAAATAAATTGGACGACCCCACACCACAAATCGATATCCAATCTGGCAATTATGAAAAATTTACGAGCCAATATGAAATTTTATTTTTATACGTCTACTTAATACATCTGATAAATTCAACAATCAACGTCGACGGTTTAGGGCCGTGTTTTGGGGGCGTGATGGAGGGTTTTATGGCTTTATTACTTGCGCATATGCCATTTTATTTAAAATTTCGATGGTGCTTTGGAAGCCGTAGTATGTATTTATTTGTACGTGACTGAATGAAGACTGATTTGCAGTTAATTAATACACTGAATGGCAACAGAGAAAAGTTCATAATATTAGCTTAGTTTTAAAAGGTATGTAGCTCCACCATTGATTATCAAAACATCGAGCCATTATAAAATGAAGTCTAATTCATTATAACCAGCGCATTCGCCATTCTATAGAATATATTCGAGTCCCTGAATTTTTTTATACAAATAAATTATTATACACACAATTATTACTCTGCAAACTATCCACATTGAAAAGATTGATCATCCATCACTTTGGAAAACAGCTATACGATTATTACATTTCTTTTGTAACTAATATTTAGTATGTGGATGAACGAGAAGACTACGTTGTTAAATATTGACAATACTATCACTGCTGCTATCAATATATTCAGTTATTAATGGAGCAGTAATGGTTTCTCGAGTTAGCTGTTTGATTAATATATAAAAGTTGTACAGTACATTAGCTCAATGTGTGTAATGTAGATACGATAGCGGTATTTCTAATGCTTAATAATACAAGAGCCACTCACGTCAATAATATGGGACAGTAGGTCTCCTAAGTATACATAAAAGGTAAATTAAACGCGTAGGAATTTACCAGTTTTATTTATTTTAGACGAACATTTTCACTAGTCAATGTCTAATGTGTACCAAGGGGATAAATCAAGTGTATACTGGGTGTGACGTTTATAGTGGATAAATGTTTATGAGCATGTCGTTTACTAAGAATGTTTGTGATCAAAAATCTTATATGAAGTAGTTCAATATTTACATTTTCTAAAAAAAGTAGTCTGGATAGCGTGATTACGACTTCAAATTATACATTGTACTTCAGATCTTATCTAAAAAAATTTGGGAATAAATGCGTCATGAAAATTTCAACCAATATTGAAAAAAAAAATTTTGTAAAATCTTTATAGTTTCCGAGTTAAAAATTATTGAATTTGTAGTATTTTCAACCTTTACATGGCTGAGTTTCTGTACTTTTTATAGGTATTAAACGTTTTTGTGATGTGAGTCTTTACATTAGTTTTTCAAGTATCAAAAACGTAGACAGCAACTCGAGTCGATGGATATCGTTTTATTTCCCCTGAACATGTGCCAAATACCGCGTGTGCAATGAGTACAAGTGTAATGCCACGTGAGGAAAATTTGAAACCGAATCGTGGAAGAGTCCAGGACGTTCACGGCATATTGCAGTAGTGATGTGGCATAATATACACGAGGCTCAATTATATCCGTATACCATGTACGTACGTACTAACGTGTGCAAGCATTAATACCAAGGTATTGGACGACGAAGACCGGTACCATGGCCGCTACGATCCCCTGACTTCATTTGGACTTCTTTTTGTGGGGATATTTAAAAAAAGAAGTGTATGCTACCGAAGTGGATACATACCATTGATGATTCACGCACACATTTCATACTTGCTGCCAATAACTTACGAGTTCAAAACGGACAAGAAGCAGAAACATTTGTGTTAGTTTGTAGAAACTGGGTAAGACGGGTAAAGTATGTAAAACTATTTTATTAATTAAAACCACAAATTAATTCTATCAATAACAATAACGGCAAAAGCAGTTGAATTTATTGTATAAAATAGGCGTTATAACATGTTATTTATTTGTTTGCTTGGGAATTTCTTTGCATTTTTTTGTCCGGTCGCGGATTGCATACTTTGCCGCCTTATCAGATTTTACGGTGGACCAGTTTCTAGTCCCGTACAGAAGTGTATTTTTAAATCAATTTCGAACTGCCCTTTTTGATTATTTATTTACAAAATTGTACTTGTAAGAGTCTCCTGTACATTAAATTTTTATAATTTTTTTTAGATAAGTTCGGAATCGCCCTGGATATAGTCTTTGCTGATAGCCTATTAGTTTAAATTTTTATACAGACTACTTACATATTACATTGCATTGCGTCACTCTATACACAACGAAATTCAAGCGAATCAATGGTTTTTAACAAATAAACTGAAACTTAATCAAAATAAAACGCAGAGATTAGTTATCTCTTCTAACAGTTCCTTAACACGAGGTGCAAGTGTAAAAATTTTGGGTATATACCTTGATAACAGATTAAACTGGGCGTCTCATGTTGACCATTTAAACTCTAGGTTAGCAAGTTCTCTCTTCCTGCTTAGAAGGTTAAGAAAATTTATAGAACTTAGTAGGTACTCTGAGATTGCCTTACTTCTCACTTTTTCATTCCCATATTACGTACGCTATTCAAGCTGATATTCACCAATATAATATTCGTAAAGCTAACTCTCTTAGAACACCTCGTTATAATTTAACTCTGAGTTCAAAAAATTCCCTTAATTTTAATTTGTTCAATGACTTACCTTACGAGCTTAGACTTAAATTCGGTGATGTTTAAAAATGTGATTAAAAAAATTCTTCTCAAATATTGCTTCTACTCTATAGAAGAGTTTCTGGAAGTGCCACTTATTTAAGTTGCTAAGTGTGTCGACATGTACATACAAATTCACCTATATATATTACCTTGACATTTATTTAGTCGTAAGCATTGTGTTACTACGCATTGACATTTTCTTTTATTTTTTTATTATTTAATTATTTGCCACATTTTCTTTGTGCTGTATGCGTATATTTACACTTATATTATGTTTCTTATTATTTTTATTATTTTTATATCATATCAAGTTTAAAGGTCTGTAACTGAGATAGAGATGCATTTTGATATTTAGATAAATTAGGTTCAGGTAATAATAGATACTCTCACGTCACTGTACGTCTCACCCTGTGTATAGATATAAAATTGGAATGAGCGAAAACACGACGTCTTGAGAGAGAGGTAAAGAGTCTGGGTAATGCGGACTAGGTAGATATATTTGGCCAATTATTTATGTTTCTGATATGTCTGGAACGACGTATGAAGATCACATAACAGAAAAACAAGCAATTTTCGTTCATACGCCAACGCAGGGTAAAAGATACCTATATATAAGTATATTTTGCTGATTTCATTCGATGTACACGCCCGGCTTCTGCAGCGCAAGGTTTCTCCTCGGATAAAAATTTCCAGGTCATCTGTCTGTTACCTACGGAGATAGACAGCGACATCCAATAACGTGGGGACGACCAGCGTTGCACTAGCGATGTGCCAATCTCCCTAAAATCCCGGCCAGGGTTTCACTCGTGCCGATGATTTGAACGAACGCATTCATTTTATACTCGCGTTTGCAGAGTTTAGAAAAACGAATTACGTTCGATTTACGATTGCCGTTTTAATGGAATCACCAGCCAGTATATTTTCACGGTAACGTTCCTTAAATTACGGAAACGAAAGAGTCGGTAAACATACAACATCGGGTTTTAGTTTATCAGTAACGCCCACAGGCGGTATGACATAATTGTTATTTTCTCTAATGACGTTATCGATTTAGTCTATCTAAATACAACAACTATAAAACGTAATAATCTATCGCGCGAACATCTATTAATATATTATCAGCAATGTCAAATATATATTAATCACAAAGGCCATTAATAATAATTAGTGCCAATCGCATTATAATTTCAATAATTACATTTCATTAGCGAGGCGGTGTCGAACATGGTGTCAGATCTTAGTTGACATAAATATAATACACTCACCGGCAAAAAAAACGGCCACTAAAAACTAACCCCAATTTTAAAGTTGGCTCCCTCGCGAACCACTCATTTTTTAAATTGTATATTGATTTCTCGGGAACGGATGCCATGTCGGAAATTTTTATTCGGAATTTAACGGGGGCAACAAAAAGACGAAGTTTTTTCCCGAAATTTGTAACACTCTGTGGGGCGTAGCAGCTACAGTCGCTGTTGCTAACTGGAGTCACACTGTAGCCTCATCTTTTGTGAACATTTTGTTTTTTTCATCACGACAGTATCTCTGTTTTTATTGGAGATACACTGTTTTAAAACGAACGCCTCGGAAAAAATAGAAAACAAGTCTAATAAACATCAAAACGTAGATTTAACCAAACGCTTCGACTGAGATGGCTTAGATCTATAGATAAAACTTACATCTGTCAACAATATCTACTACCATGATGTCGTTTTTTTTGCAGCATTTGTAATTGCAGAAACAACAAAAATTAACATTCTTATTAGTAATAATACTTGATAGACAGGTAGGCAACAGTTAGTCCAGTTAGCTTCACTATTTTGCATTCGTCTTTCATTATTTCGTTACAAACTGGCAAAACTACATTTTCATTCATTATAACCACTCACTACCTATATTACACACTTCCTGTAGGTACAGCTAGATACAATACCTATTTATTATAACAAAATCGAACGAAAGGAATAGATAATAGAAAACTTTTAATGTACCCGCGGTTGTACCATAACCTAGAACACAAATTTCTTTATTTAATAACTATAAAACGTTTAAAAATTAAAAAAGGCACTAAAAACTAAAGAAGAGCACAAAACTACAACGTAAACCTATGGTAAACACAGGAATTAAATTATGACTTGACTGGAAATTTTATGGTCGTGTTGCTAGTTGCCTACGCTATAGGTAGCATTAAATAAGGATTTCATATAATTTCGGAAAAAAATTATTTTCGCTTTATAAATGAGTTGGGCATTTTTTTGAAGGGTGATTCCGTTAATTCTTAATTTTCTCTATCTCCTCTTAATATATTTGTACTTAGTTAACCCTGCATAAATTTTGCCATAATGAAATGTCAAACTGTTAAATATTAAGTAAAAATGTACTTAATAATTTTTGCTCAGTGAATTCGCTCACTACCTTTAATATATTCACTTATACTCAGTGAATTGAATTTATTATTTTTCATCCCCTTTTTATAGGAATAATAAATCTAGAAAACACCATTGTATTTGCATTCCAATACATATTAAAATCAATAAATACAAAAAAATGAGACGCAACTGAGGTCCCAGATTTCTCGTGTATTTACTTTCAAATTACAATTTACCGGCGTACTAAAAAAAAAATTCACCAATGAAGTGATTTACAAATGATGGCACGATAAATATTCCCGAAGGAGTTCCGGGCGCAATCAGCAAACATTTCGGTTTGCCGGCGAGGCGCTTTCTATGAATTTAAAACCAAACAAATTCGCGCAAAATTCACCGCCGACTAATTTTATTGCTTGGACAAACTCCGTGAGAAAATCAAAGCTCGACGCTAGACGGCGCGACGTCCGTGCACGTCGAGAGAACTGTTTGTTTACCCTGGCAAAAATATAGTCTTCCGAAATCAATTGACAGACTATACTATAATAGTTATTAATGATACTTGTTCGATATGAACATTAACTAACGAAGTTCATACCAAACGTGTACCGTTCAAAATATAATCTACGACGGTCCAAATAGATTTTATTTGCAGATTCGATTTATCTTAAAATATCAGAAACGTTTTCATAAATTGAAATCAAAATTATTAGGTGCTCTTATTTGACGATGTCATGGTATATAACCACAGTTATTGATTGTTTTAAATTTGACTTTGACAACTTCATTATTGGCGTCCAATTTACACATATAATAAATGATGATATATCGAGTCTACTCCGAGAACAATAAGGTCATGTCACAGAATCTCCGCCACGACTAGATATGTGCATATTACCTAATTCAGTTACAATATAACAACCAGGAAAAACCATTATGCATCGTGAATATTTCTTATTCATAAAATCGCATTTTAAATTTGTAGGTGTAACTGACTTCAGAAAGACACCGGAAATGTAAAGAAAATAAATGAGACAGTTAATAAAATTGTAATTTTTAGAAAAAATTTAAAATTACGTAAATAATTCGACCATCACAAATTTATTTAGCAAAATTTGGACATTCTGCTGAACCATTCTCTCAGTGTAGCGTCGTTACGAATAACAGAACTCTATTTATATGCCCCCCGCATAGTTCCTGCTCGACATCTCGCCACCCCTCCCTCTCGATTCTCAAATCGCTGCGACGGAATTTTAAATTGGGAATCAGAAAGGGCATAATTGAAATTTTCCTGAGGGCTAATGAGGCCGCGAGGGCGGGCGGGGCGCGGCTCGAGGTAATTGAGTTTTCCAGAAAAATGATTGGAAATATCCTTTGTTGATGGCGACGGACTGACGTCCGATATTGGATTCCACGGGACCTGTCTGATGTGCGGTAGAATCGTAAGAGATAAATTAGAAAAATAAAATCTGCCGGCAAAAAAAACGGTGATAATTCAAAGGCGGCGCTGATGAATACGAGATAATAAAAAATTGTCGTCGTTTCAAGTGAACAGGTTATAATTATGAACCGCTCTGCGAGACGAGCCATAGGGCGTGTGATCGTTATTCACGGTCGATATAAAACAAACAATAATTTTCCGTGCTATTCACAGCTGTACACAGGTCACAATAATCCTTACATACAAATGAATAATAATTTCAGCCTTCAGTCGACTTTTGGCTTGAAAATCAGCATACACAATGACATCCTGGTGAAGTGGTATTTCAAGAAGCATGAACAACTGTACTTCTAGTCTTTCAGAATTAAAGTATGTATTTGTATGTAATATATGTATTTGCAAAAGTAACTTGACCGGGCAGAATTCATCTTATCAAAAAAAAATCGAATGTGCAAGGGCCTCTTACAAATATTATTTTGTAAAAAAAAATCAAAAAGTTGGAAAATGATTTAAAAATACACTTTTGCTATGTAAAACCTGACTTTGCGCAAAGCAAAGCATGCAATCGACGACCGGCGCGGTAGCAGAGTGTAATAAAATATGAACTAACAAAAAAAATTTCGCTAGGTAACAGATAAATAAAATTTTGTGCTATTGTTATTAATAATTAATAAAATTAGCTTGTGGTTTTAATTAATAAAATAAGTCGACAAGCAGCTGCATTTGGCACATTTCTACCGGAAAATCATTCTTCGTACAGACGAGGAGCCTTTTCTCTTATTTCACCATAAATTAAAACGATATCCATCAACTCCGAGTTGCTATACACGTAAGTTACAACTTCAATAATTTTTTTCGTGGAAACTATAAGACTTTACAATTTTTTTTACGATATTGACTACAAATCACAAACTAGGCATTTCCTTAAGATTTCATTTTTGTGTTGTGTTTGTGGAACTAATATTGACAATGCCATGGCTAAAGGCGGTTTTTATTAACATTTTAAAATTATTAAATATTACAAACAACGATCATAAAGATGATCGATCGCATGTCGACTGTGTGCAAATTTCACTTTCTTGACCAACAATTTCTTTCAATACTATATTTAGAGAAACGACCTTCTACAAATAGGTATGCAATTTTGAGGATGATATATGATTACTAGCAACTTCAGTGAAGAATAAATGTATAAAATTCAGCTCCTAAAACCACCTCGGAGGAAATAAGACATCAAACTACGATGCACCTTTCCGTAATGACGACAAAAAATACCTTCTCACGGGTAATAACTCATGAAACTACAAGGGGGGTCGCAGCAGATATTACAGAAACATGACAGCCATTCAGGTAATGAACTCTCTCGTACTCCTCTCACAATGGCGGCGGGGGCGGCGGCGAAGGCGGGAGACGCCAGCCGTCGTGGAAACTTTTATATATTAACCTCGCACAAAAAAAAACATTCCTACGGACCAGGAAAAATTCTGAAGTACACATTCGCTAGATGAAAGATCCGATATTGTTCTAGAATAGTAGATATGTTTGTTATGCAAGTCTTAACAACAAATATACAGGGTGATTCAGTTTTTATTGAACAAACTTCGGGAGTAAGTAGAACTTTGAAAAATAATGGTAGTTTATTATATAATAGTTATAATGTTGGGGCTTTATAAGGAAGATACAGGGTGTTAAAGTTTGAAGAAAAAATCTGATATTGTGGTATAATTATTAAAGTAATTGAGATATTTAAACCATACTTGGTACACAATGTAGGTAGTTAAGGAGTCACCAAATGTGAAAATATCAAGCACTTTGAACAACCAGTGTCGGAACTATGGGCAGTTCGTATCTTTAATTTAAATTAAATTTAAAGTTTATGATATTTTTAAATGTGTATTTTAATTTATAACAAAAACCCTATCTTACATTTTTTTCGTATCTGTTACAGTCAGACAGTAAATTTGACTTTTTTTTAGATACTGTTCCTGTCGGTAAATGACTTAATCATTATTAATAATGTTGCTTGATGGTAAATGATACTCGAAACGAGAAAATGTGTACATGATTAAATTACGATTTCTATTAGTTATAAAACTGCGCTAGAGCTAAAGGAAAATTAATGATTTTCATATAAGTAGTTACAAAAAACTAAAAATTTTCGCAATACAGACATTTAATAAGTACAATTTAACTAAAATAAAATACTACAAATTGCATTAAGTATCAGTACCTACAAGTTAAAGTAATTCCTCAAAATGCCATCCTTAAGCGTCAATACAAGAGTGCCAGCTGTCGATAAACTGCAATAAGATTTAATAGCCATGCATTCGGAAAAACAAAAGAAGTTATTTACCGACAGGAACACTTTTTTTTCCAAAATTAAAGATACGAAGTGATCATATCTCCGCCACTGTTTGTTCAAAGTATGGCTTAAATATCTACATTACTTTAGTAATTATGCCAAAAAAAATTTTTTCAAACTTTAACACCCTATATCTTCATTATAAAGCCCCAAAATTATAAATATCAGGTATATAATAAACTGCCATTATTTTTCAAAGTTCTACTTACCCTCGAAGTTTATTCATTAAAAACTGAATCACCCTTGATATTAAAAATTATTTACAATTGGTACGAATGTCCTTCAGCAAACACTCTCATGGTAATTTTATATTCGCTTATTTAAAAATTTTCCTGTTACGGTTCGAATGTTTTCGTTCTTTTTTTGCAACATATTTACTTGAAATAAATATTTTTTCAATGTATTTTTTCGAGTGATAGTTTCGAAATTTTTCCGCTTTGATTTTGTTCTGGACTGCATCTAGGTACAATAACTATTCTCTTCGTTATCTTGCTCTCTGTGATGACTTCAAAGAGGACCAACCATTCAAAGCTCCTCAATTGCGATGGAATCAAAATACGATTGCGTACACAACTTGAACTTCCGCCTTTGCTTTCTTCTACAAAAGTGACTAATTTACCATTTTTCAAGTTGCGGTGGCTCGGTAGCGCACATTTACATTCCACGAGAAATACGCTGCGCTTTCTTTCTGTTTTCCAGCAAGGAAATTTCATTTAACAATTACAGCGGTAATTGCCAGCGGTTCGTACTTTCTATGAATGCAAATTGCAATAAAGTTATGATATTTTCTAAATAGATCATTATATTAATGAGAAGCCTAGCGCATATACGTTTTACATTTCTACAAGTTGCCTAAAAAAAAAACAAAGCAAAATGTCTTTAATCCAAAGCAAATTTCAAAAGGGTCAAACTTTGGAGAGAGTCGGTCTTTTGTTTCAATTACATCTTCCGTTTGATTTTCTTTTCCAACTTACTTGACTAGTGCTTGGCACACTTATTTAATTTCGGAATGTAAAACGTTAAATTTGAACATGGGGACTGACGAGGCGGTAAAGAAGAAACTTGGAAAGATAAATAAGCTTAATATTAAGTATCGCCTTGTATATTTCGACATGCTTCGGTGAACGTTCGGAATGAGTCTTCCGTCGTGCTATAAATTCAACCAAAGCTCTGTTTCTGACTGTCAATTTACCGGAAAATATAAATCATCCGTCGCAATCCATGTACGGCTTCTGTCTTCTATTTCTGGAAGGCCGTACATGGTAAGTAATTCCCTAAACAAATCTAATTTGAAGGAGGAAGAGGGAGCGTAAGTAGGAATAATGAACTTCAGACGCGAATCAGTATAAGCGACTGGTTTGGCAAATTTATAGCCGGTGTTTTTTGGAGCTTCGCGGATTCTTGGATATTGCTTAAAATAATTATTAATTCAGGTATTTTTTTCCTTTATTGGGAGTAGTTTAGAAGCACTTTAAATTACATGCGCAATATGAGAAAATGAGAAAATTTTGATATACCTACTAAGAAAAAAATACAAAATGTGAAAACAAATTGTACAATTTACTTTGTAATAGTGAATGTTTGTGCACATATGCTTTTAAATATACCTATAAGTACTGTTATTCTTAATAAACTTACTTGATGATATAATTCTAGAAAATACTAGTTGAATTAAATCTTTAAAGAAATAACTTTTCATTTATACCAAAGCATGTCCCTAATTTCCAGAAAATTCTCGTCATTGTTTTAATACATGGTCATACAAAGGACTGGAAAACAATACTTTTAGTAGCCATTACCATTCTTACCAATTAAAATATATCGTTGATCTTAATATCACTGTCACTGATTTAACAGTGCTAGCATGCATATAAAGAGCCTTATGAACTTCCTCTCATTTCCCTAACTACGTGTAGTTTTGATTGCTAATATTTTTTGACAGAAGCTTTCAAATTTTCAATCAGTTGAATACGAAGGTTGAGTTTGATTTATTTTTCACTTCTCTTCGACGCAAACTACCCAAAATGAGTGAGGAGTCTTTCAATGATGTTCCAACAAAGATATTGGAGGCCGCTAATTAATGTTTGGATAACAAAAAGAAAATAGCCCATAGCATTCTCAAAGCATCAAATCTCTCATCAGACCTTCAAGGGAACCGTGCTGAAGCATGCAGTACATCAACAGTAACAGTATGTTCCACGGCTGAAGAACATCCTAAAACCGCTATTGCCTCAGCACTGAATTTACAAAATGCCACAAATTGTACATTTAACTTTAATTTTTTTTTTTGGATAACACATTCTATTAGTTTAAATAACTACTTAATAATTACTTGGTAATGAACAATATTGTACATAACACGTGCGGGAAGTGTATTTTCCGCACTATTAATATTAAATATCTTTACCAGTGTACAATACAGTGTTCGATCATATATCTACAAAGCAGAACCTACTATTACTCGTTCTGTTATTTCGGTCCGTACGATATTTTTAATCGATAGCTTTCGCTCGGGAGGATCTCTTGTTTGCTCTTTGGTAACGTTAAAAGTGACTGGAAAGAGATTTAATAAAGGAAACCCGGCGGCACAGCTGGTAACGGGCAAAATGAAATTGCTAACAAAAGTAAACAGTTTAAAAGGGGCATTTTTATGGCTGTCGTAAAATCCTGTAAATTCCTAGATCTGGGATAAGACCGACAGGCCCGCGCCACTTAGATATAATTTTCTGTACCCGGACAATAAAGCCGTAAAAAAATAATTCCGACTACACTCCGGTAATATCGGTTTTATGTGGTGAACTAGAATTGTTTAAGGACTTTATGGGGACGTTATCTTTTTAATTCCAAATGGGCTTGAAGTTCCTTTAAAACTAAATGGACTATATACGGCAAGTAAAGGACAAAAGCTTTGGAAAATTCCAATCTGAAATTCATGAATTTCAGATATGTAACATGGAAATTATACCTACATCTGATTTTGAATCAATGTAATCTATTCGTGTTTACTAGTAATTTTCCGAGAGTTCTAAATGTATAATTCATTTCAGCAATTCATTAATTAGGCACTCGGTATGTAGGTACATAAAAATTCAGAGGATTGGAAACAGTAATTATCGATAATAGCTAGCTCTCATTTATTATTCCCTATTCGTATCAGTCAACACTAAATAAAATTGCATTTGAAATGTAGTTTCCTTCTGGATTTTTATTCATTCCAATTAAATTTCTGTCGAATTTTTATTGGATTGCAATATGCAGAAGTACTATTATAATAAGTGAAGAAGAAAGAATGTATTATTTTAACTGAAGTGGCGTAGACAATTTCGTAGCCGCCGTTCGCACGTGTATACCTAAATTCAATAGTGTGCTTTAGCTCATATCTGTATACAATTTATATGCTTTCAGACGATGCAGTACATACGTTCAGAAGAGTTAATTTGTGATTTGTGATATTATTAGGTGTTATTGTGTTAAATAGACATTGGTATTGAATACCTAAAGTTGCAAAATAGACTCATAAAATGAGCACATAAAATGCATCTCACCGGGCAAATGGAAGAAGAAACATGTGGTGTAGGGCGATTAAGCGCGACGAAAGGATGCATTGCAACATCGCTTGTTTGTGAAGACCCTTTTAAGTTTAACTGAAAATACAGTAGTTAGGTTTAAATTTATCGAATTTTGCTATTAAGCTACCAGAATGTATACAGGGAGTTTAGAAAATCAATGGTAAAGCAATCTTACATTTACGATTACGACAAATTACCTGTTTTATTCTGAAAACACAATAAATAAAAGTAACAAATAAGGATTAAATATCATTATTCATCACTTTTACTTTTTATTTTTCAAATTAAATCATGTAATTTAATGTGAAATGAGCAACAACAGCATTGTCGTTAGAGCGGATCTATATTGTGAACAAAGGAATAAGTTACGTTTAACAATACCGTAAGTTCACCGCATTACTACTAATAATTATGGCATTACCTACACAGTACTTACACGGAAACAAATCGCGTAACCGCGTGTAACGTCACACCAAAGATAACGCGTTTTCGGCCACATGATGGTTTTGTTTACATTTCATGGCAAACTATTAATGTTAATTTTTAAATTATTATGTGGTTATTGCCAGCAGGCACATGTTCCTACTTTTCAATATGTTCGAAAGATTTCAAACCAATATAAAATTCATGCATTGTACAATTTCAATTTTTCTTTCAGTTATGGAAGTAACTCTCAAAATTCCTCGGCATCACTTTGGGAATGGAAGTCCTTGAACGTTGTTGCCGTCCTCGGCGCACTTACCCAACAGTGATTAAATCGACCCCAGTATCAAATTGACCAAGTAAAACTTCGGCATTAAATAAATAACAGAGACTGTCAGGCCGCATCTGTTATAATCCCGAAAAGGAAAAGTTCAGTTGGAAACTTCTCTTTCCCGACATGTCGGGCAACTTTTTATTCGGACCTAAGTGAACATTATAAGGAACTGAACTTTATGTAGTGGCCCCGTGGAACATAATCCAATCGGAAGGGTTCACAACAAACTGTAATGCAGTTTTTGGAGTTCTGCCTGTGATAGAAACGAGATGTTTCACGACACGGAGAATGGAAGTCGCTTTCATAGATTTAAAAAACCACAGACGGTTATAATTAATACATATACGAATATTATATTTTTCAGTATTTTACACGCATTGGCTTTTTTATACCTTTTACACAAAATGTGTTAAAATTATTAGTATTATAACAAAATGTACTAAATTTGTGTAATATTTATCAGTGATGTGTTAAAAGTATATCATTTTGTGTAAACTTAACACAGATCTGTGTTCTATATCCCCACTCCAGACTGGTTGAGCATAACTGCGCAGCCGCAGTATATCACATGTTCCAACAAACGTCACTACGCCATGTTGGCTATGTAGCGTTGTTGTGTTCAGTTACCCCACGTTTGTTGTAATCAAATGGAGAACATTCAAATTTAAATTGAGGTTTGATAAAAACAGCAACATAATTAACAAACTAAAAAGGTAAGTGAAGCTATTATACAATAAAAAGAACATGTTAACGTCTAAAGTCTACACCTTTAATAATACAAATAACACTGAAATGTGTAAAAGTTACACACAACATTTGTTATATTAACACAGTGGATTATGTTAAACCTTTAACACACTGCTTCATAGAGTGAAATGTGTAAAAATATACATAATCCCGTATGGACCTCGATTAACACAATCGTGTTCTTTTGTGTTAAAATGTGTAATTATTTTTTACAAATATTGTTAATAGCACATCCAAGGATATTAAGTACGAAAACTGGAACACTAAATACGTTTAACTACGTGTGTAATTCTCTTAGTACGTTGCTCGTCTGAAATAACCTGCGGTTATAAGTAAAATATCGCCTGAAACCCATTTCAATTTGTAATCCGTAAAGGAGAAAAATGCTCTGAAACGGACGTAAATCGCCGTGGAAAATAACGTACTCGGGTTATTATTTCTTTCAGTTTATTACGGAACGTCTTAGAAGAATTTACCTCGTTCTCAGTTAACTAATCCCGAATTTATTCGCCCGTTGGATTATATTTTCGGGTGGCCGGCCGGCATTCCCCGATTGAAAAGTGACCCGGAGAAATTTACGGCCGGTGCACGGACCAAGTGCAGCGAAATCGCCGAGGCACGTAAAATCTTATTGCAATTAATAGCAAGGCAATTCCAAGTTATTCGGATAGTCGACAGCAACGTTGCTGATGGTTTATGTACAAATATTTATTGGGATTGGGTATATATTTAAAGAATAAGTACGTAAAGTTGGAGTACGGATAGGAATTAGTGAGGGTTTTGGTATCATGTACGTTATAACCAAAATTTTCACTGTACAATTATGCACGCCGACATGTCCCATTTAAACCAAATATTAGTACCACTTTCACTAAGGGCGTCGTATTCTTGAAATAGTCTTTCATACAAATCCAAGTAATTTTAGACATTTAAGAACTGAATATAATATAGTTTAGCAAATAACAGTAATATCATGTCACCTGGGAATATTCAAAGATACCGAAGTAAAAGGAATGCAACGGCTGAAACCGGTCTAACCAACAAATTTTTAGGTACAGAAATCTTTCAAAACACGTATTTTTTTAAATTCAAGTGTAAATATAAATATTGTTATAACATAAACTTACATGGTTCTGCATATAAGATTGTTCACTTTTGTTTATAAGTATGTGAAAATAATTGTTAAAATGAGAGGTTGGAATAGCAAAATAATGTGTGCCATATAAATGCATTTTAACAGTTATTATATTATTTGTGGAGGAGAAAATCTGGATAAACAAAACAATAATAAATTTATTTTCGATTTTACTTTTGCTGTTTTTAATTTTTCGAGATTTCTGTTCCTAAAAAACACCACAAATTTCATAATTTTACAGCGAGAAATACGGTGATCTTAATAAGAACTTA
Organism: Monochamus alternatus; assembly: GCA_037114965.1. NCBI lineage: Eukaryota > Metazoa > Arthropoda > Insecta > Coleoptera > Cerambycidae > Monochamus > Monochamus alternatus. The sequence continues at coordinate 20,881,751 of CM073428.1, forward strand.
TCGTCTGGAGCTTCTTTTAAAATAGTAACGTTTTCCACAGTCAAAAGTATTAATTTCGTTGCTTTATATCTATATTTTGACGTTTGAAAAAGGCAAGTAACTTTTTATATTGTGATATATCCGTATTTTCGTTTAATTGCATACATAGTAATTTTCAACATAAAATAATATGTAGACCATAACCTGGATGCTCTTAGTACGTTTTTTGTTATCCTCCACTTACAGCAGTATTTCATATAACTGCTAGTATTTTTCCTTGGATTTTAAAGAAAGTAAACTCGAAGATGCTTCCTAAGCGGCATTTAAAATGTCTTCAGAATAATTTTTTAAATTGTTTTCAGTAGTACAACCCATTATTATAATTAATATATAACTTAAAAAGAATTCAACTCACAAAAATGAAATTGAACTATTATTACACATGGTGATACAGATTTTTTTTGTAAAATCTTTATAATTTCCGAGTAAAAAATTATTACATTTATAGTATTTTCAACTTTTCATCGCTGGACTACTGCAATCTCTAGACAGGCGATTCCGAATATTGAAATCCGATAACTTTTTGTAGGTATTAAATGTTTTTATGATGCGAGCTTATACATTAATTTTTCAAATGTCAAAAATGGCTGGCGATAGCAACTGGGAGCTGATGAATATCGTTTTAATTTACGATGATGTGAAAATACTTTAGTAGAACGACTTCCCGGTAAACGTGCCAAATGCAGCTACTTTTACCGCGGTGTGCAATGAGTGTAAGTGTGGTGCAACGCAAGGGAAATTTGAAGTCGAATCGTGGTCGAGGTCCAGAGCATCCACGGCGTATTGCAGCGATGTAGCCTATCATAGACGAGGCTCAATTATATTCGTACCATGTACAGCGTGTCCAAGTATTAGTACCAAGGGATTGGACGAGGAGGACCGGTACCTTCCACGATCCTGGCTTCTTTGTGGGGATATTAAAAAATGAAGTGTATCGCACCGAAGTGGAGACCTACTGTTGATGATTTACGTAAACGTATCATAGTTGCTGCCAATAACTTACGAGTTCAAAACCAACAAGAAGCAGAAACATTTGTGTTAGTTTGTAGAAACTGAGTAAGACGGACCCAAAATTTTGTTGTTGTAACATCAAGTATGAACTATTTTATTAATTAAAACCACAAATTGATTCTATTAATAATTAATAACAATAGCGGCAAAAGCAATTGAATTTGCTGGATAAAACAGGTGTTATAAAATGATATTATTTCTTTCCTTGAGGATTTCTTTCCATTTTTTATCCGGTCGTCGACAGCATGCTTTGCCTTGGGCAAGGTCAGGTTCTACAATGGACCAGTTTCAGCTGCCGTGCAGAAGTGTATTTTTAAATGATTTTCGAACTGACCTTTTCGATTTTTTTTACAAAATTTGTAAATTCAAATTTTTTTTTAGGTAAGGTCTAAATCACCCAGTATAAATAAACAAAGCCTTGTCAGGTTACGGAAATCCTACACAAGTACCTACTACGATTTTTTTTTAATTTCTCTCATACAGCTTTTAAGTGAGTCCGCTCGCTCGTACTCATAAACTATATTCGTTTAGTAAAACTTGCCTTTTCTAAACTTGTTTAATATACTATTATTGACGCGACGTGACGTTCCGGTAAAGATTTAAAACCTACCTGAAGATTGCGCATATGTCTCCGAGCCCATAAATAATTCCTCGTCCATTCGGAAATAAAATCAATCTTCCCCGGTGAATAAACTACGGCCGGATACGATTTTCATGGGAGATCCGCGGCGTGGACCGTCGGCGTGGCCGCTGATCGGCTTAATTACTCGATAGTCGGCCGCGCAGCGGGGCATCGGAAGATTGGACGCGATGAATTATGGATAAGCCCTAAACGGATTTTTCGTGGGAGATTGGCTGTTGTTTAATTCATCGTATTATCTTACGTAAATGCACAGGAAGTGTTCTTCTGGAAAATTCATTAACACCGTTTACCACCCGCATCATCGCCGGCTATTTTTGTCGCTGAAATCGTGATCCGAATTCGCAAATTTCTTAAAATTTAGGTAGTTTTATTGACCAACATCAAAAATAATCATACAGGGTGGGCAATGTTTTTATAAGCTCGATCTTTTTTTTTTTTTGAAAGAAAATAAATGTTCAAACCAAAATGATCTAACGTCTTTTATTTTCGAGTAATAAACAACATTTCAAATTTTCCACTTTTCGATACATGTCTGTCTTCGTTGTTTGTAAAGTTAGAAAAAAATAATTAATACGTTCTTTAGACACTTTTTTGAGTAGAGTCCAGTGGCGTGCATAATTTATTTGTAATATTATTAATTTTTTAGTTATAACCTAAAGTTTCGTTTTATTTAACAACAACCATCGGTGGCCATGGGTCAGTTTAAATGATTATTTTTTTCTCTTTTCATTAATACCCAGGGTGTGCCATAATGATGTGAGCTCCTTTGGAGGGTGTGTTTCTTGGGTCATTGTAGGGGGGTTCTTTCTATAAAATTTTTCGATTTGAGCCCTGCCTGACGAAATCAGGGCTTCTAAAAAATTGAAAAATGTGCGGTTTTCATATTTTTTATTGTACATATTTTAGGTGTTTGCGTTTTTTTATATTCTTAGTTTTAAGTTTAACTTCAATTTTAATATGTCCTTTTTTTAAATCCTTTACTATTAACTACTTAGGAATTAATTTTATTGTTCTTTTATAACTTTTTGACTTGTTCAACTCTCATTTTGGGCATTATGTATGTTACATGCATTTTAACTAAATAAACCTATCTATCTATCTATTTTGTTTGTTTAATTTTCTTGAAGTACGCGTGTGTCAGTTGAAATAATTGCCTGCTACCAATCTTGGTCTTTTCGTTTCGATTGTTACATTATGACCAATGTTATTTACCTTTATTTCTTACATTAATTTAATTACGTCTTGAATACATTCTCAAAATGATTGTTATTGTGAATATATCATTTTAATATTATTTAATAACTCATTCTGTCATGATTTCTTCTAAATGTCTTGTCAAAAATATTTAAAAAATTAAATTGATACTCTGAAATAAACTGTTTCTTCAGTAAAATGGTGAATAATCATATTTAACCCTACATATTATATATTAACGGAAAAAGATAAAAACAATGCCCATAACCACCTATGGTTTGAATTAAAAAAACAAACAACTTAGGTTTTAAATCAAAAACGAATAGTTACAAAAAAAATAGGCACACCACTATACTCAAAAAAGTGTCTGAAGAACGCATTAATTATTTTTTTCTAACTACAAACAACCAAATTACAGACATGTATAGAAAAGTGCAAAATTTGTAATTTTGTATATCACTTGACAACAAAAGACGATAGGTCATTTTGGTTTTGGCCATTAATTTTCTCTTAAAAAAAGAGATCAAGGTGAGGTTTTTTCTATCTCCAATAGTTAAGGAGGTAGTATAAACAAACATCGAAATTTGCTCTGCCTGCACATAAAAAGTGTATTTTATACTGAAGGAAGTATAACTCTAATAATTTTTATATGGACTTGATATGCTATCTAACCAAGCTGGTTATTACTTAAAATTATTCCATTACCCCAATTACTGAATTATTTATTTAAATAATTGGCCCGGCCTAAACCATAAAAACTAGATTTCATTTCAATGATAGGTATTGTATCGGCCAAGGAAAATTATAGATTTAATAGCGGACGTGGAAATTTATAACAGTAAGGACTAAAGTAAAACATTAATTTCGTGTCTTCTGTGAGCACAAACCGTCGAACCATCATATTTCGATTTCAAATGCATGTTTATATATCTGATTGGTTCGCTTTAATAATAGTATACATTGTCACAGTTCAAGAAGAACTAAAAGAAAGACAAAAAAACATTTCATTATGTCGATAAAACTTACATTTCCCATTGAATGTTATTAATTTCATAATCAACCGCAGCTAAATAAAGACAACTGATTGGAGTATAAAGGGTGGACACTTTTACGACGCACAGTACAGCATTTTCGGAAACGGTAATGTAGGGGTGGCTTAAATTACGAAATATGAGATATTCAGTTCCTGATACAACGGATGAGATCTGAAAAATTGTATTTTTTCTTTTTTCCTTTATAACTTTTATACAGTTAAAGCAAATAATGGCAAAAAATTCTACTCCAAGATGTCCAAATTTTCATAGTCAACTTATTCATTTCATTCATATTTCATCTTTATCCATATCGCAGACAGCATACTCTCTCTCATACATTAATAATAATAATAATAATCTCTACCCCTCATTCTAATCACAGGGATTAGCCCAGAAGTCGGAGACTTGTGCGGGAGAGGGGGCGTCATATTATTATTAAGCAGGCCGCATTTGCGCCCAGGAACGACTTACGTTGGTAGGCCCTAACCACTATTCAGTGCAGGAATGAGGGAAACCTGGAAAACCTCATTAATTAGGGGGGTAGTCAAATATCAACCGGTATCAATCTCTCACATTGACCCAAGCCAACATTCTTCCACCCTACCATACCTGCAGAGAGGGCGCCAAACCTCTCCACGAATATAGCTTATATACGGTCTACCGGCAGCTGGGCTCGAACCAACGCCGATCTAGTCACCTCGATTCAAGTACTGACGCCTTAAACCGCGCGACCACTGACCGACCGACCATTGTTTGCATCTTTTTCACCAGATTAGGAGAAACTGGGAACGGAAGAAGATACGTTCAAAAATGGGTATAAACCGAAGAATAAATTCTAGAAAGAGTAGAAGAAGATAATCCCGAAATTAGTATTGGTCGTTTGTCAGCAGTCACAGGAGTCGACCGCCAAACCGTTTCAAGTATACTCCACGCGCAGCAGTTTCAATGTTTCCATTTTCACCTTGTACAAAATTTGCCAGCTGAGATTAACATTTTGCGAACGATTTCTTCAGTTACATAACAGGAATCACACTTTTTAATTGGAAAAACTTACATGTGGAGCGAATAAAATCAACACGCAATAAAAGAGCATCACTTTCAACACGAATTCTCAGTTAACATTTGGTGCGAGATTATAAGAAATTTTATTTTGATCCCTATCGCTCTACCTGCAGGGTTGAACGGTCAAAATTATTTGGAATTCCTTCGGCAAGAACTTCCTGGGACTCTCGAATAAGTACCCCAATACGAGATGAGAAATGTGGTACATGCAAGATGCTCGTTACAGCCATTTGGTGAGAGATAATTTAAATCATGTATTTCTAAACCGTTGTATTGGTCGAGGTAGTGACTTTCCTTGGCCTTCTCACTGTCCAGATTTTAATCCGTTAGACTTTTGGGGTCATTTGAAAGCCGTACGACAAGTTAGCCAAACATATACCTCGTTTCCTATTCCCAATAATTTCATAAAACGATTAAGGAAGTGTGTCGAAGAGAATGAGGAACACATGAACATTTATTATAAATAAGTAGTCTTTTTATTACTGCCACCTTTCAGTTTATTATGTTATTAATTATTCTATTTATTATACCTAAATACGTAGTTATTTCCAAAAAATATGGTGCGTTAATAAATATTTTCTGTATATATTTTTTGTGTAGAATAAAATTCTCTATTTATATTTCTGACAGTTGCTTGTAAAAATTTAAACGTAAAAAAAGTTAGAAAAGAATATCCACAAAGGGTTGTAGTAAAATGCCCTGCAGGATTTAACCTAATAAGAATAACAGCAATTTTGCTCAAATCGGTTATCTGGAGTTAAAGAGAAAACAAGAAAAAAAAAAACTTTAATACCCTGTAATTTTTCTTGCGACATTTTCGTTTAAGTAACATTATGTAACATTTGTTAGGTGACACACTGTATAGTAGAATGAATGTAGAGTCAAAATTTTGTATTAAAATAGTCGATTCCGACTGCTATGCAAATTTACTTAAAAAATCGTACACCAGAAACTTACGACTAAGTTATCGTTCGCCTTAGATTCCATTCCCTGTCAATAGACAATCATTTGAAGTCAAATCCGGAATGCAAGAGAGAGAGAGAGAGTTAAAACTGCCGAGTCAATAAAGCCCGCCTCAATCCGATCCGAAGGATTTGGAATGTCTAAACCTAATCAAAACCTAATTATGCACCAGAAACGAAAAATAGCTTCCCTCCGATCGATCCGCGGAAACTTCGAGGCGATCTGCGCCGAGTCGGTTAGCAATAATTGCTGATAGTGAACTGCATTAAACGCGGGAATCAATTAGGACCCGGGAGGGAAGTTTTGATGGAAGCTGAAACTAATTTAAACTGTCAATGGTGCTGTGACACGCAAATCTTGGAATTGGAAATGACAACTGTCGCGAACTTCAGAGCGGTCGGCCGGATCCGGTGAGACGACTGAAACGGGCTACCACGTATTCAACTGAGATTACTATAATGTATGTATTGTGCCTAAGTTTCAAGTTCTTATAACGAGTACAATTTAATAAATACATATATTCTTTTTACCAAACGATTTCAATAAATAAATAAGTTTGGATTATATAGGGTTAACTATGACTTAGTCCAAATATTTTATGAGAGGATGGGGAAAAATAAGAATTAACGGAATCATATATACTCGCGTCAAGAATTCAGACGTTTTACGTCACGGCTGACGTTACACATTTGTTTTTATTGTCAACGTAATTTCCGATATCTGGTCGCGTTAAAAACAATCATTTTTGCAATTTAGTTCAATATATAATGAAAACTTTTAGTGTAGTATATAGTTTTATTACTATCAGTTGCAGTTTCTTAAATATTTTGATGAAAATATAATGAATTATTCATTTGTTCGTATGACCTAAGTCGTCTGAATTCTTGTCGCGAGTTTATCAAAAAATGCCTAAACTTATTTTTAAAGCGAGAATTTTTTGTTTTTCAAAACTATATTAAATCCATACTTATCGCCGCCACTGGCCTTTTGTTAAAGTTAGTTAAAGGTAGTGACAGGTCACCGCGCTGACACGTGTATCAGTTTATGCCGCTTTGAATATATATATATATATTTATTTACAAAATATAGATTATTATTTAATGATTTAATGAAAACTTGTCACACTCCCATAAATCAGCACCTTATCCGTCATCTAGGCATTTGAATACGACATGTTTTTAAATACACAAAAAATACGCATAAAATTTGCAAAAAGCAAGTACTAAAAAATTACTTCAAACTAATCAGAGCACCGTAGGTAATATTTTTTGACATCTGATCTGATGCAGACGCTATCTGTAGGCCAGTAGTGCAAGGTGCACTTCACGCCTTAAACTTCTTGTATTGTTCAGAAATTAAATTCTGTTAATAAGAAAAGTAACAATATTAACAGTAATCGGCGATGTTTGTATAAAATAATTAGTACTATTTTAAACTATAACATCCCAGACCCTTAGATATACCTTAGCTTCGCCATGATCTTTGAGGTTTGGAGAGTATGTAACTATCAATGCAATATTCTAGGTTATGTTATTTTAGAAAATGTAGTTTTGACAGTGTGCAACGAAAGAACGAAGAACGAATAGAAAATATTACAACTAACCGGATTTAACTGTTTTCTATCAGGCATTATTATTAATAAAAATGTTTATTTTTGTCGTTTCTACACTTGACAACGCTGCAAAAAATGGACGATGATTGATTGTCATAGGCGCCGACTTTCCGTATGAAGAGGGTTTTGACCCATTTTTTAATAAATAAAGCCTCCATTTCGTACGCATATGACGTCATTATCATGGACGCACTTAGGACGCCTGGAATTCCGTGTTCGCAATATAAAATATATTTAAAAATTAAGGTCGTCGCCAAGTCCGGACCTGAGATGTGCGAACGAAGTGTCGGCTTTAGTTATTAATACAATGTTTAACTGTCTTATATAAACATCAATAAAAATGCCACAGAAATATGTACAACCTTTGTATCTGTCATTTTTGGCACAAGAAAGGCGTTGTAACTCCTAATAACGGTCATAATAATTGATCATGTAAGTACTTGTAGAATGGTTTACAAAGGAAGGAAGGAGAATTAATAAAATTTCGGCCTCGAACACAAACAATTTTTTACGTGCGCATTTTGTCTTCCGCCTATTTTCCGCCTTGATTCCGTCAAATATTTTACCATATAATATTTGTTCGCTTCCTGATCTTTACCTCATTACTTCGGGGGTGAAATTTTCCTACTTTTCCCAACTTCCGGATCCGAGTTCGACGGTTCGTGGGGTTATTATTAACGGCTCTAATGTCTGTGACGTTGCGGTCAGTTTATTTCACCGCGACCTGCGGAGTGAGCATGCACAGCGGTTTGGTATGAATTTGCCTGGTCGTTTTATTTGCCCGTTCGGATGTACCGTGTCGGCCGCTTTAAATGACCGCAATATAATTTCCAGCTCTGCACGGTGTAGGTACTGCGAATCGTTCTGCAAATAAACAAATTTGACCTTTTCAATTTGGCATCACAAACCTCTTTGCGATATATTCGCCACTTGTAAAAGGATTACGTATTAATTTCAGTCAAAGACCAGCCACTAGAGGCATTACTGGTACATATTGGTTGGCATTACAATACAGAGTGTTCCGCAAAAGAACCGACACAGAACAGGTGCATGTAGCGGGACTCAAAATATGCAATTTAACCAAACATACCCATATAAAAAGTTAAAAAACTTTTTTCCTCAAGTTAAATTTGAAAAAAATTTTTCAACAAAAATGCATTAATTAAAAAATGCTCTAATAGTCTTATATTAAAAGAAATAAAAAAAGTCAGTAGTAGGCTTTGTCTTTAACATTTCACAATAATAAAACCATTTTATTTCTGCTACTGTTTGATGTTGACAACGGCTGGAAAATTTGCAGCGAAAAGAAATGTGGAAGAAGGAAATCTCGAAATTTAGTGATTTCCCATAGAGAAACAAGAAATATTTTTGAAACAGTTGAAGATGACCCATAAATAGGTACTAAATGTCTATCTCGAGAAACTGGATTATCAAGAACTTCTGTACACCAAATTCTTAAACGTAATCTACTACATCCATATCACATTCGAAAAATGCAAAAGCTATTGCCACAAGATTTGGATAGACGAATGACCTTTTGCGAGTTTATCTGGTATCAGGATATTAATTTTCACAAGTAAATTCTTTTCACTGATGAGGCTTGTTTCACTTGTAGAGGAATTACAAATGTTCATAACTTTCATTGATATTCCGATATAAACCCCTACACAACAACTTTCAACGCGAGTTTAAGATACATATTTGGACCTGTATTTTTGATCGTTATTTGATCGGACCAGTTATTTTGCCAAATCGATTAAATGGCGAAAGTTATTTGGAAAAAAGCACACGTTACCTAACATTCACATTCTGCTACAATTTTTTCTTTTTTTTTCTCTCTCTCTCGTATGTTATTAGATTCTAACAGGTTTTCACGTTTTTAAAACATATTTCCGCTCATTACTCACGAAAAAAAAACAGATCTCTCCGGCGGCCGGACTATTTTTGGATGACGGAAGATCCGGAGTCCAATTTAGCGATAATCCCGCCCGAAATGAATATTTTCGGGGCGCTGTTGTTGTCCCTCCCGCGGCGAATTATTATTCAGTGACGGGAAGGCGAGCTTTGCATAAAAAAACCTGACGGGAGAAATTAAAGGAATATGCAAAAAAGGAGTTATTCAATTATTTTTAAATTGTTTTAAGCGCGCGCCGGCCCGAGGAGCGAATGGGCCCTAAATTGTTCGCGCCGCTGTACGAACACATTACGCGAGATTTATTCCGCCGTCAGACAAATAAATAATAAGCCAGGAACTGGAATCGACCCTCTTGCAACCAGATCAAACAGCAGAGCAAAGGATAAAAAAAGAAATAAGTATGCGTTTTGATTTGGCATCCCTTTTTTGATATATACATAATTTTATATACAAGGTGTTTCAGGGGGAGATGTACGTACTTCAGTATGTTATTCTACGATCAATTTTAAGCAAAAAATTTTCTTTAAAAACGACCGCAGTGATACTAAAAATGGAATCAGATGACCTTTAGTGACGAATCCCGTTTATGTCTGGGGATGTACGGTGATCGTGCAAGGGTGAGACCTGGTGAAAGACATGATCTACAATTTGTCACAGAGAGCGTCATGTCCATCACACAGGAGGCGTTATGGTATGGGGTGCTATTGCGTATGGTAGCTGATCACTAGTTTTCATTAGAGGTAACATGACAGCCTAACGCTACATTTAAGAAGTGGTGAAGCTATATGCCATTCCACCTTCACACCATCTAAAACGCCATCTTCTAACAAGACAATGCTAGACCTCATTTAGACAATGGATCAACATCAGATCAACCTGGTCAGATCTGTCACCTACTGAACCCGTTGGAACATGATTGGCGGCAGTTTGCTGTATTTACAACGCTTCCCATAGACTTTAGCAGCTCTTACCCATGAAGCTCAGATAGTTTGGAATAAGATATCCCAAGAACTTATCGACAACTTTATTAGAGCCGAGCCCAGGTGTATCAATGAGTGTATTAGGAATCGTGGGTTATCAATACACTATTGAACCAACTTTTCCAGTAGGTTCTCTGATCGGTATCTATCAATTATGAAAAAATTATAAAAATCTATGAACATAGGTGTTTATTTTCTTTGACACGTTGTATAGACATATCTACTACTAGTAATATGTTGATAATTTATACAGTAGGAAAGAAATTTACGTAGTCCTATGGCATAGTATAATCAGACTTTTAGTAAAATCTTTTGATTTTTAATATTTTCAAAAGTCAGCGCAGGAATATCGGAGGGAGTTTCAAAATATATATAAAAAAATATTCTAAATTAAATTATTTTCAGTCTTTTATCATTACTTTTCGGTCTTCATTCTGTACTTAACATTCTATTCACATGGTTTAGAAAAAGGAATTATTTTATATTTTAAAGCGTATGATACCAAGTTAAATTATACAATTTTTGCAAGCTTTTAAAAATCTCATATACCTACGTGCTTATTTCATGTGAAATGCATTGATACATAATAATATGTCAGTTTACTCGCACAAAGTGAATGGCAAAGTGAAAAATATCTATAACCGTCTTGGCTACAAGCATAACCTTTGGATTCTCCGTGTAAATTCCCCTAAAGCTCAGTTGATTGTTTTCCGACTTCAGTTTGAATTTCTCTAAATTCCTCACGACTTTCTATTTTGTGTACATCAATTAATTACGTCTTTGTTTTAATTTAACATTTTTGTAAAAACATAGGTAACAAAAATAATACAGACTTAATAAATAAAACCACTGCTTAAGAATGGTGGTTCTATAATAAATACTGACGTATTTATGAATGGGATTACTTGGGGGATTAAAATTGCGATTTCATGTCGAATTTGTATAAATTTGACGTTACCTACTGTGCTCCGCAGCCAGTTCCCCGACGACAGTTTAATGTACAGACCGCCTCCGCTATATTTCAATAAAGTTATATGGAATTTGAAATGAAACGCCTCTGCCCACACGCCGCTAATGCCGCCGCGCAATATAAAATCCGTCGAAACCGACGCCGCCGCCGAGAGGCGGAGGATTCTTCAGTAAAAAATATTTCAATTAATTCCCGATCGGCCGGAGAGCCATCCACTTTTAATTGAATTAAAATGTGATTTAGAGAAAAACCGGAATTAATAATTAATTTAATTGTTTACCCTCGATTTGGGAATCGCGAGAAGTAAAATACTGGCTTCCGCTTCCTCAGCTGCCGTTTGGCGGGCTTAATAAAGATCGATCACTGTAACCGAATTCATAATATCGAAAGGAATGAATTAAGCTTCCAAATTGTTAAAAAAAACTACCGCTTTTGTAACACGTACAAAGTTTCGGAATAACCGGAAATGTTTTCAGAAGCAACAACAGCAGAAAGGATCACATTTTACTATTCTCACAGACATCCTGCAAGGAACATTAACTTTACATCAAATGTAACGAATTTCTTTTTAAGCGGGCTGCATTATCTTATAGGCACTTACTAATAAAATTTCCATGCTATCGAATTACAATAATGAAATATAATAAGCTTACGTTTCTTTCCCATTACATAAACATTTCTCTTATAACAAAATATACAAATGGAATATCAGATATCATACGTTGTTACACTTATTTATAAGGATATAAGATATGAAAACGATAATATAAAGGGAAAGTACTGCTAAAATAATTGGTTTCTCACAGAAAGGAGAGAAATACCATTCCAAAATTTAAGTAAATAATAAATACCACAGAGTAAACATAATTCTCAAACTAATATATTCCTGGCATTAAATTTGTGTTGTATGAAAAAGTTGATCCTTTCTCGATTAAAGTTACAAACCACTTTAATTTCTATTTTATACAATTAATGATTTTATTTGTCATTTGTAAACGTCAATTTCTCAAAACGCCGTATTAATAAAGTTTAATTTTGCCAGCTACACTAACTTGTAAATTTTTTACAGGTTACTGTCAATTCTACAAGTTAGTAGCATTATTTACAACAGAGAGTTCTATTTTATTTGTATCGAATATGTTAAAAATAATGATGCAACTGTTATTTCCGGTAATACAAAATTTGGACGATGAAATCATTGAAACTGAACCATCTACTGGTGCAGAGACTGTTAAAGTAAAAGACAAAAAATAAGTTCACATCGACAGCAACCATAAATCTTGAATATTGTTACAATTTTCACAAGAAGCCAGTGGTCATCAGGAGCGTCCAACAAAAATCGTTCAATTTCTTCTATATAGTTAAAACTTTATAGAATATAACGTTAATTATTTGGTTTGAAAAAGCAATTACCTTTAGAAATCTACAAATGTCAACTAAACATCAGATTTTACCGTACAGTTTTATATAAAGAAACAAACCTGCGAACATTTTCCTTGATTTCTAAACAACTTTTTAGCTGAGACCATTTTACTCATACTTAATAGGTTTGTTCCTGCAGCAGTTGGAAACGGTTTGAATCTATCACAAATGTCCGTTCCACCTAATAATAATATTCGGACTAAATCAGGCACTATTTTAACAGATCCTTACTAGTGTCCATTACATTAAATTTTTATTACATTATATTGAGTACTTTCAAAGTTATTCAAGTTAAACCGATTTCCAGTAACGTCCTTCAGGGACACATATCTCCATAGAAAGAACCTGTTTCATGTTCTATCTGCTCCCGAAAGATTTCCCACATTTTCCCGGACACCCTGTATAACAATACACGCAAAATACCGGTTTTTACTGAAGAACAGAAGGACTGGTGAGCCTGTCACCTTACCATGCTAGTACAGTTATATACTATTAACGGCACCCTCATAGCCAAATTTTACTTGTTTTATTGAGAAACGTATAGAAATTTAAAGCTATCTCTCGTCATTGGTGGTTTCAATCAACAAGTAGGTACGCCTATGGCGCGGCGATTTTTTTTTTCTTACACCGAGCCTGTATTTGCTAGGAAGATTGTCTCCTGCGGGGATGGCTTTGTGCGCCTTTATCTCCGTATTTCCAGCGCACATACATGTGCACCTTTTTAAAATGCTCGGCGCCATCCTACTGGTACAACATGCAGTGGAGCTAGATCATTATGCTCCCAGCGTATCCCACACAATAATTTGTAAATATCTTGACGGTTTTTCTCAACTCAACACAACAAATAAACACACGCGTGGAATAAAACGCACAAACATGCAGTTTAATCGGCTCCAGATGATGCTAACTTGGAAATTTTGTTAACTTGGGTAATACATTTCATCAACCTATGGAATAAATGGTACTGTAAAAAGTCCTCGATTTTAACGAGAAACAAGGCACAAACATAATGATGAGAAAACTTGACTGGGAAAACCTACGATTTATTAACTATAACAATATTATTAACGTACTTAATAATACTTCATTAAATATATTTTTATATAAAACAACGTGTAATAAATGATATTACACAAATTAAGTTGTTACATTGTTAATTCTGCAACTTTAGTATACATAAACTAAGTATGGATTATCTCATCGATATAAGGGAACAATAAACGACATAAGAAACTGCCACAAAAGGCTTATGGACTTTGAGAATAACATATTTCCTTAATAGCCACCCCGCTTTGAATAATATCGAGTTAGATGATTAAAATAGACATCATCTGTAGAATTATGATAATATATTATATATATATATATATATATATATATATATATATATATATATATATATATATATATATATATATCCACATATTCAAATGATTTTTATGTCACATGCTTAAAATTATATTGCACCGCTCTATCACACGAGTTAGTTTCTTATATTCCTTTATACCGATGAGATGAGGTATACGCAGTTGTTGCAACACTAATTTGCAAATATTTTTCAGATGTACCGCTATATGCTGTAGTTATAATATTGCAGCATCAGGCCAACAAGCGTGTGACTCAGTGCTTCATGAAGTTTTTACCAGGTATAACTCAATAAAGTAAACAAAATTCAGTTTAGTACTTCCTTGCTGTGCCCCAAAATAGAACATAGTAGATTTCTAACAAATTTTATACCCTTTAAATTTTATAATAACCACTGGTACGAGACCAGTAAAGAAAGAATAGAATGCAACTCTAGAATATGAGACACATTCAAATTCACTTATTCGTAAGGCAAAAATCGAGCTCGGCGCCCGGATTAATAAACACAATCTGCAATTAAATTCGTTTCAATGGGAACGGCTGCCTCTTCTAATAAGAATTGCCTTCCTAATCCATTATGTATTCAAAATTACCGTGAAAGAATCGTGAACGGAACGACCTTACTGAGAAACTGATGTACAATAATTGTTTGTATTATATACAATTTACTTTTAACCGTGTATGTGTCGGATTGCGACCTTGACTATCAGCAGCATCCTTATAGCATAATTAATTTGTTGTAAACGTAAACATAATAGCAATCCAGACATAACGGTATTAATTTGTTGTTTGCAAATATATGTATCTTGTAAATTAATTAAATACGATTAAAGTTATATAACTGACATTATCTAACTGTTTATGAATATGAAGTAATGAGAAATTTAAAAAAGGTTTCACTTTGATTACACCCCGTTACGATACAGAGATATAGGCAAAAATTCATCTGAAAGAATCGACTTCTCCGTAAAAATGCGGAATTCACAACCTATGATTAAAAAAATTTTTTTTACTTTCTTCGGTTATTTGTAAGCTTTCAGCGAAAGAGTTTGGATTTTTGCGCATCTTCTTTACCTTTTGAGAATTAGTCCAAGAAAAATATTTAATAATTAATTAGCACTATCAATTTGCATTGAGAAAGTTAGGAATTAATGTGTTAGGAACAATTATTTAACTCAAACTTTATTTTTACCATTCTCACAGAAAATAAACTAAATATGGCGTCAATTTTAACGTTTATGTTTGTCATGCTGTATAGTTCAATAAAGTTTTGTTTTTTTCATGAACGTAGAAAAATACTTTTTCAAATTACAGTTCGCATGAAAAAATTTTTGGAATAAAATAGAAACTATATGCCATGAAGCAGTGATAGAAACAGAAAAGTAACACTTCGAACAACAAATAGAATCATTTGGTCAAACCTCAAATTCCACTATTTGCCTAATTTGAAGTCAATCTGATAAGTAGTTCTCGAAATATACCTACGAGGTCAAATTGGCTCGCCTCGGATAGCAAGGCGTGACGTCATTGCCTCCTACAGCTACTCGGTATTTGTCCGCCTTGAACTTAGGCAAAGGTTTTTCCATGTCAAATTATAACAGATTGGCAAAGAATAATTACTTTTAAAATTCACAATATACTATTTAAAGGCATATTTATCTAACCTACTGATGACGATGGTAGATTTAATTATGACAATGGACTATTGATACAAATCATCAATTTGTAAATGATGAAATGAGAGATGTAAAAATGCAACGGTAAGTTCTAGAACGAAATCATTATTAGCAGATATAGGTTTTTCAAATAATATATAAATATCTATTTATTATGTTACAAAATTAAAAATAAAATTGATTGTTTTGGATTTAAAAAAAAAAGTTTTATGTAGATGCCTAACAATTTAAACTTAACTGAACAAAAAATCAAGAATAAATTTTACATAAGCATGTTATAAATTATTATTAAACTGGTTTTGTTATAAATCTTTTTACTGTTGTACTGAGAAATTTCGTTATAATACAATGTCTAAAGTTTGATTGTTTTAGTGTCTTTAATAATACTTTCAATATGTAAATTTTACATAATTGAAATAAAAACCTTAATCCTAACGAAGCCGACGGCTCTCCTACGCTTCGTATTCTAAATGCAAGTAAAGGATAGTGCGCGCAACCCCACATGCTGTAAGAGACAGTGAAGTCACACAGTGGTTTACGTAAAAGGCTTTAGAGGTGTCAGAAAATTATAATTTTATTTTCAAATCTCAAAACATTTAGAAAATGTTATAAAAAAATGCTAAATGACCCCATTCGGTTCACCCTATTCACTACGGGTTCAATTAAAAACGACCATCCAGTTATCCGCGACACAAACGAAATCATATTGACGTAAATAACGAAATGGCCGCAGGTACGTTCCCCCATTTCCCCCCGACACCTTAATTTTCCGCATACCCGTTCGTCAGCGCCGAACAAATAAATTTGACGACTCCAATATTATGAAGTCGAGGTAAACTACGCTGCCGCACCAAAACAATGGAATAACCAACCCAAATACGCGCGGCGTTCGCTACGGAACTGCGAAAGCGATATTGTTGTGTTCCCCCCCGGAGCGCAAAACATCGCTAAATGAATCGAAAACATATCGCATCGGAATTGAAAGCCGCCATGTAAATATTACAGCGGTATTGTTCGCAAGGACCTTTGTTCGAGCGATCCTGGAAAAACGTATACGGAAAACGAAAATATGGGGCTCGAAATGAGGGAAAGAGGTTCGACATTCTGAAAGATAAGGGCGGGTAAATACAAAAATACAACGTAATTGTCTTATAAGTAGAGTTCGATAGACGGTTCTAAACAGAGCTGTACTCAGTTCTCTCTGTCCCTTGGCATTGCATTTGTCTGTAGTATTCTACAATGTTAGTACGTTTTGTGGAAAATTAAACTCCAAAAGAAAGTGCAGAGTGAAACTGTGCTTCGTATGCACTGACAAAGAAAAAAAATGGAAAAGTTTGATGAAATTAAGTCCTCTGTGATGCTTAACAAAACTACTTCATTAATAATGTTCAGGTAAATTATTTGCAACCTCATAACAAGTGTCATTAAAATTTGTTTAGAGGTTTAAGAAATATTTGCAAAAAAAAGACAAAATGTTTGGTCCAATTTTAAGAGACTATACAGGATTAACTATGACTAAGTACAAATATTTTAAGAAAGATTAGAGAAAATTATGAATTAATGGAATCGTCCTTTAAAAAGTTAGGCAACCAGCAATAATTTTAAACCCTGTGTGTTTACGTTTTTGATTTTTTGTTTTTCTTCAGTTTCTAGTGCCTATTTTTTCAATTTTAAACGTTACGTAGCAATTCAATAAAGAAATTTGTATCGGGTACCGATATTTTCCTATAATAAATAAGTTATCGGGCAAGATTTTATAATTAATGACTACCGCATTCAAAGTTTTCTATTACCTATTAATATTCCTTTAGTTAAATTTTTTTAATAAATAATAAATAATAAATAATAAATAATAATAATTTTTTAAAAACAATAAATTTTATTTAACTATACTACTGTGTGCTTTGGTGGAAAATCTTGACGGACCTGTTGTTTGAGGAGTGTTTCTTTCAAAAGTATAATAATAATAATAATAATAATAATAATGCATTTATTGCCCAACAGAAATAATCCATTTACAGGACAAAATAAAAAAAAAGTGTGAGAATATTTCTAACAAAATAAAGGAAACTTAATAAGTTACATACAATACGTCAGTGTGATAAGTGTAAGTAATACTAACAGTTTGTACAGAAATTTATACCACAACAAACAACACAACTACAGATCAAGTATTAATTAACCTAAATATCACGAAAAAATTGAGATCCCACCAATAATAAATTTTTAAGAGTACAGGTATTTAAGTCACATAAGCTGGATATTTGATTAAAATTGATACACATAACATATACTGGAGATTTCATACCTAAATTAGTTCTTACATTATGACAATAGAACATACAGTGATCCCGTGATCCAAGTCTAGGAACACGTAGGTCAAACATATTCAACATAGATGCTGAATCAATTCGGTTGTGAAATAATTTAAATAAGAGTGACAAACTCGCAAGCACTCTTCTGGTATGTAAAGAATCAAAACTAAATCTTTGCAGCAACAAACTGTGGTTATATCCCCTAGGTGGATAGTAACCATCAGTACGATAAGACAAAAACGCCTTTAGAAAACGCCTTTGAACTGATTCCACTAAATTAATATGTGTTCTATAAAACGGGTACCAAATAATACTACAATATTCAAGTTTCGAGCGTACTAGAGAGTAATAGAGGCATTTTAAAGCAGCAACGTCATTAAAATTTGAGGAATTTCTAATAACAAAGCCCAATGTTTTATATGCAGTGTTAACCATTTGATTAATGTGATTGGAAAAAGATAATTTGTCATCCATGATAACTCCAAGGTCCTTAATACTATTGCAACGTTTAAGAACTGTAGCGTTGAGATTATAGTTAAATAAAATAGGTTGAGTTTTAAGAGTAAATGAGCATATTTTACACTTGTCAACATTAATTGGCAATTGATTTTTTGAACACCATTCCTCAACTAAATCAATACCTACCTGTAAATTTAAACAGTCACTTATAGAATGTATATTTAAGAAGAGTTTTAAATCGTCAGCAAAAAACAAATGATTAGATCTTAGTGACAGAGACAAATCGTTAACAAATAAAATAAAAAGGAGAGGTCCAAGGTTGGATCCTTGGGGTACACCCGAGGTGGCTAAGAAAGTATTAGATTTAAAACCGTTGTATGAAACATATAATTTACGTTGCGAAAGATATGATCGGAATAGTCCAAGTAAACTATTACTAAAACCCAAATGGTCAAGTTTATATATTAATAATTCATGATTAACCTTGTCGAATGCCTTAGAGAAGTCCGTGTATACCACGTCCACTTGACCTCTATTGTCAATGTTGCTTGAAACAAATTGGGTAAATTCAGCCAAATTTGTTAACGTAGAGCGTGACGTAACAAATCCATGTTGATTCGGAGAAATAAAATTTCTAACTTTATTAAAAAGAATTGAATACACAGCCATCTCAAATACCTTCGCAAAGTTGGATAGAATAGCTATAGGTCGATAATTTTTTTTATCAGATGGATTACCATCTTTTAGTATTGGACAAATTCTTGATAATTTCCACTGCTCCGGAAAAGTAGCAGTAGACAGAATAAGATTAAATAAAGCACACAATGGAGCAGAAAAAATCACAGAACAGTCTTTAATAAAAAAGCTAGGTATCTGGTCATCTCCACATGTCATCTTATTTTTTAGCTTTGAAATGGCATTACGAACATCGGTTTCGGTGAAGCTAACAATATTAATAGAAGTTTGAAACCTATTTAAATCTAAATGAGGTTGAAAATTTTGACTGCTGAAAACACTTGAAAAATATTTGGAAAAACCATGAACAATTTCAGAGGGGGAATCGTAGTGAACGTCATCCATAAAGCAGTTAGATGGTATACGAGTTGAACGTTTTTTACTCTGGATATATGACCAAAATCTTTTTGGGACAGTTATGAAGCTAGTTTGAACAGAAGTAAGGTAATTGCGGTAAGCATTTGATGTAAGTGTTTTGATTACATTTCTTAGACGTTTAAATTCATTGTAATAATAGATGGCATGAGTTTTTTTAAATTTATTATGGTAATATGACTTAAGCTTAATATTTTTAATAATATCCGATGAAAACCAAGTAGGGTATTTGCGTTTAAACTTTTTGTATAAGGGAACAAATTGATCAAGTGTATTATAAATTGTGTTATAAAAAGCTTCACAAGCAGAATTAATGTCAGTGTAATTACTTAGAAATTCCCAATTGATGCAGAGAAGTGCGTTATATAACTCATGAAAATTAGCTCTTTTAAAATTGTATGACCTATCATTAAGATTAACTGGAAAGATATCTGTACTTGATATGTTTAATTTAGCAGATATTAACAGGGAAGGACGATAAACATCTTCAGCAACAATTGGATTATAGTCTCTGTTAACAACACATTCAAGATCTGAAATACATAAATCTAAAGTTCTTCCATAAGCATTTTTGATATTGTTAAATTGATGAAAGTTATTAAATTGAATAAAATTTGTAATTACCCTTAATTTAAATTCCATAAAATCCGGCACTGTAAAGTGAGTAGAATTAAAATCCCCAATAATTAACACATTTTTCATGTCTACAAGTATAAGCCCAAATAATTCGAGAAATAATTCAACATCTATATTGTTGACCTGTGGGGGAATATAAACTAGAAATACATATAAAACTAAATTAGTTAGGGTAATCTTACAAGCTATCAGATCAATAGATGGACACTGATTGGTAATATGTTCATAATCAAGCAATACCACGTGGTAATTCGAGTTGAATGCAAGTAGAACACCTCCTCCGTGGGTTGTATGAGTTTCATTAAAATTTCTGTCTTTTCGAAAAACAGAATAGGATTCTGGGAAAAATTCACTATTGAGAATGTCAGGTTTTAGCCATGTTTCCACTAAAGCAACACAATCATAGTTCATATCACAGAGTGATATAAAAACATCTGACAATTTGGTGTTAAGTCCACGAGTATTTTGAAAATAGATGGAAAAGTCACTAATTCTGCTGGGCGTTTCTAGTTTGTTGAACTGACAATTTAAGGATATCCACGAATATACTTAATACGTAAGTTATCTTCACCGTTTGCAGTCCTCCTAGCTAGTTCATCCTTAAGTTGACGGTAATATTCTTGTTGTTTAAAAGTTTTATCTGAGGATATTTTAACATTGCCAGGATCGCGAAGATTTTTTAGTGTATATGCTTTACGAATTGCATGATGAACAAGACCCCTTTTAATTTTCACCACAGAATCGTCTCTTACATTTTTTTGCAATTATTTAAAATTGCAATTAACTTAATAACTCAAAACTCGAAAATTCACTAAAATAATGGAAGAAAACTAAATTTTAATTCGGATCATGAATTTCTTCAAATCTGTTTCTTTTTCAAACTTACCTATACCACTGACTATAACACCGACTTTAAAATAAAACAGGAAGTTTACACTCGATTAGTTCAGAGCAAAATTAAAACCAATAAATACCAACAGAGACTTTTCAATAAATCCTTATCCAGAATGATATAATGAGAACATATTTTCATATAAACCAAAAAACTATGATATTTCACCAACAGCACAGCTCAACGTTTAGCACATATACCAGTGTTGAAGCATTAAAAAGAATGATCTAATCTACATAACCTAACGTACTATCATACGAAATTAAGTTTTTGATGAAAATCATTATATTAATGTCCCTTTTCCTATTACGATTTAATGTTAAAAGCAGGTACCTCACAGACGCAATCGTAGTAGCACCGTCGGAGTGTTTTCTTCTGGAAAAGTCACACAATACTGTTCACGGAACAATTCACCGTGCAGTTTGTGCAGCTTCGTCAAAGTTAGAGTCGATTGTGTGTTTATCGGTGCAGGCTTTCGGTAATTATATTTTAATGCCGAGCATTTGGTGTGTCTCCTTTGTTATCCTGAAATTCGTGGAGGCGAACGAAAGAAAGTACATTAATTACGAACGATTCTGCTTTGTCTCGTTAACTTTGAAGTCTCGGGAGTTTGTCAATAATCTCGTTTTGAAAAATGCGCTTGCAGCGGGGAATAATTGCTTTGGCGTGTATCCGGTTCGAAGGACCTTCAAGCATCCGTCCTGATACTTGCCACCGGGCTTTGTGAACAAACACAATAATAATTAATGTATCTTTCTTCATCATACGACAAAGAATTCTTTGTATTTTGCAGTCCAGTTCTTAGTAATTGCATTAAAAATTATTACAAATGCAGTAATAAGTTGCAAATTGTCCGAGAACTTCCTCTACACTCTTAATTCGTATTGATCCGGTTCGAAGGACCAAATATTACCGATAACGTTATCTAAGAGTTAAATACATCGCCATTTTCTTAAATGGCTAACTGTTAAAAAAGCTTCATTTTCGTATCTCGAAGCTCTTAAGTTGAAACTGGCGTGTCGAAATAATGAAAGCATGCGGCGGTAGAAAATTACTGGCGAATTTTCTCAGTCAATAGGACACGATATGCTCGAGTGAAATCGAGCAGATCAGGTGTACGTTTGCTTTTAAGCGACCTGAACGAGATCGTTTACTACCAAGATAGGTTACGTAATGTGGAGAAAAAATATATCTTTCAACACAACAATTTTTTAAATGTAGTAAATAGTGTATGTAAATTAACACATTTTTATCTGAAACATTAGTTCTGTAGATGATTTTAATGTATTTTATACAATGGCTTCATTAACTAGATTTACGTGTCTTCTATTGAAATTAGCTGAAATTGTTTACGTTCTTTTACTAAATAATAAAAGTTATGAAATTTATGTGACAATAAGCTTCTAAAACGGTTTTTAACAACGCGCATCTTTTTTCAAGGAAACACGCGAAACCAGCATTACTATGATCACCTTTTAATTTCGCGGTAATCTAAATTTTACGTAATTTATAATGTATAATTCAAAACCTGTTAGTTGTTAAATCAATAACGAACCTTACGGAGACCTCTAGAAAAATGTTCTGCATCGATACTCTTAGATAATAGCACCTCACCAAAAAAAAACGTAATTAAAAAACAAATCAGACTACTAAACAATGTATTATTGTATTCTTGTTATTGATCTATTTGCTTACGGTTTACCTTTACAGAAGGTTAAATTAGTTCTAAGACATTATTGAGACATAAAAAGTAGAAATTAATAGTTTATTGCATAAGATAACTGAAGATAGAATTGGCAACTGGATGGTTTCAAGTTTTCGAGACATAACAGTATTGTTCTAAAACAGTATAAAGAGAAGAGATTAACATTTTAGAAAAAAAATTATTATATCCAATAAAGTATTCCATACTAAACTCATTTTGATTCCCGCCTACAGAGTCGATATTAAATTTATTATTAAATTAAAGTATACTTGAAATTTACAGCAGACTGTATGGAGGTATGAATTTATTACAACTTAAAGCAGAAGTAGGAATGTGCACAAAAAACGCTTTATATATAGCTAAAGGTAATTACTGAAAATTGAACATTGTTCTAGATACAAAATTCATAATTTCATGAATATCGTAAAATTATTTTTATAGCTTAGCCGGTTTTACTGCAGGAAAATAATATTCAAAATTAGTGCATCATTTAATGCCAGTAAAATAGTAGTAGAAGTTTCGATTTAGAAAAATTTCCGACCAAGCTGGGTTTTTGTGGACATCTTTATTAGAAATGCTTAAGACTTCCAAATAAAAGTTTCTAGAAAAATTCAGCTTACTCTGAACTTTGTTCTTTATTTTACTGGAGTAAATATATGTATGCAAAGTTCTATGATAGCTACTTTAAATGTATTATAGATATTCCAAATTAACCTGGATCGTGCATAATTTATAAACAAATTATTATAATTACTTATTTACCCGAATGAATAATAAATTTCAATGTACGATCGTCTGTTGCATCATTACAGAATTAAACGGTTTTATTCTATTGCACAACCGAGCCGGATGAATATTTTGTGTTTTGAAATATATTATGTGGTCTAGTCGGGCGATGCTATTTACTGATATTTATTCTGACAGCTCACGGGTAATAAATTATAACACGGAACGGTGTTGCCCAGGGACGCGTAAAAAGTTTTTCCAACTCGCGTTTCAATTTAAAAGCTATACAGAGTGTTCACGTGCAACAAGTAATGTAGGTACATTTTTAAAAATTAATCGAAGGCTGTTTCAAAATAACTAAGTAGGTATATTTTCAAAAATCTTTATCCTTTCCAAACCCTTTCCAAAAAAAGTACTCTAACAGGCCTATCGCATTGTCGTATTATTTTTGTCCAAGGAAGCAAGCCTTTACTGAACACCCTCTATATAGGGTGTTCTGAAAGTCCATCAGTATCAGCCGAATTTATTTCTGCATCTAGCACTCTTTCTGCAGTTCTCGTGGTTCTCGGTCTTCCTGTAAATAATTATCATTTTTAAAAGACCCTTGCTGCCCCCAGACGTCTATGAATATTAACAAATGTTTGGGCATGTGCTAATCTTCTATGTTATGTGTTTTATGTAATTTCAACGAGCTTGTTCTGCATTACCATTTGCTTGTCCATAACAAAAATGCATGTCACGGTAAGCAATACCTACTTGAGCATTGCTGAGCCATTTTTCAAATTATTTTGGAAAAATCAAACTTATACCTGCCTTAAACAATTCTCGTTACAATTTATAACACTAAAATTACTAATGAAATTTATTTCAAGCATAGTAAGTTGATTAATTACAGAAAGAATTATTCAAAATTTGATTAATAAAATTTTAATAGCGTTTTCCTTCTAAACAGTTACACTTGCCGGCTTGAATAAAAAGCACATAATTTTTTCTGATATTGTTTATCTTTTCAATAATGTTTAAATTTCTGTGATGCCTAGCAAAGTTATGAATAAAACTAATTCTGAGTTTTAGGTAAAGTGCCCTCTAGCGGCGCATAATGAAACTTTTCTTTGACTGGTTCGACAGGCTTGATCTACTTAGTAGAGAGTAATGGCACTTGAATTAACTAAGTTATTTAAAAAGAAAAATAAACTTTGACAAGCTGTAACTTGCACACAATTGTCAATTCGAAAAAATTTTCATTACATACTGCTATTATTTTAATCCGTAGAATCACCTCCCGGAGTCTCCTGGGACGTTCAGAACACCCTGTATACCGGTAATCTGACGGGCAACTAATGTTTACCTTTCGTTTGTTAAAAATACTTCACAATCGGCCGCGAAATTGATGCATAATTACGTCCGAAAGTTATCGAAAACTAGCATTCAATTTTAAAATTCTTCAAGCAATTGTGCAAGTTTTAATGCAGAGTTTTCATCACCCCAGGATTTGCTCGCAGTAGGATTACGGTAAATACTTTTGAAATAGGGGCTAATGAACAGTTTCTCTGAAATGAGCAGCAATTTCTGATCTTTTGTAATAGCGATTTCAAAGAAAACGATGCCCGTAACTTTTAATGGTCCTCGCCTAGAAATTTCAACGGCTTTAAAACAAAAGTACGTCTCTCACTACACGAGAAAATGAAGCAACCGTTAAAGGTCCGGCCCTCATTAAACCGATCTAGGTTTCCTCTGACCCTACAGCCTAAACTCGATACCCATCGAGAAACTCGATGACCGAAACTATTTCTAAATGGCTTATCGATCAGCGACTAACTTCGGCGGGCACATTTGCCGCACGCAAGAGACGAAAATACAGTTGGAAGTTGGGAATCTAGTTCTCAAATGCGGATCTTAGTTTAATATAGTAGCTAGAGATGAGTTAGATGTTGCCGACCAGGCTAGATTAAACCGAATTCGAGTGGAGAAAGTTGGGAGCGTATTTTATTTCTTGGACAGATTTTCAGGTTACGTTAGCAAAGTTTCGCGCTTGTTGCGCAACTGTGATATAAGGTGGCAGTTTCGAACTAAAGGTGTAGTTTTAAATTGAAATATCCCGTATAAGTTCCCGTCTTTCCTTAGATTTCGTCCCGCTGAGATGTTAGTTACGCTTACGATAAAGTTTTCGATATACTACCTCTATTTACAACAATAAAAATTTGGTATTCATCTAATAAATAGATGTCACATTTTTTAAACTTTTATCGATATCGGTATAAAAATATTGTATACGTTTCGTTTCCATGAATTTGTTAGTGACATAGTCGATTTATATTATATTTTTCGAATAAAATGAAATATGTACAGCTATATACATGTTTCTGATATGACCGCATATGTTCAAAGGGGTTATTAAGGACGAAAAACAAAGAATTTTCATTAATCAATAAGAGATTTTCCGTAACAGTCATTACGTTGAGTCGATCCTGTACAGAGTGAGCAAATTGTTTTTATAGGCTTATCTCATTAGCTATAGGAGAAAAAAATTACCGCTCCTCCGCTCTCGATCTTTTTTTTTAATAGAAAATTGATGGTCAATACTAAAATGACCTATCGTCTTTTGTTTTCGAGTAATAAACAAATTTTGAGTAGAGTCCAGTGGAGTGCATAATTTTTTTGTAAATTTATTAATTTTTTAATTATAACCTAAAGTTGTGTTTTTTTAAATACAAACCATAGGTGGCCATTGGCCAGTTGAAATCGTAATTTTTTTCTCTTTCCATTAATATATAAGTAATATGAAGGATTAAATATTATTATTTGCCATTTTAATGAGACAATAATTTATTATAGCATATTTTGTTTCTTTCGTGTTCTTGGCGTGTGTCATTTGAAATAATTGCCTAATACCAATCTTTGACATTTTCGTTTCGATTGTTACATATCAGCAATGTTATTTAGCTTTTTCCGTATATTAACTTAATTGCGTTCTGGATATATTCTCAGAATGATTGTTATTATTTTAATAATACTATTATTTGTTTAGTAACTCAGTAATTTTAGACCATATATTCGGTAGGTTTGCTAAATAAATGTTACTATTCTCAAAATATGAACATCCTGTATAGGTACTGGCAAACTACACATCATACCTATACCTATACAAAAAAGTAGGCACTTTTTAAAGTTTTTCTAAGAAAAAAAGAGCATTAGCTGTGACATATCTCGATGCCGCATATTGGAGAGTTCCGAGTTACCAAATATGGTAAACTTTTTGCTCACTACTCAGTGCCGAATGTCCCGCTTCCCCGAAAACCACCCCGGAGGACATATATCAAACTTTCAGCGCCTAATCCCCTTTAAAACTCCTGTCCTTCATTCCGATGTCGCTCGGCTAAGGCGCTAGGAATGTTTCTTGTACGGCTCCCGCGGCCCTCTCAACAGGTTACCGGGAACTTTTTCCCAAGTTTTAATGCCGAATTTACTTATTCTAAGGCTGTACCGCTTCAAGTTTCCGGGACCGGAGCCGGAACTATGCTGGAACTTCTTGTACTTGTAATTCCGCGAGATTATATTTAATAGTTTTGGAAGTATTTTTATTACCGTCTGCTCGACTGTGCGGGATAAATCCATGTGGAATTATCCGGAGCTGAATAACTCGGTTCATTCCTGGAGTTTACGACCAACTCGACTTGGAGAGAAATTGATCTTGCGCTCGTCCGCCGGCTTCGACATTGCGACTACTTTTTAAATTTTTCTTTGGCTTCCATAACCAAATTACATATTCTACATTTAACAACTATTTACACTGTAACTAATTGGTGTGAGCGAACAGATTAAACATAGGTGCCGAACTATTCGACTGAGTTAAATTATTTTATAGATTTTCACTTACATTTGTGCTAAAACTCTACCGAGATATTGAAAATCTAGGATATAGATCCATGTACTTTAGATAACTTACACAGAGAACTATCCAGTTCAAACCACATCACTGAAAAGGAAATAAGACATATAAATAACAAATAAATTCTCTGCGTGTTCTGATTACATAGGTTTACAAAAATTTAAACTTTTTCATATCGCACAAATACTAATTTATTTTTCCAGAGGATTTTAATGCACTGAATAAGAATCTGACCTCAGAATTGCTTCATTACTTTGAGATATTCTAACCTAAAAGAACAAAAAACGCTCTTTTCGCTATATTTGAGTCAAAAAATAACATTCCGTTACAAAAGTATAAATCACATCTTAAGGTATCAGTTTTCCCCGCTATAACTAAGTTGAGCATCTTTTTTCTTCTTCGAGATATCGTACATTGACATTTATTAATTCAAACACATAAATTACATCCCCCGACCCCATTCCTCTCCTATATTTCGTAAACCCTTACATCCCATTTCTGCCATTTCCAAATCCCAAAATCTATACTCAAAATTCACACATTCCAAAACTGTAAATCCCGAAATTCGTAAATTCCAAATCCCCAAATTTCATAACTCCATAAACATCGAAATCCATAAATCCCAAAACCCCAAAACTTATAAAGCACAAAGGAATACACAACTCCAAATTCCATAAATCCAACCCATAAATCCAGTTATCCAGATAAGAACGGTTGGAAAACGATCCCCAAGTGCTGCGAACACTGAATATAATAAATCTCCAACCATCCTGAAAAGGAATGTTGATAAGCGATCTCGGATTTGAAACCAGCGTTATCGCTAATAATAATATAAGGTCTGTTCAAGCAAGGAATCTAGACTGCTTCTAAACTGCCAAGAACATTCGTTTAACTATTTCTTGCACGATGTTTACTGAACACAAATTCATAATTTTACTGGGCGAATACTTCTGACAGTTTGAAACCATTCCGGATTCCTTGCTTGCGCAGACCTATACATATCTGATATGTATTGTCCATGGAAGACAACAATTGAGTTAGTTTCCGATGTATCAATAAAATGCAAAATTTTAATGGACGATACCCTGAAGACGAAAGATTTTTGTAGTAAAATAACGTCTAATATACCAAAACAGTTTTTTTGCACTTTTAAATTATAATATATCGAAAATCTGACGTAATGGAGCAATTCTGAGGTCGGATTCGGACCAAAATCCTTTAGAAATATGATTTAGTGCTCGTGCGAACAAATTATGTAAACCTGTGTTACATCAATTAAATGATTCGGTTATTCCATCATTAGTAATAAAACCGTTACATAAGAAAATATTTTCTTTCGGCAAGACCTTCCCACAAAAGATCATTTCCAATATACAAAAACGTTTTCTCACGAAGTATATCTACCCCTCAAAGAAATGACCGCGGCGATTCAACCGTATAGAAAAATGTTCATCAACCAATTCGCCTGATGGAGCTGAACTTTGTGTGTGTAGCGATTCGAACACGAAAAAGGTCTTTCCTTTATTAAACACGCGACAACTTCTGATTAGACCCCGGGAAGAGCCCGTCGCCATCAGCGAACAGAGGATCAAAGAACATATTTCGCTTGTTTAATAACCGATTCCTTTGGAGAATCTTCCGGGTCTCCTCCCGTAGCGTAATTCGTCCGGATATTTGCGCTAATAACTCTAAGTGATCGGCAAACAGAACTTCGCGACTGTTTTGCTTTAAGCTTTCAGGGGAAACTTCGCACTAAGCAAGGCAGATAAACACCGGGGCCCGGGCTCTGATTTATACTGTTGAGCAAGTTGTGTTTAACAATGGGCCCCCTTGAGTTAATTTCTTGATATACGATGACTAGGCAAGAACTTTATCGTATAGACAACAATATCGAAGTCGCGTTATTAATAACTTGCCGAACATATGCGGCCCTTAGCTGATTACAAATTGTCTCTATTTATGATGTCTGAAGTTCTTGCTGGTTCGGCAAGAAGGTACGAGTACAGAGGAATTGGGTCATAATGCCGAACAAAGACGAGATACGAGCCTTTGCAAAATAAGACCGTCTAACTAACATTGAGCTCAAACTTCTTGTATTTTAAGTAAGTACACACACCATCAAAAGTCTTGGACCTCCTGTATATAAAGTGATTCGATTAAACCTATTGGTTTTTCCTAATGTGGTAAAAAAGTACATGCACTTATGGAACAAGACAATAAAAAATTGCAGACCATGAACCTTTACTTTATTACCAATGTTTTTACAAATCTGGTCAGTTTGGCAATGTATTCAGCCAAGTGCTCTTTTGAATTTTTGTACATTATCATGCCAACACGTGAAATTTCTGCATTTACCCGAGCAAGAATGACTGCTTTACATGATGCAGAGTATTGTAATCATCAGATATCGAACATGTTGGCATTCCTAGATCATCTGTTGTACGAATAGTAACACATATATGAAGAATTTGATACAGTGGAAAACAGACCAAGTAGTGGACGTCCTCGAGTATCTAATGAAAAGGAGGACCGGTATTTAGTGCAATATGCCCGTAGACACCGCACATCTTCAACTTCAGCTCTCAGGGCCCACTTTCAAGGTACGTTTCGCCGTATTATATCGACATCTACTATTCGAAAACGACTGCACAATGCAAATTTACGTGCTAGAAGACCATTACGGGTCCCCACTCTACTTCCAAAGTATTGTGCTGCTCGTCTCCAGTGGGCGTGAGAGCATAAGGGTTGGTTTTTACGCGGTGGGTATGATTTACAGAGAAAACTAGAATTGGGTTACTGATGACAATCGACAAAAAGTCTGGAGAGAACCAGGTCGTCAACAGCGACATTTTCCCCGTGAGGTTACTCCGTATGAAGGAGGTACCGTAATGTTTTGGGATGGAATAATGTTCAACCGCCGCACCCCATTAATTCGCATACTACAGAATATGACCAGTCAAATTTACATCGAACAAGTTATTACGCCCATTATCTATTCCCTAAGTAATTAATTAGGTGAAAATTTTGTATTTATGGACGCCAACGCTCGACCACATCGCGCAAAAAGGGTTCAAGAGACACTCGGAGCACGACATATCAATAGTCAACTGTCCTGATATGAATCCTATTGAAAATATGTGGGATTTCGTTGTTAGAGTCATTCATTATCATATTCCTCCACCCAAGACTGCAGATGAGTTAGTTGTGGCGGCAGAAGAGGAATAGAACAATATTCCGCAAGAGCTTGATTATCTCAATGCACAGACGTGTCAATATGCTATTGGAACGTGGTGGAGGTCATACCGACTATTAATCAAGTACAGAACTTGCTTTGTTACTTCTTTTTGATTTTATAAATTTTGTCACAAATGTTACATTTGCTGGTTTTTAATTTTTTAAGTACTCAGTTTATCGAACATATTATTTTCACAAAAACAGATTCAGAAGACAATATACTTTTATAAATGTATTTGGTTTTTCTGACAAAAAGATTTCTTCACTCAAGAATGAGGGGGAGTCCAAAACTTTTGACGTTGTGTAGTTCATAATAAAAAAGGCCACTTAAATAAATATCACACCTACAATGAACTGTGAGGAAAAGAAGTAATATATTTTTCTAAAGGTACTTTTCACCAATTAGGTAAATCGAAGACATGAACTATGAATCTTCTTTTTTGTGCACAGGGTCAGGATTTATTCCTATATGAACAAAAAGCTAATTATCTTCAAAATCTGTTGTTCTCCTGTAATGAAATATCAGCGGTAAATAAGATTTTCCCACAACATTTTTTATTTACTATGCACCAAACCAAGTTAGGATGCTATTAGATCAAAAATTGTTTATCCCTGTTGAAATGACTAACTCAAAAGCCTATATGTAGATCAAACTTTCTGTATTTGCATAATAAATATTTCATTTATTTTTTTCGTGATGTGTACTTTTATGTTCAAAAGATATATGGAGGGGTTTTTTATCACCCTGGCTTTCTATAATGTTCTAAAATCTATAAGAATTCAGATTTGTAACTTTAAGTCCTTCAAGCAATTGAATCATATTTGACCCTATTTTTTTGTCTCTGGTTACCTAAGAAATTATCAAGCTGCTACTTAACCTATGTAGTATTTTCTTTGTTAATCCTGTTGATATAAAAGGCTGCATTTTCTTATTCAGTCTATCAAAAATATTTTCAAGTATTCAAAGCGTTTTCCATCTGTATCCAGACCTTCCACAAACTATTTTTTTCTTCATTTTAGCAAGAAAAAGCAACGTAGAATAATCTCGGAGAAATCGTTGAGAAAAAGACTTGTAACAAATTCATTAGCTTTAAAAGTAGATTACTAAGACATCCAATAAGCTGAGGACGTCCAACTGAAGTTCAATCACACAATGCGGTATGGCTTCAATAGGAATTAGGCCCCCAGAGTCCCTTAAGGGCGAGTAACACTATTACGAAGTAAAACGGTTTCCTCTGGATATAAGAGAATCGCGGCGAGGAATCAAATTTCCGCCGGTTATATGGAAATATCGGAATGGGAGTGTTACAAAGTCCTCTTCGAATGCAATAAACACGTG
Organism: Monochamus alternatus; assembly: GCA_037114965.1. Taxonomy (NCBI): domain Eukaryota; kingdom Metazoa; phylum Arthropoda; class Insecta; order Coleoptera; family Cerambycidae; genus Monochamus; species Monochamus alternatus. The sequence goes on from CM073428.1 coordinate 20,913,942, forward strand.
AAAAAGTTGGGCGAACTCGTAAGGAAATGTTATTTGCAATTTTCGTCGGGAATGATATTGCATTTGAAGTTTTCCGGTGCAATATCTATCTTGTTGATATTAAATATGTTGATTCATTAAAAAATATAGTAAATTGTTATATTAGGATTAACAGTGTTACTTTTGTGGCGAGACAAAAAAGACATTTTTAATCCGAATAAAACATGCTATTTTTTCTCCAATCGAAATCCTCCATTTAATTGTTAATTTGTACTTTGAAATTATTGTAGTCATGGATATATCAAACATTAGTCTGTAAAAATGAAATTTAATGAAGATTTAGCTGAAGTGTGCGAAAGAGGTTTGTTTGAATCTTCTCCCAAAGAAATCTCGAGAAATTTATGAATGTGCCTACCAACGTTTTATGAATTGGTGCAAATAAAAAAACATTAAGCTGTATTCAGAAGATGTATTGATGGTGTATTTCTTAATCTTACCAAATAAATTGTTACCTATCGTTTGTTATAAACAATAAATGTACAATGTTGCGGACGGCTGCTCTTTTAGTCGGGGCACTTTATTATAGTCGTGGGTTCTTGACTAGCAAACTGTTTAAAAAAGATGTTATAATTGGGCGCCACCTACAGAATAATCTGTTCGGTTTGCCTTTTCACCTCTGTAGGAGGATGATAAATTTTGCTGAAGTCAAACAGTTTGAAATAAAATACATACATAAAAAAATAAGTTTATTAACTTGCCCACCAGTTGATACACAGACGTGGAATTGAAGAAGTTGACATGCAGAAGTGGAATTGAAGCCAGTTGACAAGTTCATCCGTTGTTGTTAACGTTGGAGATGACTCCGAGATGGGCAGCTTTCCTCTCGTACCTGGATAGTGCCGCTTACAATCTAGATTTCTAAACTTTAGAATGGCCTTATTTCAATTTTGATTTTTCAACAAATAAACTTTCCAGCAACGGTTAAACAAAATATTCCAACTTAGGAAATAGAAATTCTACAAATTCAATCGATTATTGAATTAATTGTTCATTTAATTAATTATCTGTTTAATTAATTGTTTATTTAAATTGTTTGTTAATTAATTAATTAATTATTGGCCTCTAAAGTTAAGAAAAATAACAAAAGAAAAGAAAAAAAAATAATTAGCATGTGCTTTAGCAAAGATCAAGGTCAGGTCAGGTATTTTATATCCTTAGTTTCAAAAAATAACATAAAATATTGTTTAAAATGAAATCTACTATCGATAATAATCTTAATTAATTAAATATATTACCTCCATCCTTATTGATGACTTCAAAAAAATCAGATTTATTTTCAAAATGTGGCTTCGCACTATAACTAAATCTGTAATATGGAAATACTTCAATCGACCAAAATCAGAACGAAAAGGGACTAGAATTTAGGTTCCTGTAGGTTTTATACGCTACAAAGATCTAAAAACTCACTGAAATCTGATTGGTTCGGTTTCTATGTAATTTCGGGCTAATGTTCGTTCGAGATCTCAGCACATTGTTCCAATAGTTCGAATCGAATTGAATTATTCTGACAGTTACCTTAACCTTGCTTTTTGCCAAAACAAAGCTTATTACAATAAGTGATACTAATTAAATAATAAACTGTTAACAAATTACTAGAGTGTTATACAGAGTAGAAAAATATAACATAACGATATACATCGATGTAACTGGTTCACAGTAACGGTAAGTAAATAAATAATAAAATATTTATCGTACAAAGTGTTTAGGCTAACTTGAAGAAATCTAAAGTTACATGGTACACTGGATATGGTTTACACTTACTTAATCTACCGACATTATACAGGATGTGCAAAATACCTTGTTACTAGACGTTTCATATTGAAATTGTGACATTCTTAATTTTATAATAAAAGGAATGTTACAAAATGAAGCCGTCAACGCTTTGGTCACAATATTCAACATTGCAGTCAACGTTGAATATAAAGAAGGGGATTGATATAAGCAAATATTAAAAGTTGCCTGCTTTTCTCAAGACACAAAATAAGGGATATGTACCGAAAAAATAGCGAGTATTTGCAAAGAAGCGAGTTGATTACTTTTTGACTAGTGCACCTGCTAATTTATATTTGATGATGAAGGTAAACGCTTTAAAAATAAAAGAACAAAATCTTTATAGGTCGTCCTAATATTGAGGGTTGCAGACGCATGCCGTTTTGAAGAATTAGTGAATTTAACAATTGATAATGTTGAAGATGTGATATCGGCCTTAATTACAAAAATTCCCAATTCCAAAGCCAAGAGCACGTTCTTTTACTGTGTGCTGGGAGACAATTATTTAAATTTTTATCGAAAATGTGTTACTTTACGTTCACTCGGATTGGTAGAACGTCCACTATTTTTCAGATAAATTGGTGGAAAGTGTCACCAGATAGTGATTGGTATTCATAAAATCAATGCCGTCTCGCAATATGTGTCAACATTTTTTTGAATAAACAAAATATTGTGAAAAGAATACTGAAAGTTGATAGTGGTAATGATAAATCAAGCACCGTTCTCATTTCTGATTTCACAACATCTAAAAATTATATAACTATTAATAAAAATGTCTTGGTCTGATTTGAGAATTGCTCCAAGAATGAGGGTTCAGTGGTTTATTTAATTTTAATACTTGTTCAAACTGTGTATTTCATATCAATGTGAATAAACAAAAATTATTGTAAATATTGTTGAATAAACTTTTATAAACTTTAGCTCCTAGGATTAAAAGTGAATGTAAATAAAATGTCATACTTTTGTGACGGTTGGAGAACAAATATGTTACTTAACACTTATTAAAAAAGTATACAAAAAATAATAAAATGATTAGCTATACAATGTGGAAGGCGTGCAGACGACTCACGATCTATTCCACAAACCCCAGAGTACCCACACCATCGTTAAATAGGTCAAAGTGGCTCGTATGACCTGCGGTCGGTGTTCCCGAGCCGCCCCTCTATATCCAGAGCATAAAGTGAATAGAGAATCGTGCATCTACATATTTTACATAACACGGTGTTCGCGCATATCTCCGGCAGGCACCCTCTTTGATATTCCGAGGTGGTTGATGATACTTATGATATTTGAATTTATAAACTGCCTCATGCAGTTATCCGGATAGGGCGCTCCAAAATTACAAATTACGGTGTTTGTTTCCAACGGATAAATCGATTATGAAAATGTTTTCGCACGATATCCTTAATCCGACCTCAGATATTCAGAAGTGTGGGTCATTTTTAACACTGAAAATGTTTAAGAAGAACTGATAGCGTAACGTTAGATATAAAGGCGGATAGTAAACCATAGCAAACTGTTAGATAAACTGTATTCTTATGGAATAGGGGGCACGGCCTTAGACTGAGTGAAGAATTTGCTTTGTAATCGAAAACAATATCTCACTTTTAATGATAATAGTCCTAATTCTGTAGATACTGCTAGCTCTGAAATGACAGAAATTGATATGGGTGTTCCGCAAAGATCAATATTGGGTCCAGTTTTGTTTTTATTGTATATGAATGATATTGATACATTCTACCAAATAGTAACGGAAATGTATCAAAATCGATATGTTAATAACACATGAATAATTTGAGGATATGGTTCTAAACGAACAGTTGTCAATTCAATATAAGCAAAACATTTACAATGAGGTTTCACAATGAACAAAAATCATGTAGTGATATAGATATTAATTTTAGTGGAAAAAAAATTAAAATGATATTGACCATGTTGTTTTTGGGTTTATATATACATTAATAACTAAATTAAATTGTATTGTATTATATTTCAATTTAAAAATATTATAACAGTTTTGAAACGTGACCAATTGATCGCGGAGATATGGATTATGTTTTTTGGGATAATTCTAGTATATCAGATAAAGTGTTCAGATCACAAAAAAGTCATTAGGACAATGGCTGGAGTACCATATACTACAAGTTGTAAATATATATTTTAAATCATACAAGGTTTTAATATTGCCATCCCTTTTCATTGATAAACTTTGTTTCTATGTTTCAACAATGTGATTTTCTTTTATGAAAAAATGTTCGCGCACGTAATACGAGGCAGCATAATGACTACGTGCCGCACAACAAATTAACAGTTGCATCTAACTCACCTAAGGTATTAGGAATTTATAATATTTTACCTGTGTATATTAGATAACTTGAAACTGAAAGAGTATCTAACAGAAAAATGTTTTTACGGGTTAGATGAATATTTAAAATAAGATGACAGGATTTTTTAAAAATTATAAACTGTATTGGTGTTATTTGATGCTGTAATTATTCGCGTGTTTCTTTTTGTTTTGTGTCTTTTGACTTTGTTTATTTTTCTGTTTACTTGTTATATTTTTGTTTGTCCCTTGACTAGTCTTATACAATATATATGTATTGTCTAAAAGATAAAGGTTATTATTATTATTATAAAGTAACAAAATATAACAAATATTTGGTCGCGACTGCTCGGCGTTGTTCAGGAAAAAGAAAAAACTGCTTCTCTCTCCCAATCCCTTTCAAAAATTTCGTCTTCTTCAGATGATGACAATTAAGTTGTGTCATTTCTCACTGTTTGTGCATCTACATAAATAAATTAATTTACATAATACTGATGAAATGTTTTATTTTATCCTTAATTGCAAATTCTATTTTTTTTTTTCAATTAACGTAGAGAAATGAAGGACTTAACATGTAAAACTGCACAAATGAAACATATCTACTACCGAAGAGAGATAATATCTACAACATTTCGTAAAACCATAAGCACTTTCAAAATCTAACGCTGTATATACGGTTACCACATAAGGCCGTCGTATTTCCAGACGAAAACATTATAATCGATCACATCTTGTCCCCTGTAATAAAATATAGCACTCGTAAAAAGTTTACTTCATTAATATGCGACCTCAAGGAGAAATAAAGTTTTACCAGCGTATTCCCTGATGCCTTGACATTTCCGTTGACATTTTTTGGACCATTAACTTCCCAAACGGCTTCTCCTCCGGAGATAACCGACATACAAAGTGTGGAAGCGATACAAACCCCCCCATATTAATGACAAATGAGTGGCAATAAGTATGCAGCGCATTGTAAGGTTATGCTGCTAAACTGAAAACTGGACTATTAACGTACTGGGAGGCGGCTTCGGCAATAAAAAAGAACGTTTTTATTGCTTTTAACATTCAAAGTTAGGTAGTGAAAGTGTGCAGCATCTCGTACTAGATACGTGGTTAGTCAAGTATAGCAGTAGTATAACTTCCTCTATTTGTATCAGGTCGAAAAAAATTGTCTATGAACATGTTACTTTCTCGTTGGGACATATATTTAAATCACAAATTAGATTATGTCATTAGGAAAGTGGAAGTACGTTTTCATAATAACTATGTAACATAAAAATAACTGCTATTTGTTGAAAAATATATCCAGATGGAATGTGTGACTGCTGCTGATACACCAATTCAAAAGTTCAAGATGATGTTTTCGTCACTTAAGGCACCACGATAAGAATTCGCAATAGAAATTGAATTATCTAATCAGCGTGCAAATACAGGAAACACCTTTCCGCCTGGAAACCATGAAAATATTTCGATATCGCGACACATTTACTGGCTACATAGAGAAACCTACATCAATTTCTTCCCAATCATTCCCCAAATTATTGAAATTAAGATAGTAAAAGTCTCACAATTACTTTTAACTGGACAGTGTATTTCAGAATTCAATATAGCATTCAAATTATGATAAGCGACAGATTAAAAATCGATTATATTGTAATTTACTGTCCATATTTTATAGTCAAACCACATTTTTATTCCGATGAAATAATGTTCAGTTTTAATTTTTCGGTTTTTCCAGGTATCATCATAACAACAATCACGGGGATTGCCGGTCAATTAGGTATGTGTCCTACTGACTTATACTAAGCATATTTCTGACAGTGAATGGTTCCAGAACGTGAACTTTAATCAATTCCTCGAACATCACCAAAAACAAGGTCAAGTAGAGAATATAATTATTACGCTCATAGTTTGGTTTCAAAGGAATGTTAAATGATAACAGGTTATATTCGATGTTATGATATTAACTTACGTACTTATATTATTTCTATTGCCTTGAAAAGCTACTATGTATTACTAAAATTAATAGTCGCACTCAAGTGGAACCATTAAAAAATTCTTAGTAACACAACTTAAATATAATTTTAAATAGTGTTACTAAAATACAGGAATTTCATATATTTTATTAGGTTTCCTCATTCGTGTAACCGATACCAATTTCCATTGCTCTCGACCTAATCACAGCAGACAGACATCGTAAAATATTATGAGAGAGATTCCGTACTACAACAATTTCTCGAATGCACGAGCAAATTTATTAACGCCTTAGACAAAGGGACGGATATCGACTTCCAGGCATTCCTATACACGTGTGCTCCATTTTATACCTCCCTGAATATTCCGCTTTCGTCGTCGTAGTCGAATCCTCCCTCATATAGACACACAGAACTAAGTAAAGTAGTAGAGGAAACTTCCCTTCCTGAGACACGTTTCCTTCGTCTGAATATTATTTTCCACGTCCCATGTTTATGAAAACAGGTCTCTTCCTAATGCTTCAAGATTTCGTAGTAAAAACTAACCGAATCCATAACGATACTGTCGTTTGCTACACCAAAACTATATACAAAACAAAGTTTATATTAAACTATTAATTATCGATATTCAGTTATATATCACAAGTAGGATTTGCAAGATCTGCAAGATCCCACTTCTGATTGCAAGCGTAGAAATCTGAAAACAAACAGACGTGAACCCCAAACATAAAATCTTCAATCAATACATATTGTTAATATTTTAGGCGTTTTGTCGCCCCTCTAATATTTAAGGTCTGTTCGGGGGAAATCCCGGCGGTAACTTTCGCGATTCCTTTTTTGGCGAGGAAAAATATCGCCGGCGCTTCGCTACACCCAAGTGTATTTTACTGGATTGCTTTTGTTATGGATAGCATTGTTCCTCAGCGCGTTCATATATTTTCTAGCATAACGTAACGTATAAATTAGCTTTCCACATTAAAATACACTGGACGGAGGCGTGCGCCCCCCGTTTTTACCATATCTGAGTTTAATAAATTAGGGGCAGTGTACAATGCTACGAAGAAATTTATACCCTCAATGATATATACACCTCCTACGATTAATTTAAATGTAACCGTAAATCTCCGAGTGATGGTTCAATTCGGCCTATGTAAGATTATGCTGAAAGCTCGACCGAGGATCGGGGGAGATTTGTGACTAATTCCGGACTGGAATCGACGGGGCCAAGCAAAAAGGGGCAGTTCTTACTCCAAATCATCTTCCAACAAGATATATGTATCTACCTATGTGATAGATAGATTGTATTCTCAGAATCTTTTGTCCAATTCATATGGTAATTAATTTTGAAAATGAGAATTATTATTTCTGAAGATCAATAAAGATGCTACATTTATTTTAATAACAAGAAAGTAAAATCAAATAAAACAACCTCAATAATCCAAAAACACTTACTTGCAACCATATAAATAGTAATAATGACATTTCAAACTTATATAAGTTTCTAAGCAACATATTTCTGACTTTGACATATAATCAGATGGAAAGTGACATTTACCATGGTGGAAAGTGATTATTTTCCATCCAGACTAATGTCACTTTCAACCCAGGTAAATGTGAACATCCATTGAACAACCAAAATATTTGTTTAAAAAAATATCGTATTGTACATTAAAACATTCTCAACAATTTTATTCACATTAAGTAGTAAAAATTATTTTACTAAATTAATTGTAATATTTGATTGGTTATAGGCGGCAACAGAAATTATTAATCCATGCTGAACATCCTGCGTAGAAATGTTAACGTTTTTAGTATTGGAGTTTGGCCACATATCTTTCTGGCAATTTTAACCTGAACATCTGTGAACTTGTCTATGTACCGTTCCGCTACGGTGGAAGACTTCCATCTCCCTAATCTCTTCAACTGGAGAATGTCACCACCGCTATTTACCAATAGTAAGGCTGCCGTTCTTCAAAAGCAGTGTCCCGTGTATGAATCACAATGCAGAAGCTTTAGAAACAATTTTTTTGGGAAATTGTGTCCAAATGATTGGCGAGTGATTTTACCAAATCTCAATTGTAAAAAGAAGTTTTCTTTTAGCATGTCTAAATGAAGTGCAATATATTTTAATTAACGTTACCCATTCTTCATTATTCGCTATAAATACTCTTGACTGGTAGGTTGATGTTGGAATTTCGATGTGAACCTTATTTTCCATGATATTATCATCAGTCAATTTTATACAGTTTGTCACTTCGATATGAACCAGGTGCACTAATTGTTATGAGTACAATCTTTATAAGTAGCATATCATCAGGTGCATTGTTCAAAAACGCCGCAATGTTCTCACTGGAAAAAAATGGATCAAAGGGTTGATGGCTGTTTGATTTTAGCAATTTCACTAAAATATACCAACTCAATAGTTTCAGAAACAGCTTTCCGGACACATTTTTGCGAGCGAAAACAACAACTTTATCCGTACCTTGTACGACTCCTCTTAGGTAATAAATCTTTTTCAAAACTTTCAGCGACTTCTCTCAGTTGAGGAAGAGTACAAATAATTTCTTCTAAATCGCTCATCATCTTTAACACTCTTTAATGACAATCTATCAAAAATACAATTAATTTAAGTTTATATATTTTACTTTTTAGTACCATAAAAATCACTGTCAAAATGCCAACTTGACGTTTTTCTTATATGGAATCCGGTTATACAGGGATCTTACTTTGTTAATTTCTCATGTAATTATTTTTGTTACAAAGACTTAAAAGGTACCATACCTTTTAAACATCATCCTTCTTTTCTCGACAAGAATGAAACACTTTCCTCCTCGGTATTTAACATACTATTAAATACCGACAATATAATCTCTATAAAATTCAGTCAGTATATAATTTCTAATTAATATTAAGCATTTAAAAATGATTGATTTATATTACCCGCCATTTCAATGCAGGTTGCAGTAAGAAAATTAATAGGTATACTCGCGTCAAGAATTCAGACGTCTTACGTCACGGCTGACGTTACACATTTGTTTTTATTGTCAACGTAATTTTCGATATTTGGTTGCGTTAAAAACAATAATTTTTTGCAATTTACTGCAATATATAATGCAAACTTTTAGTGTAGTATAAAGTTTTATTACTATCAGTTGCAGTTTCTTAAATATTTTGATGAAAATATACTGAATTATTCATTTGTTCGCATGACGTAAGTCGTCTGAATTCTTGACGCGAGTATATACAACAATTAGAGGTGCCAGTAAAATCAATTGTAAAATTACTATTTTTCCACTTTCCACAGTAAATACGCTAAAAGTTTTCACCTTAATAAGGTACCTACCTCTAATAGAACACACAATATTTTTTATCCGGAATCACTCAGGCCATCAATAATAGATTTGACATGGCTATGTAGGCAAGTATACAAACACTAATGTGTCCATTTAAGGCAGTTTAACTGTTAACTATTTATTGTTTTTGTCGTGCATTAGCACAGGACTGACATATATTAAATATTTTTTCTAATAATTATACAGATAGATATTGTCTCCCATTTGTCATATTCTGACGTTTAATCAATACGTTCCAAATACTTGGATTACAAGCGGATAAGATTACATAATAGGGTTCTACTGTAAACGATCCCGTGCAATAAAAAGTTCTCTAATTATATACCACAGGTAGCGAGGACTATTATTTACACTGACTCGTAAACGATTAATGCGTTTTATGTCAATCCTACATAAGAAATTATAGTTTCTTTAGAATACAATTCGAAAAGAAAACCTTCAACATTTTCCTTCACGCGTCTTGAAACTTTTATAAATAAAATGTCATTGGAGAGTAGGAAGAAGTATCACAAAAAGATTGTTACTGTAATAAATGGCATGATTTCGCAAAAATGTATATATAACGAAATGGATGACAGTGAGGATGAGTTATTACCATTAACATCACCTGAGATAAAGACCTGGCATGAGATGTGGAATTGAATTTATTATCCGGTACAAGTCAAGAACTATATATGAACCTCGATATCAACTCATATACAGCAGACTCATGGAATATAGACAGAAGAAAAATGTAGGATCTTTCTCTGAAAAAGTCCTGATTGCCTATTTTTTCGATATTTCAAAGAAAATGAAGCCTTTAACGGTATGGTCTAAGTACCTATCCGATGTTGAAAGCTACCCTGAATATAAAAAAATAAGATTGATTTGACAAAATATCTGAAGTTACGAACTTTTGTGAAACGACAGTCAGATGGTTTCCATGAAAGAAGATCCCGAGTTTTTCAAAGAGAAGAAATTGAGAAATGTTTATCAGATGCCCCAGATGAACTGTATGCACGGAGGTAGGATTATACTGAAAATTATCTATTATGGAATAAAGAACTATTTTTCAATTTATATTTTAGGTTGTACTTATTGTTGCGTCGCTAGGGTTTGTAGATGTGACGAGCTTATGCAAGTGAAAACGAATGATATAAATGATATGAGCGACAAATTGCTAATTATGCTACCAAATACTAAGACCAAAAAATCAAGATCTTTTGTAGTAAAGGAATATTTAAATGTTTACAAAAAATATTCAGCCTCCAGACCCTCGAATTTGAATAATTGGCGTTTCTTCTATAAGTATACGAACGGTAAAGCACATCAACAATGTACCTGTTGGCATTCACAAGTTGTTTTAAACTCCGTCATGTTGTGTTTATCTAACGTCATTGTCAATTTTAATTACCAGTTTGATTTAAATTATTACCTGGAAGGTCGCATAGCAACGAACTTTTTCTGCCTAGGCAAAAAAAGTCCACTTTTTCGCAGGAAAACTACACTTTTTAAGCCTGTCAAGTGTCATTAAAAAGCCACTTTTAATGTCATTTGGAGACAAAATATCTATTTTCACGTCTTCAACAATTTCAGAAACATCCTGTATAAGCTACAAGATAAAATAATGTATACTCATTTCTTGGCATCGAGTATGCATAAGTAATGTTTGAAACTGTATTACAGTAAACTGTAATGATAACGCGTCAACATAAACGTATCTACATATACATAGAGTATCGTTAAATGTTAAACCTCTAACTTACGTAATGCAATTCAGTAACTACGGTCAAAAAAGAAATATTCAATAATTAATGTTTTCTGTTGACGCAACTTGGAGTTGTATGTACATAACAGGTCATAGTTATACGATTTTATTCCGCACGCGATTTGTCGTTGCCGTAATTGTCTGTCAGATCTATTTTGACGGTAATATAATGACACGGGAAGAGGGCAGCATCATTCGCGAAAAGTTATATTTCAAGAGATTTATTCCGGCGGTTTCCTTCTTTTTAAGCAAGCGTCATGTGCAGGGATCCGATTCGTTATATTTATTTTCTTCTATGCATATTTCCTAAGCAAATGGCGTTATCTTTCAGAGGGACTGCTGCACACAAACATGTGACAAAACAGTTGTCATAACTCTACCGTCGAAAGAACGAATCTCCCGGACTGAAAAATTCTAATTCTAATAGGTGATATACCGGGTATTCCCTCTAAGATTTTCAGTGCGAATATCTCAGCTATTATTGCAGCCAGTGTGACGAAATAAATGATTCACAATTAATCGTTAACACGTTTGCGACATTCTTTTCTGGTGCATTTGTTGTCTCAGATGAATTTAATAACTTTGTGGAAAGTAACAATTGTCATATTTTGCATTTGATGAAAATCTCGGATACTGATATAATAAAAGCTATTAAAAGATTAAAAAATAATATGTGTATGGGCCCTGATCTAATTCTGGCATTCTTGCTCAGAGATTGTGCTGTAATCTTTTCCAAGCCTTTACTCATTCTCTTTAATCTTATACTTGTGTCTGGAGTATTTCCAGATATTTGGAAAGTAGTCCGTATAACGCCTGTCCATAAGAAAGGAGCAAAAAATGAATTTACAAATTATAAGCCCATTGCTATTTTAAATAATTTTTGTAAAGTGTTCGAATTTGTTTTGCACAGCTTTATGTCATATCATACCTCAAATATTATTATTCCCGAACAGCATGGGTTTATTCAAGGTCGTTCCACAATTACTAATTTATTATGTAAAACTCAATACATTTTTGCAGTTCTCGATGTTGGAAGTCAAGTTGATGTCATATATACAGACTTCTCTAAAGCGTTTGACAGGCTCGACCACTCTAAGTTGTTAAATAAACTTAACAACGTAAGCCTCTGTACTGGTTTATTAAAATTATTTCAGTCATACCTCTGTAATCGATCCCAATATGTGCAATATCGTGGATTCAAATCTGACACGTTTCTCCAAACATCAGGTGTTCCTCAAGGGTCCATACTTGGACCTCTTCTATTTGATATATTTATTAACGATATTGCGGAGGATCTTAATATACAATACCTATTATACGCTGATGACGTAAAATTATTTTGTCAAATTAACTCTGTTTTGGACTGTGAGAATCTTCAGAATAACCTTGTTTCACTTAACGACTGGTGTAGCAGAAATATGTTGCCTCTTAATATCAGCAAGTGTAATGTTATGTCGTTCCATCGAAAAAAAGTACCTATCATGTTTGATTACATGTTGCAAGACAGCATTCTCAAGAGGCCTGATAGCATTAAAGACTTAGGTGTTATTTTTGACTCTCAGTTGAGTTTCTTACAGCACATCCACAGTTCCTTATCCAATGCATACAGGAGTTTGGGATTTATTTTACGAAACTCTAAAGATTTCAGGAATCAGTCTACTTTGCGATTATTGTATACAACTTTTGTGACATCCAAACTTGAATACGGTTCAGTTATATGGAATCCAATTTATATTACATATACATCATTACTGGAAAGAGTCCAACGAAGATTTTTTAAATCTGCCACATATTTGTTAGATGGAGTTTATCCTACTCAAGGTACTCCACAGGAATTATTTTGTGTTCGTTTTAATCTACAAAGTCTTGCCAGTAGACGTACCATGCATGGTATTATTTTATTATATAAAATAATCCATTTTCAAATTAGATGTGAATGCATTACCAAAGATTTATTATTTAGAGTCCCCAGATTGAACTCTAGGAATTGTGATTTGTTTATGTTACCCTTTGCCCGTACGAATATGTTGTTGAAGTCGCCTTTGTATCAAATGCTGAACAATAGCAATAATATGGAGGGTTTTGACATTAACTTTTGTGGTGTACGTGATATTAAAAAGTATTTTCAATAGGTGCGTGTGTATATTCTTGTTTCTTTTTATTCATTTTTATCTTGTTTAGTAATTTTTATTTGTTTTTTAATTCTTATGTTATTTTTATATTATCTAACAATTTAACTTTCAGGTATATTACTTTTTATTTTGACTAAATTTTAAACTGTTTTTATTTGTCTAGACTTTTATTTACTTATATTTTATTTTATACAATCGATTTTTGATATGTAGGTATCTTTTTAAGTATTTTTTTTTCTCTTACTGTAACTTTGTTAGTTTAACTACTTATCCTTTAAGTGGGTTATACCCGTTGGATATTTTAAGAGTAAATAAATAAATAAATAAATAAATAAATAAAAATCGATTTAATTTCGATTTTTTAGTAGTCAACCTCGGTAAAATTTGTATTTAAATTGAAATATCCTTAATTCCTAAAATTCATAAAAAACTCTAATTTTAATTGTTTTGTCATGCAAAATGTGTATAGCCTTGAGTCCAACTCACAATACTCATACTTGCTTTGACAGTTTCTGTCACTTTACGTTTTGACGTCTATCCATGCGGTTGTTGCGTGTGTGTAAATTGGATTCAAGGCTATACACATTTTGCATGACAAAACAATGAAATAGGCGTTTTTTTAAGATAAAATGAAAATTTTTCGTTACTCTTTATATCAGAATGTGTTCATAATTAAGGATATATCAATTTATATACAAATTTTCTGCAAAACTAAACACCCTGTATAAAAGTTAATGCCATTATCGAATTCTACGCGCCATCTAATACCTGTTGTACCAAATTTCGTTGCACTGGCTGCAATAGTAGCTGATATTCGCACTGAAAGTACAAGGAACACCGGTATATATAGATGCTTCAGCATCCAAATTAATATGAAAAATATAACCCCAAAGAGACTATAATAATCTGAATTGCCAAATAACTGTGTAAATACTGCAAACCTCAACATTACCACTATACGAATGTTGAAAGTAAGTACCTTCTACGGAAGTAATTCAATTCCACTCCTTTGATGAGGTTGGATATACCAACTTTTTTTCAACAAACAAGTAAACTTTACGAAGGTTATAAAAAAGTTGTACAGTTACTGGTCAGAACTTATACGAGGGTTTATTTTATTAATATTGATTTACTAATTTTACATTAGATTTTAGCATTTCCCTATAGGATACCTGTTACAGAATGATGTTAAGAAAATCTAGGGACAGGTTGTATGTTTGCAAATAAGAAAAAAAGTTTCTATAATCATAAATCCGGAAATGCCTCGTCTTCGAGAGAAATTTATAAAATTGGTTCAATATGACACTCTTCTTTTTCAATGCAAAATTAATATCCTTATATTAAAAGTTAATTCCAATTAAAAATGCTTAATTTACCATCTTTCATTTAAAATCTTTAAAAAGATACCTATTTCATGAGTTATATGACAACTATATTGACAACAAACATGTGATATCTCCAAAACCGTAAAAGATAAATATCCTGTATTTTTGAAAAGCTCAGTTGGCTGCTATTAAAACAATAAAAAATAAGGCTTACATCTCGGAAAAGCGGTATTCAATTGTTTTTGTGATATACAGGATGTTACATATCTTTAAAAATATGAAAACAAGTTTATAGAAATATAGGTCCGAAAAAGTCTCGTCTGAGGTACAGGACAAACATGTGATATCTCCAAAACCGTAAAAGATAAATATCCTGTATTTTTGAAAAGCTCAGTTGGCTGCTATTAAAACAATAAAAAATAAGGCTTACATCTCGGAAAAGCGGTATTCAATTGTTTTTGTGATATACAGGATGTTACATATCTTTAAAAATATGAAAACAAGTTTATAGAAATATAGGTCCGAAAAAGTCTCGTCTGAGGTACAGGTTGTTTAAAATTCTGTGTCTTAAATACTGTCTTCATATTCATTTTTAGCAAAAAAAATTGTACGGTACAGATTTTTGGACATTCTTGTAATGGTCCATTTAGTTATAAGACTTCTCTAAAGGTATGAACTTGTCCTTAATTTTTCAAAAGTAAATTTTCTCGAGATAGTAAATAACTATCGGGTTATATTTTATTTATTGAAGAGGTAGATTGACAATGCGAGAGAGAACGAGAGCGATTTATCTGAAAAACCATATGTAACCCTCCTTGTACAGTTCATAGCCCCTTTTTCATATCTTCCCCGTCCTAGATAGCGCGGCATCATCAAGTATGCGTCTCCATCCATAATACACCCGCATGTTCCTCCCCTTCGCGCGCGCGAGGATCGAAGGCGGCCGGGCCGAGGAAAACCTGACACCCATGAAATATGACGCACTAATTTATCTGCGTCAGATTGATGCGAAATTGATTCGAAAATAATATCAAGTTACCTAAGAAAAAGTTACGTGCGAGGCGGGGGAATTATTTCGTGTTTTGCGTTTCCGGGGAGGGTGCGGGCAGGGGAATCTGATCTTACATGCACAGAACGTCCGATGGCGAGGGAGGAATCTTAACTACTTAAATAGACTTTCTTCCAGAACTGATTTTTTATACACGTGCGCGTCACGTCGAAGACAGCCAGGAGCTTAATTTGATTTAATTTTGATTATGCAGGCGAAGGCTGAATTTTAACTTTCGGGAAGACTTTTTTATTTAAAAATTACATAAAAATTTTATGTAAGCGCTTATTTATCGTTCAAATAAACTTTTTTCCAAGATAACTTTGTTGCTTTGTTAGGTCTTGTTTCTCCTTGGCTTACAATCTAGACAAACGAATAACAATTTCGGTTGACTTTTGATTTAGAAAACATGATGGCAAATCGTCAACCTGCCTGTTTACAGGTACAACAAATGTATCTCCTTGTTTTCTGAAATCAATGTACAACGGTACAGTGATATACAGGTATCCGGAAATATGAGGGCTTCTATATGTGTGACCAAAAGCAACGAACAACTTTTATGATAAAAAAAACCCTAAAATCAACAATATTTCTACAATTCAAATATATTACAACTACTAGAAAATGCAAAACTTGCGAAATGGAAAACCAAGTTACAATTAAGAATAAACAAAAACCCTTTTAGAGTAACTTATTTTTTTTTGCATCAGTATTGAAGAACAAAACACAAAATAATTGTTAAGCCAATTACATTTTGTTTGGTGTAATCATCAAAATAGATTGTCGTTTTTTTTACTATTTTAGTAAAAAAATGTTACAAAAGCTAATAATAAGGAATATATGGGTAGATATTGTGGGTGTAATTCAACGCAGATTGGAGTTTTTGTCCACTGAGTAGTTAGTTTCACACAATATTATTAATACCTAAAAAAAATATAAAAAAATAGATTGTCGTATTAGCAAAGGCATTGGTCAACCGATACGATTGAACGTTCATTACCTATTGAAGTAAAAAACACAGATATACACAACATGCTATTGATGAGATAAAAAATGACATAGGTAAATAATGGGGAAGTTGGATGAGTTTTATATTGGTTTGAAATGTATTACAAGGTAACCTTTCAAACATATTGAAAGGTGAGAACAATAATAATAAACATTTAAAAAATCCTTATTTCTTACAAAACAGGTAATTTAATGTAGCGAAATCAGATAGACACATCACGTAAATGGTAGAAAAAATCTAGGAGAGTATTAATTAATTTATTACCCCATTATTTGCAAATGTTGCGCGCATAGCACAGAAAGGAGTTATTTGAAAACGCTAGATTTTTTATGAAGATGTTACTTCTTAACCCCATTATATGTATATATAAAAACATGTAACATGACAATACATCAATAATCATTATGAATAACGCTAATTTATATGAGAATTTTGTTTACTCGACTCGACACCTGATGTCTCCCAATGAAATTGCGTATTAATCGAATATCTACGTAGGTTCGATTCCTCATTCCGTGACAAACAATAGACTGTCGTAAAATACGGTACCGTCGCATCCGAATACCAGCACGCCTCCATCGAAGGGACGATTAAAATTTGATTATTTGCGGGATCAGGGTCTTAACGCCCCCATAACAACAATTAATCACGATCTGGCGTTTCATCACGAAAAACCTATTTGTTTTCCGGAATACGTGTAAATATAAATACCGAATTTAATGTACAGATTGTTTATCCTCGACGGTTAATTCCCCCATCTCATTCCGCCCTAGTCTAGTGATTAATGGCAATCTGTTTATTCGGTCGCGCTGCTAATAACATTATAATGTCGCGCCATCCGCATCCTATCACTGCTGCGTCGTCGTCAATGAACACTTTTTACTCAAAGTAAAACTTATATAATGCTTGTCCCCGTTTCTTCGAAGAAACGGTGGTACGAGACGCCTCAAGAAAATATATCGCTGATGAAACGCAATAAATAGAAATATCCCCACATGATGTCATGAAGTCTAATATACAGTAAACTTTAAATAAGTACAAATATTCTAACTGCAGTAGCTTGTCACACAGATGAGTCTAGTAAAAGCCATTTTTAAAAATTTCAAATAGTTACAGAGATATTAATTTTTTCTTAAATACCCTCATTTTGAGAACCGCTGACCAGATAGACCACTGACGTAACCTAATAAAATAAACCATATGATGTACTTTCAATACACGTAAATTGAAAGTTAATGTGAGATACTTTTGCATCTTTTGAATCCGAACTAAGCTAATGGTTTCTCTAAGTAATGCACTGCTTGACGCATAATCTGTTGAGTTGCGGCAGTAACGTATAAAACGTATTTAAATCGTCTTATTATTTTCACGGGTAGTGTTTTTCTCTTAAGTGTCTTGTGTATTTAATTACTATTTTTCGTAAAATACAGTATGATTAAATAAAATATGACGCATTATTCAAACAGTGAAAAGGTTGACAAGTTAAAAGCATATTTGTTAAGTAGTGATAACGATAACGTATTGTGATAAATCAGTTGGAGTGTAGTAAAAATGGATAATAACCAAATTCTAGATTAAACCATGATTGTGATAAGAGAATCTGGTTTATATTTTCAATTTATTTGTGAGGTATAGGAATGGCAAAGGGGAGGAGATGGCAGTTAATATTGTCATAAATTAACATATTTCAATCATTCTTTGACATGTCTAAACATTTTAATTACCATTGTTAAAGCATATCCGAAGACACTGGCAACGATGTAGAATTCTCATCCACCATGACTATTAAAAATATTAGTATAGGAGTCAGATCAGCGGTCCTCAATAAGTTTTCCATTGAAAAATCAAGAAATTTATTTAAAACTTGGCTTTTTTATTTCTGATCTTTATGTAAAAAAAAACTACTAATTATGTGTTCAACACAGTGAACTGTACTGCTGGTTAAAATATTTTTATTTATTTAAAGTTCACCCTGTATATCAAGCTGTTGACCTTTTCTCCAGTTTAAACAAAGAATTTCATAAATATTCAGAAATTGATTAAAATTCGTTAAAAGTGTATTCCACTGGTATGAGTATTCTATGCAATTAATGCTTCATGCTTCAAAAGAACAAAAATAAATCGAGGACATGTTTGAAAAGTCTAAATTTATGGAATTCGAATCGGCAGAATTAAAACTGGGAACCCCTCCAAAATGAAATTAAAACATCGAGTCAAATACCTCTAAAATTAAGTGTCACCAAACTGACTATTTGATTTTTTTCCAAGTGCGACTTCTAATGAAATTAGCTTCATACGAACACCATTAATCATTGCTTTAATAAACGATGCCTATAATTCGATAAATTTGAAGTCAATTACATTTATTATACACACTAAAAATTAACGTTGTGTAACATTAAACTCATTTATGAGTCAAATTATTTTGGAGTTGAATTTTTTTTAGTAACTAAACATTAACAAAGAAATGAGCTTATCAAAATAATTTTTGGTCAGACTGATGGTTTGTGGGAAAAACAACCAAATATTTTGATAATAACTGTATTATAACTAAACTTTGTGTTTGCAGTAACACATAATTCAGTAAGCTAACTCAAAAGTTGTTACTGATTTATTTACCTAACAGATAACTGAATGGACGGACGAATTGTGTTATAATTTCAACACAATCGGGTGTTGATAGTGTTAACAACCAATTGCGTTAATTATGAGTGAAATTTTACTCAAAATTTTTTACGGTGTATACAATGTGTCTCACTTTTCATGGAGTCACTCTGGTATCTCGCTCGCCTGATATCCGAATACTTTGAAACTTTGGTGGTGAATATATACCTATAAAGTTAGTCTTTACACGTAGGCATATTTGATTATAGTCAGAGGCGTTCGATTTTAAGATGGAGAAAGGGGGTCAAATTTTCAAAAAAAAGTATTAGCAATTTTTTTAAAAAAGAACTAGTAAGATATTCTTAATCAACCCCTTTGTACAAAATTATATGATTGTGGGTTCAAAGGTGTTTGAGATATGAGCCGTCGAAAAACAATTTTTTTCAACTTATGAATGAAAGAATGAATGAAAAAAATGTGTTTTTTATTTTTTGTTCAAAATAATGTATTGTACCTACTGGTATGAAATGATCCTACAACAAAATAATATTTTTTTTAATAAGGCAAAAATTCTAAATTTTTCTAACAAATAATCTTCAATAAAAACCTAAGTTAGCCATGAAAACAGAAGCTATTGCAAGTGTCAATGTATTCATGAACGTAAATAAGTTAATACGTCAAAAATGTATGTACCTATGTACAAATTAGAATTTGTGCCTTATTAAAAAAATTATTATTTTGTTGTAGAATAATTTCATACCAGTACAATACATTATTGTCAACAAAAAATAAAGAATAAAGTTTTTTGTTTTTCTGCGGCCCATATCTCAAACCCCTTTGAACACACAATCCTGTAATCTTCTACAAGGGGGTTTCTAAAGGTGCTGATTAAGAATATCTTACTAGTTCTTTAAAAAAAAATCGCTAATACTTTTTTTTGAAAAATTGACCCCCTTTCTCCATCTTAGAATCGGACGCCTCTGACTATAATCAAATATGACTACGTCTAAAGACTCACCTTATAGGTATATATTCACCACCAAAGTTTCAAAGTATTCGGATATCAGGTGAGCAAGATACCAGCGTGGCTCCATGAAAAGTGGGACACATTGTATAGATATTTAGATAAAGGTTAAAAAACAGATTCCAATTATCTGCGGGATAGAAGTATAAACAAAATATAGATATCACTAACAAAAAAAAAAAACAAAATAGAAAAATAATGTAAAACGTAATAAGTTTAGGTATATAACAAATATCTAGACAAAAGCACACAATAATCAATTTTTCAAGCAATTTCCAAGAAGAACGCCCAAAATCTACGTTCAAAAGCTTTTTTTTTCCATATTTCACCAATTGCGAGACTAACTGCTATGTCGTTAGTTTAAACTGCTTGACGTTTCGTGAAACATAGTTTTCTTCTTCGTAGACAACTATAGGGTATAACTAGCGCCCTCTATGCGTGAGCAACATTAAAATTAGTTTAGAATTCTTGTCAAGTCAAAAAACCTAAAGCGCAATTTTTTATATTCATAATCTGGTAACTTCAAAATTTCAACATTGAATATTCTTTATTTTTTATATTTTCGTCAGTACCTATCTCCAGTTTCGAGATTTCAATTTAGCAGACGTATGTTTTGCTAAAAATCAAAGCTGGCTTCAGTGCCTATATAATATAATAATAATATCTCTACCCCCTCATTCTAATCACGAGGAATAGCCCAGAAGTCGGATACTTGTGCGGGAGAGGAGGTGACATATTATTATTTGCACCCAAGAACGCCTTACGTTGATAGGTCCTAACCACCATTCAGTGCAGGAATGAGGGAAACCTGGAAAACCTCATTACTTAGGCGGGTGGTCAAATGTCGACCGGTCAATCTCTCACATTTACCCAAGCCAACATTCTTCCACCCTACCATACCCACAGAGAGGGTGTCAATGTTCTCCGCAAATATAACTGGTCTACGATCTACCTGCCGCAGGATTCGAACCTGCCCGTAGAGTGCTCACCTCGATTCAAGTAAGGACGCCTTAAACTCTCGGCCACCGACCGACCTCCCATTCAAATTTACATCCCGCATATTTCGGCAATAACTATTGCCTTTCCTAGTTTATTCTGCGACGTAACTTTTGGATTACCAGGCAAACATTGATTCAAGAGACCTAATTCGCCTTTGAAGTTCGCCCATATCATTAGCGCGTCCCGCCGCGGACTCGAAAGAATAACAAGCGAAGAAAAAAAATAACTATCCGGGTTCTTGTTCCGGGCTCCGTTAATTACTCTGTTTGTGCATAACTGGATATTTGCATTCCTCTCACTTCTGCCCGTTCATGAATATGCATCGTTTTGATTACGCCTCGGTCCGCGCGAAAGAAATTCCCTCTATATTCGCAAGTTTGTAGATTGCGTTCGATGCACGGCTTTAATAAGGAATTTTATTCTTATTTAAGGGAGACTCTTAACAAACCAGACGTGAGAGCGTCTCCGGAATGAATAATTCTCCGGGGTAAGTTGGTTTTCACCTCGGCGGCGCCATTCCTTGACAGCCTTTTCCAGACATTATATTAAATATTTGTAGTGGCGCCGATGGTCATTGTGCGCTTTGTTCTCTTATTTTCAACAAACGAAATGAAAGTTACTACAAACAATTCTTTAGTCACCGCTTGAACTACAAACGAAATGAAGGTTACTACAAACAACTCTCTAGCCTCGCTCTGAAGTATATTCTCTACTTTAGATTTGAGGAATTTCAAAAGAAATGAAGGTTACTACAAACAACTGCAAACAATTCTCTAGCTTCGCCTTGAAGTACGAGTATATTGACTCTAATTTAAGTTTTGAGGAATTACAAACGAAATAAAGGTTACTACAAACGATTCTTTAGTCCCACTTGAACTACAAACGAAATGAAGGTTACTACAAACGAATCTTTAGTCGCCGCTTGAACTACAAAAGAAATGAAGGTTACTACAAGCAAACAATTCTTTAGCTTCGCCTTGAAGTACGAGTATATTGACTCTACTTTAAATTTCGAGGAACTACAAACGAAATAAAGGTTACTACAAACAACTACAAACGATTCCTTAGTCGCTTGAAGTCTGGTAAATCTAGTTTAGATTTTGAGGAGCTATTACAATCGAAATGAAACTTACTACAAACAACTACATACGATTTTTTAACCTCCGCTGGAAGTATAATGGCTTTACATTAAATATCGAGAAACTACAAACGAAATGAAGGTTACTACAAACAACTACAAACGATTCCTTAGTCGCCGCTTGAAGTCTGGAGAATCTAGTTTAGATTTTGAGGAGCTATTACAATCGAAATGAAACTTACTACAAACAACTACAAACTATTTTTTAACCTCGGCTGGAAGTATAATGGCTTTATATTAAATATCGAGAAACTACAAACGAAATGAAGGTCACTACACAGAACTACAGACAATTGTTTAGCCTCCGGTTGAACTATAGTGACTACTACAGATTTCGAGGAACTATAAACGAAATGATAGTTGTTACAAATAACTGCAATCGATAATCTATAAGATTCACAAAAAAAAAATGAATTTAAAAGTCGGGTGCCAGGTTCACATAGATTAAACCCCGTATATTGCATATAATAAAACTGTAACTGATGAAAACTCCTAATTCTGAAGCTTTCAGTAAAGATGTAATCATTTCTCTACTTTAAGATTATTTTGAAAAGTTCCATAAACTTGATACCTAATTAAAAAACAAGTAATCAACTAGGCTATTTATTGACTTTTACTTACATATTGCGATTTTTCGCTGCACAGTTGCTCTCTTCTGAAATATTTATGGACTCGACGAGAGCTCCGCGCCATAATTTGTCAACATGATTATGCCTCGGCATTAGCGGAGCGAATTATGCTGGGAAACAGCTCGCAGGAGTATAGGCGACAGAGGACTCCACCGAGCTAAATGACCCGAGAGGCCGAACCGACAAAGCGTACGTAAACTTATTCAATAGTCAATTTTGGAGTCTTCAATAAAACGACTATCAATCATAGCCGGTTAACTTTGAACGGCTATGCAGGCGGCGAGGATGAAGCCTAATTACTTTTGGAAATATGAGCTCGACCGCTGAAAGTTATGGAGGGTTGCGATGCGATATACTAAAATTAGAGAGGAGAATGTTGTAATAAACATCTATCTAATAACTATAATAACGTTCCATAAGCATCTACTCATATTAAGCTAACTATAATATAAAGCATCTTTGTTATGAAATATTTTAGCAATATAATTTAATGACTCGAAAATTATTTTTTTTTTTGTAAGTTTTTTCTCAAACAACGCCATCTCTTTCATCTCCTTAATGCGATTTGTTCTAGCCCAATAAATGCATATTAAGACAAAGCAGACAGGTTCTAGTAGTATACAAAGAAGTTGTTGCGCCCCGTTGAAACTTAACCAAGTGCGTTATCTCCGCTAATACTGTCTAAACTTTATATTTAGTGCTTGAATTTATAAAGGGAAGCTAAAGCTCGGTCTCAAAGCGGCGCAAACCCTCACTTATTAAAGAGGAATTTATACTTATTCGAAGTTTGGTGCTTGAAAGGGTTTTGTTTTTATTCTTCTTACTTACCAGCTTGAGAAGCAGAGTAAAATACGAGCAATGTTATTATTTCGCATGTAGACAGCTTATTATTTCAAAATTATTATCTATTAATTACCTTAAACTAATTAAAATCATGAGTTAACTAGACACATTTGAATAGAACAAGGTTTTTATACCGTACAATAGTTAGTTCTCTTTGTTTCTGTGGTTAAGTATACAAATCTTTGTTACTGCATGTATTTCATTCATATTTTTATGTAGATAGAATTAATCTACACATATGTTATAAAAAAGTTACATATTTAAGAATAACTATGCAACTCGTCAGTGTAAGTAACCATGTGCTTGATAATCATATCAAGTACTGCAAACGCCGACTGGTTCGATGTTTTAATAATTATTGTGAGATTCATGCAAGGTGTTTACTATATGTACTGATAATAAAAATAACAATCAACTGCACATACTGTAATAACTGAGTGAAGTAACCTACACTGGAAAAAACGCTTATACAATTGGAGACCTACGTGTTTTACAATTTACATTTACATTTATTTGTATTATCTCACACACAAAGACTGCAACAGTTTACCAGCATTTTTGTAACATTCACTACAAAGTTTTATAATAATGTTATACATACATTACACTCAGTACAATACATTAATAAATACTATTGGATTATTTAAAAAATTACACATCGGTAGTTAACAATTTTTGCTACTTCTGTTGCAAATGAGGAATTTCTAGAAACAATTACTCTTTGGGCTAATTCCCGTTCAGCATTATCACCTGCAAAACCTATAGCAAACAGCCAAAGACATTCGTCTGTCCTATGGCACATACGACATATACCGAATTCGAACTTGTTGGCTCTCATCGGTATACCATAGGGCAGTCAAAATATCTATCAATATCAAATGGATCTCTAGCTGTTCAATGTCTGTTACAACAGTGAAGTGAAGTGAACCTGAGTACACGTACAGCCCTGGCTGGCTGCTATCTTTGTCATATCTGTAGGAAAATCAAGAATGCGCGATCTGTAAGTGTCTACATCTAGGGACACTTAGCTTACTTTATGCTGGACTTGGCTGTATCACAAAAACTAATACAATTTGTAATAAATAATACTAAAATTGTGTTTCTGTAGTTTTGGTAATGATAACTAAAACTGTTGTATTAATACAACCTATAAATATTGTTACTTTGCACTATACTTCCATTTTAAATTTTACAATATAACATTTATTACAAAATATAGTCAAAAGTTTTACAATTATATTAAAATGTACAATACAATTACTATAGTACTTTTGTATTTACCACAACAACAAACTTATACGATTTACTATATTTGTATTTTATTGCACGAGAAAATTGTAAACACAAATTTATAGTAACTATTTCAGTCATGTTGCTTTCGGGGTAGGCAAGTAAGAACGTTGACTAAAAAGGTCCTTGATTAAAATTTGTGATATATAAAAAATGTGTTGAGAGAATTTGACATTTTATCCAAAAGGTTAAAAGAAAGTATGGCACACACTCAAATGTATAATCGTTTTACGAGTATGTCTACGTAGGTGTGTGTATTTACTAAGAGATACAGCCCTAAAGAATGAAAACTCATTTAGAGACATTATTATTGTTTACAACTCTACAATAACTGTAAGCATCCATTTAGATCTAGCAAACATTGCAAAATATCAGGCCCTCCAACTTGCTTTGTTCTAGACTAAGAGGTGGAACGGATCCAGTGTGGGATTCATACGAGTCGAGGTATAGCAGCGAACATAGGGGAGTGTCATCCGACCCGTTGTTTTCGTGTGGAGAAAACAACGTCATAAGAATACAGGCATTCTGTGCAAATTCTAACATGCCTTGCGTGGCGAGCACCTACTCCAGAATTAACTTACAGCCCCCGGAAAACGGTAAAGAAGACAATTTTAAGGCACCGGCGGTTTCGCCATTTTGCATAAAGGCGGTCGTTGCATATGTATGCCTGTAAAGATGAGACGCAAATGCATTTAAATTAACATATGAGAGAAAAGGAGATGCACGTGATAAGAGAAATGGGACAAAATTTAATGTAATCTCTCCGAGCATGAAAATCTAAGCAGAACATTGTTTCCTATGCTAATTTTAGGACAAACATTTGTACTTTTTATTTGTTATGTAGATATTTCGTTTTATCTCTACGCCGAACAATCGCACTGCTCGAGAAATATTTTTTGGTATTAGTATCTCCATAAATTTCATATAAACACGAAATAACAAAAATATTGTTGTAGCATAATATATTTATGATTTAAAAGTTTTTTTGTATCTCCTGTAAAATTTACTATTTTGGACTTGGTCAATTTTCATATGACAATGACGATATATAAAAATGAATATATAAATTTAAAAACATAAAGTTGCCTAACGATTCTATGTTTGATTTTGTGAAATCGCCACAACTAAAAGCAAAGCATAGTGAAATATTAAATTTTTATCCTGGCTTATGATAAAAATTACACAACTGCTACAACATTTTTGCCGCAATTTGTATATACCGGAAGCTCACACTGATATAACGCAATGCTTTATCGGTATTATTTATGATTACTTTTAATTCGTCGTTCCGCCCGACTTCAAAACATAGTAATTTACTGCAATTTATGTATTTTTTCTCAGTGATTTATGTGTAGTTTTATTACACGCGACATCACGTCCGGAAGCAACGTGACAAATTATTGGCTTAGTACCATTAATATCAACAAGGTTACATAGAAATGAAAAACGTTAACTGAATAACCGTCATTCCAGGATTCTAATAGGTCGGTTCACTCTGGATTTCCCGCCTAAATTTTCCCTTGAGGTTTTATACGCAGTATCCCGGGTAACATTTATACTGTTACGAGTTTCCTACCCAACTTCTTTTACCAAAAAAAAAACAATCAGTTAATTATTCACAGATCTTTATTAAACACTGTACACCACTGAATACTAAATACAACTAATTTTATTTAATTAATCACTATCCAAACCGCTCTGAATCCCTAATTGATCTCACCGAAATATGCAAATGAAGAACTGGTGTACAGTGTGTTTAATAAAGAAACCCGTAACATTTTGGTGTTACAAGTGGGATAAGTTTGAAGAACTTTCTGGAACCCTGTGCATGGGTGGAATAAACACGTAAGTGTTACATATCATCGCACTCGTCTCGACGAGAGGAAATGAACAGTGTTATTCACGAAGAACAATCTCGAACATTCTAGAACTTTACCCGGAAGTAAGACAAAGATCCAAGTGTGACATATCACGGCACTTGTTTTATTGTGAGGAAGTCAACGGTAATATTTACAAATACATTCGTGGACATTCTAAAACTTTCCAAAGAAAATAAAGTCTATGCCTGTAACTAGAAGTCAAGTCAATATGGATGCACAACTGACGAAACTGTTAGAAATGATGCAAACGATGCAAGAAAAGTTAGAAAAGAAATTAGAAGAACAGGGACGGACGATGCAAGAGAAATTAGACGAACAAGAGCATAACATGGAAGACCAGGCGAAGAGAATGCCAGAAAAATTTGAAGAACAAGGGCATAAAATTGAAGAGAGGCTAGAGGACATAAAGTAGAAACACAAGTATAAGACAAACGTGTTAACACAACAAAAAGGAAATAGTCGAAGAAATAAACTTGGTTAGAGAAACCTGCGAAGAGCTGGACAAAATAAGAAAGGAGGGCGTAATCAAATCAGGAGGATCTGTTATCCGAAATCAGAAAACCAAGCCTTCTGAATTCGACGGCCAGGTTTCCTGGAGTGTCTATCTACATCGGTTTGAAGCAGCAGCTGCGGCAAATGATCTGATTGTAAGCTACTGCTCTGATAGTTTCTTTCCGAGGGGAAGCTCTTGACGTGGGAATAAGCACCTGCAGCAAGTGTACCAGGTACAACTGAAAAATCGTCCAACTGATTGTTTTTTTTTTTTTGTAAAAGAAGAGGTTGGGTAGGAAACCCTGTTTAGTTTAGTTTCAGTTTAAGAATACAATAACAACGAACTTATTGATGGCTGACAGTGCACATCTGTATTATAATTTCTTTAAACAATGGTATGACGTCTGCAACAGTTCGATATAAGTTGTTATAGGTAAATATAAGAGAATTATACTAATCATCTTGTATATAACGATGTACACAAACTTAGTCAGTATATCCAACAATGCAACGCATCCAATTTACAAAGGAAATCAGAGTGAAAACGTGGTATTCGCATCGGATCGGAAAATATTCCGAGTGTCGTTGCTTTTAACTTTGTTATTTCATAGCGCGCACAATCGGAGGGCCTTTTGAAAGGGGACTTTCAGATGTACGTTTTAAGCGATTGAATGGGCTGCAATCCGCGTTATTTTTAATCCGATTGCGAGATTCCGCTTCAAAGGCGCGTAACGGATGGTATTCATAATCACCCCTTTAATTCAATTTAATAGAAATAACCGCGCGCCGAATGAGAACGGTGTTCAACAGAGACGTGCTAATTCGAGAGAGGGCCGAGTCTTTTTAAAAGGCGCCCGTAAACAAACACAAAGACCAACTCGAGGCCACTTATCTGCCGACAAAACGTTTTTTTTTCTTTTTGCAGAAGCTATTTACAAGATTTACTTAACCGACACAGCGATAATATTTTATTTACTTCAAAACTAAGTTATTTGTTACAATGGTTTAAATTGAGAACCATCAAAAATAAGGCGATTTATATTTTGTACGAAGTACAAAAATGTTAAGCACGTGCTCATAGAGGCCTAAACGATAATAAAACATTATTTTGAAATTCTAGCTCGATATTTAAAAAAAAAAATAGGACAAAACCCTCTTTCGGCGTCTATGTTAAGCATCGTTCGTGATGGCTTAAGTCTGACAACTACCATGCGATCATTTTTACAGCATTTCCAAACGCAAAAACGACGAAAATGAACATTTTTATTAATAATAACACCTGATAGGTAAGTATTTTGCATTCGTTTTTCGTTCCTTCGTTGCAAAGTGTTAAAATTACATTTTCACCCATTACAACTAACAATAAGCAGTAAACACACTTCACGTAGTTAAATAAAATGCCCATTTATTCTAAGAAAATCGAACGAAAGTAATAGATAATAGAAAACTTTAAAAGCATCCGCGGCAGTCTTGTTCGATAACCTAGAAAAACAAAGCGACGAACTAAATTATAGGAAAATATCTGTAACTGACACAAATTCTTTTATTCAATAACTTTAAAACGTCTAAAATTGAAAAAAAGATACTAAATACTGAATGATAACACAAGAAATCACAGAGGATTTCAATTATGACAACAAATTGTATCGTTAAGTGTGGCTGGTTGCCTATTCTCTAAACGTGCAACGGACGGGCGATAAAAAAAAATTCGCTTTATAAATAAGTTTGTAAATTTTTTGAAGTGATTCCGTTAATTCTTATTCTCCTCTATCCCCTCTTAAAATATTTGTACTTAGTCATAGTTATCTTCGTATACAAGAACATTCATAATGCTAATGCATTAGTACCTGAATTGACTGTAAATAAATAATCAATAAAAACCAGCAATCAACTGATAAAGAATGGCTAGTGCACAAAAACCAACAATCTTAGATAAAGTTAAAAAACTCAAATGTAAAATATGCATACATTAATAAATACGTAATCACATATTATGTTTAAAATGAAGGTTATCTATATTGTGTAACAATGGTACAAGAATAAAATAATTACTACTAACAAACTACATTATAATCATTACAAAAAATTCAAACAACTAGGTAATCTCATGAAAATAATTCGTTCTGGTAGATTCATAATAAAAACTCGATTGATATGTCTATCATTAAAACACGGTATAAGCTCGAAGCTGAAGTAACTGTTATAACTTTCCTAACAGTAATAAATGTCACAACTAATGTTATTGTGTAACAAATTGTACAAAAAAGTTAAAATAATGCTCATTGTACTTAAAAGAAACAAAATCATGCTCACCAATCAAGCAGCACAGAATAATCAGTACCACGTTGGGGAAACACACCAAACTTTTTTCTGTACACGCTGAATCTGAATAATATTGTGTCGCATAAAAAGTATACCACACAAGAACTCCGTATTCGAACTTACTAAGTATATATATATATATAAAACACACAAATGTCATAAAACAGAACAATTATTAGAGGGAGTATTTGTTATATCTTATGTAAAATGTAACACATGTAAAATATAATGACCAAAACAACAATATGCCAGTGGTAGTAAAAAAAATATTTGTTAATATTCAATTATATGAATAACTAACGCTATATTAATTAAGTATGTCAATTAGTATTTTAATAACACTTTGTTTTCGAGAAACAATTAATAGTTAAGCGAAAATTATTATCAACTTACATTCCGAATTGAATACAATAGCTATTACACAAGCCAATTTACGATTAATATTGTAATCTCATTGTTTATGTGGGCTGTTAATAAGTTTATTATGTAATTTATCTTTAGTGCATTCGTATGGTCTAACTGCTGTGCGATATCGCAGTCGTAAAACCTGACACTGTAGGTCCAGAGCCAGCGAAGCACATGCCTTTAATTCCATAGAGTGCGTCGTCGTAAATTCGTTTTTTTTTTTGCAGTTAAATGAAAAAGTCGCCCCCTCCCCCGATGTCTTAGTAGCAACAACAGAAATTGGTATTTTTCACAAGAAATACACAATCACATTTTCAGAAACTATATGATTTTTCCCAATTTATCAACCTATAGCGCATACAATTAGTACAAAGGCTTCTTTAAGCTTAAATGCAAAATGGGAGACAATTAATGTAAAATAAGAACTTTGGACTTCTTTTTATGTAGATAGATTTAAAAAAATGAAATGTATCGCACCGATGATTTACGCGAGCGCATCACAACTGCTGCCAATAGTTCAAAACTGACAAGAACCAGAAACATTTGTGTTAGTTCGTAGAAACTGGATAAGATGAGCTCAAATGTATTTACACGTCGGTGGACAAAATGTTGAACAGTTATGTTTATTATTTAATAATAGCCAAAAGCAACTGAATTTGCTGATATAAAATAAGTGTTGTAAAATTTTACTCTCGGTGTCATCGCGTCGAACCCCGATTTTCATCCTGGATGTGCTTAGGGCGCATTCCGTGACATTAACAATTTCTTCCCATATTTCAACGGGACGGTGACTGGGGCGGGCGCGAACTTCCTAAGCGCTGCAGCAACTTTTCTCGCACAATGCCGCCTGTTTGACAACGAAACAAGGGAAATTCATTTAGACGGGCCCCTTTCGCAAAGTGCATTATATCGGCTGAATACGTCGCGCCTCCTTTGTCGCGCCGCAGCCGATGCGATTACCCGTCTCGCCCGGAGAAGGAGCGGATTATCTAATTACGCAGCTTAGGCGGCTTAGAAGAATTCAATTCGCCAAAACAATCACACATCGGCGAGAGAGGCTGCGAACGGCCACTCCGCCGCCAGCATCTGGACGTCCATTAGGGCGTGCGGAAAGTTTATTTAGGAAAAAAGTCAACCCGACGCGGAGCGCACTCGACCGGGGCACTCTGGCCGGCTTCAAATACGATAAACCTAATGCGGAGTCTCTGTTATCTCGCCGGATTCTTTCTCCGGCTCGCTGGAGGAATATTTATTCGAATCACAGCCGCCTGTGATGCATGCCGCGGGTTTAATGGCCGGCGAGCCGCTTCCCCGTTGCTTTAAATCTCTGGAAATATGGAGGCCTCAGACAAGTGATGATATATGTGGTATTTTAAATACCGTGACCAAAAACATGTCAAAGTTTAATGGCGAAAATGTCCACAGTTTGACATTTGCGCTTAACGTGAATGGCGTAATTGAGAAATTATTTTTCAATTGTGGCAAATTAAATTTTATTAACATTTATGGAATTTGAAATATATTTGCTAAAATTTGTTAACCCTATAATTATACAAATGCCGCCCTTAGTCTTATTTCTGAATTTGTAAATAATATCAGTCACACTGGTTGAGATTAATGTGTATTTTATGATTTTATGTTTTTTTTAGGCAAGAGTCGAGTTGAAAAATATCACCGTACTTACATTAAATTGTGACCGTTACAAATAGCTATTCTTGTTACCGATTTTTAAACAATGAATTACCATTTAACGTACCTACAACAAGTTCGGAACTTATATTGAAAAAGTTTAGTTTTCAAAGGAATATTTCACAATCCCACACCGGACATTGTATGGGTAATAAAATAGAAAGATGATCGATAATCGATCGCTTTGTTTGAGAGGTAATTTCCATCGAATGCATATTTTTCAGAGAAACTTCTGAATAGGTTGTACACAATATAATTAAAGTTGATAACTAGTTTCCTCTACGGGTAGAAGACAGCTCCGGAAGTATTATAAACGACGTTAAAGACCATTAAGCGACCGTCTTGACTGATTGTTCCTTAAACTTAAACCCGAAGTTTTGCATTATTTGTCATTATTTTCCTATCTCCATCTCTGGGAGGTTTTTTTATTGGGAAGTTTCAATTTGGAACGCGTAAAACACATCTTGTTATTCCCCTCCTAACCATAAATCACTGCTTGTCTGCCGTGATAATGGTTCTTTGTCTATAACATCCTCATTTTTGTAAGTTTCTTTCAGTGCCGGAAACATTCTTACGAGTATACATTTTGTTTGTTTTACAGTTTGTACGAGGTTTATATTAATTAGCGTTTAATGACACCTAAACTACAAGAACTGTAATAGTTTCAAAATTAAATAGTTTCCTTGACAGTTCTACACTGTGATTAAATACTTGATTACACCATACACAGAAAAAAATAACACCAACCGTTGTAGATATTACACATTGTCTAGTAAGTAGAAGGTGGAAACAAAGTTAGGTACGAACAGGTACCTATGCGCAGTTATAGTTTTGCTATGTATGATACAAGTCACTGATGCCTGTAGACGATAATCATAAATGTATTGTTCTAATCTGATCATGGACCATGGACCGCAATTGCAAATACGTTTTCAAATTACAATTTGCATAAAAAAGCATGATGTAAACTGGAAAGTGAGAATTTGTGTCATGAAGTTGTGGTAGAAATAGGTAAGTAACAATGGCCCTCTTCATCCCATACAAAAAAATTGTTGATTTGCTTCTTATTTCAGAAAACCTATCTTGTGTGTGTCATTACATGATTACCATTTCATTTGATCTTCAACTACTTAGCTATAAAATTTTGGAAAATAGATCAAACCTAGATATTATTGATTTAAACAGTTTATTCAATAAAAAGCCGTTTGAACTTCATCATACAACACCACTGAGTATTTTGTGACACCAAAGTACATTACTCATTTAAATGTGAAAAAATAATGAAATAGATTGATAATATAACTCAATTTTGTGTTTGGAACAACGCATAATTTAGAAAGCTAACTTAAAAATTGTTCAGTGTTATCCTTAAAGCATTTATTTAGCTAACAAATAACTGAGTGGACATTACTCAATAAATTGTGTTATTATTTCAAAACAATCGGATGTGAAATCATTTTGTTGATTTTGAGTGAAATTTTGCTCAAAATTATTTACGGTGTAAGAACAATTCAGGGAAACTTCGGAGACGGTTTCGATGTTGACAGAGAGCCAATTGCTGCAAGAGATGAGTTGCATATGACAGATGCAATTTGTTGAGGTTTATAATTCCGCGCGACTTCGCCGAGTGATTGTTTGATAGTTCTGAGGCGATCCGAGCAGAAGACTGAAGCCTGAGACAGACGCAAACGACAAGACTGTTTCGATACGTGCCCGGACGAATGTGGGCACCATTTGAAATACGCGCAGAAAATTTGCTCTGAATCGGCGTGATTTATTCGGCCTTCCGTTTGCGAAGTTTTAGTTTAATAATGCATTATTTATTGCCTTTGTTGATAACGGGGTTATTTATCGAAATAGTTCTATTTTGCAGCCGTCCTATTTTTCACTGTTTATTGGACCATCAAGTTCTGAATTACGTATTCCATTAAACTGGCAAGTTGCGTCGTCGAGTTCCGAGGATTACAACTAGTCGTTAAACGTCGGAATGTTTTCAATTTCGGTATATTGAGGTTGTTGCGACCTTAATATATAATAATCGACCTTTAAAAGATAAAGGCCCCATCAAAAAGTTGATGGATGTCGTCTCCAGTACCTATATTGTATAAATTGATGACTAAATCATACAAGAACAAGGTTAATCAAAATTAATACACTAACAATATGCCGACTAATAAAGAAATATGAATTCAAAGAAAAAAATTGTATAAGTTACTTTCTAAAGGTGCAATGAACGACACTTGCAATTTTAAAAAATAATGACCCCGTAAAAAGACTACTCTCCTGCGCCCTTTTCAGAGGCGTGCTCATTATGCAGCGTACGCCAGGCACATAATGAATAATGAAGCTCTTCTAATTTAATAGAGATTATGTCAGGTCGAATTTCTAAAATAAATTTCCTGCTGAGAATACGATCGCGCAAAAATGAGACTGCTAAATAATCTATTATGAAAATGTAGGGGAAACGTGAGAAAAATTATATGCAGTATCTTGGAACAGTAACACGTTTACACAATGGGAAAATTGCAAGATTTTTCCAAATACATGGACTCGTAAAATGGGCATTGAAAGTGCATCTCACCGGGCAAATGGAAGAAGTATTGCATTATGCTAATATGTTAAAATACAGTATAGAGCACCTAATAAAAAATATTACACCGTGTCAAAACCTGAAAAGATAAATGTGGTGTAGGGCGATGAAGCGTGACGAAAGGAAGCATTAAAGCATTGTTTGTTTATGAAGAAAGTTTAATTGCAAATACAGCTAGGCTTAAGTTCATCGAAAAATTCAAATGTTGCAAAGAATCAACATTTCAAAACAATATAAAATTCATGCAACTTCCCCATTGAATGAAACTCAACAAAACTAAAGTATTGGACCAAGCAATAGAAACATAAGATCAGATCAATTGAAATAATGTAATGGCGCAATAAAAGAAAACTGAAAGAAAAAATTACAAGGAAAAATTTACCAAGGAAATTTAATTCAATTATGTTTATTTTCCTTCTTCCTTTTTAACTTATACACATATACATAAAAACATATTAGGCTCCTTTAGTATTTACCATTTGTTCATTATTGCATGGGACTTTGGAAGCAAAAGGAAACTGGAAAATTTGTACTAATAACAGAACGATTAAGTTTAGTATGTAGATTTGTATTAAGCCATACAAAATGTAGGACACTCTCTTTCTGTTTTTTTTTTAAACGTAGGCGTGCCCAATACAATATTAAATTATTGGATATTTCCCTCTTGCCGGAGACGTAATAAAGCAACAAATTGAATGTTAACAAAGGCGAAGGTGTCTCAAGTATATGGAATCATTGAATTCTTGACATATATATTCTATTCCTACAGCTATATCTCATATTGGAGCAGATATATACGAAATATTACAGACAGGTTCGTTTCGACATTACCAACCAGAGGCAGCATTTCAAAAAAGAATAACAAGTTTTATATATTTTGTTCAAATGTCTCTATACTTTACTAATGGGCAAATAATAATAACAGTTAGTTTCGGATTCTTAATATTTGCATTTCTTGAAATATGAGAATAGAAAAATGCTAGCAATATACTAAACTATCAAGAAATGATGTACAACCATTACATTCACGTCTGCTACGTACAATACTCACACAATAAATCTAACAAGCCATTACTGAAGATGTAAACAGTACCATAAAGTTCGACGTCTTCCAAAGTAATGAGTTCAAAGATTTTCATCACTGTATACAGTTTCGTAAACATAACTGATTGGAAACGAGGTTAAGACTATACACTATATAATCCACTCTATAGAGTTTCTTCCTACAGACGTAAAAATGCGTCTTAGAAACTCATTCATAATAAAAACTTATTTTATGACAATTTCGTCTCTGGCGTCCCCGTCACTTAAATATTAAAAACTTTTCTTAGTCGTCAATAAAATTTCCATCTTCCTAAACGCCGATAAAACCTTTACAAGTGTCGATACGTGGTATACGTCAATTTTTTAAATGGCAAATGGAGATGCATAAATTATTACACAGTAAAAAATAACAAGTAAGTTCAAACTCATTTACGAGTGAATTAATTTGTCGTTGAATTTTGAGCAAATTTAACATTTTAACAGAAAAATAAGCTTATCTACACAACATTTGGTTAGATAAACCAAAATATGTGTGAGTGAGATATTACACATTGTTTAGTAAGTGGAAGGGGGAAAACAAAATTGGGTACGAGCAGGTACCGGCGCGCAGTTGTAACTTTGCTATATATGATACAAGTCACTGATGCCTGTAGACGATAATCATAAGTGTATTGTTCTAACCGTATCATGGACCATGGACCGCAATTGTACATACATTTTAAGATTACAATGTGCATAAAAAGTATAGTGTAAACTGGAAAGTAAAAATTTGTGTCATGAAGCTGAGGTTGAAATAGGTAAGTAACAATGGCCGCCTTCATCCGATACAAAAAATTGTTGATTTGCTTTTTATTTCAGAAAACTTATCTTGTGTGTGTCATTACATGATTACCATTTCATTTGATCCTCGACTACTTAGCTATAACATTTTGGAAAATAGATTAAGTACATATTTTGTTAAATTTAGAATGAATGTATTGTTTAATATAATATAATAAAATAGAACATCTTTACATACTGCTTCATGTTATGATCTACAAATATAATATCAACCTTTATATTATTTAACTTGTTACAAATACTGTGTACTAGTATTAAATATTATAATATAATAATAACAATTATTATTATTTTTATTGTTATTGTTGTTATGGTTGCTTCCACAATTCTATTAAACTTATATTGTGTACGAACTAAGCAGGTTTTCTTTTTATAAGCTGTATTTTTTATGACATATTTATTTATAATAATTTTATTATTATTATTATTATTAATTTAATTATAATTATTTGTAATAGTCATTAATAGTAATAATAAGTATAAATATTTATAAAGTAATAATTTACAATCCGTAAAAATTAAACACGTTTATTAGGTACACAATAGGTCTAATGTTCATAAAAACTGTGTATGAACCAACACAGTATAATGAAAAATCATCACTATTTTGAGTTTGTTACAACAGTAATTCATTACTGATTTAAATTGTATACATATTGTGGAAAAATAACGAAATCGATTGATAATAGGTTTGTTCCAAATAAATACTTTTGTACGGCCACGATACCATCACGAGATTATATGCACTGATAATAGGCGCATGCGTCAAGTTTGTACCGTGCATGGAATCGCGAATGTTTAAAACGTTTTCTTGACCGAAAAATGAGTGAGGACAAACATAATATAACCTCTGAATTTAACTTTGAATTTGTAAACAACCTCGTATACAAGTCATTATTTAAAATTACAAACTAGTCATGGATGACATTTTAAAATTCAATTTGCTATTTATCAATAAAAAAACGACTAAATTGAACAGCTTTAATGTCAAATCTAAACGTGTTTACTTAGTGCGCATGTCTGTACAAACAGTTCACAAGTAGTTCCTACACATGACCATGTCCTGGTATTATCGCCGTGGTACGGTTCAATGCTCGTCCCAAAGATATTTGGAACGCTAAAGAAATCGTACAATGAATGATAGTTTTTAATTTGGAACAGTTTTTTGCTATTGCGCAGACTCTCAAACCTATTATAACTCAATTTAGTATTTCGAATAACACATAGTTTAGAAAGTTAACTCAAAAATTGGTCAGTGTTACTCTCAAAGAACATCGTTTGGACAATCATTTGTGTTCTTCGAGGATACATTTTTGTTTACAATAAGCAAATTGAATACAGTTAAAAATAAATAACTGCAAGTTTTTATCGTTTCAGACTTTCGATCGCTTAAATTTTATTCTTTATCGTCAAAAGTTACAACTATTGCGCGATAAATTCGCCGTACTTAAGAAGTGTCTAAGATGGCATAGGTATCTACTAGAAAATACGGCGTAGCAATTTGCGAGAAGTCCTGCAGGATGCCCGTATAGTTGCAGCGAGGCTTGGGAGTCGAGGTACTTTAAAAATTAATGAAGACGTCTCGTAAAAAGAAGTACAACTTCCCCAGGAAATAATCCAAGACTTAAAAGTATCGTTGGAACTTTCTTTGCAAACTTGTATAAGTGAAGTACAATAGTTTGTAAAATAAAACAGCAGGAAATAGAAATATTGGATATCCTTGTAATTGGCTCGGATTCTTCACGAACATGTGAAATTTCAGCCATGTTTTCAATGTCCCGAGAGACCTCCGCACAGTTTTTAAAGAAATTTTTTTGAAATGTCCAAGTTCGAAACAATGCAGAATAAAATTTTTCAATAAGTTGTTACGTTGTCGCGATTTTTACAAGTTGGATTCGAAAAATAAAATCGTGAAAGTCAATTTTGAGGGGAAATTCGTTCAGAATATATCTTGATCCACTCTTTCAGAAGCTTTGGAAGGATTCGTATATAGAGAAAACTTCAATCAATAACAACAGATATGAATTTTGTTATATGGAATAAATTGTGGTGTGACCTTGCCTGCTGAAATCGAGACAATTGCGTCATAACCATTTCATAAGCATACTAATAGAATTTACAGTGATATGTTTCAAAATAAAAGCTTTCAGGTTATTAGACTAAATAAAAAGTCATATGAATCATTCAATAAAAACAGTATTGACACAATGTTTCCATTAAATAAAAATAGGTATTTTCATTTTACAACTATTTATAGTTAAGCTTTTACGACACAGCGAAAATATAATAAGTATTTTTTTTATATAATAACTATTGATTTCATTCTGATTTCAAACATGTTCAACTAATTAAAATATTAATATTAATAAGGTTATAAGAATTCTTATAACCGTTTTAATAATTTTTTGTCACATAATGTTAATCAATTTTTGTCAAAAATTTAACGGATTTAAAATGATACAAAAACTGGGTTAAGTAATGTTACAAACTTGAATCAGTGAAGTAAGATTATACGGAAATAAGTAAATTAAAACCTATTTTAAACCACTGAAATAAAAATGTAGCAACAAAAAGCATGGGCCAGGATCAGTACATGTCCCTATTACAAAAATCGGTAGGTCACCGACCTAGAAAATGAATATTTTTCAGTGAGGTTCCTGCTAGCGATCCGTTTCAGTTTGCACAATAAAACTCCCAGTTTCGGTCCATGGGTCACGTCGGAGTGCCTGCGGGTCCTCTGCCGTCTCGTATACCATTTAATTAAGGCTGTAATGCAAATGTGTGGCACTCAGCAGGAAAAGGTGCCGGCTAAAGCCAAAAGGTGGAAGGAAGTCGAATTATCCAAGTTTCCTAGCCACCAGCCAGCATCGGCGGCAGGAAGCGCGCCCGAAAGGAACTGGGGATTAAACCGCGACCGTTCTCGTACAGTCGCAGAGTTTGCGGCTGGGAATTTAGAGAAAACATTAAATGAACACCTAGTATTTCATACAAAAATAAATTAATTATAAGAAATCTCTCCTCAAGTTCCTATCAGTGCGGTAATTCTAATAGTACACAGCAAGAAATCGGCTTTATACGCTACCATTTTGGAAGCAGTAAAATAATATGGTGTAAAAATTTACACGATTTATTTGTAGAAATGTTCAAAGTGTAAACGCTATTTATAGCACAAGTGGGATATAGGCAAATATCAGGGACATTTCCACGACGAGGACGTAGTCCGGGTAGTGTAATTTCACGAATGTAATAAAAAATGCCGTTATCACACGTGTACTATATAAAATTTTATCTAGAACTACCTTAAATTGAGAAAAATGCAAAATCAGATCCAGTTTGTAAGTTTTGATTCAAAATCGAGAAGCAAAGCCATTGTTATGGTTATGGTTCTTGTGAAAATAGTGGTGTTGATTGAAATAATGAGTGATTCAGAAACTTGCCACTTGAAATTGAAAAAGCTGCCACAACTGCAGTAGCTTCACTTTTATCAGATAAATCGAAAACCAAGTACGAACAATTTTATAAACGATTCATTGATTGGTGTGTATCTAAGAATATAAAATATGATGCAAAAGAAAAGGTATCATTAGCATGTTTTGAAAATTATCCAAGAAGTACAAATCATCTAGTCTATGGGCGTTCTATTCTATGTTGCGGTCTACAATTTGTATGCGGCAAAATGTTGACATCAGTAAATTCAACAATTTAATTGCTTTTCTGAAAAAGCAATCAGTGGGATCAGTCAAGAATACTAACGAAGGAGGATGTTTTAAAATTTTTACGAGATGCCGATGACACCAAATTCTTGCTAACAAAGGTAAAAACAATAAAATTTGTTGAATTTCATAAATGCATAATTTGTGGTGTTTTTTAGGTACTGAAATCTCTAAAAATAAAACACATAGAGGAAAAGTAATATCAAAAATAAAATTACTGATATTTTGTTTATCCACTTTTACTATTCAAACTCTTCTCAAATAATATAACTTTTAAAATGCTCACATTTTAACAATTATTTTCACATACTTATTAACAAAAGTGAACAGTCTATGCAGAACTATGTAAGTTTATGTTACTACAATGTTTACATATAGTTGAATTTAAAAAAATACGTTTTTTGCAAGATTTCAGTACCTAAAAATTTGCTGGATAGATCGCTTTCTGACGTTAATATATTGATTTTACTTCGGAACCTTTGAATATTCGCAGGTGGCATGAGATAGCATTCTTGTTATCCAAAGTTAATGCCAAAGAATATTGCTTTTTTTCTCAGTTTATCACAGCCTCAACAATATACAGGGCAGTGTTTTCGACGATCATCTACTTCACTTCTAGCCAATACCGTGTGTGGTGAAGTCATATTGTACGTCTCTTAAAAAGAAGAAACAAATCGCTACAAAAGTTCTTGGAAGAGAAATCGCCGTCATTGAAGCTACTTCAAGTGCTTACAAAGAAAATTTTAAGTATTGTTAATACAAATACATACCAGCTGGATTTACTGGTCTTAATCTTACGAAGTTGTATTGTTAATATTTATAACAAGTAATTCAATTTAATTTAAGTTAAATTATCTATTAATTGTCAAATTGATAAACCTGATAAACAATTTTTTATTAACCCCATTCATAATTCCATAGAGTTACCCTGACAATTACTTTATTATCTCTTAATGATAGATGCTATAGGTATGTCAACTTTGGAAGAAAAAAAAATTAAATAAATTTGAACAGATCGAAACAGAAGATTAAGTATTTTGAGTGATGGTAAGTATAAATGACAGTTTAAACATTAACATACAAAAACTGAAATGTGGTGATTTTTTTTAGACAATATGCATAGTGATTCATTTTTTTAAAAGCTTCATCAAATGATACATATCAGATTTGTTTTCAAGTAACTAAGTTTTCTTCATGTTAAAATTGCATATTGAGAAAAGTATGAAAACACTTTCTTATATCTGGTTAGTAATGTAAATAATTAGCTTACACCACATAGTAACTGATTTACACTATTGTAAGTAAATTCTACCAAATATTTCTTAAAATACATTACTCAAGCATTTTTGTAAAATTTACCAAATCGCGATGGTGTAAAATTTACTCTTTTTCCGTGCGGACTTCCCTGGACCAAAAATAGTGGAACTTCATTATACGTCGATCTTTTATCGTGTTTGTCCTTACCAATATTTACACGGAGTACACAACGAGATTATTCCATCATAAAACCCAAAGTACCTAGTGTTTCCTAACCACGACGCCAGCGGAGATACAGGTAAAAGTATCCGCGAGGAAAAATCTGCATATAGAAGAGATTCCTATCGGTTCTTTTGACATTTCAGTCCAGTGGCAATTCCTCTGGTATAAGACAAAGTTAATTTGTTATCTAACCAGCTGCGTGCCTCGAATGCAGATAATTACCTTATGCGGAACAGGCGATGTGCATTTTTAAATTCATCGGATACACGAACTGATTACCTCAGTATGCACGTACAAGTTTCTTACAAATAATGATAAACAAGAGGTAACATTGTTATACGTTTTAACTGCACTGATAAATGATAAATGGGTGGAAATTCCCATGTTTTGGTATGCTCTATTTACAAAATATTTAATGGAAAATTTTAACTTACATTATACAGGGTATTTAAAAACGACGCAGCAATATTTAAAGAATTGATTGCCCAGGTCCGCAAACGCTTCGTTACCGATCTACAGGATGTTGAAGTTTAATTTAAAAAAACTCTCCAAAACCGCTTGAAATATTATAAAGAAATTTTAGGCGTGTCAATAGCTATGGAAGACCATAGGATTACCATTGGCGCGCGTATTGGTACGTTACTGGCTATTTTTAAATAAAAAAATAGGACGCCCCTGGCTTTTCTAAAAATAAAAATTAATTTTGAATTCCTTGTTCAATTATAAAGAAAAACGCTTTCTTCAGATTTTATCGTACGACGCACCGTTTCAAAAATAACCCTTGACTGATCCGTTTGGCGCAAGGGTTTATTGTTTCAAAAGTGTGGCAAAAACCCAATAAAATAGACCAAAAATATCGAAATTTAATAATTAAAGTCAGTGGCGTATATTCTATTATCAATAAATTTGGTTAAAGTGCCAGCCCCATTATTACTACAAACAACAACACTACACTTCAAAAATCAAGATATTTGATAATTTGAATTTTTTTGTTCAATAATTTGAATTTATAAATTAAATTATTACAATTTGCAATTTATCTTTTGATCTCGGGTATAATAAAGTTTAACCGAGATCGCAGTTTTACGTGTACCGGCCCACACACGAACGATGAATTGGAGCTTTCATTAAATTTTTGTTAATTTTGGCTCTCAAGAAACGGAAATTATTATGTTTCCTCTCTGCCTCACGAAAAATATAAGTTCGCGGATAGAACGCGCTGTCGAGGAGCGCAAACATGGCTGAAATTACAGCACAACAGTGTAAATATTTCAGTCGGATAGTTTCAAAACACGCGAGAAGTATTTATTTTGAACAATTTTTTAAAATATAATTTTAGAGGCGCCGCCACCTCTTGAAATAGAGTGTTCTTCTATTCCATTCACTGACACGGATTTAGTATTACAAAGCATTAATCTACTACAACAATGAAATACATCAGGGTTAACTATGACTAAGTACAAAAACTTTAACCATGTGCTCAGGGAGGTCTGAAAGACAATAAAAAGTTTATTTCGGAATTCTAGCTCAATGTTTAGACAATGGGGCAAAATCATCTTTTCCTTAGGAAAGTCCGCCTATGGCATTCAATCATCGTCCGAGATGGCTAGATATGTCAATTTCCGTGCGGTCGTTTTTTGCAGCATTGTCAAGTGTAGAAACGACAAAAATAAACATTTTTATTAATAATAATAATGCCTAAGTACCTGATAGATAACAGTTAATTCGGTTAACTGCAATATTTTGTATTTCTTCTTCGTTCTTTCGTTGCACACTGCCAAAACTACATTGTCACTCCTTGCAGATTCGTAATAATTATCCTACTAATATATCCGACATAAAATACTATATTTAATTAGGTACTATAAAACGTTTAAAATTAGTCACTAACTGTTCTAAAATAACATAGAACACTACATTGCTAGTTGCATACTCTCCAAACCTCAAAGAACATGGGAAGGTTAGTTATATTCTAAGGGTCTAAGAAGCATTTTTACAGAATACTGTACATATCTTGGGATGTTACAGTTTTAAATATTACTAATTATATTATGCAAACATCGTCGAT
The DNA here is from genome assembly GCA_037114965.1 of Monochamus alternatus. Taxonomy (NCBI): domain Eukaryota; kingdom Metazoa; phylum Arthropoda; class Insecta; order Coleoptera; family Cerambycidae; genus Monochamus; species Monochamus alternatus. The sequence continues at coordinate 20,957,710 of CM073428.1, forward strand.
TACTAATATTATTGCTATTCTTAGTATTGACAGAATTTAATTCCCCAAGAACACAAAAAGTTTAAAAATGCATCGCCGTGAAGCGCACCTTGCAATACTGTCACACAGATGGCGTCTACAGATGTCAAAAAATATTGCATATGTACTCTGATTATTGTGAAATAATTTTTCAGTACTTGCTTTTCGCAAATTTAATTTTTCTCGTATTTTTTGTGTATTTACAAACATGTCCTATTCAAATGCTTATATGATGGATAAGGTGTTGATTTATGGGAGTGTGACAAGTGCATATTATCGTGTGGCAGCGTAATACCAAAAACGTTTTCGGAATACACAAAATATTAGGCAGAATAATTTTTGAACCACATTGAACAACTGTTATAATGCTTTGGCGGTAAACGTGTGGAAGTGTTTTTACGTATTTGTGTACATTTGCGTGTATTTTGTTATTTTTTTGTGGTTCTTCCCGACGTAAGTAATCGATCTGGACATGACCGCTGGACCAAGTAGGTACCTCGCGTTAAACAAAAAGAACGGTCGAAGGAAGGAGAGATCCACAGCAGGTACAAAAATCTTTGCAATGGCAGGTTTTAATTTAAACAAGTAAGAAAGCAGAAAATGATACATTCTTAAAATCCCTCCAAATATCAATCATGGAAATAAATATTAGGTAGGTGCTGCCTCCCTGTGCTACCATATAGTGTTTCTCATTAAATAATAATCTACATTTTCCAAATAATTTTTTTTTCTTTCAAAGCGACGTAAACTGATACAAGTGTCAACGTGGTGACCTGTCGCTACGTTTGACACCTTTAACTTTGGCAGAATATACCTAACCTCGCGACTGACAGAAGGTCAGTGACGGCGTTAAATAAGGATTTAATATACATTTTTTTCGGTTTATAAATAAGATTGGAAATTTTTTGATAGATGATTCAATGGATCAAATTCGGATCCCGATTGAGTACCTACTCGGCATATCGGCACATGCAGCGCTTCTTTGTGGCAACTTTTCCTACAAAGCGAAACTTTATTCCATGCTAATTGCTTTTCTACGTGGCTCTCGACATTTTGCCGAGTCGAAGTAATCGCTACCGAAATAAAACTGTAATTATATTTTTTCCATAAGCTCAAAGTGCTCTAAATTAATAGCAACGAGCGATAACTAACTTTTCCAATTTAACTGATGTCGATCGGTTTAATTCGCAATTCAATGCTGCACGGACTTTATTTTCATGCATTGCACTGGAACTGGATAAAACGTATTTACGGTTTTTTGTGAAGCCTAACATATAACACATATTACAACAAACAATTCTGTGAATATTTTCGATAATCAATATTGCATTATAACTGATTGACTGATTATAAAGCCTAATAAAGACAAAAAATCGAAAACAAAATATTTTACTACACCTTTCAAAGGAGAAGCAAAACAATTCATATCTACCGGTCACAAGGTGTTCGACTGTTGAAGCGAAACAGCGTTGCCACATAATAATATTATCTTGACTCGTGTGTTACTCAAATCTAACACCGTCGCTTTTCACGCAAATTTGGAGATCACACCACACGTGGAAAAAAACAATATACTACAACCAGCTGTACTTACACCCGCGACCGGTTACTCCCGTTAGTTTATTTCGAATTGTCACATGTATCGGTCGCAACGTAATAGCAATTTTTGCCTTGAATGTAACAGAAGCTGTTTTAAATTTTGTAATTGGTTCCAAAATCAAAATGCAGATGATTACAACTTTATTAACAAAGTGCTATGGACGGATCAGTATTATTTGACATCTTCTGGCATTTTAAACAGGTAGGTACTAAACTACTTTTTGAAAAACAATAAGTTCTTAGGTAGACGTAACTATAAACTGAATAATTAATTTAACGTAATACTAAAAATTCATATTCGTTTATAAATACGTAATGGAGACGTATTAAAAATAATAAATTTTCTTTATGTACATTTGTTTTTATTAACAGATAAATAAATATATAAGATAAACTATTTTATTCCTTCATGTAGCTATGTAAAAAAGATCTGTTTCCCCCTTGTCATTAATTAATTAAATACAGTAAAAAAATAGATTATTGATCTAGTAATATAGTACGTCAGATTCACTGTTGCCGAATTGTTTATCACTGAATGTGTCTCGGACTGTTTTTTATCGTTTTTGTATTAAGTGCTCAGTCCGAAACTCAGTCAATTCTATTTAAATACGAAAAATTATTTAGATTTACTTTAAAAATTTACCTAGTTTTTATCTCACTATTTATGTAATGAAATATATATGGTTTATTATTTACTTTGTTGCAGTTTTGTAACTTCAATTTTAAATATTTTTTGAACTGAAACTTAATATGTTAATTGCACTTTTGACTTTAAAAAAATATATATCTATTATTTTTCGGCGTCGTATATTTTTCCTATCTTCCCTTAAACATAACATTATGACTACTACTACTAATTTATCATATTTTATTACCATAACTATTTCCATTTCTTGATTAAAACCTGTATAGAGACGAATTATTATTCACGATTAAAACATAGTAACTTAAATGTCTGGTTATAGGGTAAAGTTTTAAATGCAAACCTCGAATCATATGAGATAAAGAACAAGATCATAGATCTTCCTTTTTGCGTTGCCCTTTGTCCTCGTGATTTTTTACGCTCCGATCTCGCATCCGTATACTAAGCCGTTTCAGGAAAAAAAAAACATTCACCTAACCTGCTCGAGGAATTCGATGTCAGCACAGGGCGATTAACTAATTCCGCCTTTCGGCGCCGTTAATTAACAAAAAACCACGTCGCCGTCGCCGAAAAAAGCATAATGAACGCTTTTTGCCGCCGCGACCGTGGGACGGCACAGTCCCCGTAAATGCCGCCCTTTGTTGGCGCACGTAAACAATGACGGGCGAAATGACATCTCCGACTGTCCCGCAGACCCCAACAAAGGCGGACGGATACCAGAAAATTAGAATTAAGAACTCCAAGTATCCGGCGCATTGTTTCGCCAAGGGGATTTATCGCCTTTGATGCTAATTTAATAATATCCAGAGACACGCAGGGATCACCTTAATAAATTGCCCTTGTCGGGGCTCCGTGGGGTGTTTTATTGTTGCGCCGAGAAAATATTTCAAAGCCCCGCTCCGCCGCCGCCGGCGGCTCCATCACCCGGGCTTTGTTGCCCAAGTCGCGCACAGCTCACGAGAACAAACGCATAATGAAGTATTTGCAAACCAGGGCCATTAATAATAAACGGGGATAATGCCCCTAAGTTTCTAATCCAGGTTGCCTCGAGTTGCGCCTGAGTAATGATTTTTGCCATACCGAAAGATATTAGGATGGGGATGAGCGCCGCCGCCGATTCTTGATTACTCAATTCATCGTTAATTGAACTACTTGATGGCTACTTTCCTTATAAATTTTATTTCTAACTTTAAATGTTGTATAGTCTTTCAGATTGTAGGATCTTTTAGATCCACATTCTTCTAATGTGGAGTCTAAAATTAGAGTTCACATTAGAATTTATTGAGAAGAAGCAGTTGAGTTGGTGAGGGACATTTACAGAGAATGGATAGTGCAAAACCGGTCAAGAAAATATGATGAGCAACGACATAGGGCGTCCTAGGAGAACATGGTACCAGGCAATTAGAGAAATATTAAAGAAAAACAGAAAAGAGTGGGCAAATGCGAAAGCACTAACAAAAACAGACAAGAGTGGTGAAGATTTGTGCATGATTATTGAACTACCTACACCCTACACCACAAGTGGTTAAAGAGTTTTTGATTATATATACGTTTCAACATATTTGCCAGTTGTTAAACAGACAAGAGATTTATCTGTTTTGTATGACATCATTGCTAACTAATCTGAATAAACTGTTTCCGTCATAACCAGCTAGAGTAAACTATGGGACTACAGACTTTGTACCAAACGATACAATGATTACCGGCGAATACATCAGTCCAAATAGTTTATTTAAAAAAAATGGACATCAGACCTTTTGATATATATATAGTATAGATATATTCAGGAGATTCGCATCGACCAATCAATGAATGTCAGTGTGGCAGCAATCAACACATCTGGCGTGACATTTTTTGCAATTTCATTTTCAATAATTCGACTTCACAAAGTGTCATGTTTCAGTTTTTGTTTTATTCCCCATTGAAGAGTGAAATTTTCTTGCTACACATACTGGTCATGACGATTTTCAAAAATTACCGACAATAATTTAAATACTAGTGATGTTATTGTGTATAAGTGGACAAATTTTAATATGTTTCACCTATAAACAGAATATTTCATATTTTAATCTATTTTCACACGCAGGAGACCGATGAAGTAAAAGTCGCAGCACCTCCACCCGCGGCTAGCGTCTCCTAGGAGCAATCCATTACGGGCCAGCGACTTCCTTTTTTCTGTAATTCTATCGTTTACGCACCCAAGCGGTTCGCTATCGTAATTTCCAGGGCGCATTACGCCAATGAACCCTCGGCGCGATGAATTCGCAGTAAAAACCGTAGATACTCGTTCGCCGGCTGAACGAACATCGTAATTGGGAGGAATCGTCTTTGTTAGTTTTCTTTAAGGTTAAGAGAACGTCACCGTCATCCGGAAGATTTTACGGATTACGTGATGCGACGGTTAGGTGCGCGGCAATCAGAAACGCTCAGGCAAACTGCTTCCTAGTTATTCCTATGGTTCTGGATCTAAGGAAATCGACGAGAACAAATGTTTCTTGCTTATCAATTGTAAATGCATGGTGGATCTTTGATGCTTAAGAATTGCTTTTAAATTAAAAATACATTCCTATTAGAAAAAAGAATATACATACGGTCATATATACTGTACAGAAAATAAAAAGTACATAATAGGAAAAGTAGAACAAATAAAATATTTAGGAGTAACACTAACATGGAAGTGAGACGAAGAAAAAGAAATAATAAAACGATTAGCAAACCGTTATCGCGGATTTTAAAGGCAAGAAATATACAGAGCTACAAAAATAAGAATGTATCAAACGATAATAAGACCATAGTTACCAACGTCTATGAAATAGGCGAACAATAAACAAAAGAGAAAAATTCTAAAAAAGATCTATGGAAGAGTAAAAGAGACTGGTGAATTTAGAAGGTGAACAAATAAAGAAATATAAGAACTGTTCAAAATACCAAATATTGTACTACTGATAAATGTAGAACCAGATGGCTGTGTCAATAGCCAGAATGTCTGGGGATAGATTGGTAAGAGAATTTTAATGAAAGGAGCAGGGGAGAAAGGAAGACGACCCAGAAAGAAATTTTTTATCGAAGTCAAGAAGAATCTAAGAGAGATATGAGTTATCGACTGGGAAAAGAAGGCACAAGGTAGAGGGAAATGGCGAAGCAGAGTGAAAAAACTCAAAGCTAAGGGGTCACTAGACCTGTAGTGCTAATATACAGGGTTAACTATGACTAAGTACAAATATTTTAAGAGAGGATAGAGAAAATTAAGAATTAACCACCCTTCAAAAAAATTTCAAAATTTGTTTTCGATATAATATTAAATCCTTATTTATTTAACGCCACCTATGCGAACCGTCCACCGCACGCTTAACGTTTACAGAGTCAGAGTACGCAACCAGCAAGGCAAGGGTAAAATTCCCTGTTATGTCATAATTCAATACCTGTATTTACGTTGCACTTTTTTGTTCTTCAGTTTTTAGGGCCTTTTTTAATTTTAAACGTTTTATAGTTATTAAATAAAGGAATTTGTGTCGGATACAGATATTTACCCACAATATAGTCCGCCGGCTTGTTTTTCTAGGTTATGGGATAAGACTGCCGCGGGTGCATTAATAGTTTTCTATTATCTATTAGTACCTACCTATTCCTTTCGTTCGACGATCGCATTGTCGGTCAGTGGTCGCACGGCTTATGGCGGCAGTACTTGAATCGTGGTGACTAGATCGCTGTGGGTTCGACCCTTGCAGCTGGTAAACCGTATATAAACTATATTGGCACCCTCTCTGCGGGTATGGTAGGGTGGAACAATGTTGGCTTGGGTCAACGTGAGATATTGATACCGGTTACCGTTTGACTACCCCCCTAATTAATGAAGTTTTCCAGGTTTCCCTCATTCCTGCACTTAATGGTGGTTAGGGCCTATCAACGTAAGTCGTTCATGGGCGCAAATGCGGCCTGCTTAATAAGAATATGCTACCCTCTCTCCCGCACAAGTCTTCGACTTCTGGGCTAATCCTTGTGATTGGAATGAGGGGTAGAGATATTATTATTATTGTAGACAGATGTAAGCTTTATCTATGGATCTAAACCATCTCAGTCGATACCTTATCATAGGCACCGACTTTCCGCAGGAAAAGAGGGTTTTTGCACTATTTTTTAAATATCGAGCTAAAATTCTTGAATAATTTTTAATTTGTCTTTTCGGCCTCCCTAAGCACGGGGCTAAAAAAAATTTGTACTTAGTCATAGCTAATGTATGTAAATCGACGAAAGCAATTTTTTTTTTCTGTCTTCGATGCATCATCGTCTATAAATTAATAATATATTCCTGAAATTTCGTGAGACTTAAGCCCCTTTTAAAGATTCAGGAGCTTCGATAACATTTTAAAGACCTATTTAATTTTTCAAAAAGAAAGACCGTTATAAAAAATATTCTAAATATCTTTTTGTCGTTTGCCATTATTCCACTTTACAAAACATCTAGATACGCACTTTCAGGAATTACGAAGCTGATTTTTATGTGTTCGTTACACAGGAAAATACTTCAGGAAACGTATCGTCCACGTAGATATTCCATTTCTGTGATTAAAGCTTGTCGACGAGCCACAAATTTTTAATATACCGTGACCGGTGGTACTAGCGTGACATGCAAAAGCGTATACCCGATAGAATCTGAACTTTAACTGATGCCGCGATACAATCTATGTGACTTTATTTACAAGTACACCGAACATGTGCCACTATGACCCCATTTCGTTTAATAAGTTTTTAATATATCTCTACGCTTATACAGAGCTTTCAGTTTTTTTAAAGGCACTTAAACTCTAGTATTAAACCAACTGTATGCAGCTAAAGAAATAATTATAAAAACAATTTGCTTTTCTATAAGCTTGCAGGCAGAAAATCTCTGACATTGAGCTATAGCATAAGTGAACACCTGCTATAATATGACGACAGGGTGGAAGATGGGCCAAAAACAAACGGCCAACGTTGATTCGGTCAAAGAGAATGATCGAATATGTCACCGCTTTTGTATTAAATTTGCACCTATATCGAACAATTTCTGGAACAATTGTATAAAACTGCAATTTACAAGAATACAGAATACTGACACGAAGAAATGATTTGCTTACAACTTCTATAAGATTCTAGATGCATACCTACTGCAGAGGCGTCCCTCGTTATATATTTTTATAAGAATTTCGGTGCTAGCGATGGAAAACAGTTGAGAAACAAAGTTCCGAATTTAAATGAGACGTCTGTTATAGCGTTGGGAACTCATGCCGTAAAACAATAGACGTTCGCAAGGTTTCTATTTTAAATAATACATAAGTACGTCTGTTATGAGAAACAGGCGAGTTGGTACATATATTCCGAATATTACGCAAAGCACGCACCTCTGCGAGGCACAAAATTAATGTTTTCGTAAATACTCAAACGTTCTGTTCTACGAAGCAAATCACTTTTCGTCTGAATAGATCTACATAGGTTGGTACGTCGAGTGAGACAAACAGAATCGGTTTTTACTGAAATTGTTTCTAAGGGCTCTATATAATACTTCGAATTCGTAAAATGATATCAAATCAAAACTTAAGAAGTATATAAGATATTAACTATTAGCGTAATTTTCTAAAGTACGTAACCTAAGATACATTATACAGATTGCCTTATGGTGACGGTCCATTAGAATATTTGAGAGACTATATCGATTTCAATTTTGAAAATTTAGGCTTTAGGGTTTTCGGAGATGCTTGTTTATATATAATATAGTTAGTAAATCAGCCAAACTTAGGAGCTGATATTAATAGATGGCGATACTAAGGTTGTAATATCTATCGATATTATCGAAAATTTATCGATATTATCGTTATAGTAACGATAAATTGATAATATCGGTAGCTACCGATAGTTTTAATACTACCGATAACATTTTGACTCACGAAAAATCACGTTTAGCCATAGCTTGAAGTTTGAATTCAATAATGATTTATGCGACTTATATGTTAATATTTTCGTAGGTTTTAGATTCGTTTATATCATAGGCAAGTAACCTAAAATTCAGGGAACAATCACGAAATGGGCGACATCTGATGAAATAGAAATCCTGCCTGAGGTGAATAACAAAGGCCACAGGTCTTATAAAGAGAAACGACAACTTTTCAGTAGAACACGCTATAATATAAATATTATTCATTATTTGAAGTTATTTTTTCAATATTTTAATTATTTTAACACTTTAAATAGTTATATAACACTTTTCCATAAGGACTCATAAATAAAGACAAATTATGGATATATCGATAATATTGATATTATTGATAATTCGACAATATCGGTTTATTTTATTTATCAATAATAATCGATAGTTAAAAACCGTTATCGACCACCCCTAGGCGATACTATTTTAAAATCCAAGTCACCCTTGTCTATAGTGTAAATAAAGATGACATGGAGTATAGATACCTATATTGTAAGTTTTAATGGTTGACTAACTATATTATACATAAACAAGGATATTACTATATATACTTGAGGAATAATGAAACTAAGTAAGTGTTGCTGGGATAAGTGTATTAATCTTGATAGTATATAGCTTTCTTTCCGTCTGTAAGGGTAACGTTCCTTTTATTATAGTGGTGCAGTCTGTGATACAAATTATATAACCCGGCGTACCTCTATAACAGTCTTCAATTGACTTGGAAAGATTATACCTAACAAAATATTTCCCTGGGACGTCAATCACGCACGTAATCCCAGTAATTTGAGTAGTTTATATTGAGAACGTTTAAAAGCTTTTCGCTTTCCCCCGGCTCTCTTAATTAGCGAAAAAAGGGATTGCGCCTTAAAGAGATCCCATCTAAATGAGTCCATTTTTTATGCCGTTTTGACACCGGCCTAATGGATCGCGTTCATTACAAAACACTGCCGGCGTCTCGCCTCGCCGCGCCGGCATTGTTTTTTGTCCGGGAGCGCGGATTACTCCGGCATCATAAAGGGGGTATTAACGGCACAATGCTCACATATTTTCAAGATCGCCCGAATAACAGCCTAATTACCCCGATAAAATCAAACCGTTTCTCTTAATCTGTAAATACATTACGGCCGGGCACCGTAATCCACCCAATCTTTTACTTCCATAATAACTTGTTGGAGAGATAGCGAAATATGAATGGGCTTTCATTATTTCGGGCAATCCTCTCTGTGTAACGAGCCGCCATTTTACGTGGCCTCCTCCTACGTAACAAGTAAATCCCGCCGCAAAAACGCTCCGCATCCAGGTCGGACCGCAATGTTGCTCCGGCAGCACACTTTTTGGCCAATATATCACGTAAATGAAACTTACTTTAGGCGTAAGTGCTTTTTTGATAGCTGCAGTGAAATCAAGTGGTCTTTTTCACACTTATTATCCCACTCGGAGAGTTTCCGCGCCCGTAAACGCCGCCGAGAAAATCGGGTTTGCAAAGTTATATAAATAAAACTGTCTCGCTTCCTAAATAGGGTTAAATTTGTGAAGCCGCGGCCGTCTCGACTTCGCAACGAAGCAGAAAGTACGCCAATTACCGAAACTGTAGATTTGAAAATATTTCTAACAATATCCTTAAACTTTTATTTAATTAGATAATAATTTACTTAAAGAACTGTACTTACCTACACGACTTGTCTCCAAAATTATTACTGCACTATGACTAACTAGCAAGGTCTAAAAGACAAAAGAATTATTTCACAATTTTAGCTCGAGTAGTACAATTTTTGAGTAAAAAAATAAAATTCATGACCCTACACACACACAGTTTCTTTTCCAATATGTAATTTACACATCGATATCTAGTAGGTTTCTATTATTTTGCATTTGATGACAGTTCATGGTTCTCTGATTTCAAATTAATATTCCTAAATAACACTTATCAACTGCCCCCTCCTCCCACATGGTTCATAACTTCCCCAGGGTGGCTTAGATCAAAAAATTTTATATGAAGGACCTCTATTAAAATAGGTCGTCCAATCTGCCCTCAATTTTTTTTACACATTATTCGAAGTCGCCTTATATAAGTAAATATTTCATGCAATTTACAATAAATTTTAATTCATAGTTACACTTACGGATATCCTAAATTGCAATTTCACACTTTTCACGTCATTATTGTTAAATTAAAAAAACTGTAAAAAAAGTGACAACTAAAAAAAACTTGTTACAAATGTACAAAGCTATGTATTTGTCTTCGACATTCAACGGGATAAATCGAGTCTACATCCTGGAATTGCATGGAAAATGCGAGACGTCCCCGACGTTTCCACTGAGACTAAGCAATAACTATTACAGATCAAAGTCAGTTTAGTATGAAGTAGTTAATTTTTATTATTATTATTACAATATAAGAAGGGTAGAGAAAGAAAATCTATTATGCCCAAAAGTAGAAAACATATTCTAAGAAATACAATGCAAAGACAAAATAGTAGAGTACACAAGTAAGTAATAGTACATAAGTAAATAAATAACGAAACAATGACGAAGAAAAAAAACTACTAAGTTAACACACTAGACACAAAACGATCGTACTTGTTCTTGAAGGCATTCAGAGATGGGGCACTTACGATGTCTTCAGGCAAGGAATTCTAATGATGAAACGTTCTGTTCGTTAAAAACTGCTGTCTAACCGTTGTATTGTATTTTTCGTGCAGAAGTTTCATAGAATGTCCTCTCAGGCGCATATCTTCATTTAAAACAAATAAGCAAGACATGTCGACGGAGAAAAGATTGTGGGTAGAACGATATAACTGAATGAGATCACCTCTTTTTCGTCTCTCGGAGAGGAATGGAAGTTTCAACAGACGTAGACGGTCTTCATATGATAAATTTTGATACGCTGGAATCATCTTTGTAGCATTTCTTTGAACTTTTTCCAATGCCATAATGTCTTTAACTAGATATGGACACCAAACCGATATACCATACTCTAGACGAGGCCGAATATATGTTTTGTAAAGGCGAAGGAACAAAGCAGGGTTAGGATTTTGAAAACATTTCCTTAGCAAATACATTTGTGTGTTAGCTCTTTTAACCACACATGAAGTTTGCTCTGAGCAACTCAATTTGGAATTCATTACAATACCCAAATCACATTGCTTTTCCACTGCTGTTATTAAGCCAGATGACAGACTTTGAATTTGAACAACAATTCTGTAGTTTAAAGAAACAGTTGAAGGAAACCCGTTCTAACGTCAATTTCTCTTTATTATAATTTAATTTAAATTTAATAGTGTAATATGAGGGAGTACAGTTGCAGATTGTTAAATATGTCCACGGTGTCAATAAGAATTAGAAAGTTATATCTAGTAAAGTTGCCGAAATTATCATGTGACGTAATTATAAAGCTTGAAGACATCATCGGACCACGCGTTTTTATGGGGAACTATGTTCTCCAACAAAAAATAAAATGATCAAAGTGACTTTAGTGAATTCGTCAATTTGTCGACCTACATTTTTATCTATAAATTATGTCTATTTGTAGGTACATATGTTTTTATATTGCAAATCGAGGGAAACACAATTCATGTAGTAATATTGACAATCAAAAGCAAAACGATAACATTTTGAACCCCGATAATATATATTCTTCGAAACTAGTGTTGTGTAAATATTTTTATTTGAGTTCGTATAATTCGTAAAAAATGGAAAAATAAAACGTATAAAATATCCGGTCACCGTTATATTCTCACACTCAACTAGAATAAATTAATACCAGAAAACGAAAACTACCTATATATACAAAAAAAATTAAAATTATTATTAGCAAAATTGTCACAAATACTATATAGTTGCAGCAAGAATTGAGACGACTTACCTCATAGGAATAAAAATGATTTGATGAAAATAAAATGAAGAAACTGCAACTGAGGATAATAATCACTAAATTACAAAAAATGGTTGTTTTTACGTATGACAAACTATCGTAAATTATATTGACAATAAAAAAAATTGCGTGACGTTAGCCGTGTCGTGACGTAAGTAGTCTAAATTCTTGCCGCAACAATAATTTCTTATTAAATATATACATACTATCGTAGATATTTATTCTTTTTCTTCCACACACACACACACACATACACATGCACACATGAAATTGTTTTTCACTGCAGTTGTGCTCTCTGCTATTGCGTTAGCATCATAAAATTTACGTAATCTACGTATCATGTAGTTATTATTAAGGCAACAACAAACAATACTGACAAACTGATACAACTGCGGTCGAGTACTTTCTCCCAAGTGGCCACAGAGACAACAAATTTAAGTGCACTAAATAACGAATTATAATTTTGAGCATTTATTTGATTTAAAAAAAATATATATTATTTCAGAAATTATAGGTACTATTATCCCTAAAAAAGTGACACATAAGGTTACACTCTTTATACTAAACCTAACCTAAATATTCGTGAGGCCCTAACAACATTTACCAGATGGGTTAACGCAGGTCGTCGCCCAATAAAAAACGGACCGGACCGTATTTCATGATCCGGAGCTTTTTTCCGGTCGATTTTGGCACGCAATCCTTGCCCAATAATTGCATTAGGCGGCGTACCTCAACACCTACTAGAGCCCTTTTTACAGGCGCCGCCGCCACAGAATGAAGCACACATCCGGTTTCACGCAGAAACGTAATTAGTATTAGAAAAAGACAGTCGACAGAAAAGCATGCTGTTAATCACTTCATGATAAAAACAGATATAATTCAAGATAACATTTTTCTGTTAATTTCATTTTGATTTATTTAAAAAACACGTATTTCTCAATAATATTTGCATTTTTTAGAAAATAATGAGTTAGAAGCAATCAAATAATATATTATTTTGTAAATTTACCTCAGAATAAATAAGCTTCGCAAAAACTACACACGAGAAATCGCATCTTTAATAATAAAATACAAATTTGTTTAAAAATAAATTGTTTCCTATGAAGAAATACTTATTATTTTTAATATTACTTTTGTATTTGGAATAAATTCTATTGAATATTTAGGAAATATTTATATTGGAATCAAATATACACATTAAATTTAACCAATAATATAATTTATTAAAGCTTAGTAAATTATAATATAAAACAAATCCATTTCTTTAAAATAATTATCTTGTAAGGTTAACAATTATCTTGTAAATTAGCGCTTGAATGAACTAACAAAATGTACAAAATCAATACCTACCTTTGTATTAGAAAAAAATGTATTTCATTGAAATGTACTCATATATTTATTTTAACCTTACGAACCTAAAAAACTTTTATTCCAAAGATTAAGTTTTTTAATTCAGAAAAGTTATAGGCTCATACTAAGTAAAAAGATTTAATTATATTCAAAATCTTGTAATTTTTTTGGAAACATATAAGTATATTGTTTTGTTAGAACTAATACAGTGTTATATTAATTTTATAATTTGTTTAAAACAACATTATAACTTAATCAGTGAAAAGTTAGAACCAACACCATATACTATATTATTTCAGTACATACGAGTTAGGTAAGTTTTTAATAAAATCTGAATAAACTTACACACAAAGGTTTAAATAAAATCCACGTTTAAATTTGACTCTTTTACAAATTAGAAAAACCATGTTTATGAAGTTCTAGGTAAGTAAGTAGTTAAATTAATTAAACAATCCATTCACTTCTAATAAAAAAAAGTATAGAAATATTTGTTATAAAAAGGTGTTTGTTTTTCTTTTATACTTCAATAATTGTAGAAAAGCACGGTTAAATTAAAAAAAAATAATTATCACAAATATTGTAACACTTGGTATATAGGTATGTTTGTTTCAATCGACTCAAAATCAAGTATTCTATCACTTTCTAAAATTATTGTAACGATTTTCAAGACACCCTGTATAATTAAATTAGATATATCATTCGTTTAGTTTAAATTTTACTGTATATTGAACAATTATTTTTATGTGTGTAACACGCAATTTTTTAATAAATCACAATAGGGCAAGTGTTTATTAATTTGATTTAAATATAATAATCTTATAATTAAAAAGGAACTAGGTCGTTTCAAAAAATAAATGCCATATTTTAATCGCATCAAAAATAAAACCGCAACGAAATATTTTGTTACCTAAAACAATCGTTCTGTTACATTAAACAAGCAAATATATTAATAATCAAGGGAAATATTTATTTCGCTTAACGATAAATTTAATTATAGAAACTCTTTTTGTTTGAATTAAATAGGTATTATTTTGTCAAATTGAAGTTTTTATTCTATGTGTGTGGATATCGCAGTTGGACGTATTCGATTGTTTGTCGATCCGCATCCAAATTATTTTCGAATCCGGTGCGAACGTTGAACATTCGGTTCTGATATTTTTATTAAATAGATTACGCTCTGTTATCGCTCGACAAGTAATTCGCGGGACAATGTGGGATTATGTCACGTAAATTCGCCTCTTTTGTTAACGAAATTGAACTATAGGCCGGCAACCTTCGCTGAATAAGGTTGGGCTGCCAAAATTAGGATCGGCAAACGGCGAATAACTAACCTTTTACCTAAACAAGGACCTGTGAAAGGAATACCTGCTACGCTCTAATAAAATTATATTAATTTACCGAATCGTAATAAATTTATTGGAAAAAGCTCGCGATCAATTTTTATTTAGGTACAGTTGTGTCTGACATTTGTGTAAGCTTAATTATTATAAAAACTCACCGCTTCATATTTGCCAAAACAAAATTTAAGCCTCGAAGACGATAACACCACTTACCTAAAACAAAAAAAATATATATAATTACTATACAAAGAAATAAAATATTGATTTCACAATATAATGTTTATAAATAAATACATACAAAAGAATTTAGTTAGTCTTCAAATATGTTAGGTAAGTCAAAATTAAAATACAATATTAATTAACATATCACAATATTTCAATAGCCATATACGATCATTACTATTCTATCGGCATATTATTCTAACTGGTTTTTACATAAAGAGATTTAATGAAAGCAAACATAAATGAAATGTACACATTCATTCAAGGCAAGGTTATGCAAATGTATTTATTGTTAAGTAATTAACGATTACCTATTAACCAAAATGACAAAAAAGTTTGATAAAAATAGATATATTTGCATTTTGCGGG
This sequence comes from Monochamus alternatus, assembly GCA_037114965.1. Lineage (NCBI taxonomy): Eukaryota > Metazoa > Arthropoda > Insecta > Coleoptera > Cerambycidae > Monochamus > Monochamus alternatus. Next base: position 20,973,084 of record CM073428.1, read on the forward strand.
TGTTTTAGAGAAATAACATTGCATTAAGAAAAAATAAAACTTGCTATATTGTATTCCTTTCTAGAGCAGTTACTACTCTACCCATTACCTTATGTAATACTACTAGTATTTAATTATTTATTATAAAGAAAGATAGACTATCAAAGTCATCCAATAGTGGCACATCAGATATATACCGATTTTGAGCCTGTTAGCTCTCCTCAGTATGCCTATGAGGCGAGGCAACCGATGACGTGACGCAAAAAAATATGCAAGTACAACTTTTAACCAGATGCTGATCCTGTCGATCCACCTGCATACACAACGTTAGTAGTTGTAGTAAATAATTCAATAATTGTGTCTCTATAGTTTTGGCAATGATCACCACAAGTGCACTATTTTAAATTTTACACTATGAAATTTATTACAAAATATTAAAAAATTTAATTCGTACAAATGTATAAACCTATAATTTTGCGTAATTAATATTATTTTATTCAAATTTGTAAAAAGTGTTGAATTAAGTTAAGAATTCTGCTAAATCAGTAATAATTTAATATATATGCACTTGAATGAAGCTTAAAATTTGAAGCATATTATTATTACTATACTTAAATACAGATTAAATCTTTTTCCGTGCAACTCCAGAAGATATAATAAAAACAATGAAACGTCAACAAAGTGTGACAGCGATTTTTTTATACTTCCTAACCGATCCATATCAAAGAGGAAGTATCATGCTGAAATCACAAAGTAAATATGTTAGATTTGCCAAACCAAATTTTTGCAATTTAAAAATGGTCTACCACAAATCGCTTTAGCGAGCCATTAGAGGACTACACTGCCTAACTAACTTAGAAGAAAGGTATAATTAATTGAATTCAGCCGAACGGATTTATGTTAAAAACTCGATTAACACGTAAGTTCTTGTTATTCAGCGCCGGCAGTTATAAGAAAGGTCCGGCGCTGATGATTTTACTCTTACAATGGTCGGGCAAAAACAAGGTGACCGCTTTTTCTATTTAATTTTATCTCCCGCTCTAATGTCCTTCCATTAAATCTGTTCGAACAATAAAAACATTCGAAATGTCTGGGATAATTGACGCGGCCCGTGAAAAAAGAGACAAATTTCGCCTTTTACGGGCGTTAAATCTCGCAAAATGGACCCGTGTGGGCAGTTTACGGTCCAATAAAAATAATACGGGCACATATTTAAGTAATTATTTTATGCTAAGCCATCACTTATGCGCAACACTTAACATGTTCAATTAAGATATTAGTAGAATTTCTGCATATAAACTATGCAGATATTTTTGTGCACAACTTACATTATGTGTGTACTAACCTCAATCAATAGATTTTTAAAACTATTTAGTGAGTCGTATACGTAAATTATTGTAAAAACAATTAGGTACGTATTATTAAAGACTGCACTTCGTTCGCAGATCTCAGGTCCGGACTTGGGAGACGACCTTAATATTTAAATATACTTCATTTATATTAAAACAAATTTAATCTTATTCATGTCAGTTAATCGACAGAAGCATCCCATTTATTCCCTCAGAAAGTGACGTAAATTCTCATGAGAAAATGGAAATCTGTATTCTTGTCCATCCTCATTGTAGTTATTTCCCATAAAAAATTGAGAAATTATTTCATATGGTTTTTGCTAAATGAATGTAAAGCTTCAAGAACTGTAAATATACGCATAGATAGTAATACACTCAGGACTTTTTTAAGGGGAATGAATTCCCACTCGAATGTATTTCATTGCATTCGAGAATCGAGGCCCAGAAGTGTTGTTTTTATTTACGTAGACATGTTTAGGTTTACAGCAAGTTACGACACGTAAAACAAAACAGTTGCAATGGAACCGTACGTAATTAGAAGCAACGTCATTTTGATGGCATAAAAAGTAATCTACAGCCACTACACTCAAGTGATGCTACTTTTATTTTATATGCTCAACGGATATTTAACGATCCTAGAATTCGCGAAGATTTAGCATACATACATTTTAATTATTGACGGATACCTTCAGTTATTCTCAGTCTTGAAGCAAATGTAACAACATCAGGATATTTAACAAATAACGCAGTAAATAATGTTTTTTATTTCCCAGTTATAAGCACCTAGTGCTGAAAATCAAGTAATTATTATTTAATAATATTTATAGAAATTGATATGATTTTTTTATGGACAAATGTGTGAGATTACATAAAAGTAGAAAAAATTGTATATTATATATATATATATATATATATATATATATATATATATATATATATATATATGTATATAAGCGCCCAATCAATTCTACACAATATAAAGTAAAAATGTACAAATTTTATATGGAGCATTTTCGGAAGCAATTTGTACAGCCTAATAGCTAAAAAAAATAACAATAATAATATTTCTACATTTCTGATTTTATAAAACGCTCTTAAGTAGATTAGTTTAGTCCTACTTTGTAAAAACAGACGTTCTCGAAAATCTCACGTCATTGTCGATTTTTCGAAAAAATGGCGGCTGCGCCGGTCAAAACTTTGACCTTTGGTAAAATCCAAGTCCTACATTTTATGAAACTTTTCTTACCAACAATTCTATAAGCCTATTTATATCACCCTAAACCATAAATACCCAGTCAAAATTTAATATTTCATCTGTCTAATCCACGAAAACCTTGAGTTAACTTATGGTAGCATAGATAAGCTGCAAAAAAGTTGTGTAGATGAGATTTATAAAATATACTGAATCTGTGTAATATTTATAAATAATATCAGCACGCCATTTCATGTTAATTTAACACATTACCTTTGTGAGTGTTTCTTATCTAACTTTAATAAATATCGTTGATTCCCAGTTATAATAAATCTTATAAGGCTAATCTAAATCAGTATTATAACTCTATTATAACTACGAGTCACTCTGAGGGAGACTATACTATTTCTGCAATAGATACTTTGCTTTTCTTGTAATTTTGAAGAATGATATGTTTAGATCACTGAGTTGACTTTCGTAAACTTCTGTTATAGTAGCTAAATACATCCTTGTTCAATATTTTTTGTTGTATATACTTTACTAGAATGTTTTTTAAGTTCTTTGTTGAAATATATCAAAAACAAGATAATTTTGTTAAACATTTTGCCAGAATTGCTACATATATAGTATGCGCCAAAAGTATGGAATAAATACAATAAAAACAAAACAATTATTTTTTGGGAAAAATCCTCGAACAGGTCGATTTTTAATTTAAAAAATACATATTTTAGCGTAAAATGCGATTTTCAAATGTCATTTGTTTTCGAGTAATGACGTCATCGATTTTTTTTTAAATGGCAACACCATATATTTTTTTTTGATTCTGAAAGATCGTTTAATTCTCTATCAGACAGTACTAAAATTTTGCCCTCTTACATAGGAAAGTTTTCGAGTAAATGACGATTGAATGTTAGAAAACGTAAATCAATTAAAATAAAGCAAAAACGTTATCAAGTTTAGTTTTTCGAATTCCATAGTTCTTTTATGGATCACGTAGGTGAAAATCTTTGCAAAGTGTCATTGTCACACCGACTTTCTAATAAGTATTGTAAGCGACAGAAATTATTATTCAATTTAAAGTATTATGGCACATTTAACTCAACTGTTACTCAAAGAATTGAAATTTTAATTCTTATCGGATGCGGGAATATGACTAGAACTCAGCAGGAAGTTTGCGATTTATTTAATGAAAAATATCCAGATCGCCCTATCAGTCAATCAACAGTCAGTAAGGTACAGTCTAAATTTAGAGAAACTGGCAATGTTGTAAATATTCCAAAACCTGGACGTCCAAGCATTAATGAAAATCAGAAACAGAACATTTTGATAAGTATGCTGGATAATCTTCATAATTCTTCACGATTGGTTGTATTAAACAATGACACTAGTCAGAGCACAGTGCTACGTATCTTGAGGAAGGAAAAAATATCATCCCTACAAAATCTACCAGATCGCCGCTTACACTTTTGCGAAATTCTAATGGATTTATGTCAAGCAAATAGAAATTTACACCGGCAAATACTTTCTTCAGATGAGGCCACATTTTGTCTGAATGGTACAGTAAACCGTCAAACTTGCAGATATTGGAGTCGGGAAAATCCTCATTGGATGGCAGAGGCACATACCCAACACCCTCAGAAATTAAATGTGTGGGCTGGAATAGTTGACGACAGAATAGTAGGGCCTTTCTTCTTTGAAGGAACCCTTACAGGACAAAGATATTTAGAGTTTCTAGAAAATGACCTTGTTCCAGCCCTTGCAGTAATTTTTCCTAACGATAATGACCCTGACGTTCGAGACGATACCATATGGTTTCAGCAAGACGGTGCACCTCCGCACTATGCGCGCCCTGTACGAGATTTTTTGGACAACTGTTTTCCTGGGAGGTGGATCGGCAGACGCGGACCGATAGAATGGCCTGCAAGATCGCCAGATCTTACACCTCTTGACTATTTTTTATGGGGATACTTGATGTCAAAAGTGTACATTAATAAACCATCATAATGTGCAAGAAGAATTTCTTCACAGACTTGCACATTGTCAAGAAGTTGGTGGATGGCAATTCGAACATTCTCAGAATTGTTACTTTTTTATGGATAAAATTTACGTTTTCTAACATTCAATCGTCATTTACTCGAAAACTTTCCTATATAAGAGGGCAAAATTTTAGTACTGTCTGATAGAGAATTAAACGATCTTTCAGAATCAAGGAAAAAATATGGTGTTGCCATTAAAAAAAATCGATGACGTCATTACTCGAAAACAAATGACATTTTGAAAATCGCATTTTACGCTAAAATATGTATTTTTTAAATTAAAAATCGACCTGTTCGAGAATTTTTCCCAAAAAATAATTGTTTCGTTTTTATTGAATTTATTCCATACTTTTGGCGCATACTGTAGATAAATGTGTAGAAATATATTAAATTCCTTGTGCAACTGGATTAACATTGAATCGTGTATTAAAATGTGTAATTTTTTTTAGAGTGTATAATGGAAAAGAAGACGTCAACTAGTCAAACTCTTCAATTTGTGAAGTTTCACCTATACTCGGTACCTTTTTGTTTTATCTTTTTTTTTTCGTGACAAAAAAAGTTTCATGAAAACAAGCAACAAACGAAACCCTATGACTAGTGGAATGTGAGAAAAAGACCTAATATCTAAACTCATCAAAGTTGTACGAAACTTTCACAAGTGAGTAACACAAATAATAAAAGTTCGATAAGAAAAAAAAAGGGAGCCTTTATGACATGTGATAAATATAAATATTTGTCCAGTAAATTAGATAACATCTACTCAATACAAAGAATGATGAAAAGCAAACCACAAAAACGGTTCACGTGTACTGTTTCTTGTCTTATTAGTTAGTTATAAAATAAATAAGTATAAGTATAAATATAATATCATATTATCCGTACCATAAACCACACATCAGATTTTATGTGAAAATTCTGACAAAATAAATCACAAACGAATGGATCAGTATAGACATAAATATAATAAACTTATGGAAACCCTAACTCATATCGATGCACCTTAATCCACGCTATTTGCGGCTCGTTCGTAGCACGTCTCTATCCTCACGAAATTCATAAACATAAACAAACCCCATTCATCCATTAATCCTAACGGATATAGCGAGTTTGACCCACGAAATTACATTTATGGTGTGGATGTGGTGAGTCTAACAGTGCAGGTGAGGCATAAGAGTCGGATCCGTTGGGAGTGGGGCCAGTGGCGTAGTACCTACAATTTATGGCATTGAAATTTTACCTTCGAATAAACAAAATGTAAAGCGATATTCTAGAAATTAACATGGGTATTCTCAAATAGAAATTGAAAATGGGCGGCTAATATAGGTACCTACAAAAAATAACTTACAACAGTGTAATGGCCCATAAAGACATATTAGATGTTTCACTTCAAAAAATTTCGATTTAAGCCAACTTTCCTTATGTTGACAATAAAAAAGCAGGGTGTCAAAGTTGCAATTTAAAAAGAGTATTTTTGTAATAATTGCGCCATCTTTGAACGTATCAACTTAAAAATTTGAGATAAGATGTTTTTGGATATGAAAACTCATAATCTGTTGTTTATTTCGACATATTTCCTAGAGGGCGCCACATCTGCCATATTTGTAACGTCACTAAAAAGGTCAAAGTCACTGACAAAAAATGACGATAAAAGTGATCATATTTCCTATCGTTTCAACAAATTTTTGAACTTTTCTGTTGACGTATTTTTTATATTTATATTTCTTAAATACTCATAAACAAAGTTATGTGTGAAGACTTTTCAAAATATTCGACTTTCTTTTTAAGACATTTTTTATGTATTATGTTTTAAAAAAATTTAATTTTAATTGTTTTCTACTTTATATTTGCTCTCAAGACTGTTATATTGAAATCGTTTTATTGTTTAAGCAAAGATCAATTTCATAGTCATTATTTTTTGAAATTTGAAAATAACCAAAAAATTAACAAAAGTGGCCTGTCAGCATTGTCTCGATTGCGAGCACATAATTAATAAACATATAAATGTGCAGAGCAGTATTTTTACAAAATTATCCATTGACGTCAAGATTTAGAATAAAATGATGATAGATTTTAGAATAATTACAATCTCGGTCTGGCCACCCCCTACCGCCGCCGCTGGCGGGGCGTGCTGGTATTGTACCTACACATCCCGGCCTGTTGTACACCGCAGTAAATCCGGAGATAACACCGGTAACCGGTTCATCTCTCGTGCCACGCAAATCCCGGAGTTGGCGTGCTTTCTCCCGGCCGCACATAAAATCCGGGCGGATGACGACGCGATGGCAAATATCGACTTAGACCGGCGATGTTTATATTGAAGGGCGGCGAGCAGTGAGCGGCGCAATTCTAAATTAAAAACGAAAAATACGAAACTAAATGATTGGTGTTTATCATCTTACGCCGAATGGTGACATATGTGTTTAATTCCGAAAGCAGTTGCAAATAACGAAAATAATCTAACTGATGGTTATTTTAATGCATATCCACAGAGTTTTATAGGATCGGCTACAACAGATTTGACATTATCTTATTTGTCTAAACAAAGAATAAAAAAAATACGACTTTGCGTTCATTAAACTACAAGCACTTTGCCCTGAGATCAAATTTAAATAATACATGTTTGTGAAAACATGTTAATAGGTACCGGTCCAGAACTTTTATATTATCTGCTTTTATTTTTCTAAATTTAGATAAATTTTATAATAATCTTTATTTCTTGCACAAGTAGCAATTGTGAACATCATAGTTTGAATAAGCATTCTCATTGCTTGCCATTATAATTATGCAGGTATGATTTGACGTTTTGAAAACACACAGACAGTTAATAGTTCTAATCACTGTCGTTTTCATTGGTACCTAGACAAAAATATGACGCATTCACTAATAATGGTATCAGAGAGCATACATATGACTTCATTGATAGGAATTGTAGGAGTTTTGATATATATTAGCTTAAAATACCTTTCTAATACAGTAAAAAAATATAGTTTTATTATCCTTAGTTAAGTTTCTACAAATTTTGGTAAAAATATAATGAATGATGTATTTGTTCGTATGACTTAAGTCGTCTGAATTCTTGCCACAACTATACGAAAGTTTCTATTTCAAATAACGAAGTTAATGACAGTAAAATTTCAGGGTCGCTTCTGTCGGGTTTGACAGACAAAACAGTTAGAGTTAGTCGTCGGTTACCTCGATTATGGCATATTGATAAGAGCTAAAAAGTTCGAAACCGGTATATGTTTGGCGGACTGCTGATTAAATACTGACTGTTTGCTATATTAGTCCGCAGAGTAGTTGTTTCCTGGAATTCCCCTACACTCTGTTTATCAAATTACGACTTATTAAAACAGATTATGTCTTGATATGCGTACACGTGTTCAATATTGTTTAGGTCACAATAGGTCACCGAAAGTGTGCCTACCTAAAGAATTATGTCAAAATTTTGCCGCGCCGACAAATATCACATCATTGCCCGCTCGTGACTTCTGTCTAATCTCTATGCGAAATATATGCCCAACGTTTAATAGTAAATAAACCTCTGTATGTATTATTGGAACAGTACTTGATAATCCAATATACATGTCTACCAATTGACTTTCGAAGAATATAACAAAACAGCAAGAACAGCTTAAGGGCGCCGTATTCTTGAAATAGTGTTTTCTACAAATACAAATGATTTTAGACATTTAAGAACTGAATAATATTGTCACGGAATTTGCCCCACTCACACCCAAATCGACGACTGTGATACCGCGAATTACTAAGATTGCCCCGATCGACCCTACACGATTCTGTTAAACAAACAAAATGCCGTGGATCGAGACGGGACTAGAAAATTTGAGAAACGACGAGAAGCGTTCGAGTCGTTCGAGAGAAAATAGATCTAGAGATGCTAGAATATACCTGGAATATTCGGTGGGTCTATAAAAGAAAAATAAACGGCCGATTAAGTTAGTCTTGTATTACAGTGTTGAATTGAAGTGTTTAGTTGGAGATATCAAAGTGATTTAGATAGCGATTAATTAAATAAGTGTTTAGTTGAGTTGTAATTAGTAATTAGTAGTGTACTGAGTGTAGTTAATAAAGGAGTGATTAATTAACGGATTGTTTTTCTGGTAGATAGAAAAATACGGATTAGCAAATCCGTGACAATATATAGTTTAGCAAATAACAAGAATGTTATCTCATCCCACCTGCGAATATTCAAAGATACCGATGCAAACAGAATATACAGGGTGATTTTAAATGAAGTAGCAAAATTGAGAACACAGATTCCTTAAGATAAAATAAATCGATTTAACCTAACATATCTATATCCCAAGTCGCTTAATAAAAAAGATACAAGGTGTTAAAGTTAAAATTTTATTTTCGATATTTGTAGATAACTTAAAAACCCCAAATATTTACTTAAAATTTGTAAAGCAGGGTTTTTTTCGGGTGAGAAATTCAAATTTGTTTCTAATTTTGATGTCACTAGTAGAGAGCGCCACCTATGGCATATCATGTTTCTTTTAACTGCTTATCGTATCCATCTGACTATTGAAACAATCGATTCTCCTATCTGTTATATTTGAAAAAGGTATACCTTGCTAAAGTCGGTAGGAGTAACCATTTATTAAATAATCCTATTTGAAACGCTCAGTGCGCCGAGTAAAAACTATTTTGGTTTGAGGTAAAATGCCTTTTCTGCTGAAGATATAGCAAAACATTACTTGAAAAAGTTGTTCAGAATGGTAAATTATGAAGACGTGCATAATTTCAATGAGATCGGCGAGGTTTCATGAAACCATTTTTCAACAAAGCACAAAGATTCTATCAAAGCATAAAGACAAAAGCGGTCTAACCAACAAATTTTTAGGTACAGAAATCCTTGTATATGTGTTTTCTTAAATTTAACTATAGATGTAAATAAATATGGGAAAATAATTGTTAAAATGTGGGGTTAAAATAAATAGCAAAATAATGTGTGTCTTACAAACGCTTTTTAAAAGTTATTATTTTATTTGAGGAGAATTTAAATAGTAAAACTGTACTTTTGTTCAACGTGTTTTATTTTTCGAGATTTCTGTAGGTACCTATAAACAGCACTTAATATATTTCTTCATCAATTGCGCGCAACGGCGTTGTGTAAACTAACACCCAGTGCATGACATTCGACAGTGTATCAAAATGTATCTCTAAAATGTACTGAGTAAGGAAATAACGTCGCAAAGCGACAGGTAGATGTGAGCGGAATCCATCTTAATTTTCCGGTATATCAAACGCCTCAATTTTTACGCCTGTCAAGGCGGGCCCCGCGTTCCAAATGAGATAATGTATCACATTTATGCAACTCGGGTAGGTATCATTTAAGGCGTGATTTATGGAATCCGCACCGATATTATTTACATTTTTTCAGTAAACTCCCGACGTATAAATTATTTCGAAACTGTTTGTCGCGTAAATTCGGAGTGATAATCCCCAAGGAAAACGAGATGGCTGTTTGATATTTCCATATACAACGCGACAATTCGAAATAATGTCTGTTACAGTTTCGATTTATATCGGTGCTAATTGGATACGGCGTCACAATATTTTGTAGTCGAAAAGGATTATTTAATAGTCTAGGATCACTACATTTTGTTACTATAAAATAATGCATCACTATAAAAAAATGTGTCAAATTTAAAATTCAGTTTTTAATGAACAAACTTCGAAGATAAGTAGAACCCTTGACTACTCAAGGATAGAACTTCGAAAAATAATGGCAGTTTATTATATAAGTTATAATTTAGGGGCTTTATATATAGTTTGAAAAAAAAACGGAGATATTTAAGCCATACTTAGTACACAGTGTAGTTAGTTAAGGTGTCATAAAATGTCAAGCACTTCTTGATTTATGAACTTGAACTTATCTGACAATTATTAATTTTCCTTTAGCTCTAGCGCAGTTTTTTAACTAATAGAAAACGTAATTTAATCATAGGTACACATTTTCTCGTTTCGGGTATCATTTACCATCAAAGATATTACTAATAATGACAGGAACAGTGAAATAACTGAAAAAAGTCAAATTTGCTATGTAACCGTAGCAGATACGAAAAAAATGTAAGATAGGATTCTTGTTAGAAATTAAAATACACATTTAAAATTGTTATAAACTTTAACATTATACAGGGGGATACAACTTTTTCTCCTAAATTAAAGATACGAACTGCCCATATCTCCGCCACTGGTTGTAGTAGTAGTATTTTTCTTAACTTCATATTTTAGAAAAACAACATTTATAGAAATTTCTCATGAGCAGAATGCTATTTAATTATGGAATACTCTGAATAATTTTTACACAAGTAAGGTATATCTAAGTATATCTACTTTATTTAATTACATTGGAGTAATTAGTTAATTTACATAGTATGTATATACCTATACGTAAGTACTTTATTTCCATGGTAAAAGTATATGTATAAGTATAATTTTTACTTGCATTAAATGAATAATTACATTCTAATTTTACAAAGAATTAGTAAATTTACATATTATACGAACGTACGTAATTTCCATGGTAAATATACATATATCAAATGTTTACACGTATTACGTATGTATTTAATTACATTGAAATTTTACAGTTATTTTAAAGGGATTAGTAACTTTACAAATCATATGTAAAATTATCACGACAGTTATGGACATAAAAAAATCCAGATAATCATGGTAAATCTACATAAATCAATTTTTCAATATAGAGCAATAAACATTTTTAAAACAAGGGGAAAAAAATTCACGACCTTCATAAACTTAAATTCAGTTTCAATTTTTGTTAATTTGCTTTGAATTCCCATTTAGAAACCCTTTCGGCGGCGTACACGTAGGATTTTAACATCAGGTAGGGTCCATTATGTGCCGTATCGGACGCGAAATTGAAAAAAAAAAACGTGTTTGCTCGCGTAAATTATTATTCATGGCAGTTGTTACAGCGCTGCTATTTTCCGGCCGTTAAAGCGAGAGAAAGTAAATATCACAATAAACTATCAATTTCCACAACAGGTTAACAAAACGTTTGCGCCAGATGCCCCGCATCCGTTTAGGCAAAAATTTCAGGTATAGTCCAGCTCGGGTGAATAAGGCAAAAAAGTTGATAACTTTTGAAAAGCTTTATTTCAGATCATGCATAATTTCGATGGGATAACCACTCATGGAAATCTTGACACAAATCCCGAAAAATCGTGTGAAATCCCGAGAAATTACGAAAAATTCTGCGTCATCTGGAGGTAAATCTATCTGTAAAGACTGACAATACTGTGCATCTTGCGTCATTATCGAAGTTATTATACTGCGTTTCCAATTCGCGAATAACGCAGATTCCAGCTCACATTATTATGTGCACGACTATGCATTTTGACGTTAATTTTTTAATTAATGCCCCTATCCACTAGTTTCTCTAAAAGTTTGTAAACATTAAAACCGGACACCCTGTAACTGGGGGCGCTTCGCACCTTGTGAAACAATTCAACTATTGTGCACAACTTAAAAAAACCCTATTTCTAAGAAACTGTCAATTTCACATTTTTTGTCAATCTTTGAGTTGCAGCCAATGTCGTAAAGCGCAATCTTCCCCTGGAATATGCGGGTTTTTCCAATCTTTTACAGACACCCTGTATACGTATAGTAACTAAAGCGTCTTGAAATTGCCCGGAATTCCGCGAAATCCCTTGGAAATTTCTATTTTGCGAAATCTTGTCACAAATTTGATCCCTCTCACATAATTTTACTCTACTTTGAAAAGGTACGGCGTAGTTATAATGAATAGAATAAATTATTGAATTATTCATTGGGCCAACATCATAAACAATTCAGCAAAAAATCAGAACACTTTTAATAAAAATGGGGATTTTAACTGCATAAGAAACTTTATTTTTTTTTATTTATAATAATAGTAAACAATAATAAGTATTAATAAATTATCAAACAAAAACTTTGTGTTACAGTAAATTCATATCTTTAATCAACTTTAAATTATATAACTTGCCAAATTTAGTAACAAATGGTAAGATATCAACACCACTTGACGAAAACTCGCAAAATCTGCAAAAATAGACGACAACGGCCATTAGACAAATGACTATTTTTAAAAATAAATTGAAATGAAACAGGAGGTTACGAAAGCAATGTTTTTGAGTATGGCGATCATTTATTTGAGACTCTACATAGCCACTAGACTCCTCCAACACTTAAAGTGACGTTAGAAAATTGCAGCGGAGTGCCCAGATGAAAAATTGGTTTCTTTTCGGCGCTTGGATCTTTTTACTCTTACCGACAATATCCTTGTGTGTTGGAAAATATAACGTTGCGGGGTACATAACGCAGAACGAATATTTAATTTGTAGAAAATGTGTGACGTTAAAAAATTATAAGACGGCTTCTTTACAATATTTCACATAAAAACGTATTATATTCACGTAATTTTATGTGAATCACTTCTACAGTTTGAAAAATGGTAAAAAACGTCGCTTCTCTGTTTTAATCTATCAAACTTTCGTAGGTGGCCATTGTCTAGCGTAGTTCCTTAAAAATAACCACAGTAGAACTTGTCATGGGCTTTTTACTCCAAATATTTCCAAAAGGCTGTGTTATCATTTTTATACATTATAAACACCACAAGTATATATACTTGTGGTGTTTATATAGGAATAAAAAAAGTCTAATTTTAAATAAATTTCGTGATATTTAATAGAAAACTTGAAACCTGATCCGATTCCGACATTAAGAGTCGTGTATTCAGCAACAGCGTTGCCAGTGTTACATTAATATCATGGAACAGGCTTCGAGAAACTTAATAACTAAAATTTATAGACATGTCAAACAATAAGTCAATAACGTTTATTTATAAAAATATTAATGGACTCCTCCCCTTTGCCATTCCTATACCTCACCAATAAAGTATGTTCATGTATCTAAGTAAGTACATGGAATTAAAATAAACCAGATTCTCTACTAACAGTTATTCAGAATTTGGTCATTATCCATTTTTACTATAAACCAACTGATTTATCACAATACATCGTCATCACTATCACAAATTATCACTACTTAACAAATATGCTTTTAGCATGTCAACCTTTTCACTGTTTGATTAATGCGCCATATTTAACTTAATTACATTGTATTTCACCAAAAATATTACTTAAATATGCGAGACACTTAAGAGAAAAACACTGCCAGTAAAAATAATAAAATAATTTAAATACGTTTTATACGTTAGTACCGCAACTTTTAAAACAGATGCGGCAAGTAGTGCATTACTTAAAGAAACCATTAGCTTAGTTTCAGAAGATGCAAAAGTATCTCATATTAACTTTCAATATACATGTAGGTATTGAAATTATCAAAAGCCTTTCCACAAATATTACATGTTTTGTTTCTACTTGTACCTTGCCTTTACCACAGTTTATTCCTTTACCCTGGGCCAGTGCACAATTACCAACATAACCTCTTCGTCGACCTCGCTGACTATCAATCTTAGAAGATGGGACTGATGCGGAACATTTGGCCTACTGTCCGTGACACTTGCCTGTTACCTGTGCCTACGACACCAGCTTCTTTTTTACATGCGATTGACATTGCTTTTAAATATTTTGCTTTGCCTTCTCTTGAAATTGAACGCATATATCGAGCTAGTTATTTTATTATTCCATGTTTTGTGTTTATTTTCAAAATCTTCACCCACTACAAAACTACAAAGTACGAAATGGTTAACACCGGCACATTTGTAGTTATATGGCGAAAATTAACTCTAAGGTGTTGTGTGAAAATCATAGTTTTTTATTCTTCATAAAATAATTTAAGGGTATAATTTGTATCTTTCTAACAGTGTACGCATGTATATAGCGAACTACACCTGCAATTAAAATAGTTGTATTTATTTAAGGTTCATCCTGTATATCTTATAAAACTGCCGATGAGTCGTATTTTATTTTCCTGCTAAAACAAGCGTTTATGCCGCCGGTGAAATGCTAATTTCTGAGCCCTGCAGGCCGGCCTCCCAATAATGAATGAAACATTTCTAATTTAATCAGTATAATTGGGGTTTGTTTTATTTAGCTCTCTGCCGGAAGAACTCGTCGTCGATCCGGCTAATTTTTCTATTCTCTTTTTGTCGCGTTTGTGCGCCTGACCAACGGAGGGGTTGGACGCGATTCTCTCCTCGTTTCGCAGTTTTTATGCCGAAGAAAGAATCGAACAAATTTAATAAAAGGCCCAGAAAGAAATTTTAACGACTGCCTGCCCTCGAAGAGAGGCAATCGACTTTTTACAGTCGCTGTTTATCTTTAAATTGAGTCGGGACCTTTTGTGCAAAACGCAAAAACTAACATGAAATAAATGCTAAAATATATACAGGGTGTCCATGTCATAACATAAAACCGCTGAGGCAATATACAAATAAATATTTCCGTGTAAATTATAACAGGTTAATATTTTGATACGAATAACTTTTTTCGGCTAAACTCAGTGGTATATTTAAGGGGTTTTGTCTGCGTTTCAATCTTCTACGCCAATGTTTTTTTTTTCAGTGTAAATATTAAATATTTAATCTATTTTCTCTCTTGATGAAATTCGTATAAAAGATAATTTTTCTAAAACTGTCATCAAAAGTCGACATTTCCGTTAAATATTCAGTTAACAAGGTGAGTATTTTTTTGTCACCTAGCTGGAAAACACTTTTATGTTATAGAACGCTAAAGTATTTTTCGTTGTAGAACATACAACAAATGTCAAAATAAATTGTCATTTTTTTTAAAACTTATTTATGATTTCATTAATTAAACAATACACATTTAAAGTAACATAACTTTTCAATACAAAACAATAACTATTATAAACAGGACGATTACAATTTATTTTGCACTATATGTAAATTGAAAGTACCGATATTGCAGTGAATTAAATGTATGCCAGATCCACTGCTGTCAGTTATCGGTGTGGTTGTGGGTGTTCAATGAAGCTGCTGCTGTCCTAATTATTTAAGTTTACTACGCAAGTTGTATTATTGGCAAGTTCTCTAGGCTCTGCTGAAGATTGTAACAATTTATATGCGATTGAAATTTTATTTTCTCTGCTTTTAGGGTTTTAAGGGATTTAAAGCAATGCTACGTTGTCAGATTAGCGATAAAAAAATCGCTAATAGGTATAATTTTTGTAAAAATTAGTTACAAAAAATTCATCGAGTCACAGCACGTAATTGACTTGGAATATGGTGAACGTACTATGTACATACAGAAAAAAAAACGTAAATCGCACGATCCAGTTAAATGTTCCAGGTCAAATTTGAACATACTGTACATAGTACTTTACACTTCAAATAGCATTTTTTAGAGATGTAGCATTAAAATCTGGTGTGTTATTTCACACTATTGACCCAGGCAACAAATAACCAGCAGTCCACCGTATACATATTACAAGTAATTGTTTACAGAAAGTAACATTGTGACCACACTTCGAATTAGTTCGCTGTGTGACGTGTGTCGATGTCAGTGCGTTCCACACAACACGAATTCCGCCGGGGTGCGTCGACTCTAATTTAATAACGACCGTATCGAAAAACTCGACTTTTTCCCTTGTCTGGCCCTAGGCAAAACATGTTTACGTCAGAACTCGCAGACGGCAGCAGTAATGCCCGAACTCCAATCTAGTAGAAAATATACCGCCGAATCAGCCAATTTGTCAACGTTGTTATGGCCTCCCCCTACCGTAGCCGCGAGGGGCAATTTTCAAAAGTGGCAATCATCCCATTCGAAATTAGAGACGTCGGGGACGCGTCGGAGCTGATTCGAATTTTGCCCCGAACGGCACATGTGTTTACTTGAGCGCAAAGTGCTTTCAGCCATAACTTCGCGCGTAAAGCATCAAATCACGTGGGATCTTAACAAACAGCGACGTCTATGAAACATTACAGTTCCAGAGATAACTGATGCTCCGGATTGTGTTTCATAATTTAGCAGATTGTTTGTTGCTCCAAATAGTAACTATCGCTATACGCAACCGCCAAAAATCTAGAGAGTGACTCATCTATAGCTTGTAAACAAGCGCGATGGGCGAAGCCTGCGAGGAGCAACATATCATGGGTGTACTAAACGATCAGATTTAAAAAATATACAAAAATAATTGCATTACATAACATCCATTATTTTTAGTAGAAACAGTGATATAACAGTTTTTGCTAATTTCGAGGCATTAGATAATAAAAGTGATAATTATTCCCGAATTTAAAGTTTTTATCTTGTATTATCAACTACCCAAGGTCGAAAATAACAGAGGGTGACTAATTCCCAGCACACATATGAGTACGGAAGGTGAGGGTTGCATGATTACCTAAGCGTACCACTTGAGAAGCACACGAAAGTATAAAAATAAATTGACGCCGAGTAAACTTAGCACATTTAAATTCCTCCCTGTGCTATCCTCTCCACAAATTAGAGTGCCATCCCTTTGGACGGTGATAACACACCACCACCCACATACATCTACCTGATGCACACTCCGCGGATATCATATTTAAGCCTTGTCTTCATGGCGAAATTCAGACTTTTTACACAAAATTTGGAAAGCTTCATTATTATGTGGTGTTAATAAGTT
Source organism: Monochamus alternatus (assembly GCA_037114965.1). Classification (NCBI taxonomy): domain Eukaryota; kingdom Metazoa; phylum Arthropoda; class Insecta; order Coleoptera; family Cerambycidae; genus Monochamus; species Monochamus alternatus. The sequence goes on from CM073428.1 coordinate 20,990,258, forward strand.
TGTTTTGAGCTTCTGACAATCTACCATGACAGTTTCATGACAAAAATGGCAGAAAATGTTTATAGTTGATAAAATTCGTTACAAGTAGAGATTTCCCCACTATTAAATAAATCGCGCAAATATTCGCGAACTTCGCACCCATAAGAACAAAAGGTAGAATACATTGCACTATATGCACACATACTATATTATATCGTACCGCCTTCAGTATGACGTTCATGTATCCATGTTTCGTCTTTTTCTATTGGTATACTTCTTCGATTTTATTTATAAGGAAATTCACATACCATAATTCATATATCACGCATAATTCGCAAAAGCACCCTTATTTTCATCTTGTAAGATATAGCAACCCAATTTTTTTGTCGAAAACCCATTCCTCCGAGCATTTCCACTATTTTCCGTTTCGCAGTTGTGCTTCTTTACCACTCTTTTTTGCACTATACATATATGCTATTCACGTACATTCTTGTTAATGAACTACATATTTTAACATCACCCTCATACTTTGACCTCGCGCCCTAAACCCTTCATACATGTCATCATCCGATATGCCTCACTTGTTAAATTAGGGCGTTTACGGTTTTGGGAACAGGCTGCAGAGCTAAAGTTATTCTCAATTCTTAAGAACACAAAATCACTAATAAATGAATTATATTCATAATTAAATTAGAGGAAAAATATGTCCGAAATTTTACCCGTCAGAAAGATGTACCCGCCCATAATAACGCTTAAAATGGAACAGTGCGTACTTACTGCAGCAGAAGCTGTGTAATCGGGTATGCTCTCAGAGGCATGGGGCACACGATTTTATAGGAAAACCTCTCTATATATTTGGCGGTTGGATATAGATTGCCTTGCTTACATTTTCACTTGGGGTTCACTGCATGTGTTTGGTCATTAGGATTCATTTTCGAATAGTAAATTAAAGTATCAATGTCGGCGGTTATCCGGACTGAAAGATATTTCGTTGGATAAGACCGCTTGGGATACATCACTGTGATGCATTGCACCCGCGTCAAATGGACTTAAATTATAACGTTATGTTGCGGTCTCTAATAAACTGTACTCCTAGTCAGGTCGGTGTTTGTTATATTGATATACATACGAATACTCCCAGTACGAATGCTTGACTAGATACGAATTACAAATATTTCACATAATATTTTAAGCTCCGAGGGCCTTGTGGTCGTGCTTAATTAGTAAAGGTAATTGTTTTTTCTTAAGAGTTATAAAGTGTTTGATTTGGTCAAATCCATATTTATTCACTTAAAATATCACTAATGCTCAAATTGATTCCAACCATAAGAACAGATTAGGCTAGTCCGGAGGTACTGACAGAGGGTCCGTTCCCCACAGAGCCTAGCCTAACAACAACAATCGCACGGCAAAGGATCCCAGCTAAAGATTAGACAAATTTTTGACTTGAAATAAGTCACACAAAACAACTATTTATTTATTAAAAGTACAACTGGCAATGGTGTCTAGAGATATTAAAATTTAACCCAACATTATATTGGTAATTTTGTCTACTATAAAAGATCTGTTACTACGCACAGTATTTATGATCCTATTGTGTAGTGTTCTTGATCGATGCTAAGGTATAGTTTTATAGAATTTGGATTGTTAGGACCAGTAATTATCAGCAATTGCTGTTCTTGCACACCATTTTTTGGCCAATTTGCTAACAGCAGTTGACTTGTTCGAATGGTTTGTTATCTTTTTGTCCTTTACATTCATGCCAACAGTCTCAGCAGACGATTTAATCCATCCATTAATAGTATTTTTACCAATAATTTATAATTTGCACCAATTATCGCAATATGTGCACCTCGTTTTGATAAGTTTATAAAAAAGGCATACAGGACTGCCTTGACTTTCACTATTGGCAATCGGCTATTTACTGTTTATACAGCTTTTTGAACCGCCTTGGCAAGTTTTACTGAACACCATATTCGATGCGATTTGTTGGAGAGTCGGCAAAATATCGAATTCTCGAGAAGTTAAGACCAATTACCTGAATTTAATGAAAATTGTGAAATGTGGCAACATTGCCGAGAAGGGACACATTTGTGACTGCTCCACTCTCAGTCAGTCTGTAACAGAACTTGTTTATGTGCAGATGTATATTTCAATAAAACGATGTGAAATATAAACGCCTAATGCCGTTGACCACTTCGACCGACTTAAAAATAAAAATGGAAATCCCTGCGACGAAAATGGACCGTGAAGTCCCCCCATTCGTCAACCGGACGGGAAAAAATGGAAATAGAAAGCGCCCGGCACTCAACTGCACCGGGCAAAAACTAATGAAAGCATAAGACCCTTGTATATCCTCGATATATCATTCGTTCGGTCCATTCGCGCAAGCCAGACCGCTGCCACATCGATCAAAGGACACCATTTACTTTTTGATGGAGTATTCCTCTGCGATTTCTCATAACACCAGATATTCAACCTGCCAATAGACTGGATGTCCGACAACCCTCCGGGACCATAAAATTTGCTTTACGGTGAGGAATGAGCAATGGCCGGCCATCGGAATAATCCGGCAGGAGCAATGGCGGCATCCGGAACGCCGCATTCAGCCAGCGAGAAAGTCAAATGTCTTCGCATTGATCGTAAGTCGACGGAAACTTGTCAGGTTTAGTGTGAGATGAATCACAAACAACGAACAATTTTAAGAGCTATTGTAAAGAAAATAAATTAATCGACATAGATAATAAAACAGTTCTGCATATAGGGTGCAAGTTTGAAGAATAAAACACAACACTGCACTATACAAATCCCATTTCGACAGTAAAAACAAATTTTCCAATGTCGTGACGCTCTCTGCCACTGAGTTGCAGGGCAGTTGGTTTAAAAAGATAACAACAAGTAACAACATTGAGAATACTAAGCGCGCTGATAAACTGAAATCGTACACGGTAAAAACATTATTAATTCAAGATATACTTTTTTGTTAATTTTTAATTAAAAATCTTATAATTATAAATAAATAAGTAGTTTTTGCTGAATCTAACATAACTTGAACAGAGTCAAACAAGAAAAAAATTTGTTGTAACACGACCAATCACAAAACGATTAGCAATCAATACTGATTATTCTGTCGCGTATCGACCGGTTATGCCAACGTTTGATCTATCATATCTAATTTTTTCTTTTATGGCGTTTTAGTAATACAGGGTGTCCAGCATATGACAGCCGTAATTTTAAGGGCTCATATATCTGACTAAAAGCAATAAAAAAAACTCATGAAAAAAATATCTAAAACGGATAGTTTGTCTCCAAATACATTTCAAAACTAAAAACACAACTGCAATATATGAAACTATGTTACGAAATTACAAACTAAGGTAGAATTAAGGTTAAAAGGTTAAGGTTAAAAGCGCTTGTAATGTAATTTGTTCATAATTTGGATCAGTATTAATGAAGTAAATAATTGAAGTTTCCCTGAAACTTGTTAAAACTGTGACGTTCGAGAAGGATGCAATGTTACACTGCTGCTGATAACCTAAAAGTAATATTTAGTCATAAAGGTGCGTACAGCCCGCGCGATTCATTTTTGTATAGTATTTCTTTGATGTTTGTGAGTGTACATAAACAAAAATGGAACAATTTATAATAACCCTAACCAGCTGCATGGCATGTTAATTTACGGCGAATCTACGCAAAACTCTCTGGCTACGAGACGTTTGTACGGTAAACGCTTCTTGCAAGAAACATAAGTAATTTTAAACACTTGTAACTATTATTCTGTGTTGTGAAAAGAACTCTAAGAAAACCATTCACAGTAAGTAGCTATGTTTAGGTGTATCTATTTGTAATTATTATGTATAAATACATAACAATCCTAATATGTGAGCGATGTTGTCAAGACCTGTTTCCTGCCATAATTCTTTTACCGTGGGGCAGCGAAAAAAAATTATTAAGTCAAATATGTTTTGTTTACTACAACTTATCATATGGCAAAATTAAGGCACTTATATTCCGAACACCCAGTATAATACTACTAGCATGATAAAAGGGTTTTTACTGGCGGATAGAAAAATATTGCTGGAGAATAGTAGACGAGCCCGTCACTTTCTGGAGTCAGTAAAAACCGTTATCTTGCTTGTATTGTTATGTTATTTTATTTGTTATTCAGTTGCAAATATATTACATACACTATTAATAGACGTGTTATTTATTCTAAAATATCTGGGAATGCAAATGACCTGTGATTTTGAGTGTTTCTTACAGTTTTCATGAGAAGTTAAAAACATAAAAAAAGAGTACCTTCTATGCGCCATCACAACACAAAAAGCGTGTCTTCTTCTATGGTAAATATCAAATAAGCATTAAAATCAATATGGCATCTTGAACTAAGAGAGAAGTAAGTATATGTTTGGAGAAACTTCTGGGTACATTTAATGGTAAGCCATATTTATAACTTGAATGTGTAGGTTATTTTCTGTGCAGACAATATTCTGGGAAACATGTATTTACCCTTCAAATACTAATCTATTCTTAAAGTTACACCCTGTACAATTTTTATCTTTTGTTATCGGGTGAAAATCAACGGAAATGGAAACCCATAAAAAAGTAATAGAAGCATAACATAATAGACGTCTCGAGGAAACAGATACTGATCTTCTAATTTCGGCCAATCCTAGATAAATCAAGGCGGCCACTAAGAACCGGGATGATGTAACCTATTATTTTTCCGGCAGCGTCCGTGTTTTTTGTTTTCAAAACCTAATAACCCCTATGCGACAGGAACGAAGGTGGAAAGCCGGGGGAACGGAAAAATATTAGAATCACGTAAGTCGGCCGGCTATTAGGCCTTAAATGCGGCCTAAAATTCCGCTGTTTTATCACAATTTTGACAGATGCGTTTATCCCCGCAGATAGCCGAATTTATGGCCCCAGTGTGGGTTCCAACAAATGCTCCTAACGATCCTACCATGTCATCTAAGAATAATCTTACGTATACGATAAGCATTTAAACTAATTCTTTGAAATTTCGGAATTTTACAAAATATGGCTCTATTAAGTACTATCACATTTTTATTACGGAATCAAACGAAATATAAAGGAGCAATTACATCGAAAGATATTATAGGTAGGTCACTTACCTATTTAATAACAAAATAACCCCTGGAAATTTTCTATCAATTCAACGGTCAACAGTTGAACTGGCTAGATAACTGCAATTAGATGATAACGACGTACGATAAGGGAAACTAAAGCTGTCATTAAAAGCCGCTTAAACTCGGTGTCACTTTACGAGCACGCCACTAATGAAAGATCTATATCAGTTGTTGCTATAAAAAAATACTAAACGTACGTAGCTTGAAAAATTATAAATATTTGTATATGAGCTCATTAGGAACACCTTAACAGTAATTATTTTTTAGTATGGTAATATGCCGTTAAACAAATGAATAATTACTGACATTTTTTGTATACAGCGTGTTCATTTAAGAATGGGCCATACTTTAAGGCTAGCTTTCTTGGATGAAAATAAGATGATTTAAATCAACTTACCTTAGTACTATCTTGCTTCCTTAAGAAATTATAGATCCGACAAAGTAGTTCTTTATTTCAATTTTCACACTAATTTATTTAATGAGGGAAAAAAGGTTTTTTGTATGATACATATAGGGTGTTTATAAATAAACTAGCAAAAATGAGATCACGGATTCCTTAGATGAAAATAAATCGATATAACCTAACATATATAGGCATTCCAAGTCGCATAATAAAAGATACAGGGTGTCAAAGTTAAAATTTTATTTTCGATATTTGTAAATAACTTCTTAAGAAATCCAAATATTTACATAAAATTTGTAAATCGGAGATTTTTGCGGGAGAGAAATTCTAATTTGTTTCTAATTTTGACGTCTCTAGTAGAGGGCGCCACTTGTGGCACGCCATGTTTCTTTTAGATGATAGCACTTTTCTGCAGCTTAATGTATCCATCTGTTTCAGGTAAAGTGCCTTTTCTACTGCAAAATCTTGTTCAGAATGGTAAATTATGGAGATGTGCAAAATTTCAAGAAGATCGGCGATGACGATAGTATTTTGTTTCTTATTTTAAAACTGTCGTTATCCTTTCTACGTCAAATATTATATTTTTGTTGATTTTTTCGCTCAGATCTTGTGATCATGATTACAAAACCTGCAACAAGATCGGTCTATTTTAAAAAACAAGCAACGTAATTGGCTAATATAGAATCATGTTCACAAAATCACATTCTTCTTTAAAGTAAGCAGCAAATATTTTCAAGTGTATTTCTATGTATTTGTTAATTTTGAAACTTACCTATTGTAAAACTTTTCATCTCATCTTCATATATGGGGTATGGGTCTATTAGATGAGTAAAGTTAGGAAGAATAACACATGTAAATGGTTTTCCTCGAAAAAATATACTATTATTTTTTTACGAAATCATAAATGCTTTTCCTAAAAATATTATTTTCATTATTGTTTATTTCAATTTTCAGGAGCTGTAATTTGTTATGGGTGAATTTTCGTATTTGTGTCAATTAGGTTCAAACAATCTATCTTGACCTCTATAGATAATGAATACGTTATTTTGTCGTCCACACATCGCGACCACAGATTTTAATTGTTGTCATTATACTAAACAAATGAAAATTGGTACCACAAACGATTTTCAAAAATTTAGCAAGTCGTAATCCTGTCCTTGGATTGGAAACTTGAGATCTTATCACTTCAATGCAAAATAAATGAGTGTATATGTTTAACATCAGTCGGTCGAATTGATTTGTTCCTTTCCTATTTTCTTTTCCCGGCGACCTGTTGTCGCCTGCCCAAATTTAATTGTTCCTGTTTATTAAAAACCTGCACAATAATAACGTTTGGGAGGGCGCGATAGCGGAAACGTCGGGTTGATTGAAATTCCAGAGGGACGTGGGCGGAAAACTCATTTTATGCGGACAGATTTAGATTTATCAAATGTCCGAGACATATATTGGGACGGCCTCTCCTTGTTCCTTCTCCTGTGAGAGTTTGATTGTGAAAGGCATGTCGTTGTAACCTTATATTTTTTATCGCACAGATATTGATCTGTCATCCCCACGTTAGCGCCCTTCACGAATAAGTGGTTCGCAATTTGTTGCTAATCCAGGTCAAAATGTCATTTATATTTTAAGAGGAGAGATATGGAAAATAAGTATAATACCAATAATCCATTTAAAAGAATTATAAAAGCATATTTACGGCGAAAAAAATATTTTTAAACCATTATTTAAATCCCCTTTTTCAGACTGTCACTGGCCGCTGGCGGCAATTCAACTCGTCGGAATGTATGTAAATACAACATAAAAAAACCTCGCGCTGTCAACAAAAAAACAGTCGGAGACCTATTCAACAATCCGGCAATCCGAGTCTTGACCTTGATAATTTTATAATAAATGCCTACCGTAGTAATCAGCGCTGACATCAGATAGCATGTAATCGGCACAGATAAAAAGTTGGAAGTTAAAATCCCCTTTTAATAAGTTACCGGCGGAATAAATCGAACATCGTTCGGGTCCGTTTTCTTATACAGGCGAACCCGCTGTCGACTGGAACAGACATTATTTTCGAGTATTAGAGATTGGTGAATTTCAGGTGTTTGTGTTGCCAGTGTAGTGTATAATAATTAATAAATATGCAATTCAAGTTGAGTAAAGTGATGTAGTGAAAGCCTGCGGTTGTCCTACTAAACAGGGCCGTAGAAAAATTAATAAAAGACATTTTAAGAGACATTTGCGTCTGTATTTTCCATGTGTTAGTCGATCCTATTGTACATTAGTAATGGATTTGATTGTGATTCATATTCATAATCAAATGCGATTTGCATTATTTGAGAATATCAACCTACGAGCTCAATTTGATTCTGTTTTCAAGAACATGACAAGGTGACAAAAAAATAGGTCTGTTTTATCCAAAATTATTTACTGTATGAAATTTTGCGGTCACAACTTGACAAAACGTATGAATACCTTAAAAATGCAACCATTTTTGAAGGTACCTCAATGAATATACGAAGTGCATACATTTTAGATTGCAAACAAGAAATTTATCATTAGAAAAAATAATCTATCACATTCTGTTATTTTATGTAGGTATAGGTCTTCAGCAATCGAACGCGTCATCAGAAAATTTGTAACGTACCACGATCGTCGTGTTACCGATTGTTATAGGATGATTTCTTTTGAAAGATCAAGAAAACATTTTTTTCGATTTTCTGTCTTTATTAGGCCTTTCGAATCTCTCTGTATAACTCGTAGAAACCTACTGATTTAGATGTGGCACTACATTTATAAATACGTTTTTTAGTTATTAAATTCTTCACTGCAAACAAATTTATGGTAACGTAAGAAAAAACTTTTCTCATGTTGTGAACGCAAGCTCTTAAGCCTCCTGTGCCAGCTGGGTTCGAGAAGTTATTAAAATTTTGTCCCGCTGCCCCGCTTCGCCCATATTGATTAAGCGGCGCAACAATCAAATTCGAACAAGTAGATTACGCAATAAAATTCGCAGGGGAAGAGATAAATCTGATTAGTTCGGGAAGAAGGTCATAAAAAGTGATTTGTCTGCGGGCCACCCGAACCGGGTAGCGAGAAAGTTTTTTTTTGTGCGGCGAAAATCTGGCCGAGGTCGGAAAATGGAGAGGAGGACGAGTTATGGGGGTAATATGATTTCCTGGAGTGTTCGCCCAAACTTTTTTATCTAAAACTTAAGGATATTGGAGGCGCTCTATTACATGATACCTATAACAAATTTTATTGCCAACTTTTACTCGAGAACGTGGTCCCTCGCTCGCCTTTGTTTCTTTTTACATATTTCAGCATTCGCCCTTGGATTATAAGGGACGGAAAATAAATCGCTGATTCCGTGAAAGCGAAACAAAGACATGTATCTATAGTATTATCTGTAATCAAAAATACTTAGGTCTTATTATTAAATATCGGAAAATTGTTGCCAGGAGCTCGTCTTGTCTTTGAAATTCATAAACTACCAACCAAATTTACCGACGAGAAAACGTTTACACGTGTAATGGTGCGTGATGAAATTGTGGGCTCTTGTTTATGAGTACGAGGATGATGTTTCTCAGACGGATGATTTAACAAAGAAAAGAATTTTAATAAAACCCGCACAACTGTTTCAATTATGACGTTCCTGTACGAGAAAAAGAAAATACATGGATAATAAGAAACAGTCTCTCCCTTCTACATTCTAATACATATTTTTGCATGTCAGCGTCAGCCACAATTTACATACAATGAAACAAATTTAGAGCCGTTTGCAGCAATTAGAAAATGTAGTATATTCATATTTTATTAATGTAGTTGAATTACCTTAATGTAGTAGATACATTTTTGCTTCTATCCCTTATTTTTCACATCGTTTCACATAAATTTTGATCATTTCGCAGTTAAATTGACGCCAACAGTAGATTTTCCTCCACGAGATTGAGTGTACGTCCGAACGCGAGAAATTATTCATAAAAATGCTTCCCCAATGTTTACATTGGCGGCGTAACGGCATATTTAAATCAATAACCCCAAATCATTTTTTCGGACACAGAGGCGATATTTTCAATTCGACAGTGCCGTTAATTGATTATTAACGTCGAATCGGACCAATCTGAACCGTCGGGCGAAATGTATGCCCTGCGGTTCCTGATTCGTTTTACGAATTAGCAAACAATCTGTGGGAACGAAAACAGGTCTCATTTGGTACTCGACTTGTACGAGTTTAATTCGAGTAAGAACAGAACACTAAACTCGCCTTTGTTAAAAAACATTTAAACTTTACTAACATAAAAAGGATTAGAATATTTATAATCCAAAAATAAAATTTGTCTACGTCTTTATCATTTATAAATAATACAGTGCCAGAAGACTCTCAGTTATTTGAATGAATGGTAATAACCCAAGTTAACGAGAGCATATCAAATAGAAATTACATTATACCTAAATATGAAAACCACTTGTAGTCGTCATCCGTTATAGAATAAAATATTTAAAGATGTTCGTTTTCTGTTGGGCGCTAACCTTATACAGGATGTTTTTGAGAAGTAGCACGAATGGTATTAATAAATCTAGCTAGCAGCTAAAAATATATATAAAAATGACCTTAGTAAAATGTTATTTTTTTCTATAACTTATTTGTGTAATAAAAATTAAGTAGGTGTTCAAAAATACGTATCAGATAGGCTGGTTTATATTAACAATTTAACCTCTCTTACTTTTTGCTTTAAAACTAACCGTTTATTAACAAAAAAATTAAATTCATTATCATTAGCATTACAACTCACACGATTGCAACTAAGAAATAAGTAAATAGGCGGATGTCATGCTAATTTCTGTTATTAGAGCCCACAAAAGTCCAAAAGATTTAAGTCAGGAGATCGTGGCGGTCATGATACAGGACGTCCTCATCTAATCCATCACCCATTTAAGGAAAAGCGTTATTGGAAATTATCCCGTTGAATCACATGAGGATTTTCAAAATCCCAAACATGAGTATTTTGGATGTTATACATCCCATTCTGTGTAAAAATAGCTTCATCTGTAACTAACACGTCACCTGTAAATCTGGGATTTTGAGCATTTTATTGCAGCAACCATTCACAAAATCTAATTCGTAAAGGATAATCCCACGGTATTAATGCTTGGACACGCTGTACATGGCACGGATATAATTGAGCCTCGTGTTTGATACGTCATACTGCTGATTAAGATATTCCTTGTATTTGCCTGAAACTTATTCGGGGTTTATCTTCAACAATTTCTAAAATGTGTTCTTCAACTGCTGCAATACGCCGTGGACGCCCTGGACCCCCATCTCTTCCACGACCCGTTTGCAAATTTCCCGTGTCATCCAATGGTTTTATAGTGTAGCAAATATGGACCGTTTTCTCTTGAGGTGACCCCGTAACTGTTACTATTCCTCTTTCTGGCCCCCGACGGCCCACACAATGGTCACGATCGTGTGTCGGTCTCCCAGTCGACCCGTTCGATTGTCGAGTCCGATTTCGCTGTATCGGCCACGGCTAACTATAATTTGTCGCCCGTTCCGATGACAAAGGCTTTATTGATGCCCGTTCGGACGTGCGGACGGCGTTTTTTTACGGCCATCAAAACAAGATTTATTTATTAATGCGGCCGCGTTAATTCCATTTGTCGGGAACGACGTTCGGCATTGATTATTTTTCACGCGCGATCGGAAAAATGTCGGAACGGCAGGCGATTTATGAAAAACCTAACAGAGATGGAAAATAAGCAAAAATTATAACGTTAATAACCCTGTTACAGATATACATGATGTTAACGATGAGTTTGGCCAAACTTCAGTGACGTATTAAACACAGTAAAATATTTGAATTCGTTTATCGTGAAGCGAAATTAACCGAATTTAACAATATATCAAAAAAGTGAGCTTTGGTGTCGAAAACGCGCTGTAGTCTTACCAACATAATACATATGGATCGCGGTAAATAGTAAAAAAATAACACCTGCATCCCGGTGCTGCTGGTGCACTGAGTTTTTGGAATAAAAGTGGTAGTTCCTTTGAGAAAAGCAATAACTTTGATATATTTACTGATATCCATAGGTAATTTTATTGAAATAAATTGTAGTTCGCAGCATGGAATCATTGCTCCTTAATGAAAAGGGTGGGTGCACATTTTAAAGATATCTGGGACAAGTACGCTAGAGAAACTTTCTCCAAAATATTACATACAAATATTTTTTCATCACATCAAACTTGCATACATTTTTTGGTACAATTTCTTCGATATCTGAGGAATCAATGTACATAAGACAGATTCCGCTTCATTTTCTATTTCATAATTTTAAGTTTCACTAGAATCTGCCTCACACATACTGAAGTTTTATGAAGAATTAATACTGACTAATTATTGGGGTTTAATGTTCACAAACGTTCATAGATTTCAGAATTTTTTAAAATGTTTGTATTACATAAATATCGTACCATAGCAAATGCTCCATAGAAACATAGGTGTTTTAGGCACTTAACGTGTTGTCAAACTCGGCCTACAGCGCCTCGTTTGCCAAACTTCACATCGCGTGTTTAAAACATCATTATTTCTGCGCGCAGAAAATTTGAAATAAAATAGGAACTTTGCATCATGAAGCTGTGGCAGAAACAGATCAGTAACAATTATAACATAAGTATCAATATAGCATAAATTTGGCGTATTCAAAAGTAGTGGCAAGTGGCGATAGTTTTCTGCTGCTAGTTATATTAGTAATTTTGCCGTGTTGTCAAATGTGCTCATACAACATTTAACTAAATAGAGTATGTTCAAATAAATAGATATCAGATAGAAGAGGTACTAAATTTTACTATAAGTTAATATGTTTACGTAAAGACAGAATATTACATACTTCTTCTGTTCAATTTCATTAAACAACATAGTGTGTTATTAAATTTTACTGGCAGATAGTAAAAGACGTGATATGAATAAGAAAAGTGCCACATATTACTTTATGAAGTAGCTCGGCGGAAAGATCTTCCGCTTTACAAAGTTTATTTTGCGGATATTAAAAACAAGAATGGATTCGACCCCCTACGGCTTATTTCTAACACAGTTCTAACGGCCTTAAAAAATCCCAGGAAGAAAGCCGAAGGAAAAGAAAATACCATCGCCTTTTTGCCAGGTCAATTAACTAACATTGCCTAAATATTTACTTCCGAATTCACAAAGGAATTGAGGCGGCTCCCTCTCTTGACGATGTTTTTTCTGGAAACAAATGTTTTGGAACGGATATAGGTATACTAAATTGTACACTCCATTTTAGTCACTTAGCCAGAAAAGAAAGGAGGGTTAGATTGAATTAACACTGAAAGGGTTCTCTGAACTGCCACTCGACGACTTTCATTAAGGTCCCTTCCATGCTAATTATTTGAAAAAAAATCACACTTAGCAGAAAGTTCCACCCATTATTCCTATAATAGGATTTATCATGACATTCATTGTTCCTTCCTAAATAATTTTAATCAATACAAATGGTACAAAAGTCGAGAATAATGTTTTCAGAGAGAAAAGATTTTCTATGAACAACTCTAAAAGTATGTGTAAATCAGACGAGTTCAAAAAAATTCTGTTTGTACGCTGTGCAAATTAAAATTAAATCACCATGTGCTTGCAAACTCAGTTTAAATCCCTTTCTATATAGTTACAAATCTAAGCTTCTTATATAATATCGTTTTCATGTTTGCTATTCTCGTTGCAATGCACAGGTAATTCCCCTGCACATCTTTCTTACTACGCAACGTTGTTTCTATAAAGTGAATTAAATGCACTTAGTTCACTGCAAATTGCTTCCCGATGACACCTAAACCTCCTTTTAGGAATAACAACACAGAAAATGATAAACACATTTGAGGTTACAATAAAAAATAAACTATAATGTCGAGAGCGTTACGTCCTCAAAGATATACAACCAGTATCAGTGAACATCTAGCTTCTAACGACTTCACGTCGACGTTGCACAGAAAGAAACTACTAGAAAAGGTCATAAGAGATCAGAGTCAGTTGAACACAGAAGGACACATATTGTTTAAAAGTCACCAAATAGTAAGTTATGCAGATGATGTGGCCATAATTGCAAGAATAGTAGAAAAATAATAAAATCTAACAGAAGTTCGACAGCAGTCAACCTCTTAATGAAATCAAAAAATATGTCAAGAGGAGTAAAATTTAGAATGTACAAAACAATTATGAGGCCGACAGCGCTATATGGCAGTGAGACCTGGATCCTCAATAAGAAGTCAAGAGAAGTGAGAGACCTGTTAAGGTGGGAAAGGAATATCTTAAGAAGAATTCTAGGGGAAAAGAAGACGGAAGAAGGCTATGTAAGGAGAAATAATGAGGAAATATATGCAATGTACTAGGCACCAAAAATAGAACAGAATAGCCAGAAGAGTGCAGTGGTTAGGGATCTAGAACGTATGGAAGATGAAAGGACAGTTAAAAATAATGTAGGGAGTACACCTAACTACAAGAAAAAAAGAAGGAGACCGAGGAAACGATGGAGAGTGGCAGTGCCAATAGATCTAAGGGAGAAAAATATAACGGATTGGAAAAGCAAGGCTAAGAACAGAACGAAGTTGAGGAAAATAATGCAGCTCTGGACCTAAAAGGCCTGTAAACAGTTTTATATATAAAAAAATAAGTGAAACTACGAAGTTCTGTTCTCGCCGTATGACATCAAAGTACTGTAAGTTATTCCCATCTATTTTCTATCGTTTACACTATTATTTCCTGTAGCTCCAACTCTTGGACAAGAGAAGCCGCCAAATCATTCTTTTAGTTAATATATTGTATTAACATTGTCTTGTGAATATCCTGAATGAATCCGTTTATTTTGAGGGTAATTTTTTGTTGTTTGCTGAGTTAGATACGGAACCATTAAAAGCAACATCTGAATATTTGGGATTTACGACCCCAACGCAGCTTGTATCAAACAAATAGTTTTATGCAAAATTTTGTAAATTGAAACGGGAAGCCGGTTATGACACCTGATTTGAACCTACTATACAGTATATTATCCGCTTTTTGTCTTAAATTGCAAAGCTTTCGCCACCCCACATGAAAAATCATTGAATTAGATAAAACAAAGTAAGCATGTACGTGTATGTTTTTGTTGATAAATCGCGGAAACAGAATATGTTCGTCCTTTATATAAAAATTTGCATAAGTTATTCAGACATCTTGCCCGCTAACTCTTAAAAGGCGTAAATAATTAGGCCAACGACCTGAATTGCATATTTACTTATTCAACATGTCATCAATATTGCTAACTGAAAATGCAAATTACCATTCTGTTGACTATACCAATAAAAAGAAGTTTGAAAACTTGTTGACAGTATACATATCACTAAATATGACATCATGTTCACCAGATTTTTTTAAACAATCAGGTCGTCGTCAACAAAATTTAAATCTTTATCAGGTCATAAATATCTACTTACCATCATTTCACAGATCCACAGAACTCAAAAACATTTACCAGTGGAGACAAATAACTTCGATTAATCGATGCATCTCTGAGTATATCATATGAAAGATATCACTTGAATCGTTTAAGTCTAATTTTAATGATGTAAAAGACGAAAAATCTCAATATTCGACTCCAAATACAGATTAGAATAACCAACAACGTGTTTCAACGTCCGTCTTTCCCATTTTCCTCGACCTTCACCGGCTTTACCTGAAAATAATTGAGCTACTGCTGCGGTTTTGGGGGCAAACCAACACATTGCAGTGTGCGGCTCTTTCGTCATCTGTTATGACTGAATTTATCGACTGGGATTTTCCCCAATTCCCGCATTTGTTCTTCGGCAGTCGCATGGAACGGAAGTATTATTAAAGACTTTTTGAAACGAGAAATATGACATTACACGCTTTAGTAAACTTGACCTGCAACATCGAATACTATTTATCAAAATATTTAGACAACGCCGACTCTTATAACAGAATAAAGTCCGGTTAGAAGTGAATCATTCATAAATACATAATATCGATGTGTACGACAGTAGTTACTATTTTTATTTATACCAACGAGTGTGTTCAGTTGAAATCCATCTTTGGTCGATAAAAAATGTATTCAAAAATACAACTAGAAGTATAATTAAGACATCTATTCCATTGTTTCACCACCAACCGATCCATATCCTGTCACCAGAAAATATAAACGATAAAATTCCGTAAGTCTGACATTTATGACCAATAATTATTTCCAAACATTACTATTAAAGAAGTTACAAATATCTCTTATTTGGTACAGATTCCATAAATTCTTCGATATCATTTCTACTATAGCGCTATTATACAAAACTATTAAATATCTTCTTCAAAATATACGAAGGTGCATTTTCATTATTCAATGTTATACAGCCCACGCTTCGATTTTATAACATTTTATTTAGAATCATTATTATTAACATATAAGTTCAAGAACGATCTTGTCATTTTGACTGGGATTATTTAAATTCACTCGAGGAGTGGAAGGGCCCCACAACTTCACCAGGTAGAAGCTGGATTTTTTCAGCAATTGCCATCTTCAATATAGCTTCCCGCTACCGCAATCGATTTCCAACCACCATGACGCTTCACAATGGTAATATCACCCCCAGCATTGACCAGTAATGTTGCCGAAGAACACCTAATTCCAAGTCCGCAAACTTTTGGACCATTATTAGTCACCATAGAAGCATAGTTGTTAGTAGTAGCGATATCTGCTGACAACAGCCTACCCTATCACATTGATTGGAAAATTCGGAGGCTCCGGTACAATTTGTGAGAGAATATATTTCTGTCTGGGGGCGACGACCAAAAATAAAATCTCTTCCGTGTTTGCTGGCCACCGGTAAATTTTCCGCAGGCGCAAATCCGATTCCGTTGAATAATGAAGTCACAATAAATATGAAAACCTCTTCGTCGCTCCTGTCCGATGCCTGGGGCCCGATAAAAAATTCATCAGAAATTCAACGAGCAGAAAGAGCCTTCCCCGACAATGGGGCCTCCTAAGGCGGCGTGTAACATCTCTGATTTATAAGAATCCGATAAAGACGGGGCCACATTATACCTCGGAGGAAATTATGCTAAAATATACAAGAGTGTGAAGAATGGGACGCGGGCCCACTTTTTCGGCCCCCAGATGATTTATCTTAATAGTTCAGCTGCTGGAAATGAAAGTTCATGTTGAAACAAATCATCCCCGCTGATTTAGAGGCTATCCGAGGGGTATCTACAGGGTGTTTGACGCATCGCGCTCGATCATCGTTTCGTGTAAGATGTCCCGAAAGGGTTGGTTGAAATATCGGCGTTTAAATCAAGTGCCTTTGGAGCAGGAAAGAGATAGAGAGAGGGGATTTAATACCCGTGTCGCTGCTGGTTTAAAGGATGATGTTTCGCGAAAAGATAAACGCTAAATGGGGAGCGATTATTTTCGCTTCGGCGATAAATCAAAACTGCTATTTTATGAGGCAAATGTAGCAGAGTTCGCTTCAGACCGACTACCTTGTTGCGGCGACATGAATCAACTTTTGTTATGGTTGCGCAACATCGGCAATCACTGTCACTTTTCGTTAAATATTCCTTGCTAATATCCATCTTGCATTCAATTTTATTAATAGTACCTATCCCGAGATGACGCTGATGGTAATTTTGCTAAAGTAGAAGAAATAATTTTATACAAAATTTTTAAGAGCAATATCATCGCATGCAAAGGACAATATTGTCCTGAAAAGAATTGTTTCTATACATACCGTATCGGCATACCTATTGAAAAATATAAGGTGATTGGGGGGAACCCTTTCAAATATTGGGGCTCAATCACCCTGTATAATTGGGTTATATGAAAATCTGCAAAATAATTACCTGATGGAAATAATAGAAATAGAAACCCTATGAAGCACTGAAATTTTAACAAGAATCTTTTCGAGGGGTGGCCTAACACGATACTCGGTTATTAAAATGTTTAAATTAGTTTCAGTAGGTAGTTATATTTAAAATAATTATTTATTACATTGTTTACTACATAAAAGTAGCCACATTCCGATATTAATTAACATTTTTATGGTTATACGTGTATTTATATATTGACCTTGCCAATAATTATACAAAGAAGCTTATTCTGCTTTTCAAGAATCAGTACTGTTCAAAATACAGCACAGCTTGACCAAAGCTTGGACATTAAGAAAATCAATTAAAGATAATTAAAAAAAGTATCTATTAACATTCCATATTCAATATAATTAATAACAGGAATAAACAGTTTAAAATGCATCAAGTTAGAAAATGATGACGTGAAAAGTGACTAGCAAGAAATTCAGTTCCCCTTAAGAAATATTTTTCAATTTATATCCGTCTTCGTGTCCTATTTTTCACATTTAAAACATGAGAATCTGGACCGAGTCTTAACCGGATAGATAGAGTACTGACAGGGCAAATTTTTATCACGCCGCGAGGGGCCAAACTCATAAAATTGCCGGTTGCAGTCGTCAATAACACATCGCATTACTTGATTTACTTTCAAATTTCCTGGCACGGTTCCAGATCATCTTCCGGGTAGTTAAATTCTCCACAACTTGCATCCCCCATCGATCGAGGTGCAAATTTTTATTCGGGTTAGTCGACAGCTTCCTCCTGCCAAACCAAAAGTGTAGGTACCGTTTACCCCTAATAATAATATATTGACATGAACCACTAAATGCATTATGCGCACTAAGTTTACTCTGACTGGATTTGCAGGCTTTCATAGCAGTTCTCAATATAAACTCTAACAAAATATAAAAAAAATATATTTTCAAATTCACTTTCATACATATATATTCACACTTTTGACGATACTACTGTTTCAAATTTAATTCTTCCAAAAATTTGTATTTTATACATTTAACATTAATTTACGTTAGGATCCTTTTTGATTTCATTTAAAAAGATGACCACCTGAAGATTCAATCCTTGACTGAAGAAATAGGTGTGGTTATTTGTTGTTACCATAAAAGTGTGTACTTTTACGGACAAGCAACTATCGCGAAAAATTTATAATTTTTCAAACGCTAAATATACGGATGTGTTGTGAGTGCAACAGGGGACTCTTACAAATACAATTTTGTAGAAAAGGGCAGTTCGAAAATGATTTATAAATACACTTCTGCAGGGCACAGGAAACTGGTCGACTGTAAAACCTGATGAGACGGCAAAGCAGAAATCTGCGACCTGACAAAAAATGGAAAGGAATGTTCAAGGAAAGAAATAAATAACATTTTATAACACATATTTTATGCAGCAAATTCAACTGCTTTTGCCGCTATTATTACTAATTATTAATAGAATTAAATTGCGGTTTTAATTAATACCTGATACAATAAAAAATTTGGGCCTGTCTCACCCACTTTCTACAAAGTAACACGACTATTTCTGCTTCTTCTTCCATTTTGAACTCGAACTGAAGTTATTGGCAGCAACTACGATATGTTTGCGTAAATCATCAATAGTGTCCACTTCGGTGTGATACACTTAATTTTTTAAATATTCCCACAAAAAGTAGTCCAAATGATTTAAAATCAGAGGATCGTGGGGGCCTTGGTACCGGTCCTCCTCGTCCAATCCCTTGGTATTAATGCTTGGACACGCTCTACATAGTACGGTTATAATTAAGCCTCGTGTATGAAACACCACACTACTGCAATATGCCGTGGACGTCCTGGACCTCCATCTCTTCCACGATTCTGTTTCAAATTTCCTTAGCGTTGCACTACACTTACACTCACTGCACACCGCGGTAAAAGTAGTTGCATTTGTCACATGTTTATCGGGAAATCGTTCTCATAAAACATTTTCACATCGTCATAAATTAAAACAATATCCCTCAAGTACGAGTTTTCATTAATTCATTTATACGCGTTAGAATACAGTTCAATTTATGGTACTACTTTTAGAATCACTTTGTATATTGAATTCATCACTAGGCTTGTTGTCACAAGAGTATGGGACAGGTTCCAAACTGTTATAGAAATATTGGACCAGTTAAGTTGTGGATGTGTTTTCAGTGCATATAACTCAAGAAGTAGTTGGACGAGGACTTCTGACAGTTTCAAACTAATCCCTGACTCTTGCAAAAACAGACATCTTGTCTATGGAGTTACTTCTTTAATATACTTAGATATTTTGTATCACATAACTTCATTCATTGGCGTGCATCTGTTACTACTCATTTCAAGTTGCAGATATTCATGGATAGGAATAATAGTGAGCCCCATAACCACATCAGTTTCTTTTTAAAACTAAATCTCTAAATAGGCCCATCTGATACAAGGTTTTTCAAAGTTTAAGCTTATCCAAAATAGAAGATAACCAATGATAGACCAAGCAAGAGAACTTCTTCTGAATAGAAGAGCGAATGTTTCGAAACGAAAAAAATATAATTAACAACTTAGCATTGTTCGTGCATTATTTATCCTCTAACTGCTGTATTTAACTACAATATACTTCGTTGATTCTCTTAAGGTGACGCCTTTATCCTCCATCGTCCACCAGTATATCAAATTCATAAAACTGTTAAATCGCGTGCCACCAAATACATTAATAATAGTTAGGAACCTTCGTGTTTGTCCTGACGGGTCGTTTTGTCATTGTTACACAAATATACAGAAGAATAACAAACCATTAACCTACACTTCGAATAGAACATGTGTTAACGTCGCTTACCGACGCAATTTCAATTCATTACTTCGATCACCACTGACAAACTAACATACAAGACGATTACTTCCAGCGACTTGCTTGAAAAACCGTATTTTTTCCGCATTTCATTCACTCCTAGATTCCGTGTCAGTGTTAAGCGAACGCAGGCAGTGGCATAACACCACAAAACATTACGCTCGCGTTCCCGTCGAGCGGTAAAGCGTAACTTTTTTTTGCCTGAAATAACAAAATAAAGATACTTTCGTTCTTCCTTATGGGGCAACTCGAAGAACGTAGGTTGTTAAATATTAACGAGCACGATCTAGTTGTCTGCGATGACCCGAATGTTTCGCGACTGTTATTTGTCAAGGCATTCTAGATGTCGGCTGTTACACGGGGGAATCGTATTTACGGAGTCCACCGCATGATTATATGCTCGATTTCGAATCAGACATTTCAAAAGTTAAATTGGTAGGTAATTACCAGCCAGATATACATCCAAATGGAAAGTTGGCATCGCATTTAATATGCGAAGTTCCATAAACTAGCATACAAGGTGAAGCAGTTTTAGTTAAAATTCTTCAATTCTTTACAAAATCGAAAAATTCCGAGACACAATAATTTCATAACTTCATATTCAGATATAAGAGATGACTGTTATTTGTTGGCAATTAAATTTCAATGGACGTACTGTACTGGGCAACGAGGATATTTGGGAGGATTGCGAAATGGATTACAATCAACAATTTACAAAAATCTGTTTAGAAATTTGGAGAAAAAAAAAACGAAAAATTTGTTCATATTGCGGATTATCCACAAACTAACTCAGAACGACTATCTGCAACTGCAAGAATCAGTATGACTTCCATTTTAAAAACGTTGCATTTTGAAAAATACTATTCGCAGTATTTTGCACCAACGCAAATTTTATTACTTGTCGATCTACCTTCAACATATCCAATTTGCAAGGGAATTTTGGTGCCTACTACATTCAAATATTGTACAATGCAGATGATTGTTGGAAAGCTAATGACAAGTATACCTTTTTTCCTCAAAAACAATGTAGACTCAAGATTTTTTTAGTAAAAAACGTGATAACATTAGGGCCAAAAAAATAACGCTCACATTTAAGTCACGAAATATGCCGAATGTAGCGCCCTCTAGGGCTCATATCCACCAACAATTTTTAAGTTGATACATTCAAAGTGTAATTATTAAATTCCACCTGTATCTTATTTATTATCAACATTTTATGGAGACATATTTGGCTTAAATCGTAATCGTGCCAAGCCTATGAAGCTCAATTTAGATACAGACAAATGCGTGTTTTAGGATAAGAATGTAATTCACTTAGTACCTTCAACTGACAGCAAAAAACCCAAGCAGAATGACACATAACTCAAACAATCTCGCCTGAAAGCTTTTTTATTGAGCACCGAGCAACTTTTACCCAGAGATAAACATTTGAAAACGGTGTACGGAACCCATACGGAGTTCTAGATTGTTCTTGCCCCCCATCAAACCGTCGTAACAGGCCGTATTGAAGACGTTCTCCTTGTATATATGTGCGGTTGCATGCCTTCGCCGGAAATGTGCAACAGTTAAATTATGTAACGCGTGCCAGAGTATCGCCAGAGAACGGGAGTATTCTTGGGTTGATTTATGGGTGGCGAGGATGAGTTATTAAGGGAGCTCATTGGCGAAAGGAGGAGACAACAAATCAGTTTTCTTTTCCGGTATTCCGGATTTTAACTTACTGTTCAGTCATCCGAACGCTAAATACATAAAGATTGTGCGACTAGAAAGCAATTTTATTTGCAACTGTCACATAGTGACTTGATTTGATACTATTTCCAATGTCATAATGGCACGTCATCCCACGTGCTTTTTTAAATTTATTAACGCACGCGATAATGTCATTGTAAATGAATAATAAAAATAAACTTTATTCCGTAGACACACTACAGTGTATAGAACAAGTCACAAGAGATAAGAATAGTAAGTATATCACATTGGCAATAAATAAATGATAAAGAACAAACTGAAATACAATAATATCACAAACAACAAAATAATATATTTAAACTAAAGATGGCATTCAAAATATTCTTGTAAATTGTAAAACGAGTTGGCCAACAACATACGCCTAACAATTTAAAAGCTTTTAAAAGCCGGAATGTTGTCAATTTGTTTGACCCTTGTTGGGAGATGATTAAATTGCCTTGGAGCCAAACCAATTGGACTATTTGCTGATTTAGTCAAATGATGCTGAGGGAAAAGAATATTATTTTGATTTCTTAGATTGTATCCAATTTGTCTGTTTGAAAATTGTGAAAATTCATCAGGATGAACCTTGACATATGTAACGCATGCAAGATATACATGAACATAACTGTCAATATTCCCAATTCACCAAATAATTGATGGCAAGATTGTAATCTTGACTTAAACAACATGCTACGAATAATTCTTTTTTGTGCTCTTAAGTTGTAAATGGTAGAACAATTACCCCAACAAATAATTGAATAGTTCAAGATTGGATACCCTTGTCCGAAATAGTACATTTTTAAAACGTCAAGACCGACGAATTCTCTTAAATTATAAATCACATAATTTTGAGTAGCTAATTTCCTACAAAGACCTGATACATGTAAGTCCCAATTCAAATTTCTTTCAACTGAAATGCCCAAAGAAGTAACCGTACGTTTATCAGCAATGGACTTACCATTTCAGGGTACGTATAAACTGAAGCTTGACTGAAGAATGGGGAATGAAATCATTTCTGTATTTGAAATATTTAAGGATAGAGCATTTCTATCACAATATTCAGCCATATTTTTTACACATTCATTGCCTTTATTTGATAACTCGTTTATATTTTCCGCTTGAAATCCAACAGTAGTATCATAAGCAAATAGAGATAAACAGGTAGTATTAAAATATGATTTTAAGTCGTTGATGAAAATTATAAATAAAGTTGGACTCAAAATGATCCCCTGACGAACTCCCAAAGTTAAATTTAGGGCATTTATTAAATTCATCGGCAGTAAAATCTTTACAATTGGAAAAATTAATACCAGACGCTGACATCCCTAACGATTTGCTTGAATAGGTGGAAATATTTTAAGTGTAAACATAATTTTTAAATGATGAACTTTCAATGTTCAGAGATATTTTCGGCTTGCAAGAGAATATATTCTCTTCATAGCCGTTCGTTTCTTATTTTCAGTAGAATTTTCGATGTAGCCTTCAGCGACGGAATTAGACTTTCAGCCAATATTATTTTATACTCAAAAGGTCTACCCCACAATTCGTAAAATTCACGAACTACTAGATGGCGCTGTAAAATTCAAGATGGATGTAGGGGTGACCAACAATTTGTTTACAATTGCCGCCAGATGTTGAGTTTTATGGTTTGTACTTATATAATTTTATAAGTGAGAGTGTATTTTAGAACGTGTCAAGAGAGGATTATTTTAACTTTACTGTAAGACAAATTCGTAGTGCATATATATCATTAATTCCTAGTATGCTCGTAACCTTTCAGATTCAGACATAATAGTTCAGTTTTAGATATATTGAACTACTTGGGGGGGTCGTGTGCGACCTCTGAAAGAAGGTGAAGTACATAATTTTGTCTGGGGTAGAACGCGACAAGCCCCATGTTGTCAAAACCTGTGTTTACAGCGTTTACTTTAGTTTAACCATCCCATGAAATATCCATCTTTTATTAAATAGAGAAAATTGGCAGTGTAATGTGTAATATGTAATACAGATAACATCCTTAAATAATTCACAACATAACCTTGTACCTGGCATAAAAAAGAAAAAGTTTGCTACATACTTTCATGTGTTTATTTATCGGTTTTCCGATTCCCAATTTAATATTTCACTACTTACAGAGTTTCGGATCTAGGAGAACCGATGGGAAGTTCAAACAAGGAAACATTAGAATCAAAAGTAGCCACAGTAAGAAGAGCACTAGGGAAAGCACAAGATTTTCCGAGATTGCAAATATTCTTGCGTATGTTTTACATTTTTGTTCACTTTTAACGATCTCAATAAATTGCAAAATTACTAAAAAATACAGAAAATTTCCACCATACCTACACTTACGAAACAGATTTGTTGGATTGTTCTTCACACCCACACTCGATTACAAACTGTCTTATGCAGATTGTTTTCTTCAGTCAAGATAAAATTATACTATTTTCAAATTGTTTTGGTACTATTTATACAGAAAAAATGATAGAAAAATATTAAAAAAACAAAAAAACTTGACACTCCTATGCAAGTAATTTGTAGTTCTCCCTACAGCAGTTCCAATCAGCTGAAAGGAAGGTTGAAGATCGCTAAAAACTGCCCAATATACGCATTTGGATTAGGCTGTTCAAGAAATCGTGCAATCAGTTTTGACATATTGCCAATAGAATTTATACCAAAAGATTGTTAGTACATTTACCAGCTTTATATCGAAGAGAGAAGCGGATATGGGTTAGTTGTGGTATATTTGTGACAATGAATTCAGTTTCATGCCGTCTTTTGTTTGACGACCAATAACTGAAGCTAAACAAACAAAATTATCAACCGTTCAAGACATTTCGGGTCACGGCTGAATTGCATTTCAATATTTTATTATTAAACAACTTGTTGGCGGTTTAAAACTTTCTAATTAATTAGCAACCTTTAACCGGTGACTCGTAAACAAAGATTTTTAAAACAACTGAAACTGCCACTGTTGTGACATAATCTCTGCGTGGTTAAACATGGAGAGACTAACGACAATTACGAATAACAAATGGTCTATGGCGGTCCCTTTTAAAGCGTTATTTTTTAGCCTTTAGATTCGGTTTATTCATTTTCAAGCTCTAAAGGAATCCAGTGGTCAGAATAATATCCATAATTAGACTAAACTATAAACAATAGTTCTGTTTTATGAAAAAAACATAGGTAACTGAGAAAACAGAACCACTCAACCGTTTTTAGTTGTTTACAAAACGATTATAGTTCATTATTCTAATAATAGTACTCAAACATATTATTAAACGAAAACACTTGATAGACGGCCATACATTTTTCAATCTATTCGTTTTCGATCCATCGCAGCGACATCAATTCACAATAACACATCATTAAAATAGTTTTGCTACAATAACATATTCCATCAAGGCCGATATTTAAAAAACTATTAGAAGCGAGCATCTACGAATACTCACAAATGGGTTTGTGTATTAAAAAATAATCAAGTGGTTCCTAATCATTACGATTTATGCTTTGCTATTAATATCTGTGAGGTCGCGGACGCCAATTTAAAATTGACTCTAGACTCGGAGAATCGACGATGTGGAAATCCTGAACCTTGCTTAACACGTAGAATCGGAGTTATAGGAGGATGACCAAGCAAGTTTTTGGAGAGTACAAAGGATAGAAGATAAAAGTATCATAAAGTCAAATTGTATTTTTCTAGAAACGACAATTACTAAGAAGAAAATTATCTTCATGTTTATTTATGTTTATATGACATTAAAATATTTATTTTCTTGCATGTTTTCAAATAAATAACTTAAATACTAGGTACTTAACACAGAAATATCTCAACTAGCAAAATGGAACTTTAAACGAAGCGAGTTATTTTATAACTATCGAATAGCGTTGTTTAATGAACAATTTGATTTTATAGAGCAAATATTTGTGATAATTTTGTTCCTGAGGAAAGTAATTGTGTAAAATTGTTTTATAATAGTTTTTACAAAGTATTTTATTGAACAAATAAGTTCCAGTTTTTTTAAATGTTTATAAAAGTATTATAATCCATTATACATCATTTAAAAAATATATTTATAAGGATTGTAAACATATTGTGTAAGAGTCGTATACTTAGGCAAATGACTTTTAATTATAACCTTACAAAATAGTTATATTAACTGTTTTATTAAGGATATATAAGGAAATTAATAAAATTATCGTTTAGCCTCGAAATGCGCTTATTTATAAAAAAGTTTTATAATTGTGTTTAACCTAGAAAAATATTCCCTGTTTTATAAATATGTTGTAAAACAAAATTGTGACATGAGAAAACAAAATTATTGTATATTCCGCGTAATAAAATTCTAACCTTAATTTTAGTAGAATGTGTGGAATTAAATCGTTTTATTATAAGTGGTCATGTTTAAATGAATATTTGTTGAATCAGCGACTATCGCCATTATGTAAAATTAATTGAAAGTCTTAAAATTATATTCTAAAACATGATTTTACTATTTTTGAAAGATTATTTTATAGCAATATCATTAAATACAATCATAATATACATTAAGTGATGCCCTTTATACAGAAAACAAAATATTTGATATTAGACAACTATACAGCCTTACTTTACTTACGTATAATTTTAAACATAAAGATGAATATGAAAAAAATAAAACATAATTATGAAACTCGCTATAAAGAAGGGAAATTTAAAACTCCTAAAAGTAAGAAAACTATAGGACAGGGAAGCTTTGTTTATTTAATTCCTAGACTGTACAATAGGTTGCTAACTAGTTTAACAAATATTAGAAATATTGAACTTTTCAGAAAAAAAATTAAACTATGGTTACACTCACTTCCACGAAAGGAAATAAAAGATATAATTTATACAAACATTTTTTAGCTATAATTTTTGTTATTATCCATATAATGAGAAAAATGTGAACATGTATGTATATGTTTGTTTGTGTGAACTTGGTAGAAATGCTAATATGTGTATATGTAGGTATAAGTATTTAAGATAGATACACACTACGTTAATAAGAATAAAAATAGAAAGACAATCACGAACAAGTATAGCAATATACTTCTGTGATTTTTCTATGTTTATTTTTAAGGTAAACTTATAACCATTTTGTAATGTATTTCTAAAATAAACATTATTATTATTATTATTATTATTATTATTATTATTATTATTATTATTATTATTATTATTATTAAAGAAAGCATAATTTTAATATTTTTTAAATTTATTTTATATAATTCTAAACGAAAGCGCATAATGTCACAAACATATCTATAATTTGTCAATAAAAATTGCGGTGCAATAAAATTGAAACACGAGATTGTTGAAATGATAATATTGTTAAGTATTATACCTATCTACCATTTACACAAATGATCGTCATTGAGTTTAGGCTACTCCATTTTTAAATATAAGCACAAATAATTATGAATCTGCATTATATATCATTCATAAAATGATTTCGTTCTAATATTCCTCACTATAAAATATAATGTTTCTTTAAATAATACCAAAATACGGACTACAAAACGTTTTTATAGTTGCTATATACAATTGTTTTAAAAGTGTTGCATATATTTTTATAGAGCTGTTACATTACCAAAGTGTTTTATAAAAGTAGGCCCTTTTCGATTCTATAAGTATCGTATAAAGGCATTGAAGAACGAATTTGAAGCTCCTATAAAATTTATTTTATAGCAATTTGTACAATCTATATAAAATTTATTTTGCTAGTTGCTAGTTTGTCTGTCTCTGCTTCCAATTTCCTAAACTCATTTAGAATCCTATTTCAATTAAAGACCACTCGGAACTTCATTAGAATCCCATTTAAATGCAATTGGAATCACTTAGAATTTTTAGGGAATCCCACAATGGAATTTAAAATGGATATTTGTCAAAATGGTTTCATAATGTATCTACATCGTCTGCATGAAATAACCATCATTATTAATAATTTGTATCAATTACACGATACAATTACTTTCTCCAGTCGCACTTACAACTAGCAATAAATCCTCTAAAGAAAAAAACTTGGTTCGAATCAATTACAACACTCCAAATAATTACTTTTTGTGCCACCTCTTCCGGAAAAAGACGGTGTAATTAATTGAATACAATTTATCAAAGCCCGGTTGCTTATCGGTACAACTTTTTTCGTTTCCAATTTCATGTCTACTCCGTCCACATTTAATATTTAACGGGCACGAAGTGTACATAAATGTATATTACATGTGCCAAGGCCAGAGAAGCAGTACTTGGCGACCGAGGACATGAAACTCAATCGATAATCCATCAAATAATACCAAAATATACAAATAAATTATATATAAATATGTCATTAATTTTAATCACGTATTCGGAAGGCCTAATAAAGGCAGAAAATTGAAAAAAAAAATGTACTCAAGCTTTTAAAAGAGAAGAAAAACAACCTAAACTCCTGGCAATACGGCGCTGCTAGTGCGCGACAAATTTTCTGATGACGAACCATCTAGCGTTCGAGCGTTGAAGCGAAACAACATTCCTACGTCAGGACCACATATATATAATAATATTGTCCAGGATGTTTAATCAATCCTGCCACCGTCAATTGCATCTCCAGCGTTTATTTTGTGTGAATTTGGAGATCATATCATACATATAGAGAGGGGATATGCAGAAAGAACAATGCAACTACAATCGTTATCTTGGAAATGGTGGTTTTAAACGAAATGCGAATGCCGCTGCAGCAAAATATCAGAGTCATTTCCCGCATAGACAAAATTATCCACGTTCGCGAACTTCTGTGCCAGCCTTTCAACGTCTTCGCGACAGCAAGTCTTTGATACCACAATGAGAACTTGCAGAGCAAAATGACTTCAAAATGAGAGAGTTTTGGCAAAACATGCTCTTGGAGGTCCATGCTGCGCAACAGTCGTTTTGTCTCGTGTCTCGTATATCCACGAACCAAAGTAGGTATTGTCATTACCATGGATACGCTTGTTGTTTATTTTTAAACGTCAATATATTTGTCGAACGAGTATGAGAGTGAGTGAATCAGAAAACGAAAATAATTCGGATATTGAAGAGGCCTAGGATATAGGAAGTGCTTCAGTGATTCCAGAAAAATCTAAAGAACGTTACGAAAAGACATATAATAGTTTAAAAAAGTGGTTTAAATGGAGTTATGGAAAGAGCAAAAATTAAAAATTCTTGTTGGCATATTTTGTGCAAAGAAATCAAAAATTAATATCTCCTGGCAATTTATGGGCTGAGTATTCTATGTTAAAAGCAACAATTTTTTATACGATTCTATTGATATTTTAAATGAAGTAGTAAAAATGAGACAACAGTTAATTAAAATTTTATTTTTAGTAGAGGGCGCCACTTATGGCACATCATGTTTCTTTTAAATGGCAGTACATTTTTACTGCTTACTGCAGTAAAAAACATTGTGTGCCACAAGTGTCACCCTCTACTAGTGACGTCAAAATTAGAGTAAAATTTGAATTTTTCGCCCGGAAAAACCCCCGATACAAATTTTATGTAAATATTTGGATTTATTAAGAATATCGAAAATAAATTTTTAATTGTGACACCCTTATCTTTTTTATTATGCTATATATTAGGCTGAATCGATTTATTTTCTCCTAAGGAATCTGTGGTCTCATTTTTGCTACTTCATTCGGCTTCCATCCTTAAAACTATTTTGTTTGGTATCTGAAGTATCTCTGTTCATGTTAAATTAAACATAAAACATCATTTTGTTTCTCAGCGATTCGCGACGTGATACAAGACTGCGTTCCATATAAATCAGGTCAATAAAAATAATCTATTCTACTTGACACGAAATTATAACCTTAACTTTCTATGGAACGCTGCAATGAATAAACAAGTGGTTGCGCGGTTCGCGTAAAGTTTTGCCGATCTTTTGTTCTGTTTGGTAATTTAACAGCGACGATGGCGAAGGTGCGCCTCGTTTTATTTTCCAAATTATAGAATTACTGAAACTGAACTCGATCCCGAGACATGGTAGTTTACACATTCCGTAGATCGTTTAGCTGCTGCTAACTTTATAACAAAACATTTTTATAGTGCTACAATGTACAGAACATGAAACCTATTATGGAATACATAAGATTGGAAAATAGAATATTGTAGAATAGTTTTGAATTTAATAAGTCAAATGCTCTTAAAACTCTGTGCAGGATAAGCATACAATTTAAATTTTTTTTCTGTACAAATTATGCTCAAAAATGGACCGTTTCCTTCCGTATTTGCTGGAATATATTACTGGTCTACTTTCAGAATGATTGCAGAAACAAAAACACATTCGTTGTTTTGATCTTGCCAACTATTTAAGAAAACCAAGCTGCATTATTCTTTTTGCATGGAAACTCATTTCCTTAGATAATACCACAGTGTAGTGTAGTGTAGTCAAATTGTAGTTAAATAATTACAATGCCTAAAGCACGAATATGGTACATTCATTGGAGACAAACAGGTACTCGAGCAAAACAGAAATATCTACTCCATTTCCACTTTTGTTGATAACTTTCATGATTTTATATATAAATATATTTAGGTATTAACAATATTGTGTGAAACTAACTACTCTGCGAACTAAAGCCCCGACCAGCGTTGAATTACACCCACAACATCTACCCATATATTCTTTATTATTAGTTTTTGTAACATTTTTTACTGTATTGGAAAGATATTTTAAACTAATATAAATCAATTGAATATTGATTATAAGTATACGAAAGAGCATACATATGACTTCATTGATAGGAATTGTAGGAGATTTGATGTATATTAGCTTAAAATACCTATCTAATACAGTAAAAAACTTTCATGGTTAACAATGTACCTCTGTACATAGACGAAATACAAAAATAATGCACATTCGTGATTTTGGCATTGGAGAAACCATAATCTATGTCGACGTATTCCATAGAGGGCGCCACATTCGCCAATTTGTGACGTAAATGTGAGCGTAACTTTTTTGGCCCGTATCATGTTTTTTATTTAAAAAAATTAAACCTACATTGTTTTTGAGGAAAAAAAGGTCATTAGTCTTATGCCGAGAATTTCGGCATATACTACGGTAAACTATTATCCAATGAACTATGTAGCTGATTGTTGAAAAGCTATTTTCTCGAAAATTTCCAATTTCTGAGACTGACGACAATTATAGCTTTTTTCCTTAAAAACAATGAGACTGACGACAAGTAGAGTCGTTAAGAACAGTGTAGGTTTAAGATGTTTTAATAAAAAACGTGATAACGTTAGAATAAAAAAATTTACGCTCACATTTATGCCACAAATATGGCGGATAAAAATGACTTCGTAAAATCCTCACCCCTTAGGAAATACAACTCCTTAAATTTTCCAGAAAAAATAAAGAATAGCGACCACACAAATTTTCTACTAATGCATGTGCAACTTCTCTACCCCTTGGAGGGGGTTGAAATAAGCATCTCCTAAGCTTTTTTGCTACATCTTATTTGTTTAACAATTTGGCAATAACTATACCATTGATTTTCAAATTACAACCACTATTCCATATTTTTTTGGAAACTTCGAAGGACTGTATCTCCTCTACGAGGTGAACATTTAACTAATGTCATTTTTATGTAAAACATTCTTTTTAGCTTTAGATTCACTGGTATCATTTGTGTTCTTTCTTTTGAAAACACTCTCTATACATATTATAGGCAGAAACTCTATCGAGCTATTTTTGCAGGAAATAATATCACGGCAAAATTCAATATCAAACACTATCCTTGAGCAATTCTAATTATAAATTAATTACACATTTCGTTAAACTGCTACACATTTCAAAAGCACTTCAGAATATTCCGAACCTACGAGTGGAAAAATAGGCTTTTACCCAAAATAAACACTTCCCCCTTCCATCTGTTTATCTATACGTTTTAATATGCAGGACGGATTTCAGGCTAATTAATTCCGCAAAATCATAAATGTAATCCGGTCAAAGTGGAACGCGCATTTTTCCCAAATTCAATGTTATTGTATACCTATATAACGTGAACTAATCCCAACTCCGGTTAATGTTAATAGATCGATACGTATTTACCCGCCTATTCATTAAACTGATTTTGCAAAGGTTATTACCGCAACGCATTAGATACCTATTAAAGCAATCCAAATATTCGTTTTTGTTTACCGATGTAAAAGGACGCAGGTTACGGTTTACATGTTTATCCAACCACATGCGATCCATCCGTCACAGAGAATTATTAAAATAAACTGCAACTCATCGACTGAAACAATTTCAGTTTTGAAATTAACGCATTACAGGACATTAGGGCCATATTGCAACGTTTGATGCTGTGCGAATAAAGTGGTTTACATCATATACATCGTTTCCGGTCTATAGATCCTAAAGCCGAATTTGGATTCATCCCCCGCGGTATGTACAGTAAATACATTTAAAAAATATGCAACAGCTTCTTTAAAATAGGGTAAAGGTGAATGAGTGGGAATTACGTGATGCGAAATTTTGAAATTGCATTAAAATTTCCCTTTGTTTCAATGACGGTCTAGACATGATTTGTAAAAGAAC
Source organism: Monochamus alternatus (assembly GCA_037114965.1). Classification (NCBI taxonomy): domain Eukaryota; kingdom Metazoa; phylum Arthropoda; class Insecta; order Coleoptera; family Cerambycidae; genus Monochamus; species Monochamus alternatus. The sequence goes on from CM073428.1 coordinate 21,022,824, forward strand.
CGCGTATTACTCAAAGAGGATGTAGTTCATTCCAGTATATTATGTAAAAAGTAAAATTTAATCCAATTAAAATGCCTAGCCCACTTACTTGTCAATTAGTGCAGTATATTTTTTAAGCACACTTTCGCAAACTTTATTACTTTACTTTTACTGCAATGAAAGGTAAAGTGATATCTCACAAACCGCTGATTAGCATTTTTAGACGGAATAATCATTCATAAAGAACCACTGCCTAAATCAGATCGAGTGAAGTTTGTTTTATAGGACTAGGACTAGGGACAGAAGTGACTAATTTTACTCAAATTCGAGTTTTGTGATACTATTCAGCCAGTGATTTTTACTATATTCTGCATGGGTAATAAAAAAAAGTAAATGGAAAAAGCAGACAAACACATGATCGATGAAATGAGTACGGGAATTTCAAAATATGAAAATATTACGTCCAATTCATAGAAGCATACTATATATGGTCCAATTACAAACATTTCATGATGGTTTCAATTGTACGCTGGTATTAAAATCCAGTACTACCAACAGCGTATGTTATGTTTGCCTAAATGGACGCTTTCCAAGCTCCTCCATAGTCTGACTATTTTTAAGTGCCTGATGCAAAAGCTTTTGGGCTGCTGTATATTTTATGGTACAGGTAAGCGCCTCGTATCTCTCATCGTCTGATTCTACTTGAACTTAAGCTGTTAATTTTCACTTTCTTTGTTCCAAATTTACAGATACAATCAATTATTTTCAGAAACGTGTTCACTAACATCAATTATTTACATTTAATAACATGTAAGCTATCTTCTTTTGCATTAAGGAAATGGAAGTTATAAACTTGTAATGGAACATTACTGCCCAAACTACCCTGCCAAAAGACCTGTTCTCGGTGAAACTTTATGAATTAAATTAATTAAAGTTTTTAAGAAAACTAGTTAAAAATTCCTAGAATTCCTAGAATTCCCAAGTTTAAGTTTTAAGTAAAAGAGAGTAATAAAAACAGGACGTGAAATATTAAATATGTTTTTTTTTTCAAAAATGAGGTTCTTTAAATTCGAGTTATTAAAGTACACTTACAAATTCTTCAGTCACTTCTTGATGATAAGAATTAATAGAACCACCCTTAAAAAAAATCCAAACTTATTTATTAAGCGGAAAAAAAATGTATCGAAATTATATTAAATCCTTATTTATCGCCGCCTATGCGAGTCAGAGTAGGCAACTAGCAACACGACGGTAAAACTCTCCGTCAATCTCGTTATGTCATAATGTGTTTACGTTGCAGTTTAGTGTTCTTCTTCAGGTTTCAGTGCCTTTTTTAATTTTTAAACGTTTTATAGTTATTAAATAAAGAAATTTGTGTCGGATGCAGATACTCTCCCACAATATAGTTCGCCGGTTTGTTTTTCTAGGTTATGGCACAAGACTGCCGCGGGTACATTAACAGTTTTCTATTATTTATTCCTTTAGTTCAATTTTGTTATAATAAATAGGCATTTTATCTAACTGTACCTATGGGAAATGTGTTTTATCGGTAGTAAGTGGTTGGAATGAATAAAAATGTTGTAGTTCAAAATAATGGAGCTAATTGGACTAACTGTTTGCTATCTATCAGGTATTATTACTAATAAGAATGTTAATTTTTGTCGTTTCTGCATTTAGAAATGCTGCAAAAAAAACTACCGCATGGTAGTAGATAATCTTGACAGATGAAACTTTATCTGTGGATCTAAGCCATCTCAGCCGATGCTTATAGGCGATGACTTTCCGTAGGAAAAGAGGGTATTGCCCCATTTTTTAAATATCGATTTAAAATTCTGGAATAATTTTTTTATTGTTATTTACGCCTTCCTGAGCACGTGGTTAAAATTTTTGTACTTGGTTATAGTTAACCCTGTATATTCGTTTTACTTATTTGCTAACTCTATATTATTCAGTTCTTAAATGTCTAAAATTACTTGTATTTGTAAAAAATCCTGTTTCAAGAATACGGCGCCCTTAAGCATATATCCAGAAAAGTTTTCATAATTTGAACCAAAGTTATTTTATTTTTGTTTTATAAAAGAAAGAATTTTAGTTTTAAGAAAATATATAGTTTACAAAATTCTATAGAAAAGGAGTTCCTACTTTTCCATAGAGAATCAATCATTGTAGGGTAAAGGGTGAGATCTGTTTTTTGTTAAAAAAAAATCATCTTTTACTCTAACACGGTTGAACATGCAATAAAAGGCTAGAAACCTTTTTTGTGTAATTTTATAAACTACAGTTTACTCTCCTTCATCCCCTGAAAATGAAAAATCGACTATTCCAATTATGGCATATTTCAGGATATGAGACAACGAAATAAAGGCCTCCACAGAAATCCAACTTGGAATTTTTTCGATGACAAAGTCTAATTTTACTGGGTTATTAGGAAAAATGCGAAAGTATAAGTAAAAACAGAAGGGACAAAGAGGCGTTCTACTGCCTACAGGACCCTAGTCATGATTCCGTTTTGGGAGCTTTATTTCGGCGGCGGGGCCAAAGGTTGAATGCGCCCCCGTCAGATTATTATGATACATGGATCTGGGCCATTGTGTTACACGAAAAAATACAGAAAGCCCGCCGCCATACATCACGCGGAGTAATGAGGCATAAGTTTACATTTTAGATACAGCTTTTATTCCGTTTAACACTACGACCGAAATGAAAAAACCCTGGTCGGGATAAGACGGTGATTTACGAAATCGTTTGTTTGTACGGGAATATATATCACTTATTATGATTAAACATAGGAGAGAGAACAAAGGCAACAACCGCATAAGCCTCAAAAATATCACAAACATGAAACAAATTGGTTTCTCAATTTCCATACAAAATTAATGAGAATTTCTAAAGTGAGGTTGATACAAAAATTCACAAGAAAATATAAATAATTTATAGACAAATTACAAAACAAAATACATACATTTTACTCATATATCATCCGACATGAAAGCCAAACTGAGCATTCACTTACCTGAAAAAAAGATTAAAATTAACATAATAATACATATAATAGATTCGTCTCTGGCGAAGTAGGCGTTGGTGAAACCCGATATATACCTCTAAGCCCTTTGCACTTGTTTGTAATATATTTAAGTCATGCTCAAGTACGCCTCTTAATAAGATTCGACTAACGTTACGGAGAAATTACTTGCACTAGAGAAGGATAGCCAATAAGATGTATTTCTTGTCAAAAACAGAATGTTGAACAGGACCGAACTTTGAATGTGTTGATCATTTTATTGCATTGTGTTGATTCTTCTGTTGTGGTGTGTTTATGATACAGTTTTAACGGAATTTGAAAATGGCCCATCATCAAGTTTTGAACGAGCAGAGTAGGAAACTTGTGTTAAATGTTTTGGAGGTTTTACTATCGTTGATTATGGGAAAATTTCCCAGCCGACCTTGGCTATTTACATCTAGAGATAATTGAGTACCTGCACTACTCCAATCTTTCTACCGCACATGCATTCCTAAAACGTCCTTCCTAGCATAATTTGGGCTGGCCCGCCAGCTACCACCCAGTTATACCTGTCATAAGCAGGTATAAGTTGAAATGAAATAAATGTAGTGTGAACTAATAATACAATCTGAATAATATATTTCTTCTGCTGACATGCGAGACATCATAATTTCCTCGTTATTTAATAAAATGTATAGTCATCTGATTACTAATCTCAGCTACATTAGAGCACAGATTAGCCGGCAACTTTATATCCTCGTGCAGGACACGGAAAATGCCCATATATACAATGGTGACGGCCCACACTGAACGAAATACGAGTGAAACAGTTACTACTAAGTTTTACCGTAGAAAAAATGCAAATAATAATAATAATAGTAATAATATCTCTGCTAAATATAGCAAATCATATAAATTCATTGTTGTGGTAAATGCTAATGTATTGTAGTAATTGGATTATTGTAAATTTAAATATAATTATACAGTGTGTTTCACTTTGATACTTGAAAAATTAGGCTCTTTGCATGGCCAGCTGTGGTATTAAATGTAACCCCAAAAATAGCAAAATCGTATTAAGGCATTTTTTTAACAAAAAAACTATTTGTCTAATCGATTTCGCCATGCTTCGAAACCCTTAATACCAAGTTTCAAAGTTGCATCTTATACAGAGTGTTTATAATTTAGGTGCCAATTTCAAAAAATGCCAATGTTTGGGAGCACCCTGTATTAACAGGATAAACTATTTTCGTGATGTTGAGATGTGATAAGTTGAGAACATTAATTATTTAATTATGTTGGAAGAAAAAATGACGAGTGATTTGTCATAAATTCCGCACCTTACATTAATTTTCTCATAATATTGTTTTTTACAATGAATAACCCAGTTAGGGTTTACATCCGAACAGCAGGCCATGCAAAGGGCCTAAATAAAAAAATGCACATCACTGTGTAGAGCTTTTTAAGTGTAACATATTTTAAAAAAGAAAAAATTAAATCGGATGTTCCATTAAAAAATACTGATTTTTCAAGTATCAAAGGAAAACACACTGTATAAATTTTTAACTATATTTTATAATAAATGCCGTATTGAAAAATTTTAAATGTGTGCAAAAGTGCAAAATAACTATAAAGACACAATTTATTTACTACAAATTACATTAAAGTAGTGTGAGTAGGTGTTCGTGTCCAAAAATGAAAAGCTATAATTATAATAAATTGGAAAAGAGCAAGAAATCTTACGTCTGAAGCCACTTTAAAAAAATTTTTGTTTGTTGCTTTTAGATCGTAATTACAAGGTGAAATACCGGGAAGGCTGCAGTCAATCCTGTGGCTACGTAACTTGAAATCGCATTTAGGCTAACTTCCCATAATCTAAGCCAGGTAGTTAGCTGGATAACATCATTCTGGATCATGTTCAAAGCCCAATTGGAAAATTCAATCCGCATTTGCATGTGGATTGGTCTTAATTCTTGGAGCAAAGTTATGTGGTACGCATGATACCTAAGAGTCCTAAGAATTCTCAATGCCGTTCTTCGTGGTATACCAATTTCTCTTTCACGTACGTTCAGGATATGCGGTTATCCAGTTAACTACCTGGCTTTAGATTATGGGAAGTTAGCCTAAATGCAATTTCAAGTTACGTAGCCACAGGATTGACTGCAGCCTTCCCGGTATTTCACCTTGTAATTACGATCTAAAAGTAACAAGCAAAACATTTTTTAAAGTGGCTTCAGACGTAAGATTTCTTGCTCTTTTCGAATCCTGTTTCAAAAATATGGGTTTCTATTTAAAAATTTGACATTGACCTTCAAATGACCTTCAAATTCAATGTCAAAGCCGGATCTGAATGCACAGCTAGTTGGCCCCCAGTTTTTTGAGCAACTTTTGTCTGAATCATTTTTTCACCTTGTATATAGATCTACAATTGTATAGTGACTACTATTTTTTTCATTGCACCATTCCATGATTCAGTTTTTTTGAGTAACTTCAAAGTACCCTTAATCGAATCTCTGATCTGCCAATAAACACTACTAATTGCATTATGGAGGATTATTATATCAGAAAACGAGTACATTAAAAAATGTATTAAGCTTCATTAAAATGTATAGTATCTTTAAGAGAGATTGTAATAATAGCATTTTCCTGTAACCCCTATCTACAATCAAACTGAATAAAATTGTTTTATCAATTTGTACGACTATTATATTAAAAGTAGATATGTATGTTGTTGTTTATAGAACGTTTCAAGATATAAGTACAATTCAGAAGTAAGACATCCATCATAGTAAAGTGCATTCTTTACATAAAACTTGTTCATACGCTTGCACAGCCTGTGCTGGAACAAAATCTAGGATAGTTCGGGTATATACACATCAATTCCACTGCACCCAGATACACATAATAGTGAATAAATGAATAAAATTATAGTAAATACAGAAATGTATTAAACTGGATTTAACCAATCCGGAAACATTGGGAATGCTTCCAATAATGTAGATGGCATCGGGTGTATTTACCATGCAAATTTAAAATTGTTGGCCGGGCTATTTTTTATGTTCCCAGATAAACAAAAAAAAAACCTGCAGGGGCTGGCGAATTCAGCTTCGGGTACTTGAATTCGTTAAATTTATAAAGCGTTTCCGCTCTAATTTTTTTATTGAGCCAACCATTATATAACTATAATTTCCATAGAATTTAGCGATGCATTGTCAAATACAAAAGATTAAATTTCGCGTTTAAATTCGAATGTAAAGTGATTTTTAGATCATTCGTTTAGACAGGTCCTAAAGTAGAACCTTGAGACACACTTTGAAGTTACGAAGAAGGATACGAAGATACTAGTGCGGTTATGGCGAAATCCACTTACCGTGGATAACTAACCAGCCTTTCCAAACTTCTAATCTATGGTAATTACGAGAAAAACTATTCGATTTTCCGCTTCGACGACGTTTCATGTCAATAATTCCGACGGAATGGAGAACAATAACTAGAATTCTAGTTCTTTTAGTCCATTCGGTCCGACGAGGCTTTTCTTTGTTTTCATTACCACCAGCATTACGTTCATTACCGAATTCATTAAGTTCTTCGTCGTGCTCGGACCTTTTAACGCGCGAGGCCGGCGCGACGTGATGTAAAAACAAACGACGCATGACATTACGGAAAGGTCTAGATCTGCAGCGTTAATGATTACAAAAAAGCTAGCTGCGGAGAACAAAGGAAACGTGGTCAAAAGTTCACGAGCAGACGGCTGAAACACGGTTAGATGAAATAATACAGTCATGTGAAGGTCTTCGCGGTATCATTTCTAGTTGGCTGTGCTCGGGTTCTCACGAGATATGATTGTCACTTGTAAGACAATTGCAAGTCGCATCCTAGCACTATACCCAACCGTCAAAAATCAAGAGAGTGATTCATTTCTAGCTTGTAGACAAGGCAATCGGATATAAAAAATATACAGGGTGAGTCAGTCATAATGTCATTAATTTTAAGAGGAGATAGGGAATAATGACTATAATGCGAATACGCGATAAAAAAAAAATCTAAATGCATATTTAAATATTTTCAAATCATTATTTAAACCCCCTTTTCAGACTGTCTCTGACCGCTCACAGCCTTGGTCGTTTACAACTCACAGTTCAACTCGATGTCGATCTGATGCGATGTTGTCAAGTTGAAATATTTTTCTCGTACCTACTACCTAGGTTTTAGACATCACAAATAAACGGTTGTACTGACTATTTTAGAACATAATTTTTTCTTGCTCAGTTCAACTTCAGCCAATAATAATTTAAAATGGTAATATCCAATAATATCAAATAATTCTATTAAAAATTGCAAGTAACGCGGTCCACTCAGGTTTTCCGGTAGAAAGTACGGCCCAATCAAACGATACCTGTACACTCCTGCCCATACGTAGACAACAAATCGCCTCTGAAAGCTAAACCGACAAGTAACGTGTGGATTTTTCTCTGAGCAAATGTAACTGTTATGACTGCAACAAAACTCCAACGTGTCTAATAATAAACCGAATAATAAACTATTTACGTACATTACATAAAAAACCTATACCCAATGGGTAAATTATTAAGAGAAGCTGAAAAGTGTTTCATTTTTAAATACTAAATAAAACATCCGTGTTGTCGACAGAAAACTGTCCAAGACCGAAATGGCACACCGCTAATCTAAGCTATCGAGAGTGAACCTTGACCTACCGTATTATTAGGTCAATAACCTAGTTAGCTAGTTTTTGTACTGTTATTTAACGACAAGGAGTAAACTTTTTTAAATCTAGATACATGAATGAATTTTCCTTAAATATTGATTTGTTTGTTAATAAAAACAAATGTAGATAATAAATAAATGTTTTAGAATGTTAGGTTATTATAGTTTAATAATTTTGGTATTACGTCATCACTACGTTTTACAAATAAATATGAATTTTTAGTATTACTGGTAAGTACAATTAATTATTCAGTTTGTAGTTACGTACATATAGCCTAGAAATTTATTGTTTTTTAAGTAGTATGGTACTAACCTGTTAACTGCACTCATCCGTCCATAGCACTTTATGAATAAAATTAGGGTCAGTCGTATTTCGTAAACATTATACATATAACACTACCATTTCCGCATATTCGGAATTTATAAAATTATGCATTTACGACGAATACGCGAGACAGAAATAAACAAACTACTGCTTACTGCTTGTATTCTCACTATTATCTCCATCCCCCCTCCAAATATGTGGATAATCTACAAATTTGAGGGGAAAAGAAATGCAGGAAATGCGGGTAAATTTGAAAACACGCTGATGTGTTAGACGATATTATGTATGTAATCATGTGGCAACGATGTTTAATCCGGCATTCGATGGTGTGTCCTCAGAAAGTTCGTAGCGCACCAGGAGCCTCGTGTTACTGATTTTTATAGGGTGATTTGTTTATTTTTTTATAGGTCGAGAAAACATTTTTTTTTGGATTTTCTGCCTTTATTAGGCCACCCGAATACGTGGTTAAAATTAATGACAATATGACTGACTCACCCTGTATAATAATGACAAAAATAATTGCATTACATTACATCCATTATTTTTAGTAAGACTAGTGATATAATAGTATTTGCAAATTTCGAGCTGTTAGATAATCTATAGACTTATTTCCAAATTTAAAGTTTTTATCTTGTATTATCTATTACCCAAGGTCGAAAATAATAGAGAGTAACTAATTCATAGCATAGAGATGAGTACGGAAGGTGAGGGTTGCATGACTACCTAAGCGTACCACTAGAGAAGGGTTCAAAGCACACAAAATTATCAAAAATAAGTTAACGTCGAGTGAACCTAGCACATTAATAGTTTACTTTAAATGTCCCTCTGTGTCATTCCATATATTAAAATGTCTTCCTTTTGGACGGCGATGGTCCACCATCACCTACTTATACCTACCTGATGCGCACTCCGCAAATATCACACTTAAGCTTGGTCCCCATGGGCGCGAAATTTTTGCACGAATTTTGAGACTTCTGTTTCAATTATGTATGGCGCTAAAATCTCAACTATTGCAAAACAGTACAAATATTATTACTACTTTCATTATTATGCGGTGTTAATGAGTTTGTTTTGAGCTTCTCACAATGTACCATGACAGTTTCATTATTATAATGATAGAAAATGTTATAGAAATGTTATATATTCCTCACTTGTTAAATACGCTGTAGAGCTTGAATTATTCTCCATTCTTAAGAACACAAAATCATTAATAAATTGATTACATTCATAATTAAATTAGAGGAAAGATATACCCAAAATTTTGTCCGCCCGAAAAATGTATCCACCCATGACAGCGCTGCAAAAGGAATAGGTGGATCTGTCAATTCACACACATATTTGATGCAGCAGAAGCTGTGTAATTTGTGCCGACCGTTATAAATTGTGAGCGGGTTTATAACATAAGTCACTCTCTAGATTTTTTGCGGTTGGGTATATTGAAAATTCCCTAAATTATACTACAGGACAAATAAAAGAAAACGAAACCGAATGACGAATGACATATGTGTACGTTTCATAAACTTCGAGCGATATTCGACAAAGTATCCACCCTGACGGTTCAGTGAGAGGCGATTACATCGATTGGGAAGTATCGGCAGACAAAAGCGAGTCGAAAGAGAGACAATTGAACGCTGGATTATTCGATTTAACTTGTGTACTTCTGTATCCGTGCAATTTACTCGAGATATCAGTTCGGAATCATAATTTAATATTTTCGTTGTCGCATTCGCATCTGGCTCTTTGTAGACATAGTGGGAAAGAAACGTCAGGGTAGCACTCTGGGAAGGTAATGAAATTCTTAATTGACATGGATTAGTTGAAATAACAAAATATAATTCCATAAGCTAACAAAACAAATAAAGACAAAGAAACGCTCGCACAGAACAATGTTCTAAGTTAAACTGTACAATATCGCAAATAAATATATATTTTTCTTTAATGAGCTTTGTCAATTCAGTGGTTAAACATAATGTTTAATAGAAAACGTGAATTGAAACTAAAAATGAAACCACTGAATTAAATTAATACATTTTCATTTGAATGAAATGACGAAATGACGTGAGGTTTGCTTAATAAACGTATGTCCTAAAACCACTCATTTTTGAGATATAAGATAATTTTAAATAAATCAAATTTTGGATGTAATTTTTTTAAGGAACAACATACCTATTTGATTAAAATTTGACAAAGATAAGTTTTTGGTGGTGGCGAAAACGCTGGTGTTATTATTGGCATTTTATTGTCTAACTTTTTTATAAGTTAGGTTTTTCCCATTCTATTTTATCCCTGGTGATATTTAAAATTTAAATTTAAAATTTATTTTTACGCAAAAAATACTCTTAGTAAATTTGTTAAAAATACACCGTTTTTCAGGAAAATGCAAAACCTGTGACAAAGTCAACAAGGAAATTTCTGTAATAGTACTTACTTATCAAGTGTGTATGTCATACTCCGAAGTCTTCCATTTATGTACATAAGTGTATAAAAGAAATTACAGTAAATTGTTTATTTTCTGATTTGAATAGTAATTTGTTAAAATTTGATTATGTTTTAAATTCTACTCTGTTTGTTAGGCGCTACTACATAATAATAATGGAAACTAATATAGTCGCGGCATGAATTCAGACGTCTTACGTCATTTTTTGCAATTTAGTGCAATATATAATGAAAACATTTAGTGTAGTTTTAATACTTTGAGACGAGGTTTTTAAATATTTTGATGAAAATATAATAAATTATTCATTTGTTCGTATGACGCACGTCGTCTGAATTCTTGCCGCGAGTATACCAGCAGTGCAGATGTACAGAGGTTAACTTTTGGGAAAATGTTTTAAGAGTGCCACCACTTTTTTATCTCTTTTTATGCCTCGCTAAATAAAAAAAATAAATAAAAATTAAACTTTTTTCTATTACAAATATTTTCTATTACAAATATTGTCAAAAGCTGTCAATTAATTTTTATACATTATAAACGTCATACTCTGTATAAGTAAGAATGGCATGTAACATGTTAATTTCCAAGGCCTTGGCCCTCCGCAGGATGGACCCAGCACGGTCCTGGCAGCAGTTCTAGCAAAAAGGATATCTTATCCTTAGATTAAAAGAGGCTCTAGTGACGCGGAGACGAGCCCCAATCTAATATCCGGTATAAGTATTTCTCGGGCTCTCCCGCCAGCAGTTCTGCCGGACTTTTATAAAGTGTAATAACTAAGTTCGAGAACTCCGTGCTAGAAGGAGAACGTGTTATTTGATGATGCCGTTAGAAATTGTTTATTGGATTCATGATTTTCTCTTGATGTTTCGGCAACAAAGGCAGCGCAGAGGCGACGACGCCTTACACGATGCTCCCCTTTATTTGGAAATACCCCGATCTTTAGAACTCAATAAAAGGGGCCCCGCGGCCGCCAGACGGTTTTAGACGTGCGGCGTGTCTCGAATACGATTTTTGGGCCGCCGAATATAGGCGTCTACCAATCAAACACGGGCACTATCTAAGTTTAAAGAAGAATATTACAAAACACTTAACAGTCTTAGGGAAATGTTTATAATACAAGAAAAACCAAATTTATCACCCAGCGGACTTCTGACACATTGAAAATATGCCAGACATGATTTGTGTAAGTATATGCTAAATTACAATAACCGTGTCGCAACAAGATGCTTTCAATTGTCGACTTTTTATCAGATTGGGTGAAACAGATGAATTTCGTCCTATGCGAAATCCTCATTTAGGGAAACAAACACTGCCAGCATGAATTGCCAGCCCGCCTTAATAGTGGAGCGTATTTGAGATTTCTGCAAGATAATTTGCCAGGCTTGTTACAAGACCTTCCACTAGCAGTTAGGCAAGACATGTGAAATATACATTATGAAGCACCTGCCCACTTCCCCCTACTGGTTAGAAACTTCTTGAAGGAACATTTTCCACATCAATGGATAGGTTGTGGCAGCAAATTCCTTGGCCATCTCGTAGCCCCGACCTTAACCCTAGATTTCTTCTTTTAGGGCCATTTGAAAGATTTATTTTAAAAAGAACTTTTATCCCGCAAAGATCTTCAAAAAACTCAGCATGGTTTTAATGTAACTCGGAACAAGGAAGAACGATATTTAATTAGGGCCATTAGAAAATGTATTCATGTTAATGATGGACATTTCGCTCAGTTATGAAAGTAGTTTTTACTGAAATTATGTTGTAAATTTATTGTTCATTATTAAACTATTTATTTAATTTATTTCTTGTAGTTAGTTCTTGTAGTTTTAATGAATATGACTTTTATCATGAAGTCAATGTGCATTGAAAACGGGGCGGCTTATCGAAATGAAACAAGTATGTATACCTTTTTTGCTTAAAAATGATTGCTTATATCTGTTATAAAGAAATGCAATAAACATACCTACATGAAAGGTTAATCCGATTATATCGGCAAAACACACTGTAAACAGAGCCCTGCATGTGGTATACTGAAAGTGAGCTTACTATATGCCCCTCAAAAAAACCTCCCTTTACAGAATTTCAAAGAAAAGTCTCTAAAACTTTTTGAAATATTGAGAAAAATTAATATGAAAATTTTCGCTTTTACACCCTCTTTTTTAATATTGGCATTCGGACTAAGACGAAGATGTAATCAAAATCTTCACAGACGGATCAAAAATGAAGGAAGGTGCAGGATGTGGGATTTATTTCAGATCCTTACATATTCGGTATCAGTGGGTAATGAATAGGCATGCTACCGTGATACGAACGAAATTAGCAGGTATAACCATAGTCGCTAACGAAATTGCCCGTGGACAAACAACGGACAAAACCATTAGAATCAAACAAATAGTTGACAATCACTACTGATCTTATGGAATCATATGATAACAGATAGATCAGCATGGGAATACCATCAGGCGCTGGTAGGGGCCTCAACCAACAACAGCGTATCTGTATGGTAAAGGGACACGACCGGTGCAATGACAATAAAGTAGCTGACAAGCTGGCTAGGAGTGCATCGGGTCTCAATAGTTCCTAGAGTACTCCTGCAAGGATACAGCCAAAAAGTACTTGGCTATGTCTAGGACAAATCTTCACCCGGTGACAGGTATTCAAACTGGGCACTGTTGGCTAAGGAAGTACATAAAGAAGTGTGAAACACCTCTTTACAGACAATACTCCATGCACTCTGTGAGTGAGTTACAATCTCGTCAATAAGAGAATCCGTGTTGGGAGAACGATGACCTTATATGACCTATATTATAAAGATCCCCCTAAACAACGTCAACTCCTTATTAGGTTGGTTGGCGGCTCAGGTGGATTGATCTCCTGATGGAAGGAGGTACAAGGGGCCCAATGGGGCCTAAGTGTTGTAGCATTTCTGCTACCCTCCCCACAATTCCAGATTTGAACTAAGACAATATGGCTCACACGGTATATTTTAATATATAGAACCTACAGTAAGTTTGTGATGCATTCATTAAAGACCACCCTGTATATTTGTATACTCTTCTGATTTTTGACTGAACAATTATCAATTAGATGTTAACCCATTCGAACCGTATACGCTCATTGTTCCTGTTTATGGCAAAAGGTCCTTTCATACATCATCGATCCTTGCGCTGCGTTATTCGGTGAATTCCTTCGAGCCATCGCCTCAATCAAGAGGCCGGAAAGGACGGCTCGGCCCCGCCATCCCACCAATACGTACGCCAAGATATTCAGGAAGCCGAGTTAAATAGTAGAAACTTGTCCGAGATAACGGCGGTCACGGAAACAGGGGTACCCTGATATTGATTGACAGTTCTATCTACGGCGCGAGAGAGTACATTATATGGAACTCTGGAACTATGTGGGCCTGCACGACAGCCGGGGCACGCCTAAATGGCCATTGGCGGTTCCCATTGTCGTTTAAAAGAGGGCGAACGCGCTATTTATTCGGTTGTCTGGGTGCGTTCTATTGCCAATTAATTTATTTATGTAGAATAAATAGAGGAAAACAACATTACTATTTTGAAATAATTTGAAACCCCAAATTATTTTTACAATATGGGTATCTATACAGGCTAATTCACAATTTATCTAAAAAAATTTGGGAATAGAGGCGTCATGAGAAATGTAGTCAATATCGTAAAAAAATTATAAAATCCTTATAGTTTTTTCGAGTAAAAAATTATTGAAGTTGTATTTTCAACCTTTACATCGCTGGGCTACTGTAGTCTCCAACCAGGCGAGTCCGAATACTGAAATCCGATTACATATAGTAGGTATTAACGTTTTTGTGATGCGCGTATTTACATTACTGACAAGTATCAGAAATGGATTACGTGTATAGCAATTCGAAGTTGATGGATATCGTTTAATTGATGATGATGTGAAAATGTTTTAGCAGAACGATTTTCCGGTAAATATGTGTCAAATGCAGCTAATTTTACCGCTGTGTGCATTGAGTGCAAGTGTACGCAACGCGAGCGTGAGACGGCAAATTTGAAACCGAATCGTGGAGGTCCAGGGCGTATTGCAGCAGTGTGACGTATCATAGACGAGGTTCATTACCAAGGGATTGGATGAGGACTGGTACCATGGCCGCCACGATCTCCTGACTTTAAATCATTTGGACTTCTTTTTATGAATATATATATGAAAATTGAAATAAGATTTTATTTTAAAAACACTCTTGACCTTTAAATGACTTTGGAAAAGAGGGTCAAGATTAAATCTAAGGTCAGAAATCGTTGACTACAATTTTTGTAGAGGTCATTTTCTCAGTATCTGGTAGATATGAGTTAAAATTGAAAAAAAACAACCGATTTCAAAAGGTTTTGTTTCTTTGAGTTTTATTTTTAAATTACATTTTAGTTCACTGAGGCTATACTTGATGACAGTAGCTTATTTTCGTATCCTATTGACGAAGCGTTACAACCTCTGATATAATGTAAGCGATTGGACCTTCTTCAGAAACGTTCGCAAGAAAAAGTAACATTCCAATTGCATAAATTTAAACGCTGCAAACATCGTCCGCGACTGTTTCTTTCCTAATTGAGATACTACGTATCTACTTACAATTTTTTGTAAGGATTTCGTAAAGTTACCTTAAATATTAGTGTCAACACTAATTTCCTCAAATACTGTAGGTATTTATCACCTATTAGCACCATTAACGTTTATGTAGAGACGATGGCGGCCGGTTAGATCCTCGTTGAACACCTGCTACATGTTTTCGTGTTAAAAATTATGAAGAATTAACACAAAATAAATAGTAGTTTTTCCATTTGAACCTGTTTGTGCAGCAGCACGACCGCCGTCATTCATGTTAACAGCATATAAACCTTTCTTATTACAGGATGTTTGAAGTCAATTATGTTTACACCAAACCGCTAGAAACCTGGAGAGTGACTCATCGCTAACTTGTGGACAAGTGCGACGGGCGCAGCGTGCGAGGAGCATAGACCTACTAAATTTGAAGGCTATCAGATATAAAAAATATTAAAAAATATTTGCATTACGTAACATCCATTATTTTAGTAAAAACACTGATATACCAGTTTTTTTCTACACCCGTATTATAACAATGCACTTATATGCCCATAATCCGTAACATAATGGTGTACCCATTACGATACAGATTGTTCATTACGATACAGATTTTGAATCAATAGAAACCCATAATTTTTCAATCAAGCATGCTGTGCATTTGACGTTTATCCTAGGTTCCTATGTAATTATTTTAGATGTCAAAATCAGTACGTATTAAATTTTCGTAGATACCTAGCTAAACTTCGATAATTTATCAAAATGTCTGATATCAGCGATATAGAAGAATTACCATCGACTCCTCCACACATATCGGAGAAAGCAGAAAATGCAGTTCATACGAATAATTACTGATACCTATTGTGTTCAATAAAAATATAAAATTTATGGTTTTTGATTATTTATCGGGTGTAGAAAAAATAGCGTATGCAGCTCTCATGTAATGGTTATTAATACACTCGCATAAACCATACGAAACTCGCCTTCGGCTAGTTTCGTATCCCGGTTAATGCTCGTGTATTAATAACCATCATTACATGATCGTTGCATAATATACTATTTTCCAATTTTGAAGCGTTAGATAATAAAAACGATAGAGTTATTTCCAAATTTAAAGTTTTTATCTTGTATTATCAATTACCTAAGGATGAAAATAATGAGAGTGACTAATTCACAACACAGAGATGAGTACAGTGAGGGTTTCATGATTACCTAGGCGTCCTACTTAAGAATGGTTCAAGTCACACAACATTATCAAATATAAGTTGACGTCGAGTGAACCTAGCACATTAACAGTTTACTTTAAATGTATATGTTAGAGAATACGCTGTAGAGCTTGAATTGTCTTCATTCTTAAAAACACAAAATCACTAATAAATTAATTACATTCATAATTAAATTAGCGGAAAGATATACCCGCCCATGATAGCGCTGGAAATGGAACAGGTGGATCCATCAATTCGTCACAACTAATAGAAGGCTAACATCTTCGATCTGGCGCATGCGTATTTGCTGCAGCAGAAGCTGTGCAATCGGGTATGCTCTCAGTGATATGCGGCACACGATTTTATAAGAAAAATATACGGTCTGTATGTATGTTTCTTTGTGTCGACTGCTATAAATTGTGAGCGGGTTTATAACATGAGTCACTCTCTAGACACATCAAAATAAAAGCACTCATATTTCGGACAACCTGTATAAAATTTTACAAAATAGACCTGCATACATTTTATGCTTTCGTTATACATGGTGTTTCTTCGAAAGATTAGGTAATAGAGGACTTACGCACTTATTTAAGAAACACCCAGTACTCCACCGATGTCTTAAATTTCTATCCCATTAACTTTCTACGTCAGGTTCGCGCAACATTACGACCAAGCCGACTAGACTCGGCCTCGACCTAATTCAGCGGCATTTTATGTCTGCACTGGCTGTTATCATCATAAAATCCGCTCGGGCCTGATATCCCGCGACACGGCGGGAATGGTAAAAAATACTGTTTATACGACAACGTCCCAGGACTCCCCAAAAAAAAAAGTATTATATTATGCCGCGCTCCCAGTGCGAGGCGAGGTGAAATGCAAATGCGACAGAAATTAAAATGCGCTTTTCAAAACAATGATGTCTTGGAACTTCTCGCTATTGTTGTTGGCAATTTGAAAGTTGCGCTGATATTACGTGGGGTGTTGCAACTCGTTTTGTAATTGGTATATATTTACATTACACGCGCGAAAGGTTGTTATTTATTTATTGTTAAAAATAAACAATTATTTAGTTGGGAGAAACGTTGAACTAGGAATGGGAGGGACGATTTTCTAAATAGCAATTTAATTAGCAAAAATGACTCGATAAAAGCAGTGAAAGTTATGCCTGGATGTGTCTACCACACAATGAAAAAGATTTAAAATCGAAAAAATTTAATCATCATAAGCGGAACTAGAGAGGGGCTAGGAAGTAGTAAGTACCGTCAAAATTAAAGAAAGCACCCCCAAATTAAATATTATTTAATTTTGACAATAACAGTTATTAAATATGAAATTATCGCATTAATACAACTATTACAATACATATAAGTAATTTAAATTTTCTACCTGAGATTTAAAGATGAACAACTATTTGAATATTTACAGTGCTGTTTTGTGAGGCAAAACTTTTTTTTGTTATTTTATTTTTTTTTATTATTAAAAGATTTAAAAAATTTTAATTTAAAAAATTTTACCAAACATAACTTGAACATTGAAAATACAATCCAACCGTTTTTCCAACATTTTTACAAATTTTCTATAAAAGTATCTTTATCTAGTGAAGTGTTGAATATTATTTTTTGTTTCAAATACTAACACAACAAAAAAACACGTAATGCTCAAATCCGCCCTTTGATAAAAGAAAAATAATTCATTTATTACCAAACATATGTAACTAAGCGCTAAAGAGAATAATTGTTTAATAGGTTGGTGTAGTCCATCCAATGTCAGCTGGGAACATGTAAATCTTTATTTATTTCCTAACTAATTTCTATCCTTATGCTTGCCGATCGCCAGTTTGATTTATATTTGTGGTGAACCCAAAAATTACTTCACTTAACTTTTAAAAAATGTCAACAAATATTTGTTAATTCAATATTTTATTATTATTTTAGTTCGACGTAAAAGTATCGGTTAAAAGAACCTAAAAATATATTGTTTCAATCGACGATGATTGTATCAACTGAAAAAAATTACAACAATTACGAAGCTATTCTATATAAACATATTGTTAAACTAACGTTCGAAAGGTTAAATTTTGTTTTTGTTTTGTAACAGTTTTTAAATGTTTTAGTGCGCGCCAATATTCTTGGCAGAATTGATCGACTGCGTTTGCTATCGATAGAGGCGGTTCTACTAAGGGCTTCCTTCTGTCACCTGTCCTGGAAAACCCCATCGGTAAAGTTTTATCTTCTACAGGGTAAGTGAAATGTAGCAAGCTACATTTAGCGGTCATTAGCTACTCCATGTCTTACAAAGCAAGTGCGGTATAAATACTGCAGTAAATCGTCAGCAATTTTTTTTTTGTTTATATAGTCAGCATAATTTTATTTTAATCACCTTTGAATTATTTCAAGAAAAAAGTTCTTATAGCGACAATCAAAAAGTTGACATCAAGAAAACTGCTGCTCCAAGAGTTTGACTTTTCTCAGTGAATTAGGTTCATATAAAATAACTTTTGTTTGTACCCCTATATGTACCTGCTATAAACATATACAGCTAAAATAGTAACAAAGTAAAAAATAAAACGCCTTTGACGTTTAAACTTCAGCCCCACCAAAAATTAGATACTACTTGAACTTGCCGAAATTATCGGCGCAAGATATTTGAGAAATTTAACGACATAAATCCATATTCCAATGTACAGGATATGTTAATTACCCAATGAAACAGCCATATCTCCTCGCAAATAAAAATCAAAACATTGAATAAATGTAAATAGCCGTTTCCACAAGGTCGATATCACGAAAATAGAGATAATCTAAGTGATGAAACGTAACAAACAATCTGCATCACTATTACCAATTTAATCATATTTTATATACAAGGTGAGTCAGTCATAATGTCATTAATTTTAACCACGTATTCGGAAGACCTAATAAAGACAGAAAATCGAAAAAAAAAATGTTTTCTCGACATTTAATAAAATAAACAAATCACTCTATAAAATTCGGTAACACGACGCTCTTGGTACGCTACAAAGTTTCGGATGGCGCAGCCATACGACAGTCGAATGCCGAAGGAAACATCGTTGCCACATGATGTTTACATACATACTATCGTCTTAACACTTCAGCGTGTTGTTTAAATTTACCACCATTTATTCGCACTTTCTGCATTTCCCGCATTTCTTTCCCCCCAGATTTGGAGATCACACCACACATTTGGAGGGGGGATGGAGAGAATACAAGCACAAGCAGTAATTTGTTTATTTCGGTCTCGTGTATCGGTTGTAAATTCACAATGCCTAATTATACAAATTTCAAATATGCGGAAATGGTAGTTTTATACGGAGAATGCGAGAATATTTACGAAATGCATGCCGCAGCTGTTGAATATCGGAGACGTTTTCATAACAGTATACAACAAGTACTTCAACGCCTTTGCGATACGGGTTATGTGAAACCGTGTCTACTATTTCTATAAGAACCATTTCAAAGCGATTGGAGATATCCCACAGCAAGGTCTACAGAATATTACGTAAAAACTCACTGAACCCGTATCATTTTCAGAAAGTTCAGGCTTTAGAACCTGCCGATTTCCCCAGCCGTCTTGAATTTTGCAATTGGCTGACCCTAATTTTATTAATAAAGTGTATAGGCAGGAGTGTACAAGGACCGTATATTCTCCCGGAAAACCTGAATGGACCTTGCAATTTTGAATTATTATTATTTGATTTCATTGTAAATTATTATTGGCTGAACTGAGCAAGAAAAAATATGAGATTCTAAAATAGTCAGTACTAGGAAAATATTTCAATTTGGCAACGTAGCATCAGGTCGACATCGAGTTGAACTGTGAGCTGTAAACGACCAAGGTTGTGAGCTGTCAGTGACAGTCTGAAAAGGGGGTTTACATAATGATTTGAAAATATTTATTTTCGGCGTAAATATGCATTTATATATTTTTTTAATCGCGTATTCGTATTATACTCATTATTCCCTATCTCCTCTTAAAATTAATGACATTATGACTGACTCACCCTGTATACATCCAAAGTTTCTTTAACCAGGGCAATAAAATGAAGGACATCGAATTAATCTGGCTTTCTCATTTTGACCCGTACAATATCGCTCCACTTTTCGCATAAAATAAATATAAATCCCCGATAAAAAAAACACACGAATTGTTACCCACAAAATGACCATTTGAATATTCTCGCAGTTCTAAACAAAATAAATTAATGCAAACGGATTTTTATACGCTTTAAATTAGAACATTTATATGTGCATTTTTAACACTTTTACCCCCACGCGTGTACCAGTTTTGGCCCAGAAATACTACACAATTTACACTAGTACCACGAGATTGTATTAAAAGTAAAATTAGATAGTTATTACGTGTTGTGATCGATGTCAAGATGATGCACTGCATCAGTAGATAACATTATGTTAACGAGGCGTTAAATATTCTAACAGTTTCCAGGTCAAACTAAATGAACATTATATCGAGAACTGTAAGTACTTCAGTGCAGAGAAATAGAAAGTGTTCGACCTTATGAACACGTATAAAAAAATTGGAAAGGAAATTCACCATACGTATTTGAACTTAAATAATAATCGATAAGAAATGGCGCAGACATTGAAATTTGTCTATTCTACTGAATTATACTTGAACACATATACTCGCGTCAAGAATTCAGACGTCTTACGTCATGGTTGACACTAGGCAATTGTCTTTATTGTCAACGTAATTTTCGATATTTGGTCGCGTTAAAATCAACAATTTTTTGCAATTTCGTGCAATATATAATGCAAACATTTAGTGTAATATATAGTTTTATTACTCTCAGTTGCAATTTCTTAAATATTTTGATAAAAATATAATGAATTATTCAATTGTTCGTATGACGTAAGTCGTCTGAATTCTTGACGCGAGTATATTAAAGAAATGTGATATTTAGAATTAGGGAATCATTTCTGAAATTGCTAAATCAGGATAACATAAATACATAAAGACTGTATACTGAAAATATATTTTCTACCCAAATTTTCATAGTACAATTTTACTGGTTCAAGGCTTATTTTTTTAATTATCTTTTAATATATTTCAATGGAATTTGATTTGTGCTAGTGTAATTTTTAGATAATGAATTTCTTACAAATCGATTTATGTGTTATAAAGGAAAGTACACTTGAAAACGAAAATATACAGAGTGTTTCTTAAGTATATCAAATAAATCAATTTTCTTGTTAATCGGTTTGGACTAGAAAAAAGTGTGAAGAAACAAAAAATGAAGATAATACAATAGCGCATATGATGATCTAATTTATTTGTTATATTATACAGAGTTATATATATTTTTTGGCAAACAATGATTGATGATACCCACACCTCCGCCCATGGTAAGTTTCTAAAGCTGGTAATTTTTAGTTTCATTCCTATACTGTTATACTGAATATGCACACCGAATTTGGTTAAATTATCTCAAGTGGTTAAGAAATTAAAAGTTAATTTTTTTTATTAATTTTTGACACTGAAGCTGGACAAAGGCTGTCCTAAGACCCCATATAACAAAAAACCCTTATTTTTGATCACTACTTAAGAAATACCCTGTATATTAAAAGCAAGCACTGAACTGTTCACAAGATCGAATTATTTTCACTAAAAAAATCTAAAATAACATGATTATGCAGAATGATATGGGATTTCTCGCTTTTTTGTAATTTTATATGCAAATATAGATATTTAGGGTTCCTGTAAAAAAATATAATAAATAATTCATAGGCAAATTAACGAGCGATTCTTCAAATCTATTGTAATTCATAGAAAGTGAATTTTAACTAAGGCCACCAAACAAAATTATATTCAGCTATCCCCAATAAGTAAATGTGCGATGTTGTAAATCTATGTATTTCCACTTCCAAATACTTAATGAATTATGTATTCAATTTTGTTTGTCACTTATTGAACCAAGGTCGGATACGACCAGATCACCTATAAAAAAGATTCATCTTCTACATAATAACAGTAATAATTACAACAGAATTATTCATAATTTGAAGAAAGAGGAAATCCAAAAAATACAAAAAACAATCGATATCCTGTATAATTTCTTTTAAAGCTTTACTTTTTAGAAGAAATATAGTCCACAGAGTAGTTAGTTTCACACAATATTGTTAATACCTAAAAATATATAAAGAAATATAGTGAGACTCAAACATACTAGGAAAAAATTGGTATATAATATACACAAGAAATTATTTGACTTGTATTTTTTTTTAATTTTTGGGGACCCCGAAGCCGAATTTAGTGGAATTTGGTATGAGGTTGTAAATAGTCTATCTGAATATTATATTAAGAAAGTAGTTTTATCAAGTATTACAGAGGGTGACTTAGGTTTTTTCAAAATCTTTTATTTCCATTTTTTTTCTAAATTCTTTGCTAGTGCATTAGAAGCAGCCTTTGATTCCACACAAAAAAATATTGTTTACTTTCTTCATTTGAAGGTTAATCAAACAAAAATTGAAAGCTGTGGTCCATCCATCGACAAACTTGACAAATTATGAATGCATAAAATGAAAAAGGTAGCTACAGAGATAATTCTAACAGACTGAGTGACAGATGTTGATTCGTGATTACGCTGTAACTTTATTTTTTCAAGGGATTTAAAAATTACATAATTTTAAAAATAAAAATAATACTGTCACGGATTTCCCAATCCGAATTTTACTATTGCCAGAAAAACAAACCGTTAATTAACTACTTCTTTATTAACTATACTCAGTACACTACTGAACACTAATTAGAACTCAACTAAACACTTATTTAATTAATCGCTATCTAAATCACTTTGATATCTCCAACTAAACACTTCAATTCAACACTGTAATACAAGACTTATACAAGACTAACTTAATCGGTTGTTTATTTTTCTTTTATAGACCCAGCGAATATTCCAGGTATATTCTAGCATCTCTAGATCTATTTTCTAGCATCTCTCGAACGCTTCTCGGCGTTTCTTAAATTTTCTAGTCCCGTCTCGATCCACGGCCTTTTGTTTGTTTAACAGAATCGTGTAGGGGCGATCGGGGCAATCTTAGTAATTCGCGGTACCACAATCGTCGATTTGGGTGTGAGTGGGGCAAATTCCGTGACACTGCCCCCTCCTTAGGACCGATCGTCCCGATCGGATACACCTCTATATGGGGACAGACGCTCCAGATGGACAACCTTCATCTTACTCCTGGGAGTCCTCTGTATCCGGTAGCCGACATCATTGATTCTTTTAATGACGGTGTAGGGGTCCTCCCAACGGTTCTGTAGCTTAGGCGATTTTCCTTTCTTCCGCGTGGGGTTGTACAGCCACACCAAGTCACCTTGTTGGAATCCGACTGTATTGGTCCGGACGTCGCATCGAGTTTTCATGCGATCGCTCTCTAGTCGCATTCGAGATCTGACTTGGTCGTGTACGGCTGCTAGTCTTTGTTCTAGGTCATGGATATAAGTGTCTGGATCTGAGGGCTGTTCCGCAGGACGACCAAATATCAAATCTGCTGGAAGGCGAAGCTCTCTTCCAAAGATGATCCTTGCGGGAGTCTTCCCAGTAGTTTCATGGACAGCTGAGCGGTAAGCTAACAGGAAGAGTGGAATGAACTTGTCCCAGTCTGTCTGGTTCTCGTTCACAAACATCCTCAGATTGGTTTCTAGTGTGGCGTTGAAGCGTTCTACCATACCATCTGACTGGGGATGCAGTGGGGTGGTCCTGGTTTTTCGGATTCCCATAAGCTCGCAGACCTTTCGGAACACGCCTGATTCGAAATTTCGGCCCTGATCTGAATGTAGTTCCATGGGCACACCAAAACTGCAGAACAGGTTGTTGACTAGCGCTTCTGCTACGGTTGTGGTCTCTTGATTGGGAAGGGGGTATACTTCCGGCCATTTGCTGAAGTAGTCCATGGCTACTAGCAGATATCGGTTCCCACTTTGGGTTTTCGGAAAGGGGCCAGCGATATCAATGGCAATCCTCTCAAACGGCGCTCCTACGATGTACTGGCGCATTTTGCCTCTGGAACGGGTCTTCGGTCCCTTGCTTGCTGCACATATGTCACATTTTCGGCACCAATCTTCTACATCCGTCCTACAGCTCAACCAGTAGAAACGCTCTCTAATCTTCTGTAGAGTCCTATTGATACCGAAATGTCCACCACCATGTACTTCCTGCAGCACTTCCTTGACAAGTACTACTCCCGAGGTCCCGGACCTCGGGAGTAGTACTTGTTTCTTGACCTCCGTTCCGTCATTGTTCTCCCATGCTCTTTTTAGGACACCGTCTTCCAACACCAGGGAATTCCATTGAGCCCAATAGCTCTTTAATGCTGGACTTTTACTACTGACTTCTGCCCAAGAGGGTCGGTTGTTGGCTTCTTTCCAGTCTATTAAAGGCTTGATGTCACAGTCAGCTTGCTGGTCTTCTCGAATCGCCGCTGAACTCCATCGGTCTTCAGGTTGGGCTGCTACCACCTTACAAGGAACTGATGAGATGTTCTCTTTCCTTTCAAGACTACTGCAGTGTTTGCAGTTGACAGGACAGGGTCTCCTAGAAAGGGCATCTGCATTTCCATGTTTCCTGCCGGCCCGATGTTCAACAACAAAGTGATATTCTTGCAGCCGTTCCAGCCATCTTGCCATCTGTCCTTCAGGGTTTTTAAACTGTAGCAGCCATTTAAGGGAAGCGTGATCCGTTCTTAGGAGAAATTCTTGGCCATACAGATATTTATGAAAGTGTTCTAGGCTCTTGACGATGGCAAGTAATTCTTTCCGAGTCACACAATAGTTCTTTTCGGCTTTTGATAGGACTTTGCTGAAGTAGCCCACTACTCGCTCTTGGCCATCTTGTACTTGAGAAAGAACTCCGCCAATTCCAATGTTGCTTGCGTCTGTGTCCACTATAAATGGTTGTCCAGGTATTGGGTATGTCAAAATCGGGGTAGTGCAGAGAGCCTCTTTCAGCGTCTCAAAGACTTGCTGGCATCTCGGAGTCCATTCGAACGGGATGCTGTCTTCAGTGAGTTTATGGAGAGGCTTGGCAATGTCCGAGAATCCTTGCACGAATCGTCGATAGTATGTGCATAGGCCGAGGAAACTTCGAACTTGATGTTTGTCTTTAGGAACCGGCCAATTCTTTATGCACTCTGTCTTCTCCGGATCTGTTTTCACACCGTTTGGAGTAATAATGTGGCTTTTGGAACAGAGTGCACTTCTTCGGGTTCAACTTCAGGTTCGCTGCTTTCAACTTCTTGAACACTTTGGACACGTTCTTCAGGTGCTCCTGGAAAGAGCGTCCCAGCACCACCACGTCGTCCAAGTAAATCAAGCAGGTCTCCCAATGCAGGCCATGAAGTACAGTTTCCATCAATCGTTCAAAAGTGGCAGGGGCATTACATAGACCAAATGGCATTACATTGAACTGCCACAATCCATTTCCGGTAGTGAATGCTGTCTTTTCCTTGTCTTCTGGGCTGACCTCAACTTGCCAATATCCACTCTTTAAATCCAAAGCGGAAAACCATTGCGCACCAGCCAAGGTGTCCAGAGTATCGTCAATCCTCGGTAGTGGGTAACTGTCTTTCTTGGTGACGTCATTTAATTTTCTGTAGTCCACACAAAATCGGGTGGAGCCGTCTTTCTTCTTGACCAAGACTACAGGAGAAGCCCAAGGACTCTGAGATGGCTCTATGGTGCCTTGGCCTTGCATTTCAATTAACATCTTGTTAACTTCTTCTCGCTTCGCTAGTGGAAATCCTCGTGGTGGCTGCTTTATAGGAGACGATGAACCAGTATCGATTCGATGCTTCACTACATTGGTTCTCCCAAAGTCGCCTGGTTTAAGTGCAAACACATCTTCATTTTCACTTAGCAGCTCTTCGAGTTGTTCCACCTCCACCTCTGCTAATCTTTCCTTGGCCCTATCCACGATGTCCCTTAGACACTCTGGTAGACTGGTCTTATTTGGTTTCTTCTCCGTTTCGTTGATTTCCTTGAGTGCTCTCACGATGGTAACAGGTTCACAAACTCCTACTTCAGTTCCCTTTGTAATTTTCTGTGGAAAGGTTTTCAGGTTCACTACCCGTACCATTGTAGTTTTCTCAGGTTTAATCAGGGTGCGGCCGGTGACTATACATTTATTAAACAAATCCGGATTACTGAGTTCCACCACTCCTACACTGCAAGACATTTCCCCATCCATTACAGCGGCAACCAAGGTTTCGGTCTGAGCAGGTAGTACCACATCGTCTTTAACAACGAGTCTCCGTACAGCATTATTCTCAGTGGTGGTCGTTAGCACTACTTCCTCACCCATTATCCGTAGCGTGCCAGCATTTAAATCTAAGTTCACCCCCTTTGCTCGTAATAAGTCTAGTCCGAGTATGACATTGTCCGATATATCTGCTACCAGGGCTCTGTGTTTGAACTTGACGTCTCCTAATTCTACTTCAAGCTCGCATTCCCCCTTGACTGGCAGTTGTTGTCCATTGGCTGTTGTAAGGACATAACGTTTGGCAGGGTTTTTAATACGCCAAGCATGAATAATATCTGGCCGAACAATAGTTCTTGCTGCTCCAGTATCGATTACCATAGGGAAAGTACGACCAAAAATACTGCCTTCTACTAGCAAGGAGTCAGAGTCCTGGAGACGTGACAACGTAATTTCTTCTCGTGGGGCATGGTAGGAGGACGCAGCCGGCTTTTGCCCCGTCAAGCCGGCTGAATCTAGTTTTCCTGCGCAACCTGGGAGTCGAGCTTTTGCGGATCTGCGGCGGGGGCCCTACACTGTCTCTTCAGATGTCCCGTCTGCCCACAGTTCCAGCATTTGAGAAGGCGATCCCTTCGACTATCAGATTGTTCGTTCTTTGTCCTAGTAGATGGACTGAATTTATCAATAATCTCCTTAAGTGTTTTTATTATGTCTCCATTTGCCATACTATCGCTGTTATCACTGATGGCCCGAACTTTAACATGCCTACCAGATGCCATCTTTGCTGCCTCGAATTCCAGTGCATGCGAAAGAGCGTCGTTCAACGTTTTAGGTCTGGCGAGTCGTAATGCCTGCTGGGTTTCGCAATCTCTTAGGCCATCGGTAAAAACTTGGATGGACAGCTGGTCTAAGAATTCGGACGGGGCTGTTGGATAAGCCAATCGAACCAGTCGGGCAACATCGGTCTCAAAATGCTGTAAATTCTCTCCATTCTGTTGATGACGATTTTTCAATTGTGCCTGGTAAACTTGCTGCAGGTGCTTATCCCCATATCTCATTTCCATATGCTGTTTTAGAATGTCGTAGTTATTCTGCTGCCCAGCAGGAACTCCTTGCAGGACGTCAAGAGCTTCCCCGCGTAGAGCAACTATCAGAGCAGTAGCTTTCTCACTATCAGACCATTCGTTTGCGGCAGCTGCTGCTTCAAACTGGCGCAAATAGACATTCCAGGAGACCTTGCCGTCGAATTCAGGGGGTTTCGTTTTCTGAGTTCGGATAACAGGTCCTTCTGATTTGCTTACGCCATCCTTTCTTATTTTGTCCAGCTTATGTCGAAGCTCTTCGCAGGTTTCTCTAACCAAGTTTATTTCTTCGTCTATCTCCTTTTTTTGTGCTAACAGTTTCTCTTCTACTTGTGTCTCAACTCTATGTGACTGCTCCTCTAGTTTTTCTTCTAGTGTATTCTCCAACTTTGCCTGCAGTTCTTTCGTCCGATCTCTCATTTCCTGTTGTATTGTCTGTATCTGTTCTTTCATTATATACCCTTGTTCTTCTAGTTTATTTTCTAATTTCTCCTGTATTTCTTTCGTCTGGTCTCTCATTTCCTGTTGTATTGTTTGTATCTGATCTTTCATTGTATGCCCTTGTTCTTCTAATTTTTCTTGTGTTGTCTTCGTCTGGTGCCCTTGTTCTTCAAATTTTTCTTGCATCGCCCGTCCCTGTTCCTCTAATTTCTCTTGCATTGTTTTCGCCTGGTCTTCCATTTTCTTTTGCATTGTTTGCATCATTTCTAACAGTTTTGCCATTTGTGCATCCATATTGACTTGGCTTCTAGTGACAGGCATTCACTTTATTTTCTTTAGAATGTTCTAGAATGTCCAGGAATGTGTTTGTAAATGTCACCGTTGACTTCCTTACAATGAAACGAGTGCAGTGATATGCCACACTTGGGTCTTTGTCTCACTTCGGTATACAGTTCTAGAATGTTCGAGAATGTCCTTCGCAAATAGCACCGTTCACTTCCTTAAGTCACGACGAGTGCGGTGATATGTCACACTTGGGTCTTTGTCTCACTCGCGTACAAAGTTCTAGAATGTTCGAGAATGTCCTTCGCAAATAGTACCGTTCACTTCCTTAAGTCACGACGAGTGCGGTGATATGTCACACTTGGGTCTTTGTCTCACTCGCGTACAAAGTTCTAGAATGTTCGAGAATGTCCCTCGCGAATACCACCGTTCACTTCCTTAAGTCACGACGAGTGCGGTGATATGTCACACTTGGGTCTTTGTCTCACTCGCGTACAAAGTTCTAGAATGTTCGAGATTGTCCTTCGCGAATACCACCGTTCACTTCCTTAAGTCACGACGAGTGCGGTGATATGTCACACTTGGGTCTTTGTCTCACTTAGGTATAAAGTTCTAGAATGTTCGAGATTGTCTTTCGCGAATACCACCGTTCACTTCCTTAAGTCACGACGAGTGCGGTGATATGTCACACTTGGGTCTTTGTTTCACTCCCGTACAAAGTTCTAGAGTGTTCGAGATTGTCCTTCGCGAATACCACCGTTCACTTCCTCAAGTCACAACGAGTGCGGTGATATGTCACACTTGGGTCTTTGTTCCACCCACGCACAGGGTTCCAGAAAGTTCTTCCAACTTCCACTTAAACCCACTCACGCACAGGGTTCCAGAAAGCTCCTCAAACTTTCAGTTAAATTCCTACTTTGTGGACAGGGTTCCAGAAAGCTCTTTAAAACTTCCAGTTAAATCCACTTCCGACACCAAATTGTCACGGATTTCCCAATCCGAATTTTACTATTGCCAGAAAAATAAACCGTTAATTAACTACTTCTTTATTAACTATACTCAGTACACTACTGAACACTAATTAGAACTCAACTAAACACTTATTTAATTAATCGCTATCTAAATCACTTTGATATCTCCAACTAAACACTTCAATTCAACACTGTAATACAAGACTTATACAAGACTAACTTAATCGGTTGTTTATTTTTCTTTTATAGACCCAGCGAATATTCCAGGTATATTCTAGCATCTCTAGATCTATTTTCTAGCATCTCTCGAACGCTTCTCGGCGTTTCTTAAATTTTCTAGTCCCGTCTCGATCCACGGCCTTTTGTTTGTTTAACAGAATCGTGTAGGGGCGATCGGGGCAATCTTAGTAATTCGCGGTACCACAATCGTCGATTTGGGTGTGAGTGGGGCAAATTCCGTGACAATACCATAAACCAGAAATTTTTTTGTAGAATACCAAACCTTAAATGAAGAAAACATTTGTTCCGGCATTTAGAAAAATATTCGTCCTATAATATTCTTATCAATTATAGGATCTATATTCTGTTTACGAATTTTTCACATGCATTTGCCAATGCAAGTCTACTCTACAGCTTTAGCAACTTTTTCTGGATAATTAAAACTTCAAATTAAAGAGTAATTTTTTGTGTAGAATGAAACGCTCTTTCGAATGTGATGGCAAAGAATATAGAGTGGCATTGTGCATAACTAATAGCGCCCTTTGTAGTACTTGACAAAATTAATAATGTTCAGATAGACTTTCTACAACCCCATACCAGCTTAGGGGTTCTGAAGACATTTGCAAAAAACAAAATTCAAGGGGCCGTAGGACCCTAAACAATGAGAAATCGGAAGAACAAAAACACAATACGAGTCAATTTCTCACGTAGATTCTTTACTTTTCTTTTGTTAGTATTTCTAAATCACCCTGTTTGTACGAAAATCAACATCAACTTTGCGTCTGAAAATAACGTTCCAATTTCGGCGCGAAACGTAAAACCTAGTTCACATTCCCCTGAAATATTGAAAGCTTCGGGCGGGTATATATATATACGTAACATAATAATTCCAACTACTTCCATGAATTCGAGATGTGGCGTAAACCCCTCCGTGCATAACTCAGGGCGCAACTTGCACGAATAATAATGTAATCAGAATCAGCAAGGTGAAATTGAATACAACAGAGAATAATTTACGTGACTTTTGCCGGGGCAACGGCTCAATATCGGAGTTTGCCAACTTTAATTAAAACACACACAGAATAGCTACTGCACCGGCGCTTATTAATTTCGTGGATAAAATTCGAGACTAAGACAACTTGTTACAGCGTGTAATAAACTTGACAGAACACGCCACATCGAAGGAATGCGCAACTACCTCTTCTTGAAGCGACTCGTTCGTTACTACGGAAGCTTCGCAAATAAAATATCTAAACCATAGACAAATTAAAATAAGACCATTTGAAGGCATGGCAACATTGGCAACATTAATAGCAGCGCCTCCCTGCGCATC
Source organism: Monochamus alternatus (assembly GCA_037114965.1). NCBI lineage: Eukaryota > Metazoa > Arthropoda > Insecta > Coleoptera > Cerambycidae > Monochamus > Monochamus alternatus. The sequence goes on from CM073428.1 coordinate 21,053,630, forward strand.
TGGGGTTGCGCGTATAGGCATTTAACGTCAAAATTGTCAAATATCAATCGATTTTAGATTAAAGAGGGACATTCTTTGCTGGTATTTTTGACTTCGCCACTTTCACCCCCAAGCAAGGGTAAGAAATTCCCCAAAATATTTAAATGGCATTGGGGGTTGAGCAAAATTTATTTTGAAAGCTCTTACAACTCTCTTTACAACAGACTTTAAATTTTATAATTCCGCCCAATACTTTTTGATTTTAAAGTTGAAACTTAAATACAAACAATTAGTAACGGTAAAAATGTCACTCATTCGAGTTAAGTAAGCCAATGGTATAAATTTTGTATTTCTTGCGTTACATTGGTTTTTGGGGATTTGTTGTCACTTTCGTAAAAAAACAATTGTAAAAAACAAAAATTAATACTATACACACACAATGAACAAGACAACAAACTTGCGATATGTGGATATGTGTTTCGTATAAATATTGATACCCATTCATAATTTTACCCTGTATATCGCCGTAAATAAATTATTTCGGATTATTTTTATAATTTTGACAATATTATTAAAATCACAATATACAACACCTAAGTATTCTGAATAGGTTACGTCTAAGTCTGAAAGAAATCAGTGAGTTTTGTCATCTATAGTAAACTGTTGACATAAATCAGTGATTTCCAAAGTGGTCTATATGGACCCCTAGAGGTCGACTCCGAATTACAAAAAGGTCCATGCCAGCGAAAACAAAAATTGGGAGTGTATGGGATGTAAATAGAGAGCCACGAGAATAGGTCCCATTTAAGCAGTTCGTGATCGAAATTTTGGAAATAATTCACAAAACACAATATAGTACCTATGTACTGACATAATACTTTCTTAAAACAAATGTTTACAAAACATGAAACTACATTTGGGGAACTTTATGAATCACGGGAAAATTTGAGATCGATAATGAAATCATTCTCTCAAGTCGACGGGTCAAATTAAAAACTTAATTACTTTGAATTTTAATTAATGCTAATTGTTAGAATATTCTCTTAAGTACAATAAACCTATTTTGTTTCAAATAACATTAATTTTATAGTTTTGATATTCAAATTTATATTATTTTTTTTACAGTAAACGATTATTTTATTTCAATAGTCTACAAGATAAAAAAGTTTGGAACCAATGACATAAACAACGATTCCATTTTGTGCTTTTATTGCTCGGATCTACTTCAAGCAACACTAATCAACGAACCTTTTGATTTAAGACACTTTAAGGCATTAACCCTAAGTCACAGCTACATTTTAAAGTAACACAGTTGCCATCATTTAGCCAACATATTTTCAAGGACATACCAAACACTTTCCCAATTTACGATCAAAACAGAAAAGGACATTGCAAACTTGACAAATTTCGCCTTCTACAAGCACAACCCGTCCAATAAATTTTATAATAGCATTTAATAATTAATGAATTCAATAGAAAGTGTTGGCATCAGGACATCACATTCTAAATATAAGACGCCATATGGTTTTATTAGTACATCACTGTTTGACAAGAAAACCTTTCACGAATCGTAGACGAATAAACAAAGCAAGACAAGACAAGGTGGTATAGTCGTTCCCCCGCTCACTCCGCCTATGGCCGCTCCGATAGACTATCCGTCTGTCAAGGCGGCCGCTATCTAATTCTCGCCGGCAGCAGTAAAATTAACGTTCGGATTGAACCCATTTCCACGATTCGATCGGGTAGGCATATCACGTCTTTCATTTGTTTATAGCGAGGGCACGCCGGAAAGCAACATGAGGAGAACTTTTCATTTCTTGTCTTGCTTTCGGCCCACTGACCGACCCGGCTCTTAAGCTTGTATACAGGGTGTGACCTTCATCATGTACAAAAATTATAAGATAGCTTCTTTAGATCATTTTGAATAAATAAGTCTTACATGAGAGTTCGACCGATACATATTTTCACGTAATTAAACTAGAATTTCTGCAACGAAAATTTGCCTAGTACGGTCCTGGATGCAGTGGTTATAAGCGCATGTAACGCGTACTAATTGGTAGACCAAGTACATAAATAGATGGACGGTGTTGCAACATGGCAAGAGGTTTTTGACTTTTTGATAATTCTTCAATAGAAAATCATAAACATATCATACAGGTGAAAAAATAGCCCAATAAAATGTTAATATAAAAAATCATAAATAACTCACCTATTTTCGCATTTTTTAATTGTGTATTAAGCAGGTTCTGTACACTCAGCAAATATTGAAAATTATCCTATCGTGTTTGCCTGTATTCTGGGTTTGTTGTGTTGAATATACAAATCGTTGTGCAGACAGATGAAATTTATAAGCAAATTTTCTGTGCACTTCGTGATGCAGCACCACCGATTGATTACATTTTTCGTACGCTAACAACATATCCACAGGTCATTATTATCAATATTTTGGTCCATTGTTACATCACTGTATCAACAAATTACGTGTAACACAAAATGAGATTACGCACATACTATGAAATACCAAAAATAATAACAATACCACGATTCGTTTATGTACGTGTTACGTTGTTACCTAATGGAACTTAGGGAAGGTTATAAAGGAAACGTGACCTTCACCAAAGACTGCGCGCGTGAAATAGCTCTTTGAATTATTAGAATAGGTTAGGGTTACACAGAGTCGGCTTCAAAATTTGCAATAACTTTCAGTTATTCCGTTTATTAAAAAATAATATTTTGTAAAATGATTTATTTTAATGTATACTGTCATCGGTTAAAATTAATACACTGTTACATCCTTACAAATATTATACAATCACATTATCATGGACGGTAACTAAGCTATTGGTGGGAAGAATACTATGTTTGATATGGTTGCTGTATATATTAAAATTGGTGAATAATTACGAATTTTAACTGTCTGGAATAAATATACCTATCTCTTGATTCCCAAGTTTCATTATTAAATAAAGCTCTACAAGTGTTCCTTACAAGGAACACAACATAAAATCGTCCCGTATAAATTTAAAAACAATTTTTATTTAATTATAACGAGTTCTAGAGCGATTTATGGCTGATTTTAAGGAAAGCTAAACGCATTACGTCAGACAATGGTCGTTTCCTACACGTTTGATAAATTATTACAGGACCGGCGTTCACATTTTGGCCCTTTCTTCGAAATGTGGTACCTAGTCAATTTAAGTATATGAAATGTGTAATCATCGAATTTTTTCATATAAAACTATTTTATACCAAAAATTGTCAGGAAACTGTCTTATAGTTACCACACCCTGTGTGAATGAGTAACGGTACCGGCCGCCTACCTACTTTTGATTCTAATTGCATCGATATTTCTGACGCGTGTTTATATTTCTTAAGCCAATATTTTTAATGCAATAATGCGGGAGAGTAGAATGAATTAAAACATTTCCGATTATAATTAGCTTTGTTCGCGGTAGTGATCCCGAATATATCCTGAATTAATACTGAATTTATACCGCACATATTAAATGCGCATGCGATATTCTAAATATGTTCTGAATTTCTACTAATCCGCGAACGTTTCTCAAATGTATTCTATGTTCAGTTTGTAGTTCTGTGATCACAATTTCAAATTTAAATTAACAATATTATCTGCCATTTTCTTTTTTTATTGTTTCCTTTTTTTAATAAAATATATTTTGTAATAGAAGTTATAGTGGGGTAGTCATAACTATTCGTTATATTGGATTCGATATCTTACTATCATGACAAGATGTTAAATTATTTAATAAATTGTATACAGTGTGTCTGTCGTAAAAACCGACACACAGCAGGCGGTGCATGTAAACGTGTTCAAAATATTGTAATTTAACTGAACTTACCTAATATAAAGTTACACTCCTGAGGAGTGATTACTCCCCAAAGTAGGGCTTTAAATTTCGAAAAAAAAAAATATCAATACGATACTTTACCGTAGAAGAATCAAATTTGGTACATGATTTATGTTTATTACTGGTCGTTTTTGAACATGAGTTAAAGTTATTTGAAGCACTACATGGTGTTTATTTGGGGGCAACTCACCCCTAAAATTGTGCTAATTTTTTTTCTCTTTAACCAAATGAGATTCAGCGATAGGATAATGCAAAATGATTTAAGCCTACTAGATATAGATATGTAAATTAGATATCGGAAAGGAAACAATGTGCGTGTAGGGTCATAAACTTCATTTTTTCAATTAATTCTTAATTCAACAGGCATTAAATAAGATTTTTTTTTTCAATCGAAAAGTTAACCTCAAAAAAAATGTAATGAATAATATACATGGGGTACTTTATTTCAACGCCTCTGATGACAGAACGAAGAGAATAAAACATACTCGGCCAGAAGAAGTTTCATCAACCTAAATACCTTTCCAAATTTGACTTCTTAATTTCAAAATTTTTGGAAGATTGTTAATAAAACTCTAAATTTACAATCCACTGTTAAGGGGTCGTACGTCCTTAAAGGAGGCTCATATTGAAAAATGTTATAATAAAGACCCCTATTAAAATCAGTAGTATAATTTACCCTGAATTTGTTGTGCATATTATTCGGGATCACCTTATATAGAAGCATTTGATGAAGTTGGGTCATGAAATTATTTTAATAGATTAATATAATGTTTCTCCATACAACAACTAGGTACTAAAATAGTAAAATACGCATGCGTGGGATTAAAAATTCTGTCTCAGGTCCGGGGATGCATGGGACGGATTCAAAACACGTTCAAATTTATAAATCTGGGTTCCGCGAACGCAGGATTTATAATTCCGAACGTGCGCTAGGTGCACCGCGAACGCCCAACTCCAAACTGCGCATGAATCTAATGTCTGAATTAGTTCGGGATTGCTACCGCGAACAAAGCTATTATATTGCTGTTGAATAACTACTCGGATTGCATCTAAAAACACAGGGTATCCCACATAACAAACGACACATAGCAGGTGCATGTAGACATGCAGAAAATGTGTAATATTAGTAAACGTAACTATATACGCACAAAGTTGGGCCCAAGCAGTTACAAAGTGAGGCCCCAAATTTCGAAAAAAATATCTGCAACGTTTTAACATACACAGGATGTACCGAAATTAAAGCAAGGGTACATTCCTGACGACAATAGTAGAGGGCGCCACTTATCATGCTTCTTTTAAATTGCAGATTTTTTTTTTGGCTTAGTGTATATATCTGATTATGGAAATAATCGATAATAATAAAATGTATACCCTGTTGAAGTAGGAGCAACCGTTTTCGAAGTCCTATTTGAAATATTCAATGCACGGAGTAAAAACTATTTCGGTTTCAGTAAAATGTCATTTCTCAAAATACATTTAAAAAATTAAAAAATAATGGCGATGTGCAAAATTTCAAGAATATCGATCTGCTTTTATGAAATCTTCATGGGTTTGATGAAACCATTGTTGAAAATCGAAAGATAGTGGTATCATCAAACCGTGTAGATCTTCTTGTGGAACATCACCATAATTTACAATTTTGAGTAACTTTTTCAGGTAACATTTTACTGTATTTTCAGCGGAAAAGGCACTTTACCTGAAATCAAAACAGTTTTTTCTTGATGCAATGAATATTTCAAATAGAATTATTTCGAAAATGGTTACTCCAAACGACTTCAACACCTACCTTACCTTTTTATATGAAAAGGGTAGGAGAATCGATTGGTTCAATAGTCAGGTGTATACATGAAGCCGTAAAAATGTTCTGGTACGAAGCATGAAGTGCCATAAGTGGTGCCCTCTAATAGTGACGTAAAAATTAGAAACAAATTTGAATTTTTCGACTCCAAAAACCTCCGATCTCCAAAATATATACAAAAATTTGGATTTTTTAAAGAGTTAAAATTTTAAATTTGCCACCCTGTACCTTTTTAACCATCAACTTTTGACTAAAGTAAGTTTGACTACATCGCATTATTTTGTCGTCAGGAATCTACTCTTGCTCTACGTTGCATTAATTTCAGGACAACCTGTACACTATGAGCTCAAGGTCAATGAATCTAAAAAAATATTTTTTCTCTAAACGCGCTGGTTTCATTAACATTTTTGCTCTGACAAGTGAATAAATAAACCAATAATGGCGCCCATATAAAATTCCAGGAAGGAATTCAGTAACAGAAAAGTGCAACTTCCACCTATTTAAAAATACACACACTATTTCTCTGTTTCTGAAAATTCCTTGGCTACAACCTAGTTTGTCAATTGTGTGGCTACTATAGCTGAAAAACTAACTATGGCCATGAAAACAATTTTTCTCAGTGTATACAAGAAATAGCTTTTCTTAATTGTTTATGAACAGCATGCATTTTTGATATATACTTTTAATATCACACTGCGGCTTTCCCTCTTCCAGTTATTCACGAGCGAATGATTTCGAGAAAGGGGCGAAAGAAACATAATGGAAAGGGGACGACGCGTAAAATTACAGATTTCATTACCGCGCCAAACAGATATTCTCCTACGAACCCGCCGTACGAGCGATTTCCATTCGTATGATAATTTCAAACGTACCCCGTAAACGCGGTGATGTGTTGCCCAGGTACAAATTAATGTACAACAGGTGGAAGGTCTCGGATCCAGATGGGGGAGTAACGGAATGGGTAGGCTGCAATTTAAGGCTTTTGTATAGAGAGTAGAGTGAAAAAAGGTAATAGTAAATGGTGGCCTAAATTCCCCTCAATCCGTTACATGAATCATCGAAATCTAAATTTAATCTTAGTAAATGCATAAATAAAAATTTGTACTGACAAAAAATTAAAGTAATTTTCCTTATTTATGAATTTTTATTATTATTTATATTTTATCGCATTTGACTAAGTATGTCTACAAAAAAAAATAGTTGTATAAAGAGTTAGGTAAAACTGACGGAATTATTAAATCTACTTTTATTTACAACCATATACGTAATGTTGATATTTCAAACTTACAGTAAGTTTGAACGAAATATATTTTTGACTTTGACATACATATATCCAGATGGGATGTTACCAGACCCAGACAAATGTCACTTTCAACCCAAGTAAATGTGAACATACATTGAACAACCAAAATATTTGTTTCAAAAAATATTAAAACATTCTCAACAATTTTATTCACATTAAGTAGTAAAAAATATTTTACTAAATTAATTGTAATATTTGACTGGTTATAAGCGGCAACAGAAATTGTTAATCCATGCTGAACATCCTGCGTAGAAATGGTAACGGTTTTAGTACTAAAATTTGGTATTTTGCCAGATATTTTTGTGGTAATTTTAATCTAACAATTTATAGTAGACTTGTCGACGTACCCTTCCGCTAAAGTAGAAGATTTCCATCCCCCTAATCTCTTCAACTGGAGAATGTCAATTTTTTGGATACATGTCCTAGATTTTGTTGTTTCAAAAATCCCTATAACTTAAAAAATTAGAAGGCATCCACTTTATCCGAGAATTCGCAAGATATTTCATCAAAAATTCTTCAATCAAAGGATACACGGATTCTAATTAAAATTTTTGTTACTGAACTATGTAGAAAGCAACGACGATTTATTTTTAGTTAACAGCAAAAAGATATATCAATTTTATGCTAATTTAAATGATATCGTATTAATGAACCATTTATGAATTACCTAACTGTAACCAAATAGGAAATACTTATAAGAAATTTTTAATAGACTTTTTTCGTTAACATAGATATTTCGGACATCTGTGAAATCCCTGGATTTCAAATGTAACTGAACTTTTATCATTCACATTATGAAATTAATTCGGATATTACAACAACAACAGCAGTATAAAAATATGTAAACTGATGTAAACATTTAATCGTCGAAGACCGAAAAACAGTTCCCTATCAAAATTAAGGAGATTTACTTTCAGCAAACGCATTTATAGCACTATACTCGCGTCAAGAATTCAGACGTCTTACGTCACGGCTGACGTTAGACATTTGTTTTTATTGTCAACGTAATTTTCGATATTTGGTCGCGTTAAAAACAATCATTTTTTGCAATTTAGTGCAATATATAATGCAAACTTTTAGTGTAGTATATAGTTTTATTACTACCAGTTGCAGTTTCTTAAATAATTTGATAAAAATATTATAAATTATTCATTTGTTCGTATGACGTAAGTCGTCTGAATTCTTGTCGCGAGTATAGTCACAAATCTAAAAACATTTAGATATTCTCACACCGGAAATTGAGAAATTTATTAAAAAAAAAACAATTAGTATTTAGAAAACCATATCGTTTTTTCGTCCCAAGTGTGAAATGATTCAAATTAAATTAAAAAAAAATGTTTGCCACATGTAACGTGGATATAAATATACCGGGTGATCCATTTAACTTGACAAATCAAAATAATTCGATAAATACGCATTATATAAAAAAATTGTCCAGTCGAAAAATAAATTTCGTCTAGAAGGACATGTCCTAAAATCAGCATTTCTCTTCAAACCCTATAATAGGTGTAATAGGGGAAAATCTTGAAAATTGAATTGCAGATCCGAAGTTTACGCTAAAAAATACAGGGCAAACCTTAAATAAGTACAAATATTTTAACCAGCAGTACAGTTCATTATTGTGTAGAACACATAATTAATAGTTTTTTTACAAAAAAAATATCAGGAATAAATTTCGTGATTTTTCAATAGAAAACTTGTTGAGGACCGCTCATCCGGGAGTCATGGTGAATGTGAATTCCACAGCGTTGCCAGTGTTACACTAATGTCTTCGAATAGGCTCCAACAAAGTTAACTAGAATTTTTAGACATGAATTATTTATCTTACAGACGATATGACAACCTCGCCTTCATTAAATCATATGGTTTATTTTATTAGATTACGTTAGTGGTCTATCTGGCCAGCGGTCCTCAAAATGTGGGTACTTTTAAGAAAATATAATATCTCCGTAAATATTTGAAATTTTTAAAAATGACTTTCACTAGACTTATCTATATGACGAACTACACCTGCAGTTAAAATATTTGAACTTATTTAAAGTTCACCTTGTACATAAGTTTTGTCGGAAACATTTTTTTTTTCTAATAGATGACGCAGAAAACAAGATTTTTTGCAATTGTCGCGAAATACACTTTACAGGTTTTTTTATTTTTCAATATAGTGTATTTATTTCTCGACAAAAAAATCATGATCTATCAAGAATGAAAAAACATGTTTCCCAGATTCCCCTCAAAGAAATAACTTTTCATATGGGATTTTTTAATTAGTATTTTTCAAGTTTTTTTTTGATTTGTCAGGTTAAATGGGACCCTCGTTATACTTCTTGTGATTTAGACAATAGACGCTCTATAGCTGATGGTGCTTTTAAACAACGATTAAATTTTATTTGATTTATAAATTACTAATAAACAATGACGATTGTAATAAAATTAATAAACATTTACATTAGTATCGATTCATAATATAAAGCACTTAAATATAAATATCGCATAACATACCCAATAATTCTAAAATAACAATAGGTACTACAGGTTCACGGATATACCCAAAAAATATTGGAAATATTTTAAATAACACTGCATGCTAATCTGTATAGTGAAACGTTCCATTGCAAACTTTGAGAGAAAGTTATTGGCAGAAAAAGTTGCTGCGTGACTATAACAGTTAAACATCCAAGTTTATTCTCTTAATAATAATTATAAAGGTGGCTAGAACACTTCGAAATCAAGTTTTATCCGAGGTCTTACGGTGGTATTCATAGCCGTCTCCAGTCGCCAGAGAGCGGTCGGACGGACAATGAATACAGTCTACTGTAACAGTGGTACCTTATATCTTCTCGAAATTATGTGAATTTCATTATAAAATTCGCATAATTTCAGTACGGAGATCGCTCTCTGGCGACCGGAGACGGACTATAAATACCACTGTTAGACTCCAAGAAAAATAAACCCGATAGATAAATCTAAATAATGTTCAAACGACAATGATTTCGACGTCAATTCATTTATTAACTGAAACATATAACCAAACTAAATCCTTCTAGTTGGCTACGGCTTTGTATCATTTGTTTACGCGACAAGCCGCAGGCTACTTAGACTTACAAGAAGATTTGCATGCAGTCACAACTCTATGAAATGTATTTCACTGGGTTTTAAACTAATCCTTTGATGCTTAGATCCCGGGAAATTACGACGAATTTGGCGCCGTTTTACAGATTACTCAGCTTACGTGACAGCAGATTTATAATACAAGTCGCTTTAAAAGGTTCTATTACAAAAAATACTCCTTTAACTGTGCAAAACTTACAAAGAATATTAAATGGCAATGAAAATGACTCGCAGACAAAAATTTACCTAAGAGGTTATTGACAAAACAGTCGTACATTCGCCAACAATCCATTACAAAACAGAATTAAGAAAAACAGTGGGAATTGTCCGATTAAATTCGAGGCTAAACCGCTTTACTACAAGACGACCGTCCGTATCAAAGACCACAACTTTTCACGTCATACAGGATCGCCAGCATAAACATTTCGTTTGTTAGGTAATTCAGCATAGCGCTTTCTAAAACTAGGTACGATTTAAGGTACGTTCTAATCTGTGAAGTCAGGGTCGTACCAAAGCGTAGACAGACCAGCAATTTCACTCCACTGACGGCACTTTGATCTAAATTTAGGCGTCTGCGGTGACCTAGAAATGCGCATGCGACCATCGGATCCGTGAGAAGGCGATCAGGAGCGTATCAAGAATTATTTATTTGTACAGATAATCGTATTCTATCTAATAAAAATTTACGTTATATATAAAATATTTATACACAGTATGGAACAATTACAATTACTGATATATTTTTGTAATGTTGCTACACTAGGCAAACATACTTTTGTAACTAATTAATTTTTTTATAATGTTTGGGCCGTTAAAATCCAAACACCATAATTTTTAAAATCACTAAAATATTTTCGTTTAGGAATTTAAAACATTCCATAACCTGGACATTGATTGATGGACACAACTGATATATCAATATTTTATATTCATTTTAACAACTTTCTAGTACTTTTATATTTTGTTTGAAATAACTTTAATTTTACAACTTTTGATAAATGCTCTGTATTTTTCTTCTTTTGTACGTGAATATAAAGAGAGATTTTTATTAGTTTAATTGATTCTGTTATGTCAGGATTTATTTAAATTAGATTGGAGTGATTCTTCTGGTCTTTCAATGCTAATAAAAATCTGAAGTAAAACATATAAGAATCTAATTAAAATAATTCTCAAGCACATTGTAACAGACAAACAATGGGAACGAAATTTACAAACTCCATCCTCAGAACTACGCCCCTTCGTACGTCTCATACCGAGTGTCCCACTTAAGACAGATCCTTCCACACCTAGCTCTGGTAATATAATGGTTCGTAAAGGGTCTTTCCATTTTGCGTAAGAGAAACAAAATAACTGAATATAGACATCAGTGCGTTAGACAATGACGACTACAAATACTGTCCATTTGTAGTAGGAATCTTTCATCCATAAAATCAAATCTTCAACAATGACAAACCAGACACCGATTTTAAGTGAGTAGGTAGGAAAAAGAGCGTTGGTGGAAGAGAAACTTTAGGCGGAAGTAAAGAGTTGGTTCAAACATCCTGTATAAGTACCTACTTAACGAGTGAACAATCAAAAACTAAAACTGCATAGGCATAATAAAATTTGAACAAAATCGCTTGTATCGTTTTGTTTTTTTTTTTCTCTCGAAAAAGAAACGTTTACAAATACATAGCGTAAAATTTTGAAACAGGATATGTTATTTAAGTTCAACGAAGTAAGTTATACCCTGTATACGTATAACCGGGGATATAACTCTTGCGAGCGCCTCGTACCTCGTTAGAATTGCATAACGCGCATTCGAAGCTTGTAAGACCCATTTTTCGTTACGACTGCTAAACTCGACCGAAATACACGAATTTTTTGTTTTGGCTCTTGCGGAATATTTCTAATAAGTTTATGAATACCAAATCAACGATTTCATACACCGGATAAAGTGAAATTTTTATAGTAAGAGTTAATTGAATGTTTTTAGACTGAATATCATTTATAAGGATTAGTATCAAAACAATTACGATTCTTCGTTTACGACCTCCTGCAATACAGAAATTTCACAACGATAATTGTTTATTTTCAGAAAATGAATCTAAATCGGGGATAAAGAATGCAATTCTCTTGAGAAAATTGTGAAATATACATAAATAGGTAGCTGCCAGCAGTACCTAGTAAAGATATCTTAAAAATACTTATACCTAAGTTGCATATAGTATAAAATGTGAGTATAAATATTGCATTGCTCTAACCCAATAACACCAATGCTTTGTGAAAGTTTTACTAGACAAATTAGGGTAGAAAAACCTACAGATTTAAATTAACCCCATAAAAGTACTTTTTTCCGAGATCTATAATTTTTTTAAAAGAACACAGTGACCTACTTGACGAAGTATTTAGGAAACATAAACTTTTTTGTTAGCCAAACGACATTATGAGGCTATCAAGGGGCATGACGAACAAATGAGAAAGATAATATCTATACTAAATAGACGACACCAAAATCCACTAAACCCCTACCTTTTTTATACGACTTTTCCATCAATCCATGGTTTTATCAACGCAGATAAAGCAGAAGAAGAGTGCGTATGAAGGAGAAGGTCTCCTGACCCCAGATAAACGCCATTTAATATTTATCAACGGCTCTGCAATAAAAAAATTATTCGGTTTCCTTTCGATATGTATCATAATATAATTCTCAACTAAATTTTATTCCAAAAACATTCACGGTATGCAATAACTGTTTTAGTCTTAATAGCAAGTGGGATTTTATCTAGATCTAGGTGGAACCTATAATAGCAACAGGGTTCTAACAATACATATACAAGGTGTGGCACGATGAAGGTCCCTTAGATGTATCACAAAACTCGAAACAGAACTAATCGAAATTGAAATCAGAAAATGTTTACAAGTGGGTTTCTTGCAAGAATATACTAGACCAGGGTCGATAATTTTTGAAACCAAAAAAAAATAATAATGGAATGAAACCCATTGGAAAAGGAAGAGAATACAACAAAAATGAAAGGAAAAATAATTTACGGGCGATCTGAGGTCGGGAAGTGGAAGGGGGTAAAAATAATACGAGTGTGGTTAGTACTTCCAGTTAGGAAATGAATCACAAATTTTAGATATTTTATGCCTCTCTCGAGATAAGCATTTAACCATTTAAGAAATTTTTGACAGACGCAAGATTTTAAAAATGACTATATTCATAATATACCTTGATACCATCAGTTAATTTTTGGGCAAATAAGCAGATTAAATGGTGACTGTAGTAATTTTATGCCGTGTTTCGCTTTATTGTTTCATTTTGAAAACTCTAAACAACGAAAACTTTATTTTTTTACTTCCCGCATCTGTCAAAAATTGAAATGTTAGATATCTCGAAGACGGCAATGTTTAGGATTTAGCCCACAAATATCACGTTTTCTTTTCAAAATGCAATAATATATAAGGTGTTCCATTTATTATAACAAATACCATTATCAAAAAAAATACCTATACTTGTCCATGTACAATCGTTTGCAATAATAATGACACTCATTAAGATTAATTTTGTGATTTCTTTTGAACTACTGACGTATTCGTAACGCAATCTACTTTAAATTTTTAACATTAATTATTAGTTGTTTCACTCACCAATAGAGATTTAATGAAATTAACAAAAACTGATTCGTTCAATTTTGACAAATAATTTATTTTTGGCGACACAAGTTACCGTTAAACGAAGCACCAAAAGCTTTCGTAACGGAAATGAACAGCGGTAGGTACACCACAAAAACCGCATTGTCTGAAAACCCTCTTTATATATTAAAAATTATTGTCCATAATATTTAATTCCATCGAGGTCACGATATACATACTCAGACGACAACCTTCACCTAGATTTAAAAACAGTACCATTTCTGCAACTAGAAATTAACGATTTACTATCGATTTAAAGACCTATATGTGTACAACCAGTAAATAATAATTTGAGCTTGAGCAATAATGGAAATTGCATATTTTCACAAACAAAGTGATTACGCGGTAATTCCCAATCCAAAGCCGAAGTCTTTGTTTTATTTACACACGCACATAGGTACTTACACGTTGTAAAAATCCCCGTTTATGCAAGTACAGTCAGATGTATACAATAAGATGCAAAAAAAATCATTAAAGTACCTATGATGTGCCATGTGTAACGTCAAAGTTAGAAACCTAAAAACCCCTTATCTGCAAAATGTAGGTACCTGTGCAAATATTTGAATTTTTTAGTTATTTGCAAATATCAAAAGTAAAATTTTAATTTAGACGCCTTGTATCTTTTTAACCATCTACTTTTGAAATGAGCGCTATGTTAGATTAATTTCAAGACACCCTGTACAGCAACACTAATCATTTTTTTTTTTGATCTAGCATATCTACACATCATATTACTCCTAAAAATATGACAGAAAATAGGTAATGTTTTCACGATTTAGAACGTAATCTAAACACCTTTGCTGAGCATTTGAGTAGTTTTTTTTTCATTAAACGTCAATCAAATCAAAGTTTGTAATCAAAACAGGCAACTGAATTATAAAAATCGGTATAAAATAACAAATAACAATAAGAAGATCTAGTAGGCGACGTGGAGAATGACGAAGAATTTATAAATACTGCACCCGACTTGTAAGAGGAAGCTTTACTCGGACCTCTACAAAGTCAAAAAAAAACGGTACAAAAATACTAATACTACTCCAAAGAAATGTTTTAACGCAAAAACAATGCATACAACTTTTTAATCTCTCTGCTTCCGCCACAGCTCTACAACCGTACTAGCTAACTCTGGGAGCGATTTGTTAACACTCAAAAATGTACAAGTTGAAATTATATCGGAAAATTATTAATAAAACGAGACAATTTTCACTAAAATGTAGGAGTGGCAATACTCGAGACACTTACTTAGGTATTACCGGTATTACCTGATTCCGTTAAATGAGCAATATTCTAAAGTTTTTACGCAGCGAATTATTTATAAGGTAACTTAGTTTTTACAGAAAAAGTCCAAAATTATATTTACCAGTTTTAGCCGGATTCTCAACCGAATTCCTCTGAGTTCCAAATTCTTAATGTAATAACCAGACAAGGTCTTGGATGATCGAACCTAAATATCAAAGAAAAAATATTGTAAATAGCTATGTAAACTGGTCTAGAATAAAAATGTATCTAACAAAGGTAAACCTGAGACAAAGTACCTAAACTAAACTCTCCATTAAATTTCTGATTTTTAATGATGGTTAGTCCTAGCAAAATTTATGCATCATATTTCAAAATAGAGAAAAAGAGTAAAATCGACTACCTCGGTCACTGTTTCTAAACAATATTTAAACATGTTCATAGCCAATGAATAAACAAATCCTTAAGAATAAGAATAACAAATTATTAGCTAGGTATTAGATACAAAATGTTTAGGTTAAGTAAGTACCTAGGTCCTATTCTGTACCCAATTATCAAAGAAAAATCATATTTAACTTGCTTTCTACTGACAATAATAATTTATATCTTTGTACTTAGGTAAGTATATGAAATCCGTCATGCATATTACAAAATTTAGAGCATACCGAAGTAACGCTAATTTTCAGGTACAAATTATGAAGTTGTTTGAACACTGACCTTCATTATAACACAAATATGTCAATCAATATGACAAAGTTAATCAAAATGACACCTTTCCACTGGAGAAACGTATTTTAGTTAAACAACACCACTACAAACACATTTTTACACTAAACTAATTGGGAATTCACACGAAAATGGCTGTTCTGGAGACGCTTGTTGTTTACGCAACAATTGAATGTAAGTTACTGTTATTGGCTTAGTGAGGAACATGCCACCCCAAAATTGCACGGGTGGCTTGATTTGATTTAACCTATATGTGTAGAACTTTTAACCACAAAGTATACTTTGTGATTTTAACATATTAAAGTAAACCGATTAAATGTAGGTATGTGAATAATAAATAACAACACATTTTAGTTTTATATTTGGGCACTACTTTGCTTATAATACCTACTTACATCCTGTCGATTATGAAGCGGATAATCGTCCTTGTACTGTTAACTTTCGCTTACTGCTGAACTAAATAAATGACATTTCAGAATATATCCTTATACGGAATATTTTTAACAATCACCGCTTTTACTCTTGCCGTAAAGCCCAAGAATATGCATGGTTATTGTTTACCTAGGACAAGAGTACCTTTACCTAACCTAACAAAACTTCCTCGGGCTAGAAACGATGAATTCCATAAATGTTCGATGCCAAAATATACAATGTATAATAACTTACCGTGTCTCGATTCCTTGCGAAACTGACAAACTCCAAGAGCAAATCCACTTTCTACAATACAACACTTTCCAGCGATCGGCTGGGTACACTTGCACAATTTTATACACACAACTAAATCTAGCATATTTTGGTGCACTAACATGTAAGCATGATACTTTTGGCGTAATTAGATACAAAAAAGATACAGTTCCGGAAGGATTACGAAAACATCGTAACCGAAGTGACAGAGCTCGCAAGAAGATCACACGACTAAAGTCAGCTGCGAACTGCCGAGCCGAGAAACCGAGACTTTATGGGAGAACTTTGCTATCAATGTGCTCGCGCTCGCAATTCAGTGGCAGATGCGCGCCGCTAGATGGCGACCGAGTTTCAGTCACGGGCGGCGAATCCAATCAATAATTCATAACAGTACAATATTGTCGTAAAAACATTCGTTAACTGTGGGACATTATTGCACTCGAATAGATTATCTTATTAATTGATTCGATCGGGATTCGTATTGGTATGGGTATTTGATGTCGATTGCTTCGTTTTTTAAATTCGTCAATCTAGATGGCTGTTTCAATTCAATAGGCGTATTCCAATCGTCCGTAGATGTTTTCGCAACATTTATAATTTCTGCTAATCAAGGCTATTGTTACATACATATGTAAAATTGACACAATACAATAGATATAAGTTTCGATTATACATAAGTATTATTATTATAGATTTTAATTTCAATATATTTAAGGGTGGAATTCATAGATCACACTAGGTTAAGTGAGCACTTATTTTATATTAGCTTTGCAATTTATAAGTTAAACATGCAGGGTAACAAGTTACTAATAGTTTCGTACCACACAATAAGTTTCTATTAAGTTTAGATTATGAAACAAAATATTGAAGGGCATCTTATTCAAATATAGGTACCTTAAGGTCGCCGCATTTCTCGTCGTAAAATGATCAAATTTGTGGCGTACAGAAATCTCGAAAAATTAAACACAGAGCGAAAGTATTATCAAAAATAAAATTATTGATGTTTTGTTTATCCACTTTTACTATTTAAATTATCCTCAAGTAATATAATAAGGTTTAAGATCCATTTGTATGACACACGTTATTTTGCTATTCTAACCCCTCATTTTAACAATTATTTTTCCATATTTATAAACAAAAGGGAACAATCTTATATGCAGAACCATGTAAGTTTATGTTATAACAATATTTACATCTACAATTGAATTTTAAAAAAATACTTATTTTGAAAGATTTCTGTACCTAAAAATTTGTTGGTTAGACCGCTATATATCCGCTTTACTTCGGTACCTTTGAATATTCGTAGGTGACATGAGATAACATTGCTGTCATTTGCTAAACTCTATATTATTCAGTTTTTAAATGTCTAAAATGACTTGTATCTGTAAAAAACAGTATTTCAAGAATCCGGCGCCCTTAAATGAAAAGTCCCACTTAAGTGAAGTGCTGAGAATGAATTCCGCCCTAGATACTTACCTACCTACCTGTGACTTTTATAAAGAAACTATAGGTATATTTTTGCAATAAAATTGTTTATTTAGCAAAGAATAGTTTTGTATAGGAATAAATAGGAATTAAAAAAAGAATATAGAGAAAATATTTTATTTACATATGATCAAACAATGTTAAAATAAATAATAGAATTGCACCTATTTCTAGAAAAATTTTTGTCCTTAAATATACATCAATTTCTTTCAGTCGTTGAAATTCCGACTGGGGCACAGGCAATAGCAGAGTTTTTCCCAAAACCTCCTCTTGTTCTCACTGTCATTCGAATCGCTCAGCGACGAGTCCAGTTTCCTAGTCTTTTCTTCATCTGAAACTAAAGAGTTTTCTGATTGGTACAGTTTATCCGGAGAATCCATAATTCTATTTTGGATATTTACTACTTTCTGTCCTATAATAGAGTGTTTGTTGTGTTTTTTTGCCGTTGCTATTTTATCCACTTCGTTTTTATATTGAACGTATTGTTGAATGTATTGGTTGAGTTTTGATTTTCCTTCAACATGGCTACTTTTCGTCAATTCGGCTAACTTGACTTTCTGTGATAATTGACCTATATACCTATTTAATTTACAGATATCATAAGATGCATCACCTGTTTCGGCATCCCCTTGGCCCAAATTTGTGTTATCGTTTGTTCCGGAACGCAGTCTGGTGATTTCTTCGAACATACTCAACTTCTCCTCAGACGCCTCTTGCTTCATAAACATTTTGTTCCTGTGTTTCTTCTTCTGGCCTGCTGTGTTAATAGTTGTCTTCGTTATTTTCACTGTGCATGATTCGTCTTCGTCTGAACTGCCTCTCACGCTATTCAAAGATAATATGTTCCTGGAACTGGACGTATTTGTACGATTCTTTCTGTACGAAAACTGCGAGGATAAACTACTTTCTTCTGTTTTGTGCGTCTCTTTGGCCTCTATGATAACATTCGGAAAGAGGGATCCACTATTTGGACTCTCATATTCAGTGTCTGTTTCCGTTTCGAAGGATAGATTCAAAATACTGAATCTGTCGCCTGTACACTGAGACGGAGTCTCAACATTGACGTTTTCGTGAACTGATTTTATATTTTTGAACTCTTCTTCATTGCACTGGGTCTGTCTGGTTTCTGTAAATTCTTTCGCCACGTTGCTTACGAAATTGTTCGTCTTTTCTTGGGGATTAGTTTCTTCTTTGAAGAGTGAGTCGTGTATACCTATCTTGGTGTGGTAAGGTACATTTCCTTCGGAAGCCGAAGTGAACCTAGGTGTTTTTAACCTCTGACACACCTTCTTCGTGGGGGGACTATAGTCTGATTCAAAGATATTTGTGGAAGATCCCGATTCCATATTGCAGTTTAACGAAAAAGGATGAATAGTGGTGAGCTCCAAGCCCTTAGGTTTTCTCGCTTCCTTGAACAATCTGTCATTAGACATGGGTGTTCCATACAAAGCACTATTTAATATGTGAGCACCCTCGTCTTGCTTGCAGCTTCCTGGTTCGTCTTCTACGATTTCAGTGATCGTACATCCTTGATTGCCTCTGTCTGAGAGTTCCATCAAATTCAAATTCTTTCTCACAAGGTTTAGTTGTTCTGTGTAGTTGTAGCCCATGCTGTAGAGGTCTACGTCTGCTTGGCTACTTTCCGAAGTGGCTGGAGTGTTTTCCTCATTGTGAAACATAATCAGCAAGTAGTCTTGAAAGGCGTCTTGGACTTGGTCGTAGGGGGAGTCGCCAAAAGGTCCTCCGAATATATCTGAAAGTTACAATTATATACATATTATTTATGAAATGAGCTTATCGACATAATTTTTAGTTAGATACGGTTTGTGAATGCAAAACTGTGTTTTTTTGTGAATTTTATATATTAAATGAACAATAGATATAATCTAAAAGAATTTGACTATAAACATATAATTTAGACCATTTCAAATTTAGTTAGATAATACGTATATGACAGCAGGTTGACGTTGTCACGATTTACTTTAGTATATTCAGTACTTATATCTTAAAAACTATCTAATTTTCAATGCAAATGATTTACGTTATTCTTGATGCACTGCCATGTTCCTATACCTACTTCTGTCATTATACTTTACACTAACCTCTTTTGCTCTTGCAGGAAGAAGATCCAGAACGTGCGTTGATGTTGTTTGGAACGTCTTTGACTTCAACATCACCCTCGCTGCCTGTCCTGGCCGTCGACTTTTGTGACATTCTCTCAAAGGCAGACAACGATCACGCGACAGAACGGGACCGACCAAACATCACGAGATGACATGCCTCAAACTTTTTTGATCGGACCCGAACGAGCGATTGTTTTGCTTTTTCACCACCGCATCCGATCCCAATTTGATTTACAAAAGATCCGAGTTTAATGAAATAAATAAAAACAACTACGGATGCCTAATCCAAAAAGGAATAAATAAACTGTTAGCTTTTGATAGGGGTCTTTGTGCTTCCCGTTTTTATCGGCCATATTTCACGTGTGTCGTAGGGGGCGAAAATCAGTGGTGTGCGCCTTAGGGGGTCTACAGGATCACCATGTCTTTTTGTTCGAATTAATTAAATATTCACAAAGAAATTGCTATACCTGTTGCTAAGCGAGTTTAGATAATGAATAAATAATTTATTAATTTAAGGAGAAAAGTTTGTCGAAATGCTTTTTGGAATTAAGTAGGTACCCGGTCAAATTATGCGACTTTTTTGCCAAATTCGTCGTATACATTTTTCATGGCAGCGACGTTAATTGAGCCCCATAGAATTCAAAACAGCCCGGCACATCCGCAGCTGTTGATTTAATAACTTAAGAGAAAGAAAAATAGAAATTAATTTAGTTGGTACACAAAAAGAATACATAATTGGATGCCATTCGCAGAGGAAACGGGCACAATAGGAGGGAGGAAGACGACTAGAAAAACATATAAATTTTTATTTCTTTTCCTATTGTTGTCGAGGGCTGCCTGCAGATGACATAATTGATTTTGTTAACAATGCAAGGAACAACGGCGGCCGCATTATTTTATTATTCCTGCCCGAAGTTGGAAATTGTGTCTCTGGGAAGCTATATGTTTAATTAAAATATTTCGTTTCTGTTCCACATGTCATTTATGATTTATAATATTTATTCAAAGAAGTCACAATTCAATTTACCTACAAATTATATATATAATCATTTATCACCACTATAGTTTTATTCATTTGAGGAAAGTACATAATTGTAATGACAATAATATCATTTAGTAGTGTCTATAAAGTCACTTACTTGTCATAAAAAGAAATAATTTACTGGTATTACTATAGGCTTAGTCAACCTAATACGAAAATTTAACAGTCTCACTCAACATTTTAGTAGAGCAAAAATTAAGTACGGCAAGAAAGTTTAATTGTAGCAATAAATTAAAAATTAAAAATTGTTTTTGTCATGACAGATATTTTACTGTGTATAATCAAACGTTGGTGGAACCGGACATATACCTCAGCCCTTTCCACTTGTTTATAATATACCTAAGTCATGCTCATGTACGCCCCTTAATAAAGTACGACTAACATTACGGAGAAAATATCTGCACTAGAGAAGTATGGCCAATAAGATGTACTTGTCAAAAACAAACGGTTGAACAGAGGCAAACTTGGAATAGTTGGAATGTGTTGATCATTCCATTGCGTTGTGTTGATTCTTCTGTTGTGGTGTATTTGTGAAGTTACAATTAGAGGAACTAACTCAAATTTTCAATCACACAATCAGGTGTGGACCAACTGTATTGATTTTGGATCAAAAACATTTTTCAAATATGGTTTGCATTCTATGCATGATATTTTTTCTAAATATCTCATTAAAAATTTAACATAATTAAACTGATATTCAAATTAAAACTGTATCAATGGCAATAATGATGGGAAAATCCCATAACGCGTAGTGTGAATTAATAATACACTCTGAATAATGTATTTCTTCTGCTGACATACGAGACATCATAATTTCCTCGTTATTTAATAAAATTTATAGCCATCTGATTACTAATCTCAGCTACATTAGAGCACAGATTAGCCGGCAACTTTATATACTCTTGCAGGACACGGAAAATGCCCATATATACAATGGTGACGGCCCACACTGAACGAAATACCCGTGAAACAGTTACTACTAAGATTTACCGTAGAAAAAAGTGCAAATAATAATAATAGTAATAATATCTCTGCTAAATATAGCAAATCATATAAATTCATTGTTATGATAAATGCTATTGTAGTAATTGGATTATTGTAAATTTTAATATAATTATACAGTGTGTTTCACTTTGATACTCGTATTATTTAATGGAACATCCGATTTCATTTTTTCTTTTTTAAAATATATTGCACTTAAAAACCTCTACACAGTGATATGCATTTTTTTTATTTAGTCCTCGGCTGAATTTTGGAGTGCCTCAAGGTTCAGTCCTGGGTCCGTTGCTGTTTTTAATTTACATAAATGATGTACCAACAATATTTAATAGTAATACTTTGAACATACTATTTGCTGATGATACAAATATATCAACCACTAATTTAAATGTATCTACACTTCTTAATGATATGCATCTGATCCAGGACGATGCCAAGAATTGGTTCATCAGTAAGGGGTTAACAGTCAATGTTGCTAAAACACAGAGGATGGTTTTCTCTCTTCGTAGCCTAGAAAATTGTGGCAACCCTGAAAGTATTGCATTTCTCGGAGTGCAAATTGATCCCAGGTTAACTTGGAACTGTCATATTGATTATTTATATAATAAGTTATCTAAACATCTATTTCTTCTTAGAAGTCTAAGTAAAATTGTATCGTTACCAGCATTAAAAACCGTTTTTCATGGACTCATACAGTCAATTATATCGTATGGCATATTAACTTGGGGTTATCAAGGGTATTCTCGCAACAACAGAAAGCAATAAGGATTATGGCAGGTCTGGAGTTTCGGGACGATTGTAAATTATACTATATTAAGTTTAACATCCTAACTGTTCCGTGTATTTATATTTATCAATGTCTCATATATGTTAAAACAAATTTACACCAACTTGGAAGCAGAAGTTGCATTAATGTGTACAACACCAGAAATAAAAATGAATTAAACATTAAATTCCGGAGACTTAACAAAACCAGAAATGGTACAGGCTACTTGGCCTGTCAGTTTTTTAAAGCTCTCCCTAATAACCTCAAGGTACTGCCGCTAGTAGCATTTAAAAGTAAAAACATACTTACTTAACAAGGCTTTTTATACTTTCTGTGAGTATTTTAATAATAATTTTATTTAATTTCGAGTAGTTGGTAAATATTTTACTGTATAATTTTAATCTGTAACTATATAATTTTGTGTTTTGTATGTCTGATATTTTTTATATTTTTTATTAGTTTGTGTAGCGTATTATTGCTTTGTATGTCATTGGAATTACTTTGTTGACGTGTGCAAACACTTCCGTGTATTAGCATGAAAAAAAAACGAAATCTAAAGCTTGATTCTGTTATTTTAGTGACTCTAATAACATCATATTTGACTGCCTATGCTTCATATTCCAAATGCAAGAAACAATAGCGAGCGCAACCTGGAATGCTATAGGAGGCAGTGACGTCACACAGCGATTTGAAGTTCTCAAATTATTTTAAAGACTTTAGAGGTGTTAGAAAATTATAATTTTGTTCAGATAGTACCAAAATTACAATATCTTTCAGAAAATATAATTAAAAAATACTAAATGGCTCCATATCAGATATTAGTCTTTATATTTTATTATTTTCCATTGTGTATCCATATATTAAAAGAATACTTATGTAAAATCGTAAAAATCGCATCTTAAAATATATAAGTATCATTACTAACTTTAGCAAATTCAATATTTTTCTAACTGGCGTATGTAACCACAACTAAATAATATAGAGTTAATGCGATATCCAGCATGTTATAACTTGAAATTTAATCACCTAATACGTCACTCCACAACCAACTTGGGACAATATCCATCTCAATCCGATCATCATAATTGAGTTACACGAATCTTGATGTTATCTGCAAGTTTGTACGTGATACAGACTGTCCTGGTTGATCTGTGGCCTACTGGATCTGATATATTAATAGTTACACTTGATAAATTATTATTATTGTATATCAAGTCCTCCTTGGTAAAGTCCTATGAAATGTTTGTTTTTGTTTCACGACAGAAATATTAATCAAACACACGAACATGGAATATAAGAGGACTGATGTAATGATGTTACAATGGAGAAAGAACAATTTAACAAGGAAACGTAGCAGTACTTTGCTTAATTGCAAGCAATTAGTTTTATTCCTCTTGTGTTTACTTGAAAAAGTGTTCAAAGGCGCCACGGAATCAATTCGTATTCAACGAACGCGATCCAGGCATCAATCACGTCTTCTCGCGTTATAATCTAGTGACCTGACAATTTCCTACGCCCTTCTACCGCTTTTATAACCCTTTTACGATCGCAACGCGACATTATTTCTTGTTAACACCGGCCACGGAAATATGTTTTTTACGTCCTCAGGTTTACCTACGGATACAAAATTTTTTGTCTGCTTCTCCCGGATTTTGGGATACGGAGGTACATGTGCTCACCATAAAGGAAAAGGGCGTAGAAACACCGAACAAAGGCTGAGGATTATACGGGACAGTGATGGAACAGCGAGATTTTTAACAGTAACAGTATAATAACGATATACGAACGCAATATATTTCGGTGTCAAAGTTATAGAGAGTGACGTCATTTTAAACAACAAATCGGCATGCTTGTACAAATTCATACTCACATTGGTATAATTTATATATTCAATAGATCAGTAGATACTTTTTATTTATATTTACAGAGTTTTTTATTATACAGGATGTCCCATAATGAACTGTACATAGATTGATTTGTGATGTCAAATGTGATGTGAAATGTGATGATATATATATATATATATATATATATATATATATATATATATATATCACGTAAATGGTACAAGCAAATATACAACATATTTATTTGGAATCAGAATGAGGCGCTGAATACAATAAATGAGAACAAATGTAAGTTTGCTTTATCAATGATTTTCTAAACGCCCTGTATATATTCTGGAAGCCTAATAGAAAAGTTTAATTGATTCTTTGCAACATTTGAATATTTGATAAACTTAAACCTATCTGTATTTGCAATTAAACTTGCATTAAAATAGTCTTCATAAACAAACAATGCTGCAATGCTTCCTTTCATCGCGCTTCATAGCCCTACACCACATTTTTCTTTTCAGATGCAAACTAATTTTCAAATTTCAAAATTGCACATTTCCACGGCATCATTTAGCGATATATTCCCGTTTAATTCGCAAATTTACTAGTAAATACTTGCAAGATAGAATGCATAAACTAATTTTATCATATTGACGACTACGACGAGTATTTTCATTTGTTTATGAAGTCACTTTCTATATATTTTGGCAGCGAAGTATATCTACAGTTAGAAAATAAACCACGCATTTGTTGGACCTTGAAATTTAAATTGAATAGAATAAATTTAGTTCGTAAACTACACAAATTTGTATTAATGACAATTGCGGCTTGGTTAATGGACCGAGTACAATGTACTACAACCCCTACATCTGGAGCATCGTCAAAAGTCCCGCATTTCGAATCCTCACGTTTGGCGGACTATTCCCCAAGGTACGCTGCTGTGTTGTAATCCATGTACATTTCGTCCGGGGTATGAAGAATTACAGGATAGATGGCATTTGACCCGCAACGCAGCCCGTCCTGCCTTTCCAAATAACTGTCCATTTTACTCCTGTGGGACGGAAAACAGGGGTGTACTCAGAATGCTTTCTATGGATTTTTTAAGACACTCGCCATACAGGATGTCCTAAATAGACAACATTCATGCAGTAGCATGTGGAAAAAATAATAAATCGGCTCACTTATATGTAAGAACTGGCGTAAGATATATGTTCAATAACCGTTAGTCCTGCCGAGTCAAACTATGTCGCATTAAATGATTGTTTAATTTGTAGCATTATTAATAGCCGAAAAAAATGAAGAAAAAATATATAAATGAGCAAATTTTTAATCCGAATATATTGGATCTGTAATGCAGATAAAATAAATTACAGATTTCTGGAAATATTCACATTTACTCTGACAATTTTAATTTGATACTCCATTTTCTTCGCTCATATGATAAAGTTTTTTAAATATATTTTTAATTTAAGGTCAAAGTCCACCTCTTGGGAGCCTCGCTAGTCAATTTGCTTCTAAGAGGAACTTAATTCTTCTATTCTACATCTACTCTGAGAATTTTAAGTTGATAATCCATTTTCTTCACCCATATGATAACGTTTTTTAAATATATTTTTAATTTAATATCAAAATCCACCCAATTTTCTTCACATGGGTAAAATTCCTTAGATCAAATGTCTTCAATATCAAGGAAATATTCATATCTGGCAACACTGATCTTGTAATATCCACTACATTCCACTCCACAGGCCAGGACCGGTGTCCTGGCCCGTACTTTTTGCAATTTTTTTATAAAGTATTTTCAATATTCACAACTGCTTATCGACCTATGATGACATATATTATTATACTATATTTGCTGTCAGTAGTCTAAGTTTTTAATATTTTACATTAAAGACGTCACTGTATAAATCGTCCCTTTTTTAAATTTCGAACGCGGGTATGAGGGTTGATGCATACTGTTTGTTTTTCAGCTAACAGTGCCTTAAATCTGCGAAAGCCAGCCCTGGACAGCGTAGGTCCAGAAACTAAATTGCTCTGCTAAAGAGGAAACGTGGAATATTAAAAGATAGTGGTCCCAAACACGAAATATTACGTAATTTAATAAGAGAAGTTTAATGATAGCGCAGCGCTTCGCACACATACACGTTAACGAGCGCGTTTGGGCCATGTGTATGGGATGGAATCACCGAAGGACCTCCGAGTTTGCCATTATTCTTGTTTTTGTGCCCGAAATAAATTGAGGTGTGACAGACGCATGAATGTGTTTAAGTCCGGTTTTTCAGGTCTTTGTGTTTAGGAAATAGTTTTTGTGGACTTTATTCGCAAAGGTCCGAAGCGCGGGTTTTCCCTTGTAAATCTTCCGCAATTTACTAATACCAGTGTTTTCTTACCCCCTTATTAATAATCCTAATCCTGACGTACATCGTCGAAACATTTTTGCCATAATTCGAAGTGTGTTAATTACTTCTAATGTCTACCGTATTAATCAGAGAGGAACATCCTACTCCTATTTTTAATTAATTATTCTGTAGATCGTATGGCCATTATTTTTCTGACGTTCCTGGATTCAGAATCCCTAGTGTAACCAATGCTCGGAGAAGCGAATGTGGTAATTATATAAAGACATTTGCGAGGAAAATTAACAGTCCTTTATTTGTCCCTGGAGGACCATATTATATCGTCCAAAATACTAATACTGAACAACTGACTGTTCTCAGTTAATTTTAAAAAGCACCTCTTTAGGGAAAGGCCGAATATTAACACAAGGTTGGCACAAGAAAATATGAATTAAAAGTATTATCCAAATTCGCAATACACTGTACACGAGTACACTGAGTATGCTCTATTTGCTAAAATCGCTATTATAAATAGCATAATGCATACCTACTTATGCTATTCATAGTAATTATGAAAACAGATTTGTATCTTGGCTCTATTTTTTAAACGTGGCTAACGTTGATGACGAACTTTGTCCATATACAACAAATACACTGTTTTAAAGTAATATATAAAAAGGAATTAATGAAAAAACTATAATATATCCAACTTTCATTTGTTATGGTGTGTAAATTGTGAAAACAAATCTTTCAAAAATATGATATCTGCGGTAGTGTTTTATTGTTATACATGGTGAGATCTCTTTAATGCAGAAGAAATGAAACACAGATTCCTGGTAATATTCGGAATAAAAAAAGTCGAATCGAAAGTCCTATATCCACATTCTGCCATGAAGATTGAAGTTCAATTCCGCAGTGGCAAAATATATCCCAGTACGACTCCAAAATGTTACAATTTGATAGCTATGAACCTAACGGTTGCCTATCCAAAAGCAGAGTGAGAAATTTGTAAAATGAATAAATAAAGAGATAAATGGTTTTCATACACTAATTTATTTTGAACTGTATTTTTTACGTAAATATAATCATTATTTTTGTTGTTATTAATAATGTACCTAGTAGAAACGAAATGTAGGGTATTAAATAAAAGACTATTATTATTTGAACAAGTGATATGTTGGATTTCTACAAAACAAATTTAGGTGAAAACTCACCGCTTTTATAAAAAATGCCGAAAATGATATCCATTATCATTATTAATGTAGACAAATCAAAATCACCTGACCTTTATTATTTTTTACTTAATGAAATCCACAATAAAACTATTATACACTCTTCTTGAACTTATTCAGAACAGCAAAACAAACACAACACAATGCAATCCTATAAATACAATAACGTAATACACCGAGTTTTTTCACAGAACTTGATTTCACAATTCGAACATTTCTTCACGTAACAAAAACCTCAATGGAAAAGCAAAAACAATTGGAATGCTTATTAAATAGCAGCTCTGATATAAATGCTCAAAAATTGAGTAGATCTGACCATTTATAAATCGAATAAAAAATGTATAGAAAACTTAAAAATTAAGTAAATCAGAAAATTCCTCGAATTTTAGCCATTTGAAAAAATCTTTTTTTCACAGAGGTCAAATTTTGGGTCAAAATTCTTCAATGTGAAGACAATATTCAGATATGGCAACACTGGTCTCATAGTCTTCACTGTACTCCACTCCACAATTTTGTATTAAATATTTTTAATATTCAAATCTCATAATCGACCTATATTATTTTACTTCATTTGCTGTCAGAAGTCGAGGTTTTTAATATTCTGCATTAGAGACGTCACACCTTATATGCCCCATCATTATATTCGTATATTTAATGTCGTAAAGGTTATCATTGGAACATTTTAAACGCCTTTCGTTTGACTAACGATATATTTTTATTCGTCATAGAGATAAGAACTGTAAAACTACCGTTAATTTAAAACCAGTTGTGGGATATAATTTTTTATGTAAAAAGCATGATATACGCAGTACAAGAATTACACGATTCGGAATAGAATAAGCGTCTATTTTGTAAATAGCGCTGACAGCTTTATCTTTCCTTCAATTTTTTTCCTCGGGCGATTTATGCATATGACTTCATAAAATAAAATCACACTACGCGTTTTTTGCGGCTCTCCCATTATTAAACATAAGCCATAAATTCACGCAGACCGTACACAAAAAGGGTACATTAAATCGCACCAGACTGCTTTGCATATTTTAAAGTAAGTCTATTACACCGCCACAATGGGGTAGGAACGTATACGCCGCGCGGCACTTTGCGAGACGCGGCCGCCTCTGAAACAAAAGCCGTATGGATTGAGACCAAAAAAAACCAATTAGCCTCTGTCGCTGTACGTGCAATAGACGCATGTACTACAAAAATTTACATGTTTCCGCACTATGATCAGCTAGGCCAGAACGGATCTACCCTCTAGTGGCGGCAAACGTGAACATTTCAACCCACTGTGTCTTATTCGTTATAATGAATGAGTAATTTTAATTAATTTTTACAAAACAATGTGTAAGCTTAATAGTGAAGCCTCTACGTCGATTTACCCTTGAAACGCATCACGTAGGAAAACAAACTTTATCGTCACTACTTGATTACACAACCAAGATACTTCAAATAAATTCGCAACTGTCAACTTTGACATTTCTGTCACTCGTATATGATTCGCGATCGGCTGCTCAATATACTGACACAAACTGAACTGTGACGGCGAAGCCGATCTGCTTATATATATTTTTAGGGTTCTCGAAGTTTCCGCTGTATCGAGAACGTGTCGGGAACTAAATCGAATATGACTTGGAGTGTGGAAGTATTACAAACATTATCAATTGTAACGAAGACAAGAACATAATTAACAAACTAAGAACAATGCCATATGCATATCTTCGTACTAGGCTTTGTAAAAGTAACAGCTCTGTATACGTTATAGCTTAATGGAAAAACATTTATTGCAAATTTGTTTGATCTGTTTTGTAATTATTCTAGTACCTAATTAGGTAAATAATCATTATTTGTTGAAGACGTCTTGCATTTAACTATAACAAATCCCTTTACTTTTTACAATAATTGTGTTTCATATATACAAACTAAGGTTACACCGATAAAATTGGGCGGAAATTTTCAAGTTTTGTTGGTCCTTTTATAATATTTACTAGCAATTTTTAATTTGCATTATATATTAAAGAAAAATCAAGTATATTATATGTTTACGTAACAAAATGAAGACATTTCAGGAATAGTGTGATAATGAGTGTACTATTTTGGAACTATTTACTTTTACTTAATTAATTATGAAATTTTACAGAATTTTTCATGTGATTTCTCTTGCACATGCACAGAGGAACATCAATCTAACTTCTTACCTAATGCGTTTTAGTTGTGTTAAGGTGTGGTAGACAAACATGTACGGTTCATTAAAAACTTTTTGTGGAATATTCGGAAGAGTACTTACTAAAATTATATTTTGTAACGTGTGCACTTAAAGTTTATGCCAATTTAAATGTATACAATTCATTAATATAAGAAAAACTGAAGCGATACGTTGTTTAGATGTTTGCATCAACATTACGTTATTATTTGTGTCTCTAACCATACAACAACATTCTTTTCATACAACATATTTACCTTTCTGACACTAAAAATAGTTGACAACGGATATTAAAATTATTAGAAAAGCTAAAAATCGTGCTAAAAATATTTTCACACAGATATACGTATATTTACAAATATGTCATGTTAAGCGAAAACATTTCCACACGTTTTTTAATGAATATGTAATACATTTTAGATTATTATTATTATTACAATTGAATTTGCCCATTGGCAAAATCATTAGCTATCTAAATACATACATAATTACAGTAATATATAAAAGAAATAGATACAAAGGGGAAGAAATATAAAAAATAAAGAAACAAGTATAAACATTATTAACGATCCAAGCGGTTTTTAAAACCGATGATGATGATGGATGAACACACTTTTTATAGAAAGAGACGGATGATTCATATTTAGAGGATGGAGAAGCAAATTCCACTAAAAGAGTCCTCCTACTCAAATGTTATTTCTGCTCCTGACAAGGCCTTCTTAACTATTTAGAAATAAATATATAATTCCGCATAGTGTATTTATTATTGAATTCTAATAATAAAATCGAAAATATATGTATTTCTAATAATTCGATAGCAAGAGACATCCTGCATATTATCTTGACTCACTAAAACCTGTATTTTTGTACAATTTAACAAGCAGAATATTTCAACCAGAGCAACTTTTCTATATAATAATAATAATAATATCTCTACCCCTCATTCTAATCACAGGGATTAGCCCAGAAGTCGGAGACTTGTGCGGGAGAGGGGGCGGCATATAATTATTAAGCAGGCCGCATTTGCGCCCAGGAACGACTTACGTTGGTAGGCCCTAATCACTATTCAGTACAGGAATGAGGGAAACCTGGAAAACCTCATTAATTAGGGGGGTAGTCAAATATCAACCGGTATCAATCTCTCACATTGACCCAAGCTAACATTATTCCACCCTACCATACCCGCAGAGAGGGCGCCAAACCTCTCCACGAATATGGCTTATATACGGTCTACCGGCAGCTGGGCTCGAACCACCTCGATTCAAGTACTGACGCCTTAAACCGCGCGACCACTGACCGACCTTCATATGTTTCCCTCTTTTCAACTTCATCTGTCGACACACTCTTTATATGGCTAAAAAAATAGTATTAATACATTTTTAAATTGGCTTCTGTTAAAACTATTTAGGTTAAACAAAATGAGAATCACTAAATGTTCAAAATGACGGCCATTATAGTTCACCTACATTCTTAGTCTCTTTAAAAACGAACAACTCAAGTTTGCCAAGGTGTGGTGTCGAATTTGCCGTAGCTCGACTCTGATACTCGCTTTAAGATCTTCCAGATCAACTGGTCTTTCTTTGTAGACTATATTTTTTAAGTAACCCCATAAAAAATAATCAAACGGATTGAAATCGGGCGACCTTGCTGGCCATTTAATGGCACCTCCGCGACCTATCCACCTTGCAGGAAACATTTCATTTAGATATTCTTTTACGGCGATAATATTATTATTTCCTAGTATACCTGTCCAGACATTAATTTTTTCTGGTCGCTGGGTTCGAGTTTCTCGTATCCAGTGAGGATTTTCTTGACAACAATATCGATAATTTTATTTATTATAAAATCTATGAAGCATAAAAGTGGCTTCATCGATGAACACAATCTTTTTGCCTAATGCCAAATCCATGTTAAATTTATCTAACATAGTGTTACAAAATTCAACATGTTTTGCTGTTCTTGAACGAGCTGCATCTTGTATGGACGACACTTTTCCTTGTGGAGCTGTTTCAACACAGAACGGTGTGAAATGTCTTGCATCCTAACAATTTCCCGACTGGACAGATGTGGGTTCTCTTGTATTGACAGAAGCACATTTAAAGTAGTATCGTTATGAGTAGCTGTTTTTGGCCGCCCTGTATGTAGTTTGTCTTTAACGCTTCCCGCCTCGTTAAATTTTTTTTACAATTTGAAAACACAACCACATTCTTCATAATATATTTTTCTAGTAGAAATAGAAAGCTGGAATAATATTCACTAATTATTCTTTAGACTGTATATTAAGCAACCACATTCTGTGAAATCCTGAATGAAAATTTTGATGCGACGGTTTGGTAATATCGTGTCATGTTTTCGATGTCATAGTGCAGGAGGAATTTTCCTTGAAATTTCAAAGATGCAACTGTAATTAATAAATTAAAGAAAAAAGATATATTTGGTGTTTTATCCTTACTTTTACGGATTTGTACTGATCTTATAAACCAAAAAAGGTCTATAGTAGTAGTAGTAGTAGTAGTAAATCTCACTGCATACATTTGTCTTATCTACAGCTGCACGAATATTTTGCAGCATTTTTATTTCCGTGAAGATATCGATTTCCCCATTTAATTTAAATTAGATTCTCCTTTCGTCATTGCGGCAGAGTTCCATACGTACACTCGAGAACCCAACCGTCATCTCTCCATCCTGCCCAGATGTCGTAAGCTCAACACAAACAATTCAGAAAAGTTAAATGAGGACCCAGCCCGTTTGTACATCATCCAGAATGTTTGTGTAATAATAAAGTCTCCGGAGTTTTCATTGGCGAGCTTTAAAACTTTATAATTTAGTTATTAAGTCTGAGCCTAATTTCTATATTGGCTGAATTAATTCTCGAGCAAATATAATTTAATAACAATTTTCTTGGGGAACTTTTCTCCGGCCGAAGACAAGCTTCGAGACGGTTTAGAATAAATAAGGGTAAATTGGCGGCGAAGAGGAAATTCTTTGGAAAATTTCATCGCCGGTGACGGCCTTCGGTTTTATTGGAGACGCGATTTAACCTCAGGATTTCACTAAACTAAATCTTGTAGACAATTAGAAACTAAAGCCGTTTCAGCGAAGTTTCATGTACAGAACCACAAAAAAAATCAATTATATTACATAGTTGCCCATAATTTGTTTAAAACTTGGTTTGGGTCTTTAATTAAATGATTCAAGAACGAATTTATGCAGGGCAAAATATAACGGTTTAGCCCTACTTACTTATATACAAAAATGTATCCCTTAAAAAATACATGTCATTAAAGTTGAACTATTAAAATTGTTTTTTCGTTATAATTTCTTCACATTTCTGTAACATAAGGGGTGCCCCAGAGATCGATTCTTGGACCACTACTTTTCATAGTTCTTATCAATTAATTGAGGAAACACATGTGTCTTATTTACTGTATGCGGATGATGTGAAAATTTACTGTGCCATAAATACTAATTCTGATTATTTGAGGCTTCAGCACTGTTTGAATGGAGTAAACAGTTGCAATTTAAATAAACTTCCCTTAAATGCAGCAAAATGTAACGATATGAGATTTACAAGAATATGTTTCCATTTGTTTATAACTACAATATCGTTGGCACAGTTTTAAATAGACCAGATTCTATTAAAGACCTAGGGGTTACGTTTGGCACTAAACTCACTTTTAACTTGCATGTAAATGAAGTTATAAAAACGTCTTTTAAGAATCTGGCATTTGTGATCTGTAACTCAAAAGGTTTCACTGATACACAAACTTTAATGCTGTTCTTCAATGCCTTTCTGTGGCAACCTGGGTACAATATGTATGTAGAAACTTTGAAAAATGTTCAGCGGCGTTTTCTAAAATTTCTTGATATATTTAACTGTTCCTATAATAGTAATAAGGTGTTTTTGTAGACTATAATTTTTATTTCATAGTTTTGTATTCGCTGAAGATTTATATATAATAATGATTTCAATTAGTTTGTTTTTTGTACATTGTACTTCTACTGTTTCTTGTTTATTTGTTTTTGAATGTATATGTAATTTTGTTTGTTTTTTTCCCTATCCTATAAATGGTTTTAGTACCTACTGTTGGATGGTATAAACTATTCACAACGTCAAAAGTCTTGGACTCCCCCTCATTCTTGTTAAAGAATTCTTTTTGTCAGGAAAACCAAATACATTTATAAAAGTGTGTATTAAAAACCAGCAAATGTGTGACATTTTTGACAAAATGTATTAAATAAAAAATAAGTAACAAAGCAAGTTCTCTACTTGACGTTCACGTTCCAATAGCATATTGACACGTCTGTGCATTGAGATAATTAAACGGTTACCGATCTCTTGCGGAATGTTGATCCATTCCTCTTCTGCCACCACGACTAACTCATCTGCAGTCTGAGGTGGAAGAATATGATTATAAATGGCTCAAGCAACAAAATCCCATAAGTTTTCAATAGAATTCATGTCAGGAGAATTGGCTGACCAATCGAATCTATTAATATGTTCTGCTTCGAGTATGTCTCTTGAACTCTTGTTGCATGATGTGGTCGAGCGTTGTCGTCCATAAACACAAAATTTTCATCTAATGCATTACGTAGGGGGTAGATAAAAGGTGTAATAACTTGTTCTATGTAAATTTGTGGTTGAACATTATTGCACCCCAAAACATTACGGTACCCCCTTCATACGGAGCAACTTTACGGGGAAAATGAAGTCGCTGTTGACGATCTGGTTCGCTCCAGAGTCTTTGTCGATTGTCATCAGTTACCAGACCAATTCTGGTTCCGTCTGTAAATAAAGCCCACCGCCACTGACGGTAAAGCCAACCCCTATGCTTCCGCGCCCACTGGAGACGGGCAGCACGATGCCTTGGAAGTAGAGTGAGGACCCGTAATGGTATTCTAGTACGTAAATTTGCGATGTGGAATCGTCTTCGAATAGTAGGTGTCGATATAATACGGCGACACGTACCTTGAAAGTGGGCCCTGAGAGCTGAAGCTGAAGATGTGCGGTGTCTACGGACATATTGCACCAAATACCGATCCTCCCTTTCATTAGATACTCGAGGACGTCCACTACTTCTGTCTGTTTTCCACTATATCAAATTTTTCATATCTGTGTACTATTCGTACAACAAATGATCTAGGAATGACCAACATGTTCGATATCTGATGATTAGAATGTCCTGTCCTGTAAAAGCAGTCATTCTTGATGGGGTAAACGCAGAAATTTCATGTCCTGGCATTATAATGAACAAAAATTCAAAGGAACTCTTGGCTGAATACACTGCCAAACTGAGCAGATTTGTAAAAACATTGGATTATTCTAAACAATATTCTGCATTATAACGTTATAAAATATCGTCCATAGACGTATGTCAGAAAAAAATAGGGAGATAAAATAACCCCTTCTCCCCGTTTCTACGTTTGTTTTTTTTTTTTCAAATTTGGCGCACTTAAGTACCATATTATTTGTTAATTGGCATCAATTAGTATCATCTAATACTTAGTATGAAAATAGGTTTTAGAAGATATTAAAATTTACCTACAATTATTGTTTTATAATTCTCGTATTAACAGACAATTAAAATTTAATTTTGGTTTTTGAATTGTTGCAATAAATATGTCCATATATCTAAAATCAGATTTATGGATCGTATATTGCCTTATACTAATTTTTCAGCTTTCTCATATACAGATATATCTATTAAATAGATATTTACGATTTGCTCTCTCTTTAATTTCATCTTACATTATGCAATAGACCAGAATTTAATAAAAATTATGATATGATTATAAATCATTTCACCATTTCTAGGCATATGCTTTATTTCCTCAATTGTTGGTTATATTTTGCAATATTATTACACTAAATATATTACCAAATTAATGGTTTAAAGGCATTCTAGTATTAATTTTCTTTTAATTTTATAGCACTGAATTATTTCTCTAGTTTCACTTGAAGGTATCTCAGAGTTATTCCAAAGACTAGCCACCGCTTCCAATCCGTCCTGTACACTTCTGTCGCATCACTATCTCTTAATAACAGCATCAATCACTCGCATTTCGCTAAACTTCCGAATTAATCTCTTCAGCGTAACAAGCTCGCCTCGCAGAATTCCTCCAGCAATGCGGTCCGCGTTGATGATAGATGACAGCGGACTCGATAATTCGGAACGCGTGCATCTCGACAAACGGAATTAGATACGCGCGGATTGGAAGCGCTGAATCAGACGGATTGGACGTCCACCAGGACGTCCGGAACTCCAAATCCTCCCGATTCTGCACAACACACGTGGCGGCGTGTTTAATCAGACTGATTGCAATCATTAATAATGCTACGTTCGATTTGGTAAAGGTATTTTCCTACGGATACACGTTCTGTGTACACTTCTAAAAGTGATTAAGGGTTGAACGGCCTGGTAAACCCAAACAAAGTTAATGTTGTCATTTATTTTGCGTTCAACTAAGTAGTGTATGTGTCATGATTATATTTTGGTGCCTGAACTTATTGAAAGCAACGTAGTAATGATAAAAATGTAAAAATCCGAATTTAAGAGCTTTGCCGAAGAGCGCGCACAAATATAATAATAATAAATAGTAGTAAGGTACTGGAATCGCAAAAAGATACAAATCGAAGTCTGCAACACTGAGAGAAACTTTCCAAGTAAACTATGATGCTAAAAAAATAATTATACATGTATACCACTGATAAGCGACTACGTGAAGTTCAATTCGACGCCATTAATTTTTGTGTGGTTATGGTGTGTGTGATTTTACTAACTATGGAATACCAAATATTACTATTGCATCAGTGGAATTCAACTCTAAGAGCTTATATGAAGGTCCATTCATCAATTAATTCAAGAATGGTTATAACCGTCATCGTGCTGAGTGCTTGTTATTCCGTATGCGGGTATGGCATTCTTTTGTATTATTTAACTTTTCAGTGTATTTCCAACCATTTTGCCGTCATTTTTAATTATTTATGAATTTTTTGTTTATATCTACAACTAGGTATATACTTTTGTGTAGGATTTTACTTGCCTGTTTTGTTTTCACATTAGCAATTGTGCTATTTTTGTATCTATCTACATATTGGCATAATAGACTTTGTCTCTAATAATAAAAATATACCTATTTGTTTTCATCATAGTGCTTATCATAAATGAGGTTTTACAAGGCGGTAAAAACTGAAATTTGTTAGTGTCTCAATTCATAATTCATTCTACATGTAGAGTGTAATGTTTTTATTGTAATTTATTTTAATGTAATTATTGTATCTTTATTGCTGATACGCCTTTATCTTGTGATTTGTATAAATAAGTATGCAAAAAAATGTTGAAAGATATTTCTGGATTCTGAAATATAATGTACACTGTAAAAAATAATTACAGTTAAAATAGATTAGGCAATTTATTTACCACTCATTATTGCTGTAATTTTTTTTATCGATTGTGACTTTACAAATAAAATATAAAATTACGTTGTAAATTTATTTTGTGGTGTAATTTTAGGTTTCGCAATTGTAATATTACTTTGTGATTTTACAATACAAAAATTATTTTTAAAATGTAACTTCCACAATTACTTATAAAATTGCAAAGTAACTTTACAGGCAGTTGCATTGTACTATAGCAAACATATATATGTTTTAATGAAACATCATACGTATGGGTATCATAGAAAAGACCTAAAATTAAAAAAAAAAATGCTATATCAAAACTAATCAAGATATCGAAATGAAATTTTCGTTATTTAATTTTTCTCAAAAATATTCCCGTGAAATTTGGACTATCTTTTCGGAGAATAAAAGAAACCTCCTAAAAGTGTCGAAACTGAGCTAACCCGTACACAAGAGATCTTGTTTACAACATTCGAATTCACTAACAGTGCTTTGACATAGATACCTAAATATCTGAATAGTAATTCATTTATACCTAATAGATTAATATGCCTACATCAGAAAAATTTAAATATCGTAAGGAATTAACGATTGTTACTTACCTTAAGTAACATATCAGGATTTTCCGTGAGTTTCAAAAGAAAAATGTACTCATATTAAGCCTATAATCTAATTAACACGAATGCTTCTAATGTTAACAAACACCCTTAATAGTAATACTGAATTTTTGATATGATATCCCCAGTGAAGTCAAACATTTCTGAAGCAATAGATTCGTTTTTTCTATGCTTTTCAGATTTATATACAAAAAATTAAGTACTTTGGAATTTATGACTCATTTAGTTGAAAATAATACTTATTTCTACTATAGCCCCCATGTATATCTTAAAATCAGCAGTATAATCCTTTTTAAATTTATAATTAAAATTTTTGAACAAATTGTGTGAAAAACATTTGTTACACAAAACCGTACTTTTCGTAAGTGATTATATTAATAGCTATTTTGTACTCCGATTACGGCTCAGTTAGCTTTATTATATCTTCAATATATTAACTGCCCTTTGCTTATTTTTTTAGCTTAGAAATACATATACATACAGGTACTGAAGTAATAAAATATGGTTTTACGGCAATTTTTTTATTAAAATTTGGTACCTGCACATTTAGGTTATTTGTACAAAACAGAACACAATAAAACATATAACAATGTAAAAATATATTCATAGAACTAAAGTAAACATTTTATAATATTCAAACGAAATCTATGATCTTATACTAACTATTACAAAGTAATATTAATTATATAACTGTGCATAGATAAGTAGGTACCCAGAACTTAAATCATGCTAATCCTCCAGAAGCCCTTATTCTTCAAATATGTGTAAAATATAATTCTAATAGAAAATAATATAGTTTTATATATTATGTAAGATGAACAAACAACAGTGGGGTACCCGATTTTTGTAGATGCAATGTTTCTTTATTTCAATAATTATGTATAACCTACCTATTACTTCTTAATCTCATTGAGGTTATGTTTAAACAAGCACTAGATAAAACTATTTATAGTACTAAAACACTCACTTGTCACTCTAGATATGTTTATATTGCTAGTCACTACTTACTAAATTAATTATGTAAGTACCTAGGCCCTAGATACACGCTGCATTCATCGAAATGAAGCAAGAAATAATGAAGGCGTCACCACCCAACGCTCTCAACGGTTAGTGGTATAGTGTGTTTTAAAATTAATAGTACCTTCACACACACACATTAGGCATATTTTTACAGTCAATTATATAGCAAATTTGGTATGTTCAGTAATTTTACAATGTAAAAATGGATTTCACATTGTTAATTGTAAATGTATTACAATATATTCTATAAATGTACAAATTATATTATAATTACATAGGAAGTTTACGATTTAATTGTATATTGGCAGTTTTCTTGTAAAATTACAAGTGTCTTGTAATATCATCATTATTTTTAGAATTATTTTAAGGCAATTATAAGGATATTCTTACAAAGTAAATTTGTAAAGTTACCGACCTTTTTTTTCAGTGTAGGTAGTAGATTCATGTTCTCGCAAAAAAATACATGTTCGCCTAGTTTTCAAAGAAAATGTAATAATAGCCTAATTATAGTTTTCATTTATGTTAAATGAGTATGTTCTTTAAAGTAAATACAAAATTTATACTTGCAATGTCTAAAGCACGGCTAACTTACAAGTTAAAGGGTACTACTGTGGCAATATAGCATGTATTACGTTCAACTAACATTTGAGTTTAAAGCATCAGAAATAAAGTAAGAAATTTTAGTCATTGCTGGTGGCCACAATTACAAATATGGTAAACCTAATTGCCTAAAAAACAAGCGTAGAAACTAGATTCGTAGATGTCGCCTCTTTTTCGGCAAAAATTTGGATTTTCGCATTTTTATTGAAATGTTAGATTTTTCAAAAATTTTGTAATGCAACCCCATACACATTATACATACAAGTCCGGATGCAAAAAGTTGATTCCAAATAAGGACAGAAAACAGTGTGGTATCATTTAAATAATCCAAATTTGTTGTCATAGTAACAAAATTACTAACTCCAAAACGAACACGAGGTTACCACAGGTACAAAAAACTTAAACAAATAATTTTGTTTGAACAATTTTTTTTATATAAAATATTTTAAAATATTATTCCATACATATTGGGGCCCCTGTATATTCATACAAGTTTAATTAATGGTTTCGTATAATTTTAATATTTATTAATACAATACAACAAGAAAATCGGTAAATACGTAACGTAAATACCGAAAAGAACTATGTATAACTTTCGGAAAAAGAAAATAATTTATAAAAAAAAATTTTAACGCCCGGTATTTCACGTTTGAATCATGTTACTCGTTTTAATACTAAGGTGTTAAACTTACTAGCCTATTTAATTTTGACCAGAGGTTTTCAAAGCTTAACTCCCAAATGTTCTTAGTGTTATTAAATTTAAACGTGAATGAGATATTTTGCTGAATTTACCAGACCCAACTTTTAATTACACTAAAATATCTGTAAACGTTTAAACTACAAAGGATATGCATGTAACTGAATGTACTTATTATTTATATTTCACTGTTTTAATTAGCGTTGCACTGACCAAACCCTAGAATTTCTAATTATATGATTGCCCACGTAGCCAACGAAACAATTTTTAACAATTTACCGCTTCGCTGGAAAGTCATATTCTCAGTCCTCTCGCATTTTCAGTCCGCAAGAGGGAGTTTGCGCCGAAAAATCGATTTTCAGAATGTCAAACTGGTCCAGCCCAGCATCTGGCCGTCAAATATGTGGGCGTAACAAACCAATCCATGAATTGTTGTTAATATTATGAATTTGTTGAAATGTGAACTTTGTTTATGTTTTGTTACTGTATTACTGCTCAGAGATGCCTCAGGTAAGTGTAAAAAGTCGGAATTTGTGCTTACAACGCGTCAGAGTAAAGGATACTTTGTACCCTTTTCATACTTACAAAACATAAGGCGAGAGCTAAAGGACAATAGCTTTCACAAGACTGAATCCAGTGAAGTTCTTCATATTTTTTCTCCTCTAACATAAATTATATCAATTTAAAGGTGGCAATTCAATAATATCTTAAAATAACAGATGGTGTTGTCTCTTATACGAGGAGTGATAAAAAAATAACGAGAATTTTGTTATATCTCGGATTGTATTAGTCAGATTTTAGTAGTTGCGTTGCAGGATCGTTCTACATACTTACATTACAAACTGCTACAAAATAAGAAGAAATACAGCTTGTTTTGCTATTGTATTTGCTGTTATTTATAGTTTAACAAGGTACACTGTTTTCTAAGAAGCGAGAATTACTGAATTAAGTTATCAGCTAAATAAGAAAAAACGCAGCTTGTTGCTTTTGCTATTATTTATAGTTTTAACAAGGTACACTTTTTTCTAGAGAGCTTAAAACAATTACTATATTCTATCTTTAATTTTTTGAGGTTATCACCAAAGTAAGAAGATACACGGCTTGTTTTGCTATTGTTTTTGCTGTTATTTATGGTTTTAACAAGATACACTTCTTTCTAGAGAGCTTAAGAGAATTATTGTATTCTAGCTTTAATTTTTTGAACTTATCAGCAAAATAAGAAAAAACACACAGCTTGTTTTGCTATAGCTTTTGCTATTATTTATAGTTTTAACAAGGTACATTTTTTTCTAGAAAGTTCAAGACAATTACTGTATTCTAGCTTTAATTTTTTGAGGTTATCAGCAAAATAAAAAGAAACACAGCTTGTTTTGCTATTGCTTGTGCTATTATTTATAGTTTTAACAAAGTATACTGCTTTCTAGAGAGCATACGAGAATTATTGTATTCTAGCTTTAATTTGAAGTTATCAGCAAAATAAGAAGAAGCACAACTTGTTTTGCTCTATTGCTTTTGCTATTATTTAACTTTAATTTCTTGAAGTTATCAGCAATACTAAGCACTCATACTCATGAAAATTGATGTTTTAGCCGGAATCAAGCACATCGAGGCTAACCCGGATGCGAAGAGGCTCTACGACGACTTGCTGAGCAATTACAACAGACTCATTCGGCCAGTTATCAACCATACTGAAACCCTGACAGTATGGCTCAGTCTCAAACTGTCACAACTCATAGAAATGAACCTTAAGAACCAAATCATGACTACGAATCTATGGGTGGTTCAGGTAAGGATGCCTTTGAACAAACAAATGTTTTGTTATATAAAACTAAAGGATTGCATATGAGAACACATAAAAGAGAAATGAATTTATGGGTGTATTGTTTCAGAAATGGAGCGACTACAAATTGACGTGGAATCCCGTAGAATACGGCGGAGTGGAGATGTTGTACGTTCCATCTGAACATATCTGGTTACCAGATATAGTGCTTTTCAATAAGTAAGTCAATGTTGGTCACGTTATAACAAACCGAATAACTTTCTATACGATTCCATTTATTTAGTTCGTAAGATAATATATAGTCTCAATACATAGGTATTTCTTTTTCTTGATTTGGAAGTATTTTTATACGACTGATGTAAATCGACAAATGACTTCCCTTTCGATAGCTTCTTCAATAACCTCAACTTATGAACGCATAAAGTCCTTATTTTTGAGCAATTGACAGAAATTCTATATGCGTATCGTGTGGAGCTGGAGCTCACATCAATATTATGTTATTATGCAAAATGGAAAACCAGATCAAGATGGCAACGTGACTGGAGAAAAACATTTTTTACAGTTCGACGTGTGAAAACTACGTAACATTGCTAAAAAACGTTCATTCCATATCAGAAATTATTCCGCCTTCTCTTATACTTGAATATAAGTATGGGAGATTCGATAAAATGCGACACGATATGAAATTTAAATGTAACTTTTACTGTACCTTGTTTTGAAGTAATTGGCAAACTTTATTTAATTTCTAAGACCTTGTAATATGCCGAACGACATTGTTTATGCGAAAGAAATTTCCATCCACATCCCATAATGAAAAACAAAGACTAACCGTTTAAAAACTTTGTAACTGGAATGGCGAGGCGACTGAGGATGAAACAAACTTGAAAACAATATTAATTACCTT
Source organism: Monochamus alternatus (assembly GCA_037114965.1). NCBI lineage: Eukaryota > Metazoa > Arthropoda > Insecta > Coleoptera > Cerambycidae > Monochamus > Monochamus alternatus. Next base: position 21,097,049 of record CM073428.1, read on the forward strand.
CTCATTTGTGCTGACAAACCCTAAAATTTCAAATTATAACTTTATAGATACCCCAAACAATTAGTCTCCGTAAAGCGGAAACGCCAAATTTAACATTTTGTATTAAATCAGCGTGTCACACGGAACTTTATCTTGTTTTGACGAGCTTTTACTGGTTAAAATTTAATAAACTGACTGCTACATATGAAAGCCACATTGCCAACGAAAAATATCAAATTCCAATACTCAACTGAAGGGATAACTAGATTGGCGTGCCATTAAATGTCAGCAACGGCAGTGATACGTCTTGTACAAAAGTCATACAAAATATTATATTATTATAATTTCAATATTATATAGGTAGATACGATCTAGTTAAAGATATTGAAGTACTTACTATTTGACGAAACGTTATTGTTAACTAAAAACATTTGTAATATTACTACACAGAGAGTAAAATTTTAGTCCAATTGTGGATAATAGCACTCTAAATTGGTCCTAAAATCGTGACACCGTGGCAGAATCAATATTTGTAAATAATTATAACATATTTTATTTGAGGAAACAAGTACTTTAGGGATTAATACCCCGACCAGCATTAAATTGTAGATTAAAAACTCATAACGAACAACCACGGTTGATAATCAGCGTTGCCACCAGACTTATACCGGCTTGGATACCAATTCCGTTATGGGCTTATGCCCATGAATTCTGTTGATGACAAATTTCTAGAAACATGAGGCCACAAATGTTTGATTAAAAAGATAAAAAGAGCTTTAAGAAGTTAAGAAAAATAAATCCAGATGTAAATTTGTTTTTAATTTTTTGAAATATTAACATTGTTTCGATGAAAGAAAAGACAAACTTAAATAAATCACCAGTAATCTAAGTATTATGGTATATGATAATTCATTAAATACCTATGTGAATTAGTTATGGGTGAGATATTTTACCAGTATGAATAAGAAAAAAAATAATTTCATTTTGCGGTTGATTTCGTCTTCTTACATACTACTGCTGTATAAGTTAGATATGTTATTGTACTATTAATAATACAGAAATTATTAAAGCATGCATGTATATAAATAATATTTTCATGTAGCTAGTAACATAATGTCTGTGATAATATTGATGTTGTATTTTCAGTCAGCTATAAATGCAACACGACACAATGAGTATTTAAACATGTATTTCAAATCACCCCCAGAAAGCCTACCATACATTATTGTACAGCACAACTTAACTGTATATAGACTTAAAATATCTCCTTCCACTTTAATTTCAACTTCCCTACAATATTTATGACGCTAATGATTGTATAGACAAGCCGACCATTACTGAATCGGGACGCAGTAGTTGCATGCGTTGGAAAGTGTTTACAACAACTATCTGTAAAAATACATAATATTGACAAAACCAGTGAAAAAATGTACAAATTATAGTAGTATACTCTATAAGTAATTTGCACAACTAGAATCTATAATACTCCGCAATCGTTATACGCTACAAATACTGGTCTAGAGTCCCTTAAAATTAGGACCAAAATTTTGTGTTTTTCAAGTAAATATTTCTTAAATCTCTAAGTAATTTTAATAGAATTAAAATTCGGGAACACAAAGCAATGCGGACAAATAATTTTTCAAGCTGATATCGCAAAGATGTTTACAATTAATTGTTACGTTTTATTATGACCCTATAAACCTAGCAATCTGTATTGTCTTTTCTTCTTTCATAACTTTGTTATTCCCTTGGGATGCTGTAATTCAAATAAATAACTAAAATTTGTAACAGAATTATTTTTTTTCAAAAAACTTACTTACTCAAAAGTTACAGAAATGATACAGGGAATATAATTACGCTTGATGTCAAGTTTAAAATGAGTTATTATTGCTGAAACATGCGTTTATTATCAGGAAAACAATGCACACAATTTTCCAGCCCCTGCTTTTCAAAATTGCGGACTTATTCCAAGGCGAACCTTTGTTCCGTAATAGAGCCCGGATTACTGAACATTCACGCATATTTTCACCTTGCTTTCACGAACAGTATACTTGACTACGGTCGACACAACCCTTTTCACCTACAAGTTTTTGTTGCCGTCAGAATTATAAACTTTTTTTAGCGCCGACGGCAACTACGAAGTGACGCTGATGACAAAGGCCACCCTGTCCTACACGGGAGAGGTGATCTGGAAGCCCCCGTCGATATATAAATCTTCCTGCGAAATAAACGTGCAATACTTCCCCTTCGACGAGCAGAGCTGTCTGATGAAGTTCGGCTCTTGGACGTACAACGGCCTACAGGTAGGTATTAGCAGCCCATAAATTTAAATTTGACGTTGATTATCGGCAGGCGGACAAAATTAAATGAACCTGTTCTTTCGAAAAACACGTACTGTTATATACTATGGCGTGAAATGTGATTTCTATGTTAATACAGTTTTATTACAGAATTTTATCAGAATCATATAGGTATTAACAATTAATTTACTTTAGTCTTCAATTTTCCTTAAAGTTTAGAAGTTATTTTAACTAATATATTTATTAGTCATGAATATTACATAGTAAAATTTTGACTATACTGACTTTGACTTAATTTTCACTGTAAAAAATAATTACAGTAAAAATAAGTGGCAATTTATTTACCACTCATTATTGCTGTAATTTTCTTATCGATTATGACTTTACAAATAAAATGTAAAATTAAGTTGTAAATTTATTTTGCGGTGTAATTTTAGATTTTGCAATTGTAATATTACTTTGTGATTTTACAATACAAAAGTATTTTTACAATGTAACTTTCACAATTACTTGTAAAATTGCAGAGTAAGTTTACAGGCAGTTGTATAGTTACATTGTAATAATACATTTTATATTATGACTACAATGTAATTTTTTTTATTTATTGTACAGGATGGTCCAATTTACTTACACTTTACACTTTACCTAAGTGCCCAAATTGGACCACCAGAAGGTTTCTTCTATTTTCCGAAAAGACAGAAGAAAGTAGCCAGATATTTGGAGCTTAATATTTGAGAATAATTGAATAGCGAAAATCACATTTCGATATTTTGATTTGTTGACATGATGTTTTTAAATTTTGTTCGTTTTCTATCGTAACTTTTCTACTTATTATATTAATATTTATACATTGTAAAGACATTTTTTCTCTATGTGTAGTATCTAGTGGCTTGAGGAATATTTTTTTATAACTTCTAGTTTTCCGTTACTATAACAAACATATGTATTTTTAAATAAAACATCATACGTACCTAATATGGGGCATCACAGAAAAGGCCTAAGGCCTAAAAGGCATAGATAAGTAAGTACCCAGAACTTAAATCATGCAAATCCTCCAGAAGCCCCTGTTCTTCAAATATGTATAAAATATAATTCTAATAGAAAATAATATATTGTTTATATAATATGTAAGATGAATAAATCAACAGTAGGGTATTCAATTTTTGTAGATGCAAGGATACCAATGTTTCTTTGCTTCAATAATTGTGTATAACTTACATACCTATTACTTCTTAATCTCATTTAGGTTATGTTAGAACCAGCACTAGACAAAATTATTTATAGTCACTTGTCACTCTAGATATGATTATATTGCTAGTCACTACTCACTAAATTAATTATGTAAGTACCTAGGTCCTAGGTACACGCTGCATTCATCGAAATGAAGCAAGAAATAATAAAGACGTCACCACCCAACGCTCTGAACAGTTAGGTTAGGTTAGCGCGTTTTAAAATTAGTAGTACATTCACATACACATTAGGCATATTTTTACAGTCAATTATATAGTAATTTGGTATTTTCAGTAATTTTACAATGTAAAAATGGATTTCACATTGTTAATTGTAAATGTATTACAATATATTCTATAAATGTACACATTATATTATAATTACATAGGAAGTTTACGGTTTTGTTGTATATTGGCAGTTTTTTTGTAAAATAGCAAGCGTCAAAGCGTCAGTGTAATATCATCATTATTTTTAGAATTATTTTAAGACAATTATAATGATATTCTTACAAAGTATATTTGTAAAGTTACTGGCCTTTTTTTCAGTGTTAATAAGTATTCTGATTAAAAGGATTAATTAGTTATGCTTTAAGCGGAAATTTATTACAAAGTACGTTCATTTTTTTAAACAGTAACTACGTGATCAGCCAGAGGAAATTTTATATAAATTAATTACTGCACAATCTAACAAATAGCTTCACTAAATTTTTGCATATCATATTATTATGTAAACATTTTTTTGCATAAAAGTGTTACAGTATTGTTCTAATTTGAAAATCTATACACTTTTAAAAATATGTATTGAGCTGTGTACGCAGAATTGTATCTATACTATAGTATTTATTCAGATTATTTGAAAGGTATATTATTTTTTGCACATCAAAAATACTTTAAATACATGATTACATAATTTTTGTAAATATTTTTTTTTCTGCAGACACAGAATTCCAGAAAACAACTAGGTTACTCTGTGGGCTAATGCCCCGCCTAGCATTGAATTACACCTGGAAAACTCATAGTAAACAGCTAGAGTCATTCGTCGGTTTGAGCTTATTAGCCTTATCGGTATGCCGTAGGTGAGGTATTTGACGAATAATTCTAGCTGTTTTAGTCTATTTAACCCGACAGAAGGGACTATGAGTACGCGGAGTAGAACAAACTACATCTATCTATACAATTTTTTTCTTGTGATAGCCAAATTATTTTTATACCCGAGTTTCAAAACAGTAGAGAGTGAATTAAATTATAGCACGGAGTACGTGAGATGAAGATTACAGGGAACAAGATTCCATAGGCGTACCATTTGAGAAGACTTTTCTCGCGCGTACGCCCATGGCAGCTGCGCAGATGGAATAGGCGGATCCCAGTTAACTCATTCAAATTGACGTCACAACGCCTTTACCAATAGAAATCGAGCATTTTTTATTCAAAAAAATTATGAACGGTTTGTATTTTTCTTTGTATCGACTATTATACATTAGGGACAGCTTTATAAAATAAATCACTCTCTGTCATTTTGAAACCCGATAGTTATATTAATATTTTGTGTAGATATATTTATTGAAAGTGATATTATACAGAGTGTCAATGCCATAACTTCAATAGATAAATAAAATATAAATGAATAAAAAAGTTAAATAGTTCTTAAATAAGTCGAGTTATCATAACGGAGAATTTTATTACAACGTGGCAACAGTGTAAATACACGCTGTGCTAGGCGAGTGGTTTGTGGCTTGCCTACCACGTGCCAGCTTGTTTTTTAGTTATGATAAAACATAAACAATTATTAATGATTTTTTTCCGCGATATCGACTTTGTCGAATTATATTAAACAAAAAAGTTGTTATTATTAAAACTAAACTAATGCAGTGAATTATTTTTAAAACCCTTAATTATCCAAATTTTTACTCATGAAACAATCCGTCCCCTGCCGTCATCAAATTGAGGATCACATTAAATATTTTTCACGATTTTATTTTTAACTGATAAACACATTATCTTCTACTAATTATACTTCGTAGAATAAAACTATTAAGACCCTCACCCGTTTTCTTAGAATTAATCGTAAACAGATAACTCCAGCTGGTAAAACAATAAAAAAGATACCCTATAATAAAGTCATTATGGACGCCGTTGGTTGTAAATAACGCGGCACAACACCCCGTGCGACAGTTTCTTCCTTTATTTTTGCCATAATGTCCTTGGACGCCCCGGCAATAATCAACAAAGCTGTTCCATTTCTTTTCGCAAACAGCCCACCGGAGTGCCGTTTGAAATGTAATGCCTTATTTAGAGCAGGAGCAAGTTTCACCTCTACTTGGACCGTGTTTTTCTAGTTTTTTTTTTGTTAGATAACAGCTAGGGACCCTGTAAAACAATCCGTCATTGGTGTCCGATTCATGTTTTTATTCCAGTTTGAAAAAATTACGTGTTTATTTTTTGAAATACTTTGATCTTATGGTCATAAAGAGCCTACTTCAGTTTCCGTAATCCCTTAAGAATAACAAATTGTGTGTATTACAGATAAATACAAAATAGTATAGCTTTATTTTCAATGTTTCAATTACAATTGTAATTGTGGTTAAGGTCCAATAATTTTAGATTTTGCTTCCATTTACTCGGTTAATTTCCATTTGCTACCATTTACTAGGTAGAAATGAATCTTATATTAGAGCTGGTAAGCAATAGTTAAATATCTTTTAATATAATTGCAGCATAAGTATCATTTTAATGAATTTAAAGACATCGTAAATGGTTCTGCCAAATTTTTTCCTCTGTTTTCACAGCCAATGATTAGGTCAATTCAAGTGTATCAAATCATGACTGCAGGCCCAGTTTTAACTTACGATTTACTGAGGATGAAGTACTCAATTTCAAAATTAAAAAACAAACTGACATGCGGAGATGATAAAATTCCAAGTTTTCTAATAAAAGATTGTTTGGGGGTGTTAATTAAACTGTTGTTGATTCTTTTTAATTTAATTCTAGCTTCTGTCACTTTTCCAGACGTATGGAAAATGACTAGGGTGTGCCCTATACTTAAAAATGGAGATATCGCAAATTTGGCAAATTATCAACCTATTGCAATTTTGTGCAACTTTGCAAAGGTCTTCGACATGCCACTGTATACACAAATGTTTAGTATAGTCAATAGCCATATATCCCCAAACCATCATGATTTTTTCCCAAATGCTCTACTGTAATCAATTTAACTCAGTTTACACAATATACAGCTCGCCACGTAGACAACAAAGGACAAGTTCTCCAAGGTCGATCATAACATACTTTTTTATAAGTTGGAGTTGTATGAACTCAGCGACGGATTCATTCTACTTATTAAATCATATCTTTCTCATTTATATGTTTCTTACAACGGATATAATTCTGTTAACTTTATAGCGACATGTGGGGTACTTCAGGGTTCGAATTTAGGACCACTTTTATTTATTATCTTTATTAATGACCTGTCACTGACTAAATAGCCTATTGAATGTAGCAGCTGAATTTTTGTGATTATTATTATATTCGTAAAGAAAAAATAACAACAAAATTATTAATTTTGTTGTTATTTTTTATGTTGTTGTTATGAAATTCAACGAAAGAGTTTTTGTAGGTAGACTTAAAGCACATGGACCAGCAATCAGGTAGTAACATCGTGAAAGTGGGAATAGATCTATCTGAGTTTTATCTATCAGTCGAGTGGGATATTTTAGCTGTGCCCGCCACCAGAAATGAAGAGTACTATCCATGCTGCGAGGAGCCATATTCAGGTAAAGTTATTGCTATACAGCAATTTTTAAAGTTAGTTAATTACTTTATGATGCTTTCAAGGATATACCTACATATACAGGGTTATTTCACATTAAATAAGTACTGTAGGAATTAAAAATGGATTTTAATATAGAACTGACATGATGGATAGTCTTTCAAGTTAGTGTAATTATAAATGTAGTGTGACTTACTTTTTTTTATAACAAAATTTCGTTATTATGTGAAAATGTGAATAAACTTAGCCACCGCTATCCAGTAAACACATATACGTTAGAAAAACGTTTATAATGCCCATACAACGTTTGAAAAAGGCGTGGCTTTTTTACGTACAATCAACTTAAAAATGTCGCGGTTTTACACGTTTGCGGTAACCAAAGTATAAACGTTTAATATTAGTAAATGTGGAACAATCATTTTTAGTATTAATAAGTTTTAAGTTTTAGGTTTAATAATGACATTTTATTAAGGTTTTTAACTAACGTAAATTAAACCTTGTTATTTTAATGTCCAAAAAGATGTTTTAGAGACGTGTTTTTTAACGTGTTTTACAACGTTGTTTTTGGATCCTTCTGGCGGCATTGTACAGGGTGGTCCAGAATTATGTACCATAAATGTTAGATTAGATAGTACGTTAAAAAATAAGAAGATATATATATATATATTTAAAAACTAAATAATCATTAAAAATTAAATAATCAGGTACACTTAATCCTGCAAAACCGCAAAACAAAAACCACTTCTTTAAATATTTACAACACTTAACTAGCTATAATACTTTAATGATGAATTTACTTTTTTTAGGTTTTAGTACAATTAATTTTATTTTACCACGTATTCCATCCCTTTAAGATTAAAGCGCTGTTTTGAGTGATAAGTATTAAATACATAATTTCAAATTTAAAAAAATGCTATCCAAAACTACCCCAAACATAAGTGATTGAATAAGGTAACAAAAAATTAATTATCCTAATATCATATACTCACCTCATGATCCCATTATTAAAAAGTATCTGAAAGACATTTAAAAAAAAAAGATTTTTATTTCATCCATCAGAGGGTTATATCTCTCTTATTATTGAGATTTGAACAAAAATTTATATAAAATAGAACCCTCATTTTTTAATGTGCCATATGCTCTAGTATTTACGGTACATTCTGGACCATCCTGTATTAAATAAATAATGATCAGGGAATTAATATAATATAAATAAAATAGTTACAAAATCTTCTCTCATTTAATCTTGTTCCTATTAATAATTATTATCGATATTCCAATAGTGTGGCTCGAATGTTGAACTCACTATGCCTATAAATAAGAGTATATCAAGAGAAAATATCAATACCTATTGTTTAATTTCAAATTTAGGTAGGTAACAATAAATCTAAAAACAATGAAATTAGGTCTGAATAAGTTTCATATCAATAATTTCACTTACATTGGATAATATAGATTATTTAAAGAAAGTCTAAACTTTAAACATGTCTAAGTTTAATCTATTATAGTTATAAATATAATAATAATGCTAATAATAATAACAATAATAATAACCTAATATATATTTAATATGACCACGAAGCAGATAGTCAAGAAAGGAAATAAAAAAGTTTAAATCATTCCCAATCATGTTTAGAAATATGTCACTGTATCTTAAATTTTAGTATAAAGTAAAAAAATTACCAAGTCATATAATATAATTATTACCCATTTTACAAAGTAATTTAACGTAGGCATGTACGAGTACAAAAGTCACACCATACTTTTACTAATTTTGTCATCGCCTTTGTAAGTATATTGAAACATAAGTAGGAAAAGTTATAGTGGAATAAATTTAGATTCCATTATATAATTATTTGTAACATGTAATGTAAAAAAACCTAATATTCTTATATTAATAAAATAAAATTAAATACTATAGAACGTTTAACGGCATTATAATTGACACGTGTAATAAACGGCAATTCGCTTCCTTATTTCAATGAATGATTATAACGTATAATACACGTTTAAATTGTACTGTTTTTTAACACTTGTGAGGTTTATTAAAAAATAATTACTATCTAGTTATTTGTATATATAAGTACCTATATATTCTTAAAGCAATATCTTTTTATTAAATTATATTGTATAAAATTTACTTTGGATTGGTAACGTTCCGAAATATTTATTAATTGCAAAACGTTTATGATACGTTTTGTAAGCATTACTTATGCCTGTTACTCTAAAACGTTATAAACACGTTTTTGTTCAAAGTCAATATATTAATCAGTTGACACAGACGTTTCATAAAGGTTTAAATAAATAAGTTTTATTTAAATATTTTAAATAACGTTGATTTAACGTTACAAAAGACTTGCCAACATTTTTTGTTAAAAAAGTACGTATTTTAAACGTTATGTTAGACCGTTACTTTTCTAGCCGTAAAATAATGGTTGATTTTGTAACGTAACACGAATTTTCAACCAATGGTACGTTGACAATATGTTTAAATAACGTATGTGTGTTTACTGATATAGAAATTCTACCAAATTCTTTTTTTTTGTATTTTTTTATTTTATGCGTTATTATTTTTTTCTGAAGATACATGACAATCTCAGTAATGATATAATTCTTGTGAAGACCATTTTTACCAGGCTCCTTCGCCAAATTGTCGAATTCGCTGACGCACAAAGACAAAAGGATGAGAAACGACAACCAATTTTAAATATACCATTTGTGAAGGGTAGAATTAATGGAAATACTTTCAGTTTTGATGATGTGACTCTCGAGTAAAATACGAGACATCGGCATATCCCAAAATTAATAGCACTTGCAGGAAACTGAATTGAATGGAATCCACACCGCCGGTGTATAGAGGAGAACCGGGCGCGAGATAGCATACAAATTGCATATATCAAGTTATTGGAGTGAGTTTGATGTTATATATAAAATATTCAGCGTCAGAACGATGGCAACAGACAATGACATTCAATCTCAAGAGAAATGTCTGGCTCAGACGTCTATATTGCTTGCGGGGGGGACGCCGTCGATGTTGCTTTTATACTCAACTTTTGTGCCATATTCTGAAAGAGTTTTTATTAATGTTTTTCTTGTTATGGCACCGAAACTCAGCTGCGGTGATAATACCGTAAAAAAGGGCGCAGATTGGGAAAAAGGCGTTGATGTCGTTTGTATTGTGACGGGCGCTTTTTCCTCGGACTTACAATGGTCCCTTAGGGCACGCAACAAAGGTCTTTTCTACATTATAAACTTGTTTGCGGGGCTAATGCATCGCATCCGAGATACAGCGAGTTCAGAATTTTCCGGAAAGGTTAAAGACAAAAGTACTTTTACAAAATAAAGGTCGTTTGGGTATATGTTTATATATTTAAGAATTATTGTATAGCTCTTAACTTAATGAGAAATTTCTACATAGTAAAATTTCACTTGAAATCAACACAAATGGTTGTCAAAACGGATCCACACCCGATTGCCTTCAAATAATAACACAATTCATTGAGTAATGTTGACTCAGTTATTTGTTAGCTAAATAAATCTTTTAAGGGTAACACTGAACAATTTTTGAGTTACCTTTCTTAGCAATGTGTTATTCTAACCACGAAATTGAGTTATATTGTCAATCTATTTCGTTATTTTTTCACAATATGTATACAATTTAAATCAGTTACTTTATATAATTTTTGAGTTGTAATAAACTCAAAATGGTGATGATTTTTCATTATACTGTGTTGGTTCTTACACAGTTTTTATGTATGTATTAAGCGTGTTTATTTTTTAGGGATTGTAAATTATTGCTTTATAAATATTTTTAATAATTATTATTATTACTATGACTGTTATTATCACTATTACAAATAATTATAATTAAATTCATAATAATAACAGATTAATAATTTTTATAAATAATTATGTCATAAAAATTACAGTTTATAAAAATACAAAGAATAAAAATAACAATTATTATATTATAATGTTTATTACTGCTACTAACTACACACTACATAAAGGTTGAAAATATATCTGTAGGTAATAACATGACGCAGTATGTAAAGAAGTTTTATTTTATTATATATTACTAAACAATACATTCTTTCTAAACTTAACAAAATATGTACTTTGGTGTCACAAAATACTCAGTGATCTTGTATGACTGATGAAGTTCTAACGCTCTTTATTGAATAAACTGTTTAAATGAATAATTTCCAGGTTTGATTTATTTTCCAAAATTTTATAGCTCACTAGTTGAGGATCACATAAAATGGAAATCATGTAATAACACACACAAGATAGTTTTTTTGAAATAAGAAGCAAATCAACAATTTCTTTGAATGGGATGAAGACGGCCATTGTTACTTATCTATTTTTATCACAATTTTATGACAAAAAATCTCACTTTCCAGTTTAAACCATACTTTTTTATGCAAATTATAATTTGAAAATGTATTTACATTTGCGGTCCATGGTTCATGATCGGGTTAGAACAATACACTTATGATTATCGCCCACAGACAGGGGCGACTTGTATCATACATAGCAAAACTACAACTGTGCATCCCAACTTTGTTTTCCCCCTTCCACTTACTAAACAATGTGTAATATCTACAACAATTGGTGTTATTTTTACACAATATGTTCTCATTCCCACATATTATGGTTTCTCTATCCAAATATTGTGTAGATTAGCTCATTTCTTTGTTAAAATGTCAAATTTACTTCAACACTCAAAAATTAGTTTGAACTTACTCAGTGTTATTTTTTACCGTGTACAATCGAAATTTGGAGTGATCTATATTATCTGTAATAATATTAAACACACAGTTTTGACTTTGCATCGAGTCAAAAAAATAGTTCTTCTATACTTACTATCGGAATAAACCCCTGAATTTGGAAACCGATATCAAGAAAACGTAGGGGCGAAAAAATTTGTGATTTTTTCAACATTTTCATTAATAACCAAACAATGGACCAACGAATCCAACTGAAATTTTAGCACACCATAGAGTAATATTGAGGTTATATATGGTCTAAATTTTATTTTTTTTCGCGAATAGCTTCCGTTATCTTTGCCACAGTACACATATTTATTTATATATGATTTACTAAAATTTTTTCAAACCTTCACTCACTGTTTTTTGGATGTCCAAATTTAAATGTTAAGCTTTTCTGATTAATGTTGAAATACTTTTAATTTCGACTTTGAATAGGTATTCGATAAAATAGTTATTCTACTCTCATTGACAATTTTTAATCTACTTTTACTAGACATCACCTTCAAGATAACCATGCGGCGCAAGACGCTCTTCTACACCGTCAACCTGATCATCCCCTGCGTCGGCATCACATTCCTCACGGTGCTGGTGTTCTATCTGCCCTCCGATTCCGGCGAGAAAGTGACGTTGTGCGTGTCGATCCTGCTGTCCTTGACGGTGTTCTTCCTGCTACTCGCCGAGATCATCCCCCCCACCTCCTTGGCGGTGCCCCTCTTAGGAAAATACCTGCTGTTCACTATGATTTTAGTCACATCCTCGATATGGGTGACAGTGTGCGTGCTCAACGTTCATTTCAGGTAAGTATGCTCGCAGGACCGCAGGATTAGTGGGAGATTGTGGCAGGATGACATCTGCGTACGCGGGAAAGGACGATTAATCCTTGCCTCTGGCCCCAGTTGCAGAAAACGCTGTCGTGACTGGAATCAAAAAACTGATCTGACACTATATAGAGCCATTATGACGACCTTAGACTAAAGGAATATATACAGGGTATCCTAAAATTAGCCCGCCAAAATATGACTACAGATTTTGCTCCCAAAAATAAAAAAAATCGGAAAACCCCCTCTAAGACATCAATGATTTCTTAAAAATCCAAATATTTCAAAAGCTGCCTAAAATAATAATATCATTACATTTTAGTAAAGAGCGTAAAATTTAGAGTTGAAAACCATTCTTCGATTTGGAGAATAAAATTTAAACTTTAAACATCCTGTATTTCTTAAATCAGCGACCTTCGTATAAGCCTTGAGTATTTACACCGTATAAGGCATGATGAGCTCAAGTCAAATGTTTTAGTGCCCAGTATCTCCAGCTTAGTGTTGACCCATCCTTTCTTACTCATCCTGTATATTGCTTTCAAAAAATGTTCTTACCTAAAATAATTCTGTTGTATTTTATTTCTACTTCATAAAAAGACGCAAAATAAAAGTTAAATATACTTATTTTCATACTCTATATATCTAAAAAATAAAATCATAAGAGACTGGTATATCAATAAATTATAAACTTTTATAATCAAATATTGGTCATATCTCTTTCAACAATGTAGCGCACTGAAACTTTTAAATATGTTTCTAAACTGGTATTGAAATACCTCGAACACGAATTTCGTTGATCGTTGATGTTTTCAATGCCAGCAGTTCAGTCACGATTCGCACGTAAATCACCAAAATAAAAAAAACGATTGTGTCTATACTTTTACTAGTAGAGAATTAAAACGTCGTTATCCACCGTACCTGGGATATGATTGCTTCCCCAATTCGGCTCAAGTCAAGATTATAGAACTATAATGGATAATTTACATGCCGCGATGAAACAGGGAGCAGGTACAAAATTCGACACACACATTTGGAATTAATATTATAAAATAATAGGCCTGAAAAGAACTCCCTGGGAATTGAAGCGATACCATCTCATTGTTTTCAGTACAAGAAAGGGATTTTTGTTAATTTTCCGATGTATACACAAAAAAGAATGAAAAGCATATTGCACTGCTTTGAAACAGAAGTGTAGGGAATATGTAACTAATAAAAATAATAAATGAAAATTGTAGGTGTGGTTATTTAATAATTCTGAGCAAGGAAATGTATTAAAGAAATGTGTTTTTTATTTAATTAAATCTGTACAGTTTATATATAAATCTCAAAAAATGTTGTGACAGTTCTTCAATGATTTCTGAAAACGTAATTTATAGTCTTTTTGTTCCTAATATTAAATGGTTACAAAAAATGCCACTCCTTTTAGGTCACCATCAACTCACAAGATGTCGCCGCTATTTCGAAAGATATTTCTGCATTTCATGCCCAAACTGTTAATTATGAGACGAACTACTTACACTCTTCCCGAATACGATGATACCCAGCCACCTAGGGGATATACCAACGAAATAGATGTACAGTAAGTGAACCCCTGTCTTTATAAACTAAAAAGAAATAATTACATATAACCGCTAGAGCAATAAATTTCAAAATGAAAGGTGTTACACATTTTTTTATCTATAGCTACTATAAAAAGCAATTATTTACTTGACATATAATACTTCTTGTATACAAGGTGTCTCAACTTTAAAAACAATTAGAGTAAGTTCCTCTTAACAATATTTGGATGCCGATAATTTATAAACTCTTTTATTAATGCAGGTAACATTTCCGAGATACAGAGTGTTCAAGTTGTTACTGTGAAGAAGGATTTTTCGTATTTATCTTTAAATCGGAAGTAGATATCATTTATACACCAGTTAAAATCAACTGTGTTTCGAAAAAAAACGTTTAAACGGTTTTATTGTCAATAGCAGGATATGAGTATTTTTAAGAGGTAAAAGTCAAAATTTCTGTAAATCTCAAGAGATAATACAAAAAATGTATACTTAGTTGAACAACGATAGGACGTACATGTTTCGAATAAAATGAAGGTAAAGCTCTTTGCTCGTGTTATATTGACAATACAAATATTAATTGTCACATAATTTCAAGACTTTATTCATTTTTATCGTGATACCGTTTAGTCAGTACAGATTAAATGAATTGGTAGACACCATAGAATTATAAGCAATGTGATGATTGTTTACAACTTTACATTTTATTATTTCGATGAACTTAAACCTACCGGTATTTCCAATTAAGCTTACATTAAAATGGTCTTCACAAACACTGTTGCAGTACTTGTCTGATGCATTGATATATTAATAATTTTACATTTGTTTTACCATTTACTGTACATTTAAAAAGAAGACAGAAGACAATCTGACATTGCGAATGCACAATTAGGTAATTTAAAAACAGTGTAAATATGAAGAAATG
This sequence comes from Monochamus alternatus, assembly GCA_037114965.1. Taxonomy (NCBI): domain Eukaryota; kingdom Metazoa; phylum Arthropoda; class Insecta; order Coleoptera; family Cerambycidae; genus Monochamus; species Monochamus alternatus. Next base: position 21,112,394 of record CM073428.1, read on the forward strand.
AGATTACCCATTTAAATTAAATATACAGGAGGCACAAAAAAGTTATGATGCTTTAGAGTCATACAAAGTGGATCGCATTATTTTTATATGAGAAATTCACTCTTGTTCTGTGTATCATTATTATAGTCCACCCTGTATACCTATGCCAAAAATTAATATCTAACATTGTTTTGATATTAATATCTATTTATCTTTTTTCTAATAAACTTTTATTATAGAAATTTTCCTGTATTACTTTAATCCTGCCGTATAGAATTTCGTGGATTTTGTTCGAAATACTGTAACAGTGTAGCTGTATTAACATTCTTTCTTACCCTTCGGTCAATTATTTGATTTTTCCGAACAGAAAATCTTAATTTTGTCGCGAGGTCGCCTCAAATCTTGTAAAGGTCCTATGGTCAGGAGACACCCTGTATCACACACACCAATATCTACATATCTTTTATATATGTACCCTAAGGGCATTGCTAAAGGCTTATTTTAAAGTCAAATAAATATTTACCACCGAGCGAAAAACCCTCGATCAGGCCCTCCTAAATATAGTCGACCACTTTACCGCCCGAATGGCCTTAAAAAAAGTTGGCGATAACGAGATGCTCCATATTTAATGCCCGATATTCCAGATTAAACATGGGAGAACCCTTCACGACCGATTTCAAGATAACGACCAGAGAGCCCAGTTTCGTGCTGCAGAACTCCGATCAAGAGGACGGTAAAATGAAAGCTCACTCTTCCAGTAAGTTTCTAGTACTGTTGCACAGCTTTACGTTCTTATTATAGCCCTAGTTATAGATGTAGGTATATGGAAATACTTAAAATATACAAACTTGGTAAATACGTTATTATAAACTCGGAGAAGGTTTATACGTAATAATGGCACTGAAAAATGTTGCAAAAAGAAGTTACAAACATGATTTTGTCTTATAAACGTAAACATAAAAGTGTTGCAGTTATTTGTATTGCATAGAAGTAAAACTAGACTGCATTTCGCTTACATCCTTCTGTTTTTTGCAGAATGAAATGTTTGTGATGATTTATGACGCTTCATTAATATTCCTAAATAAACATTTAACATACTTAACCTTTTTACACACAACTTTTAGCTAAATTCATTCAATTTGATTAGTTTTTTTTTTATTGAATTTTGAATTTTTAGTCCATACAACTGAAATTTTTTAAAAACATTCAAGACGAAAAAATCGCTTTTTGCCGGTAACAATAACAATATCTTAGATGTAATTTTAACATATGTTTCAGTGACAGGTTCGTCGAATATGACTCCAAAAAACCTTTCGGCAAACGTTCTTGCAGCTCTTCAAGGGGTTCGATTTATCGCACAGCATATTCGAGATGCAGATAAAGATAATGAGGTGAGAAATTTTTATATTATCATTCAAAAATTTCCTTGTTATCATTATTAAATAACAAATATGCATTTAAAAAGTAAAAAAAAATTCCTTCGAGCCGGATTTGAACCAGCGACCTATGGATGTCTACTTGTGGGAAATCCGCTACAGTCCACCGCTCTACCAACTGAGCTATCGAAGGTTGTTGAATCAATTTGCTTGTGTAGTAAATATATCTAACACTAGTTTTCTTTTACAAATTAATTACAAATTATTATGAACTTATTTTTCTTAAGAACTTAGATGCATTTTATTATAATTATATTATGAATAACTTTAAATAATTATACACACTAATAAATTATTCAACGTTTCCTATAAACTCGACTTTAATGTAAGGTTTACTGCATAAATTATTATTTTGTCTTAACGATTCGTGTAATATGGTAATGAACAAACAAAGTCTGAGCAACTAAACCCATATTTTTAATGATTTTGACAATTTGTGTATTTTTTAGATTGTAGAAGATTGGAAGTTTGTTTCCATGGTCCTAGACCGCTTTTTCTTGTGGATATTCACTCTGGCTTGCATCGGAGGCACATGTGGCATCATTTTCCAGGCACCATCGTTGTACGATACTAGAGTGCCTGTGGACCAACAGCTCAGCGAAATACCCTTAAGCAAAATCTTCCAAGTACCCGTTTCCAACGTTCCCATTATGTAAACCCCATACACTAAAATCATACCCTGTAGATTAAATTAGATCTGCTAAGCAAGACCACTAGTCTTCCAAAACCATCATTTGCCAAAACTGATAGAAGAGGAAGAATTTTTTCAAATTTTGAAAATAAGAAAAAGCTTTATAGTGAACATTTAGGCAATTTCGTTTGCAAAAATATACAAGACAACTTTGAGCTTTAAGCTTTAAGTTTTTAACTTGGATTCCAGTAAAAACTTGTACAGATAAATTAGATTTAACTAGTTTTTTGTTATTACTACAATTTTATTATAATTGAACTATTTAGATTTGTCCAATTAAGAATTAAAACTGTTAGATAATTAAGAAATTTATTTAACTTAATGCCTAAGGCAACAAATCGTTACATCTAATTCAATTTTAACTAATTCAAATATAAAATACTGTTAATTTTCTTATTACTTGTTGTTAACTTGGTTTATTGTATTAAATGTTTTATCACACTCTATTAAATAAACTATTAAACTTGTGCTGTTGTTTTATTAATCTAAGTGTCTGTTATTTTGTTAGCAAAAGTAAAAATAATAAAATTGTTAATAAAACATAAATTTAAATGCCCATGTTTTTATTTAAACATATTTTAATACAAAAATAAATAAATGTTTAGTTTACTTATATACCACTTACTGCTTTAATAAGATAATATACGTAAAATTGCCACTTTATTATGTTCGCTCGCGATAATCTGTCACAAGGAACGTACCTATAACGGTCCTTTTAAAATAATCCGATTTAAGTGCTCCTAACCGATAGTTGTTCCGTAGATCAAGAATATAAATTGTAGTGTTTTCAAAGGCGTAGGGATCAGCAAACGTGAGATTATTACTGTTAAAAGACAACTTCACCCATGCATTGGGAGCTACCAAATTTTGGAAAACTCCTACATCAATCTTCCCCAGAGGATTATCTTGCAAGTTTATTTCTAGTAAGTGCACCATACCATCAAACGAACCGGGTTCTATATTTCTGATTCCATTAGAGGCGAAGTACAACTTCCTAAACTTAGTGTTACTAAAAATGCCTCTTTTTATGGATCCTAGTTTGTTAAAGGAAAGCGACAGGACCAGAATGCCGCTATTTTCCAAAGGATGTAAGTCGTGGAAGGTACCTGGCTCGATCTCAGTTATGCTGTTGGAAATGAGGTACATCTCGTAGGCGGAAACGTTGACGAAAGTACCTTTTCTTAATTTTTCTAAAGGATTTCCACGGATGATCATGTAATGCACTGATACGTCTTTAAATGCCTCCACTTGGACTTCCTGAAGACCGACTTTGTATAGGACTACTTCTTCTTCTGTGGTGTTGAAGTATGAATGTTTCTTTAACACCTGTATATAATCCGCAGAAACAAATAAGACAACAGCAAAACCCATTAATACTTCAAATCTCTGCATGGCGAATGACAGTTAACGGTTTGGTATTAACTGACTTCAGTTCATTATATGAGTTCAACGTCGTATTTTTCCGGTAGATTTGTGGTCAGATTGAGACTATTCGAGACGTCACTTTAAAATACGTCCGACAATATTATTGTTCAGTTCATAGATATCATTTACATTTTGACGTACATTTTTGATTTGTTGTTGATAGTCCAACTGCAAATAGTACATATTTTAGTATCAGTTGTTTGTTTTTATAATTCGCAGAATTTTAGATTTAATTTATTTCTGGAAACGCGACGATTTTTAAAAATAAAATTTTAAAAATAGTTCCTAAAAGTATGCAAATAATAATTCACTGCCTAGAATTGTTGGTTGCATTTAGCAAAATGTAGAAGAAATCAAAATTTATTTGTAGCAACACGTTGTATGCAAACATTAAATAAAAAAAATGGAATAGATGCGCTATGAGTCAATATCGTAATTTTTTTTGTAAAATCCTTATAGTTTCTAAGAAAAAAATTATTGAAATTCTAGTAGTTTCAGCCTTTACATACTTTTTGTAATGCAAGTAATTACATTAATTTTTCAAATATCAAAAATGGCTTATGTATAGCCCAGTTGATGGATATCGATATACACGAGGCTCAATCATATCCGTACCATGTACGTGTCCAAGCATTAATACCAAGGAATTGGACGAGGAGGAGGATCGGTGCCATGGCCGCCACGATCTCCTGATTTTAAATCATTTGTACTTATTTTTGTGAGGATATTTCAAAAATGAAGTATATTGCACCGAAGTAGACACTATTGATGATTTACATTGTATGTATGAAAGGCTGCGTGAACTTATGTATGAAGAATTGCTGCTTGTAAACTTTGTATTTGTCCCGCAATGGGAAATAAATGGACTGTAATTGAAGATTTGACTTATTTAATATATGTCAATCATTTACATATAAACAACTATATATTTTTTTTACAAACGCCCGTGTTCCAAGGGCTGCTAGGACTATTATCTAACACACTTCGAAGTCCAAGTGTTGCATTCCCTCATTCGGGCAGCGAGAGCATAGATGCGTTCCGAACATACATAAACGTATCATAGCTGCTGCCAATAACGGACAAGAAGCAGAAACAATTGTGTTAGTTTGTACAAACTGGGTACAGACCCAAAATTTTGTTTAACATCAGGTATATCAAACTATTTTACTAATTAAAATCACAAATTAATTATTCTATTAATAGTTAATAACAAATGCGGCCTGCTTAATTATATGCCGCCGCTCTCCCGCACAAGTCTCCGACTTCTGGGCTAATCCCTGTGATTAAAATGAGGGGTAGAGATATTATTATTATAACAATAACGGCAAAAACAGTCCAATTTGCTGTATAAAAATAGATGTTGTAAAATGTAATCTATTTCTTTTCTTGGTAATTGTTTGTCCGGTCTCCGATTATACGCCCTATCAGGTTTTACAGTGAACTATTCTCCAGTGCCGTGCGTAAGTGTATTTTTAAATCATTTTTAACTGCTCTCTATTATTTTATTTTTACAAAATTGTATTTGTAAGAGTCCTCTATATGAACATTTTTTTCATCCTGTATAGAAGAGTTTATTTTACTCTATATTACTGCCAGAAGATCTATGAAAGATTCTCCATTGACAGGTGAACTTTGAATTGAATTTATTTCTGGAAACTCGAAGATGACTGAATATTAACTTTCCAAATATATCCTTTCCTTCAGAAATAAAGTGAAGAAAATATTTCCTAAAATTATAACAAGTCACTGCCTAGAATTGCTAGTTGCATTATTGTATGCCAAATTGCAGCAGTCGTGCTTTATCAAAGGCGACGCGATTTAGCAGACGATGGTTGCATTCAGCAATTCAACAGAATCTAGGAGGAATCAAAATTGATTTGTAGCAACACGTTGTACGTAAACATAAAATGAAAATTAGTACTTAATTGTAAAAAATATATGTATATTACAGAAATACAGAAATGACTAATTTAATACTCAGAATAATCCCCAAGCATTGTTAATTGTGGGTAGCTCCCTATTGTCGCATACAGATGGCTTGGTTTCGTTAATTTTACTGCACACCACTGCTACGAAGTCTATCAAGGATTGATCTTGCGTTTGTTGGTTAAAAACGCCATCGTAGACGACAGTAGGCACAAAAGCGATTGAAGGAGTCTTATCCCCATTGGCAGCTAACAGTTGATCGCCTTCAGTTGAATTGGCACAGGATTTTATCTTCTGGACGTCCAAATTGTACCTTCTAGCACACTACGAAAAAGATAATATATATTAATAATAATCTTTATTAATCCTTTGGACATTTTACATGTATAGGACAAGTCAATAATACAACAATTACACAAACTCCACAAAAAAGTACAAATTGAAGAATAAATAATTGTACAAACTTATGCTAGTGTGTTTGCAAAATAATCACTCACAGCATAATAGACTTTTTCTAAAAGAAGTCTTTTTATATTATTAAAAACAGTTTCATTCATTGATTTGTAATGTTGCTTACGTAAGCGTTACCAAAGAATTACCTAATTCGTGAAATAGCATAGTACGATTTATTAAGTTTCTTACTTAATATGTCAATATAAGTTGACCATGCCAAATTCTGGTCGACTGTAATCCCAAGAGAATTTGTACAATCAGTCGAACTCAATATAGAATCATTTAAAGATAAAGTTAAAATTTTATTTACACCATGATTTTGAAAGTATATTCAATTAGTTTTATCTATGTTAAGTATTAAGCCATTTGACTTACACCAATCTAGATAACACTGCAGTATACTTTCCGATGAAGAAATCAACTGCTCGTAAGTCTGCCCTGAGACCAACAAAGAAGTATCATCTGCAAAAACTGTTAGCATGTCAGATCTTATACATTGAAGTAAATCATTGATGAATAATAAAAATATTATTGGTCCCAGGACAGATCCTTGGAGCACTCCAGAATTTAGCCCATGACAATTGGATGTTACTTTTATAATTTTTACAAACATAGATTTGTTCCTTAGGAAGCTCATCAACCGTTTCAAACATAAGCCCAAATTGAACAATTTACTTTCAATAAAATGAAAATTCCAGCAGTCAAATGCGCGCGATAGGTCAAAGAAAAAACCTGCCACATGTGTACCACTGTTGAGGTACTTATAATCATCCTCTAATAAGATTGTAGTTGATGATTAGTAAGCATTTTCCGGATTTGTTGTCAAGATACGGTTCTGTTCTTGAATCAATCCGAAAATTGTCCAGCCAAGATAATAATGGTTACTTTTCTTTTCTACTCACATATTCTATTCTGTTTATGTGAGACGGAGATCTGCTTCTCATGACACAGTTTACAAAATCGACGTCAGTCGGAGTCCCGGCCTTCTGGGACAAGGCGCAAGATTGGAATTTGTTGCCTTGGCATTCATTTGGGCCATGCTGGCACAAAAACTGCCACGTTCCATTCGTTTTACTGTGCTGTAAGCAATTGAAATAATGTTATTATTAGTTGCACAAATGTAAGTCAAAGGTGTTAGTCTTGTTGTAGTTTTAACTACACGGAAAAAAAAATGCCGATGTGTAAGATTGTAGCTCAAAGACTGCATTAAATGTCTGATATTACTGTTCTGGATATACCTACTAGTATTTTGCGTTGTCTACCATAATTTTAATAACTGTTAGGTACCTACGTATTTTTATCATACGATATGTCTATTCTCCATTACTTTTACAAATGAAATGATTATACCACACACTTCATGGTGTTTTTCATTGATAATTGCGTCTTGTATGACATTTGAAGCAAATTTGTTTCTTATTTGTCCTTATAGTCATTAATGGTTACGAAATAAAATGGAATATCTACTGCATTTTACTGCAACAAATCTCAACAAACAAAAACAATTAAAATAGTGTTATCTACAATTACACGAACATCTGCATGACGTTTCTTTCCGTATATGCTGGTCAATCAAGCGAATACCTGATTTTTGAGTGTTAATTAAAAATATCTGGTTTAAGGACAGTGAACTAACCACTTCGTGGCTTGTCATTGCGAAAACCTGAAATATTTCTTACAGCTGCTTTGCCATAAGGCACCAAATCGAGGTCCACGTACTTTGAAATTTCTGAATAGTGAGGGTACAGCTGACGGGCGATGAAATCAGTACTGTCTGGACATAGGCTCTCATAATACACAGTCACATTTATAGCGTGCTGAAAAAAAAACAGAAGATATTAAAGAAAATTTATAACTACGTACCTAAATATTTTAATATAGATTTAGCAGCGTTCACAGATTATTTTATTGCAATTTACTTGTTTCTTTTCACTTGTATCACAGCTGGAAGCTGATGATATTATTTATATGTTTGTTGTTCTGAGAATTAAATGCAAAAGCGATTTTAGGAAATGTGTATAATGTTAACAACATTATTATCTAAAAATAATGATAAAATTATCATAATCGTTAATAATGGAAAAACCGGACAATTATAGTATACATAACATAAATTACCTATATTAAACGTGTTGTAGAATAACATAGTAATGAAGATTTGTTAATTTTTCGTTCATGTATGCATACCTACATTCAAAATACAGGGTGTCCGGAAATTTTTCGAAAACTCAATATTAACGGAGATATAGGGTGTTAAAGTTATTTGTAAATAAGTTCTTAAGAAATCCAAATATTTACATAAAATTTGTAAATCGGGGGTTTTTGCGGACGAGAAATTTAAATATGTTTCTAATTTTGATGTCACTAGTAGGGGGCGCCACTTGTGGCACATCATGTTTCTTTCAAATGACAACTTTTTTGCATCTTAATGTATCCATCTGACTATCGAAATAATCGATTCTCCTACCTGTTTTATTTGAAAAAGGTATACTTTGCTGAAATCGGTAGGCGTAACCATTTTTGAAATAATCCTATTTGAAATGCTCAGTGCACCGAGAAAAAACTGGTTTCAGGTAAAGTGGCTTTTCTGCTGAAAATACAGCAAAATATTACTTCAAAAAGTTGTTCAGAATCGTAAATTATGGAGACGTGCAAAATTTCAAGAAGATCGGCGAGGTTTAATAAAACCATTTTTCAACAAAGCACAAAGATTTTATCAAAGCAGGCCGATTTATTGAAAATTTTGCACATCTCCATAATTTACCATTCTGGACAACTTTTTCAAGTAACAATAAAAGGTATACCTTTTTCAGATATAACAGGTAGGAGAATCGATTGTTTCAATAGTCAGATGTATACAGTTAGCAGCAAAAAAGTTCTGTCATTTGAAAGAAACATGATGTGCCATAAGTGGCGCTCTCTACTAGTGACGTCAATATTAGAAACTCCTGAAGTCTTGACGCATAATTTCCGGACACTCTGTATACAACAAAATAAACGATAGGTGATATTTCTAAAAATATTAAACTGTTTAGAGGATCCTATATAAATAGTTTTATTTATTTAAAAATATGTCCTATTTACAGTAAAAGGTAAGCTTGATGAAGCTATGGTTATAATTTTTATTTATTCTTAAATTGGCGAAACTTCTACATAACAAAGACAAATATTACCGCCCTTCCAAGTAAGGATAATTTTTTATTATATTCAACCCAGATAACCCATAAGATAAGTGAGCTAAAAATATCGTCTTTGACATTGTTAAAAAATTGTTTGTTCTGAAAACTTCATTATGAATTATGTATCAAGTACCACAACCCAAACAATTACTTTTAAGTACTTACCTACATAGAATTAAAATTATTTACATAGGTCATACCAAATAAGAAAGTATACCTAATTAAATTTTTTTCAAAAAATAGTATTACATTTTTTATTTTTTACAAAATTTGTTAAAATTGTAACACCCCACCACAATAGTTTTAAATTTAATTAAGAAATTTTGTTTTCTAGACATGTAATTTAATACTTTCAAACACAATAGTAAAACGCAAACATTAAAATATTAATATTTCTATTTATAGTTTCATCATTTAATTACTTTTTGTTTTTTAACTTGTATTAGTTATAACAATGCGGTAAGACTAACTAATTAACCAACAACAAAAAATCTATAAACAAACTTACTAATCATTATTTAAAAAATCTACCATTAATATTAGGCGACCTTTTAGATAAATAATGCCTGCCAACTGTTCAAGTAAATCAAATGTTGAAACGCTCACCATAACATTAAAAACCGCCAGAATAACGGCCACAGCAACTATAGAAGCTACACTCATGTTTTCGTCTTCACTATTCACGATTTAAATATGGAATGGACTTAGGGAACAACATTATTATATTATCATATTAGCGTAGCACACAAATCGTGTTTGTACCAGTGGCACGTTTAAGAGGCCTACGTTTCGTGGTTGGACCAGGTTGATTGAAGTGACTATAACAAGAGTTCTTTTTATAGTCACTGTTAGTTGTCACTGCAGATGCTAGATTTTGCGTGTCAATAAAGTTTAATTTTGTTAAATCCACAAAATCCATAAAATAAATGTTAAGTTTGAAAATGAAAGCCAACATTAATTATTTATAATAAAAACAAAAGGAGATTGCAGTTTAATATATAGAGAGATCCGTATCTAGATATTAAAATATATCGTATGAGTAACTTTTACTGTAATAATGTTGTTGTTCATTATTAAACCATTAATTTAAAATTGTTGTTATAGTTGGATTTAATATTATTGACTATTATCATAAAGTTATCATCAGCATGTAAAGAAAGATTAAACTTCGAATATTTCAAAACGGGGTGGTTTACCGAAATGAAACAAGTATACTCGCGTCAAGAATTCAAACGTCTTACGTCATAGTTGACATTAGGCAATTGTCTTTTTTGTCAACGTAATTTTCGATATTTGGTCGCGTTAAAAACAACAATTTTTTGCAATTTAGTGCAATATATAATGCAAACATTTAGTGTAGTATATAGTTTTATTACTCTCAGTAGCAGTTTCTTAAATATTTTGATAAAAATATAATGAATTATTCATTTGTTCGTATGACGTAAGTCGTCTGAATTCTTGACGCGAGTATATACTTTTTTGCTTAACAATTATTGGAGAATCATTTGTGTTATAAAGAAATATAATAAACATACCTGCAAAAAAGTTTAATCCGATTATATCGGCAAAACACACTGTAAACAGCACCCTGTATATAGTATATTGAAAGTGAACGATATCCCTCAAAAAATCTTCCTATACCGAATTTCAAAGAAAAGTCTCTAAATATTAAGAGAAATCAATCAATCAATTGCTTCTACACCCTGTGTTTTTCTTAATATTGACATCCAAATTAAGACAATTACACGGTATATTTTAATATCTAGAATCTACAGTTAGTGTATGACGCATTAAATTATTTATCTATACATTTCAATTTATGCTTATTCACCAAACTTAGTCCTCTTAATTTCCAAGTCACACAATAGATTTAATATAGATTATTCAGTACAATGAAGCCTATTAGTGTAATGACTTAATGTAGCTTGAAAAATTATCTATATTTACTCTTCGACTATAGTAATTAGTGTAGACGCATTCTGCTTCAAATTAGTTAGAAATTAAAACAATAAATTGTTTCATGGAGACATATTGTTTTTATTTTTGTTTATTTAATATCTATGTACATATATAACAAATTATTTTATATTTGTGAAACAAATTGTAGTGAATTACCCTAAATATTTTTAAAAAATCGAGTAAAAGTAAAAACTTTTTGCAGTACACAACTCTATAGTAACCTGACTTCTATTTGACTATAAATATCATACTTCTTGCAAGGCACTGGATCGTATTTGAGGAACTGGCAAACCACTCTCATGAAATCCGTGAGGGCTTCGTTTTGAAGAGTTTCATTGTATTGATTGTCGAAAATAATGGTGGGAATGAACGTTGGTTTGACATTTTCGGTCCGAATGCCGTTTTTTTCTAGAAGTAAGTCAGCCTGGCCACTCTCGTAGCATGTTTTCAGCGATGTCCATGATATATCGCTGGAATTAGCGCACTAAAACAAGAGAAATATTCAGTTATTTCGCGTAAAAGCATGAGACGAAAGAGAACTGAGTAGTTACCGTGTTAAATCAAATTATATTGGGTGGGTCAGTTGGGATGATTAAAGTAACAAAGATTTTGTAATTTGATTTGGTTATTAAAGCCTGTAAAAATGTGAGAAGAAAAAGTAGTAGAAAGCGAACCTTTAACAATGTATTACAGTAAATGGTAGTAATCAGGGCCGGACTGGCAGGTCGGGCGATCGCCCGAGGCGCCGCTTGTTCAACAAGCCGAGGCGCCGCCTGTTCAACAAGCCAGCGTGCCGCCATAAACTATCAGTACAGACTACAATACAAATGAATCGCCGGCGTCGCCCGAATATAACATGCAGTCACGTATGTAGTATGCGAACGTAATTTCTGCGGTTACTGCGGTTGCGCGATTTGCGTCACACTGACTAGTGACTGCGATCTGGGACGTTTTTTTAATCTAGTCTCCTCCCTCCACGTTATTGTTGGAGAGAATAGACAAAACAAATGCATTCAGCATTCAGTACCTCAGCACAGTTTATTATACAGTTCGTCGAGTGAAGGTTCCAGAGGGTGTGGCTAAATCGCGGCTAAATGCGCAATGAACACCAATGAAATTCATATGTACACGACGAAGTGGGAGAATTTCTAACAAATCACCGTGCCCCTTGAGCGCGAGAATGTGCGCGGCTAAATGCGCAGTCGTCTTTTGGTCGTCTAAAAAAAACGAAATCTGGGACCTCGAAATCAAAGGAGCCGACGTGAAGACACCGACTGTATAATAGACTGTGACCTCAGTACCTAATTGTCTATCGATGAGGTATACTTCGTAGTTCGTTAAGTTTAGATAAAAGGGAATCTAGATTAAAACGTAGGTAACTTAAGTAATGCGTAAATGATAATGACACTTTTTAATGCAATTGAATATCTCCAATCTCCAATGTTCATTAAATACCCAATTTGTCTCAATATTTTTAATTTAGTTTTCATTTTATTTCCTCTTTGATAAAATAGTTCGAAATAATAATATATTGATTCTTGAAAACTCCCCCACTTAAATAATAAAAATCGAGGGAATTATTTTATTTATACAGGATGTTCCGATTATGCTTAAGGGGTTTGAGTTCGAAAAAAATAGCGAGCATTGCTCATATATGATTTCCGATTTTAACGTCGTAAATCTTTAACATTTGTAGACGAGTAGATGTGAACCATTTTTAATAAAGCCGTAAAACAGATTCATTATAAAGACCAGTGACACGGCTACGGATAGGACTACAATTACATCTTATCTTATACTAGTACAAATATTATGAGGACATACATTCGAAAGAAATAACGTTAAAATTGTGCACTCAAGTATGAAGTACTTATTTTAAAGATTTTTAAACTGAAATTTAACGTCCCTATATACCAAATCTTGTGTGCTAATGAATTTGAACCGAGTGCTGATTGTAAAACAGCCTGTCAAATGATTATTGTTACAAGTTGAATTTGTGTTGTAGATAATATTTAGAAAAAAAAGTAATAAATAAAGTACTTGATGCGATATCGCATTTATTAGAACTTCTTCACCTCATAAAGTAAATAACTAAGTTTGTCAAATGTATTTAAATACGTAAATTTTAAACTATCACTGCATATACTTTTTTTATACGTATTTTATTTCTTAATATTTAGCATTGTCATAAAGCAAAGTTTAAATTCATTCTTACTTCTTACCTACCTATTCACCAAACTTACGACTTGTATGTACATCTAAATATGCGATAATTGGTAAATTGTATCATAATGGTATCATAATAAAAAATGTTTTTACTGTTTACATTTTTCTGCCAAGAAAAAGATGGCGCCGGTTATAACAAATGCCCGCGCCGATCTGTCGACCCAGTCCGGCCCTGGTAGTAATCCTTATAAAATAATAATTACCGTTTCCAAATTTTCATCGGAACTAGGGTCATCAGATTTCATACTGCAGTATACAAACTCGGTACTCTCTTCAACTGAGTACAGATCAATGGCACATGAATGTATCTTATTTCCATAACATTCATTTGGACCATGCTGGCATGTAAAATCCAAATGTCCACTTTTGTTAGTAACCTGTAAAATTAGAATAACTTATACAAAAAATGCTTTATAAATAAATTTAAACAATTTACGTAATAAGAAGAATTCAGTTTGATATCTACTATAGCTGCATCTACTAAAAATAAATATTTAATCTCTTATTTTATTTTATTACCTCTGCATTTCCAAAAGGTACCAAATCCACTCCTAAATCATTTCCTACATATTTATACGTGGGAAATAGTTGGTTATCTATAAATGCTTTACTATCTGGGCATAAGGATTCATAAAATACGGACACATTCACAATTTGTGCCTGAAATGACAATGCTTTTATCTGGACTAATTGAACAAAAAATATTTATTTAAAATTTATTATATTGTACATTTTATTTATACATAGAACAATAGTACTTACAGATATTTCTTCAACTGCGAAAATTAAGAATATTACAATGCAATAGTTCCACATCTTGAATACTTCGACGAATATAGTTTACTGAACAAAATTACTGTGATATAGTGGGCGTTATTGTATGACTTACACTTTGACGCCATCACATGATAAGAGGACAAAACAGATGTCTCAAAATTCTTTGTGTTTATCGTTTATTGATAGGTACGTAAATGTTACAATATAATACAAATCAGACAATAGTATTTTTAACACAATTTTCTTTACAACATATTACATTAAATAAAATTATTCGCCTCTTATACTAAAACAAACAATTTCTGATACAAGAATAGCAATATACTGACACCAAACACAAACTTTCCGGAACTCAGAACGAAATTCGACCCACTAAACTGGCAGAATCCGCATTGGACCTGCTCCAAGAGGAACACCAAAGTGTCTTCGAAGTGTGTGAGCGATATGCTTTGAAGCTGCGTACTAAAGACGTCGTTGAACACTATGGTGGGCACGAAATTGATCAGGTCAGGGATCAGTTTGTCCGTTCGTCTACCGTTGGCTGCAAGGAGTTCGTCTCCTTGGCCGCTGGTCAAACACTCCTGGAGAACCGTCCACGAAATGTTGGAGGATGTAGCACACTGAAAAAAATCAGAAATGCAATCAGAATTCTTGTTCAAAAGCAGTGTCAACTCTCTCTATAACCAAAACGCTAAAAATCTAGAGAGTGACTCATGTTATAAACCCGTTCACAATTTATAACAGTCGACACAAAAAAACATACATACAGCCCGCATATTTTCCCATAAAATATATAATATATATAATATACTCGCGTCAAGAATTCAGACGTCTTACGTCACGACTGACGTTACACATTTGTTTTTATTGTCAACGGAATTTTCGATATTTGGTTGCGCTAAAATCAATTATTTTTTGCAATTTAGTGCAATATATAATGCAAACTTTTAGTGTAGTATATAATTTAATTACTATCAGCTACAGTTTCTTAAATATTTTGATGAAAATATAATGAATTATTCATTTGTTCGTATGACGTAAGTCGTCTGAATTCTTGTCGCGAGTATATACATATGTAACATATCGTGTACCACATATCTCTGAGGGCATACCCGATTGCACAACCTCTGCTGCAGCAAATACGCATGCGCTAGATCGAAGAAGTTAGCCTTCTATTGGTTGTGACGTACTAACGAAACCACCCATTCCATTTCCAGCGCTATCAATGACAGGTATATCTTTCGAGTGAGCAAAATTTCGGGTATATATTTTCGTTAATTTAATTATGAATGTAATTAATTTATTACTCATTTTGTGTTTTTAAGAATGGAGAATAATTTAAACTCTACAGAGTATTCTTCGTAAACGCCCTAATTTAACAAGTGAGGAATATCGGATAATGATATGTATGAAGAGTTTAGGGCACGAGGTCAAAATATGAGTGTAAGTGATGTATATTTATCGACTTATTATAAATTTTGATCATGCAGTCTTCACTTATCAGTTATTATAGCAAATCTAAGCTTACCTCTTCGTTGTTAGCATCTAAACTTGCATTTGTTGAATTCATCGAGCATATTACAAACTCGGTACTTTGGCTAATAGGATACAATTCTATGGCACAGGAATGTACTTTATTTCCATAGCATTCAGCTTCGCCATGCTGACAGTCGAATTCCCAAGAGCCTGATTCATTGTTCGCCTGAAAATAAGGAATCGAAAAAATCGTCTAAAATCCTAGTTGAAGGTTCATTATTTTTACCAAATGTTTAAAAAAAAACAAGTTTTAATAATTGTGCTTCGTTTTATACTTGAATAATACAGATATGTTATATTTATTATAATAAAACCAATTATTGTATCTATTATTACTTACGTAACAAATCGATAGACATAAAACAATGACCATGTAAAGCCATTTTAAACAGTTGATATATCATAATCTGTGTCATCAACGTAAGCTGTTAATGACATATTAATTAATTTATTGAACTTAAATTATCAATATCGTAGTCTTAAAGCAGATTTAACAAAAAAAATAAGTGTCACATAGAAATGAGAACAACTCACCGTAGCTTTACCGTAAGCCACTAGATCGATCTCCATATTGTCTGCAAGATTTTGGTATGCCGGGTAGAATTGATTCACCAGGTATCTTACACTGTCTGAACATAGCGTTTCGTAATATACTGAAATCTTGATTTTCTGTGCCTAAAATTAAATCTTCATTAATATACATCTTTCCTTATCAAAAATATATATTTTTTTAAATTCAGTAAAAAATCTGTGGACATATTTCAATACCAAGAAAAATCACTAGCAATATTTCAAATTGAAAAAATATTCAGTACCAACATACCGAGCTTCCATAGGCACACAAAATCGTCCAGATTAGCACAGTCTTCCACATGTTTCTTCCTTACGAATGCCACTCAATCGACTAAGTATCGATATAATTGTAAACCGTAAAATTTATAGCGTAGTGTATAAAAGAAGATTAAAACTGATATAGACGAATCGTGGAGATGAAGTATATTCATAAATAATAAAATACTAGGCAAGGAAATTTACGAGGGAGAGGGCCGCTATCCAGTGTAAATGTTAAAAATATTTGACCATTTCTGAATTCGTCAGTGAAGTGATTAGATATATACAAATTTGCTTTAGTAATTTCTTGAAAGAAGGCAAATGTATTGATTAAAAAAATGTATGTTCAAATTGATATTGGACGACGAGTTTGAAAAATTTCTGTATATCCCTCGTATTTGATGTCACTCAATCGTTTCTACTTTTGGATGTCAGACAATGAATAAGCGATATTGCTCAAAATAGGTATAAATTATTTTTTAATACTCTTTTAAAATCGACCAACCGATTAAAGCTGCTGGTACTATTTATACCCATAAATTATTTCTCTCTATACAGGGTGTTACAGAATTATGTTAAGAAAATCTAGGAGAACTTCTATGTTTAAAAATAAGAAAAACTCGAGATATTGAAATGAAATTTGGTACACAATAGTACCTATATAAAGTGTCTTGCAAGTAGTTACAATAATTTTAGGAGGTGATAGAATACTTATTGACTTTGAATCGATTGAAACAGACATACCTATATACCAAGTGTTACAATATTTGTGATAATAAATTTTTTAATATTTTTTAATTTAACCGTGCTTTTCTACAATTATTCTATGAAGACGCATTCTTCAACAAAATTTTCATTATCGCTACGTCAGCAATTCGGAATAAATAGTCAAATTAATTTTAAAGAGTGCCATTATAATGCAAAACAAAATTTGAAGCGAGCATTATTTATTTAAAATGACGCTAGAGAAAATTGTATGATTATAATAACAGTATATAATAGGAAATTTTGTATATGTTACAATTATGCAGACTTAGCATACAGATAAGATGGATTAGTGTATTTAATCCTAATTTTTATTAGTTACATCAGACTTTAGTTTAATATCTTATTAATCCTATATAAAATATATTTTAGATTATCTACTTTTGCATTCAAAGCATTTATAATTCTATAAAAAATCAATATTTTTACGTTTGAATACTACGCAAAAGATTTTTTCCTAAAAATTTACAAGCATTAGCATATCAAAAGAAACATTTCTTTATATTTGTAAATATTACTTCATACATTTTGCTAAAATGCATAGCTACCTGACTTAATTCCCCCAAAAGTTTACAAATATTTACACACCAATAATAAAACTACGAAAAATTTCATAATAACTATAATTTTTACTATTAGAAAATCGATAAATAAATTTTCTTCGCATCTGATACATTTTCTGATAAATACGTAGATAATTTACTGCAATTAGATACATAATAACATAATTCAGTGCCTCCATTTGCCTCAATTTAGATACTAAAACCATTTTCTCTTGAACAAAAAGGCAGATGGCATTTATGCTTATCAACAAATCGATCACAGTTTTACTAATGGAATGTGTTACCTAGAGTTAGATACAAAGAGCAACATAAAACAGTGACATGCAGAAATGGCAAAAACGATTAAACAAAAAAATATGTGGTGGCTGTGGCGTCTCTACGAAGATTTTTCGAAACAAACGACAGTTCATGGGTTGAATATCGTAGGAATGCCGAAACTTCACATCTTGGAGAGGTTGAATAGAAATTTTTTACTTCTTTTCGCCCTAGTTTCGAATTTTTAGGGTTTTTTGGATGGGTATAGTTACCATAGCGGCTGCAGGAGCAATTTCTTTGGCCCTCTCAAACTGGAAGCGATATTCCGCCAATCCCACCGTGGTATCCTTACAAAAGGACTACAGGAATTGGGAGAATCCCTTTCCTGCTGCTACAGGTTGTTTTAATGACAAATTGGATGAAGACAAAGCAGAGGACTATATAAGAAAGTAAATGTATTCATTATTTACTTCACGATCTAAATGATGTAAAATATTGTATAAGTAGCCACGATTTTATTAAAAATACGATACTTTTAAATCTCCGATTCCAAATGTTATTAAACAATTAAACTTGTTATTGCACTGATTTGATTTTTTATAGTTTTATTATACCTTTTCGTTATTTATATGAGCGATAACCGAAATAGTAAGTGTAATAAAAAATAAGAAACGATTTTATTGTTACTGCTTCAAAAATATTACGATATTGTACATGTACATGATTTATAGGTAGATATTTCAAAAATCAGTGCACATTAATAAACAACTTTACAGAAACTGGGGAATTACTCCTAGCGACCCCAACTACGGATATTACCTAAATTTTGCAAGGACGGTCACTAACACTACTTATCACACCCTAAGTTCATTTGAGACCTACAAAGATGATAACACTCTACAGGACATCGATATGGTCGACCTGGTGGCCAAGGTATTAATCATACACATACTTATCGACATTATTTTTTTATTTAAACGCATTTTAGGTACATCCTGAACTTTCTGGTACCCTGGTAACGTTTTACACGAAACATGAAACTGACTGGCAGCTAATTCTAACAGAACTAGGCACATGTTTTACAGTCAATTCGAAATTTGCCGAGTTCCTTTCATTGAGGTATGATTCTACCTCCATAGTCATACTTTGACTATAAAAACACTTTTTCAGGGCTTATTCCGATCATCCTGAGGTAGTGAAACCTGGAGGCTACGTAGAAACGTTGCGTTGTCACTACTTGAATGGTTTGTGTTACGCGCGTTATGATTCTGATCCTACCCTTTCCTTAAAGGTACAGTTATGGATTATAAAAAGTTTCCAATTTAACTCACATACATACATTATCAAACAAGACGTTTTCGTAACAGTATAACTTTGTCAATTTCAGTATTACCTTCATTCATATCTGGATATAGTCCACATCGGCATTGGTTCTTACCATGAAGTAGAAGAAAGTGAAGAATTAGAAATAAACTACAGGATGATGGAAACTGTCGCCTCGCCAGATATAAGATACCTCTCACCATCACAACGAAGGTGTAGGTTCGATGACGAACCTTTAACTGACGAAGTTCCCTTTTATAGTACCAGTATCTGTTATGTAATGTGTCGTTATAAATTGGCTTTGAAATTATGCGGATGTAAACCCTTCTTCTATCACTTTTTAGGTAATTTTTTGGCAATTTCTGTTACAGCTAATTGTATTAATTAAGTTCACATTCGTACTAAGTAAATACTGACAATAATTTACTTAATTTCAGCCGGTAAAGTATGTGACATAAATGGTTTGCTATGTTTATCAAAATTTGCAGATAAAATAATAGAACCCCCTTCTCAAATCGGTTGTAAATGTCCTCAACCTTGCGACATGATCGTCTATCTACCCCAAAACCCAAAATATACAAAATGGTAATTGGTCTTATTCTTTCTGTTCACTGGGGGCACTGTAATAGATATATGTTTTTAGGGAACACGGATATTTTGACCAAAGAATCACATTTCGTTGGGGACTGTTGCCTCCCACTACAAAATATCGGCGAGATGTACTTTTTGGTTTCGAAGACTTAATTGGCAAGTAAGCTTATTGTTTTGTATACTTAAGTTCTATGGAAATATTTTTAGTATCGATTGGTGGCACTTTGGCATTGTTCCTTGGGATCAGTTTCATCAGCATTATCGAAATAGTATTCCTTATGATTGAGAATTGCGTGAGGCTTTACATGGATAGCAGAAATCGGAAGAGGAAAATTATAGCAGTCAAAAATGCTAGAGGAAAATAAGCGTTAAAACATAATGCATCATTTACTCTCAAAATAGTTATAATAAAAATAATTTATTCTGATCGTACTACTTAGCAATAGAATTGATGAAATATTGGAACGTACCCCTTGGACTAGTTACGCTGTCAGTTGTCCATTTTCAGTTGTCAATTGTCGCTGGCAGATTGCGATTTTTGATTTATGATTTCGTCACATGCATTGACAGTTTGGTTTTGGTTTAATAAGTAGTTTACATAAAACAATTAGAAAACGCAATTAATGGGCGACTAAATTTTTTTATAAAATAGTGTTATCTTCAAAAATGAATACCGACTTTTTAAGACTAATTCCGAGTATCTTTACAATAATATACGCAACGTACGGCACTTGGTTTCTAATTATTGAAATATTTTGTAGCATTGTTCCCTTTACGATAATATTTACATGCCTTATAGCTTTGGCCATACACTTCTTTAGTATTGCACCTCCAGATGCTAGTGCAGTAGAAGCTGTTTTGGGAAAAGAACCTCATTTGGAGAACGAAGCTGCCGATTATGTTATGAGAACAGTAGCCCACAGAGGAGCAGGATTGGACGCCCCCGAGAATAGCCTAGAGGCTTTCAGATTGGTATGAATATCTGTACAAGCAAGTAAAATATACTTTATTTATGTATTTTTAGTGTAACGAGAAAGGATGTAACGCTATAGAATTTGACGTTAAATTAACAAAAGATGAGAAACCTATAGTGTTTCACGACAAAACATTGGAGAGAATGGCCGATATGAACGTAATAATAAGCCAAACGAATTGGGAAGACTTGAAGAATATAGATATATCTGTGAAACATCCATACAAGTAAGTTGTGTTTGTCAGTAATTATTGTTTGGGTTGTATTTGGCTTTTAAGATATCTTTGAAGTTATGGTTAAAATAGTACAAAGATAACTCTTTGGGGACGTTATATAATATTTCTGCATAATTGTACGTTGCCAGCTTCCTTTGTATTTTTTTACATTTCAAGTGCATGTTATTTTTGCGATAAATATATAACGCATCCTTACCAATTCTTTTGTTAGGGAGCGATTCACCAATACTAACATACCAACATTAGATAAGGCAGTTGAGCAAATGCTAGCGTGTGGACAAAGGATGTTTATTGATATTAAAGATAACAATACTAAGGTAAAAATATATTATCAATTTGCAGTTTTAAAGAATATACTAATTTTTACTTTTTTTGAGGTAATTTTTGTTGTACTACATACATATTGCACATAAAAATATTGCAATTTAAGGGATTAATTTTATCTCCTAAAACAAACTTAATTGAAGATGATAAATAATCTTATTTGGATGTATTGAACATAAGTTGTTATTATCTCCAAATTAATATTTGTTTAATTTTAGATGGTTAAAGTGATTCTAGACTTGTTCGCTAATAATCCAGATCTAATATCAAGAGCTGCTGTAACGTCATTTTTTCCAAACATAATATACATGGTGAGCTCTTACATATACCATAATTTAGACCAGTTCTAGCGAGATATTCTTTCAGATAAGGAGAGGTAATCCAAAAATAGTATGTTGCTTGGCTTGGAGACCGAACGTTTTTGCTTATGATAGTTACAAATATCCTGAAGGCAAAGGTGAACGAAGAGCGAGCGTGTGGTACAAACATTGTTTCTTATGTTTCTGCGATATTTTGAACTACTGGGCTCTGTCTAGATTAACGTATTATATATTGGGACTCTCAGTTATTTTGCTACATAAAGATGCAGTTAGTGGGTAAATATAACTGATTTTACTATACCATTATTTGTTTTATTGGATTATATGTGATTTATTTTGTCTTGCTTTGTTTTTATATAATATAGTCAGAAAAATCGAACTTAGGAACGAAAACACTTGATGGCGACTCTTACTTAAAATCCCTGTGAACCTTGTTCGTAGAACAAATCAGATTCTCTGTGGTAGAGTCGCCATCTAGCATTTTCATTCCCAAGTTTGGTGGTCTAGCTATATTATGAATATACAGGCAAAGGTTGAGGATAATATTTTTTTAGGGAAGCGATATTAAACTGGCGAAAGAAGGGTGTTCGTGTTATCCCCTGGAGTGTGAACAGTCCAATAGAGAAACAACACATAGCTCGCAATTTGAAGATATCCTATCTAACCGATACTTTAACAGGCGAGAACACTGCTCATACAATACCCAGCTGATTGTTATGCTATATTTCACATAGTCGTAAATAGATGTATGTAAATGTGCTATATAATTTTAGTGACTTAACACTTCTCTATGTGTAGGTAAAAAATATATTAAATTTTTTAATGTATACATGTTCAAATATTAATTGTATTTTGAGTTATAAGTAGTTGGTAAGTATACTATCAGCATTAAAAAATCAACTTTTTCTGCATTTCACTTTATTCTTGCCAAAGATGTGACAGTATTTTATGTATTATTTGTATATTTACAAATTTGAAATTTTTTTATACATATATTTATATGTACAAATTATTTTGCATTTAATTATTTAGTTTATATGTGCAATTCTTATAAGTTACACTGAAATAAATGCCATATTTTGAAAACTCATTATTTTTTTATTTTATATCCAGTCCCAATCATATTAATCATTTTTATGAAATACTGGTGAAGAGATTTGTCAGAAACTGTTATTTTTGTGAAACATTCAAATTCATGTAAGTGCCTAAAAGATTTTTTTTTTATTTATTAATTTTGCCTTATTTTAAAAAGGTAATAAACCAATTATATAAAAAAAGTATTTGAAAGCCTGCATTTAATACCAAAATTAGTTCAAATTTATACAAATGAAGCTTACGTAAAATTTTAGCACCTCGCCCTGTATATTCAAAAATGAAACAATAATTTTAAAAATTTATTCCGTTTCATTTATATCATTTTGATTTAAACTAATTTGCAAACTCCTTGCCCACACAGGAGGTAAAGTTGCGAATGTTAAGTATCCAGTATGTCCAGGCAAACTTGGTGGGGGAATCATTGTCACCACTTTCTGTACCTCCCTTTCCTTCTTCTCACTTTCACTTCCATCTTTTTCGCTCTTAAGAAAATCGAGATTCAATACGGGTAGGTGCCTCTGTTGAACGGCATATTGCGTTTGTAACACCTCCATCGTTTGTATCTCTTGAAATCCTAACTTTAACAGCATCAGACAACTTTTCTGTACTTGTTCAATACACGGGGAGAAAGAACAAAGTCTTCCTCCCGTTTCTTTTAGAACTTTCAAGGCGTGAGGTATTGCTAACCAAGGATGAGGTAAGTCCAAAAATACTGCATCGGCTTTGTCAGTTAAATCGTCACCGAATCCATTTTCACATACATCTCTGTGCCCCACAGTAACATAACTGTCTAACCCGTGGTCCCTGAATTCTTCTTGGGCTGTCTCTGCGCGGGTCTGGTGGAAATCAAACGTATACAAATGCCCGTGTGGTTTCACAGCTCTGATTAAAGCGTGTGAAAGAGAACCACTACCTGTGCCACTTTCAATGACGATACTACCAGGACACAACTCCAACTGAAGTATTATCATACTTATATCAGGGGTATAGATAATTTGTGTTCTATGAGGAAGGGTAATAGTCCATAATTCTGGTGTAGGTTGAAGCACGTAACCCCAACCTTTGCTTAAAGATATTTTTGACCCATAATACTTTCCTATTAGTTCTCCACATTTTAAGGCGCCGTAAGGTGTTTGGAACACGTTTTCTATAAGATTGCCCTTCTTGTTCAGCGTTTTTCCTTCTGCTTTAATGGAGTATACTTGAGTTATCGTTAAGTAAAGAATAACTGTGTCTCCCTCATTTATTACGTCTTTGTAGCCGTCAAAACTCATGGCGACTCAAATGTGGACTCAAACACAGAACACCTCACAAAACATATGAACACCTAGGAAAGACTCAAAACTCAAATCACACTCAAATATTTGCACAACTTTACTTATTATGTTGGTGTATGCAATGCATATACGAAATAGGTAAAATGATTGTTTCTAATAAGTTCAGTAGTGCAAAAACTTGTCATTTTCCATTTGAGAGTTTTAGAAGTAGAAGAAGAAGATAATTTGAAAACATAACCTTAAACAACATTTTTTTTTTAGTTTCAAATAAAATTTATTATATAGGCCCCAACAATGAATAATAAATATATGAATATCTGTGTTAATGACTTTTCAAAAATATGTCGAATTTGTTTATTATCGAATGATTCTCAGTTTACACCAATGGAATCATTAGATTTATATGAAAAAGTTACTAATATTCAGGTAAACTTAAAAGTTTGACCTGAAAATATGTATCATATGAATTAAAATTTTTCAGATAAAACAAGATGACAAACTTCCTAAAAATATATGTGAGAGATGTGTGATGGAACTGAAAAGTGTGGCATCTTTTATACAAAAATGTAAAGAAATCGATAAATTTTTAATGTCCGTTTTAGAGAAATCTAAAGAAGGTAGTTTTAGCCCTATCCATGATTTACCTCATTATGAATCGGACGAATTTGACTCTCACTCGTGTGATCAACGCTCAATAAAACTTGAACATGGAGATTTATTTGATAATACCAAAGCAGTTATTAAATCTGAAAGTGATGCAAAAAACATACAGGTCAATTTTCATGATTCCGTATCAAAATATTTTCACTGCGCAAATTGCGGAAAAGGGTTCAGTACCAAAAGGGAATTAGTAGTTCACATAAAAACCCATTCGGAAACAAAATCGTTTACTTGTCCGTTGTGTAATATGAAATTTAAGTTCAGGCAGTCTTTGCAAAGACATCGTATGATCCACAATATGATAAGGTCATATAACTGCGATATTTGTGGGAAAGGTGATTATCGCTTATTATCTTTATTTACATAATGAGAAACGTTTTGTTTTAGGCTTTAAGAGGGCATTTTCGAGAAACAAGCATAGAAAAATTCATAATAGGGTAAAAATGCTTTTAGATACAGATATCGCAGAACTCAAGTATAGCTGTACTCAATGCGATAGAGTTCTAACTTCGCACTCAGCACTGAACAGTCATATGAAGACACATACAGGGGAGAAACCATATTCGTGCACGTATTGTGGAAAATGTTTTCCCTATGTTAGTAGCTTAACTGTTCACACTCGCCTGCATACAGGTAAATACATTACATAATATTAGTTTCAGTGGTTCTATAAATCTTGAATTGTTAGGTGAGACACCTTTTGTCTGTCCAATATGCAACAAGGGTTATCGCAGTTCGACTAGTCTCAAAAAACATAAAGAAGTGAAACACTTTGAAATCGAAGACATCAAACAGGAAGATGAGAACAAAGAAGACGGAAACAGGGAATTGTTGAAGGATTCGAACAAAAGGGAATGTAAAATCTGCAACAAAATACTTCACAAACATGGATTCGGCACCCATATGAGAATCCACACAGTCGAAAAGAAGAAATTTGTGTGTACATTTTGCAATAAAAATTTCCAGAAAAACTCTCATCTCGAGCGACACATTCGGATACATACAGGTAAGCTTATTTTCTTAAATCGAGCACCAGTCTTGAGGAGATCTCATTTTTAGGAGAAAGACCGTACATCTGCAAACTGTGCAATAAAACGTTCAAACAGGACGGAGACTTAAAAAGACATATTCTAACACACACAGGTGAAAAGCTGTTCCAATGCCAACACTGCGGGAAACAGTATTACACAAAGGGATCACTGGACACTCACATGACCGTCCATACGGGAATAAGACGGCCAGTTAATTACGAATGCAACATTTGTAAGAAATCATTCAGACAATGTACTCACTTCAAAACGCACATGAACTCGCACACAGGCGAAAGGCCTTACCTCTGTACGATCTGTGGGAAGTCTTTTACCGCAAGCGGAACCTTAAAAGTGCACACTCGGATTCATACGGGTGAGACTCCATTTGTTTGTTCCCATTGCAATAAAGGGTACAATAATTCGAGCAGTTTGAAAAGGCATGTCATGAGGAATCATACCGGAGAGAAACCCTATATATGTATGATTTGCAACAAAGGGTTTCATGACTCTACTAATTTAAAGAGGCATATAAAACGTGTACACTCTGTCGTAGAGATCAAGAAAGATAATGAAGCTACAGGGGCAACCAAATCTGAACTGATATAAATATTACATGTTCATGTTTCATGGATTTATATCTGCAAAATGTATAATTTATATAATAAAGTACACAGTTTTGTGGAGTTTTTATGAATTTTTTTACTTGAATACTATTTAATAAATTAATAAAGTAATAGATTAATTATTAAAGGGTGTGAAATATTTATTTTGTTTAATTATATCGTATTATCGATTATCAATCTTTTGTAGTTGTACTTTTTAAATTTATCGCGCCTTTGAATAAAATGCAAAAACCTACTGGTCATTATATCTACTGCTTCCGAGTGGGTTCGTGTTCAACTGAAAAGAATGCTTGTCATTTGTGCTTTTGACAGCTGTCAAAGTTGTTTTATCCTGTCAATTTAACTTAACCTACAAAAATGTTTACGATTTCCAAACATGCAAAGCTTTGATTAAGACATTTAAAATTCTGTCCCAGTTATAAAAATAAAGATTCCTTTATGATCCTGATACATTGTTATGGCAAATAAAGAAACAAATGTCCACTTTGCCTATGAAGACTTTCCAGTAATCTGCCGAGTTTGTTTATTGTATACCAATGTACAACCATTTGAATTAAAATTATTAGAACTCTTTCAAACTATAATAAATAATTCAGAAGTACGTATAATTTCAATTTTCATATGAATACCTATTGTTTAAAAATAAATAATAGTAATACCTAATTTTTTTTGCTCAGGAGGAAATTGAAGGAAAACTGCCCCAGAATATCTGTGAAAACTGTTTAGTGGAACTGAAAAATTTAGAAAATTTTATCCACAACTGTAGAAAAAATGAGGCAACATTAAAAAGTGTGTATTTGGAAAGGAAGAATAAATATGTTGATTCGTCCGACGCAGATTCTGATGTAGAAGACAAGTTTGATCCGGACTATGTAAAATGCGAAGAGGAAGAGGAAACACTTAAAATTAATAAGTTAACTGGAGCGGGAGATGTTCGATCACATAGCGGCAGCCCTGAATCTAAGAAACAATTGAGGAGAACTCTGAGAAGAATAAAGAACAAAGCAAATCCAGTAGAATGTAAAATATGCAATAAAACATTTTACGGAAAATCCGCGTTTGCTAATCACACTCGAACGCATAAGCACAAACGGGAACATAAAAAGTTTTTGTGTAATATATGTGGAAAAAATTTTATAAAAAATTCTCACTTAGAAAGACACATCCGTACACATACTGGGATTAAACCTTACGAGTGCAAAGAGTGCGGGAAACACTTTGGCCAAAGTAACGATCTTAAAAGACATCTTCTAACACATACACGAGAGAAAGTGTTTCAATGTAATCAGTGCGATAAAGCGTTTCATCAGAAGTCGTGCTTGGATAACCATATATTAACACATACAAATGAAAGAAACTTTCAGTGCAGTTTTTGTGATAAAAAGTTTACGATGAAGGCTTACCTAGAGGTCCATACAAGAACACACACCGGTATTAAACCGTATCAGTGTTCCCATTGCGAAAAACAATTCTATCAAAAAAGCGGGTTAAACAATCATATTTTGACACATACTGGAGAAAAGCCTTATAAGTGTACAGGGTGCGAGAAAACATTTATCCAGTCAAACCATTTGAAAGAACACTTGCGTATTCATAGTGGAGAAAAACCTTTTCTGTGCACTTACTGTGGGAAGGCTTTTGCTTATAGCAGTACTCTGAAGGTACATTTAAGGCAGCACACTGGCGAAACACCATTCATTTGTTCTTTTTGTAATAAAGGGTTTCACGACGCAAGCAATTTAAGACGACACGTTCACCGGAATCATACAAATATCAAACAACCCAAAAATAAGAATGTTAATCAAAACATAATAAGCCAATATTAATATTAATATATTTTGTATAATTTTCAGATCGTTATGTATAAATTTTATTATATTATTTTATGTATACGTTGGATTTATTTAGTTTTTTTTTTATTATTATTTGTGTGAGCTGTAACAACATCTAATACACGTTTAAATATTATGGTTTTAGAGGAAGAGAATGTATTACTAGTTCATTTCCATAAATTCCTAATAATTTATAATGAATAAGTATTAAATAGGCAAATAAATAAAAATAGAACATTTTTTGCCTTTAATTAAATTTAAATGCAATTTGATGATAATGATCCGAGATTCAAACAGCAAATTGATATGATTTCTGTGACACGGAATTAGAGAACACCCTATATATTATTTCATAGTTGCCAATACACAAAACATAAAAGAATGTCAATGCCAACGTGACAAATTCAAGACTTATAACCTCCATTTTGAGGTTTGTTTACAAATTTTAAGTATATTTTTTTACTCCAAAATGAACCAAATTTTGTTTGAGGATTTTCCAAATATTTGCCGCCTTTGTTTAGGTTTCGGAATACTTCAGCCTATTATAAAAATAAAAGACTTACAGGTTTTGAACACTATAACTAATATTAACGTAAGTTTGATAGCAGATAATATACATTTACTTGTCAACCTTTACATTCAGTCAGAATAGTTAACAGTAATGTTTAAAAAATAATTTCAGGTTAAGGAAGAGGATAAGTTACCAGAAAATATATGTGATAGTTGTGTTAAACTGCTTGAAGACATTTCTACATTCATTACTACTTGTGAACGCAATGATGAAAGTCTTAGGAAAATAGTACTACAGGAATATGAGAAAAGTCTAGAACACACAGATTATTGTGACAATGACTACGATAATGACCTATGTGATGATACCGATGAATTAAAAAATGAACAGGATAATGATAGCTACTGTGAATTTAGCATTAAAGAGGAATATATACTAGAACCAAATTTTGACGAGTCAGACGATATAGGGCCTGTAAGTTGTGAAAATTGCAGTGAAAATTTCCCAGATTTGCAAAGTTTGAATGACCATTATAAAGAAATAGTGATATGTCGACCAAGACAGTATGACGTGGAAACGTCAAGCGTTCCAAATATTATAGACTATCTTAAGAAAAATAAAAGAGAAAGGAAATCCAAGAAAAAAAAGGTAGCAAGTGATGATGAAGAGCCGGAATTTATCAAAGGACGTCAGTTGAAAGGCAAAAGACGATTTTTATGTTGCTATTGCGGTAAAAACTACACAAGGAAAAATGGTTTAGATCGCCACATTTTAAGTCATACAGGTGTAAAACCCTTCGAATGTAAAGAATGTGGCAAACGTTATATCACAAAGGATACCTTAAAAACCCACCTGTTAACTCACACCGGTGTTAAATCACATAAATGCACAATTTGTCAAAAAATGTTCACACAGTCCAGCCACTTGAGTTATCACATGAGAAGGCATTCGGGGGAGAAGCCTTACTCTTGCACGTTTTGCGGCAAAGGGTTTTTATCGAACTATCACCTCGAACGACACAAGTTAATGCATACGGGGGTTAAACCATTTGAATGTAACCAGTGTGGGAAACAGTTTGTACGGGGAACTACGTTACGGGATCACCTCTTAATTCACACGGGAGAAAAACCATTCCAGTGTCAGCACTGCGGTAAGCAGTTCAATAGAAAACAGTCTTTAACAAATCACGTGTTAGTTCACACCGGACAGGTTAGACACAACAGTGGTAGTGGGGGAATAGTGCGACTTCATAATAAAGGAGTAACGGGCGCTTTGGGGCAGGACAGGAGTGACGTGGGACTAAACGGTGACAATGGGGAACTTCTGCCTTTGCATAGTAGTGTGGGCATCATTGGACATGACACTGGTTCAGCAGGACTGAGTAATAGTGGAGGTTCGGGGATTGTAGCAGTAGAAACTAATTTAATGTTCAGTGGATCAAATCCGGTGAACAGTAGTTACTGAATTTTTTTATATGAATCATTCCTTAATTGCTTGCCGATATTTTGATATGTAGCAAGGTCTAATCTGAAAGGTGTGTAGCTCTGGAGATTGTTTATGTGTCAATGTTGTTCATATGACATATCTTTGATTGATATCAGGAAAAATAATTGTTCCTTGAAATATCGGCATTCAGTTAATGAGTTCCTACATATTGTACAGAGTAGACCAACTTGATAGAATTTGGAATTGCTTTGAAAATTATTTCAGAAAGATTCTATGCTTCTTGTTCCTTACTAAAGTCCATCGCAATAGATATCTAGGATGATTTATTAGCTCACCGACAAACTTTGCCATATGAAAAGAGAAAAACGCCATGTGGACATATTTCTGTTGCTTATTTAGCAAATTAAGAGGCTTCAAAGTTTTAATCGGAAATGGTGGCCCATTTGCATGGCCACAATGATGCTCCAATTTAAATCTGTTGGATTTTTTTATGGAAGCATATGAATCAAATTGTATATCAAGAGGAAATTAATACTAAAGAACAGTTAACACAAAGAATACACATTATTAACGGTAACATTTTTTACTTGAAAAACTCATCTATTGAACATTTAATATAATTGCATACGTACGCATTTCCAATCAAATCCAACTTTGAAGTCTCCCGACTCCTTAAATAAGCAAAATCAGAATTTATCTCTTAAAATGACATGATTTTTCATATGGAAAAGTTTATCGATAATAAATCACCCTTTATAGAAATAAGAGCCTTTATCTCAGTGTTGATATTGCCCACAACTTTTGACTTTTGTAGACTGTCAGGATCTAATGGATATTGCGATCAATACTGTGCGAGAAAGTAATTTATTACTTAAAAGGGTACTAAAAGTATTAAATGTAATAAATAATAAACATAAATGCTCTCTGGATCTGGACAGCCTACAAACGTCAAATTTCATGGCTAAAAATGAAGCCTCATGTTGACTTATAACCAATATCCCTATATTAACGAGGTTTAGAAATCTAATGTTCCCGTTTGCCTTAAAATGATGATTTAACATTAAAATTATAAGGCTATGTTACAATTTTGACACTATCGGAACAGAAAACAAATAATTTTCCTGAGAACATTGTTTTATGTAATCAAGATCAGTAAAAACTCTTTTAAGCTTCATTTTTTGGGAAGACAGTGGCATAGAATGTAGAAGATATAATTTTCGTCCATTTTTGAGTTTCAAATGAAACTCGTACTTAAATTGTGTCGAATTTGGTCCACCTTGTATGTTATGTACAATCTATTGCAATGGCGCTCTTTAAAACGAATTTGGTGGGTTATTGTTTTGAACTTTTGACGTATTTATAATGAAATCTACTTTTAACATTAGTCCTTAGTTCTTTCAGTACTTCAATCACTGT
Organism: Monochamus alternatus; assembly: GCA_037114965.1. Lineage (NCBI taxonomy): Eukaryota > Metazoa > Arthropoda > Insecta > Coleoptera > Cerambycidae > Monochamus > Monochamus alternatus. Next base: position 21,144,053 of record CM073428.1, read on the forward strand.
TTTAAAGGAGTGCCATTATTATTGCAATAAATTGTACATTGTTAAAAAAATATATAAATAGAATTTTCAATATTCCTTATTAAATCCACCGTATATTGTACATTTTATTTATTGTAATGTCACATATTTTTTATCATTCTATTATTAAATAAATTGCTAGTGTTTTAGAGTTTCTTTTGACTTGTGAATAATTTTATTTACTTTAACCAAAATAATGGATAAGAAGAAAATAAGACGCAATATTTATATAAACAATGTAATACTTAATATAAATATACAATAATTATAAATCTTCATTCTACGCGATAAAAATTTGAGTTTATAAAAAAAAACTCAACTAAACCATTTCTTCTTCTTCTTCTTCATCTTCCTTCTCCATCAAGTCCTTGTGAGCGATTTTGAAATGCATGGCCAAAATGGCCATTTCTATAAAAGTCTTTCCACAAATATCACATTTATGGGGCCCCTCGTGGGATAACAGATGCAACTTAAGGTTATGCGTCTTTGTGAATCCTTTCCAGCAGTGTTTGCAGTGGTACGGTCTGTAACCCGTGTGGAGATTTTCGTGACACTGAACCTCGCCCTTTGAACAGAACGCTCTTTCACAAAAACTACACTTATAAGGCCTTTCTCCAGTGTGTATCCGGACGTGACGTTTCAGGGCGTTTGGCATGCGGAACTTGTCGCCGCAGTACTCGCATTTGTATTTCTTCTCACCCGTGTGTAAGCGCATATGGTACACCAAGGCGTTGGGGTAGTTGAAGCCCTTGCCGCAGACACTACAGAGATGTTGCCGCTTGTTTACGTGTGTGGCCATATGCACTTTTAGAACTGCCCGGGTATAGTAAGTTTTATTACAAATCTCACATACGAACTGTTTGCCTTTGTGTTTAACTTTGTGATGCATGTATCCTGGAAAGCATTGAAAACAACTCAATCTCTCAATAGTCTATCTAACAAAGATTAAGAGTTGAATGATGACTCAAGGTCACAGATTTACCTTTAGGCACCAACAAGCGTGTTTAGAAACTATAATTCTACGAGGTGCGTTCAAATTCTAAGGCCTCCAATTTTTTGTTTCGGAACTGGGAGAAGATAGAACCACATGTGAACTTATTGTGAATACTTGACAGAGATGGCAGCACTGTAAGGCACACAGACACTCTAGCGGTGGCAGCGAGAGTGAAAGTGTTATTCTCACAATTGATGAAAAGAAAGTCCTATCCATGCCTTCATCACGTGGCACATTTTTCACATTCATGAAACCATCACAACATGTCTCGGTGAACTGATGATAAATTTCAATGGGTGTCGCACCACGCAAGCGGAGGAAACGAATGATTACTCGCTGTTCTCGTAACAAAAGCGTCACCATTTGAAATGTCAACAACATTCTCACTCTCGCCATCATCGCTAGAGGGTATGTTTGTCGTACAGTGTTGCCATCTATGTCATGCATTCACAACGAGTTCACATGTATTTTAAAGCAAACTGCAGGTATCTATCTGCTTCCAGTTCAGAAACAAAAAATCGGAGACCTTAGAACTTGAACGCACATCGTAATAACAATTAATTAATTTGCATATGAAGACTACAAAAATACTTTTTTCGTATAATTTAATACTACCGAACATCTGTGGTTAAGAAAAACCCTAAATAACCTATATTGACGCTGTTGTACCCAAATATCAAATGCACTTCACCAGAACAGAACAACGTAGTAGAAATATTGGCTTATACCTACATACCTATGATTTTCCAAAATAAGGAAACACAATGCATGCTTGGAAGTTCTATTTAGAATTAATGGTGCACAAAGTATTACTTAATGGTGTTAGTTTTCTTTCAATAGTAAAAGTGTCCTTATTTATGGAAAACTTTTTACTGAGTTTATTGTCATTCAACTTTCAATCAATTTTAGGCATAGAGACATAATTCATATTTTAATTTAAATTTAAATATTTTCCTAAATAAACAAAAATGAACGACAACAAATTACCTGAACGGGTATTATTTTGATATCCACATATTTCACAAGTATATTGGCACGGTTTGGGAAAATGTGTTCGTTTAATATGAGCTCTTAATGACCTTTTGGTAGAATATATCTTTTTACACAACTCACACGGAAATTGCATCTCTCTTTCGAAAATATCGTCCTCGCTTTCCAATTTTGATTTCTCTGCCTGCTTTTCAATATTAAGTGGTTCCATAATTATCATTCCATCACATATTCTTTCCTTGATAATTTTTTTTCTCTTTGTAGCCTTCTTAATTTCTTGTGTAGGGACAGTTTCTTGATTTTCCTTATTTTTCTCAGTACTGTCGTCTTCGATTTGCAAAATTAAAGATTCTATATCTTTATCTGATGCTTCTATTTCGATATATTCCATATTGTCATTTTCTTCATCTTTTACATTATTCTCTTCTAAAATAATACAGTTTATGGTGTTTGTATCATCATTGATTTTGAGCTCTTTAACTGGCAACACACTGTTTTCGTTTAACGCCATGTATATTGAGAGTGCGTCTTCATTTTGCTCTTCCGGGGCAGGTTTGTTAGATTTGTCTGCAAAACTTGCAGAAACTTCTTGACCCAGATTTTTTAGAAACCCCTTAAAATTGCTCTGTTCTTTCTCTGGCTCTTCCACAATAAAAACGTCTTTCAAGTTGAACTTCTGTTCGCCAATAATGATTTCTACAGGTGCATCTTCTCTTTCGTTTCTTAATTCGATATCTTCGGATGACTGACTGAGGTGTGGTCCATAAGTAGGATGAATACCAGTTTTAATACTCAATTCATTCTGAGTTTCTTCAAATTGTGTGACAAATTTATATGACATTTTTAAGATACTTATACACATTGGACATATGCATTGAGGGAATTCTTCGTTAAGCAATATCTAAAAAGAATTTCGTTTATAGGAATTATTACTTTGCATGTTTAAACTACCTTTGCAGAGACAACTTTTTCCAAGGCATCTAAAATAGGAATTTCATGTGCGTCGTCCAAATCCATACCGTCAGTTAAATCAAACATTACGCTATTACTCTGTGTAAAACATACGCGACACATTTTAATCATTTTACTAGCATTTAAGTAGCTTTTTCTGGCCATATTACAATGTTTACAAAATTTAAAAAATCGGGTTAAGTTTGGAATTATGAGATTTCAGACGGACAGAAGCGAAGCCAGTTGCGGTAAAAAAAATTTGCGTGACATTTTATGGTTCACAGTTGGCACTCGTTATATGTTTTGTGGTTGACACCACCACCACAAAATGTGCACAAAATATATAACGATAACTACCGCTATTTGTGGCGACATCATATAGTATTAAATATATGGGCGACATATGTTAGGAAGGAACAAAATGAAACAGACTTAAATCCATGAGTCAAGCCCTAGACGCTTCCCTTCCATCATTATTACAGTTCAGTTAAGTGTTAATGGTCTATGATACCGTTTGTTAAATTAAGTAGCTCATATGACATACATTAGTAGAAGAAGAAAAGAGATAATGATTGACAAGAGTTTGACAGATTTGACATTTTGATATATCTTTTGACGTGAACGTGAGCGATTTTGATTTTATAGAAAGTAAATACTGTTTGTCACTTATAATGGAAGTTTTTAATAAGTTGTACTCTCAAGTCACTAACTCGGTCAGCAGTACAGTGTCTCAATTATCAGGAGTCTTGCCAGGAAATCCAGTTACAAGAGAATTTGAATCGTCTGCTCACATTGCATCTGCAGGCCCAGGTAAAGTTGCCGTAGTCGCAACTAAAGACATATTAAAAGAAAATAATTCTAGGTTTATTATGGAAGATATATAAAGGCAGTAAACGCTCTACCAAACAGGAGGCTTCAATTTTTGTATTTGAAAAGCGACAGCTTGAAAAATGGAACAAACAGGACAGGGAATTCATATTGGAAACACTACGACGAGGCGTTGTGCAGCTCACTAAAATTCGACATCCAAAATTGTTAACTGTACAGCATCCCCTTGAAGAAAGTAGAGAAAGTTTAGCCTTTGCAACGGAACCTGTGTTTGCCAGTCTTGCAAATGTCCTTGGCCAAACAACAAACATGCCTCAGCCGGCAAATATGTCTGATTACAAGTTTTACGATATAGAAATCAAGTATGGTTTGTTACAAATAAGCGAAGGATTAGCTTTTCTGCACAACGATATGAAACTGCTGCATAAAAACATCAGTCCTGAAAGTGTAGTCATAAACAGTCAAGGCGCATGGAAGATTTTTGGTTTAGATTTCTGCGTTCACAACACTAGTTCTCCTAATAACCCCCCAAATTACCCATTTGAGGATTATAACCCTACGTTACCCAATGTTTGCCAGCCAAACATTGATTATTTAGCGCCTGAGTGTATTTTATCGCAAAAACATTCGACGGCTAGTGACATGTTCTCTCTAGGAATGTTGGCTTTTACGTTGAACTCTCCAGATAAGAGGTGTATTCGATCAGTAAAAGATACACAACAGTTCAAAGCGAGAGCTCAAGAACTGAAGAAACTCGGTAATACTAAGTTGCAGTGCGTCCCAGAAGAACTAAGAGAATACGTGAAGTTACTTTTGAACGTAACGCCAGAGGGAAGACCCGATGCCCATCAATTTATAAAAGTAAATATTTCATTTTATAATATAATCAAATTTTTGATTATACATTTTTTTAATTCATTTTTACACCAATTTTTGTTATAGATACCTTTTTTTGATGACGTTGGTATTAAGACATTAACATACCTCGATTCACTGCTCCAATGGGACAATTTGCAAAAATCTCAGTTCTACAAAGGCCTACCAGAGGCATTGTCTAAATTGCCTCAAAGGGTTAAAGTTCAAAGGGTTCTCGCTTGTCTCATTCATGATCTAGGACAGCCCGTCATGGTTCCTTTTATTTTACCAAGTTTGTTCGATATTGCACAGGAGTGTACAGAGAAAGAATACTGCACTTATATTTTGCCTCATATTAAGCCTTTGATGCGACTGATGGAACCGATTCAGGTAAGACTTGAAAGAGGATGTGTGAAGAGTTTTCTTATATAATTCCCTTATTTAGATTCTCCTAATAATGCTGCAAAGGATGGAACTGCTTTTAAAGCTAACTCCAGCTGAGGATATTCAACAGCACGTGTTGCCGATGTTGTATCGGGGCCTCGATTGTGAATCTCCACAAATACACGAACTTTGCCTGTCGGTACTCCCGACATTCGCGGGTCTTCTGGATCATTCCAATGTCAAAAACAGTCTTTTGCCTAGAATAAAAAAACTTTGTCTTTCCACCTCTACTTTATCTGTTAGGGTTAATTGTTTGCTGTGTGTCGGAAAGCTTCTAGAAAATCTGGACAAGTGGTTGGTTCTAGACGAAGTCCTACCGTTTCTGCCGCAAATACCTTCCAGAGAACCTGCTGTCTTAATGGGGATCTTAGGCATCTATAAAATTGCTCTGACTCACAAAAAACTTGGAATTACTAAGGAGATAATTGCTTCTAGAGTTCTTCCTTTCTTGATCCCGTTGTGTATAGAGAACGGGTTAACTTTACAACAGTTCAACGCTCTGACTTCTTTAGTTAAAGAAATGTTCCAAATGGTTGAAAACGAGCACCGCACTAAACTAGAACAGTTAAATTCCGTGAAAGATGAGCATAAAGTCTTAGCGAGTACAGCTCCGATGGTCACGCATCAATCGAAGCCTGTGGAACTCGACAAGGCTTTTACCGGTCTGGGTTTGGACAATTACGTATCCGGTAGTAGCGTTCAATCAAAACTCTCTCCCGCACAAGATAAATCGAAGGTTTTTAATGCCCAGACTCCTATAGAACCGGTCAAAACCGCAACTACCCCAAAAAATCAAACAACTGACCTTTCGAATTCTTTAATGGGCGACTGGGTAACGGCTTCAAAAATTACAGCCCCGCCTAGTGCGAATAATCCTCCTGCTAGTACCGTTAACAGTTTTGCAATGTCCCCAAATAGTAATCAAAGTGTTATCCCAATGAATCAAAATCAGTGGAACGTCAACCAAACGGGACCAAACCAGTGGAATAACACCATTAGATCGCCCAACTTAAATCAAAATAACTGGAGCAACAATATGACACAATCGTACAGTCCATTCCAAAGCACAAATCAAAACTTCACCAACGCAAATCCTTGGGGAAGCAATCAACCTGCTTCGGTTTTCAACAAACCGGATACCGTCCAGAATTGGAGTGCTTTGGATAATTTATTGCCCACGAGCGTTGGTAGCGCTGCAAAGGTGCCCATGAATATGATGCCGTCAAAGCAGCCTTTGATTCCGTCACCTAATAATAATGCGTCAGCATTATCTAAAGACGATATAATGGATCTGTTGAGTTAATCAGAAAACCACTCGTATGTATTTATTTTTATTTATTTTATTAAATATAGCATGTGATATTTCTTAAGGCATGAACTAAAAACATGCCCGATTTGATTTGTTTTATATGAAAAAATTAAAGTGCAATTTTTAAATTTTCGCTATTAGCTGATGGTATAAATACGAGACATTCCATTTTGTATAATGTTAAATGTATTGTGATTTTAAATTCAGCCATAAATAATTTTAAATTAAAGTGTGTTTTATTTTTACAACAGTTTAAAATGTGATCTTTTTCTAATTTTTTTATTTAATATTTGGTGAAAAGTTGAACAATTTTTCACTTCGCTCTTTTAACGCAATAAATTTAGTGTTATTTTCCATTTAATAATAATGTTGAATTTTTGAAAAAAAAAATATCTTAAATTTTAACTATTTTGTATACATGTCGATTTCAAAAAATATTCAGGTATGCTATTAAAATTAATGAGGCGTCATTATTATATTTTCAATAGCTTCATACTGATAACACACGCATACATTAAAATTAAATGAGTAATATTGTTAAACTGTATACACAAATATTCAAGTGGTGTAATTTTGCAATGGAAAATGAAAAAAAAAATAAATTGAAACAAGATGATGCAACTTTTTATTCCACTGATTATGTTTTTTATAATCAATAAATATACCTCAAAAATAATAAATATTTACAATTAATTAACACAGAATATTACTTCCCCAGCCTTTGTTCACATTTACTGTATTTTATCAGTTCTTCAATAAATGATGAAAACGTAATATTGTGTAATGATTTTATCGTGAAAAATTCTGTGACACGTATTTGCCATGGGGGATAACTGTAAAAACTAAGTGTTTCGCCACAGACCATCCCTAAATCAGGATCTGGGAATTCGTAATATTTACGTAAGCCCTCCGATATTCTTTCTACACTAAACTCTCTGTTTTTGGTTAACGATATTGCTTTCGCCAAGTCCACAACACTCTTTTTACCGTCTTCTTCAGTTATGATCTTAACGTGAACTTTCTTCCCAACGAATCCGTTTTTATATGTGGAATGTAAATTGCTGTGCCATATAACATGGTCATCTCTGGACTTTCTTCTATCCACTTCATACTGAAGTTCATCTTCATTCTTCTTTACGGTACCTAAATTATTTTATATTAAGTAATGTTTCATATTTTGAAATAATCACTAACCTTTGTAATCGTAAAAACTGATAAAAGAAATTTGAGTGGCCAGGCACCAAAGGATCAAGTTGGCCAAGTCTTTCAGAGAAGGTTCTTCGTGGCCCACCAGCACCGTTAAATGAGCCGGTGTTTTAATTATTTTATTAAGTTCACTTTTTATTTGTTTGTGTTTCTCTGATGCGGGTAAAACCTCGTGACAAATAGAAACAATTGCATTAATAACAAAATGCAATGCATTACGAACGTATTCAAAAATTGTATATACACTGTGTACGAACAAATATAAAGCTCTAAACATATGCATTTCCCACATCTTTAATTTAAACATGCACTTTATTTACATTCTGAACATTTATTAATCATTCTCGATCAAATGAACCCACCAACTCAACACGAGACACGGCGTAAACTCTGATTTGCGGTTCGCGTTCGCCTCCCAAACCAATAACCAATATTCTTGTAGGGAGATACATTTTTTACTAATGGCAACATTGATATTTGTTAATTGATAAAAAAACGGTTGGTAAATATTAAAAAAGTAAATCCCCTATTCGCAATAATCTTGTCTTGATATTTTGGGGTTATTGTAAGTGGAAAATGTCATGGTTTGTTTTAAATAACATAATACATATTTTTAGATTGAATACAAAACCTGTAGCAAGAATGGCTGGGAAGACTGCGATGGAACGTATTAAAGCAAATGCTGAAGTTGCCAAAAAAACTATTGACGAATTGAAAACTGAAGTAAGTTCCTACTATTAAATCTCCTTGTATTTCATCATTTTATTACAGCTTAGCTTCATTCACAAAGAGTACAATACCATGTTAGCTCAGCAGCTACGAGAGGAAAATGCTCGACTCTCGGTGGCTGTCCAGGAAGCGATGAAGACGCTAGTTGAATTGGAAGAACGAAATGGAATTCCGCAGATACCTATCCCAAACCAAGCTGTTTCATGTTCACCTGTAAAAAATCAGGACACCATAGTAGATTCAGTACCACCTACGACAGAAGTCAAAGAATCAAAACCAAAAAAAGAAAAGAAGGAGAAAAAACCCAAAGAGCAGAAAGAACCAGCTGTCGAGTTACCAGTTGATATCGGTAGGCTTGATCTGCGTATTGGTAAAGTTGAGGACGTTCAGAGACATCCAGATGCAGATTCTTTATATGTTTTAAAAATCAACTGCGGCGAAGACAAACCACGCACCGTGTGCTCAGGACTCGTGAAACATGTACCGATAGATCAACTTAAGGATGTTTCCGTAGTATTGTTGTGCAATTTAAAACCTGTCAAGGTAGTATTAAAATTGTAATTTTTAATTCCATATAATAAAATCCAATTCTGCAGATGCGTGGAATCACGTCCGAAGCTATGGTGATGTGTGCTAGCAGCGAAGCAGGAGTAGAAGTGCTGTCGCCTCCGAAAGATTGCAAACCAGGCGACTTAGTCCATTGTGAGGGATATACAAGGCAGCCAGATACCGTTATGAATCCCAAAAAGAAAATATTTGAAACCGTTGCGCCCGACTTACATACCAACGACCACCTTCAAGCTTGTTACAAAGATACGCCATTTCAGGTCGAAGGAAAAGGATTTTGCTTGGCAAGAACTTTAAAAAATGTCCCCGTTAAGTAAAAAATTAAGTACGTTTTAAGAATATTTGGAGTAAAACATCTTTTTATATCAATTCTGTTGAAATAATTGAATAAAAAAAGTATTTACTAATTTTTTTTTTTAAATTTTAATTTCTAAGTATCGTCTTGGGTGAAAATAAAACAACGAAAAATTCCAAATGGTTTGTAATGCTCTATTTTTTTCCTTATAATAAAACATTGCATCTTTAACTTAAACATATATTTTTAAATTTCAATCCACAAAATTCTTAACTCATAAAATATTTTAAAGGAAGACCTATAACTAAAAGATAATATGGTGTCCGACCATAAAGTGCCTCGTCATAAACGAAAAATATTTACAAATATTTATATTGAAACGGAGGTACAATAAATTACTTTGGGATGGATTTGCAGGCTTATCCTACCCACCTGAAGATAGAAAAATCTTAATTAGGTCAGTCACTATCTTTAAAAATATGCAAATCACTGTTAAAAATGACAACTATACGAGTAAATTGTATTATCACAGAAAGATGAGATATGTTGTCAATTGCTTCGTTCTATCTTTCATTAATTTTGATTGATTTTTACAGATCATTTACTACATCATTTGCTCGATCTTACTTTAAAAATTAGAACTTCCCTTGTTTTATATACATATAATTAGATAACTGGTTAATTTATAAAAAAAAAAAACTAGATAACGACTTTTTCACAACACCTCTGTAACCGTTGTGCAATAAATAAGGATGACAGGGGATTAATAGTTTTTATATATTTTTAGGTATTAATAATATTGTGTGAAACTAACTACTCAGTGGAAAAAAGCCCCAACCTGCGTTGAATTACACCCACAATATCTACCCACATATTCCTTATTGTTAGCTTTTGTAACATTTTTTTACTGTTTTAGAAAGGTATTTTAAGCTAATATATCAAATCTCCTACAATTCCTATCAATGAAGTCATATGAATGTTCTCTGATACCAAACATCTAGGTATGCTAATGAACAATTCCACAGACAAAGCTCTAATCAATAATTATCTAAATAAAATAATTTAATTTACTGACCTGCTAATGAAACACTCTATAAATATCTAACTTCACTTTTTGGCAGTGGGAACACGACAAATTCAACCACAATAGATGAGATCTGACCTATTTCTGCATTTTTAGGATTCTTCATTAGCATACCTAGATGTTTGGTATCAGAGAACATACATATGACTTCATTGATAGGAATTGTAGGAGATTTGATTTATATTAACTTAAAATACCTTTCTAAAACAGTAAAAAAATTAATAGGAGTGTCGCCATCTAGTATTTTCATTTATTAGTTTAACTGGAAGTTACAAGCAACAAATTGATCATTCTTATGGAGTTTTTTTCTACAAAATTAAAACTTGATACAATTGAAAAGCTGCACCAACCATTAATTATACAGGGTGTTCAGTAAAGAATTGGTTATACTTTAAGACTAGCTTCCTTAAGTTATAGGCATGAGAGTTTTTAATTTCTTTCTTTTTACTATTTTCTTTTTTGGGGTAATTTGTACTCACATTTTAGAAATCAAGTTTTTTTGTCAGTTAAACATGAATATCTAATTGATTTTTAGGTTAAATGTACGTTCTTGAGGTGTTCTGAATTTTCAATTTTTTTTTTAAGGGCAGAATTTTAAAAAATTATTAGATAGTTTGAAACGACCCTCAATTAGTTTAAAAAAAGGTATAGTTGTTGCATGCCGCTAAAATATACCATTTTAGAGAAAACTACATTTCACATATTTGTTGATCTGTCTTTACCCTTTCTAATACCTTTTTTTTAACTAATCGAAGGCTGATTCAAAATAACTAATCATTTTCCAAATATCTCTTAAAAAAAGGTGAAAATAATATAGTAGCAACACCCTGTACATTTAACGCAAAAGAAAAATCAATCAGATATTTATGTTTATCTCACAAAAAAATATTATTTTCTAAAATTTAAGTACAATTACTCAAGAAATAAGGAAATGTAAAAATGAAATAAAAAAAGTACTTTCTCATGTCTCAAACTTCTTAAGGAAGAAAAATAATATTAAGGAAAGTTCATTTAAATTAAATTATTTTAGTTCGAGGAAGCTAGTCTTAAATTATGGCCCTGTATATAAAAAAATATTAACCATAATATTCTGGCCTTATCTCAAATTTCATTTCGTTTACCAAGCCCTTCATCTCCAATTTTGGAAAATTCACATCTAACCTTTTAAAAGACCAATCATTTGCATATTTTTAAAGCTCCAATGGGACAGGCCTATTGGTAAAAAATATACAACCTTTTCCATCCACGGTAGATTAATGTCTGTGGGACCTCTTACCCCTGCCGCTACTAGAAGACCTGGATCGCCTTCTCCTCGACCTCCTACTGTTTGATCTAGACCTCGATCTCTTAGAATACCTACTTCTGGAGGTGCTTCTCTCCCTGGAACGCGTTCTCCGAAATCGTCCTCTCGATCGTGACCTCGTACGCGATCTTTTGGACTTTCTAAATGAGGACGATCTCGACCTTCTCGATCTTGAATAAGACCTCGACCTCGACCTCCTGGAAGATTTCTTTCTGGAGCCGTTCGAGTCCCTCCGAGACCTAGAATCTGATCTAGAATGTCTCTTGGGCGGAGACCTGGATCTAGACCATCTGGAACTTAAAGAGTTTTGGCGTTTTTTATCCAGACTGCGACTACGTGAGCGGCTGTGATGCTTCTTCGATTTTTTGTGTGAATCGTTACTGTCCGATGAGGAGGAACGACGACTGTTTTTTGATCTGTTATTCGAATAAACGCTGCCCTCTGACGAAGAGGAAATGGATCTTGCTCGGGACTTGTCATGGAAATTTCGAGAACGCGGCGGAGACTTTTCATCTGTATATTTTCGGCCTGAAAATTATAAATGAGAGGCATGACTCCAATTTCTCTGCCGTTATACAATTGAGATCTGCTATTCCCAGGAATAATTAAATTTTGTTAAATAATGCTACAACTTCTTTCATGATCGCTATACAGAAAACTGTTTTGTAACTTATATTGAAATATCAACAAAACGTAGCAGACCTCAATTAATAATTTATTTAATTGCCATTAATATTTCGTCACAGTTTCATACGATAAAGCAAATTTTTTATAAAAATATTGAAATGTTTATTATTAGGTTAGACCATTGCGCGGCAAGCCATTGGCGTGGACGGCACTTGGTTATAAATCGCTACAAAACGAACAATAACTTTCTGTGCTATTCACAGTTGCATGTTTAATAATTAGTATTGTAGGTTTCAATGTTAACGACTGATAGTATGTTGCAAAAACAGGTGCAACACTGTAAAAACATTGTAATTTGTTACATATGGCATGTTGAGGTCATGCTTCTCATCTTGTGGCAGAAATAATTAGAAATGTCTATCCAGATGTGGTCAAAAGCAAACACAAAGATAGTTTTTGTGAAATCGGGAAATTATTTTCAAGCATTACAGATATATGTCCAAAAATTACAAAATTCTTTGAAATTGTAGACAATTTAAATGAGCGTTAATAGATAGTTCAGGAATACGACCTACTGAGAAATTTAAAAAGTAAAATTCAAGTGTATACGCGTTATACCAAACAAGCAAATTACATTTTTAGAGGCAGAATGCTGATTTAGAAAAATATAATGCAACGTTCAGTTGTTTGTCAATTGATACGATTGAAGGTTAATTACTGATGCAAGTATAACCATATGCAGCTGTGAATAGCACGGAAAGTTATTATTTGTTCTGTATTAATCGTTAAATATGGCCTAGTCTTGTCTGACAACATATGTAACTGGGTTTTATACTCTGTACATGGAGATTTCTTCATTGCCTCAGATTTTTTTTTTCAAATATGAAACTAAAGGTACAGATCGAACTATATGAACAATTAAAAAAAAAATCATATTTTAAACAATGTAACAACAAAGAAACCTTTTGCGGAATCTCAAGGAATACCACATCAATGCTCCTACCAAAATTTTTTGTACATTACCTTCGTAAGAATTATTATTTACAATTTTCCTATAAATATATATTTGCATATGCTACTAAAAACATCGCGGTTGTACACTGAGAGTTAACCAAAAAAAATTTTTAGCAGCAATATTATTAAGAATTGGACGTCGGATTCCTAAGCGACTTATAAATACTGACCTTGAGCTCTTGCGTCTACCTGTGAATCGTTATCCATAGATTCCGGGCTAGAAGATCTGCTTGCGCTGCCTGCCTTTCGCCTTTCTGCCTCCTCTAGTTTCTCCTCGATCTCCCTCTCAGTCTTCTGAAATTCTGCCATTTTTCTTTTAATAGTGTCCTAAAAATATTAGCAGTTAAACGAAACTGGAACATTTAAGAATTGATCAATTCGTGATATTTGAATGTTTACCTTCAGTTCGGAGTCAGAGTCTTTGTCATTATGCTGATACTCATCGTCGTCCTCCTCGCTGCTGCTGCCGGAACCACCACCATATATACCCAGCCCTATTATGTTATCGACTGATTAGAGAATATAATTTTTTAGTACGTTTTATGAACTAAGCCTGTATGAAACACTATCGAAAAATAAATAAATCATAAGCATTTACTTTCTCTGATAAATATTAAACTTTTCAAAAAAATACTTGTTTTTTTTACTTACAATAATTTTTCCAACAGAAGCTACATTTTTTTAATGAAAAATGTTGAATTTACTTTAGAAACATCAGAACGTAAGTTCTCGTTTTTCATTCTTAACTAACATTTTTCTCTATAAACTTCATTTTTGTGATATACTCGCGTCAAGAATTCAGACGACTTACGTCATACGAACAATTGAATAATTCATTATATTTTTATCAAAATATTTAAGAAATTGCAACTGAGAGTAATAAAACTATATATTACACAAAATGTTTGCATTATATATTGCACGAAATTGCAAAAAATTGTTGATTTTAACGCGACCAAATATCGAAAATTACGTTGACAATAAAGACAATTGCCTAATGTCAACCATGACGTAAGACGTCTGAATTCTTGACGCGAGTATACAGGCCGTTCAATTTTTAAAACACATTTAATTTTCTTTATTTCGTCAAATCCAGTGGCATAATTATTAGTTTCTGTTTATTTTATCAGTACAAATATTTTTACTGTATTTTCTGGAAAAACATGCTCTTTGTAGAAATCGGTAATAATTTAATTTATATAATGTTCAAAAACTGTCCATTTTCTTGAATTGAATAACATGATATTAGAGCATTTTGTAAAAATTAGTAAGTCATTATTTATCTCACTGCAAACTCTCCAAATACAATTTAATATATTTACTCTAATGTCGCTGAAGTTTTATATACTTTCTTTAAGGCTCGAATAAAAAATCTAGTGGATTAAGATAGGGTGACCGAGTAGGCCACACTGGACCACATCGACCTTGAGCAATCCAACTTTCTCCATATATCGTATCTAAGCCATCATCTTTACAAACTGTTGTTTTATAAATCAATTATTTTGCCATGAATAATTTTGATTAGAAAAAGTAAAAAAATATCTGGAAAATAGATTAAAATTGTAATATTTACATTAAAAATAAAATCTTTTTAACATTGGCGTAAAAGTTTAGGGGGTTTCAGTTGTAACAGGTTTATGTCAAAATATTAACCTTTTATTACAATTATTATTAAGTACCAAGTTTGAACATAAAATATTTATTTTTTTAATAGAAAATATTTTTTTGTCAGAAAAAATATAGAAAAAAAATTTAATTTTTTTTTGAATTTATCTTTTATGAAAATTAAGAAAGAAAAACAAGAACACCCTGTATATACATTAGCAAAAAATATTTCTAAAGCAACTTATTCGCTCTAACTAAAATTTATAATCAGCATTTAATCCAAATGGAAACTGAAGATGCAAATAAATTAAATATAAAAATAACCGATATTATCTCTATTCTCCGAATTATCCACATAGAGCTCTACATTCGGTTTTCTTCGAGTATCTACCAGTTACACATTTTTTTTTTTTAATGAAAATAGATCCTTGATTGAAAATAAGTTTTATTAGGCAACAGGGAATAGATAATAAAGAACGGTTTGGGGTGAAAACATCAAAACAACTTACCGAGTCTGGCACTAATGTTGGCACCGCTGGGTGCTGACGAACGATGATCTGAAGCTGAAGTTTACATAAATTTAACAACTGAGCCCCATTCACCCTGCTAACAGTCTCACAAATAACAAAAAATACGAGCCCGAAGCCCGCCTTGCACTTAAAATCAAACGAGCTATAACTAACCAAATTTTATTTTTGAATTTACAAATGTCTACTACTACTGCCTTATACGCTACAATACCTTTGTACTTTTTCAAGAAACGTTGGTGTTCCTCCTTGCAAATCGCCTCTATTTGACGGTTTGTTACATTTAAGAGAACCTCCGTCATCATCCTACGAACTCTCAACATCTAAAAAGTATTAATAGTATTAATGGGTACAATATATGATTTCTACCACATACAAGTTCGTCTTGTGTAAGAGGAATAGGTTCAGGTGTGACTGCTTTCCTTCTGACATCCTTTCCAGAGTCAGAATTCTCACCATCGCTCTCCTTAAAGAACAAAAATCCTTCAAATAATTTGTCGTTTTTTTAGTTAAAATCCGAAAACATATTTTGCCACCAAAATTTGAAATACGTTTTATGAACTTACAAATTTACTTCTTTGCCTTTCTTTCATTGTGGTTTTTAAAATCTCCATGGTTTCTTTTTCATTTTGTTTATTTTTTTCCAAAAATTCATCCCTCACTTGTTTTTCCTTGTCTTTCTCTAACTGTTTTAATTTATCTTTTTCCATTTTCTCTAAACCTAGATCAAAATATTTAAGTATGTGATTCCAACCCTAAATTATTTTTACGCCGATATTTAACGAAGAATTACCTTCTCGAATCCAAGCAGGTAATTGTTTTCTCTTAGCGGCATCCAAAGCAGGAGGCGGTGGAGTTTCAAGAGGAACCGGCATAGGAGGAATAGGTGCTGTAGCTCTTATAGGTACATTAACTTTACTATATCGTTTATTATGAGGCTTAATATGTTTATGATTGTTAGAACCAGTCCAATAACCGGTATTATTGTACTCATTATTACTACCTGTGTTGTAACTAAAATTTGTTAGAATAATTTTTGGAATAACAAAAAATATATCTGAGCTCACCCTCCAAATGGCACAGCATTGTCACTTGAACTTTCTGGTGGAGCACTGTACATATTATTAGGGGTAGGTAATAATGCAGACTTCATGGGTCCTATAGTAGGAGGTGGTGGAACACCACTCGGTGGAACCCAAGAGTTATTCCAGTTCCAAGACTGACTCTGTGCGTTCCAGTTCCAAGCCTCTGCTCCCGGAGGAGGAGGAGGTTCCGACACATTCCAAGCAGGAGGTTCTTCCTTATCATTTACTACTTCCATAGGGGCTTCACCTCCTTCGCTAGGTCTTTCTTTAGAAGTCTTGTTGTTTAATACAACAGGCTGCTCCCCTGGAATAGGCGGGGGACCAGCTTCTTTCATAATTATCCATTGCTGAGCAAGAGCGGCCCAGTCAACTTGATCGTTTGCCATGTTCTGGTAGGTTGAAGGATTTAATGCCCACTGTGGATATTTTTGAGATTCAGTGGAGTCGCTTCCGGAATACATACTGTGCATTTGTTAGCAATTGTATACTTTAACACCTTTACTTATTTTCTGATAGCGCATTATATTATTTGTCAAAATAATTGCGGAAAAACAGTTTTTCTAGGGAAAAACACCAATAACACCATCGTTTTGCCACACAACAAAATCCATAGCACAGACCAATAACTAAAAATTCATAGAAACATAATTCCAATTTCATAGATTACACTGACTACAGATAGATTAGATTACAGGAAGATACCATAAATCCATAGACCATTAGAAGGTCTATACAATTCTGGAAACAGTGATACCAATATCGCCAATTATAAGTTACTATTTCTGCATAAAAATAAAATTATTAACGGAAATCATGACAGTTTGATTAGTTGGTTGAGATTTAACTCAAAATAAAATTTCGGTTTTTCATTATTTTTTAAATAAAGAATCCGAGCAAGAAAAGTTGATCTCGTGTTGTGTTGTTTACTAATCCTCTATAATCACACTCGTTCAACAAACTGAAAATCACACAAGGGAATAAGAGTATTTAAACCTTATATTTTGTGATTTAAACTCAGATGCACTTCAGGGTGCATTCCCTTGGATAAACAATTATAACATTTGAAGCTGGCTAAGTGTCCCCTGGACGAAGGCCATAAAAGAAGAAGAAGAAGAATTTGCTTTGAAAGTGTTGCCATATTTAGAAAAAGAAAGCTTTTTCGAAAAATTAAGTTACGTCCACTTGACTTTTACTTTGCAAATTTCGTATTCGTACACGAATCGATATATCCCATTACTGACGAAATGAAATAATAGGAGAAATTATTAGTCGAAGCACGAAAACTTTCAGTAAGCAAATCGAGATTGAAAATATGCATCTAACCTCTCTTATGAGAACAATTCTCTATAGAGCAACGTTTGTAAAAAGAGCACCCTCAAAATCAATAATGACGACGCCAAGAAAAATGCAGGAAGTATTAGAAGATTTAAAAGGTAACCCTTATTATGATAAATATGCCTCTAAGATATCTCAGTTACAAAAAGAAGACCCAAGTGAGTTTAAGAACCGGGTTGAAGGTGTTGGCAAAACAACTTCAAAGAAAATTGAGCCTTCCAAAAAGCGCCAATACTCCGAACTGCTGAAGCCTAAACAAAGCATTAATGATCCAGTTCAATTAAAACGTGAACCTTTGGATAAAATAATGAAGATCGATCTAATTAAAGATAAAACAGCTGAAGAGGTGAAATCCATCTGGGAGCAATACCACCTACAAAAAGACTTCTGCATAGCCGCTACAATTCCTGCTAAGGATTTCGATAAGTTGAACGAAAGCAGTAAGAAATTCCCCACGTTCTTATTTGCTTTGCCACGAACTCAAGGTTACGAATTTATAATGTGTCAATTTGCTCATAATTCTGTACATTTTACGCCTCTTCTCTACTACCAAGTGCACAAAGAGAACGCTCCGGAGTGTCTTACTATAACCCATTATGATGAATTTAAAGATAGTAAAGAAATCGTTTTGATGAGGGGAGAATACGATAAAAACGTCATTGACGCGAGAGAAGCGCAGTGCCTGGCAAACCAGTTGCAGATGTACTATATACAGGATGAACCAGAAAAAAGGAAATTGTTGGAAACTTTTACGCAAAAACCGGACGAGTTTAAGCACATGGATCTCATTAAACAGATCGAAAGTATAACTTTGACGTGAATATTAAATGGAGAATAATATAGTACAATGTAAATAAATAATAAATAGTTCATAATGTTTAAGAACTGTGTAGTGTGTAATCTATCTAATTAAATTGTTAATTTACTATTTGATGTTTTATTTTTAATGTACATGGTGTCTCGAACTCGGTAGTATGGGCCTGCTGTGAGGATACAAAAAATTTTAATTTGAGACACGTGGTGTTAAATGGGATGAGCTAAGCTCCATTTTCAATTGAAAGTATTATCTTTGGTATTTGAAAGAAACGACTAATGACGTAAGTAATCAATTATATTTTTTCCAGCAACATATCGAAATTTTGTTCCTGTTACAAAGCTCTCTTTTTTCTAATAAACTTTTATTAAAGAAGTTTTTCTGTATTACCTACTTCCCGTTTAAAAGTAATAAACAATATTGTCTTGAAGTCAAAAGAAATGCCACCTAAATATCGCCTTAGCGATGGAAAGATCAAGTAGTCATTGGAAAATAATTGAATGTTCGCTGTTTAAAGTGCATAAATGTCACATAATACTTGTCATTACTCAATACGACCTTGCGATGAAATGAAGATGTATTTTGTGTTTGGAGGAATCAAATAATTCAAAAAATAAGGTCCCACACCTTTGTGGGATATTAATCATACGGCGAAATGTTAATAAACGCAAAGAATAAAAGATTGGATGTGTCTTGAAATGAGCGGAGGATGTAGTGTTTGCCCCATTTTTTAAGTTTAGTTATTGTTATCATCACCTTTTGTTTTAACAGATTTATCGAGTTTAATCCTTTTATTTATTCTTAATGACATTTATACACTTTAAATAAAGAACCTTCAATTATTTTTCATTGACTACTGTGATTTTTCGGTGGTATTTCTTTTGAGACTCTTTAGGACGATATTGCTTATATCTCTTAATTAATATAATTGATGACGTCATATTAGTAGTTTGTCAAATCCCAAAGACAATACTTTCGATTGAAAATTTAGCTTACATCATCCCATTTAACACCACGTGTCCCAAATTTAAATTGTATCCTCACTGCCCATACTATCAAGTTTGAAACATTCTGTATATGGTCCTGAAAAGTTTAGGAGAAAGAAGACACTGTAAAATTTAATTTTTTTTTTTAATGTGTCAGAAATTAAAAAATACTTCTAAAATGAAATTTGTAACAGGGCAATATAATTATAATTTATATAGTACATCTTATAATAATAAAAATAAACAATACTGGTACAAAATAAATAAATTCTGATAATCTGAGGCCTTACTATTTTCCTGGAGGTATCTGAGACAACTGTCTTAACTGTTTTAGAACGGTCTCCAGTAATTTCTTTTTATCCCTTTCACTTTTCTTCAGCACGGTAAACATAGTCTTCTTATCGCCTTCTTTCAACCTTAAATGTGAAGTAATTAAAATATTACGACAGTCCTAGAAGCATTCCTACGAAAATACTCACTTCTCTAACAGCACGATGGCTATCTCTGGATTCACCTTCTTGTATTTGCTGGTTTCTTGGGCATAATCATGAAAATATGTGGGCCAGTCCCAGGAAATTAACAAATCCAATATCTCTCTTAATTTCCCAAAATAAGACAAAAGCGCGTCTTCGTTCAAACCCTTCACAGGTTCGGACGCGGCAAATACTAAAACATAATAATTAAGAAACGTTTAATACAACCAGAAGTTTGATTGAGCTTTACGTTCACACTGTAGCAAGTCTAAGTTTAGTTGATTTAAGGCCCCCATGGAGATCTGCTTAATTTCGTCGTTCATTAGCATGGCAAACAGGGACTTAGCGATGTGCTCGCAAGCCGACTTACATGCTCTCTGTGCAGCCTCGGGCTGGAAATTTGAATCAATTTAATCTTTGTTCTTTATATACAGGGTGTCCAGAGACTGGTCAGAAAATTTGGGCGGTGGTACTTCTTGAAAAAATATTGTGTCAAGTTCATCTTTTTTAATAATACATTTTCCTAATTTATTTTAATTTTGCTCACTAAATTTTCTGCATGGAATTTCCGGACATCCTGTAAAATATAGCTAAACTACTGATCAAACTTAATAATGAAGGAACTAGATGGCGACTTTCACATAAAAATCCAGTTATTCTTATTTACTAGTATATTATGAACAGGAATTATATAGAAGAGTCGCCATCTAGTGTTTCAATTCCTAAGTTTACCTGACTGTCTTAAGTATATAATGTATAAACAAGGCTATTAAAAATTACATACTTACTGGTATGTTTGTGAAGCTTTGAAATGTCGTCTGCAAAAAAGCGATGAGATCTGAAATATAACTGGTAGCGTGTCCTTTAGGTTCAACAAGCAACCAATCATAATTTTCCAACTCTAAAAATTCATCGATCTTCTGTTTCAATTTCTCGCAAATCTGTCTAACAGCGTCTTCTCTGGCAACTCGAAACATTGCCGGTTGGCTCTGAACCACACCAGTCGTTACCACTCTAGATTCCTCCCTGCGAAATAAAATATAAAGTATTTTAAAAGCTTGAAAGCTCGAAAAAACTACCCAGTGATGTTTGAAATGAACTGATCCAAATACATGTTGGCCTCCTCCAAATAACCGGTGTCGACAATAATTTGTATTATTTCCTGCAAGTTGACGTGAGGACTTCTAAACGTAGACGATAAGCACCCGCTAAAAGTTCTAGTGAGAAGTAAATTAATTGATTTCCTAATCATTTCGTCGACTTCCACTTGACTGCGTAAAAATAAAATCAGTTTATCGCCAGCAATATTTATATTTTCGTTACCTTAAATTTAAATCCTCGGAAAATTTCAAACAAGCGTAAATAAACTCTTTTACTTGCTGATAAACTTTCGGGACCATGCTAGAAAAGGGAAAACTATGCGGAAATGTAACATCATCCGGTAAATCTGCGTCCCAAGGAAAAGAAGATAGAATATGGTCGAATTCTTCTTGATCGTGTACCTAAATAATTAAAATTGATTTTATTTATTATTATTTTTTAAATAAATACCTTTATAGGCTGAAAATCTTCTTTCGATAAAATCTCTCTAAACACTTGCACCCATCTCTGCATCAAAACCTCCGTGTAATGATCTCGTAACTCTCTTACCAATTCCCACAGAGGTTTTACAGAATAGCCGTAGTTCCTTAATGTTGTAGAGAATAACATTATCAAATCTTTTATTCTTAAAATTAATGTTGCGTCCGTGCAGTAAGCCTGAAAATAAAAGTTAGCACCGAAACAAATTGTGACAATTTATTTTTACCGAATGGGTTTGTAGAGCGGTGACAATTTTTGTTAGAGCCATAGACCACATATCCTCGAGAAATGCTTTCGTTATTAATCCTCTTCCCGTGTTGAGGACGTGGTCTTCTAATATGAAGAATCCAAGAACTGCATAGATGTATAACCGGTAGCTCTCCTCCGACTCGTGCTAAAGATAGGTGTCAACTTTTAAAAATTTATATAATTAGTTCACTTACCATATTTGTAGGGGGTTGTAAAACTAGTCTGGCTTGTTTTGTCCTCTCAGCCCTGTAATACGTTTCGAAAGTTGAAGATCTGCCGAGGACGTGTGCTATGTGAAGTCCTCTATAAATTGGAGAAAAGTCTATTAATTCTTGAGCACTTAGATCCTCTTCGGAGAAATGTCCTAAATCATAGAAATGTTTGTATAATGTAACTTGAAAATTATTAAATCAAATAAATAGGTTACCTGGTGGTTGAGGCGCAACTCTTTTCTTTTTTCTACCAATAACAGTTGGATCGCTAGCAAGTTGTTCGCTAGTCTACAAACATCAAATATTTAATCAAAATTTTCTCAAAACGATAAAGACTTACGTGTCTCATAGCAACTTCTCCAATCTTTGGCGAAAACTTTCTAATATTCTCAAGAAAATCTTTCAAATCCGACATAGACGCCGCTTCAATTTTTTCACGATACCTGAATAAGACATACTTAAGAATATAGATAAATTATATCTATTTTCCTTACTTTGGTATATTTTCCTGTAGTTGATGAGAGAATCGGTAATTTGCGACATGCGGCAAATGTAAATGTTCCAGCTCTTCAAGAGTTTTAAGAGCTGGATAATACCGTTTCTCTGATATTTGCTTTTGTAGCTTTGAGTATGTAGTGAATACCGGCAAGCATAGATTCAACTGAGCAATAACAACTGCAATGTTACTTTGCACCTTTCTTGCCTGCAGCAAATCCGAAGCTGATTTGCAAATACCTTGTGCAGAAACATGAACTTGTTTATCCAAATTAACGACTTGACTCTAGAAGCATTACTCAAATAAAAGCATATGAATTACATTATTAAATTCCTTACATTCAATTTATTTGACTGAGACCTGACTTCTAACAGTTCTCTAACAGATTCAATAAACCCTTGATAATAGACATTGCAAAGCCTTTCGATATCTTTGTCATGATGCTTGATTCTATCTTCCAATTTCTTTTTAAACTCTAAATGTTCATCATTGTCAAAAATTGCCCTGGAACGAACAAATTCACTTAAATTCAGATTTAGAAAATTAATTTCTGTTATTAACCTAAAAGTAGGACCCCAGTAATCATCTATTCCTTCAATTTCTTGTAGATATAAGTCATGTTGAGAATTTATATCTGAAAGATTATTTTTTTCCATTATAAATTCATTAAAAATGTGTGTTATGGGCGTACTGTCACTTGCAAACGTCAAAACACAATTATAGGTTATGTTATTTATATTTACCTCTCTACTTCTTCTAATTTGTTGCAAATATCACGAGTCAATAGGCACGTAGTTTAAATACTACGTAGGCACCGCATTTGCATACTGTAGCGCCACCTTGAAATTAAAATACGCGCTCCATTTCATTTATTGATCCAAATGTATTTCTAAAAACTGCATATACCACGCACTACCCTGACGGAGTCTTTCAATACAAACAATTATAGTTTAGTTAATAGAATAATGAATACGTCATTAACATTTGAAGTGTTGCTTTATTTAAATTCATATTACTTTGGATTATTCGCTGTTTGTGAAGTAGGAATGAATGTCGTGAAATATGTTAACTTTAACAATGAACATCATTTTTTGACAGACTTTGGTATATTGATGGCTGTGTGTGTAATAGAGATCTTCAGAGTTATATTAGCTAGAAGAGGAAATCTTACAGAAAAAAGTAAGTATGTACCCTACTTAAATATTTAACGCAGTCCAAATAAACGTTTATTTCAGATTGGCCAGTTATATTAGCAATAATGTTAACAATTCCGTCAGTGCTTGGTGTGGTTTATTTGATGATTTGGCAAAGCGAAGTTTTAAGGTTCGAATACATCATTTGTACCATCCAGCTGGGACTGTGTGTCTTAGAAATCATTACGGGTATTTTATGTCTTTTCCCATGTTGTAAAACTCCAGAGTATTATTAAGGTAGATACCTTGTTAGACCAAATATTTGAATTTGTATAGATTATTAAGAACAATAAAACATTTTGTAATAACTGTATCTGCAATACTAATTTAATTATTAGACTTTCAGAGATCATAAAAATAAAGGAATAAATATTCTCGTATAATATAAATATATATTACGCATACGTATGATGTACAAACGTAAGTAAATAATAAATTAGTCCTACATAATTGTAAATTACTAATGTTGATTTTTACGTAAAAATATTTTGTACATAAATAGTGCTCTATATTTTACAATAAAACAATTCAAAAACGTGATTTAAAATTATCCTCCTCATATATAAAACTTAAATATCAAATTTTATCTACAATTTGAAAATTTGACATAATAGAAAAAATATTTACCTGACTTCGTATAAAATCGTGACATTATAGAAAATCTCCACTCAAATTTGTGAATGCGTTCCTCACCGATTTGCCACACATAGCCTGATGTGCTTCCACTTCAGCGGAACTATCAAAACCGTTGGAACATACTCTGCAAATGTGGGACTTTACCTCACCATGACTCTTCAAATGAGCAGTACGATGCGATCCACTAATGAAACTCTTATCGCAATAGTGACAAGGATAGGGACGTTCTCCTGAATGGGTTCTAGAATGGATTTTTAACGATTCCAAAGACATGAACTTTTTAGAGCAATCATTGCAGCTGTATTTTCTATCCCCCGTGTGAGTGCGTTTATGTTTGGCCAACTTGTTGGGAACGTAGAACGCTTTGTTGCAAATGTCGCAAACGTAGGGTTTGATGCCTGTATGGGTACGCATGTGAGCGGCAAGATTCCCCGTTGTGGTGTAAGCTTTTCCGCAAACACTACATTGTAATGTTTCACCTGAAAACAAATTTTTTTGTGTTTTCAAAATAAATCATTAATAAAATGGGGCAGTTTTGAACTTACCATTATGTACTCTCATATGTTCTGCAAGTTGACTGCCTTGGGAGTATTTTTTACCACAAATACTGCAGAGATGGGGCTTATCTCCGGTATGAGTCATAATGTGAATCGTACAGGCGAATTTCTGTGTAAACCTTTTGGGGCACATCGTACAAGCAAATGGCCTCTCGCCTAAAATTAGCATTATAATATATGAGAAAGATAACACAATCTTTTACCTGTATGTAATCGTCTATGATTTATAAGTTGTCCATTAGTTGTAAACGTTTTTGAGCAGATATCGCAGGAAAACGGTTTCTCCCCGAAATGGGTTTTCATGTGGTAGGAATGGGCATTACTTTGAGCAAACTTGCGATGGCAAATGTGACATGTATAAGGTTTATCGCCAGTGTGTAGCCTCATATGACCTTTTAAATTTCCTTGAAAATATCTTTTTTAGTAATCTTTTTTATTTAAATATAATATAATGGAACTTTACCAGAATTGCTGTAGCTTTTTCCACAAATATTACAAGTATGTGTCTGCCCGCTGTGTTTCTTCATATGTACAGCTAACTGAGCATCCTTTGCAAATTCCTTTTGACAAATGTTGCATTTGTATGGTTTCTCAATTACATCAGAATGGGTTCTCATATGACAAGCAAAGGCTCGCCCTTGTGTAAATCGTTTCTCACAAATATTACACTGAAATGGTTTATTGCCCGTATGAGTCCCCATATGAGCCAACAAGTTTCTGTGATTTAAATAGGTTTTATTACAAATGTTACAAATTAACTCCCTCGACTTATCAGATACATTCACTCGTTTCTCTGTGTGTTTTTCAAGCATGTGGTCTATTAAAGCCGTATCATCTGAAAATTTTTCTTGGCAAACTGAACACAAATGTGTTGTTTCTTCAACTTTTCTCTTAAGGAAATTACTGTGTTGTAACTTATTGTGTTGTGTTAATTCGTAAGATGAATTGAACGATTTTAGACAAATTTTACAATTCAAGAGCTTTTTCCTATGTACTCGCATATGTAGTTTTAATTGGTTTACTTTTTGAAAGGTGCTTGAACAATTATCACATTTTAATTCTGTTGGGACTACATCATTTAAAGTTCTATTTATTTTTTGTTTTTTAATGTCTTCATTTGCACTGTTGGGTTCCACTGAATTGGAACCATCAACGCAATCATTCCCTTCATCATTTATATCACAATTAGGCTCTTGTTCATGGCTAAAAATTTCGTTTGAATTTGACAAGTAATTTCGTAGAAGCTTGTCTGACTCTTCACATTGTTTTTTTAGAAGATAAGCTTTTTCTAATAGTTCAAGACAAGGTTTACAAATAGAAGAAGGTAATCCATCTCCCTCTACGACCTAAGAGTAATTAATAGTTGAACATATATATAAAAATTGAGAAAATTTACCTCTATTGAAGCAAATGCCATTATCTTATTTGACACATCTTGACCTTCTACAGTTTGAAATATTAAAATTCCATTATTTTCGAGATGTATCATACATATTCTACACATGTTTTTCACGTCATTCACAGAGAGTTTGTTAGAAGCTGTTTTCACATCAACCTGCAGATCTGTCATTTTCTTATTCTTAGGTTAGGTTTGAAAAAATATAAACAAACATGAGTGTATATTATTCAGTGGTGCCAACTGTCTATATGTTTTTCTTGATCTTCTTCCAAAGTTATGTCTTGTCACGTAAGTGCATTTGGCCAATTTCGCACTTTATATAATTACTTGAACTTTGTGGTGACAATTGTTTCAAAGTAGAGGGTGAAATTGATAAAATTTAGTGAAACGCATAAATAAACGTCATTTCCTTTTCTTTCTCTTCTTTCTCTATATCTATTTTGCCAACCTCAGCAATTCATAAAAGCAGCACAGTACAGTAAACATATTTTTATCAAATAAAAAAACACTATTTTTTTACTGATTGCTCCTGGATAATCTCTAGAACAAAAACAAATGGATTTTGACGTTTTCAAAAGATTTACATAAAATTGTTGAAAGGGACTACTCTAACATCTGATTCCCGAAATCAAAGAAATATGTTTTAATATTATCAAGAACGAAAAAACAAATCGTAAGTAGCAAAAAATCTAATAGCTCCCAGCAAGTCAACTTTCGTTTTACTAAAATTTGTATAGATGGAGAGTAAACTGAGAAAATGGAAAAATAAACGCGATATTCTAAAGCTGTTGCAATACAGAGAGAACAGTGCCGAAGCTTCAAAGTTTTTCAAACAACATTCTCAATTCACAGACAGTTTGATTAAAAGGTTAGGGCTGGAATATGAACTAGAAGGCCACCAAGGTTGTGTTAATTGCCTTCAATGGACTCCAGACGGAAAGTATGCTTAATCCTGTTCTGATCTCACGATGGATGTAAATATAAATATCGGTTTGTTTAGGCACTTGGCGTCTGGTTCGGACGACACCAATGTGATACTTTGGGACCCATTTAGGCACAAGCAGTTGCAGGTCATTCCTACCCATCATATTGGCAATATATTTTCTGTCAAGGCAAGCACAATGCATATATAGATTTAATCAGTTATATTTTGTTGTTAGAACAAAATTTTTAATATTGTTGAGACACTATTTAGACATATTTTTTAGTTTCTTGGAAGCAATGAGATAGCTACAGCTGCTGGAGACTGCAGGGTTCTCGTTCAGTCAATCCCGGGTGCTTTAGCGAAATGTCCCCCTTTGCTTGAGTGTAGCTGTCATGTCAATCGTGTGAAACGTTTAGCCACATCTCCTATTGAGCCTACACTGTTTTGGTCAGCCGCAGAAGACGGACTTGTCATGTAACTTTATTTTGATTGCAAATTGAATATTAAATTACCGTTTAACTTTTCAGCCAATACGATTTAAGAGAGCAGCACGAATGTGCCCGACAGTCCCAGACTAAAGTGCTCGTGGATCTGAGCAATAATTTTGGAGAGGTTAAATGCATAGCCGTGAATCCAACAAAGCCATATTACATAGCCGTGGGTGCCAACGACTGTTATATCAGGTTGTATGATCGGAGAATGTTGAAAACATTGACATTGGGACAGGTGAGTTGTCATTAGAAACAATACTTGCTAACTTATATTTGTTGGAAGCTTCGGATTCTTCCGTTTCAGACCAGCCAAGGAGAATTACAAAAGGCAGGAAGGGAGCCGATCGACCCCAACTGTGTTCAGTATTACGCAGCCGGACACCTGGCTGTGGAGAATGCCAGCATTACCAACTTTAAGCTGGCGGCAACTTACATATCTTTCAATACCTCCGGTTCGGAGATGTTGGTCAACATGGGCGGAGAACAGATCTATCTCTTCGACATTAACAACACGAGGCACATAAACGAGTTGCAGATACCCCAGTTCAACAGCAGCAGGAAGAGGAATCCGGTTTATAAGTGCTGCTGTCACCCGGTGAGTTATAGAATAGGACGGGTATTCCTATCTCTACGTCTTATTTGCTTTAAACTTGCAGGAGGGGAACGGGTTTGTTAATAAAGTGAGAAGCAGTGACTTTACCGAGGAAAATTGTGCTTGTTATTATATGCGACGGGCATATAAATGTTACAGGAGGAAGTGGTAAGTTTCCGAAGAGAAAGCCACTTAAATCGTGTATTGTATTACTTTGTGTTGGTTTTAGGACGGGAGATTTGTACAGTGCCGCTCGTGACTACCTCTACGTCACCCAAGTTTGGCCCGACCAAAGACAGGCTTACATAGGCCTTATTAAAAGTCTCATTGCCCTGAAATGGGCCGATGAGGCCCAAAGGTGGTTGGAATATTTTTGTTCGTCACATTCTGATTACGCAAACAGTCCCCAGGTAGGTAAAGATAATAATCATTCCTTTTGTGTATCTTTCATTTATGTCTCTTGGTAAAAAATATCTGTTTACTCCTTGTCAATAGTTATTAAAAATTCAGAAAAACTAGGTTTATTTAATTATTTAGCATGGTTTAGCAGGTTATTGACCTAATAGTATGGTAGGTCGAGATTCAGTGTTGCCGAATTGTTTATCACTGAATGTGTCTTGGATTGTTTTTTTGTCGACAATACATAAAACTTTCCAGTCTCTCTTGATAATTTTTCTAGTATTAGTTTTTTATGTTGCTATTTATATAATGATTTCAAAATGAATTAATTTCAAAGGTACCGGAAGTTTTATTGGTTATAAATTCTGTAAATTTTTTTTTAATGACTGTTATTTTAGGTTAGATGTTTACATGAAAGTTTGGAGTCTCTCAATGCTGCGAATCCTCCAAAGGAAAAGGAAAGCGAGAATTCCGAACCCAAGGAGAGATTTTTGAGGAAAGTGGACGAGGCCGAACAGAAACTAAGATTGGACTCCAGGGATTACGAAGTGAGATTTTTGGGGCATTGCAATACTACAACCGATATTAAAGAGGCCAATTTCTTAGGTAAATAAGTTATGGAAAACATCGATTGTTTGAGATAATTTTGAATATAATTGTGTTTCTATAGGCGAAGATGGCAACTACATCTGTGCGGGATCCGATGAAGGCATCATATTCATTTGGGAAAGGAAACATGCGTCTATTGTGACGGCTCTAATTGGAGACGTTTCCATAGTGAATTGCATCCAACCCCACCCCAGTGCCTGCTTCATAGCGTCAAGCGGAATTGACCCGGCCGTCAAATTGTGGTCGCCGATGCCAGAAGTAAGTAAAACGTAAAATATCTGCGCTTTTTTGAGCTTTCATCATATAAATTCCTGTTGTTAAATGTATAGAAGTTTACAATGGTTACTAAATATTTTTTCTATTTTTCCAATTAAAATTTGAAAATTACTGTAAAATTTTCACGTTACAACTCAAGAAAAGCATAATTCTCAAATTTCAAAGAAATTATTAATTTTTGATGAGAAAATTACATTTTTCTGAGTTGTACCTCAGAAAACCCACATAAACTCGTAATATATTCATTACACTTACAGATGGAATTTTTCTGATGTATGTCAAATATTTCTGATCTACAAGTTGAATTTTACTGATTTCTAAATTGGAAAAACATACATCTGATTTGTAAATAAAAAAAATATGATTTTTGGATCCAACAAATCATACTAATAGGTCAGGAAAATGTAATTCCAAGTTGTGTGAAAAACTTAGTTACTAGTTACATGTCAGACATTTGTTCACACTTAACCTGCTTTCAAAATAACATTTTTCTGAGTTATAACTCAGAAAACTGACAGAACTCGGAATTATATTCATTTGGCATATAGATCGATTTTTTTCTGATCTATAATTCAAATATTTCTGGCTTCCAAGTTGGATTTTATTTGTTTCTAAATTGAAAATACCTAATTCTGACTTATGGATCAGAAAATTCTGATTTATGTAAATATAAATCCGAGTTGTGTAAGTATGATAAATCTGAGTGACATGTCATTTGTTGATGTGATAATCTAAGCTAACCTGACTTAACCTGTTATCGTAATGACATTTTTCTGATTTATAACTCGAATTTTTCCTACATACAACTCGGAAATATATTTTATTGGCTTACAGATTGAATTTTTCTGATCGATACGTCGAATTGTACCAATCTGATCTACAAGTTAAATTTCACTGGCTTCTAATTTGGAAAAAACATCATTTTGACTTATACATCAGAAAAATCTGACCTATGTCAAATAAATCATACTAATGGATCAGGAAAATATAATTCCGAGTTGTAAGTGCGATAAATCTGACTTACTTACCGAGTTACATATTAAACATTTGTTGATGCGATAATCTAAGTTAAACTATGTCCTATCAAAATTCTGAATTATAACTCAGAATTTTTCTCATAGAACTCACTCAGAAATATATTCTTTTGACTTACAGATTGAAATTTTCTGATCTATATGTTGAATTATATCTGATTTTGGATTTTACTGGCTTCTAATTTGGAAAAATATTCTAACTTGTACATCAGAAAAATACGACTTATAGGTCAAATAAATCTTACAAACAGGTTAGGAAAATATAATTCTGAGTTGTAAGTGCGATGATGAAAGTCCGAATTACATGTCTAAAATTTATTGATGTGATAATCTAACTTAACCTGCTATTTAAATGACATTTTTTGACATAACTTCTAACTTGATGTTGAATTTTTTTCAAATAAAACTTAGAAATAGTTTTGACTTGGAGTTACACGTAAAAAATTTCTGTTTGATGATAGGCATATATATCTATATAATGATAAAGTAATGTAGCCTAATATAATTTAATTTTAGCCGAAATAATATTTTCTCACTTATAATTTGGAATAATTGTTTTTTGTGCTTTTTAAATTAGATTTGTTTCATTTAAGTTAAAATTTAATGACAATTTTTTCACCGCAACTCAGAAATTTTGACAGTTGAAAAATATGATGGCAAGGTAGGTGTTTTTAAGTTATAATTCTATTAATAATTTCAATAGGATGACAATATAAACACTCGAGTCGTCAAAGACATCAATGCTGTGGTGGAGGCGAACCAGCAGCGCATGTCGATGGACCCGTTCGAGTCGATGCTGGTCAACATGGGGTACAGAATACCCGGCATTAACGTGGAGCCGGCGTTTCAGGAGGTGCCCTCGTGCCGACCTTGTTAACGATTCCCTTTCCGTTCGGCATAAAGTATTTGTTGTTATCTTTTTTTTTTAATTTGCGGACTGTTCTCGGGTTTTAGCAATTTAGAACACTAACCGGAGGAGGAGATTCAGTTCCGTTGGATAAAATGTGACGCTATATTTTTTACAAACATGATTCCCGATTTGTATTTTTATTTTGGTGTTGTATATAATAAAGTGAGTGTTGATTTATCATGGGGATTTTAATTGTATTGTATAGATGATATCGGTTTTATTACTTGTACACTATATATGCAGCTATATAGTTTTTTTTTTCTTTTTGTAATTGTACATAGTTCCGAGGTAGTTTTAATTTTAGATAGAATTATTAATTCAACATTTAAGTTATTTATTATCTTCCTTTATACATTTTTATTGTTACATTGTACAAATAAAAAGAACTAGTTAATACTCTTTCATTATCTTCTCCATGAATAGGAGTATTTTTCTGCGGATGTCCAGATCCAAATATATAGGGCGGTCTCGAAAAAAGCTTCCATACTTCGAATTTGAGTGCAATAATTGTCACAAAAATAAACTTGATATAAAGTGTCGAAACTTGATATAAAGTGTTTTTGGAGTAGCCGAATATAATTCTTTTCCAGTTAAAACATAGAAGTCGTAAAGAACAAGTTAAGTTTTTGTTTTTATTTCTTTTTATTAGCATTTTGACGTAACACAGGGGTTTCTTCAAACATCACTATTTTGTAGTACTTGCAGTAAACTATGCAGTTAATTATGACGTAATCTTCGAGGTGCAGCTGGATGAATCACATTCTTGTACTGGAATTGTATAGAAAATTCTAGATGTTCCCGAAAGCAGAATGAGTCGTTTGATCTACTTATTGAAAATGTTTGCCTACTGAGAAATAGCTCTGTGGTGTCATGGTATTACGAGGGTTAGGGTAGACAGTTTTAAAGAAGTAAGTTGATCTACAGGGTGTTACAAATTAGTAGGCCACACATTCTTTAGACTAAAATAATCGGACATTTTTTATGCCACTTTTCATTATGGAGCTTTTCAAAATAGTGTCAAAATAAAAATTTTAAAAATGATTTTTATTGATTTTGGAGATATTTGTTTGAAATTTGGTAGATATTTTTATCTTAATTGAGCACATTTTCTGTATAAGTTTGATGTAAAATATCAAAGCACGAATGGAGGAAACGAGATTGTAGGACTCATAGACGCCTTAATTTTTTTTTTTTTTGAGTATGAATATGGTTTCAGAATATTTTTTTTAGATAGTCTGTTTTTATTCTTTTTTTCCCTCTTGTAAGATATTGATTTATTTCAATTTACAAGTTATTACAAAATTTTTTGGATGTGCTAGGTTTTGCACAATTAAATATTGCTTAGTATTAAATGATTATTTCCATTTTATTCAGTATATTGAAATAAACAAAACAGCACAATTAACAACAATAAACAATAAGACAAACATTTAACTTAATTAAACTAAAAAATATTCAATATGTATAGCATTTTCTTCACGTGGGGGGCTCTTTTAATGAGAAAGTAACAAACATTTTGGAAAATATGTGGTTTCAGCCTAAAATGCTTGTACCTACAATTTGTTCCCTTACCTGTTCTTTTAGTATTGAAACCATACATTAAATCTTTCATAAAACATCAGAAACTAAAGTCCAAAGGATTGAGGTCAGGGGAATGAGATGGCCATGTGCAACAGGTGTAAGCCGTCCTCTGTCATTCCATCGATTAGGAAAGATTTAATTTAAATTGTTTGCAACAATTTGAGCATAGTGTGGAGGACTTATTTTTGGCGAACCATGAGAGAGTAAACATTAACATGATGATTAGTTTAAAAAAAATAACAGTCAATTGAATTTTTGAAAGATCGTGTATGCTTTGACTTTAGGCTGAAATTGCATATTTTCCAAAATATTCGTTACTCTTTTGTTTCGTGAAGGTGGTACCTATATTGAAAATTTAGTTTGAGTTACATTTTTGTCTTTTTTTACTATTTATTGTTATTTGTTCGTTTTGTTTATTTTAATTTATTGAATAAAATGGAGACAACCATGTAATACTTAGCGATATTTAATTAGTGCCAAACCTAACACATCCAAAAAAGTTGCAATATCTCGTAAAACAAGCCTCACATTAAAATCTTATGAATGAAAAATGGCATAAGGAAAATCCATTATTTTTAGTCCAAAAAAAAAATGTGGTTAATGTTTAACCTACTAATTTATAACACCCTGTGTATTGTAAAACATAAAAATTTAATTAATTGGTATCAAGTGACAATTTGAAGAACAAAAGACTGTTTCAGCCAAGTAACTTGATTTAATTTAGTTTATTTTCACCTGAAAAACCTACTCTTCTAGCATGACACCCTGTATTGTAAAATTTAGATTAGATCAGTTGAGGGATTATTAAGAATTAATTGAACCACTTTATGAATAAATAATTTTTATTAAACATTTATAAACCTTAACACAATAATATTAAATAAAAAAATATGTACACCAACCGTTATTAGAAATAAGTTTTTTATTTTCCACTTGGCGTGACCAAGAAATATGGCAAACGAAAAATAGGTGGATTAAAAAAAGACGAGAAATAACGATTTTGAGCAAATTAGTTCTCGATCTTCTTTTAAACTGAAGACTCCCTTGTTGTATTTCATGCAATCATTTATTACACAGAAACTCTTATATTTAAATTTTAGTTATATCCACAGGCATATTTAACTCCGTTCCGATTAAATCCGTATAATTTTAATATTTCATTTGGCAAGTAGAAACATTTTTTAATTCAATTTAACCACAGAACGTTTTCCTTGTAAAACTTCAAACTTTAATGTTCCCACAAGAAAACAAACTCATGCACTTTTTCTGTTAAATACGGCTACCGATATATTTTTTCGTCGGAAGGGTAAGCCGCTATAAAGTAGGGCTGTGCGCCATTCTGGTAGTAAGGCACCCGACCCATCGTAGAATAATTGGATGGTCTCAAACTCTGAGCGGTGGTTAATTTATGCGGCAAAGTAGAAGAATATCCGGCTGCGTAAGGAGGGACAGCGTATACCGTGGGGGCTCCCTTTACGCTACAGGCACAACTGCTTCCGCTACCTACCATCCCAGGAGGCATTACGGGTGGGCTGTTAAATTGGTTGCTGGACATTTTCAGCCTAATGATGCAGATAATGATTACTAGAATAGCTATGAAGGCTACAACCCCTCCCACTATGCCTATGATGAGCGTGTCGTCGTTGTTTAAGGTAGATTGGGCCGGGGAATTAATTTTAGTTTTTGGCTTCTCTGTGGTCGGTACCGACCATATGATATCGTCTGGTTCTGTCGTCTTTGGTTGGATTCGGTTTCCTCTAGTTTGTATTGACGTGGAAGGTTGTGTGGAGGAAAGCGTAGTTAGTTTTCTAGGATCGCAGGTCAGTTCGTCGTCACCCACTTCTACTAGAAGTTTTCCTTCAAGAATTAAATACAAAGATCAGAAAAATGTATCAAAAGTAACATTAAAACTAATTATAATCGCTCACCAGTTAAATTTTCTGGTCCAGAACATTTGACGGCAGACATGTGTGTCGGTAACCACCGTCTTAAAGCTCTGGCGCTGCAGTCACAAATTATGGGATTGCTTTCCAGACCCATGATCTTCAAATCACCTCTCCTATCTTCCAAAGTAGCCAACATTTGGGGACTGATGGTAGTCAGTTGGCTACCAGCGACATCTAGCGTGATTCTTGTGGATCTAGGCACTGGGAAGAACAGAGCAGGTGGTAGGGATGTTAAGGAAGTATTTATTAAACGAATAATAACATCAGGACCTAAAATATATATAAAGTTTATTTCAAACTCCAGTTTTAGAAGTGGTGGTTTACCTTTGAGGCCCGAAAGAGTACCAGAGGAAATGCTTCGTAGTCTAGAACCTCTTATACCCAATTCCTTAAGTCTCGGGTGCAGCAAAGACTGCAATTGGTCGCTTCCAATAGCTGCGTCTTTAGTCTCGATGTTTATTTTCTCTATCAAAGGGATGTTTTGAAGTAAACCTTGAATATCCAGGTATCCTAGCTTGGGATAGTCGTAGGCTTCAAGTACCGATAGATTAGGTATGGATTTAAATGCATTTTTTTCAATACGATTGCATTCACTTAGAGAGTGCAGACTTAAGTATCTAAAATATATATAAAATATTGTAATATATTTTTAAAACCTAAAAAAAATTACCTTAATTTTTCAAATCCAACAAAGTCATTTTGTGAAATGGATACTATAGGATTTGCAGAAACGTTCAATGTCTGCAAGTTGTGCAAGAGCTTCCATATGTTTGAATAATTGGAAATGTCTGGTATTTTATTGTTAGACAAATCAATTTCTTCTAGCAACGTAACCCTTTCGAAAATATTTTCATTTAATATCGTTATGTTGTTAAACGACAGATTTAAGTGTCTCAAAAATGGGGTCTCTAAATGAGGAATTCTCTTTATTCCCGTACCAGCTAAATTTAATTCACGTACAGTTTTCGGCTCTCCGAGAATATTACGTATAGCTTTTTCGGATAGCGGATTAAAAGACAAGTCTAATTTTTTTATATTGACCATTATGCTGTCATCTGCTGGTATTTCCTTTAACTTATTATGAGACAAATCTACCGAGGACACGAAGAAATACTGCCTTTGAAGAGCTCTTAGTGGAGCAATCTCGAAAAGATTCCTAGCCAAGTTTATGTTCTCTAGCATTTGTAGCCGTATCCTTTCAAAAATAGTCTCTGGCAAGTCTTCCAAAATGTTTCCCTCCAAGTTTAATAATTCTAGTCGTACAAGACCTTCGAAAGTTCTTTCGCCGAGCCGGTCGAGCTTGTTATTGGACAGATCCAGAATTTGT
The DNA here is from genome assembly GCA_037114965.1 of Monochamus alternatus. Classification (NCBI taxonomy): domain Eukaryota; kingdom Metazoa; phylum Arthropoda; class Insecta; order Coleoptera; family Cerambycidae; genus Monochamus; species Monochamus alternatus. The sequence goes on from CM073428.1 coordinate 21,180,505, forward strand.
AGCTGAGTAGAATTGTGGAAAGCCATTTCACTAATAGATTCTAGCTCGTTATTTGCCAGCAGCAACGTCCTAAGTTTTGGAAGTCTTGCAAAGTCTAACTCTTCCACAGTTTTTAATTCGTTATTGGACAAGTCGATGTACTCTAAGAACTGCAAATTGGCTATTAGCTCGGCAGGGAAGAAATTGAATTTGTTGTTTGAAGCAAATATATATTTCAGTCTGGGATGTATTCTAAAGGAAGATGGGAAGAGATAACTGAGTTGATTTTCTGAAATGTCGAGGAATTCCAAACTGGTGCCGGTGTTAAAGAATTCCCCTTTGAAGGAATTCAGTTGGTTTCCTTTTAATACTAGTTTTCTTATATTCATTACGTTGACGAAAGAACCAGGTTTAATATTCGTAATGTTGTTGTAAGACAAATCGATTGCAGTTATATTAGGCATGTTGGCGAAAGCCGCTTCAGTAATTTCTGTGATAGAGTTATGAGACAAATAAATCTCCCTTAGTGCGTTCGACTTTGCAAAAAATTCCACCGGAACGCTCTTAATTCCGCTGCGACTTAAATCGATTGTTTGTAAGTTGGAAAGTTTGTGCAAAAGCACTACTGGCACGTTGCTTAAATGAGGATTGCTGCTCAAATTTAGACTTTGCAATTCTGGAAGTAAAGTGAAAGTATTTCTAGCGAGATCCGTTAACTGATTATCGCTCAAATCTAAAACCTCCAGGTTCATAAGCGTCAACGGTGGTCCCACTAAATTTGAAATACGATTTTGTGACAAATCTAAACTGATAAGGGTATTTTCTAAGCCTGTAAACGCGTCCGAGTTCAAAGTGCTGATCAAATTCCTGGACAAGTCCAGGGATTCCAACTGTTGGAAATATTGGAAAGAGGCTAATGGTAATTCCCTGACTATATTCTTAGAAATTATGAGTTTGGTTACTTTGTCTGCCATAGAACGTAGAATGTCCCCGGATAGTGCCGCCACGCGATTATAATCTAATTGTAAAGATGTTAATTTCGGTAATCGACCCAGAGCTGAAGCTGGAATGAGAAGGATATTGTTGTCTTTCAGGTTGAGGAATTCTAGGTTGTCTAAGCCTTCAAATGCATCGTCCTCGATCTGAAAATACTAACAGTAAGATAAATTCAAAGTCTGAAATTATTATTTTACCGTTCTTAAGGAATTGACACCTATATCCAATTTTCTCAACTGCTTCAAACCCAGGAATGTTCCTGGTGCTATATTAGCCAGATTGTTTCGACTGAGATTTAAATGGTATAGATTGTTCAAAGAGGCCAAATTGCTGTTGTCCAGACTCTGAAATAAAGCACATGACAGAAAATGTCCAAATTGAAAAATTCTACACAAACATCTACCTGGATTAAGTTTGAAGATAAGTTCAAGTATCTCAAACTTTCAAATGCTTTCAATGCTACTGTGGGAAAGTCTGTTATAAAGTTTTCCGATAAGTCCAGCTGTATCAGGTTGTCTGCCCCTTGGAAAACATCACTGTTAAATCTGGACAATCTGTTGTGGGACAGTGTTAAAATTTTCAATTTATCTAAATTTAGAAATGCTTGTCCCTCGATTTGAGAAATCAGATTGCTGCTCACGTCTATTTCTTCTAAATATCTTTGCGCTTGAAATGCCCCAGTTTTGATGATATCTAAAATATAGAAATTATACTAGAATTTTTAAGTCCCGGGGAAGAAATTAAATCGTTACCAATTCTGTTATTTTTCAAGGAGAGTAAGCGAAGAAACTGAGGGCCATTCAGCGACATACTTGGAATAGAACTGAAGCTATTTCTGTCCAGATATAGTTTCTGTAAATATGAAAATTTGAATGTGTGTTTTCTCAAACTGCTTAATTTTTCTACCTTGAGATTATCACACCCTTCCAAGATACCTTCTTCGATGGCTTTTATTCCATTTCCACTGAGATCTAGGAGCTGTAGTTGGGTTAAACCTCGAAATTCTGTGGTGGAAAAGATGGGATTCAGGTTGTCACCTAAAAGGTTATCTGCCAGTCGCAGTTCAACCAGAGTGGCTTGCAATCCGAGCAGCATTCTTTCCGTCAACCTTCTCAGCAGATTTCCAGAGAGGTCTATGCTTCTCAGAGGTAGATCAGTTGAAGAAAATACCTATAGGATAATAAAATGTTCAAAATATTTTATATTGGTCGGATATTGAATCTTTACCTGGGTGGGTAACGACTGATGTCCAGCCCATCTCTGGCTGAAGGACACTATGGGTGCTCCGTATGGTAAAGAAGGATGTTCGCTTGAAAAAACTACCCTGTCGCAGTTGATAGCTATAGAGGGGTTGCCGTCTAAACCTTGCTCAATGGGACCCAAGGCGCAAGTGCAGGGGAACCACAGGTCTCTGGAGATTTCGGAACATGGTTTGAAGTCTTCGTATGTTGATATGAAGGTCGAGAGGGATAAGAATGTTACTATTTTCAGAAACCAGTCCATCTAAAAAACAAATTTATAAATTGGAGACAAGAGTGGATGAAGGTGGTATATGTTACAATTTTTCAAACACTATACTTTCTTTGTATGAATGAAGGTGTTATAAACCCCTGATTCACATAGCACCATGGAAGATTTCTGAAATGGCTATATGAAGGATATGCACAACACCTTCATTCATACAAAGAAAAGTGTTTGAAAAATTATAACATAACATCTTCATTGATTCATATCTTCAATTATAATAAGAAAAGTTGCAGTAGGTAGATAAAATAATAACACGCTGTTGCATATTATTAAACAATTATATTCACATATATATTTTAATAAAATAAAAAAAAATATTAGTAGGAAAGTGAGCAAATATAGTACATAGTATATATTGACAATATGGGTTTGTTGTACATGAAAATGGCTGAATGTATAGCACAAAGAATATATTGTATGTGTTAATTTATTTGAAAGGAAACCCATAGACAATGTGTCTGACGAAGTGCGAATTTTGTTCTAGATTTTAGAAGATAGATAGCACATAGATAGATAGGTATAGGCTCTTGGCTCCAGATGGCTAGAAATTTGAATAATTTAAAACGGAAAGATACACATCAGAAATAATTTTTTAATCCTATTAACAATAACTTATACACCATATGCTCAACGTAAATATTATACAATTATGATAAACGTATTATTTACATTAAAATGCCAAATGTTGATGAGTAAATGTAGCTCGTAGATACATATATTTATATTGCTGCATATGAAACAGAATGAAGAACATACATACATACATATATATATATATATATATATATATATATATGTTAAAGGTACAAGTGGGCGTCCAGCCATGTAAATTTTAAGGTTCACTGGGGCTCCGATGTCACCGGGCTACCGGTATACGGACGCCCGGTGACTTGCCCTTGAAAATTGTCAAAATCTACTATGAATGTTGTTACAAACATTTTGACGTCAAAAATTCGTGGAGCCGAACTTGCCTCATTTGCGGTGGCTGTATAAATTTTAGTGCAGGCTTTCGTCGCTAAAGTGCGCTGCAAGTATTTGGCGTATATCCTGAGGTTCCCGCGTTATTACAAGAACTGTTTATGTATAGGTTAACTCGGCGTCCACAACTTTTGCAACGTCGAAATACGTTAAGTTTGAATTGTCAAGCAGTGATAGTATCTCGGTAATAATCAACAAATGTTATTCGAATTCGTTGGTAATAATGTATCAGTTTCGCAGAAGAACTCAAAAAATTGTTGCTGCTGCAAAGAACTTGCAAGATGAATATGGTAAGTACGATTTTTTAAGTTTTGCATCATATTATATTTTCAAGAGGGGAGATAACCCTAAAATATGTATCACACTATAATTAATTGCGGTTTGAGTAATTATTTTCATTAGCATAAAACTCTCCAATCTTAACAAAAAAATTTCCTACCCCCTATTTTCGAGGGTGCTGATCACGAATCTGAAGTCAGATTTCGGCGCTCACATGTAGTTTTCGAGAAAAAAAATTCAAAATTATAACCTTTATTTATACACTACATTAGGTTGAAATTGCAATGTACATCTCTGCCTTCTTCATTTCATGACGTCACACTGTTGTCATAATATATAGGAGTTACATTGCAATTTCAACCTAATGTAATGTATACATAGAGGTTACAATTTTTAAAAATTATTTTTTTCGAAAACTACATGCGAGCGCCAAAATCTGGCTTCAGATTCGTGATCAGCACCCTCGAAAATAGGGGGGTAGGAATTTATTTGTTAAGATTGAAGAGTTTTACGCTAATGTAAATAATTACCGCGGTTTGTTTCAATACTTATTTTATTTGTGTACTTAATGGTGCTTGTCAACTTTATGTATTTTTTAAATAATATTGCCAATTTTTTTCTCCATAATTATCTGTGATCTATGATTAATTTTTGGAATAGCATAAATATGTATAGCCAAATTGCATTATTTTTACATAGAGAATCTATCGCACTACTCTGTGTCCCATTACTTAAAATTCTCCCTATACAGGGCGATCTACGGCTAGTATACCAAACTTAACTGGTTTTGAATGGTTTATTATTGAAAAATAATAGCACTTAGCCTTATAACTTTGTGTCCTAATTTTTGTCCTTCAAGAAATACTTACAGGTTGTTGAAGGTTAATAAATTTAAATAGTTTTCACAGCATAACTTTTAGGATACAAAAGCTTCTTTCTTCTTCAATTTAGATATGTAGGTATCTCCATGGCCTTTGTGTTATGAAAAAAAAACTAAATTAAATATTGTCCAGTAGCTGTAGAAACAAGTCAACGGGACTACTTTTTTTTAAATTGTGTTACACCACTGGATTTATTAAAATTGGTATGTTCAATAAAATATTGGATATATTTGGAACAAAAATTGTGTCTGTTTATTTTTTTGTATGTGCACCATTTCGCTGCAAGTCGTCTGTTTTTACTTATTATGTCAATTTTTTTAAAATGGTAGCCCCGTTGACTTATTTCTACGTCACTGGACAATATCATTTGATATATTTCTTTTGGTAACACAAAGGATATGAAGATGTTTCTTCATATTTAAATTGAAGAAAGAAGATTTTGTGTCCTAATAGGTGTGAAAACGATTTAAATTTTTAACCTTCAACACCCTGTATTTCTTTAAGGGAAAAAATTATTACAGAGGTTTATAAGGCAAAGTGCTATTATTTTTCAATAATCTACCCGCCAGTTAAGTTTGTCACGCTAGTCGTAGATCACCCTGTATAGCATACCTATAACACAATTTTTTATTGGAAATCTGTATAGAAAATAAACTCTGATAAATGTTTTCTGTGCAATTTACTTATTATTGTTATTGCTTTTAGATTTCGGAGATGGAGAAAGTATAATAAACGATAACGACTCAGACCCTGATTATATTTCCCCATCTATAAGCGATTATGAAAGTAATGGTCAGGATGATTTTATTTCTGAATTATGCTATGAGCTTCAACCAGTTCCAATTCATAATCCGAATGCTAGTGATGCGATGGAAAATGCCAACAATACTAATGAAACCAATTTTTATGAAAATAACATCCTTGATAAAGCACCTGCTAACGTTGATTCTGAAAAAAATGATCCCATTTTTGAGCATAATTATGTATCACAAAATGTGTCCCAAACATCTTGCATGCCTCCAATGGATGGTACCGGTTTAAATCCCTACAAACCACAAAATATTTCTGGAAGAAGGAAGAGAAAACACTGCTGTGTTTATTGTGACCTTTTGGTGAATAATTTTGCAAGACATTTAAAACGACAACATAGTGATGAGATTGAAGTGCAGAAGTTTTTGTCGATGGAAATGAATAATCCAAAACGTAAACAATTCATTGATAAAATCCGCAAAGAAGGAGATTTTTGTTCTGGCAAATTAATTCCAGTACAAGAAAAGAAAATAAAAGTTAATACCAAAAGTGCTGAAGAGGATAATAGTGAAAGTGAAGAAGATAAAAGCACATGTGAGTTACTGCCTTGCACACATTGTAGGGGATATTATGCCAGAAAAACTCTTAGAAGGCATGTAAAGCGTTGCCATTTTAATAAAAAAACCGATACCTCTAAACGTACACGTCCACAAGGGGAGGGTCATACTTTAATGGCAGATCATTTTGGGCCTAACGATCCACTCCGTACATCAGGAGTACTTAAAACACTAAAGCCAGATGAGATATCTTTGGTTGCAAAACGTGATAAAATAATTTGTGAAGTAGGTAGAAAGTACATCAAATCTCATAGAGAGAAACATTTAAGTATGGTGGCTAGGCGATACATGAGACGGTTGGCTCGTCTTCTTATAGAGATTCGAAAAATTGAGAATAATAAATCTCTATCATTATTGTCAATTTTACATCCCTCAAAATTTAGAGCAATTGTGCAAGCTACTCGTTCAATTTGTAGTTACGATTCATCAAGTAAGACGTTTAAAACTCCTTCGCTGGCTCTTCAGATGGGAACCATGATAAAAAAGGCAATCAGTGCAGCATATTCTATTGAAATACAAAAAAATGTTGAATCGCCAATTTTAAACATTTTAAATTCTTTTAGAAAGTTAATTGAGGAAGAATGGGCCATAGAAGTTTCTACTGAAGCGGGTCAAAATTTGAATTTAAATAGATTTAACAAACCAACATTAATGCCTATGGCAGAAGATATTTCTAAAATGAAAAATTATTTAGATGAACTGATTTTAAATGCAAAAAACAATTTAAAAGAAAATTGTAAGAATGAAGAAGCTTACAAAAAATTGATTGAGGGTACATACTGCAGCCTACTACTCTTTAATAAACGGCGTGTAGGGGAACTTCAGCGGATATTACTAGATACGTACCTTAAAGTACCAAAGAACCAGCCTTCAGGGGAGTTTGAGAAGCTACTTTCACCAACTGAAAAAATCCTTATTAATAAACTAAAAAGAATTGTCATAAGAGGCAAGCGTGGAAGAGGTGTTCCTGTACTTTTTGATAAAGTAACGCAAGAGGGACTAGATTTGACTATTCAACACAGAAACAACTTTTTTGAAACCCACAACCCATACCTGTTTGGTGTGTGTCATTCCGAATCATGTATTAGTGGATACCATGTATTTAGAAAACACGTAAATCAGGCTCTCGGTGATCAAAATAAAACTGCTACACTTACCTCAACAAAGCTTCGCAAGCATCTCGCAACAATTTCACAAATATTGAAAATGGGTAACGAGGATTTGGAACAGCTTGCAACATTTATGGGGCATACCACTAAAACTCATAACGAATGGTACAGGTTGCCATCTGATATATATCAGACAGCGAAAGTGTCAAAAATATTGCTTCTTGCACAAAATAACACTATAGATAAATATAAAGGGTGCAAACTAGATGAGCTTGACATAGAAGGTGACATAATGGAAATGGAAGATACAAGCAGTACAGATGAAGATGAAGGAGGAGAGTTGCAAGTAGAAAATAGTGTACATGCTGAAGAAACTGAAACTGGCTCATACAGTGGAAATACTTTCACCAGGAAGAAAAAGATTAAAACAATTAAAAAGTGGACGAGTGAAGAAAAACATGCTACAAAAAATTTCTTTAAAAATCACATAAAAAAGAAAATTGCTCCGAAGAAAAACGAAGTCATGAAATTAGTAGAATTACACCCATTACTTTTTAAAGACAGAAAATGGGATAGCATTAAAGTTTTTGTATGCAATCAGTATGCCAAACAATAGTTTTTGATACTGTTATCTAGTTTATAATATTTTTTACAATCAAGTTGAATTCGTTCAACATATTAAATATCTATTATAACTTTTCCAATTTAAACTTAAATATACGAACCCTAATAATATTCTATAATATTGTATTTTTCATTAACATAATAAATACGAAATTAAAATGTTTTAAAATGTTTATTATTTCTCTTAATATGTTTCTAAGAATAATCTAAGAATTTTATTAAACAAACAAGAATACAATTATTATCTGATTTTGAAAATCACTTATTACTTTTATGTATCTACATGTAATACTTTTACCAATATAATAATAATAAAAATATTGTGAAAAAATATAAGCCCATTTAACGCAATGCAGTTTCCAGTCATAGAGATCTTTGAATAATAATATTCGATACCTAGAAAAGTAAAATCTTAATTAAACTCTTGTTATAATATAAAAATCTACTTACCTGTTCAAAACCTGTATCCATGTTAAATTAGATTGCCCAATTAGTATCTATAGTTATAGTGTTGCGACCAATTTAGTTACAAGTTGGAATTTTGTCATAATGCTTAATTATAAATAATTTTTTTAGTAACATATTTTCATATCCTTAAGAATGAACGTAGTTCAGTCATATCATTTTCATGTTTTTTAATTTATTGAACACTCTGTATGTACACGGAATGTTCACTAACTCCATGCCAGCCTTATTTTAAATAAAAGCAAAACTTTTTATTGAGAATAACTTTTTTCTGTATAGTAATAAAAAAGTTTTTCCTCATGTTTACTCTATCCCGGGACATAAGTGTAAGTGGTAAGTGGTCTTTTGCAAATAGATGGCGCTATATATTTTATATTTTGGCACGTGGGAGTAGAAATCAGATTAATTTATCGCCAGGACCTAGTTCAGTACTACTGACCCCCTATTTATTTATAGTTGAATTTAGTTCCTAAGACTTGGTGTGTTTCACTGTTTGAGGCTTTGAATGACAGTCGAACATTGCGTGTTTGCAATACAGGGAGGATAAATCCACACATTCTGGTTGAGCAAAAAGTCATAAATCCATAAAAAGGTTAAATATTGTAGTAAATATAAATTTAAATTAAAAATGTTAGCCTTTGTAAAAATAATATTATTTACTCCTTTACTGAATAACACTCCTATTTTGGATTTATTGCCTTTTACTTGGTTGCTCCTCAATTTCTGGGTCCTTATTCTGTAAGAAAAGAGATATCTCATTGAACAATCTCGTTTTGCATTTTCAATAAGAAAGATCACTTAATAGTGCCAACGGCTTATTGCTGTGGCATTTTTCCAGAGATATAAAGGAGATATCTCTACATTTTTCTAATTCTATATTTATTCCAAATTTCGGACATTGCATTTGTGATAGTGAGTGTGATAGGCAAAGCGGGAGCGAGACTGTGAAATTACAGAATAAGCCTCCAAGTGGAAATAATTTATCCAAATTGATTATTATATCACAGAGAAAAGTGGCAACGCCGTCTGGAGGTTCAGTAAATCCATATTGTTATTAAAAGGGAGGCTGAGTTACATAAACACGCTGAAAACTATGCAACGTATACAGAGGGTGTCAGCTTGACCTACGGAAGTAACGGAAGCTGAATTGACCGTTCAAAATATATACATAAATACAGCTTATATACAGGTGGAGTTTCGGTAGACCATTTATGGTCAAAGCTGAGTGGTGCTACATATATATATATATATATATATATATATATATATATATATATATATATATATATATATATATATATTGCATTATTTCAGAGCTCATAGAAAATTTAAGTGTAGTATCATTATATTTCCCTATGGTGTAATATCTGAACAGAATAAAATTTAATAAAGACTAGGGCCATAATAGTAAAGGAAGCCGTCAAAATAACAAGATGCAGCCCTGAGAATCTCGCAGACATAAACTACATTATTTAATAATAAAATAACTTCCTAAATTATGGTGAGTGGGTTATCTTCCCTAAATATTCAGTATGGATATAACATTTTTCTGCATAAGTTTTCTGATTTCGGAGGAAAATGTGTCACGATGGACAAACAAAATTGGTTTATTAACCCTGTATAAACCAATTTTGTCGATCAGAAGCAGCGCATAGTCAAATAACAAAAATTAATATACAGAGTGTACCATAAAATAACGCCCGATCCAATAACTGTGTTGGGATTTTGTTCCCGCTTGCTTTCTAAAACTAACTTTACTGTCGTCATTTTGGTATTTTCTTAATTGTTTCTATATATCTATATATACCTATCAAAATGTAGAAATCGAAGTTAATCGAAATGTAATTACAAAATAGTTTATGAAGAAATAAAATACCAAAGTTTATTAGAGTGATGTTCGCTTTCGATTATATAAATCTATTATCGAAAATAGGCCAGATTCTGTGGAATTACTCGATTATTGATCTTGTTTATAAAGTGAAACATCCCTATTTCAAACTGGATCTCAGTTCATACTCATTACTCATAGTACCTAATCTGTCTACTCTTCAAGAAAACCCCAGTATATCTAATTATTTACAAGCGACCTAATAGATAAGACGAGGACGATGCTGGGCATCATACACACTCGTAAGAGAGATTGAGATCCGACGAAATTCGCCAGCGATAACGGTTAAAATATCGGCGATCGCTTATTTGGGAATGAATGGTATATGTCAAGGCAATTACTTTCGGCCTACATTTCCAACGAAAACGATACCGCCGTTGTTCGCCTTATCCCACGCCGTCTCTCTGCACTTGACGGACTAGGCGGCTGTGTTTGAATAATTAAGCCAGCTTTGCATAACGTGAATTCACGCATCGCGCGTAACTGGGTTACTAAGATCATAGTCTAAAGATGTTTCAAGTCAGGTCCTCCTTTGATGTGGGCGAATATGCCGCCGTTAGTTTTTGCTGCAAACTACGTAAATCACGTCGACAGGTAAAAGGAGGGTGCCAAATAATGAAATTTTTATTCGCGTTGTTTTAAATATTTTATTCAGAAACTATCCGCATATTCACTTTATAACCATGGGGACAACAATAAGATCGCTATCACTATTCAATACAATAATTAACTTTATTTTAAATTTATCGAGAACACCTAGTACAAAACTTAAGCAAAAGTTAAAAAAAGTTTCTATGCACCATGTTGCATATTAACAATAAACAAGTAATATCTTGAAAATCGTAAAAGATAATTATCGTGTACAATACATTTTTGGAAAACTCAGTTGACGGTGATGTAAAAATATACAGTTAAAAAAAAAACAAAAGTTAAAGCTACATCTTGGAATTATGCCATGTTTTCAAAAAATATCATTGTTCAATATTTTATTATATTTTCTCACTGAATACACGACAGAGTGTCCGGAAATGATGCATCAATATTCGGGGGGTGATTCTATACGAAAAATTAATGCCACAAAGCCCTATAATATTTTTTCGAAAACTCAAAATTAGCTAAATTACACGGTGTCACAAACATATATTTAATTTTTTTACTGTTTCAGAAAGGTATTTCAAGCTAATATAAATCAAATCTCCTACAATTCCTATCAATGAAGTCATATGTATGTTCTCTGATACCAAACATCTAGGAATGCTAATGAACAATTCCACAGACAAAGCTCTATTCAATAATTATCTAAAGAAAATAATCTAATTTACTAACCTGCTAATGAAACACTCTATAAATATCTAACTTCACTTTTTGGCAGTGGGAACCCGACAAATTCAACCACAATAGATGAGATCTGACCTATTTCTGCATTTTTAGGATTGCTTCTTCAGGTGGTCTCTTTTAAGTTGAATCAAATATCTAACTATAAAAATTATTATAAAAATTAAAATTATTTGAAATTAAATATCGACAATGACAAAATGTGACATCCTGTCAATGAATTAAATATGACAATACCTACTTGAAAAATGTTCGCCTTTTATGTAAAAGTTTTTATATGTTTTTAGGTATTAATAATATTGTGTGAAACTAACTACTCAGTGGACAAAAGCCCCAACCTGCGTTGAATTACACTCACAATATCTACCCATATATTCCTTATTATTAGCCTTTGTAACATTTTTTGTCCACCATAGGAATTGTAGGAGATTTGATTTATATTAGCTTGAAATACCTTTCTGAAACAGTAAAAAATATTACAAAGGCTAATAATAAGGAATATATGGGTAGATATTGTGGGTGTAATTCAACGCAGGTTGGGGCTTTTGTCCACTGAGTAGTTAGTTTCACACAATATTATTAATACCTAAAAATATATAAAAACATATATTTAATATTTAAGTTATTTTTGTTATTGTAATAATTTAAGTTCGCAGGTAATACCATTACATAAACTTTCCGAAATGCTGAGCTGCCACTTCCATATATAAATTAATTCTTCTCCGGAAGTTTTGATAAACCCTAGTGAATATGCCATTCTTTAATTTTGAAATTGAGTTGTTTTTCTTCAAAACAGTTAATTTGAACGTGATGTAACAAGAGAACCTTTTTCAAAGATCATTTGATCATCTTTAACTGTATTCTATTTTAAAATAAAAATTTTTAAAAATTACAAAAAAAGTCGTTATTTGAAAACCAAGGACAGTTTAGGCTCTTTAGTGTTGCAGGATATGTTTAAAATTAAGAACGTGAATACAAAGGAACATGTACAAAATGGGTAAACTCACAAAAAAGTTATTATAAGAAATTCATAATTTTTTTGCCGCCTTGTAACTTCGAAAATATATTTATAGGGCTTTGTGGCATTAATTCTTCGTGTAGAATCACCTCCCGGGATATTGATGCGTTATTTCCGGACACCCTGTATAGTTGAGAAAAGTTTTTCTCTCTGTCTGAACTGTAAATCTCTGCAGCAAAATCGCGTTAGCTGTCGGTGGTCGATATCTCTGGCAATTTTATATGGCAGAACAATGTGGATCGATTGCAATTTCCTTTAGAGAGTAGAAGGAAAGGTCTTATCCTTTTTCTCCGATAACAGTAGATTCATTGACGCTTGCTGTTAATTAATTTCATGCATGTGTGATATGATAAGATTATCAGACATTACATACCAATATAGTCTTGCCATTATAGTAAAAATACCATTTATTTTTTATTTAAGAACGAGGCATGTTTTAAAAATTAATAAAAAGTGAACCAAATAAAATGTTGTTGGTAATAATCTTATTTATTTTATTATGAATTAAATATTAAAGGAAAACAAGTTTATCGGTTCATTAATGTGTAATACAGGGTGCTTCAAACAATATAGCTTACAATACAAAACATATGTTCATTTTATTTATTTATTTATTACTAAAAATGTGTCAATTTCAGCGTATTTAAAACCCTGTAGCACTAAAATTGGAATGTTAGGTGAGTGACCGGTGTTTTAATATAAAGCCTGAAGTCATGTATCCATCCACCTAATATATGCAAGTACTGGTAGGTACACCTTTCAATTGATTTGTGCTATTGCACACTCAACTTAATTGCTTGCAATTAACTGACAAAAACTTATATTGCTGTAAATGTCGTTTATCTTTCGCCGGATTCTAATGCCAATGCAATGAATGTAGAAAACGTTTTTCGAAATGTCATCGAAGACTTTAGAAAACGAATAAACGGTATACAACAATTACAACTTACTTAATGCTGCATGGCTTTGAGATTCTACATTCGCCCTATATTCAAAATTTAATGTAGAGCGGATTTTTACAGATATAATTTTGAAAAAAAAAATCAAAAAGGACAGTTTCAAAATGATTTAAAAATATACTTCTGCATGGCACTGGACCTGCGCAAGGCAAAGCATGCAGTCGGCAAAGTGCAATAAAAAAGCATTGACAAAAAATTGAAAGAATTTCCCAGAAAAAAAAATTATAACACCTATTTTATATAAGCAAACTCAATTATTATCAATTAATAAAATTTATTTGTGGTTTTAATTTAATCATCACTAGTGTTCACTTCGGTGTGATATACTTCATTTTTTAAATATCTCCTCAAAAAGAGGTCTAAAAGATTTAAGTCAGGAGATCTTGGCGGCCATGGTACCGGTCCTCCTGTTGATTTGGACATTCCTTGTTGAGCGATTTGCCAGATACTTATTCGGTGATTCTTTTCAACAATTTCTAAAATGTGTTTCTCAACTGCTGTAATACGCCGTGGACGCCCTGGATCTCCATCATTTCCATGATTAGGTTGCAAATTTCCCGAGTAACGCTTGCGTTGCACTACCGAGATGCTATACATGTATGTCATTTTTGACACTTGAAAAATTAATCGCAAAAACGTTAATACTAATAAAATCGGATTTCAGTATTCGGAATCGCCTGATGAGGTCACGTGGAGACGATACTCCATTTTTTTCATGACGCATCTGTTCCCAAATTCTTTCAAATAGTTGCGAACCACCTTGTATCTTTCAGAACGAAAGCAGGAGAACCAGAGATTTCCCATCCACCGGTAGATTGACTTTTTCCGCCTTAATGGCAATTAGCAACGCTTTCGGTGCATGATAAGTGCGTATTTTCCTTTAATACACAACAGTTATCGTGTCGAACGTTGAAAAGCAAGAAAGGAATTTTTATAGGGGAAATCTAAGAATCCACAGGTCTGCCGTTAGCGACCTAAAAGGCGAACCTTGCGTCATTTCGATCGGATCTCGAAGACGTGTGACCGCTGTCGAAGCGTTTAGTTAGCATTTTCATTTTGCAATCCACCGTCGGATTTCTAATTGGACGACGTTTTGAAAGAATGACAAAAAACGTATAAGGATAGGATACTCGTTCAACCGCATTTCTGACATTAATTGCTGCTACTCTAAAAATAACCAGTTGCCATTTTTCTAGTAGCCTCAAATTCTGTGCGAATTAAGGAGGAGTCGGCGAAATTGCGGCTTGGAATTTATTGTAGAATTCAAGGTTGAACGGCAACAATTGGTGTATGTGGTACAGGTTGACTCAATTAAAATACAAGGTTCTGTTTTGTAGATATTCATATTTTATGTTGGTAGATATTATACAGGGTCCACTTACAGCGTGTCAAATAATTAAAAAAAAATCAGTTTTCATATTGAATTTGAGAAGCACTTATGTCAACAAATTACAGCTGGTTGTCATGTGTGCTGAGAGTTACTGCTGGAATTTTTGCAGGCGTTTGAGCTGCAATTTCCAGCATGCATTTTGGCAGAAGCTGGTCATTTCCAACATTTGTTATAATAAATCATAATAAAGTAGTTCCATTGTTAATTATTTATTTTATTATTATTTTAGGTAATGTTATGAGTATCGTAAAAATGCCCTTGATCATTTTTTTTCGACTGATACCGAAAATCGCCATGTAGCTCGAAAACGATAAGAAAAGAAAACTACAGCTTTTGCCATTGTCATGCCTACACTACCTTTTTCTTGATATTACCAAAGTATTTGTCTATAATTTATGGAAATGTTATGCTAATTTTAATTACAGTCTAATCGTGTTCTTAAATACCTAGTTTTTTTTTTGTAAATTAACTCGTTAACATTCCTATAAAAGACAAAAATATGTTAATTACGATTTTAGCTGCCTGCATTCACTCCAGCTCCAGATCCTTGTTAGAAAATAATAAATTACTTATTAGTAATTTATTTAATAACATCTATTCACCTGGCTGTATGAAAAAGAAAGTACCTAACAATCCTGTTGAGTAACAGAGAAGTGACGTAATTCACAATAGGAGCAGATAATAATTAAAATTTAATTATTGTTGCTTCTTAAGACTTTCATCTTCTTTTGATAAACTATCATTATACTTAATGCACTATATTGTTTTAAAAAATAAGGATATTCTTTCCCTCTCGGTTCAGTTCCAGTAACCAAACGCTATAAAAAGGAAGTTATTACATTTTCGCTTTCACGGTTCCGTAGTTATCGAATAGGAAGATGAGATTATCAGTTGCCAGGCTTCCTCAGTGGCACAATGACCGAATTAATTATGAGATTCGCCAGACGGTGCATCATCTGGCATATGTATGCACAAATTGCACACATTATCTAATTATGGATAGTATAACCGCAAGGAAAGTGGTCGTCTGTAAAAATAATAGTGAAAATGCGAACTGTTCTATAATTCATTGATCTAGCGAAGACTACTCTGAATGGAAATTAGGTACTTAAGGAACAAAATCAGGAATTTGAAAATTATTGATAGGTATTGTAGAAAGACGTTGAAACAGGTAAAATAGTAATTTTAATGGAGCTTATTTCGTTTTATTTTACTATAAAAATCAGGCATATATTACCTGACGCAAATATTATTTTTACAAAATGATGGAAAAAATAAAGAAGAGATTCAGTGCCTGAAAGTCGTTAGAAACGTGTTTCCAAATTCTACCACAAAAATCAGTCGAAAAATACAATCACCAGTATAACATATTCATGGAATGGTGAAAAAAACATGATATATACCTATAGTGAAAATGACTGGAAATTTTTCCGAGTTATCGGGAGAATATTTATTCCATGGTGAAAGCAACGCTTTCAGCAAAAAATGATGTTGACATTAATTAATATAAAAAACTTGCGGCTTTAAAAAAAGCCGCAAAAAAGAAGAAATCATATTCACCATAGAACAAATACTTTAATTTTTACTAAATACACCGGATAAAATATACACAACGTCAAAAGTCTTGAATCCCCTGTATATGAAATGATTCGATTAAACCTAGTGGTTATCTATACGTAATGAATTAGGTGAAAATTTTGTGTTTATGGACGACAACGCTCGACCACGTCGCGCAAGAAGAGTTCAAGAGACACTCGAAGCAGAACATATCAATAGATTAGATTGGCCAGCTAACTATCCTGACATGAATCCTATTGAAAACATGTGGGATTTCGTTGCTACAGCCGTGGCAGCAGAAGAGGAATAGAATATTCCGCAGAAGATCGTTAACCGCTTGATTATCTCAATGCACAGACGTGTCAATATGCTATTGGAACGTGGTGGAGGTCATACGGACTATTAGTCAAGTAGAGAACTTGCTTTGTTACTTCTTTTTGATTTAATAAATTTTGTCAAAAACGTCACACATTTGCTGGTTTTTAAATTTTCTAAGTACTCAGTTTATTGAACATATTATTTTCACAAAAAAAAGATTCAGAAAACAATATACTTTTATAAATGTATTTGGTTTTTCTGACAAAAAAATTCTTTAACAAGAATGAGGGGGGAGGGATCAAGACTTTTGACGTAGTGTGTATATCTGATGATGAAGGCAATTTATGCTAACGTTTAAAAAATAATTTGATGTAAATATTTTAGGTTTGTGTTGTGTTTCGCATTGTTGGGGCTTTATATACGTAATAAAGAACTTTTGAATTTTAATGTAAGTGACATGGAACACAAATAAACTATTCTAGTTGTTCATGTAACTAAAACAAATACCAATAGGCCTCGAATATTTGTGCTTACTAGTTGTAAAATAAATTTTATTTAACTGGTTAACAAATTACTGAATTTAGGTATATCTATAAGTTTCCATACTGTATACATAATGGTTTTTAAACTGAAACTAATTGAATTATTTCACGTTTAGAAACAAAACAAAATGAAACGATAATGACTGGAATTTCTTCTTTTACGTTCATCCTGTATAGAAGTACAAGGTTATATTTTTTAGTAAGTGTTGTGCAAAGAATTTTAACCAATAAAAGCAATACCGTTGTAGTCGCTGCCGATAATTTCTAATAAGTATTGCTTTATTTGTAAACGCAGGTGAAAGTTTCGTAACTTGTCTTTTTGTACGTAAGTTCCTAAAACAGTAGCGCAAGGTGGTGCTGCTGTTTGGAAAACAGGTAGATTCTCGAAGGAATATTCACTTTTTTGACATACCTAAATATTTTTTTAATCGATAAGTAGATATTTATACATAGTGAAGATATTTAGGTATACGTGTCTAGGTTCATTTCATTATAGGTATTATAAATCGTCTAAATTTTTGCCGCAATTGTAGTAGATTTTTATTATTTTTCATGTTAAGCAGGTATACCTAAGTGTATCATTATCTAATACTGCTTTTGAAAATAAGAAAACAGGAAATACAATATTTATAAGTATACCTTAGTATAAAAAAATGAAGCAACAAGTATAATACCTATATTTTGTAAAGGAAATATAAAAAGACTTAAGCAGTGAATATGCGCCAAAAGTATGGAATAAATTCAATAAAAACGAAACAATTATTTTTTGGGAAAAATCTTCGAACAGGTCGATTTTTAATTTAAAAAATACATATTTTAGCGTAAAATGCGATTTTCAAATGTCATTTGTTTTCGAGTAATGACGTCATCGACTTTTTTTTAATGGCAACATCATATTTTTTTCTTGATTCTGAAAGATCGTTTAATTCTTTATCAGACAGTACTAAAATTTTGCCCTCTTACATAGGAAAGTTTTCGAGTAAATGACGATTGAATGTTAGAAAACGTAAATTTTACGTTTTGACTTCAAGTATCCCCATAAAAAATAGTCAAGAGGTGTAAGATTTGGCGATCTTGCAGGTTATTCTATCGGTCCGCGTCTGCCGATCCACCTCCCAGGAAAACAGTTGTCCAAAAAATCTCGTACAGAGCGCGCATAGTGCGGAGGTGCACCGTCTTGCTGAAACCATATGGTATCGTCAGGAATGTCAGGGTCATTATCGTTAGGAAAAATTACTGCAAGGGCTGGAACAAGGTCATTTTCTAGAAACTCTAAATATCTTTGTCCTGTAACGGTTCCTTCAAAGAAGAAAGGCCCTACTATTCTGTCGTCAAGTATTCCAGCCCACACATTTAATTTCTGAGGGTGTTGGGTATGTGCCTCTGCCATTCAATGAGGATTTTCCCGACTCCAATATCTGTAAGTTTGACGGTTTACTGTACCATTCAGACAAAATGTGGCCTCATCTGAAAAAAGTATTTGCCGGTGTAAATTTCTATTTCCTTGACATAAATCCATTAGAATTTCGTAAAAGTCTCTTCATTGAGTTCCTGCACAAGTTGAATTTTGTAGGGATGAAATTTTTCCTTCCTCAAGATACGTAGCACTGTGCTCTGACTAGTGTCATTGTTTAATGCAACCAATCGTGAAGAATTATGAGGATTATCCACCATACTTATCAAAATGTTCTGATTCTGATTTTCATTCATGCTTGGACGTCCAGGTTTTGGAATATTTACAACATTGCCAGTTTCTCTAAATTTAGACTCTACCTTACTGACTGTTGATTGGCTGATAGGGCGATCTGGATATTTTTCATTAAATAAATCGCAAACTTCCTGCTGAGTTCTAGTCATATTCCCTTTCAATGCTTTGAGTAACAGTTAAATGTGCCATAATACTTTAAATTGAATAATAATTTCTATGTCGCTTACAATACTTATTAGAAAGTCGGTGTGACAATGACACTTTGCAAAGATTTTCACCTACGTGATCCATAAAAGAACTATGGAATTCGAAAAACTAAACTTGATAACGTTTTTGCTTTATTTTAATTGATTTACGTTTTCTAACATTCAATCGTCATTTACTCGAAAACTTTCCTATGTAAGAGGGCAAAATTTTAGTACTGTCTGATAGAGAATTAAACGATCTTTCAGAATCAAGGAAAAAAATATGGTGTTGCCATTTAAAATCGCATTTTACGCTAAAATATGTATTTTTTAAATTAAAAATCGATCTTTTGGAATTCTTCTTGTTATTTTAGAAGATATAGAAACGTATGACCATGTAGGGGTTATAGTTAGTAGGCCACGTGAATTCTCATAATATGAAACAAATTTATCTGAGTACCCATTTTTAAAATTTTACCTAGCAATTGTTTAAGTTTCACGCAGGTTAAGGTTGATTTCTCAAGATAAATTATAAGCATTTCAATGTCGCTAAGTTCTCATAATTTGTTATAAGAAAGTAGTCAACAGTGTCATGACTATAACTTTACAGGTACCTATGTACAACGTACGTACGTACGTAAAACATTTAATTACCTATAGGTAATCAAAATTGAACACCAAAATAATTTTGCTCATAAATGAGTTTGAGGTAACTCATTGTTATTTTTTACTGTGTATTGATCTGTTTTGTAATAAAATTCTGCTAAATATTCTTGGACTCAGACCTTTATGACACCAGTTTAGGTACAATATTTAAAGATTTAGGTATTTAGTGCATTCAAAAGTAAATTTAAGCGGTCAGTAAAGTAATACCTAATCTTTCACGGTGCCCCTTCTAGCCAAAAAAAAACTTATTAAAGGCGGTCAGCTCGTCCGGGCAATGAATAGACTTATCGACCCAAATTTACAGCAAACCACTTAGTTTTTTTTTGTTGTGGTGTTTACAAACTAATCTGGTGATGCGATCGTAAACGCGAGTATCTACGTCCATTCAAAAGGCCAATTAGATGCGATTTTCGAAGGCATCGATGGACAAAATCACATTGAGTCGTGATTACAACAGGCCGTAAACCCACTTTGCGGGCCAAAAGCACACTCTCGTCAATTATAGCGGTAACGGGACCCCGCGGGCATATTGCCACAGTCAATTCTCCGAAGCCGCGAGCTACCCGTGATCTGATCGCGGTTTCTTCATCTGCGGAATCCTGTCCGTTTTCACAGGTGTGGCACGCCGCTAGTTTTGATGGACGTTGTCCAAAAGGTCGACAAACAGAAACATTTTAAATATTTTAGTTATATACTTATAAATATCTATACTATACCCAACTAACATTTAAGCATAATAGACTACTGCACAAGAAAAATGAACCTAAATTGATCGAGATTTAGTACATTTCGCCATAAAAACAGTCTTCAATGTTACAAAATCTTATAATACCAAAATTTTAGTCAGAAATTTGTTAATTAAGAGTAATATAATGACTTCCAAGTAAAATGAAATATATGTCAATTTATACAGTTCGAAATTACATATTGTTTACCTTTTCTGTGTTTTCAAATGCTAACATTCCAATAACGTGTAAGACGAAGTTATAATTTACTTAATTTTGCCTTGAAATCTATCTTCAATATCCAGGGATTTTTTAAATAATTATAATAGGCAAATATTTACATATTTATTACAAAATTGTAAAACTTATTTTGTCCTCAACTATAGTGGTTAAGAATAAGGTAATAACTAGTTATTTTTGCCATATTAAATCCTTCAATTTAATAAGTTCTATTTTTATTACAATATAAAATATTGTCACGAATTTCCCAATCCGACTTTTTCTTACTTCCAGACAAACACAATCCGTTAATTAATTACTTATCTTTATTAACTACTCAGTACACTAATGAACACTAATTACAACTCAACTAAACACTTATTTAATTAATCGCTATCTAAATCACTTTGATCTCTCCAACTAAACACTTCAATTCAAGACTTGTAATACTAGACTTATACAAGACTAACTTAATCGGCCGTTTATTTTTCTTTTATAGACCCAACGAATATTCTAGGTATATTCTCGCATTTCTAGATCTATTTTCTAGCATCTCTCGAACGCTTCTCGTAGTTTCTCAAATTTTCTAGTCCCGTCTCGATCCATGGCTTTTTGTTTGTTTAACAGAATCGTGTAGGGGCGATCGGGGCAATCTTAGTAATTCGCGGCACCACAGTCGTCGATTTGGGTGTGAGTGGGGCAAATTCCGTGACACTGCCCCCTCCTTAGGACCGATCGTCCCGATCGGATACACCTCTATATGGGGACAGACGCTCCAGATGGACAACCTTCATCTTACTCCTGGGAGTCCTCTGTATCCGGTAGACGACATCATTGATTCTTTTAATGACGGTGTAGGGGCCCTCCCAACGGTTCTGTAGCTTAGGCGATTTTCCTTTCTTCCGCGTGGGGTTGTACAGCCACACCAGGTCACCTTGTTGGAATCCGACTGTATTGGCCCGGACGTCGTATCGAGTTTTCATGCGATCGCTCTCTAGTCGCATTCGAGATCTGACTTGGTCGTGTACGGCTGCTAGTCTTTGTTCTAGGTCATGGATATAAGTGTCTGGATCTGTGGGCTGTTCCGCAGGACGACCAAATACCAAGTCTGCTGGAAGGCGAAGCTCTCTTCCAAAGATGATCCTTGCGGGAGTCTTCCCAGTAGTTTCATGGACAGCTGAGCGGTAAGCTAACAGGAAGAGTGGAATGAGCTTGTCCCAGTCTGTTTGGTTCTCGTTCACAAACATCCTCAGATTGGTTTCTAGTGTGGCGTTGAAGCGTTCCACCATACCATCTGACTGGGGATGCAGTGGTGTGGTCCTGGTTTTCCGGATTCCCATAAGCTCGCAGACCTTTCGGAACACGCCTGATTCGAAATTTCTGCCCTGATCTGAATGTAGTTCCATGGGCACACCAAATCTGCAGAACAGGTTATTGACTAGCGCTTCTGCTACGGTTGTGGTCTCTTGATTGGGAAGGGGGTATACTTCCGGCCATTTGCTGAAGTAGTCCATGGCTACTAGCAGATATCGGTTTCCACTTTGGGTTTTCGGAAAGGGGCCAGCGATATCAATGGCAATCCTCTCGAACGGTGCTCCTACGATGTACTGGCGCATTTTGCCTCTGGAACGGGTCTTCGGTCCCTTGCTTGCTGCACATATGTCACATTTTCGGCACCAATCTTCTACATCCGTCCTACAGCTCAACCAGTAGAAACGCTCCCTAATCTTCTGTAGAGTCCTATTGATACCGAAATGTCCACCACCAGTACCTCCATGTACTTCCTGCAACACTTCTTTAACTCGGGACCTCGGGAGTAGTACTTGTTTCTTGACCTCCGTTCCGTCATTGTTCTCCCATGCTCTTTTTAGGACACCGTCTTCCAACACCAGGGAATTCCATTGAGCCCAATAGCTCTTTAATGCTGGGCTTTTACTACTGACTTCAGCCCAAGACGGTCGGTTGTTGGCTTCTTTCCAGTCTAGTAATGGCTTGATGTCACAGTCAGCTTGCTGGTCTTCCCGAATCGCCACTGAACTCCATCGGTCTTCAGGTTGGGCTGCCACCATCTTGCACGGAACAAATGATATGTCCTCTTTTCTTTCAAGATTACTACACTGCTTGCCGTTGGTCGGACAAAGTCTAGAAAGAGCATCTGCGTTTCCATGTCTCCTTCTTGCCTGGGAGTCGCGCCATTGCCGATCTGCCACTGGGGTCCTACAATGTCCCTTTAGATGACCCGCCTGCCCACAGTTCCAACATTGAAGTGGGCGTTCTCTTCGTCTATCGAGTTGTCCTCTCTTTGGTCTGGTAGTTAGGCTTAGTTTATCAATGGCCTCCTTCAGTGTTTTCATTATCTCTCCATTTTCCATCCTATCGCAA
Organism: Monochamus alternatus; assembly: GCA_037114965.1. Classification (NCBI taxonomy): domain Eukaryota; kingdom Metazoa; phylum Arthropoda; class Insecta; order Coleoptera; family Cerambycidae; genus Monochamus; species Monochamus alternatus. Next base: position 21,203,602 of record CM073428.1, read on the forward strand.
TTATCACTGATAGTCCGCACTTTAACATGTTCTCTGGAGGCTGCCGCTTGGGAGTCGCGCCTTTGCTGATCTGCGACTGGGGCCCTACACTGTCTCTTCAGATGTCCCATCTGCCCACAGTTCCAGCATTGAACAAGGCGATCCCTTCGACTATCAGATTGTTCCTTCTTTGTCCTAGTAGATGGACTGAATTTATCAATAATCTCCTTTAGCGTTTTTATTATGTCTCCATTTGCCATACTATCGCTGTTATCACTGATGGCCCGAACTTTAACATGCCTACCAGATGCCATTTTTGCTGCCTCGAATTCCAGTGCATGCGAAAGAGCGTCGTTCAACGTTTTAGGTCTGGCGAGTCGTAATGCCTGCTGGGTTTCGCAATCTCTTAGGCCATCGGTAAAAACTTGGATGGACAGCTGGTCTAAGAATTCGGATGGGGCTGTTGGATAAGCCAATCGAACCAGTCGGGCAACATCGGTCTCAAAATGCTGTAAATTCTCTCCGTTCTGTTGGTGACGATTTTTCAATTGTGCCTGGTAAACTTGCTGCAGGTGCTTATCCCCATATCTCATTTCCATATGCTGTTTTAGAAGATCATAGTTACTCTGCTGCCCAGCAGGAACTCCTTGTAAGACGTCAAGAGCTTCCCCTCGTAGAGCAACTATTAAAGCAGTAGCCTTTTCACAATCAGACCATTTGTTTGCTGCAGCTGCTGCTTCAAACTGACGCAGATATACATTCCAGGAAACCTTGCCGTCGAATTCAGGAGGCTTCGTTTTCTGAGTTCGGATAACAGGTCCTTCTGATTTGATTACGCCTTCCTTTGTTATCTTGTCTAATTTATGTCTAAGCTCTTCTCTAACCTGGTTTATTTCTTCGTCTATTTCCTTTTTGTGTGCCAACAGTTTCTCTTCTACATGTGTTTCTACTTTATGTGACTGTTCTTCTAGCTTCTCTTCTAGTGTATTCTCCAATTTTACTAATTTCGTCTGCATTTCCTTCGTCTGGTTTTCCATTTTACGTCCTTGTTCTTCTAATTTCTCTTGCATCGTCCGTCCCTGTTCTTCCAATTTCTTTTGCATCGTCTGTCCCTGTTCTTCTAATTTCTTTTCTAACTTTTCCTGCATCGTTTGGGATTGATCTTCAATTTTATGCCCTTGTTCCTCAAATTTCTTTTGCATTGTTTGTCCCTGTTCTTGCATCGTTTGCATCATTTCTAACAGTTTCGCCAGTTGTGCATTCATGTTGACTTGACTTCTAGTTACAGGCATTCACTCTATTTTATTTGAAAAGTTCTAGAATGTCCAGGAATGTGTTTGTAATTGTCACCGTTGACTTCCTTACAATGAAACGAGTGCAGTGATATGCCACACTTGGGTCTTTGTCTCACTTTGGTATAAAGTTCTAGAATGTTCGAGATTGTCCTTCGCGAACAACACTGTTCACTTGCTTAAGTCACGACGAGTGCGGTGATATGTCACACTTGGGTCTTTGTCTCACTTCGGTATAAAGTTCTAGAATGTTCGAGATTATTCTTTGCGATTAACACCATTCACTTCATTAAGTCACGGCGAGTGCGGTGATATGTCACACTTGGGTCTTTGTCTCACTTCCGTACAAAGTTCTAGAATGTTCGAGATTGTCCTCCGCAAATAACACCGTTCACTTCCTTAAGTCACGACGAGTGCGGTGATATGTCACACTTGGGTCTTTATCTCACTTCTGCATAAAGTTCTAGAATGTTCGAGATTGTCCTTCGCAAATAACACAGTTTACTTCCTTAAGTCACGACGAGTGCGGTGATATGTCACACTTGGGTCTTTGTCTCACTTCTGTATAAAGTTCTAGAAAGTTCGAGATGGTCCTTCGCAAATACCACCGTTAACTTCTTTAAGTCACGACGAGTGCAGTGATATGTCACACTTGGGTCTTTGTTTCACTCCTGTATAAAGTTCTAGAATGTTCGAGATTGTCCTTCGCAAATAACACCGTTCACTTCCTTAAGTCACGACGAGTGCGGCGATATGTCACACTTGGGTCTTTATCCCACTGCCGGATAAAGTTCTAGAATATTCGAGATTGTCCTTCGCGAATACCACCGTTCACTTCCTCAAGTCACAACGAGTGCGGTGATATGTCACACTTGGGTCTTTATTCCACCCACGCACAAGGTACCAGAAAGTTCTTCCAACTTTCACTTAAACCCACTCACGCACAGGGTTCCAGAAAGCTCTTTAAAACTTCCAGTTAAATCCCACTTACGCACAGGGTTCCCGAAAGTCTTTCAAACTTCCACTTAAATCCCACTTTGTGGACAGGGTTCCAGAAAGTTCTTTAAAACTTCCAGTTAAATCCACTTCCGACACCAAATTGTCACGAATTTCCCAATCCGACTTTTTCTTACTTCCAGACAAACACAATCCGTTAATTAATTACTTATCTTTATTAACTACTCAGTACACTAATGAACACTAATTACAACTCAACTAAACACTTATTTAATTAATCGCTATCTAAATCACTTTGATCTCTCCAACTAAACACTTCAATTCAAGACTTGTAATACTAGACTTATACAAGACTAACTTAATCGGCCGTTTATTTTTCTTTTATAGACCCAACGAATATTCTAGGTATATTCTCGCATTTCTAGATCTATTTTCTAGCATCTCTCGAACGCTTCTCGTAGTTTCTCAAATTTTCTAGTCCCGTCTCGATCCATGGCTTTTTGTTTGTTGAACAGAATCGTGTAGGGGCGATCGGGGCAATCTTAGTAATTCGCGGCACCACAGTCGTCGATTTGGGTGTGAGTGGGGCAAATTCCGTGACAATATATTCAACTTTGTTGATAACTTCTAAGAAATATTTGATCATTTCAATTAACCTAATAGAAATATTGTTCTATATTATGGTACAAATTTACTTATTAATAATACTTCGACGTAAATGTTTCTTAAAAGGATCTTTTAGGGAGCAAGCTTCTTGTTATATGTATTCAGATATTTTCGGTGTTGAACTTGTTTTGTGTTTTGATGATCTGCAATAAAAACCTACTTCTGTCGTACGAGTAAATCAAAAGATAAAGCCCAACAGGCGGCTTACCACACAATATTTCAGAGTTGTAAAAAATAATTATTGGGTTCATATTTCGCCTACCAAAATCGAAGCCAACAGTGCAGATTATATAAATCATGCTAATGATAATATATCGATAAACACATCATAAGTATTCCATATGATAACACTGTTATCGTCGCAAATGAATTCAGCAGTGGATGTGAATTGAAATTTGAACTGAATTCCGTTCGAAAATATTTATTTTGTTTTTGTTATTACACACGCATAATATTCTTGGCTTTAATTTGAATTTTCAATCACAAATAAATCCAAGAATAGAATTTTATATGTAGGTACTCAGTAATAATTTAGTTGGTAATAAATTACTATAAAATGTCTTTATTTGGAGGAAATTTCAACCACAAAGTTAATATTTTGCTGTGACGTCAACATTGGCATAGGCAATCTGCCCTATAGGTTAAACTTCAGACAAATTGACTCCAAAGTTGATTTTATTTGAGCGGCCATGTTGTAACAAACGCTAGATGTTTTGTTTATTATTTCTAATTGATTACTCATTAAAATTACGTTAATACAGATAATATAATTTAATACATTTATGACGAAAAATTATTAAACACATTTTATCACGAAATACATCCAGTTTTTATTTTAGGTTATTTTCCAGGATAATAATATTATTAAGAAGCAATAGTAAAAATGTATATTTATAAGGCGCGTTATTTTTATGAAAGTTTGGTCATCACATTATACGAAAAAATTTCCTGACTTATATTCTTTCTTTCTCTTCCTATCCCTGTTCGCTATTAGAATGTATATAAGCAAACGTATAATGTTGTCTCTCTCTAGCAAAAGTAGGTCATATAAAGGGCATAATTAGGGTATATTTTGGTAATAATGTGTTTATTGGAATAAAATCCTTGTCGACCAATTATTAACTTCCATATTACTTTAGTTTTTTTCCCCACATAAGGAAAAAGGCCAATGAATATAGGTAAACTTTCCTTATGCGGAATTGGTCATCAAAAGTTTTTGACCAATTCAGAGGTCAAGTTAACGTAATTTTAATTTTAAATGTTTGTTGGGTAGCTAAAAGGATAAGTGAAAACCACGTAGTTGAAAAGTTTTATATGACTGAGGAAAAGCTCATTATTTTAGTAAATGACGCCTACTTAATCAGGTGATTTCAATGATCGATTAACAACGTAAACCCAACATAATATCGTGGTGACTTCAACGTTAGATTAGAAGTGTAAACTTCATTTTCAATCGTCAAATCCCAAAGACAATACATTCTATTGAAAATGGAGCTTGCTTCATCTCATTTAACACCACGTGTCCCAAATTTTATTTATAAGTGAAATTATTCTGTTGTTGAATTTTGAGTAACTAAACCATTTAACAAAGAAATGAGCTTGTAAGAACACAATTTTTGGTCAGAGTTGGTTTGTGAAAACAATATAAATATATTGATAATACAACTCAATTTTGTGTTTGTAGTAATACATAGTTCAATAAACTTACCTATTTAAAAGTTATTCAATGTTGCATGTTCTTAAAAAATTTACTTATTTAGGTAAGAAACAACTGAGTAAACATTACCTACTCAATAGAAAAAACAAGAAATAAATCGTAAACGGTTAAATTAGTCGACATAAAACAAGTATATTTTATTTGTGAAAAATAGATAGGAGAACAATATTTTTCTATTAAAACTCGTACACACACTGATAAAAAAGTTATAACCAGTTATTATCAACCAAGAGTACATTTCGAAGCGCCTTCTAGCGCCTATATACAGCAAAATGAAGTACGGATTCGTATTTCTCGTCCTTGAAAACCCTCTAATCCAAATTTCCAAAAGAATCCTTAAAAAATTTTCTCTCAATTTTAAGAATTTCGAATTCAAAATTTGAACTTTAACGCTCTGTAACTTTTTTATTATACTCGCAACAGGAATTCAGGCGACTTACGTCATACGAACAAATGAATAATTCATTATATTTTCAACAAAATATTTAAGAAACTGCAACTGATAGTAATAAAACTATATACTACACTAACAGCTTGCATTATATATTGCACTAAATTCGAAAAAATGATCGTTTTTAACGCGACCAAATATCGAAAATTACGTTGACAATAAAAACAAATGTATAACGTCAGCCGTGACGTAAGACGTCTGAATTCTTGACGCGAGTATAGTCACAAATGAACCAAGGTAAGCTTGGCTTAATCGCATTATCTTGATGTAAGGAATCTACTCTTCACTGTAAAAAATAATTACAGTTATAATAGATGGCAATTTATTTACCACTCATTATTTCTGTAATTTTCTTATCGATTGTGACTTTACAAATAAAATGTAAAATTACGTTGTAAATTTATTTTGTAGTGTAATTTTAGGTTTCGCAATTGTAATATTACTTTATGATTTTACAATACAAACAGTATTTTTACAATGTAACTTCCACAATTACTTGTAAAATTGCAAAGTAACTTTACAGGCAGTTGTATAGTTACATTGTAATAATCCATTTTATACTATTACTACAATGTAATTTTTTTTATTTATTGTACAGGATGGTCCAATTTGGGCACTTAGGTATAGAATGTTTCTTCTATTTTCCGAAAAGACAGAAAAAAGTAGCCAATATATTTGGAACTTAATTTTTGAGAAAAGTTGAATAGCGGGAATCACATTTCGATATTTTGATTTGTTTAAGAGATACCTACATGATATTTTTAAATTTTGGTCGTTTTCTGTGGTAACTTTTCTACTTATTATATTAATATTTATACATTGTAAAGACATTTTTTTCTTTATGTGTAGTATCTAGTGGCTTGAGGAATATTTTTTTATAACTTCTAGTTTTCCGCTGCTATAACAAACATACATATGCTTTAATGAAACATCATACGGTTGTAACATAGGGCATCGTAGAAAAGGCCTAAAATTTAAAAAATGCTATATCAAAACTAATCAAGATATCGAAATGAAATTTCCGTTATTCAATTTTTCTCAAAAATATTCCCGTGACATTTGAACTATTTTTTCGGAGAATAAAAGATATCTTGTTTACAACATTCGAATTCACTAATAGTGCTTTGATACAGATACCTAAAAAAAATCTGAATAGTAATATCGTAAGGAATTAACAATTGTTACTTACCTTAAGTAACATATTAGGCTTTTCCATGAGTTTGTCAATAGCATCACTGCATCAGAATGTTATTTCAAAAGAAAAATGTACTCATATTAAGTAACCTAATTAACATGAATGCCAATTGCTTCTAATATTAACAAACACCCTTAATAGTAATACTGAATTTTTGATATGATATCCCCAGTGAAGTCAAACATTTCCGAAGCAATAGATTCGTTTTCTATATGCTTTTCAGATTTATATACAAAAAATTAAGTACTTTGGAATTTATGACTCATTTAGTTGAAAATAATATCTACTTATTTTTATTACAGCCCCCATGTATACTTTAAAATCAGCAGAATAATCCTTTTTAAATTTATAATTAAAATTTTTGGACAAATTGTGTGATATATAAATATAAATAGCTATTTTGTACTCCGATTACGGCTCAGTTAGCTAATTAGTAGTTACAGCTTTATTATATCTTCAATATATTAACTGCACTTTGCTTATTTTTTTAACTTAGAAATACATGTACATACAGGTACTGAAGTAATAAAATATTATGGTTTTACGACAATTTTTTATTAAAATTTGGTACCTGCACATTTAGGTTATTTGTACAAAACAGAACACTTAAATTTATACAAAACATATAACAATGTAAAAATATATTCATAAAACTAAAGTTAACATTTTATAATATTCAAACGAAACCTATGATATTATACTATTACAAAGTAATATTAATTATATAAATGTGCATAGATAAGTAGGTACCCAGAACTTAAATCATGCTAAACCTGCAGAAGCCCCTGTTCTTCAAATATGTAATATAATATAATTCCAATAGAAAATAATACATACATATATTATGTAAGATGAACAAAACAACAGTAGCATACCCGATTTTTGTAGATGCAATGTTTCTTTGTTTCAATAATTATGTATAACTTACATACCTAATACTTCTTAATATCATTGAGGTTATGTTTAAACAAGCACTAGACAAAACTATTTATAGTACTAAAAACACTCACTTGTCACTCTAGATATGTTTATATTGCTAGTCACTACTCACTAAATTAATTATGTAAGTATCTAGGTGCTAGGTATACGCTGGATTCATTGAATTGAAGCAAGAAATAATGAAGGCGTCACCACCCAACCCTCTCAACGGTTAGTGGTATAGTGCGTTTTAAAATTAGTAGTACCTTCAGACACACATTAGGCATATTTTTACAGTCAATTATATAGTAAATTTGGTATGTTCAGTAATTTTACAATGTAAAAATGGATTTCACATTGTTAATTGTAAATGTATTACAATATATTCTATAAATGTACAAATTATATTGTAATTACATAGGAAGTTTACGGTTTTATTGTATATTGGCAGTTTTCTTGTAAAATTACAAGTGTCACTGTAATATCATCATTATTTTTAGAACTATTTTAAGACAATTATAAGGGTATTCTTACATAGTAAATTTGTAAAGTTACTGGCCTTTTTTCAGTGTTGCTCTGTGTCCCATTAATTTCGGGACACCCTGTATACCCAGTGTACATGCAGTTAACCACTAAGCATACTAGATATATACTTTCGCGAGTCGCAGTTTAGAAGAGACTTGCTTGTGTTGTAATTAAGCTCATATAAACTTACTTATTTATATTATAGCTAGGTATTTCATCTGCATTTTAAAACAAGCGACTTTTATATTTAATAGTGTGGCATGGTAAATATAAAGTTATGACTAATAAAATGCGTTCCGTCATAGGTCATGGGTTGTAGAACCTCGAGAAAAATTAATTACTTATGGGTTTGCAGCGTTGTGGTTAAAGAAATCTGTAGGTAATGCGTCCGGGTCGGTAAACCGATCAAAAAATAATAAATTCATTTTCCTAGAATGGATATAGAAACAGCAAAATGGGCGGCATCTTGTTATGAAGTATACAGGGTGAGTCAGTTTTTTGTAGACAAACTTCAACAGAAGATGAAAAGTTGCTATAAACATATGTTGTAGAAGGCTTCGTTTCCGAGATACAAGGTGTTGAATATAATTTTTTGTTCTCGAATTTCCATTATAACTTAATGCTTAGTTCTTTTTCATATTTGGGGTATAATGCCTCTTAATTAAGGGGCATAAAACAAGAGATAAGAATGTTTAAAAACTTGCACAGGGGCGGAGTGAAAGGGGCGCTCAACCCCTTTCTTAAACAGAACTTCTACGCCAATGACTATTTTTTAAAAAAACTGTTATTTTCATTATCTACATACAGTCTACCAAAAATAACATCCCCTTCTTCTGTTTCGACATTCCTGTGCGGTTCCGAGTTACTTTGATTAACAATTGTTATTAATTCCACAATTGTTAATTAAATATTGTCTCCTATTTTCTCCTTAAACATTATCATCAATGTTCATTTAATGTATTTTTTTTTTCATTTAGTTGCAGTACATTAGTATTTACGCAGCACAAAATAAATAAGGATTGTCAAAATTTGTCTACTAAACAGATTTCAACTTATAAGTCTTGTATTTGAGTATGGCTTGATATAACAAATAATTATTTTGACTACATTGGAAAGATATAAAGAATAAGAGATTTCGGCTTTTTAGAATTCTTAACAAACCATATGTAGCTAGATCTCGTTGAAAGAATTAAATATTTACCCAATAATTGATAGATAATAAATAAATTACTTAATTTAGTACCACAACAAACAATAAAAATCAATCAAAAGGGACATTATATAGGTATTATCCCCCAAATATGAAAAAAATCTAAGCATTCCTTTATAAGTTATAATGAAAATCGAGAACAAAAAATTATAATTAACACCCTGTATCTCGGAAACGAAGCCTTCTACGACATATGTTTATAGGAACTTTTCTTCTTAGAAACAAGGGTAGGCCCTTATCATTCGGTGCAGGATAATGAGGAAAACTTGGAAAACTTTATTAATTAGTGGGACGGTCAAATAAATAATTCATATTTTTTGTTTTATCAACGTTTTCAGTGAAATATGACCGCCTCAACCTAAAAAAATATAAATTTCTTGCTTTGAGGTCACGAATTCAAAGCCGTTGGTATCTTACGGCTTGCACTTATACGTATTTACGGGCTAGAAGAATTATTTATTCAAAACAAAGCAATCCGATGATAAATATCGCAGCATCCGTTCCCAGTTGGCGAAGAACGGTGTACTTATAGAGCGTGTTTTATTGTTTGTTTTGGTTTTATCGGTAGGTATGCGTTGATTAGGTGTACCTCGCACATATTAATGTGCAGGTTATATATGTAGGTACGTGTGTGTGTCATACAAGATCAGTCTCAGAGTTCAACATGCCTTTGATATGTGTGTATTAAACTAACCGTTACAATTTGTATAGCTATTTATAAACAAAGCATCTACAGGGTGCACAGAAAATAAGTCACTCGAATAAGTATTTCCATTCAGATACCTATACCTACTTATAAGTGTAGTTCTTGAATTCATTAAATTCATCTAGGCATAGTATTTTTAATAGGTACATATCTCTCTAAATATATTTCTGCATTTTAAATACTCGTATATACGTATGTTGCGTTTTAAATATATATTTATACCTACTTATCTTTGATATGAAGTAAAATGACATTTTTATAGACAATAACAACCATAAATCTTTTTTTAGTAGGTACTTATTTGTTTGAAAGAATTGTGCAGTGATGTAATGCTCGAACATATAGGCATGGTTGCGTAAATTTTAATAACAGGAAAATAGTAAAACAGTAATTTCTATAAACAGAATTATGTTTACGGCGTAGCTGATGGTACTATAAAATAATTACATATTATATAATTAGGTAAGTAAGTACATTATGTAAGCAGCAGTAGTAATCTATGGAATGCATGAGTAGCTTTTTTAAAGATTCTTTTATTAGTTACTAGAATTTACCCGATTTTGTACAAGGAAGATATAATATTTGTAAAGAATATATGTATATACAAAAACAAAAGATAATTCTGTATTATCAAACTGAATCAAATAAAATATGAAAATACAGTTTACTTTTCACAATAACACAACATTCGGTGTTACTTTTTTTTTATTACAATATATTAAAATATAAGCACATATACCTATAAAAGTAGGTAGGAAGTTCTGTTTTATAAAAAATATATCTATATAAGTCGTCATTATCAATGAATTGATATTGGAATTACATAAATTATATGCGAAATATAAATGATATTGCCGTGGAGAAAATTTTACTATACTTCGGAATTATAATTTCATATCCTCTTATCCATAACGCATGCACGTAGACGAACGTATATTTTTCTATTTATGCATGCTGCACTCGTTCCAGATTTTATACACGATTTGACAATAAAATTGTTGTGATGAAGTTACATTAACAGTAAGTATCTATAACTAAGCATGAAGGAACATATCCACGCATCTAAGTATAAATATAAATCATTTTCCTTACTACTTATTAATTGATAGACAACGGGAGTCAAACATTTTTATCACAGATATATAATCAAACTAGGTATTAGATAATAGTACATTATACTATAAGGGAGAGAAATGCGTTATTTTGGCAGAGGTGCAATTTGAAGCCTGAGGGCTACAATGCACCGAGGACAAAATAGCATCTCTCCCGAATGGTATATACTATTTTTTGCACGGTCTCATTAACTTAAAAACACATATTTTGTCATTATGAAGTAAGTAGCACCAGAATTATTGTATTCGGATTTGAGCATTTATTTAGTATTCGTTGAGTTATTGTCATAACTACAAAATAAACAAACAAAAAGAATTGTCAAATTATGGTGCTAGTTTGGTTAAGTTTAAAGTTTGTTTAGTGTACAATGAATAATTGTGAGTCGTAAGAGATTGTGGAGGCTGCAAATATTGCAATAAGCAATTTGCTGCCTACGAAGTCAAGATCTTTATACGATATAGCCTACAATCGGTTCAAAAAGTGGTGCGCCGAGAAAAATGTTCAAGTATACAGCGAGAATGTTTTGTTGGCATACTTCAGTGAAAATGCAAAGAATTACAGGTCTTCCACATTATGGGCGCAATATTCTATGATTAAGTCATGCTTGATAATTTACGACAACATAGATATAAGCAAATTCCCCAAGCTGATCGCATTTTTGAAAAGAACCGGTGATCAAGCGAAAAAATCGAAAATATTGACAAAGGGTGTAATCGACCGTTTTCTATCAAGTGCAGATGACAAAGAATTCTTAATGATTAAGGTAAGATTACTTTTGTTGTTAGGTATTTCAATTATTAAGTATTTTGATTTTTTATAGGTTGGATTAATTCTGGGGATTGCCGGAGCTTGTCGAACTGATGAACTAGTCAATTTAACTGTAGATGATATTGAGAATGTAGGCTCTTCCTTGATTGTAAAAATTCCAAACACTAAGACAAAGATTCCACGAACCTTTCTGGTTACCGATGTGGGAAATATGCTTGAATTGTTTCGAAAATACCTGTTCCTTCGTCCTCCCCACGTCAAGCATAAGCGCCTTTTTTTGTATTACAAAGCAGGAAAATGTAGTTCGCAGCCAGTTGGCAAGAATACCATGGGAAAAATTCCGAGTGTATAGTAGCTTCGTATTTAAAATTCCCTGATGCTGCATGTTATACTGGTCACTGCTTACGAAGATCTTCAGCGACATTACTGGCAGATGCTGGTGTGGATATCACGACAATAAAGCGTCATGCTGGTTCGAAATCAACGACAGTCGCTGAGGGTTATGTCGAGAACTCCATTGAAAATAAGACCAAAATTGCTAATCAGGTTTTAGTAGGTACCACTACTAGCGCAATCACAAAAACTGTAAATGTAAGCGAAAGTAATATTCCTTCTAATATTAATTTTGAAAATTGTTCAAATGTAACATTTAATTTAAAGGCAATAAATAATTTCAATGTTATCTTTTTTTTGCATGAAAAACGTTCTCCATAATGTAAACTCCCTTGGGAGCATTATACTCCCTTGGGAATAATCGACTACTTCTGTTTTAATTTTGATGTCATAGAAACTGATTTCTACTCCCGACCGTAGAAAAACTTACTTATTAGGACTGGCCTACCTAAAAGTATACTATGTTATTAAGTAAGAACAGTTACATATACCACAAACTAATGCTTACAACGACAAAGATAGATCAAATTTTCCAGTAAAATATTTAAAAAAAAATGGAGGATGCGCCAGTGACAACTATATTTAAAAGAAATCAACTTAAAACTCATCACGTTGTAAAAAGTAAAGGCATGTTCTTTTTATGTTAACTATGTTAATCGAACTGTACTTGCATACTCATACCCGACTTGAATAATTCAAAAGAAGGCCCGAATAGTTACGAGTCTCCACAAAGCATTGCATAATAAAAATAAATACCTTTTACGGGATCCAACTAACGGAAGACCAGGCCCAGCTGAATAAAAATGTGTGTTAAATGCCTAACAGTTGGCTGGGTCCTACTTATTATAACAGAATTTAAAGCACGTAAAAATGTTTTCATAATAAATTTCCATGGAAATCATAAAAGCCTATAGAATCATATGTGAAACAGGGGTAGGCATATACAGGGTGATTGAGGGGGGAACCCTTAATAATCAGGGGGCGAAAGTGAACAAAAAAGTCTAATAAACATATGGTCGAATACCAACGGTTACTGAGCAATGAAAATATTAATTACCTGAATTAATTATTGGAATGCATCAGTAGAGAAAAGTGTTTATTCTGTATAGTTATCATAAATTATAACATTGATTAAAAATTTAATAAACCGAAATTAATGAATTAAAGTTTTAAATATACCACCGTCCGCCTCGATGCATGCATCAGCTCGTTTGTGGATTGCATGGGTAGTTCGTTGAAGTGCACGGCGATTTTCTTTTGTGAGTGCTGCACAATTGACAATCCGATCGAATAGCGCCTCTCTTGTGTTCACTTTTGTTGCATATACTAATTATTTAAAGCATCCTCAAAGGCAGTAATCAAGAGCATTCAAATCTGGTGACCTTGGTCGCCAATATTGGAAACCATCTCGGTCAATCCAGCGTTGTGGAAAGCGATTGTTAAGATGATTGATCACAAGACGGCTAAAATGGACAGGAGCGCCATCATAATGACTACGTGTTTTGCCTAATATCCAACGGAACATCATCCAGTAAATCTGTCAAATTATTTTCTAAACATTCCAGTAAGACGGCCATCTAGCACAACCGGACCAAGTAATAGATTTTTAATCGTACCATACCGCACGTTAATGCTGAACCGATGCTGAAAGTTACTTTCTACCGTGGCGTGCGGATTTTCATCTAACCAACGATGTTCATTGTGACAGTTATTTACTCCATCAAAAGTGAATTGAGCCTCATCAGTGAACAAAGTGTTCACTGTGTAAAGTGTATGGTTTTCGTTTATCCAATTGCAGAAATGCAACCGCAAACTATTATCACCGTCCTGAAGATTCTAGATCCGCAGAATATGGAAAGGTTTTAAACCATTTTTGTGAATGACTTCCCATGCCGTATAGTTTGATTAATTTGGAGACGGTTGCAATGCACCATATTTAGAATTTCTTCTTCCACTGCTAGATCAGGACCAGCTTGCCACTCAGATGTAATTCTCACATTGGGAAACATTCCAGTTTCACGTGCATTGTTGAAGACTGTCTGGAATACATTTCTATCTGGCAACTCTTCTGTTTCAGAAACGACGTCTGTATTCAGCAACTACACGATCAGCGCAACCGTTGCAATACCCATAAATAAAAATAACATCTGCATCTAGCATATTTTCGATGATTAAATGTGGCAGGCATTACGAAATTATGTGTGTACAATAAATAAATGCGACAGTTAAAACCGTTTAAATCACAAACGTCAAAATAAATATGATAATTACTAATCACTAATGTCAGTTTGGTTTAGAATGTATGACCTACTCAAAATAAAATATCAAAATAATAATAGTTTTCGCAAAAATAGCAATAAACATATTTTCATTGCTATCTCGGTAACCATTGATATTCGACCATTATGTTTAATCTAATCATCCCTTTCGAATACTGGGGGTTCCACCCCAATCACCCTGTATAATGCTTATAACAAAGTTTCAGAACTTTCTTCTTTATTCTCAAGCCTCTGAGTCTATCACATGGATACTTAAATTTTCTTTCATTTATTGGTTTGTTCCTTGTTTATGACTTCGTTGACCCCCCGTTCGAATCACCAAAGGAGAAGGCATGTCGATGCCTTGACATTTTCTCATACGAGCACGGAGAAAACTAATATTGCAGCATCATAAGCTATAAAATACGTAGGTGAAACTTTAATAGATACTTAAGTACATTTTTACTTATTAGATATAAATATTTTCAATACTAATTAAGATGCATATATACGTATATTTATAGTTTATTAATTACTTATAATAATGTTAAATATGTTAATGCCTTGTTTAAAAATTACCAATATTTTTTCTGGATAACAACAAAAATGTTTATACAGGGTATCCTTAAGTGAGACTACACAAATTTAAAGAGATCTAGATCTGGTTAAAATTTGACGAAACGATTTTTTGTATAAGTTTGTTCTGTAAATAAATTTTCACGCCAATAATCATCTGTTTTACTAAAATCAGTAATTTACGAAGTGACTACCAAAGCTTCATTCTTATTTTATAAATAACTTATGTAATTAAAAAGGGTTAACAGTTTTACTAACTCAAAATGATCTTAAATTCAAAATTAATTAATTATGTTTATTGTCCAGGCGGTAAGTAAAATAGTGTACCTAAATACATTTCTCACAGTACTATTATAACTTATTATTAATACTGACAACAAATTTTCGATGCAAACGCCGAAACTAGTCGTCAATATTAATAATATAAGTAATTATAATAGAGGATTGTTACATTGTAAATTTTGAGTAAAATTTCACTCAAAATCAACACAGTTGGTTGTGAAAACGAGTTCACATCCGATTGTGTTAAGATAATAAATAACACAATTCATTGAGTAATGTTTACTCAGTTATATTTGTTATACCTAAATAAATCTTTTATGAGTAAAAATAACTTTTTGAACTGTGTGTTGCTACAAACAAAAAATTGAGTTATATTATCAACATACTTCGTTGTTTTTTTCACAAACCATCTCTCCAACCAAAAATTGCGTTGATAAGCTCATTTCGTCGTTAACATGTTTATATAGGTATAAGTTACTCAAAATTCAACGCCATAATATTTTCACTCTTTGAGGTTACTCAATGTTATTTTTTACTATGTAAGAATTTATTAATAAGTACTTTTTTGACCTACTTCGTCAAAGTTTCCTATTTACGTTTTGTACTACAATATGTTACATATCTTGATAATATCAGATAATACTAACTTACCTATTTGAACTAGGTAACTTGCTGTGCTTAATTTACAATAACTTAACTTAGCAGCTATCTAGTAAACTATTAACTATGCTAATAGTACCTATTGTAAGTAGGTAGATAGTTAATCAAGAGCTGTCAACCTGCTTGATATAAGAGCATACTTTATTGTTGAGATTAGTGGATCATATTCTCTTAGATATTCAAAACATTTGTATAGGTGGATAAATATATAGATAAACTAGAGGTTGCAAATTGTACGAAAAAAATTAAAGTTTACCTTTGATTCTGTTTCTTGAAAATATTCCAAAACGGCACGAAACTAAGTTCTCATAATTCACATCAAACAGACAAAACAAAGTTAGGAATAAGGAATGCGAAAAACATCAACCAAATGAATGAAATGACGGACAACATGCATCAGCGACCAATAAAATTTAAGAATTCACATGCCCGCTAGTCACGAAACTTGTCTTTGCAATTAAGTAGAAACCCTTGAAAACGGACACTCGAATGCTGAACGTTAGATTAAGGCAGTAACTCGCGCGATCGCAGCTACAGAAGTACTTAACAGAAACAACATTCGACAAGTTCCACTCAGCCACTTCGGTACCAACTAACTGGTGGAGGCTGCTGAGCTTGTAGTTTACTTAAGATAAACCAAGTTATTTACTCAATGTCAGACGTACGTTAGCTTGCTTGTGTGCATTACTGACCCCTGCACACGCGTAAAGATGTGTCTTTGATAGGAACAGTAAAAGTACAGTGAATACCATTACCTTTCTCTTCTCCTTCTCATATTTTGGTATGTTTGCTGTTTATTGCGTATTGAAGACCTGCTCTTATGTATAAGTATACTTATTCGATCCCAAACAGTACCGTGTATTATTTGTATATTGTACGTGCTAGGTACGTGCTATAGTTCGTTGTTTGGGCTTCCGCCTTCAAGTAATCTATAGGTACCTATATGTAGATGTATATCAAGTACTTGTCA
Organism: Monochamus alternatus; assembly: GCA_037114965.1. Taxonomy (NCBI): domain Eukaryota; kingdom Metazoa; phylum Arthropoda; class Insecta; order Coleoptera; family Cerambycidae; genus Monochamus; species Monochamus alternatus. The sequence goes on from CM073428.1 coordinate 21,220,238, forward strand.
ACTACCTACACTTTGTTATAGATAAGAACAAGTGCCACAGCTGTAAATATGTTAGCGGACAAAGAGGTGTGGAAACGGCATATTTTTAAATTGTTTAGTTCGGAAAAACTATTGAACTATAATCGGTTAATTCAAATTTTACTTTATAAAATGAAAAATGAAATTTTTGTGAATACCTATTAAATAAAATACATATTTAAAATATCTCTATAGAAAAGCGGATAATTTGATTTGAAATGGTAGTTCTTATATGAAATAGACATATCTAATGATAGTTCTAATTGAGGTAGTTCATTCGCTCACTCCTTCAAGTTGACACTTGACAGTAGTAAATATTCTGACATTTGACACCATCTGTCTGTCAACTAATATCAGCAGTTGTGTTTATTGTCCGAAAATTTAAATGTAATTAATATAGTCTGGCTTCCAGTAGAGGATAGCGCCCATAACAGTGACTATTTCATACTGATATAATAAAAGCTTATAAAAATGTCTGCAGCCATGTTAACCGCTGACTGGTTTCTGCTTGGTCGGGAACTCTATTATAGGTCAGGAATACGCCCTCTTTCTATAAATATTTTATTTCCCCTGCTTTCAGAAAGTTTGAAATCTATTCGATGGCATGGCATCAAGAAATAAATTTAGAAAACTATGTAGCTGCATCTGCGTCTTACGGAGGCCCAATAGCTCTCCGTAGGGATGATAAAAAATTCGTTAAGGTTCAGGGTACTGGACAACCAATTATATTGATATATTCTGGCTCAGGGAAACAAATAGCTTCATTTAAGGTACATTGTAATTAATTTAAAAACCTTCCGTGTGTAAATAGATAGTAATTATAGTGGACAAGGAGACCAATAGTGCACATGGGCTGGTCAAACGATGAAAAGCTAATATGTGTTCAAGAGGATGGAATGGTCGTAATTCACGATATGTTTGGAAAATATTTGCACACTTTTACCATAAGTCAGAAGGTGCAAGACGCTAAAGTTGTAGATGCTAAAATTTTTATTAGTCCTCAAAATTTCACAGGAATAGCAGTAATGACATCTAACTTTAAAATATTTTTAGTACATAATATCCAAGAGCCGAAAACTAGGCAACTGTCTGAATTACCGAGTAAGTTGTATTTGAAACATACAGTATTTGTATTAACAAATAGTTTGTAGGATCCAATGTCGATCCAACCTGTTGGGCAGTTATTTCTGAAGATAGTAATACAGAAGTCTTAATTGCCAGAGGCCTGGAACTGTATAGATTAAAACAGGATGAGCATCATACAAGTGCGATGGTAATACTTTTGAAATGCTTTGCTTTAAATTGTTTTTCAATTTATCTTTAATTTCAGTTAGAACCTGACATTACGAATAAATACACGGCTATTTTAGAAATGTCAGTTTCTTTAAATGCACGTCACTTAGCTCTCTATACAGACTCTGGTCATCTTTGGCTTGGTTCAACCGATTTAAGAACAAAGTACTGCGAAATTGATACGAGTAGCATCTTCAAACCTAAACAACTCATTTGGTAATAAACGTATTCTTTAAATATGTTGAATATGAATTATACATACAATTTTTAGGTGTGGCAACGAAGCCGTAGTTCTGTACTGGGAAAGAGACTGTAGCCTTTTAGTGGTGGGCAAGTACGGGCAGAAGATGCTGTACTCTTATGACAGTTCTGTTCACCTTGTGTCGGAAATCGACGGTGTCAGGATAGTGTCCAACATGCAGCACGAATTACTGCAAAAAGTACCTGAAGTTGTCCAGAAAATTTTTCGGATTAATAGTACAGATCCCGGCAGTTTTTTGCTTGAAGCTTCTAAACAATTTCAGGTAGGTTTATCTGTAGCGAGATCTAAATAGTTGCTCTAATAAAATGTTTAATATTTTAGAAAGGTAGTCATAAAGCTAATGAGTACATTTGCTTGGTGAAAAACGACCTTCAAACTGCTGTGAACCAGTGTATTGAAGCTGTTGGATATGAGTTCGACACAGAAGTTCAAAAAATGTTAATAAGGGTGAGACACATGATCTTTATGTATTTTCATGTAAATTAACTACCACATTTCAAAAAAAGGGACTTGTCTTGCTTTATTAAACGTGGGATATTTCCATTGTCTGATGTACTGCATTTAGAATTCTTTAAAAAAAGCAATAAAAAAATATTTAAGACTTCTTTATTCCAAATATTGTCAAGAGATTTTCTTATATTTTTTTTACATAACATTAACATCATACTCCTTATAACTTGTTGCTGTTTTTTAAAGCAGTTTTTGTTTTTATTAGTTCTTCATTCAGATTATATAAAAAATTGCTAGAAAATGTATTTATATTTCTTTCTAGGCAGCACAGTTTGGAAAATGCTTCATTGCCGATATGCGATCCGATAGTTACGTAAATATGTGTCGATTGTTGAGAGTTTTGAATGCCGTTCGAGATCCTAAGGTCGGCATACCCCTGACAATTACCCAGTATCCTTATAGAAACAATAATTTTTGTAAATCTTTAAAAAAATCATTTACTTAACACAAATTTAGATTAAATTTTATGAAGAAGAGAACACAAGGCCTGTTAGATCGTTTAATAACGAGAAATAATTACTATTTAGCGTTACAAATTGCCAAATATCTGAAACTGCCAGAAAAAGAAGGAAGCAGTCACATTTTGGTGCATTGGGCTAAATATAAGGTACGTCAATAATGTATATGAATAGTCGTGGAATATTTTACAATTCAGTTAGTATATACAGGATAATGTCATTAATTTTAATAGAAAATAGGGGAAAATGTTTATAATAAGAATACGCAATTTAAAAAAAAGTAAAATTTGTATTTATGCCGAAAAGAAATATTTTCAAACAATTATTTAAACCCGCTTTTTAGCCTGTCACTGACAGTACCAGACAGTAAATAAAAAACCGTCGTGCTCAACAATCCGGCAATCCGACTCTTGACCCACAGTATTTAGGTCAGTAACCTTGTTTTTAATGTCCACTCAATGACAAGCACTGCAGAACCGCTAACAGAAACTAACAATAATTAAATTTGTATTTTTATAAATATATGGTGTAATCAATATGAAATCATGAGAATTTTATAATAATGCCAACTGCAGTAATCAGCGCCAACATTAGAAAGGCTGTAATCGGCACAGCTAAAAAGTTGGCAGTTGAAATTCCCATTTAATACGTTACTGGCGGAATAAGTTGAATATCGTTTGTGTTCGTTTTTCTATGCAGACGAGTCCGCCGTCAAGTGGAACAGATGCACACGGCCCCACTTCTCTCCTTTCTTCATCCATGAGTCATTATTTTCGTGTGGTAGAGGTTGGTGAATTTCGTGTGTTTATGTCGCCAGTAGTTTATAATTATTAATAAAATTTGCTATTTACATAAATCAAAATGCAATTCAAGTTATAAAAGACATTTTGATAGACATTTGCGCTTGTGTTTTCCATGTGCGTCTTTGTTATTCAGTAACTACTGATCATGAGTAATGGATTTGATTCTTATTCACAATCAAATGTAATGTGCATTATTTGGGGATGTCAACATACGAGCTGAACTTGATTGTGCTTTCAAGAACATAACGAAAAGGTGACAAAAAATAGGGATGTTTCAGCGGCGGCTGGTGAGATTTCAGGTATGTCATATATCCAATAACCAGACATGGGACACAAACCAAACTTTAGGATATATCTACTGTGGCTATATAGACAACATTTGTAGACGGAGAATGTCTTTGTAGTTTGCGAAAAAAGTTAAAAAAAAACGCTGCCTTACCTAGGAATTTCCAGATTGGCTTCTTCAATTTTAGTGAATTATTTTTTTTCATAAATTACATGTAATTTTATGAAGGTATTTCAAATTTTATTAAAAACTAACGATATTTGTAGCATTTATAGCATTTTGAAATTTTTTTATAAACTATTCTAATAGATTATAAATTTCAAAACGCTTTTCTGCCTATTAGGCCTTCCGAATACGTGGTTAAAATTAATGACATTGTAACTGAATCACCTTGTATATACAAAATATTTCAAAATGGCTTCTTGTATTACGTCATACGATTTAGGTGAGTCAATCCCAGCTAGAAGAGGAAACCGTAGCAAGAGAAATAGCTGAAAAGTTGGGATATACTTCCGGGATATCGTACAGCGAAATTGCTAGCACAGCTTCAGAATACGGAAGGAAGAAGTTAGCCATAAAGGTATTTATGGGTTATTTTATCTGCCACTTTACTGATTTTAATAAATTTGTAGCTGTTAGACTATGAATCGAAGGCTAGCGAACAAGTTAAATTGCTTTTAGAGTTGGGCGAAAACACTCCCGCTCTCATTAAAGCTATCGAGAGCGGAGACACAGACTTAGTTTATATGGTTATTTTAAAATTGAGGGAGAAAATGCCACTGGGCGATTTTAAGGTAAAATAACGGCTATCAGTTTTGTTTCATGTGAATGCATTTTTTAATTAATTTTAAGATGACGATTAGAAACTTTCCCGTTGCCCAATCATTGTATATAAAATATTGCAAGGAGCACAACACGCAGGCTTTGAACGAAATTTATATCCAGGAGGACGATTTCTCCGCGCAAGCGCAAACCTTTATACTTGAAAGTCTGGACGAGAAGGTAAAAATTCCTTAATATAGACCTCGTTTATTTCAAAAATAATGCTTATAGAAAAGGCATATGAAAGACTCGTTGTTAACGTCAGCCATGGAAGCCTACAAGAAAGGCAGAAAGGACTTGTACGCGGGAATGTGCGATGAGGCCTTGAAGTTGTTGAGGTTCCAAAGAGACACCGAGGAAAAATTGCCTGCCACTAAAAACAAATTGGTCGGTTTGTCGGTGCACAACACTTGCAAGTTACTTCTGGAGATGAACGAGGCGAAATTGGCTGAAAAGTTCAGGAACGACTACAAAATTCCAGATAAAAGGTTTTTTTTTTTTATAATGAAAAAATTGCGGTGTGATAAAAGTTTTGATAAACAAATAAAACTAATACCGTTTGGTGATAAAGGGGAAGGTCATAGTATTTTCATTAAACTTGTTTATTTTATGGAAGAAAATGAATTACTCAATTTTTACTGTTTTAGATATTGGTGGTTAAAAATAAGCAGCTTGGCACAACAGAAGGAATGGATAGAGCTGGAAAAGTTTTCTAAAATAAAAAAGTCTCCTGTTGGATATGCTCCTTTCGTAGACGTGTGCCTTCAAAATGATAACAGAGAAGAGGCTCTAAAATACTTGTCGAGGGTTAGTGAGGATTTGAAAGTAAAGTACTGCATTAAAGTAGGGTAAGTACGTGATAGTGAAGATATTTTTTTGCACTTGCTTTTGTGTATTATTTGCTTTCTCTTCCCTGTTCGACTATTACTTATTAATTATATAAGGGAATTAACAAGCCTTTAATCCATGAGAAAAAATGGTTGGTTAAGTTCCCGAGTATAATTCAACGTTTTATCCACGATCACGGCCGAAAAATTATGATTTTGAAAAACGTCATATTTGACAAATTTATTTTAATCAAGAATATTGATTGTCAGTTGAATACTACAAAGTCTGCGAACCTCTCCAGTCTTTCAGAAACTCCTTATTGAGTGAATTTAAATAATCGTGGTCAAAATGACAAGATCATTCGTGAGATAAATAATAATAATTCTGAATAAAATGCTATAAAATTAAAGTGTGCTATTATGAATTCTATCCACTAGTGTGCTAAAAGGCCTTCAATTCACAGAAAACAGACATATCTTCTTAATATAGTGGTCGTAGATAAAAAATATTAATTAATTTTTTGCTGTTGTACAATTTTTATAATTACATTTTGTATTAAAAAAATTATAAGTAATAGCTACTTGTTTATCAAATTAAAATGAAAATCCACTTTTTCAATTTCAATTATTTCTTCTGTAATCTCTAACTTGATTTATTTAATTCTTTAGAAATGTTTACAAATACCAATATTTCATACTGCAGTACACCAGGTTAAATTGTAGGTACTACTATCTTTCTCTGTTCAAGTATTTCTAGAAATACATAATCTTATCTCCCGCAGACTGGTAAACATTTTGATCACTGTGAAAATATTACCTAAGCTACCTGCTTGACAATATTTTTATTCTGGGATAATGTTTCAATAGATAAAACTTAAAAATTGACTTTTCATCATAGGAAATGCATTGATTGGAAAATACTTTGAAATATATTAATCATGGGTTTATTTTGCAAAGCGTTGCTCTTATTTAACAGAAATATGCAGTTGTTTATAATCATGTACATGTTTAATAAACAGTCAATTATTTATTTAGGATAAATGTATTTACTTTATAATGCTGCAATATATTTGATTTCGAAGGGGGGAAATACGAATACATTTTTTTTTTTTTGATATATTAAATTTATAGAGGAGAATTATTGATTTAATGGTTTTTTTGTTTTAATTTTTGTGAGAATATACGAAAAGTGTTTAAATTAACACATTTCTATTAATGTGTGTTTTGAACACCGTTTTTAGGTGTTTAGAAGAGGCCGCAGAAATTGCATTCCAACAAAGAGATGTACAGGGCCTTCTTTACGTGCAGAGCAAGTGTAGTACACAATTTCCGCAGACGCAATTGAGCGAAAAGATCGGTAACATGATCACTCAATTAGAATCAAAGAAATAATTTTAAAATAAATGTAGAATTGTTATTTATTTATCACCTGTATAATTTTTATAATAAATTGTATTACTTAATAATTATCATTGGTGTATTATTTTATTAATTAAATTAGATAAAAAATTCACATATAAATACAGGGTGTATCTAAATAAGTGAGAAGAAATTCAAGCGGTGTTTCTTTAGTGAAAATTAAGAGAGGTCTTTTATGTAACATTTTTGAAAAAAAACCCTCAAAATTTACCCCCCTCCAAAGCAAAAATGTTACAAAATCCTCTTAAGTCTACTTACAGCTATTATGATGATAACATTAGAAATTCAGACCAGCTATGATTATTACTTTATATTTTTTACAGAAATCATATATATTAAGGATTTCATTCCACATCCTCAGACCTCAATATTTACATTTTTATTTGGAATTTAGATGAGAAATAACGCATTGGAAAATATGTAGCTTGAAGAAACTCGAAAATATCCCAACAAAAAAATTCAAAAGATAAGATATAGGTATATAACAAAAGGCAAAAACCTAGATATTTTACAAAAAATAAAATAAAATCATGAACATACATCAAATAATATTTAAAAAAACAATAGTAATTATTAAGAGAAATGGGACAGTAATAAATATCTAAATTAGCTGTTTTGCTCCTAGTCCTCTCATTGTTGTATACTTTTTCTTATTTATTTATTTTTCCAAAATTCCTTTAAAAAAAGTAAGTAAAAGTAAGTAACAAAAAAAAATACTTCTTTCTTATTACTTATATTCTTATAATTAGTGTTTCCATTTTGAAATTCTCAGTTAATTTCAAAGCCTCCTAGATAATGGTTCAGATCAAATTCCAATACATTGTATATTAATAAATTAGCAGGAAGCCTAACTGTGAATGAGAATATTATTGTTGTATTTTCAAGAAGTGCCAATGTTTCTGTTTGAGTCATTCTCCTACTACTAATTGCTCAGATAAGATAACAGGAATGGGAGGGTAGGTAATTCTATATATACTATGGTAGAATGTTTACCTGAGTCTTCATTTTTCTGCAGATATCAGTTTGCTACACACAGAAAATGGCTGGTAAGTGTTACACATATTTCTATTATTTAAAAGATTTTAACTAGCACTAGAGGTTGGTTATACTATATCAATAAATGGTTTTTAGAATATTTCTTAAATATCTTCATCTATATACCATAAAATTTAATGCATATTTATTTTGTTTGCTTATTTTCAATATGTGTTTTTAAAACAATCTATATTTTTGAGTTCATTTTGAACCCTATTTTACAAAAAAAATTCAAGATAACAGTTTCTTCTATTTCCGTATTAAATAATAATTAAAATTAATGATTCTTATTCATTTTTTCTTAGTGAAAATATTTGATACCGCAGCAAATTCTGTCTGCCTGAATATTGCCGTTTCAAATTTTTTTAACTGAAATAAAATAATATTTAAATTATTCTGACTGATTTTGTCAGTGTATCATTTTTCATGCATAATAATGTTAATCCATGGAAATAATATATAATGATCGTTTCAAATGAAATACTGATTTCAACGACCCAGTAAGATTTTTCTAATTAAAAATATGTTATTGATTTTTGTAACTTATCTTTCCCATGATAAAGGCAAATAATGATAGTATGAGATTTGTGTCATTGTTATCAATAAATCGTGGAGTGAAATCAGTTTAGAAGTAGTTGATTGATTAAATATACAAATTTTTTGAAGTATTATATAGACAGAGTACCTGGAAGTGCCCTAGCAAAACAAATTTTATCAAAAATATTACTAATAGATCAGTAACAGATATAGATAAATAAAATCTTTCTGTTTAGACATACAAATTATATATTTTAGACATATACAAGTATGACTGGGCAAAAAGTGAATAAAATGAGGCTTATCTTCATTTCTTGGACCTAGCGTTTAAAAATTGATCAGATTAAGTATGAGATTAGTGATTTAAAAACACTTTACAAAATTGAACCTTGATTACTAATTCAAGTATGCATTTTTATCAAACACTAATAATTGTACATCTTTCTCAATTTAAAAACTTGTTTCTTCTTTCACAGTTAAAGTAAACAATTTTTCTAGCTTATTACTGGGTTGACACGGTAGCTCGTGGCGGAATTCCAACCACCGCATTGCATGGCGGCGTAGACATCGACGGGCACCAAATTTATGTCGGTAGGGCTTTCCATGATGGTGACTGGATCCCCGCGAAGGTTATTCCAGGAAAACACGTAGCCTACGTGGCTTACAACGGGGAAGAAATTGCTGTAGACAATTTCCAGGTAAAGGAGTTTATACGATATGTTTCTGTTCTCTTATTAATGAATTATATTAGGTGCTTTGTGAGCAACGGTTCGATTGGGTTCCAACTACTGGAGGAGACATTCCACCTGGCGCTGTCGAAGGAGGCCGAACGTCAGACGGAGAACCTCTGTTCATCGGCAGAGTAGAACATGAGGGTTCCCAAACTGTTGGCAAGGTAATATGCATCATAAATTAGGAAAAAATTAAATTAATTTCCTACTGTCAGGTTAGACACATTTAAAATAGCTAAGGTTTTTCGTCAGTTACCTCGCCTATGGCATACTGATGAGAGCTAATAAGCTCGAAACCGATATATGTCTGATGGGCTGCTAACGAGTGACTAGCTGTTTGCTATAGGTTTTTGAGGTGTAATTCAATACTGGTCAGGGCATTAGCCTAGAATTCCGTATTTCGTATTGTTGACTACATTTATATGGATTTTATATTTCTTTAAATTTACAATTGCAGGTTCATCCCAGCCACGGTGTTCTGTATATCCCGTTTGACGGAAAGGAACTTGCTTATCCAAACTATGAAATCCTAGTCCTTAGGCCTTGAACTATGGTTTCTTTCAACAGGGGTCAGTAGTAGACGATGATCGAGGTTTTTTTTTAATAGGTGTTATATAATTTTTTTTATATATTTTTCTTTTACACTTCTGACATATTTAAGAGAAACGACTATAAATATATATTTTTTACAGTTAACAATTTGTCTTTGTTTTAAGCTAAGCTTTTCATATTTTTTTATAGGATATTCTCTGATCCAGGAGGAACTTTTGAAAATTATATAATAATAAGACAATAATTTCAATAAAGATCATGATAAATTTTCAGTTGTTTAAATTTTAAGAAATTCGTTCAAGAATGGTTTAAAAATAATTACCTAATATTCTGAATTTGAATGAAAAATTTCAAATGATTAATTTTGATGAGAAAAATCATTAGAAAACTAATACAACAGTTAATTTCCAATAAATAAAAAAGGTAAGTGTACGAAAACAGTTTATTAAATTTAACAAAAAAAGTCATAAAAAAAAACAGAAAATTCTGTTGACCATCCAACAACTGGAAAATATTTTGGAAGATTTTGTAACATTTAATATAAGAAAGAATTGGAAACATTATGGGGAAAGTATAGTCAAAGTAATATGCACAATAAAGCAACTGCAAAAAATAGTTTATTAAAAATGAAAAAATAAATTTAATCCATTTTACGTAAATATCATCTTCCTCTATAAAACCCATAAGAGAAAACTTCCCGGATATGTTTTTCGTTTAAAATAATCATAATAGTTGTTTATGTACCACGGGAGGTACAGGGATGATTATGCTCTAAGGTTCAAGTCGTCTAAGGGCATAATCATCCTAGTATCCCCCGTGGTGCATACAACATTTAACATTTCACTTCATACGAAATACAAACTATAAAAGGTCATAGCTTTGACGTTTCTTGATTTGCGGTTATGACTGATGCTAGATTTTCAAACATATCCATAACAACCCAAGCATCATTATTTTCAGGCTCTCAAGGCAGTCAGCGTGAAAAGATCCATTTTGCCTGCTGCTATGACAGTGGACATTATGAATATCCGGGGTGATATGGGTATGTTTATATATCTCGTTTACTAGGTATTATAACTAAATTATAGGGAAATGAAATATATTAATCATTTTATGATTGGCCACAAAACGGTGGCCTCAAATTCTATCCCGTTGTTTACTTGTGCAAAAACTTTGTTCTGTTGAATTAGACCTAGCGTAACACAAATACATTTTTTGAGATACAATTCAATGAAGTTATTAATGAATACTCAATTGCTTACAACGCTCAACTATAAAATATTAAATTTTAAATAGCATTTGCAAATCGTAAAAATGTCACATCTCTGAAGATTTAAGATCACTAATGCAGAGAAAATTATTTCATTGGAGATTAATCAAGTTGTTACATTATATAATAAAAGTTTAAAAGTATGCATATTTTAAGGACCACTCGACACGAAATAACTGAATAGCTAATTAAAATAAGTGATTCTGTTTGAATGCAATGTTTTAGGAAAAATTTAAAATTAATCGTTTGTTAATTCGGTGACTAATAATATAAACAACCAGGCTGAATAAAAAACACGTCTTATTCAGGTATTGTTAAAGATTTTGCAATGTTGTTACTGTCACGTTACAAATTTTAGAAAGGCATTTGTTTAATGTGTCAATGAGAGATAAGATAGCGAGATTATCACTCAATTACACACGCAATCTACAACAACTATAGTAAAAATATGGCAGGTGAGTGTCATGTGTTGTGAAGAATTTCTGTTAATTTTGTGGCATTATATTTAGTTAGTGTTAAATATCGGTTAAAATTTTTGTTATAATATTTTAATTAGAAAAGTATTGGGGTGATATTTTAAGGGTATGATGATAGCTGACTTCACATAAAATCAGAAGAAATATTAACACATATTAATAATGGGAAAAACCATTTTTGCTTATAACATGGAGCCTGCATATAACGATGCAGATGTATAACAAAATATTTTTTTTTGAATTATACATGTTGATATGTAATTTCTTTTTTTTTGTTATAGTAAATGCTGCAAAGCATTAGGTTTCAAATGTTAAGATTACAGTTTAATTTTTTAAAGACGTTATCAATAGAATGAATATTGAAATATAAGCATAGTACTTGAAACTACACACACGATGAAAAAGTGCTAATTCAATAGTTTTTGGCAAATATTTGTTTTGGATGGACTTAAAATTTAAATATATAACAAAAATTTGTTAATATTATAGGGAAATCAAATAATATATTGTTGCCAATTAATAGACATATGCTTATCACTAACAATTTCATTTAGCACCCGTATTTTTGTAGAATACGGATTTAAACCTGAAATTCTTCCTAGCGCTCCCCAGGAGAGTAGTGAAAATTGTTCTTGTCCACAGCCAACTTATCCAAGAGGGCGTCCCTGTTCGCTTAGTTGTTGTAACCCCACTAACGGTTTTAAACCCCCATTTTACCATGTCTTACCTCCCGGCTACTCCCCCCACATCCAATATTCTGCATTTCGCCCCATCCACCCTATAGACGAAAGCTCCGTAAAGGGTAAGTTATTCATATGTGTTTCCAATATAAATTCAACATGCATTTGAACTATTACATGAAATGTAGATGCTTTTATGCCAATTATATTCTAATAAATTTTATTTTTAATTTTGTAGGATGCTTAATAATAATTAAAATTCCCAATCATGATAAATCATCTACATAACTATTTTTACACTTTACATAAATTATTATTAGCCATTTGTTAACGTAATAAATTTAAGCTTGCATGATCATAGTAAATAGATTATAAACAAGCGTACGTTATAACACGTAATAAATCATAGATTAAAATGTTTCCTGTCATCAGATTAAACTGCCTTTGAAATAACAAGATAAAAAAAAATAATTTGCAATCATTCATTCATTTCGCTTTCACAAATAATAAAATAATTTGTATGATTATTGATGATATTTTTGCTTGTTTTTTTTTTACACGTTTATCTTTAGCATTTTTGTCTATTTATTTAGTTTATACAGTGCATCCATAAAGTAACACATAAATTCATTATTAGCTAAATAAACAATATTATTAAAAATTCCCGAAACAGGTCAATATTTTATTTTAATTTACTTTAATTTTTCGATAATAATAAAATATGCAGAGTGACCTGTTTTTTAAATGGAACACCCCATTTTTTTCACGTTTCCGATGGGGTGTTCTGTTTAAAAAAACTAGTGATGGTATCATTACTTGAAGGTAGGTCATCCTGTATATTAAATTATTATTTGAAAAAACAGTAAAATAAAAACAAATATCAACCTGTTTCGGGAATTTTTAATATTATTGTTTATTTACCTAATAATGAATTTATGTGTTACTTTATGGACACACTGTATATCATAGAAATTTACATTTGAGATGCAAAAAAAATATGATAAATTCCGGTATATTTTGAACATATTTGTAATACATTAAGTATTCCAGCTTACTGTTGGGTAGATACTCATGCATGGGGAGGAATACCATCTACCGCCCTCCATGGCGGTGTCGACATAGACGGTGAGCAAATTTACGTAGGGAGAGCATATCACAATGGAGATTGGCTTCCGGCTAAAGTTATACCAGGACGAAATATTGCTTATGTCTCCTATGGAGGCGAAGAACATCACAAAGACTCATTTCAGGTAATTACGAGAACACTAAGACTACAAATTTGTAGCTCTGGTAAAGTTAAAGACTGGGACAAATGGAAATAATTTATTTTAGGTTTTATGCGAGCAGCGTTTTGACTGGATTCCTAATCACGGGGGATACATACCACCTGGTGCTATAGAAGGGGGCAGAACCTCAGACGGAGAAATTTTGTATATTGGAAGAGTTGCACATGAAGGAACTCAAACAGTTGGAAAGGTAGTTAAATTGTGTTTTTTTGTTTATTTACTAAAATATAATATCTTTAGGTGCAACCTAGTCATGGAGTTTGTTATATACCGTTTGATGGAAAGGAGTTATCCTTCGAAGATTACGAAATTTTAATCCTTAGACGATAAAAATATGAATCAAGAAATGATATACAGGATGTTCTGAAAAACACTAGCATAAATTGATAGATTTTAAAAAAAACCATGGGCACATCTTTTTCCGCTTTCAGGATACAGGGCGTTGAAAATAATTTTTTAGAATCTAGTTTCAGTCCTATCTTCCACAAAATTCGACAGAATGAACTGAAATTTTGTTATGTGGGGTTGCTAAATGCTCTGGAGTTGTTAATTTCGAAATGTCCTCCGTTTTCAGGAATACAACAATTTGGGATACTAACTGCTGGACATTAGTGCACTATGCCTGATTTTTCTCGAAAGCGGGCAAATTTTACCACTTCTTACAAGAGCATCTTTTTTGTTTAGAATAAAATCTGCTGTAACAGCAAGTGATAAAAAGGACAGAGTACCTCCTGTATGATATAGCCAAAAATTAATAACTTCAGAGCCCCACATAGCAAAATTTCAGTTCATTTGGTCGAATTTTGTAGAATATAGTATTGAAACTAGATTCTAAACAATTATTTTTAAGGCCTTCTATCTTGAAAACGGAAAAATAATAATAAATTGCAATATTTTTTGAGAATCTATCAAGGTTTGAATTTTTGCTAGTTTTTTTTCAGAACACCCGGTATATTGTATTTTTTGTAACTTACAATCAATACACTAAAAAATTTAGATAAACGTTTAATATAAATTATCGATTTAGGTTTAGTTTATAAATTCTTCCAAATAAATAATTATAGTGTTTATAAACTGTTACTATTTGTTTAAAATTTTAAACCACGGTTAAATAAAACCCAATAATTAATAGTAAATTTTATTCAAAAACACTCTCCTCCATACTCACATCTTCCTTTGTCGCATCATCTTCATCCTCTTCCTCCGCCTCCATTTCGAAAAGTTTCACTTTCCTCCTATTTTCCGACAAAACTATACTGACCCGTCTGCTTCCCGACACTGCGAAAAATGACGCAGCCATTTCTATATTCTTGTACAGCTTCGGGATTAAATTAGTCCCGTTTGTGTTAGGAATCGTGGTTTTCTCGATATCGCCACGAATGTTAATTTCCGTTAACTTATCTATGGCGGACGATAGCGAGAATTGGAGCAAGGTGGCACTTCGAAAACTAGTGTTCTCTTGCAAAAGCAACGACAGGATGTTTGTCGAGTAAAACTTAACGTCTAGAATTTGATAAATGTCGCTGAGGTTCTCCTCCTGAAGTTGGGAGAAGTAAAACTTTCCGCACCTCGCCAGACATTTATCGTTGCTCACGTGTATTTGTAAAAGGTAAACGCTACTAGAGGGCTGCAAAAAGCTGAACGAAAGGAGGTCTTTATTGATGTTGATGGAAGACATGTGCAAGGGCTTGTCGCCAAAATTGAACAGGTGAAATATATGGATGGGTTTGAATTGTGTATCGAGAATGTCTTTAGGTGTTTCAAAAATGTCTGTAATTCGGGCAGAAAGATCTTTAAACTGTTGAATAAGAGAGGTGTCCGTGTAATGCATTAAAATGCTGGGATGGTTTCGAATACACTCGTTCTCTTGCAAAAACACGGTCCAGTCGTTTCCTTCCATATTCGGGGTTATAGTTAATGGTGCATCTGCTAGATATTGACCTAAACGTTCCATTATAAAACCTTTCGTGCTTTGGCTGTCTTTGCTACCAATATGATCGAAATTTTGAAGAAATTCAGTTATGTAGGCGAGGTCTTGTTGGGCCATTTTGTGAATTTCAGAAGGTACCGGTTCATCCATTATGAAGAGGATGGCACCGTATAACCAACGGAAAAAAGCTTTGTAGTTAATTACAGAATGGTTTATTATTTGTTGCATTTCACCTGCCTTTATCAGAAATGCACCGTTAGACTGAATAGCTTTGGTTATTAAGTCCTCTGATACACCGATAATCTAAAAGTTCAAATCATACTAAAATATTATAATAATAAGGAAAAAAAACATATTACCTCGTACCGATGTTCGAGTCTCGCCATACCCCTCAATTCCGCAAGATGGTACGTAAGATTTTGTCCAAATTTCGTTACGTTGTTTAACAACAACTTTTGTATGTTTGCATAACTCATTTCTATGGTTTGTCCAAACTTTTCTAATCCTTTTTTTGTCAAGTCGGTCATCAAAAATTCTTCCAGTTCAGGAGAACAGTTACCGAACATTAACAAGTCTAAAAAGTCTGCGGTAACCCCACCTTCTGGGACTTTCTTTGCATACTTTGAGAGTTTATGATCTATTTCAAGCAAAAAGCTCTCCCACGTTTCTGTTATATTTGTGATGGTGTTTTTCAAATATGTCACCAAATCTAATAATTTCACATACTTTAACGCCACTGAAAACAGTTCTTTTGTATGGGATTTAAATATTTTGGAATCGATTAACACTATTTTTATATTATGTTCAAAGTCCTTTACCGTGACAAATATTTTGTTTAAATCTTCACTCAAATGAACGTTTTCAATAGAACAATAGTAACCTAGGTATTTGTTTATGTTTAATACAGCACAAGTAAAGCAGCCAAAAATTCTTACGTGGACGTAACCATCATTTGTACCCATTAAGAGTAAGTTGAGCTCAGTTTGATCTTGTAAAAAATTAGTTTCTTTTACTTCTTCTGAATTTGAAGAGCTATCTATTGTTGATGTAGGAAGAGGATCTCTGATGTATAATTTAGAAAGATCCTGCAATTTATGAAACAAGTAAGAAACACCAGGCAAAAAAGTGAATACTTACAATATATTTCATATAATCATTTGGTTCTTCTTCTTTGAGATTCAAGACATCCTTAGGTTTAGCTTCAACCTTCTCTTGTACCCAAGAAATGCAAGAAATCTCACCGTTTGTCTCTTTTATATTTACTACCTTCTTATTTTCAATACTAATTAATAATACTTCACCTGTAAATAAAGTATATTGAAAGATTTTACAAAGTAACACGTTTAAAGGCAATATTACCAGAACTGTACCCTACAGCCAATATTTTTCCATCTGGTCTCCAAGCTATACCTGCAACCTTCAATCCCTCCTTGGGAGGATTTAAAATCCAGGCTCTGGTCCATGACAGTCTATGAAGAGCTACTTCACCTAGAAAGACAGTACAATACGTTACATTTCCAATTAATAGCTTTTGTTTCCAAACCTTTAACATTTGAAAAAGCAACTAAGTCCATTCGATCACTCCAAACCATACAATTAATTTCATTAGCAACATTTTTCTCTTCTAACTGTTTTATTGCATGAAACATAGCCATTATTATTATATCCTGTTTACAGATTTGAATTTTTAATTTACTTTAGTTAGGTTATGTTAAATGTCATGTTGTGGTTACTTTTTGTTTTTTGTATTTGGTAACTACTATGGTATTATTAAGCTGTTGATTTGTCCCTTAGCTTGAATAGAATAAACGAGGTGTAAATTTTTTTTATTATTGTAACTTATGTAAGTGTAGTCAAGCAATACATTGCTGTAGTTGAATAAATTACGATATTTAAAAAGCAACTTAAGACCTTTTAACTCAATATTTAACTAATTTTAAAACAAAATTTTGAACTAAAATAAGTAGTATATGATTATTAGAGTAAAATTAACTAATGACATTGTGTCTAGAAAATTCATTTTTAAAAATTGGTTGTACTGTTATGTCAAAATCATTAAAAACAGACTGTCAAATTAAGAGAAGCCGAATATTTTTTGCATAGCCTCTCCATATTTTTCATATATTTTTTATTAAATTTGTGAACAACTGAAGTACGTAACAATGGATAATTTAGAAGCAAATATTATGGACAAGTCCATGAGATCTGTCTTTGGTGAGTTTTTGATATATCGATCATACTTTTGTTTACAACCTGTCTATATTTTCAGTTGGAAATATCCCATATGAAGCCACTGAGGAAAAGCTTAAAGATATATTTGGTGAAGTGGGCCAAGTTCTGTCTTTCAAGTAAGAATAAAGCCTGAATTAGTTGAACGTGTTGTTTATATTTATTTCTACAGGCTCGTGTTTGATCGTGAAACTGGCAAACCAAAAGGTTACGGCTTTTGTGAATATCGTGATCAAGAAACCGCCTTGAGCGCCATGAGA
The DNA here is from genome assembly GCA_037114965.1 of Monochamus alternatus. Classification (NCBI taxonomy): domain Eukaryota; kingdom Metazoa; phylum Arthropoda; class Insecta; order Coleoptera; family Cerambycidae; genus Monochamus; species Monochamus alternatus. The sequence continues at coordinate 21,237,922 of CM073428.1, forward strand.
AACTTGAACGGCTATGAAATTGGAGGTCGCAACTTGAGAGTAGACAACGCTTGTACGGAGAAATCAAGAATGGAAATGCAAAACCTTTTGAATCAGCCACCTGTAGAAAATCCTTATGGCGAACCGATTCAAGCTGAAAAGGCTCCTGAGGCTATTAGCAAAGCTGTCGCTTCTCTACCACCAGAACAGATGTTTGAGCTTATGAAGCAGATGAAAACGACAATTCAGGTTTGTGATAAAAGTTTAAAAGTTTATGTTTATTAAATTTTAGATTTTTTTTAGAATAATCCAACGGAAGCTAGGCAAATGTTGCTACAAAATCCACAGCTAGCCTATGCTCTGTTACAGGCGCAAGTCGTTATGAAAATTATTGATCCACATACTGCAGCGGTATTTATATTTTTTACGTATTTACAACTTTTTCTATTTCCTAATCGTTTTAGAGTTTGTTGCATCCCGTCAATCAAGTACCGGCAACGTTGATGCCAGGAGATAAGAACGTGCCAGTTCAGGTGCCGATCAACAGTCAGTTTACGCAACCCCCTGCGCCAGTTCAGCCACCGAGGCAAGAATTTCAGCCAGTACCGGCACCCATTATGCATCCTAATTCGCAGGCTCCGGTGTTCACAGGTAACAATCTAAAAATATCTGTTCGGGCAGAATTGACTTATCGGCATAGTTCAGTAAATGCTTTACTTGTTTTTGTTTTTTTATGAAGCAGGACAAGATGTGGATCTGCGTTCGCTAGGCTCAGCACCAGATCCACGAATCGCCAGAATGGCCGACCAGGATATGCGGCAGATTCCGGGACCGCTGCAAAATCCACTACCACCTCCGGTTGGCGAGACGTAAGTACATTTCTGAGTTATATTCATTCCATAACTCTTTAATTTGTTAGCATTACCAAACAGTTGGACGTGAAATTGGACAGGTATGTCTCTGATTGCGTTGTATTCTTAGCATGTTATTTAATATGAATTTTTTGTTATACTGCAAGCTATAAAGATTTTTATTATTATTATTATTATTATAAAAAAAATCTTAAAGGAATAATATAGCGGCACATGCGCTTAGAACGCCCTGTATATTTCACACAAAAATCAATTGGATATCTGTGTTTATTATAATCTCATATAAAGCATACTAAAGTACACGAAATGAAGCAAAAATTACAAATTAAATATATGTAATTGAAAGAAAGAAAAAAAAAACAAGGAAAATGATAAATGGAAAAATTAAAAAGAAAAACTGCAACTAATATTGAAATAATCTAATGAAATTCTTAACAAGTCATTAATATTTTACAATGAAATATATGACACTGATCTGCTATTTTGTTATAATTATTAGCCATTAAATAAATAGGAGATTTTATAAGTATATTTGTTCTAGCATTTCTAGCAGGTCTCGGAACACGTATATTGAATAAATTGAGTCTCTCACAAAAAACAAAAATTTGAGTCCAATTACCCAACAATAAGAAAATTATCGTAAAATATGAAATAAAAAAAATATTTTCTCACCCTTACACCTTCTTAAAAAATTCTACAAACATGACGTGTTTATGTTTGTCCTTAAAGTATGAACCATTTTTTACTGAACACCCTGTATGATCACCATTAACTTTGTAATATTATAGTTTTTTTTTATTAAGGAAAAAAATTATCTACTTAACCAAAAAGTAGAATGTTAGTGTGCGTATGTAACAATGCTCCTTTGGTTTTGAAGAAAATTGCATTTATTAACACGTACAGAATGTCTTAAAATTAGCGTGCCAAAGTTAGTTTCTCCTGTATTATTCCCTACAGCTTCATTAGAGATCCCAGAGAGACTAGGGGGGACCCTCGAGATCTAAGAGATCCAAGGGCTAACACCTCCGCCTTCCCGACAGATCCTAGACAGGTCCCGGGACGTGTCGACCCAAGGCAGAAAAATATAGGCAAGTTTTTAATTGTTTCAAATTGGAGGATCGTTGCAATTTCTATCTTTTAGCTCCTCCCCATCCGCCGCAAAACCAAATACCGCCGCAGCCCGTCAGGCCGCCAGTGCAGCCCCCTGTAGTGCCTCCAGCACAACCCGTTCAACCACCGAGACCAGCCCCGGCAAATTCCAGCCCTGGTATTGGACCGGCGGGCGCTTCAGATCAAGAAAAGGTGCATTTTTGTTTGGTTTATTAAGACGATTGAACCTATTGCGAAATATTTATTTTAGGCTGCGCTGATTATGCAAGTGCTGCAGTTATCAGACGAACAAATAGCGATGTTGCCCCCAGAGCAGAGGAATAGCATTTTGGTGCTGAAGGAACAGATTGCGAAGAGTGCACATCGATCGTAGAGTGAATGGAGTAGCGTTTTATAAGTAATGTGTGTTGGATTTTAAGTTTCATTATTGGATAAAATCAATAAAAATATAATCATTTTATTTGTATTTGCAGTTAAAAATATAAAAATAATCATTTTTTACAATTTTTATTAATTACCAAGACCGTCAAGGGGGGTTATTAATATGTAAAAATATGAGACGCCACTGCTGTTCCTTAGATTTAATATCTTTCCAATTATGCGATAAAAAATACAACTTTTTTGTCTCTTTACTTTGTTATATTTTTGTTTTCTACTTCCTTCAAGAATGAGCATAGAAAAGGTTATTAATTTTTTGATCAAAAACAAAGCATGATACCAAACAGAGACAGAAAAGTTGTATTTTTAATCACATAATTCGAGAAAAATATGAAACCTAAGGAAAAGTAGTGGCTTTCATTTTTTTACGTATTAATATCAAGAGGAATGATCTCCTGGATGCCACTGGAGTAGATAAAATAAATCAAATTAAGTCGGAAGATATCTATGGTTTTTATAAACAAACATATGATATTTCAATTAGGGTTCTTCAGATATTAATAAAAACCCTACATTTTTTAAAAATTTCAACACCCTGTATCTCCAAAACGAAGCATTTCCAGTACAAGTTCATAGGACTTTTTTCTTATTTTTGGTCAAGGAAACTCCCTGAATGTTTTCGCAATATTAACGGGATACCCTATATATCAACACAATGAGTAAACTAAATTGAAATGAAAAATTTTTGAAAGCTAATAAATTTTATATAGTTTTAAAAAATATGCATTTACTTTTTATTTATATTGTTATCATAACAATATTATATGGGGCCAACGAGGTACATGGTTAATTTAGAGACTTCACTTTTTATACCTAGCGTCATCTTGTAATGAATAGTGCAGTGAATATTAAAGTTATGTTTGACAATTCTACACATAGATGGCGTAGTTTGGATTTATTTATAGCAGCTGCTAGGGACTACTTCGAAACGACAATTGGGAAATGTCCGTCCGACTACTTTTTGCCGTTGCATTCACATAACTGGTCACATATTTCTAACAACTCGAAACCAGCCTTTGATTCTTGTTTTCTTTTCCTATTGTTGCCTATTTCTGTTTATTCATATATAAAATAGGGCTAGGGTAGGTGTAGGCGCTTTATTTTTATATCGGAGTTAAAAATATTCAAAAAGTTTCCTTTACAATTTTCATTAGAGATATTCACAGCAAATAAAATACAATCACTGTTGTTCCTTGAGTATATGCTTGTGCCTTTCGGGAACGAAAGGAACTTCTCCAGCTTTCGAGTGGGCTCTCCTATTCGCCTCCTTCCTCTTAACCTTCTCCTTGATGATCCGAAGTTCCTTTTGAGCATTGTAGATGTGTTTGGGAACATGCCTGTGCCTACCGATTCTCTTAATTTGCGGGTGGCTAGCAAATTTCTCCTTAAGAGTTTCACTGTACCTCAGAGCCGCCTTTTCCCTTGGTTTCAGCTGGAATAAAACAAAATCATTGCTTTGAACGAAATGAAATATGATCGAACTTACCGGTCCTAGTTTTTCTGAAGCTCGAGCTTTCCAAATTCGAATATTCATCTCGTCGGATCCGCTAATAATGTATTTGTTGTCTAGAGACCAATGGACGCAAGTGACCCGTTGCATTCTTTTTGTATGGTAGATTTCTCTGGAATGACCCTTGTCGGTCTCAAATATCCTTATAGACTTGTCGTAACTTCCCGAAACAAATTCTTTACCTGTTGGCGAGTATTCTACAAAAGTAACGGCACCGACATGATCCATATGAACGTTGACTGGTTGTTTAAGGTTGCGACTGTCGAAAGTGTACAAACTGCAATGAAAAATGTCTGTATTTATTAACGAACAAATTTGTAGTGTTTCTGGAAAACTTACTTGTAATCTTCATTGGCACAAGTGAAGATATATGCTTCCATAGGGTTCCAAGAGAGTTTGTTAGTTCTTAAATTCATAATAACTTTCCTTAATGGTCTACTTTCCCTCATATCATATAAAATAACACTTCTGTCGCTAGCGCATGCCGCTATTATATGAGTTTCCACTGGATTGAATTCAATATCGTGCAAACTATCTACCCCCCATTCAATCGTTCTTATTGGTTCATTACGACTTTCTTCCCAAATCTGACAAATTTCTCCAGAAGTGGCAAAAATTGGCTTCTTCCTATGATGACTGATCCCTGTAAGCACCGTTTTACTTAATACTGTGTTGACAGGTTCCTCTTCCTCGCCAAACTGTGGAGCTAGAGACTTCCATGTCTTAATAGTTTTATCATCTCCGAGGGTTATAAAATGGTCTCCACTCGGAGTATATGTTATGCCTCTTACTATTCCATTATGTGCTACAAAATCTCTTAAGCATATGCGCTGTGGAATGTCCCAAATTCTCACTTCTCCGTCAAAGGCACCACTTATCAAAACGGAAAGACGTTTGGGATGCTTTGCAATGCAAGACACTCCGTCCCTGTGGCCATCTAGGTTACCAATAAAGGGCTTTGCAAACACTTTTTCCAGCTTAACCGCATTTAAAGCTCTGGTGTATTCTCTAGCAGCTTCGAAAGGGTGTAAGGCAGGATCATAGTTTCTAACAACTGAAATGAAACACTTAAAATGCTGTTAAGACAATTAGTTTTACTGTACCTTTGTGAATATCGAATTTTGTTTCTCGTAAATATTCATCAGGATTGCGGCTAATAACTTTTACTTTCATAGTTTTAAATAAATCTTTAAAAAGCAACCACACGTTTTCTATTTACATCATTAATAACATAACCTAACAATTTTCCATTTCCGTCTCAGCGCCATCTTGTCAGTGAATAGAAATGATTATTGAAGTTATCTTTAAAAATCTTCACGCAGATGGCGTGGTTGCGATTTACAGAACTAAAAATATAATTTGAATTGTTCCTTCATTTGTTTTGCTGGCTTTTTTTTATGTATTTCTTTTGTGTTAGTGTTAGTTGAGTAATAGTGCGGTTAGTGATTAGTGCGTTTTTGTGTACCTAGTTTTTGCTTAATATTGGTGAGTATACATACACAAAAATGTAACAATTTATAGTAACGATGGCCGGCAGGTAACTCTTTGCCACAAGACGTTTGTACGGTAAAAACTTTTCGCAGCAACGGCATTCTTGGGTTCTGTGTTGAAACCAGCTCTAAGAAAACCACTTACAGTAAAGTAAATACACTTGTGTATTTGTCATTGTTACATATAAACACCTCCCATAGTAGGTGTGCGAAGTCACATATTCAAGACTTGTTATAATTCTATTACTGTTAGCCAGAAAAAAATTAAGTCAAATATGTTTTGTTTGATGGAATTTATCATGTAACAAAATAAAGGCACTCATTCCCGACACCCTTTTGTATAGTGTGCTTGAATATTTTGTTTCTATCGAAATATAAATAAAAATAAGACAGCTTTGGCAAATTATCATCTGCTAAATTGTGTGGCTGTTGCGAACGACGGTCAAATTGATTCTGAGATGTATAACTGTTACGTTACTTAACCTATATTATTTTGTGGTGATTCTTTTGTAAAATATATTTACATATACAAATAAAGATCAATTATTTGGCAAAATATTTTCATTTACTTTTGGGTAACTACTATAACCTACAGTAAATAAAATTGAAGGTATATTTGGGTTATTTATTTAATATTACGATAACAAGTTACAAATTTTTTACAACAATTGACTTTTAACAATTATTCGTAAAAATATACGTATCGAAAACTCGAAAATTTTTATATATAAATATTTACAAAAAATTTGATGCACATAAAGACTAGGTCACTTTAAATAATTTACAACATTTAATAACAGGTTTTCATTGGTCCAACAAATCACTGAAGAAAATAAGCAAAAATATTTGAAAATAAGTCCGCTACCTCTACCAGAAGCTGATAATTATTAGCAATATAAATTACTAAGAAAAGCTTAAAAGGAGGTCTTTGATAATGATTGATCTCTTGTAAAATAAGGAGAACTTATGTATGAAAGTCACCTCCTCAAAAATTTTTCATAGCAACAAACAATTTCAATTTCATAACTAAAATGAAAAGTTTTCATAAACACTCAAGATAAATTGTATAAACTGTGGAAAATTCTAGCACTTCTCATCAGGAAGTTTTTCTAAGGTATCACAAGGTACACAAAGATTTGCGTCTTTCTTTTCACATATTTCATATATTAAAACGACTAGGTCACTGTTAGTTACTTATGTACACAATATTTGTTTTTACAACTTTTCACTGGCTCAATTCAAGCAAATCAGTGTAAAAGTTATTATAAATTTTAAACACCATGTTCGAAATATAGTTCTACACATTTAAATCTGCCATCATTTTTCTAAAATCGGCCAGTGTGTTGTAGTCTGGATCCAAATCGATATCTGCAAAGTCTCTTTTGGAATCGGTTTTCACAAAACTAGGATGATATCGACTGAGAGAAAGTGGACATGGAAGCAGCTCCGGCATAACTGAGTGATGAGTTATTAAAGATGTTAGCGATGTGAATTCTTTAGTGAAGCCCTACAAAAAATAAATAATAACTATTATTACATATAGATATTATAGTTTACATTATCACATTATATATATTTGATTACATAGTGTCCAGAAACTCAGTGGAGTTGATGATATTCAAAAAAATAATGTGTCTGTCAAGTTCATCTAAAGTTTTCTCAAAAAGTCTATATTAACATAGCTAACCTCAAAATATATTTTTTTTAAATTTGGCTCACTTTTTACTTTTATAGACACACTTTCAGGTAATATATTTCTAAAATTGTAGCGCCCTAAATGGCAGAAAGCACGTGTGTATAGTGACCAGATTTTGCGGATCGCATGCGGGACAAAGACAAAACTCAAACACAAATGTCTAAACTTTATGTTTTTACATTAACAATAATATGGCTGGCAAAAAAGATATTACATGCTGCATGTGCTAGGTGAAGAAATGATCATAATTTTTTTGTCTTCAATTTTATTATGATTGGCATTTATGTTGATGGCATTTCTTAAAAGAATGAAAGTTTATCTAAAAATTTGACACTTATTTGAAGTCAAGAAAATCAATCATTTGCCAGAAAATCGACATTTAAATTTTTTGGACATGCAGATGAATCTCATTTCTTTTATGATTAAGCAAAGTGTACTTTGAAAACAATTGAATGATGGCTGTCATATTGCTTTGACGGTAATTTCAAACCTTATATACTTCGTTCATACAAGATAAAAGCTGAAACTCAGTCTTTTAAGATAAAATATATATTTAACTAATTAAAATAAAGTTAAGTAAAGTTCCAAAGTTACTTCTGAGGAAGATAATGAAATTTGAAAGGTTGAAATTACCGTCAAAGCAATATGACAGCTATCGTTCAATTGTTTTGAAAGTCTACTTTGCTTAATCGTAAAAGAAGTGACATACATCAGTATGTCCAAAGTATTTAAATGTGAATTTTCTCGAAAACAGTTGTTATTTTTTTTGGCTTCAAATAAGACTATCAAATTTTTAGATAAACTTTCATTCTTTAATGAAATGGCATCAAAATCTTAATAAAATTTAAGACAAAAAAGTTATGATTATTTCTTCACCTAGCACGTGTCCGTTCTACCCTTTAGGGCAGTGCAATTTTAGAAATATTTTACTTGAAACTACATTTCAATAAAAATAACAAGTGGTCAAATTTTAAAAAAATCGTTCCAGTATTAAAAAAGTTATAGCAAAAAAAAAAACAAACTGAAAAAAAGCTGATGTTACGTAGCTTTGTTAATTTTGACTTTTCGTGAAAATTTACATGAACTTGACTCATTATTTTTCCGAGTAGGATCCCCTTTACATTTTTTTGCGCGGAGTTTCCGGACACCCATAATATACACAAGATGTCCCTAGATCCTTTTAAATATTGGTTTAATTGAAAAAAATATAATTTGTACTATATTTTTAATATTTGTCCACACTGGTAGGTTGTATATTTCAGTTGTTACAATTTTTTTAATACAGTTTCTTATAAAGTAGATATTGCATTTATCTACATATAATTTTTTTTTAAAAACAATTATTATAAAAAAAATTTGTAATTTATCAGATAAGATTAAGATGGTCTGGGGATATTTTGCATATATGAATTTTTGTGTCAAAATGTAAGAAAAAAATAACCTAGCAGTATGTTAAACTTTTCTAAAAATATTTTTTGAGAAGTAATACCTTAATTTTATAGCCCTTGTTTGCTCTCACAATAAGATAATGCGCGATTCCAGTAGGTTGGAAACTTCTAGGTACCCTAAGCGACAAGGCGAAGCATCCAGGCTTGCTGGTACTCTCTCTTACCATGAAAGCACCCACGGGCTCCTGTCCCAGGATTTCCAGAGCTATCTCTCTGGGAATCCCGGCTTGAAACCACGGCGCCAGTCTGAGTTCCCCCTCCTCCCTATTATTCAACGAATCGGTCCGTTCTGGCAAGGGCGGAGGAGTGGGGGTAAAGCCGATGAGTGTATTCTCCGTGCCAGTTTGCGGACCCGAGCTGGAACTGCTTGAACTGATCTGGGATATCCGTTTGCACTTGAATTCCTTTTCCGGTTTGGCGGTTAGGAGGGTGTTGTCCATCTCTATGTGTTTGGTTAGATTCGAGTTGTTCTCTACCACCTCGTTTTTAAGGTTGTCAACGCTGTTGTTGGATTTATTCTTTGACTCCTCGGTCTCGTTTACGTAGCCGCCGGAAAGGGGTCTGTTTGTCGGGCTACCTGCAAATTATAATATATTTAGTGTTAGTGAAAAATAAGGAAATGCATACAATACTCTCTTTTTACTCTTTGCTGTAACATTTTTCTCTAAAACATTGCCTTTTTCAGGGCGTTCTTTTTGAAAAAGAGTTTTTCTTTGTTATCTACTAATTATAATCGTTTTTATTCTAACTAGAATTCACAGCAATAATAAACGAGGTTAATATTTTGACGCACAAAATATTGTTTAAACAAGACCCTGTAAACTTGTATGCCAATGATGCAAAGTATTTTTACCATACAGATAATAATTATATATTATTATCTTATGTAATTACATATAAACTTCACCAATGTTAATAAAATGCTTACATATATTAATAATAATAATAATATCTCTGCCCCTCGTTCTAATCACAGGGATTAGCCCAGAAGTCGGAGACTTGTGCGGGAGAGGGGGCGGCATGTTATTATTAAGCAGGCCGCATTTGCGCCCAGGAACGACTTACGTTGGTAGGCCCTAACCACTATTCAGTGCAGGAATGAGGTAAACCTGGAAAACCTCATTAATTAGGGGGGTAGTCAAATATCAACCTGTATCAATGTCTCACATTGATCCAAGCTAACATTCTTCCATCCTACCATACCCGCAGAGAGGGTGCCAATCTCTCCATGAATATAGCTTATATACGGTCTACCGGCAGCGGGGCGCGAACCCACACCGATATATTACTTACATACTTTACAAATTTGTGCGTGTTGTATTACAAAAAAGTGATTTAAGATAAAAATGTGCTACGGAAGATATGTTCTATTCTTTAACAAAATTATGACTGAAAAAAAAAACAGAGACCCCTGTACAACATTTTCGCAATCTCTGGTCCATTTACTTTTGTTTTATTACTGCTGTTACAGAATTACCAAGTGTTTCACAGACCCATGTTTATATAAACTGTTTTCTTATTTTTAAACATAGAACCTGCCACTAGATTTTCTTAACATCATTCTGTAACCCCGTCAATTATTTTTTGGTAATATAGTGACTATAGATTTGTGCACATTTGCATATTTTTTAAATATTTCAAGAGATACTTATATGTGGAGGGCCTCACCTGGGGTACTACTGGTGTTACTGTCGCTGACCAAGGGGCAGCTATCTTCGTCATTGTGGTTGACGTTCCCGGTGAGTCCCATAGCGATCCGCTTGATCAGAGGCGGTTTCTCCGCCATTTTTTTGTAGGAGTTCATCTCGGTGGGCGAATTACTCTCGTCGCTGCTGGGGGTGGACTGCTGCGAGCTCACCTTCTCCGCGGTGGGCCCCAGGACGTTGTATTTGTGCGTGTGCACCGGCTTCAGCCCGGGAATGGTAGATGGGGGCGCCAGGCGCAGGGTAGAGGGGTCGGGGTTGGAGAGCTGCACGTCCATCTCGGTAGGATGGTGTTGATTGTTCTGGTTGGGAGATTTGTCTTTCTTTAAGGCGACCGACAGCTCTTTTGTCTGGGAAAGGAAAACATTATTAGGGGACGTTGTACTTTAATTTTAATTGTTTCTTTCTGTAAGTTTTGAATCTGAAGTATTTGTTTGTTTGCAGGTTTGTGAAAGTGAACTGTGAACGACTAGCGACATAGGAAGCTTCGTACTTCAGGTTGGTAAGTACAATAAAATTTTGTATGTAGTAAGGTTAGTATAAAAACCTTGAAAATTAGGGTCGAATTACATATAAAAACGATTGAATCACATATTTTTCTGGTAGAAATTCAAAACTGGGAATATATGCAACAATATGTAGGTACATACATGGTATTTCAAACTCGATAGTATAAGTCTACTGTGAAGATACAGAAAATTTAAATAAAATTTGGAACACGTGAGATAAGCCCCATTTTTAATCGAGTATTATGTTTAGGATTTAACAGAAACAACTAATGACGTCATCAATTATATTTTTCCAGAAACATACTAAAATTTTTTTCCTGTTCTAATAAACTATTATTAGAGAGTTTTTCTGCATTATTGCCATTTTAAAAGTTATAAGCAATATCGTTCGAAAGAGTCTCAAAAGAAATACGACCTAAAAACCACATTAGCGGTTGAAGGATCAAATAGTCGTTGGAAAATAATTTAATGTTCGTTGTTTAAAATCTATATACAGTATGCGCCAAAAGTATGGAATAAATTCAATAAAAACGAAACAATTATTTTTTGGGAAAAATCCTCGAACAGGTCGATTTTTAAAAAATACATATTTTAGCGTAAAATGCGATTTTCAAATGTCATTTGTTTTCGAGTAATGACGTCATCGATTTTTTTTAAATGGCAACATCATATTTTTTTCCTTGATTCTGAAAGATCGATTAATTCTCTATCAGACAGTACTAAAATTTTGCCCTCTTACATAGGAAAGTTTTCGAGTAAATGACGATTGAATGTTAGAAAACGTAAATCAATTAAAATAAAACAAAAACGTTATCAAGTTTAGTTTTTCGAATTCCATAGTTCTTTTGTGGATCACGTAGGTGAAAATCTTTGCAAAGTGTCATTGTCACACCGACTTTCTAATAAGTATTGTAAGCGACAGAAATTATTATTCAATTTAAAGTATTATGGCACATTTAACTGTTACTCAAAGAATTGAAATTTTAATTCTTATCGGATGCGGGAATATGACTAGAACTCAGCAGGAAGTTTGCGATTTATTTAATGAAAAATATCCAGATCGCCCTATCAGCCAATCAACAGTCAGTAAGGTAGAGTCTAAATTTAGAGAAACTGGCAATGTTGTAAATATTCCAAAACCTGGACGTCCAAGCATTAATGAAAATCAGAAACAGAACATTTTGATAAGTATGGTGGATAATCCTCATAAGTCTTAACGATTGGTTACATTAAACAATGACACTAGTCAGAGCACAGTGCTACGTATCTTGAGGAAGGAAAAATATCATCCCTACAAAATTCAACTTGTGCAGGAACTCAATGAAGATGATCCGATCGCCGCTTACACTTTTGCGAAATTCTAATGGATGTATGTCAAGGAAATAGAAATTTACACCGGCAAATACTTTACGGTACGGTAGGTAATGGTACAGTAAACCGTCAAACTTGCAGATATTGGAGTCGGGAAAATCCTCATTGGATGGCAGAGGCACATACCCAACACCCTCGCCCATAGTAGGGCCTTTCTTCTTTGAAGGAACCCTTACAGGACAAAGATATTTAGAGTTTCTAGAAAATGATCTTGTTCCAGCCGTTGCAGTAATTTTTCCTAACGATAATGACCCTGACATTCCTGACGATACCATATGGTTTCAGCAAGACGGTGCACCTACGCACTATGCGCGCCCTGTACGAGATTTTTTGGACTGTTTTCCTGTAGAGATGGGCAGTTCCCGAGTGAACTGGATTAAAAGAACGGGTTTCGACACTGAACTGCGAGAATCAGTTCTCGAGAAGTTGACAAATCAGTTTTTTGCGTACTGATTTGTATCGATTGATGTGGTGATCCGATTGCGGAGCGTTAATATCATTCTTAGTTAAATATAATATCCAAGAACTGCATACCAGCACACATAGGCGTCCGTATCAAATTGTTACATTAATAAAAACGATATAGGTATGTGCCATTAATTATAATTATATGATGTATAAGAATCAAGAACTGAATTTTATTAACAAGTAAAATACAACTTTACAAAAATATAAATTAAATTCTGTAATAAAAAATAAATAAAAATCAGTATCTAAATGATTCGAGATATTTTGGAAAAAAGAGGCTTAAAATATTTTGATTAAGAATTCTTATTCTAAAGTCTAAACGCTAATAAACGTGTCGTAATCATAAAACGCGGAAGAAACCGACCGTCTGCGATTGACGGAGATGCGGGATTTGGAGAGAAGCGTATATCTGTGCAGTGTTTGACGAAAAACCAGTTCTTAAAGAGCTGGTTTTAAGAATCAGTTCTTTTTAATGATTCAGTTCTCGAGAACTGAATCATTAAAATGAACTGCTAAGCCCATCTCTATTTTCCTGGGAGGTGGATCGGCAGACGTGGACCGATAGAATGGCCTGCAAGATCGCCAGATCTTACACCTCTTGACTATTTTTTATGGGGATACTTGAAGTCAAAAGTGTACATTAATAAACCACGTAATTTAGAAGAACTTCAAAATCGCATTCGGGACGAAATACGCAGAGTCACCCCAGAAATCATTCATAATGTGCAAGAAGAATTTCTTCACAGACTTGCGCATTATCAAGAAGTTGGTGGATGGCAATTCGAACACTTAATTTAAGTATAAAATTTAATCAATTGTATTTTATTTTACATACCTCAGAATTGTTACTTTTTTATGGATAAAATTTACGTTTTCTAATATTCAATCGTCATTTACTCGAAAACTTTCCTATGTAAGAGGGCAAAATTTTAGTACTGTCTGATAGAGAATTAAACGATCTTTCAGAATCAAGGAAAAAAATATGGTGTTGCCATTTAAAAAAAATCGATGACGTCATTACTCGAAAACAAATAACATTTGAAAATCGCATTTTACGCTAAAATACGTATTTTTTAAATTAAAAATCGACCTGTTCGAGGATTTTTCCCAAAAAATAATTGTTTCGTTTTTATTGAATTTATTTCATACTTTTGGCGCATACTGTATGTCATTAAGAATAAATAAAAGGATTAAACTCAATAATTCTTTAATACAGTTAAAACAAAAGGTGATGATAATAATAGCTAAACTTAAAAAATGAGGTAAACACCCTCGTACTACACACATATTACAATCTATTTTCTATATGACCTCCTCTTATTTCAAGACACATATCCAATCTTTGCCTTACTTCTTTGTGGGCTGCGTTTATTAACATTTCGCCGTTTAACTCTTTACAAACGTTTGTGTTTTTCTTTCAAATGATTAATATCTCGTGAAGGTGTTTTGTAAATCTTATTTTTTAAAACCCCCCATAAAAAATCGAGGAGTGTTAGATCTGGTGACTATCCTGTGGTCCATTAATCCTAATCCATTTAATAGGAAAGTGTTATCTAAATATTACTGCACAATCCTGGCCTTGTGGGGTGGAGCTCCGTCGCGCATAGGTTTCTCCTTAGCTGCAAAGGCCCATTGTCCAGAAGTGCAGGAATAGTGTTCATTGCACCTGTTCGACAAACCATTACTGACAAACTGACTTTCCTCCGTCCAAAGAACGTACCGAAAATGGTTCTGATCAACAGTTTCTACATTTACTACAATTTAAACTATAAAATTAAGTACGTTTTCAATGTGTCGCTCAGGCAAATATTCCAAATTGTGAATTTTGTAGTCATTATACCCATTGGTCTTCGTTGAACGGTTGATTTATCAAAATCAATTTCCGGATAGCCTGCCGTATAGAATTTCGAGGATTTTATTCGAAATACTGTAACAGTCTAGCTGTACTAACATTGTTTTTTACCCTTCGGTCAATTATTTGATTCTTCCGAACAGAAAATCTTCATTTCATCGCAAGGTCGCCTCGAATTTTGTAAAAGTTCTATGATCAGCAATGAGGCGCACTGGATACCTTTCTCGATATACTCTACAGCTCTTCTTGAATTTTTTTTGTGACTGAGCTAATGTGATTTTTAGGTAGTATTTCTTTTGAGATTCTTTCATAAACGGGCCACACATTATACGATTTGTCGAAGTTGATTCGACCGTTGGAACAACGGTTGGATAGTTAGTGGTGTGGTAGTACAACCTGCAGTACGACAGTACAGAATGCAGAAAATCTGTAGTACAACGCGGTAGTACATACGACCAGATTGGATAGTTTGTGTGCAAGCGCAACTTGTCGAAACCATATCGCTCGTTGCAAATATACGAAATGTATAAAAATGGAAAATAATGAGAAGTTTTGGTCAGAATTTATTGAAATATATCGTAATCATACATATTTGTGGGATGTAAAAAGTAACGAATACTTAAATAAACATAAAAGAAATGCAAGTTATGAGATTGTGTTAGAAAAATTAAAATAAATAAAAGAAGATGCTACAGTGGAAACGTTGAAAAAGAAAATGAATAAAAAAATGTTTTTGTCAAAAAACAATCGAGCATGTCACTACAGAGATATTGGTGCCTTTCTAATTATATGGAATTACTAATTTGCCGATATCTCGCAAACAGTAAAAGATAAAACCTTTACATGTTTATATATCAATGCAACCAGTGGGGAATTGGGAATCTGTTGGTTCATTGGCATTTAGTTCACGTAATAAGTTCATGTCAGTGGGAGTACAGTTGCCGTTGTTGCAATCAATTTTTGCACCATTTTCTTTTTTTTTGGGTGCTTCTTCATCTTAATTTAACAATACTACCACAATTGCAGCTACTGCTCCTTTTGGCAAACATAATGTCATCGTGAAGACGATAAAATAATAACTGCAAAACGATTTGTTATACAACACATACCAAACAGTAGTTTTAGTGGGCAAAAGTGAATCCAGTCTGTCGTTCCGACCGTCGAATCAACTTGGTGTACAACCTGTAGTACTATGAATCGTATTAATGTGTGGCCCGTTTATCTATCCAACCGTCGATCCAACGGTCGTATCAACTTGGTGTTGTACAACCTGTAGTACGATGAATCGTATAATGTGTGGCCCGTTTTACGATATTGCTTACGAGTATAACTTTTAAACGGGAAGTAGTACAGAAAAAAATCTGCAATAAAAGTTTATTAGAAACAAGAGAAGTTTTTAACAGGAAAAAAAATTGGGTATGTTTCTGGAAAAAATATAATTGATTATGTTAGTCGTTTCTGTTAAATCCCAAATATAATACTTTCGATTAAAAATGGAATTTACCTCATCCCATTTAACACCATGTATCTCAAACTTCATTTAAATTTCTTATATTCTCGATTTATTTAGAAATGCCGACGTATTCGTATTCAAATATGCTTTGAACTTTCAACAACCAATAGAGGTCTGATAATCTAATGAAATTTTTATTTTTGTGTGACATTTTACATCCAGTAGTTCAAAAATTAATTTTAGAAAGTGCCATTATTGTTGCAATAGGTTGTGCTAATGGCTCCAGTAGATTAAGCAATAATAATTAAATACTTAAACCTTAAATTTGAGCACCTTGTATGTTGCAAATGCAGCGTTTCTGAAAATTTATTTACATTAACTCTTTTTAGTAATTTGTGTTGTAGAATGTGTCATTAAGAAGGTTTCGCCAAACATTTTAGTACCTACAGAGTGTATAAAAATAACGTCGAATTCCGCTTCTGGTGGCGCCCGTCATCCCGCTCATATCTTGAAATATTTTTGCAGTAATTATTGCTGTAATTATGCAAAACGGCCACGTCTCATATTCCAATTATCCTATTAAAATTATACACGCGGCAGCTGCTCCAAATTTTACCTTACTTAGGTGCACATCCTCCGCGTATATCGTTATTAAAACATCGGAAGGTTGCCGTTTAAAAAAGTAATGGCAGTAATTACCCTATTCAGAGGTACTCTAATAGCCGGCATATTTGCAGCCGTCGTTAAAATATTTATACACTCTTATTAGGGTCATCAGCCATTGCGTCCATCATCAGAATGTTAAAAAATGAGGTAAAGCGGCGTTTATTGTTCCTTAATAAACTTCGTAGTTGTATACAGGGTGTCCCAAAATTAGCCTGGGGGGTCAATGGGTAAATATTGCTCTAACTTTCTTGCATCTAAAGATTTTCATCGTCAGAAAATTAAAAATGTTGGTCTATTTTACATGAAAAAGGTACTCCTATTTCAATCGGATAAACTGCTCTGTTTTCGATTAATCTTCATTTAAAAATTTTGTGACATAGGTACCACAAAAGTTTAAGATGGAAACTGTAAATAGGCAAAATATCCCTAGTAGGCTCTGAAAAAATACTGTGGACTTATTTAACACATATTAAAGGTGTTATTCAAGCGTTTTAACATATTAGAATACTTTTAAAATGCATATCAGTAATGTAATTATTTGTAAATTTTTGAATTTTAATACAGTCTATTAATACTTAAAATTTTTTTAAAAACATATGTAATATGTGTCAAATAAACTGACAAATAACTCTTCAAAGCCTACTAGACACAGTTTGACCGCTTGCATATCATATCTAATATTTTTGTGGCATGTCACAAAATTTTTAAATTAATATTACTCGCAAACGAAATAATGTACCGAAGTAAAACAAGAGTCCCTTTTTTTTGTAAAATTGTTCAACATTTTTAATTTTTTGATCTGATGGCAAAAACCTCGAGACATGAAGAAGTTAGAGCAATATTTATCCAATAACCCTCCCAGTTTGGACGCCTATAACTAATTATGGTATTGTTTTTAGAGCATTATATTCGCAATCTAATTGCGATTCTCGATTTTAAATTTGATTACTTTATCTCGATCCGTTTTGAAAATATTTGGAGTAAATCAAATTTTGGGGTCCCCCTTTAAAGAGCAATGCTCCGTTAGGGGGCGTTTACGGAACTATATTTACATATATAACTTTTTTTTCTTATTTTTGATCGTAGAATCCAGAGTTAATTTTTGGCAGGATAATTTTGGGACACCCTGTATACACATACATTATACGGAGTGATTTACAGTTGTGTTTTTATCTTATTAGGCATATTCGAACAATAATTAAAAACGTATTTGACGACTAACAAAATTGTTCACAGTACAATTTTATTTTATTACTGCTACAGTTTTACAAAAGCTATTTTATTTTATTAAAATTGCCAATATGATTATATATTCTCTATAATTAAATTTAAAAAAAACTCTTACAATAAATAACACTTATAGTAATAAAATTTTATAACAAATTTTTAAAATTTATGACTGGTTGCTATAAAACTATAACTATCGTTTACTATTTTTTAAAATTATATGTAAATATTTGTACAATTGTTTTATATCATCCGTCACAGTCATAATAATAGTTATTTTTGTACAACTATCAAAAAAGACGATTAAAAAAATAACTATTTTTCACGATCGCCGGTTTTTGTGACATTGTTGGTATTTTGGAGTCTGTAGGAGAGAAGAATTAATTTATTTACGTACAGAGAGCATTGAAGAAGTCGTTCGTTAAAGTGACTCTTCCCAATGCCAAAACTAATGTTCCTACATTATTTACAATACCAGAGAGAGATATAGAAGGAGTCGACTTTTTGGAAAATTTCCGCAAATATGCAAGTCTACATCCATCCACCATTCATCACAACCGTTTTTTTATCACGTACAGGAATTCAAAATGTGCTACAGAAGCAGTGGGTATAAATAACATAGGTTCAATTCCTTAAAACATTGCCGAATTTCTTGGATTACTCAATATTACTGAATATACTGAGCACAGCTTTAGACGATGTTCTGCAACCTTCCTTGCAGATGCAGAAGCCGACATATCGATGCTCAAGAGACACAGAGGTTGGTTAATGTTCGACTTCTGTGGCAGAGGGATACATAGAAAATTCCATACAAAATAAGCAGACGATAGCAACGGGCAGAAAGGAAATACCACTTTCATTCCAAAAACTCGAGCAGCACTGGGTGTTATCTTCTTCCAATATTGAAGTTATACGAAGTGATGAAAAAAATAATTGTTCACCTAATGTCCAATTATCCGATTTGATATATTGTGTTATTAATATTTATAATAAATAAATAATTTAAAATTGTTGTTTTATTTTACTTTTATGCAGATGTGCGTAAAAAGATTGTTTTAAACACATGCCTAAAACATTGTCATTTCTATATTGAAATGACAATCGAAATGTTATTATTATTCAACGATTTTACGAAAACTAATTTGAAGAACTGTACTTTTACAAACTGTGCCTATTTCGGTTTATAAAAATTGTAAAAACTTTGTTGAAATGTACAATAATCCTGTTTTACAAAAAAAATATTTATAACATTCTTTTAGTTAGGTACAAAAACAGGACAACATTTTAGTTAAGACGGAATTAAAGATAGCTATCAACAATTAATTTAGGGAGAGTCGGGGAAAATAACGTGCTATGTAAAACGTGAGTTATTGCCAACTGCGGGCGAACGCATTTATTTACCCCCGGAGCAAAAAACGTATCCCGATTGGATTGTCTGCACTGTAAACACGCGTCGGACGCGTCCGGGAGCGTAAAAAAATAATCTCCTTTCGCGAATCTGCGGCGGAGGAGACGTCGTTAAATACTTACCCAAAGTACTTTATCCGTTTGAGTTTGATCCAATTGGGAGGCAATTACGTCTTGAAAGCTGGACTGTTTTTGCAGCTGTGCCGCGTAAGCCATCTTAAATGCATTTCCAACTATCGAGTTCAGCTCTTCGGCCTGCAACAAGAAGAAAAATATTTCCGTTGCGTTCGAGAATTGTGAGACACACGGGGAAAGCTTGAGAACAAATGTGGTGGTACATATTTTCAACGAAATGAAAATATTCAACCAAATTTTACTTTTGTTTATTTAAGCACTTTTTACTTGCTTCAAACATTAATTTGTACTAAACGAATTAAGATTGTTTTTATGAAATAATTATTTTTATTTAACCAAAAAACGATACATACTTTGATATGGCTTCAATTATACATTATAATTTTAAATTTCCACTTCATTGGAAACAAGTTAAAGTACGTCCGGTTTTTAAAAACAGGGATAAAGAATATATTGAAAATTATCGACCAATATCTATTCTTTCTAATTTTTAGAAAATTTTTGAAATTATATTTTATAGTCGTGTATGTATACCTATAACATAGTTAAGGGTCAATTAGCATTTGACCAACACGGTTTTATGTTGAAGGACCTCTTCAACTGTAACAAATTTATCAGTATTTATACAATTTGTCTCTGATACCTTAGATAAAGGCGGTCAAGTGGATACTACTCGTATTTATACAGATTTTGCCAAAACATTTGACGGACTTTATCATTATGTCCATTTGAACAAACTTGCTGTATTTGGTTTCAACAATAATACATTATCTCTCTTTAAATCTTACTTAATCGACAGAATTCAGTTTGTGTCATATAATGGTTTTGTATCTTTTAATTATTCTGCCACCTCAGGAGTCCCTCAGGGGTCAAACCTCGGACCTTTATTTATTATTTCGTCATTTTATTTGTCAAGCAGTAGATTTCAATAAATTATTGTTTGCTGATGATATGAAAATGTTTTCTTCAATTTATTTATAGATGATTGGTTAATATTACAGAATCCAAATGTAAAATTGCTTCCTAAACCAGAAAAAAGTTACCAATTGTTTTCGATTATGCTATTCATAACATGCATTCGCCCGTTGTGAAACCGTTAAAGATATTGGTATATTATTTGATTATGTTTTATCCTTTCGAGAATACATATTCATCGTGAGGAACTGCAGAAACTTTAACAACGTTAAAACATTGTACTATTCCTTCGTTAGGTCTAAACTGGAATCCGGTTCTG
Organism: Monochamus alternatus; assembly: GCA_037114965.1. Taxonomy (NCBI): domain Eukaryota; kingdom Metazoa; phylum Arthropoda; class Insecta; order Coleoptera; family Cerambycidae; genus Monochamus; species Monochamus alternatus. The sequence continues at coordinate 21,258,490 of CM073428.1, forward strand.
TAATAATCGCTACTGAAAATAATCAGGGAAGTTTTTAAAATTATTATTAGATAGATTTAATGTTTCCAGTTTGAGAAGAAAATGTTCTTCACTATCTTTTCTATATAAAATGTTGCATAATACACTGACTGCCCTGCTCTTTTGTCACAAATTCAATTTAATATACCTAGAACCAACATAGGGCTTGCTACAGACTATGCGCGAATTCGCGATTGTACAAACTTTTTCTCTTAATAAACCGAAAACTAATTTTTGTTTAAAATCTCCTAAATTGTGTTGTGTTTGTGATATTTATGTTAATAATTTTAAGGATATAATGAGTACTGTTATTATCTATGCCATGCCATTGCTGATTGAGGATCATATATTCGGTTAATTTGTTATTTAATTAATTATTTCTTCGATTATATTATTTTTCGTTATATAATTGTAACTGGCAACACATATTTTCTGTTATAATAATACACTATAGTTACTATACAGGGTGTTCCAGAATGATGGTCAAATATTTTACCAGTGTATCCACAAGCGATTTTAGGGGGGGGATCTTCATATGAAATTTTTCAATTTGGGTCCTTTCTGTTGAATTCGAGTCTCAAAATGGCGAAAAAAAATAGTTTTTTTACTTTTCCTTAAAAACGGTTACAAATTTCAATTTTGGTACACAATATCAGCTAGTCAAAAGCTATTTTGTGGTGGTATCTACTCCTTGGCTCATGTTTCTGGAAGGAGGGAAGAAACAACCCCCAGATTTGTTTCTTTCAGAACTTTTTTCTGCAATACCCGATTTCAATAAAACTTTTTTTTTAAATACTATACCTAATTTGACTACTTTTTTCCCTCTTGTAATTTTTTCATATAAGCAACAGTTGCACGAAAAAAAAATAAAAATACTATTCCTTACTCTAAACATCTTATCGTCACTGCGGCGGTTGCTATGTTGATGTTTCTCTATTGTCTTGTCAAACAAATAGCTATTAGGTCTATAATTGACAGTTTTTGCAAATATTTCTAAACGATGGTATTTCTATAACTGTTGCCAATCCTGCTGTATGCATATTCCATCAATTTATTCGCTAATATTTGTACGGAAGAGTCAGTTATTTACAAATATTTGCAAAAACTGTCAAGACTGATTTGTTTCATAAGACAACAGAGAAACATTATCATAGCAACCGCCTACTGCGGTTATCAGTAACCGGTGACGAAAAGATGTTTAGAGTAACGAAAATTATTTTTATTTGGTTCCGCGCAAACTGTTGGTTGTATAAAAAAATTACAAGAGGGAAAAAAGTAGTAAAATTAGGTGAAGTATTTAAAAAAAATTTTGTTGAAATCGTCCATTGCAGGAAAAAGTTCTGAAAGAAATAAATCTAGGGGTTCCTTATTCCCGCCCTGCAGAAACATAAGCTAAGGAATAGACACCACCACAAAATAGCTTTTGACTAGCTGATAATGTGTACCAAAATTGAAATATCTAAGTGCAACCGTGTTTAAGGAAAAATAAAAAAAATATTTTTTTCCGCCATTTTGAGACTCGAATATCTCAACAGGGAGGACCCAAATTGAAAAATTTTATATGAAGATCCCCCCCGAAATGGCTTGTGAAACACACTGGTAAAATATTTGATCATCATTCTGGAACACCCTGTATAATTATTATGATTATGATTATTATTTTGTTAACGGAGTTTGTATGTATAACATTTAAAACAATTAACACCTCTTTGGTTATAATAGTATTTCAACTGACTTACATTCCTTTCCATTTTATCCTGCTGGCACTGTTCAGACACAGGTACACGTGCAGTATGATTCCTGCGAGACGGTGAAAACAAAACTAAGCAAAATATGCACTACTGTCGCAGGAAATATACTGAAGAAATAAAATATGACACACATTTGCTGAATGGGGCTTACTGAAGCCCGACGTCGAGTGTGATGAAATGAAATATGAAACTACGCTAAATTTGCTAAGTATACACATATCACTGAAAAGAGTACTGTGTTACGTCTGTGTTTGTTTAGCAGGAGTCGTGCTCTTACAGGGTCGACAACGGAAAAGTTACAAAGTTAAACATTATATAAAGTTTTGGAAACATTTTTATTAGTAGAACCGCGTAAGAAACCTCGCCTTATTGAAAAATTAACGTAACAGCATTAACAGAACAACACAGATTATTATTTTTTTAAGATATAATCTCGTAAATAGCTTGACAACATTTTTGCGTATACCTATAGGGGAATAGTGTGTAGGGTCTTGTTCATTAAATCCATTCATAAAAACCCTACACACGATGCACGAATTCCTTACAGATCACGAATCGCGAATTCACGCATAGTCTGTAGCAAGCATAAAATAGGTCACCACATGCGTCATTGTTTTATCTTCATTTTTTTGATTTGACAAAGTTGATTTATTTATCAAGTGCATTTTTATGTTACTCATTGCATTACTTAAAATAATAAAGCAAGCCTTGGATCGCCATCTTAAACGCCATGATAGGATTAGAAGGAGCGGTTTTCGATGTAATTTAAAATATAAAAATATTTGTTGCATTATTTTGAAAATAAAGTTTAGACGTGTAGACGAAAACACTATGTATAGTTTTGTTCAAATTTCACACATACGGGTTCTGAGATGACCTGAGTAACACCACCTTATCAGATTTTAAATAAAATATCACTAAACGTTTTTATAAAATCGGAGGGTATAAAAATAATCATAGCAGGCTTTGGATCGCCATCTTAAAGCCGTGATAGTATTAGAAGTGACGGTTTTCGATAATATTTAAGTCAAAAAAATATTTGTTGCGTTATTTTCAAAAATAAAATTTTTACGAATTTTTACAAACATGAAACTTTATGAACGTGTAGACGAAAACACTCTGTATAGTTTTGTTCAAATTTCACACATACGGGTTCTGAGATGACCTAAGTGACATCACCTTATCAGATTTTAAATAAAAAAATCGCTAAACGTTTTTATTGAATTTCGGGGGTATAAAAAAATTATAGGGTCAGAGGAAGCGGTTTTCGATCTCATTTAAAATAAAAAAAACATGTTTTTGATTATCTTGAAGAATAAAGATTTTACGGATTTGTACACAAATAAAAGTAGACACCCTGCATGTAAACCATATTGGTGATGTTTAAGTAACTGTATAAAAACGCACTTGATCAAATAAATAAATTTTGTTCTTAATCCATTTAATTTTTGACACGTTGTAGGTGGACAATGGCTGTCACATTTATATAACAAAAAACCCTTATTTTTAGTCCCTGGATTTTTGATCTCTACTTAAGAAACACCCTGTACATTTACTGTGTAGAAATTTTTGTGTATAAAATTCTTACAATTGTGTATTAATTTCCAAGGCTTTTAAAAATATTCCTTGAGTTGTTGTTTACGTAATTGTACCTTTTATTTACTGTTTAATAATTTAAAAATCATGTTTAAACACAATTTGTGTAGAGAAAATCAACAATTATTAAGTATTCTATTCTGTTCCAGAATTTGCTCAATGCAATCTGTGAATATTAGTAGTCTCCTGTACGTCATTTATTCCATTCTTTGCATTTTTCAGAAAACTTAAACACACGAGACAGCGCAAAAATATATAGGTGACATATTTTTTAAAAAAGATGTTATACCGTCGTCAATTCAGTTCTCTCAAATTGGAGCGTCAGCTACCGTTCGCGTTATCTCACGATAAATAACCTAAACGTTCACTTTTACCCGAAAAAAAGTCAAGTAGCGTGGATATGACACAGACATGTGAAGACTAAAGACCGAAACAATCTCCAGAGTGGTTTCTTATGCCGGTTTTTATAACCTGCTTCCCTCTAAGAGCGCGGCAAGACGAGTCATAGCTTTTAATAGAGTCATCAGCGAAAATATGCTTTATATGAACTATCCCGCTGCCAGTTTAATGCTGCAATTCATTACACTAATAAGGTTTCCGTTTTATTTTACTCCAGTAGGGTTGAGCATTGGTCTGGTAAATATCTAACATTTTACATATGACAATTTAATTTATTTTTTCTTAAGTTTTATTGGGTTTTTGCCACACTTCTGAAAAATAATAAAAATTAATTAAATAAGCCCTTGCGCCAAACGGAACAGTCAAGGGTTATTTTTGAAATTAAGTTTGCCTAACCAAAAATTTCACACTGAAAAAAGCAGATAAGTAAAAAATAACAAAAATCACATCACTATCGCGCACTTCCGTAATATTGACGTTTCGAAAAACTCTCTGTTTTCGTTTTCAAAATAGTAGTAAAATATTAAACCGTTTGTCAAGTTTGACAGTTTAAAATTTGTTTATCTGCTTCCATAGAGATGTTAAATGTGTAGCCAACAATGATCGATGTTTACTGAACAGTTTGGCACACACTTATCTCCGTTCAACAAAATAATCGCGGTCTCTTTTAATTTTCTTTTTGTCGCGTTATCTTCCTTCTCTAAAATTTTTGCCGAATAAGACTCATCATTGATCTGGCGACAATTTTTTTGCGATGCGAAAGGATATAAATTTGAGCCAGATACTTCTATCGAGAAATTGAATGTAATATTGCAAGATTGGGCTTTTAATATGCAAAAATGTGACGGAAAAAACTACAAAGAAGCGCTAGTTAAAACAATTTAGAACACTACCTCTAAAATGCTACAAAGTAACTATTATAAAGAATTAAATATTGTATTTAACTCTCATCGACGTACAGTTTAATTCATCAGGAGCTGCACGTACTGCTAAACGTAAAATGTTACAAGCACAACCCGGAAAGACAGAATACAGTGCAGCACCTCTTAATAAATGTTAAATATTTGCAATGGCCAAATTATATGACGAAAATGAACCGGAAGGACTTCAAATGAAATTATATCACATTTTGGCGTTTGATTTAGCTTGGCGCGGAGAAGAAGCAGCTTACTGCAAAACCACTTATTTCGTATCTGAAATTGAAAATAATGGAAGAGAAACCGATATGTACGGTTTCTCTTCCATAATCCTCTATTTTTGAAAACGAGACAAGGCGGTGACAGCAAGTGGATTACGCCTAATATATGGTATAGATGGTATAGATGTCAAACGTGTCAAAATTGCAAATCACTCAAATCGAGAGACAGCAGTTATTGAATTAAGTAAAAGCGGAATTGAAGAACAAGCTCTAATAAAAATAACAGGACACAGCAATTCTTCACCAATAAAATCATACAAGTTGACAAGGAGTATCATTCGAGAATTATTCAATCGATTCGTTTGGAAAAAGAACAAACTTCAACATCTGCTACAGAAACAATTAGCTGTGGCACCCATAGCGACATTAGTATTCCTCGTATTAATTTCAATAACTGCGTGTTTAATAATTGTACGCTCAAATAAACATGTATTTATTTTTATTTTTTAGTGTTTCATAAATAAAGTTTATATTGCTGTTTCTAAATTTATTATTCATTAAATTGTCCTGCTGAATTACACTCGATGTTTGTTTTGATACCGGACAAATTTGCGTTGTTTAAATTCTAAACTGTTTCCTTTAGCAATTTTGACAGTTTTTTTTCGTCTAATTACTAGGCAACAGTTTTTCATTAAACAACCCAAATTTACCCGGCAGAATGCAAACCCCTTGTGCAATTATAAGTGAAAATAACTACAGTTTGCTGAAATATATGTTAGGAAAAGAAATTAATATTGCGCCACGATGATGAGTTAATGCGATTTCGCGAAGTGTCGACTTTGAAATTCTATGGGGGATGCGTTACGACGCGCGCCCTCTACCTACCCCCTTGTGACATCGCTGCCGCCAAACCATTTATCATGTGACCGAGCACGATGGCCGGCAAGGGGCATCTTCGATTACTCGTGATTAATGGAGCCTGTTTAGCGAGAAGAAGGAGTTTCTCTGGAAAAATAACATCGACGCCTTCTCGCCTTCTTAACGAGTTTTATAAAAAAAGTACGAAGAACGAATTTGATACCAATAAGAGCTCGATTTCCACTCAATGACGTGATTCGTAGGTTGGATGAGATACTGATATGCAGGGTGATTTTTACTAATGATTCCATTTGTTTTTTCTAAGCGTTTTTCTGTTTCATTTTTCAAATCAAAATTGTACAAAAATGCGTCGATATAAAAGTATATGCAAAGTTCAAACTGAATATCTGCAGAAACCGCTTTAAGTTATCAACAAATATGTTTTTTAGTTGTAATAAAAATAAAACTAATATCTGCAAGTCCATTGCAGTAGTGACAAATATAGATATCTTAATATTATTTCACTACTGAAGTTTCAATACGCTAAAACACCGAAATAAACGTTTGTTTAACACGTTCAGTTAAACAATAAAGGATAACATAGGACTGTACAATCATTTTTATTTAATTATGTATATTAAGTCGGTGTCGTCTGTCAAGGGATTGTTATAGCGTTGCGCTAAGGTATTGAAGAATTGAAAAATGGTAACAAAATAAAAATTCAGCCATTGGCTGAGTTAGGAATGGGAAACAGCTCCTCTACCCTCGTCGTACGCCTCTGATAATAGCCATGAACGATTTTGTAGCATTTTTAAATATTGTTACGGATTTTCTAACCCGAGTTTTTCTTTTACCAGGAAAACAAACAGTTAATTTTTACTGATATTTATCTGTACACTACTGAATACTAATTACAACTCAACTAAACACTATTTCACTCACTCACTCCAGGAAATTTTTAACTAAACACTCCAATTCAAGACTGCCTGACTCAGCCGTTTATTCTTCTTTTATAAACCAAACGAATATTCCAGGTATTTTCTAGCAGCTTTAGATCCATTTCTCGAACGATTCTCGTCGATTCTCAATTTTTCCAGTCGCGCCTCGATACACGACATTATTTTGTTTGTTTACCAGCATCATGTAGGGGCAATCGGGGCAATCTAGCGTTTTGCAATACTACAGTCGTCGAATTGTGTGCGAGCTGGGCAAATTCTGTGACAATATATTTTAAAGTATTGAAATTTTATGCCAAGTATAATAAAGAAATATCAAACAGGGTTAAAGTAATGGGCAAAAATCATTTAAAATGTTTTAAATAAAACACCATGCAACTTCGCAAGGAGCCATATTTTATCTAAGCATTATGTCAATTCTTCATATTTCCAGCCCAGGATTATCAAGTTAGCGTATGTACAATGATTAATGAGTAACCCTGTATAGTTTCCAAAATGTTTGTTTATGCCCACATACCTAGTACAACTAGCTGAATAAAAGAGTAGGTGTCGAAGTTAAAGAGAAACTGCCACTGCATTTCCGAAACAAGGGCTCGTATTTTGTTTGAGAACAAGGCTTCGTTTCATTTGGAGGGAAATTGTCGGGTCAAATGCGTCTCAATATAAATTCGCATAAAAAGTGGATTCGCTTTCCTCGCAGATTTACGAGTGTTCCTGGGAAGGCCGAGGTACAAATTACTGCGTCTTTGCCGCATCAATTTGGAGCCGGGCTTCGTTGCCTCCGACGAGAACCGTTTCATTTGCGAGTGCTGCTCTCGCTAATGAGAAGCTATAGTCGTGAATACATTAAAACGGCGAGCCAGCCGAGGAAATAGAGAAATCCGGCATTTTTATTAAACTGTTGTGTAATTTAGAACGGGCGCTGATAAATTGGGGGCGGGCCGGCTTTTGATTAATCGGCCGGTTAATCTCGTCCGTTACGAGCCAATAAGGAGGCCCTTTTTCACTGCTAACGCTCCGTCAGGACGTGTTTACTGTCCGGACCTGTGAATAATGGCCCTGCATTCTCGACAACAATTGAGAAACTGCCCTATCGCAACGAAACTACCCATTCGTAACAATAATTATAATTAATTCTCGTGACAATGTTATTAAAACCACTCTGTATAATTTCATAACCACAACGGTGTTCTTGAGAAATGTGTCAAGTTACATCGACGCCAGACTCTTTGTTTTCGTCACGAACAAGCGTCATTATTCTCATTACCAGATCAGTTTTCAAATTTAGATTACAGTCGGATACGATTACAAATAATAGTAATAACGACAAGAGGAAAGTTTAGGGATCAACAAAATGTTGATTTTTTTAACTTTTCTATAAAATGGCGAAGGCGCCTGGGATTCGCAATGAAATAAAAACGGAGCAATTAATTTAAATTGTATATCTTATCGTTGACAGTTGTTATACTACGGTACCAGAATTATAAAGAGTGACGCCATTTAACACATAGTTAAATGTAACAGTACCTGTTTATTTACAATCTGATCGCAGATTTGTTTGTAAATATAATACCTACTTTTAAATAATTATAAATATGAAGGAAGAATAACCATTATTGTTCTACCCAAAAAATAGCGATCTAATTACTATAAACAATCCGCGTAATCTGAGTGTGAGGATCTGTATCACACCTAATTAACCTCTATAAGTTTTCAAGTCTAAGCCACTTCCTTCCTGCACGGCAGGGGTCGAGAAACCCTGGTTAGAGCCTTATGATGACTGACTACATAATCTGAGGTTCTCACGTGACTTGATCGCCTTGCCTATCAAAAGTAAACGCTATTAAATAAATCTCCGTTTAATTTTTATCGCTTATTATGCTAATAAGTTTAAGTTTCTGTATGTAGAAGTCAAATAAGAAAGTAGTAATGCGATCACAATATTATTTTAATATTCTACTGGTAGTAAATAATAGGTTTAAAGATATATGCTACTTTAATCATAAACTTGATTTGATACTTTGCATGCATTACATTTTAATTATTCAATATTAAAAAATAACCTTTAAATTAAGTTAAAATAAGTGTTTCAACCTGGCAATTTTCAATGTTAATAAAGAAATATAAACCATAATGATTATAATTTTATTCATTCAGACATTTTTTTTTATAATACACTTAGTGACTTCCATTACATATATTATATAAATTTTTATTATACTGGCCACTACATCTTAAATATTTTAATATTATATCCTGTGTTCTTAATGAATATATAGAAAAAAGTAATTAGTCTTTATCGGGTATCCATTAATAAAATCACAACGATAAAAAACCAACTTGATTCCTTCTCCAACTAATTGAACGGCATGGAGAAGACAAAAAAGCCAATTACAATTAATCCCATCAGTATGCAAATCACACCATAAATCCTAATTATGGGGTCCAGCTCCGCTTATAGATACTACAGTAGAATGGCTCCTTGTTTTTGATAAAATAGTTATCGGATTGAAAAATACACGGTTAATAACCGCCTATAAAATTATATGGACATTAAATCAATATCAGGATTCATGCCATGCCTGGATCGATTTATGGACGTACAAGGCCTCTTCTCGACGGTGGTTTCTCGCTATTAATATTAATGCCAACGGAAAAAAACTCACCCGACCTCATCATTAACGCAGCAGTAAAATGTGTAATAAAAATAAATAAGACAAGGACCGAAATGGATCGGTCATGTTACGCTGATTGCCGCTTTATAAGCTCGGCTTCATTGAATCGTTATTTTTAGTTGTACTCGAAGAAGAGCCCACCTAATGGTTACTACCGGAAAATATAGCTGCTACGAGCAGCTCGTATTTTAAGAAGGAAGTGCGGATATAACTAGGGGTATTTAAAGCGCAGCGTTTGAAATAATACACTCTAAGCGTATCGATGGATTGAAGGATGAAAAATATAAGATATTATAAAAAAGTTATATTGAGGTGGAAGAGTGCCCTATAGGCGTATTTTGTAACCTCATCGGGGTACTTGATAATGATAACATCATGATAACATCTTTCGTAATTTGGAGTGTGGATTTCTTAAGTTAGGAGTCCCTCGAAATGATCTCGATAAAATAATTAAATGAAGGGCGCTGTTTTTATACGCAAAAATGCGATGAATTTTATAGGTGTTCGTTGAGACAGTCTAAAAAAAATCTGCGTAAGTTAGAAAAAATCTCTTTTAACTGTGTTAATTATATAATTTTTCTCCAGGCTGTATAACAGTTTCTAGGCTGACAAGTCATTTGGAATAAGAAAGAAAACATCATTTTCACCTGTTATGTTTTATGCATATTGAGAAAATTGTATATTATAAACATTAATTAATTATCACATCTTGCAGAATACTATTAAAACACTGGCAACACTTGAATTGATGTAAATTATTAAGTATTTTTCACAGTAATAAGGTGTGTTCATGTTCTTTTAGGCATTTTCCTCATAAAAGTTAAAGGAAATGATTCAATTTCAGCATTATATTTTAGTACTACGTTAATAAGAACCTCTTTAGATGCGATTCTTTATAATTCAAACACCAGCATTAAATTTTAAACGTAAAAAAAATTTGAAACATCTTAATAATATTAACTTTAATTAGATCTTTCATATTTTTCAAACAATTGTATTTTTGGTAAATAGGTACAATATAGCGTGTCGAAAAAAACTAAAATAAATACTCTGTATATAAAAAATAGATTTAAGGGCACCGATTTCATGAAACAGGGTTTTCTCAAATACAAATAATTTTAGGCAAATATTCAAAGGTACCAAAATGAAACGAATATATAACGACAGAAAGCGGTCTATCCAACAAATTTTTAGGTACAGAAATAATTCAAAATACGTATAACATAAACTTACATAGTTCTGCTTATGAGTCTTCACTTTTGTCTATAAGTATGTGAAAATAATTGTTAAAATGTGGGGTTAGAATAGCAAAATAATGTATGCCTTACAAACGCTTTTTAAAAGTTATTATTTTATTTGAGGAAAATTTAAATAGTAAAAGTAGATAAACAAAATCTACTATCAAGAATCTTATTTTTGATATTACTTGTGTTCTACGTGTTTTATTTTTCGAAATTCCTGTACATAAAAACAACACAAATTTGATTATCTTACGGCGAGAAATACGGCCTCCTTAAAACGTAAAAAAATAATTTGGTGTTATAGATTATAGGAAAGCTCTAAAAAAAACCGTCCTAAATAAACAGTCGGATAGGTGTTAACAAAAATTGAAATGTAATTAAAAATTTTGTCTGGAGTCTTTACAGAGAATTTGCTTAAAAATTGTTAAAATCAGAACGATGCCTTAATTTTGATACAAAGTTCATTATACTATTGTTTTTAAAAATTGAAATATGCTATCCAATGAACAATGTGACAATTCTTTTTTTAGTTTAATATTCGCTTGAAATAATTATAATTTTGATTCCCTATTTGCAGACGTTGGGGTGCTGAACACTTTTATTTAATTTAATTTTAATTTCAGCGTTTTATTAAAGTTGAAGCCGCTTGTAAAGCTGCCAAGGCTTACTATGTGTTTTTTAATTAAGTCCTGCACTGAGAATTAGTCTTTTTTATTTTCTGCTCTAAGGCTACTAGTTGTGAGCTTCTGATTGGAGTCTAGAAGGTACTAAAAAGCACAGGGGATGTTAAATAACGTGTAATATGTTTCTTACAATGTACCTGGTAGGTATAATATTGAAAATTTATTAAAGAGATTCTATATTAAATTCCCCTTGCATTTTATAGACACGCATCAACATCTAGGTATAGAAAAATTTTAGGGTAGGAATTTTCGGAGATCGTATTTTCGGGATCGAAATTTGGGAAATGAGAATTTTTTCAATTTTTACATCAAAACGAATAATAACACATATAACTGCAAAACTATTATGATAACTATCGTGACAACTATTTTCAGTTTGTCAAAAATCAGTACTTTTTTTGTGAAAAAGATACTGCCATTTAATGGGGAGTTGCATGAATTTTATATTGATTCGAAATGTATTACAGGGTAATCTCTTAAACATATTGAAAGGTTAGAACATTTGTCTGGCGGAATAATCACATAATAATTAACAATAACAAATTGCCATAGAATGTAAACAAAACCACGTGACCGAAAACGCAATATCATTGATTTGACGTCACACGCCGTTCAGCGCGATTTATGTTATACTTGTACCAATCCCAACTTCATTAGTGCAAGAAAAAAAAAAGTTTGCTTTGCCATTGATTTTATGAACGTCCTGTATACATTGTCGTAGCTTAATAGAAAAGTTTAATTGATTCTTTACAACTTTACATTTTAATTTTTTCTATTAACTTCTACCTACTTATGTATTTCCAACTAAACTTACATTAAAAACAAACAATATTGCAATGCTTCCTTTCGTTGCGCTTCATCGTCCTACACCATGTTTTTCTTTTATTTTTTAGCACGGTAAAATATTTTTTATTAAGCGCTATATATAATGCAATACTTTGCAACACTTTTTCGCGTGTAGAATTTCGACGGCTCAGGTGGGACTCGCAAACAAGGGACTCGCAGGGGCGTGAAGAATTTGATTAGTGAAATTGATGAAATCGAAGTAAGCCCTAATAGCTACCAGACAGAGCAGCTGTCGATTTTCCACGATGAATATGCATCGGAGCGGGTGTCTCAAAAGACAGCTACATCAAAGAAGGCGATGAGCCGGGCTCGGCGGGATTTATATTTCTCTGTTCGGCTGTTATCTTCGTTACCGTTTGAGCGAGCGAAATTTTCTTTATGTGGGCCGCTTAAATTCTATCAGAAAAATATCTGTCCCCTAGAAGCAATGTTACGAGGGTTTCGAAATAGCCCGCACTCAATTTTTTTCCGAGAAAAAGTAAAGAGCCACTAACGTAGATTTTTAAAGTGAAGTACAGGTACTTAGTTTTAAAAGTGTAAGATATTTTTAACACCGTTAATCACGTAGGTAGAAGTTTTCATGAATGGTATGATCATTTTTCTCTGAAAATTTGACTCTGTATAACGTGTATCACCTTTTCAATGAAAATGTTTTCAGGAAACTGTTACTTCCGGTTTTGGATTTCCCACGTTTTTTCAATGAGACTTCCATATACTTAATCGGGAAATAATCATTTTTCATCACTTTGTTTCAAATGATCTAAATCGAATGATATGGAAGTTAAAGAATTAGTTTTTATATAAGGAATCTTAAACTTATCTAATAATATCTCTCAATTGGCTTAATTTCATACAAGCTGTTGAAAAATCAAATGCGAAATTTTGTTAACTTTAAACTGTCAAAACTACTGTTTTAATGGAACACCCTGTAGATATATGATTATTCAAATGATGTTCCAATTACTGTAAAGGAAAGAATGATTGTCATTTTTTTTCTAATTCTGGAAAAATAATAATAATAATAATAATAATGATATCTCTACCCCTCATTCTAATCACAGGGATTAGCCCAGAAGTCGGAGACTTGTGCGGGAGAGGGGGCGGCATATTATTATTAAGAGGTCGCATTTGCGCCCAGGAACGACTTACGTTGGTAGGCCCTAACCACTATTCAGTGCAGGAATGAGGGAAACCTGGAAAACCTCATTAATTAGGGGGGTAGTCAAATATCAACCGGTATCAATCTCTCACATTGACCCAAGCCAACATTCTTCCACCCTACCATACCCGCAGAGAGGGCGCCAAACCTCTCCACGAATATAGCTTATATACGGTCTACCGGCAGCTGGGCTCGAACCAACACCGATCTAGTCACCTCGATTCAAGTACTGACGCCTTAAACCGCGCGGCCACTGACCGACTGAAATAGAAGCAGATATAGAAGTTCTGGACCTGTATTATGTTTAAAAAAAAATGAATATTCAAATTTCATCTCCGCAATTTAATAAACGAAATATCATGCATTCTATATTTTTTTAAAAAATTGTTGTATAGGTAATCCCAAATCTGCTGAAGCCAATCAATACTGTCGAACACTGTGGATATGTATTAAAATAATCAGCTACATTAATTTGATTATCTTCGTTATGTACAATTGGTTTTGGAACTTCATCTCTACTTTTAGTTCAAATATGTAAAAAATTTATAATAATCGTCTGCACACTTTTTCGGTTACTGCTGCTAATTGTAAACATCATTGCTTGAATAGTCGTTTTCATTTTTGCTTTGCTTGCTATTTTTTTAAAATAAACAGATAGACAATAGTTCTATTGTCGTTTTTATAGCTATCTCGGTAGAAATATGATAGAGGTATACGGAAGTGTACTACGGATTAACAGAAAATAAAATTATGCACTAGGAAATGTAACAATATATAGAGCGTTCTATTAAAAAAAATAGTTTTGACGGTTTGAGGTCAACAAAATTCGGCATTGACATTTCAACACCTTGTAAGAACTTAAGCCACTTGTAAGACATTATTAAAAAGCTGAAAGATTAAGCTTCTCCTTGTATAAACATTATTTATTTAACTTCCATAGCATTCAGCATAGCTTAATTCAGACAAAGCGATGAAAATTGATTATATTCCGAAATATTGTAATCTCTACGTTGACTTAGCCTTGAAATACATCACGTAGAAAAACAAACACAATAAATATCCTTCAACTGTCAAATCTTTACTTTGACGTTTGTCTCCCGAACGGCTTCTGAACTTAGAACTGATATAAACTAAACAGTGGCGGCGAAACCGATCCACTTATATGTACTTTTAGGGTTCACGAAATTTCTGCGATCTCAAGAACGTGTTGTGAAACAAATCGAATATTGTCTGGAATGTTCTAGAAAACGTCAAAATAAAGGTTTTACAAAAATTATGAAGAAACTAAAAATGTAGGTGAGCTTTCGTAACACTATTATAAATATCTCGAAAACAGCAAAGATAAGGTAAAGATATGATGTTTTATGAAACTTTTATTGAAACGTGGGGAAACCAAAAATTCAATAAACATTATATCACTCAATTTAAGATAACAAAGTTAGTGGCGACTTCCGGTATAACCGAAGTGACAGCTTCTTGAAGAAAGTCACACTCGATGATACAGGAAGTAGAATTTTCAGAAAAAAATAATCACGTTTTCATTACTGTAAATGAAACTTGTAACGGTCCATCGCCGCGAGTCAGCCTGTATAAAATAAATAAAAATCGAAGTGTTTGCATTACTAATAACTCCTTAAATTATAAAAATTACCGGCGATTGCCGGTACATTAACTTAACTTCTATCCCTCAGGAAAACGTAGGCCATCGTTCGTCGCTTACACGGTGCAGCAGACGATACCGAATGCAGAGACGGGTCCGTTATTCATGCCGCAAGTTGTACGAAACAATTGCCCCGTTTTGTAAAGGCTGCCGTCAGACAAAATTTCAGGATGCACCGCCAGCCATTGTCCTTTTCCCGCCACCGCAGAGTTTAATGTTTATAAAATACGCCGGGCCGCTCCTCGAGCCATATTTCACATTACGCGCGCTTGTCGGACGAAACAAAGACTTAACGGCGCGCCCGAAATTAAAATTTTTCGATTTGCATATTCCGCTCGTTTAACAAAACACGCGCTTATTAACAAACTTATTAAAATGGGATACTGTTAGGTGTCGGGGAGGCTCGGGGTTTATGGCGCGATTCTCGGTTTTCCCCACAGATTTCTGGTGTGTCCACATTGAAACCTCACTGATTCTAAAAAATTCGTAGTACACTATTCTAAAAAAAAAATGTACGATTAGAAATAATTACTTAATTGTAAAGAGCTTTATCGAGTACCTAATTTAAGAAACAGAAATTTTAAATACAGTTGCGGCAAGAATTCAGAGACTTACGTGATATGAACAAATGAATAATTCATTATATTTTCATCAACATACGTAAGAAATTACAACTGAGAATAATAACACTACACACTACACTAAATGTTTGCATTATATATTAAACTAACTCGTTTTGAGTTCGTAAGTTATTGGCAGCAGTTGTGTGCTATATTACCGGTCCTCCTCGTCCAATCCCTTGGCAGTAATGCTTGAACACGCTATACATGATATGGATATAATTGAGCCTTGTGTATGATACGCCACACTGCTGCAATACGCCGTGGACTCTCTGGACTCCCATCTCTTCCACGACTTGTTTGCAAATTTCCCATGTCACCCGCGTTACACTAAACTTGCACTCACTCCACACCGCAGTAAAAGTAGCTGCATTCGGCACATGTTTACCAGGAAATCGTTCTGCTAAAGTATTTTCAGTTCACCATAAATTAAAACGATATCCATCAACTGGGAGTTGCTATACATACACTTAAGCCATTTTTGACACTTGAAAAACTAATGTAAACAATCCACATTACAAAAACTACAGTACTATAAGTAATCGGAATTCAACAGTTGGAATGGCCTAGCTAGAAACTACATAGTGCAGTGATGTAAGGGTGAAAATACTACATTTTAATTTCTTTTCTCGGAAAATATAAGAATTTTAAATTTTTTTTTCACAATGTTAACTCCATTTTTCTTGACGCATCTATTCCCAAATATTTTTGAATGTGAATCACTCTGTAGATAGAGTTCCAAATCAGTGCATACTCGAGTTTGGACAAATGATTATTATACAGAGTGTTCCAAAATTAATGGGATATAAAGTAGGAATATAGATTCCTGACGACAAAATAATACGATGAAGCCAAGCTTACTTTAGTCCAAAAATTGCTGGTTAAAAAGGGTACAGAGTGAGAAAGATAAAATTTTTAATTCAAAATTTATAAAATTTTTAGAAAGTCTTCATTGATTTGCTTTGGTAATTCGGAATTTCGGAATTTGCACTTCTAAACGCTAGAGAGCGTTACAAAATGTACTTTTGGTGGATAAAAAAAATATTATGCTCTACATAAAAAAGATATACTAATTTTATGTCGCTAAATCTATCCGTTTTCGATTTATTAGATTTTGTGATAAACAAAATAAAAAATTTATATTGTTAAATCCGGCGTACATTGTTGCCTTCTCCTCTTGCAAGAGGTTAATTTGGAGACATCCTGTTCAGTAAATTAAAAAATTTACTATCATTAAAAGCATTAGAACTTAAACTAGTATACTTTTGCCATAGAAATGTTTTTATTGTTGTCTATTAGTGCAGAAAATAGGTACCAATATGAAAACAAGAAATACGGCTGGCAGAGTTTGACGATGTAAAAGATCGAGAAAATTGACTGACAGAAGAAACTGTGGTAATATCTACACCAACAAGACATTCTAAGGGGTTATCGATATCGATAGCGATTGTCACCCAAACACAGTAGATCATAGGCCGTAATCTGCGACCATTAAAGATGACGGAGGTTCACCAAATATTTCAATCATGAGACGGGCGCCTCCGGTAGAGTTTCAAATAGCGACAATGCCACGGCCCTGGCGATCACAGCCAACTATTATTCAACTAACGAGGCACGCTAAATTTGTAATAACCCGGTGGCGAAACTTAATGTGCCACACATAATAACGCCCGCTTGATTTGGCCGGCGCGCGAGGAAACCGGAACATCCGGGACGCAAGTAGACCTTTCTTATGGACAGTCGTTAGAGGTGACAATGCCATAGCGACCAATGGTAAAGTGGTCACCGAAACTAAAACTACTGGTACAGACACTAACATAACTGCTTATAAATTTCCAATGGGTCTAAATGAAGCATTTTCAGTGAATTACGTGGAAACTAAATAGTTCTTAACTTCACATACAGAGTATGACACTACACTACAACTACTATTCGTGGAAATGTTCTGCAACTATCCGACTTCTCTTACATCTTCTGTTTTTGTCTGTCTCATATCTCATAACCTGAAGCGACTCCTTCAGCAGGCTTTAACTTAAAATGCACTTTCTGAATTCCAAATTTTGTTGTCAATTGGTTTTAGATTCAAAGTGTATATAAATTAATAAAATAATTCGCCGCTTTTATGATGCTCATTTATTTTGTTTTCTTTACGTTTTAAACGCTAGTCGACTTATATATCAAAAAATATGATTTAGAGCATCCTAAATAAAATTCAATATCATTCGCTTTACTATTCACACGATTGCAACTGAGAAATATATAAGTAGGCGGTTGTCATGCTAAGTTCTGTCATTAGACCTTTTGTGTTTTCTTGCTGCAGCATAGTATTTCCAACATTCAAAAAATATTCACAGCATGTGAACATATTCATTATTAGTAAAATTATTTGCCATTGTTAGGTAGCAAATCTAAGAAAGCTCTCACAAAAATCACAAAAGGTCTAAGACAAAAATTAGCATGACGGCCGGTTACTTACATATCGTTTGAATTGTACTAAGAACGATATTAAATGTCATTTTTTTGTTAATAAACGGTTAGCAAAAAGTAAGCGAGCTAAAAGTATAAAGGCTATAAATCTTAATACGTATTTTTGAATACTCAATTTTTGTCAAAAAATAAGTTGCAGCAAAAAATAACTCAAATGATGCTTATTTTAACCCTTTCCAAGGCATTTTTGAAAAATTGTTGAGAAGTTGCATATCCATTAGTAGAAAATTGTGTAAAATTTGACTATTACACCTTGTTTGATTTTCAAATTACAGCTAGTTAGTTTTAAAGCAAAAAGTAAGCGAGGTAAAAGTATAAAGGCTATAAATCTTAATACGTATTTTTGAATACTCAATTTTTGTCAAAAAAGAAGTTGTAGCAAAAAATAACTCAAGTGATGCTTATTTTAACCCTTTCCAAGGCATTTTTGAAAAATTGTTGAGAAGTTGCATATGCGTTAGTAGAAAATTGTGTAAAATTTGACTATTACACCTTGCTTGATTTTCAAATTACAGCCGTTACTCCATATTTTTTTGAAACTTTGAAAGGCTGTCTCTCCTAAGGGGTGAACATTTTATTTAAGTCATTTTTATGCAAACGTGTTCTTTTATGAATGAATTTTTAACGCACAATACTCTACACACTATTCGCGAATTCCTCACATATCACGAATCGCGCATAACGAATCTCGAATTCATGCATAGTCTGTAGCAAACCTAAGCCCTAAGGGCCAATTAATTAGGTAATCATTTGCTATCAAAATATGTTTCAAATTGTAATAATTGGATATATTATTCAAATTTTAAAAAGAATTAATGTTATTGACACTGTAATTGGATGCAAAATCCATGACTGCTTGTACATATTTTCGTAATTATCGTAAACCAAATGAATATAAGCGACAAATACTGAAACAGCAAAACATGAATCCACCAAGCGCCTAATATTTGATAAATTTCATAACCCTTTGTCGAGTAGCAAGCTGATAAATGTTGCAGAGGCCGTGATGGCTACCACTCCAACACCCTCGCTGCCCTCGACGCCGCCATTACATCTCATAATGGAACGACGAAGAGTCCCTATGGGGCATTTGACAGCACAGTGATACTCGCGAAACCTTTATGAGCCTAACAATCATCCCGAAAGTTCACATCAAACGAGATTTTACAACTGCTCCTGTCTGTTCACTATCTTTTTCTACTCCTTTCTTTGGCCGACAT
The DNA here is from genome assembly GCA_037114965.1 of Monochamus alternatus. Classification (NCBI taxonomy): domain Eukaryota; kingdom Metazoa; phylum Arthropoda; class Insecta; order Coleoptera; family Cerambycidae; genus Monochamus; species Monochamus alternatus. The sequence goes on from CM073428.1 coordinate 21,277,797, forward strand.
GCATCGGTTAACACAACTATGCTAATTCTTTGCTGCTCACTATTATTTTTTGTGCTGATCTCTTGCGTCCCATTCAATGGGGAAGGTGCATGAATTTTATATTGGTTTCAATTGTATTACACGGTTATATTTTAAACATATTGAAAGGTCAGAACATGTGCCTGGCGGCAATAAACACATAATAATTATAATATTAACAATAATAAATTGCCGTAGACTATAAACAAAACCATGTGGCCGAAAACGCGATTGCATTGGTGTGACGTTACACGCCGTTCGGCGCCGTTTGTCTCCGTAGATACAGGTACAGGTTACGGTCTTGGTGATGTAAACAGGCGTTTGTTTCTTGTGTTTTTGTGGCATTTATGGGTAATAGATACATAATGTAAATACTATAGGTAATGTGTCGGTAATGCCATAATGATTAGTGGTGATGTGGCGCTCGTGACGAGTACGGCGACAATGCTGTTGGGTATAAGTACCAGATAGATGGTTTTACTTGAGGTATTTATAAAATTATGCCATCTGATTCCACATTAAACTTGTTGTAATATTTATTATTATTTTTAAATTAATTTAATATATTTTTATTGCTATTTACTACTTATTCCATTTATCTTTAAGCATTTTAAAAACATTCCTATTTATTATTTTTGTTTATTATGTTTTCAAAATAAAACAAGTAATTTAATGTAGTGAAATCAGTCAAATAACATGCTAAATCATGTAAATTGTAGGAGCAAGTACAGAACATGTGATTTGGAATCGGAATGAAGCGCTGAATACAATAAATGAGAAAAAATGTAAGTTTGCTTTACCATTGATTTTCTAAACACCCTGTATACATTCTGGTAGCTTAATAGACAAATTTTATCGATTCTTTACACCCCTACATTTTAATTTTTTCGGTGAACTTATACCTACTTGTATTTCCAATTAAACTTACATTAAAATGGACTTCACAAACAAATTATTTATTTATTTATTTATTTATTTATATATTTAGTATACATATAGCTATCCAACAGTGAAAACCAATTACAGGGCAGGCTGGTTACGTAAAATTAAAAAACAAATATTTATATAAATATAAAATAATATACAAACATAAAAGTAATACAAAGCAAAAACAAATAAAAAGCAAACGAAAACAAATAAAAAAACCAAAACCTCAAACTATGCTAAAGGAAACACAGTAACAAGCATGCACTAAGGTCGCAATATAATAGTCTTAATTTTAGAAGCCGAGGTATCAAACAGGTCAATCGAATCCTGTAAGGACATATAAATCTTGCACATTATTTGATACAGTGGAGATGACAATAAAATATTTGTTTTCGGTATTGGAAGTCTAAATGTGTTACGATGTCGTGAATTTACGCGAGGCACATTACATTCGTCTGCTCAGGACTTCAGGACAATCAAACAAATTATTTGCAATTTTGCACAATAAGGTCAAAGAGTATCTACCCATAATTGGGTGTAATTCAACGCTGGTCGGGGCTTTAGTCTGCAGAGTAGTTAGTTTCACACAATATTGTTAATACCTAAAAATATTTAAAAAAATGTCAAAGAGGTAGATAGTCCATGAGGGTCTAGACTGTCGACTCTGTACTCTGCTAATAATAGGTCATGTGAATGACCTATAAGTGGATAAAAACCATGAGTCTTAAAATAAATGTGCTTTAGAAATTTTCTTTGAACAGTTTCAATAATGTACTTTTGATTGCCATGCATAGGATACCAAATTGAGGAACAGTATTCTAATTTTGAACGTATTAAAGAAAAGTAAAGAGAAAGTAATGCATCAATTCACTGAAATTCTCTCGAATTGCGTAAAATAAAACCCATATTTCTGTTGGCATGTGCAACGATAGTGTGAATATAATGGTTAAATGAGAGTCCAGGATCAAAAGTAACTCCTAGATCTTTAACTGTTTAGGGAGAGATGATTCGAGTTGCACCAGTCACTAATTCATTCTAGGTTATTCTGTAATAATTCACAATGTGTTACGGTATATACTGACCGGTAGATATCATCCCCGTATAATAAGTACAAGACAGGAAGATCATCAACATAAATGTTAAATAACAAAGGACCCAAAATTGAACCCTGAGGACCCCCGGACATAATGTTGTAATGCTTTCTTTCGCAACGCTTGATCGTCATATATAACATTTTATTCAATACCGATGTCCTTTTAACACAGTAACATCTAGATATACAGATACAAACGGCGTTTGACATCCTAAGTCTACGTTGTGGCGGCGACCGTTTTGTGAGGGCTGCTCAGACTAAATTTTTAAATACCGTTGTTAGGTTTCCACGAAATTGTATAGAACAATCGCCATATCGATTAAAATAATACATTCTTTTTTGTGCACGTATTTGGCAAGATTATACAATTTCCCATTTGACGAAAAACAGTTTCTTAGGGTAAATCAAGTGTTATATGGTTTCAGAAATCATATTTATCGTCGGGAGGTCTTAGAACACTATCGCTTAAGTGGGAATTATGGATGAACGGTCATATATTACCCCCCAACATAAATACTTACCGCGCTATCAGAGGGAATCTCATAGCGCATCAGCAATCTCCTGTGCGCGCTTCCTATTTTTCGTGAGTTAAATCGAGCTCGAATAATTCGAGTCCATCAATAAACATCTAAGGAAATTTATGAGGTGCAGTGTCGCGCGGCAGCCCCGCTATCATTCAAAACGGTTTTTTAATGGCTATTTCCAGACGCATTAGCAACAGTTAAATAAAACTTAATGGCTCTGTCAAAATGTGACTTATTTCCAGGCGGGGCTGAGACGGAGAGAAAAATGCCCGCGCACGAACCAATTACGGACCGGTGGGGCTCGCAAGGAAAGTACGTTTATTAATGGTAATTATTTTTAATGCATTTTTATTGGAGGCATCCGGTGCGAGCTCGGATATCAGAATATAGTTTAGTGCGGGATTTTTATGGGTCGCTATTTTGGTGTCTCTAAATTACATTTCAGGATATAATTAATTTTCACTTGTTTTCTTTTACGTTTGTACGTAGTAACATACACACCGAGAAAAAAACCGTTAAATTTACTCAAAAACAGTTTTTCACGATTATATATGGCAAACCGAAAAACTGCTTCACCCAACCTTTCAAAAATGTCAATTTTAAAATAGTTATTTATAGTACAAGTGGCATAGAGGCATTATTATACATGAGTGAGACATTTACACAACGAGGACGTAGTCCGAAATGCCATTATCCCACGTGTACGATATAAAATTTTATCTAAAACTGCAAAAAATGTTATCTACAACAACCTTTTATTGAGAAAAATCTAAAATTAGATCCAGTTTTGACTCAAAATCAAGAAGCAAAGGCATTGTTATGGTAACCTGTCAAACTTGTTATAAACAAAATTGAGTTTTTGTTTTTATCTTTTCTTGTGAAAATGGTGGTGTTGAGTGTGTTGATTGAAATAATGAGTGATTCAGAAACAGAAAACTTGCCTCTTGAAATTGAAAAAGCTGCTGCAACTGATTGCCTTAATTATTGGACGATTTAACTAATTTGCTGTTAGAAAACGTAAAAAATATAGGAAACATTTTTTATATCTTCATATTGGATACGAAAACCAAACTTTCCCGAGAATTCTTTATCACTGTCGGGGGAATCGAAAATGTGGATATGGTCCAAGTAATACGAAATTACCTCGCCCTGCGTCCTAGTCATGGCTTCATCAAAGATTGTTTGTTGGTTACAGAGGTGGTAAATGCATGAAACTTCCTGTTGGCATAAACACTTTTAGTGTAATGCCAAAGAAGATTGCTCTTTTTCTTAATTTATCACAGCTTCAGCAATATACAGGGGACAGTTTTTGACGATCATCTACTTCTCTTCTAGCTAACACAGGAGCAGACCTACTAACTATAAAACGGTATGGTGGTTGGAAGTCCAAAAGTGTCTGTGAAGGCTATATTTGTAAATAACGGACGAGAAATTCAAATTTGTTTCTAATTTTGATGTCACTAGTAGAGGGCGCCACTTATGGCACATTATGCTTCTTTTAAATGACAGAACTTTTTTCCGACTTAGTGTATCCATCGGACTATCGAAACAATCGGTTCTCCTACCTTTTTTATCTGAAAAAGATATACCTTGTTGAAACAGTTAGGACTAACCGTTTTCAAAATAGTCCTGTTTGAAATATTAAATTCACCGAGTAAAAACTGTTTTGGTTTCAGGTAAAGTATCTTTTCCATTAAAAATACAGAAAAATGTTACTTGGTTACTTTTTTGTACTACGTCCATTTATAATCTCATTGCATTTTTTTATGTATTCATTATTTTCAAACAAAAAAGGATGCTTGTTTTATCTTCGTAAAATGCACCCTTATCGAGATATTTACATTTTAGAAAATCCATATTTTTGTTTTACTTTTACTTTTTTACAGTGATCCTTTCTTTTGAAAATCACGCAAGTGTGAAGGCAAATTACTTGCGCGACTTGACACGTGTAAACGCACCTTTAGAATCTGATGGTACACATTCCTTATGCATCACCGTGTGTGTATAAGCGGTTCATATATAAACATTGTTTTTGAGTCAGTATGAAGAATTAACAGGAAAAAAAAATATTTGGTATGAAATCGGGAAATATCTTGGAACTCAGACACAAGCATCTGGGAGACTAGACCGACCTTATGAATGCGGCTTACTCAATCGATTAAGATATTAAGATATCATCCGATCTCCGCGCCGAAATCTGGCACAGATAGCGCTTAATCCTTCCTGTTCCACTCTTTTAATCTGCCCTCCATCGGCCATAATTACATCGCGAGAGCGGGCCAATCAAATTCCTCATTAAATGATAACGTTTAATATCCCGAGTTGAGCCGACGAGAGCCAACTAAAAGAAGCTTACCGCCGGGGAATTTGGCTAAATTTTCTGGGCGCTCGTAATGACGCCGGAGCTTCTGATACAGACGCCGCCTGGTTCAGGTACTTCCGTGTGGTTGCCAAACACGGTAATCTTACGAGTATAGTTAATACATGTATGAGTATTTGGAAAACTAATTTGAACATATCTTGCAAAGATGCTGTTCACGATTGATACAAAGGAAAGAATAATGGCCTGTGCTCTTCGTACATGATACGGATCTTATTGAGCCTCGTATATGATACGTCACTGATAACTAGAGCATGGACTTTGAATATATAAAATGAGGTAGATGACACCAGGTATCAATAATTATCACTATTTAGCTAAGGCTGGTTTAAGATTTATTAAGAATGATTAAATGAATAGTTTTCTTATTTTTGTCTTAGTGCCTTTTGAACTGGGTCAATGCTTTGAAGCAGTGGATCCAGTGGAGCTTCTAATCGTACAATGCGTTAGTCACACAGCTATTATAAATAAAAGTCTGTGTTCTAGTAACAATAACATAATATATTTGGCGATGATAGTGATGTAATCGAATTCGATTAATTTTTCGCCTTGTGATGGTTGAAGGATACGATTTCTCCGTAAATATTGCGGTGAATGAAAGATTCGGTTGGCCACAATGAGGCGTGGACAACATTCTCGACATTCCATTCCAGGTAGCACGAGGAAATGTGGAGATCAGATATCTGAGACTCGCCGGAACCTCCCACTCGTCGTGGGGGAGACAGGGGTTTCGTTGCAATAATCAGAATATCTTCAAGTTTCATGATGTTAACTATTTTACTATTGGCTAATGCAAAGAATGTTTTAATGTTAGAAATAACCGCTTAATAATAGTTGTAATTTGGACGATGTACAAGTTACCTTAGGCTATTTTAAAATTTGAGTTGTCATGTTTAATGTATTAAATTCGATTTGGAAAGTAGAATATTTGTTGAAATTCTTTTAAAATTAAAAAAAGTCCAAAAATCTTATGCCCCTATTTCCCGCGTAGCCGCAAATTCATTTCCATAACTACAACCGTAAAATCCAATTTATTAGAACCCTTCTCTCTTTCCAATGTCGAGGAAATTGATTTAACCGCTCCAGAAACTAAGGCCTTACCGGGAAAAAGATGCAAGTTGTACTCCTTCATTGTATAACGTAATGGATTTCGAGATTCAATTTTGCGTTTCTACATGAAGTAATTTCAGAAAACATTAGAAATAAAGTACTTATATATAAATGGAAATAAAATAATACATATCAATTTTCACATTTAAACAGTCATACTCACATCAGTCCATCCCTAAATAAGTGTACAACGAAATAATTTTATTTGCAAACATTCATTTATATGCACAGGTTGTATCAAAAGAAAATTCAGTTGGCATTTTTTGGAATAGAAAGAGATATTTATTTCAAGATCTGAAGAAGTTTTTAGAAAAGTGTGTTATAAAAACTGCTTAAAAACGAAAATATTTTTATATGTGTATTAATTTCCAAATTTGCTAGTTAGTGTTGGTAGCAACAATTACTCGTCACAAAAAATGGCGACAAAGATTTTTATTGGTACACTCTGTCTACTGAGTGCTTCTTAGTAGCTTAACTTGATCAAATTTGTGGTAGCGATTTTGCTACAGAAATTTCGAAAAATAAAACACGTTGAATAAAAGTAATATCAAAAATAAAATTCTTTATGTTTTGTTTATCCACTTTTACTATTTCCTCAATTCTCCTCAAACAAAATAATAACTTTTAAAAAGTGTTTGTAGGACACACATTATTTTGCCATTCTAACCCCACATTTTAATAATTATTTTCAAATACTGGCAATAGGTGTGGTAATTAAGTTCCAGGATTTGTCAATGAAAAAACAAGCAAATTAAATTTCGCCAAAATTGTATTATCGACCTTCACAATAGTCTCCCTCTAACTCTATACAACGATTCCAACGTTGCTCCCACGATTGGAAGCATCCTTGGTAATCCTCCGTAGTTAACCCGTTCAGCACCACGGTTACAGCTTCTTTGCCCACCTGTACGCCGCCATGATCAGTTCCCTTGAGGTGCGACTTCATCTTGGGGAATAAAAAAAATCGCAGGGGGCAATATCGGGGCTATAAGGTGGGTGCGGCAACGTTGGAATGCCTTTTTTGCCAAAAACTCTTGCACAATGAACGAGGGATGGGCTGGCGCGTTGTCGTGGTGCAAGATCCAGCCGTTCCAGGACGCCAACTTAGAACTGTCCAGTCACTGTCTGACCGGCAGGAACATATTCACGATGATTGATGCCGTATATATCGAAAAAAAAGATCAACATTGCCTTCAGTCGTTGGACATTCTCGTTTTCGCTGGCCTCTCTCCACCCTTTTTCACCCCATCCAAAAAATACACATAAAACACAAACCAAATGTGCTATCGACTTCAACCTTGTAGTAAAACTAAAAGGAAAGTCCCCCTCTTTAGAATAACGTTGATAAACGATGCAGTGTTCCCACTTTTCGAGTTATAACTAAATTCCCGGGACTCAATTGTCACACCTCGTGTTAGCAAAGTGAACAATCTTATATGCAGAACTATGTAAGTTGATGTTATAGCAATATTTACATTTACAGTTAAATTTAAAAAATATGAATTTTGGAAGATTTCTGTACCTAAAAACCGCTTCTTGTCACTATATATTCATTTTACTTCGGTATCTTTGACTATTCGCAGGTGGCATAGGACAACACTCCTGCTATTTGCAGCTCTATATATAATAATAATAATAATAGTATTTAATAGTCCAACAGGAACAAAATCCCAATTACAGAACCACAATAGAAATTATCCAAATACATAAAAGTTACTAAAATAAAGTTAAAACAGCCAAACTAGTCAACACACAAAAAAAAAATAAATGTATAGGTAAGATAAGTAAAAAAAGTATGAAAAAGTACTATTAAAAACATGATCTAGTAATAAAAAAAACACAACAATAAGTAGTTGTCAAAAGTATTAAAAATAATTCAGTAACTAAGTATGAGAAAAAATTATAACTGCACGTCATGGGCAATCCTTAACAGCTGGTTTAAACTGATATTATTAACATCACAAATATAACATAATAAATTAAAATTGGATGTCATAGTGTATATGAGATCTAATCGAAGGATGTGGCACCAAAAAATTAAGTTGTGAAATATATGGAGAGTTAATTGAATTGTGCAAGATATTGTATAGAAATCTGATAGAGTAATATAAATCTCCTTTTCTTTAAAGAATGAAGGTTAAACCTAGATCTTAATAAGTTCTCATCAAAACCTTGTGCTGGATAAACACCATCACATTTAAATGAAAGATATTTAAGAAATTTTCTCTGGACAGATTCAATATTATTGATATAACAGGTGTTATAAGGATTCCAAACTAAAGAACAGTATTCCAGCTAGGATCTTACAAAAGCATAATACCGGGTGTCCCGAAATAAATGCAACAAAATTTGGTCAGAAATTCTGAAGAGAAATTTAAGGGACCCGTATTTTTTACTTTTGATAAGTGCGGCCCCCTTTCGGAGATATAGCCCCCTGAAACAAGCCCCTAAAAATTTAATTTTTTTTATATCTTAGAGCTATATCGCACAAGAACCACCAAATTTGGTACACAGGGATTTTATGACATGTAGAATGCGATGCTGATAAGCTTTTTGGCAAGGGGCCCCCACAAGACACTTTTTCGGGGGCCCCCTTGCCTTTGGGGCCACCGAACTTTAGTTTTGCATATTTAATTTTTAAAAAAATTAGTAGCCTCTTAGAAACTCCAGGGAATTTAAAAACTTTTTTGTCTCTTAAAATTTTTTCGAAAAACGCAGCGTTTTTCGAAAAAATGGCAAAATGTGATTGGATGCATATCGAGGTTCATATGAAATTTTAAAGTGTTAATCGTAGGTGGCTGGCATTCGCAATAAACAATCAATTTTATTCTGTGACAGTTGTCATTAACCATCATCGGGAGCTCATAGAGACAGGATCAGTAGTTGTAAAAAAATCACAATTTAAAGAAATTTAATTTTAATTTAAAGAAATCACAAGTTAAACATTAACAATTAATAAGAAAATGTGAATATCAAAATAAGGTACAATAAACTTGGAAATTAATAACAAAATTAATGGTACTTCATGATTAAATAATTTAATTCTAAAAAGTTTGTTAAAATCACACTGGTCAGTTCCGTAAAACGTGTTCAAAGTGAGAACCGTTTTGTTCAACATAAGTCTGCAAACGTGACACGAAATTTTGACGTAATTTTCGTGTGAATGTTGGGAATCTGTCTAATTTCTTCAGCCGCAGCAAGGATTCGTTCATGTAATTGTTCACGGGTTCTAATTGGTACGGCATAGACGCGATCCTTCATGGCCCCCCCAGAAAAAAAAGTCCATGGCATTTAGATCGGGAGAACGGGGGGGCCATGTTACATGAGGAGAATTGTTACCTATCCATCGCCCTTGGAAACTTTCATTCAACCACTCAGTTACGAAGTGCCCCCGATGTGGTGGGGCACCATCGTGCATAAAGAACAAATTGCGTCTAATACCGAGAGGAACATCTTCCATAAGAGGCGGTAGTTCATGCTCCAAAAAATTAAGATAACTTTCAGCATTTAATCGTGGAGGCAATAAATGTGGACCGATGATGCAATCTCCGACAATTCCAGCCCAGCAATTAATTGAAAATTTTTCTTGCGAATGAGTCTGCCTTAAGACAAATGGATTTGCCATAGCCCAATAATGAAGATTGTAAAAAAAATCCCGGATTTAAGTTGTAACGTTGAAGAGCCCATAAGCTAAAATGTCTTCTTCGTGGCAAATCTTCTACTTTAAGTTCCTGGGCCTTTTGAAAGTGAAAAGGTTTCAACAGTTGTCGTTTGATAAAGCGGTGTATTCTTGTTCTGGGAATCTCAAGTTGACATGACGCGCGTCTTATGCTTATTTCGGGATTTTCTTCAATTAAATTTAAGATAATTTCTTCCTGTTCGGGAGTTAATAAATAACTTCTCCCTGAGTTAGGTTTTTTCACAACTACGGATCCTGTCTCCATTAGCTTCCGATGTACTCGTGCAAACATTGAATGGTATGGGAGTATGTGTGCAGGAAATCGCTCGGCGTACAATCTGCGTGCAAGACGTGAATTTCCACGAGCAACCCCGTAAATTAGGTGCATTTGTACACTTTCTTGGACAGAAAATCTCACCATTTTTTCGGGAACAATGATTACTGACAACTATTAATGGTAACAATTTGACACTGGTTAATGACAACTCTCACATAATAAAATTGATTGTTTATTGCGAATTCCAGCCACCTACGATTAACACTTTAAAATTTCCTCGATATGCATCCAATCACATTTTGCCATTTTTTCGAAAAACGCTGCGTTTTTCGAAAAAATTTTAAGAGACAAAAAAGTTTTTAAATTCCCTGGAGTTTCTAAGAGGCTACTTATTTTTTTAAAAATTAAATATGCAACTAATGTTCGGTGGCCCCAAAGGCAAGGGGGCCCCCGAAAAAGTGTCTTGTGGGGACCCCTTGCCAAAAAGCTTATCAGCATCGCATTCTACATGTCATAAAATCCCTGTGTACCAAATTTGGTGGTTCTTGTGCGATATAGCTCTGAGATATAAAAAAAATTAAATTTTGTTTCAGGGGACTATATCTCCGAAAGGGGGCCGCACTTATCACGGGTCCCTTAAATTTCTCTTAAGAATTTCTGACCAAATTTTGTTGCATTTATTTCGGGACACCCTGTATAATAGTTTTAATGTATTTGGGTTTCTAAATGATTTACTATTTCTAATAATAAATCCTAATGCTTTTGAGGCCCCCTTGACAATATATGCAATATGTTGCGAGAAGCTTAAAGTAATATCAAATATAATACCCAAATCCTTTGTACAACTGTGACGACTAAGTAATTGCGAATTAATATGGTAATCATATACAACAGGATTGGATTTACGAGTGTAGATGGCAACTTTACATTTATTAACATTTAGGCTAAGTTTGTTATTAATAGACCAAGCTACAAGTTTATTTAACTCTACCTGAAGATTAAGTATGGGCCTGGTCTGCTGAAGAAATACAAGTAAAAATTTTGACGTCATCAGCGTACAAAAGCTTCCCACAATCCAACACACTGTCAAGGTCATTAATGAATAGAAGAAACAGTAACGGACCCAAATTCGAACCCTGAGGAACCCCCGATGTAGCGACATAAGTCTTAGATTTAAAGCCATTGAATGTAACATATTGCATCCTATTGTGAAGGTAGGAACGAAAAAATATAAGCAATTCATCACTAAAGCCAAATGTTGAGTTTTTGCAGTAAAACTGAGTGATGTATCCTATCAAAAGCTTTAGAGAAGTCAGTGTACACTACATCAACTTGACCATGGTTATCTAGAATATTAGAAATATATTGTGTAAAACAAACCAGGTTGGAGGTGGTGGATCTATGAGATATAAAACCATGTTGATTTATTGAAAGTAAATTCTTTACAGAAAAGTAGATGCGGTTGTACAGTGAAATCTCAAAAACCTTGGCAAAATTGTTTAATATGGTAATAGGACGATAATTTGCTACATCAAATTATTGAGTTCTTAAATGTCTAAAATTATATGTATTTGTAGAAAACGGTATTTCAAGAATTCAACGCCTTTAAACATGAAAATAAATTCAAAACATGCAATATGCAAAATCAAATAAAATATTTCTTAAATTAACTTGACAAACGAATTTACTAACTTCATTCCGGAGTTTTTTTGCACCTTACCAGCTGCCCTCCGGGGATCCCGGTTTAATTTATGTCCCGCTTGCTCGGGAAATAATGAAAACGCATCCAGTTTATCGGGTGCGGTCAGAAAATGGAGATTAATGTGGGGGAGTTGGTAAACACTTAATATACCGGGCACTCCAATTTGCATTATTTATGTACCCCCTGAAAATAAATCCTCTATCGGATCGGGCGCTGAAAAGAACAGGACAGTTCCTGGTCCAGACTTATTTGTGTGCTGCCCATCAAGACAAATAGCTGAGCGCCGCAGGACGAATTTTAGTTGCGTGGAAGAATTTCCCTGTTCCATCGCTATTCGCTTGATTAAATTGAACAGTCGGTTTGAATTAGTTATTTTTGTATCTAGAACGCGAAATTGTACTTTTGCGTTGAAGAATGGAAGTTATTTTTCCGGCAAAATATCCATTCGAGAACGCAAAATCATTTTGCGTTTGAGATGCAAACTGCAATAAAATAAGACAATTATTGTGTGATGCAATTTATATATTTGTTTATTGTTTATTGTATAAGGAACAACAACAGGATTTACCCCAATACGTGTTCCCTTATAAGAACAAAAATAATAATACATACAGTAGTAGTGAATATGAGAAAAAAGGTAACAATACCAACTAAATAATAATAAATATAATAGTAATAAAAGTACCACTAAATGAATGAATGACTTATACATAAAGTACATTCAAACAGTAAATAAAAAAATAAAAATAACAATAAATACAAATAAATCAAACAAAATTACGGAAATATTTTTTGAGGGTCTTATCTAAAGAATACATTGAGACAGAAAAAATATCAATAGCCATATCTTGGAAGATTTTATTGTAACTAGATAAACACCTATTTAAGGGTGAATTCAAATAATAATTGGCATTAGCATATTCACAATGGAATATATTTTTATTTCTAATTGCATAAGATGGAACTATAAAGTTTATTAAATTATTAATTTCGGATGAATCAATTAAGTTGTTAATAATTTTATAAATAAATTTAATGTCTGTTACACGTCTCCTATCCTCGAGAGACATTAATTTCTTTCTTATTATAGAACTATCTAAAATGCCAGGGTAGAGCTTATGATTTATATATTTTATAAATTTATTTTGGACTTTTTCAAGCTGATGCATGTATATAGAATATTGAGGATTCCAAATTACTGAGCCATAACTTACTTTACTATTAACATAAGCCATAAATAAATTACGGAAAATATCTGGGTTTTGAAAATCAACACAATTTCTGCATAAGAAACCGAACATTTTATTAGCTTTTGCAGAAATGTAATTAATGTGACGATCAAATATCATCCTGCTATCAAAAATAATACCCAAATCTTAAATTTGTGTAACTTTTTGCAATTTATAATTTGACAACAAAAAGTTTGTTACAGTCTGATTCCTATTTCTACTAAATGTTATATGATGACATTTCTTAAAGTTTATATACTCGCGTCAAGAATTCAGACGTCTTACGTCACAGCTGACGTTACACATTTGTTTTTATTGTCAACGTAATTTTCGATATTTGGTCGCGTTAAAAACAATAATTTTTTGGAATTTAATGCAATATATACTGCAAACTTTTAGTGTAGTATATAGTTTTATTACTATCAGGTGTAGTTTCTTAAATATTTTGACGAAAATTTAGTAAATTATTCATTTGTTCGTATGACGTAAGTCGTCTGAATTCTTGTCGCGAGTATATATAAGCTGTTTTCATCACAGTAGTTTTTGAAAGTATTTAAAAATTTAGAAAACTGAAAACAATTGGCTACATCATTAATGTATATATTAAATAACAGAGGTCCTAAATGCGACCCTTGAGGGACACCCGAAGTTACTAATGAAAAATCAGAAGTGTGTTGATCAATTCTAACAGCCTGATATCTATTTGAGAGATACGACTGAAACCAACGAAGTAAACACCCGCTCACACCAATTTCAGAAAGTTTATTGAACATGATCCGATGACTCAGCTTATCAAAAGTTTTACTAAAATCTGTATAGACAGCATCTACTTGCAATTTATGATTCATACTACTAAGAATATAGTCTGCATATAGAAACAGATTACTGTCTACTGATCTTTTTTTCATAAGCCCATGCTGTTCTATATTAAGCAAATTTACGACATCATAGTGCAAAAAATCCCGGATAATGGATTCAAACAGCTTGGCTACAATACATAGTTTTGATATAGGACGGTAGTTTTCAATAAAATTTGAAATCGTTTGAACCGTGTTTGAATCAAGACAGTTTAGGCGCGGTGACTATCATAACGATAGCAACCTAATAAATAATAGAAATTAGTTGTTTGAAAAAGTAGTGTCAGAATTATACAGGGTGGCCCAGAATGATGGTCAAATATTTTACCAGTGTATTCCATAAGTCATTTCAGGGAGGGATCTTCATATGAAACTTTTCAATTTGGGTCCTTCCTGTCGAGATATTCGAATCTCAAAATGGCGGAAAAAAATAGTTTTTTATTTTTCTTTAAAATTGGTTACACTTAGAAATTTTAATTTTGGTACACATTATCAGCTAGTCAAAAGCTATTTTCTGGTGGTGTTTATTCCTTGGCTCATGTTTCTGGAGGGCGGAAATAAGCAACTCCTAGATTTATTTCTTTCAGAACTTTTTCCTGCAATAGCCGATTTCAACAAAACAACAAAACTACTTTTTTCCCTCTTGTAATTTTTTAATACAACCAAGAGTTTTCGCGGAAAAAAAATAAAAATAGTTTTCCTTACTCTAAACAGTTGTACCCAGTTTTGTTGAAATCGGCCATTGCAGGAAAGGACAGGACTCCGCACGTTTTTTATAGCAAATGGGTTTCGGTCAATTTTTTTGAAACTGCATATTGATTCACGGGTAGGTAAGAAAAAATGTAGACGGAGCGTGTTAATGCAAAAGACGGTTCCATTAATACAGGATTTATATTCGAGCGAACTAGTGTTTTCGGCATTTTAATCTGGGCAAGACGACAGGAAATCGATGGGTCGGTAACGTGCGAGACTAAACAAGCCTTTTGGGCTCGGCGTTGCGCCCCGACAACACTTGGATGAGCAAGTGTTCGCGGTAAGTCGGTGTGACTTTGCGTAATGGCACCTGCTCTGCGAGCTTCCGAGGGCTTTGTCTTAAGCTGTCCCTCAAAGGGCCCACGGGTGTGAATGGATCGCGGTGATGTGTAGGAATCGACGCAAAAAGGGGTGAATTCTGGGGCGAATTAGTAGTCGGCGCGGTCGGATGATCACGGCGGCTTCTTCGCAGGGGAAGACAATGACCGCGTATTTAGGTTATATTAGACTGTAAGGCCAGTTCGAGCAAATTTTTCTTGCGAGTGCTTGTAAATGATGATCAAATCTGATATTTTAAAACATACTTACTTAATGTGGTGCAGGGTTGAATTCTGGTACCCACCTGAAACAGGGACAAGTCATTAGAAAAAATATATACTGGTTGTTTACTGTACTACCTACACCTATATTCATGTTAAATTAATAAATGTATCAGTCAAGCGAACGTTAATCTTGGAGCAGGAACTTTCTCGCATTTCCTGATTCTCTAATGAATATTATCCTTCTAATTCTCTTTATTTCTATCGGTTTAAGTGTGTCAAACAAAAACATTAATATTATTTCGACTGATGTTCTGCGTTTAATATACGCGTCCATAAAATAACGTATAAATTCATTAACTAAATAAACCATATTATTTAAAATTCCCGAAACAGATCGATTTTTGGTTTTAATTTACTTGTTTTTTCAAATAATCATTTAATATACAGGGTGACCCACTTTCGAGTAATGACGTCATCACCGTTTTTTTTTTAAATGGAACACCTCATTTCTGGATTTCTCTTGCGGAGCTGATTCCAAAAATGTATCACAAGTTGCTTTAAATTGGCACAGGGTGGGCAACAATACCAAAGGTGTTAATAAAAATTTAATAGAAAGTTACTAAATTACTAAATAAAACGTTGCCTCGTCGGAAAATAAAACGTTAGCAATGAAATTATTATTGCGATTGCTTTGGTGCATCATATACGCGCAGAATTCAGTTCTTCGGTCAACGTCGTCTTCAGTCACTTCATGGCTGAGAGATTTGTAATAAACGTGTTTGGGGTATTTTTTCATGGTTCATCAAAATAGTTGTAATAACAGTACGTAATTTTTAGTACATTTATTCATTTGTAAATAACTTGCAATTTTGGTAATGTTGCCCACCCTGTAACAATTTGAAGCAACTCGTGGTGCATTTTTGGAATGAGCTCAGCAAGGGAAATCCGGAAATGGCTAAAAAATGGGTGTTCTATTAAAAAAAACCGGTGATTATATCATTACTCAAAGGTAGATCACCCTGTATATTAAATTATCTGTAATTTAATTATCATTTGGAAAAACAGTAAATTAAAATAAAAATTCGACCTGTATAAGGAATTTTTAATAATATTGTTTATTTAGCTAATAATGAATTTATGCGTATTTCAACGTGAATATTTCAGTAGATACCGGCCAGTTCATTTAATACAGTATGCGCCAAAAGTATGGAATAAATTCAATAAAAACGAAACAATTATTTCTTGGGAAAAATCCTCGAACAGGTCGATTTTTAATTTAAAAAGCGATTATCAAATGTCATTTGTTTTCGAGTAATGACGTCATCGATTTTTTTTTAAATGGCAACACCATATTTTTTTCCTTGATTCTGAAAGATCGTTTAATTCTCTATCAGACAGTACTAAAATTTTGCCCTCTTACATAGGAAAGTTTTCGAGTAAATGACGATTGAATGTTAGAAAACGTAAATCAATTAAAATAAAGCAAAAACGTTATCAAGTTTAGTTTTTTGAATTCCATAGTTCTTCTATGGATTACGTAGGTGAAAATCTTTGCAAAGTGTCATTGTCACACCGACTTTCTAATAAGTATTATAAGCGACATAGAAATTATTATTCAATTTAAAGTATTGTGGCACATTTAACTGTTACTCAAAGAATTGAAATTTTAATTCTTATCGGATGCGGGAATTTGACTAGAACTCAGCAGGAAGTTTGCGATTTATTTAATGAAAAATATCCAGATCGTCCTATCAGCCAATCAACAGTCAGTAAGGAGTCTAAATTTAGAGAAACTGGCAATGTTGTAAATATTCCAAAACCTGGACGTCCAAGCATTAATGAAAATCAGAAACAGAACATTTTGATAAGTATGGTGGATAATCCTCATAATTCTTCACGATTGGTTGCATTAAACAGTGACACTAGTCAGAGCACAGTGCTACGTATCTTGAGGAAGGAAAAATATCGTCCCTACAAAATTCAACTTGTGCAGGAACTCAATGAAGATGATCCCGATCGCCGCTTACACTTTTGCGAAATTCTAATGGATTTATGTCAAGGAAATAGAAATTTACACCGGCAAATACTTTTTTCAGATGAGGCCACATTTTATCTGAATGATACAGTAAACCGTCAAACTTGCAGATATTGAAGTCGGGAAAATCCTCATTGCATGGCAGAGGCACATACCCAACACCCTCAGAAATTAAATGTGTAGGCTGGAATAGTTGACGACAGAATAGTAGGGCCTTTCTTCTTTGAAGGAACCCTTACAGGACAAAGATATTTAGAGTTTCTAGAAAATGACCTTGTTCCAGCCCTTGCAGTAATTTTTCCTAACGATAATGATCCTGACATTCCTGACGATACCATATGGTTTCAGCAAGACGGTGCACCTCCGCACTATGCGCCCCCTGTACGAGATTTTTTGGACAACTGTTTTCCTGGAAGGTGAATCGGCAGACGCAGACCGATAGAATGGCCTGCAAGATCGCCAGATCTTACACCTCTTGACTATTTTTATGGGGATACTTGAAGTCAAAAGTGTGCATTAATAAACCACGTAATTTAGAAGAACTTCAAAATCGCATTCGGAACGAAATACGCAGAGTTATCCCAGAAATCATTCATAATGTGCAAGAAGAATTTCTTCACAGACTTGCGCATTGTCAAGAAGTTGGTGGATGACAATTCTAACGTTTAATTTAAGTATAAAATTTAATTAATTGTATTTTATTTTACATAACTCAGAATTGTTACTTTTTTATGGATAAAATTTACGTTTTCTATCATTCAATCGTCATTTACTCGAAAACTTTCCTATGTAAGAGGAGCAAAATTTTAGTACTGTCTGATAGAGAATTAAACGATCTTTCAGAACAAAGGAAAAAAATATGGTGTTGGCATTTAAAAAAAAATCGATGACGTCATTACTCGAAAACAAATGACATTTGAAAATCGCATTTTACGCTAAAATATGTATTTTTTAAATTAAAAATCGACCTGTTCGAGGATTTTTCCCAAAAAATAATTGTTTCGTTTTTATTGAATTTATTCCATACTTTTGGCGCATACTGTATATCTGTCATGATTACAATCAATCCCCTGTAGTTAATTTAACTAACTAAATAGCGTTCCTGCTCTAAAACTTTGATAGCATGAAAAAGTACGTATTGCTGTAAAATTAAAGTTTTATATATTTGTTTCTAATAGCTGCTGCGTCTACAGAAGGATCACAAAATAGTATCTTCACTTCTATCTAAATCAATCTAAAAGATTTTTTCCATAATATTCAAGAATCGATTAAAAACATTGGCTTTTATAATCGTTCCAAAAATTTCTTGTAAGTTAAACAAAACACATGATTATGCAGACTAGCTGACAAAGGAAAATATAAATCGGCTAGATTTACTTAATTTTCCTTTAACATGTTTGTTTTATGCAATGAAAAATGTCTGAGTCATAAAGTATACCAGTTTATAGATTGTCACTTCTACTCGTATATTCTTTATTTTAAAACACACCTTTTATGGTCGACCAAATTAAAATGATAATTGTTAGTCTGCATGCGGTTCTGAAATATTAGGACGTGTATTTTTATTATCCTTATATTTAACTCAAATAAGGCAATTTTATTTTAAAAATATATCCCCACAAGAGTTTATGGCTTGATACGAAGATCGTTTGAAAATTAATTAAAAATGATACTTTTCTTTAGTTTTATGCCTCTATTAACTGTACCCACTAAATCAGGATGTTTTTATTATTTCGTCGAACATTATTTTTCCAAATACTAATCCAACAAATTATAGTGGAACCCGTGTTTACAGCTTTTGGCCTTACAGAAAACTATAAAACAATTTAAGCTATTATAGCTTTAACTACAACATCTACTAACCATGGCAATTTAAAAATGGGCCATATATGTGCCTATATTCATTACATTACTTTTAATTTAATATCGGCGACTTCGCTATTTTTACAAATAGAATAGTTGCAATGGTGTTAGGTCATAATAAACGTTTTACGTACTTTAAATTTTTAGTATCAGTTTTTAATTGCTCCACTCATCAGTTGACTTTGCTAAATTTATTTTAAAGAGTGTCATTATTATTCGAATAGTATGTATATATGAGGTTCATTTGTTCAGTATATTTATTTATTTAGGAATACACTGCCCTAACAGAAAATGCAGTTATAGGACAGGAAAGAAACACAGTATACATAATAAAAAGATTAATATTTTCAAACATTCCGTAGGTACAAATTAACCAATAATAAATACATTTAAAAATACAATATTACAAATACGCCAACTATTCATATTCATTCATATTAAACAGCAAAAATGATTACACATAACATACATTCGAGAGTTAAAAAGTGCATTAGTCCTCGATGTAGGTACAATAAGAATGATATATGTTATATCAGATGTGATGTCATTTATAAAAACGTTAAGCAGTAATGGACCAAGAACAGAACTTTGAGGTACTCCAGAGGAAGCATGTATCTCAGTATTAGAACTGAAATCACAGTGTTGCACGAAATAATTCTATTATTTTAGGTATGATCATCACTTCAAGTTTTCTGGTTAAAATTTTATCTAAAATTAGTCTCAGAGCTATTTACCACGTATTTATGAGAACGAAATAGTTTTTAACAGGTAACGACACTTATGCATGTGTAATTGAAAATTAAAACCAGTTAATTTCTTCGTGCTGCGGTCGATTTTTCACAACGCCATCCGGCTGTAAATTATACATCGCACCGTGAGAGATAATCGCGGTTATTAAAATAATTATTAATCTTTTTTCGCAACGCGATCCTCCGTGCGCATTTCTGAGGTTTTAAGTGTCACATCGGGAAGAAAAAACGTATGATACAGGCACTGCGTTTTGCAAAAACATGAATAATAATAATAATAATGATTTATTGATGTCAGTGCGCATACAAAAAGAAATGTTTACACAAGTTACAAGAAAAATATGACACCCAAAGGGTCAGTACTTAAAATTAGGTCAAAGTTTGACATATACATTAATATATTCGTAAAAAATACCTTACAAGATATTACAAAATAAATAAAGGAAAAGTATCATAAGTCACACTCATCACACAGTAAGTTAAAAAGACCAACAAAATTGTCATTAAAAGAATCATCAAATGAATAAAATGCTTTCAGTTTCTTATTCTCATTTTATAATGAGTATTATAAGGCACGTAATTTGTTTAGGAAGTTTATTATAAAAATGCACACAACAGTAATTAGAACCGACTCTAGTCTTATTTAGTCTAAGAAAGTCTGGGTTAATATTCTTTAAAATATGACCTACAGTCCGTCTTATAGGGATGCAATGCAATAATGCGAATGCATTTGCGTTGTAATTTAAAAATTGCATCACCGCGACAACAATGACCCCAGCTCAGGATAGCATAGCACAAATTTGCATGAAAAAAACCGTAGTAGGCTGTCGCCAATGTTTTTAACGAGACACAATTAACAAAGCTTCTAATCAGGAACATCATTTTCGATAATTTTATAGACAGTTCATCAATATGTTGCTTCCAAGACATCTGATGGGCAATATTTACACCAAAAAACTTTACTTGAGAGGTACAATTAGGAAACTCATGATCGTCATTCATATGACGCAAAGTAAACAAAATAGAGTGAGTTTCATCCTGATTGAGATACATCTTATCTGCCAAGAACCACTGCTTTACGTTATTTTGTGTTGTGTGTACATTCTGCTGAAAGACACTGACCTGATCCGCACTATTTAAAATGGTAGTATCATCCGCAAAGAGGATGAAAGTGGAAATGTCATCACTGTTTCATTCATCAATATAAATAAGAAACAGTATAGGTCCAAGAATCGAGCCCTGCGGCACTCCATGATTCATGGTTAAGCGTGATGATTTTTTACTCCAATTAATAGACACAAACTGTGATCTGTCACTCACATATGATTGAATAAATGATATACTATTTAAATCAGAGTTCTAGCAAGGACATAAAAAGTACCAGAAATCATGTTACAGTTTTCTTTTTGGGAAACTGTAGATCGTTTATTAAAAATTCTAATCGCCTTTTAATGGATTCGTTTTTCCTCGCGATTTACTTCGATATCAACTCATACCAAAACGAAATCCTATTAAAATTCTTTAACGATGTTTTAACAGTAAAGTATACGTGTTTATGTAAAATTACTTACAGCAGCATAAAAGCTTTACCTTTGGATTCGCGATAAACAACGCTATTAATTCATCCTCTCTGGAAAGGCTGGTAAACATTACTGCCGAAATAATGGAGGTCGAAACAGCGCCATTATCGATCAAGCCACCGCTGAAATTAATATCCCGGCATCTCCGGCGATATTCTAGAGTCGTATGACGTATATATGTTATGATTTTAATAGGGATATCCTAGGAATGCTCGAGTGACGGACAGAGGCATATTCCAGAGTTTATGGCGCGGACCAGTTTGACCCACAACGGCATTCCATGCCTTCAATATAGTTTTACGATGGGATTGCAGATGCTCCGTCTTCCTCCAACGTTGCTGATCTACAGGATGATCTTCTATTTCAGCTTATCTACAGAAATTTACGTATATTTTAAACTTTTGCGAAAAAAAATCGTTTTGTAATTTAAACAAGGCCCTCGGTGAATACAAAAAAGACGTCAGTCGCGAGCGCCCGCTTCAATTTTCATTTGAATTTTTCAGTCAGCAGTAAAAGCGGCCCCGCTGGGGAGAGGCATTCTCGGGAGCGAATTGGGGTAATAGTTTTATTAATAAAAATGCAAATGTCATTGTTGTAGTTTATTTTGTGAGAGGTCTGTAGGGAGAATCTTGACGGTATACAGTTTAATTTTTTACCTTCTTTTCACAGGGTAGGAGTTGTTGTAGAATCCGTGATAAATGTGGCTGAACTTTGAAACGATGATCCAGAGTGTTCAGTAAAGAATGGGCCATACTTTAAGACTAGGTTCTTTGGACAAAAATAATGTATGTTATCTCATACCACCTGCGAATATTCAAAGATACCGAAGTAAAACAAATATATAAAGACAGAAAATGGTCTAACAAACAAATTTTTAGGTATAGAAATCTTTCAAAATACGTATTTCATAAAATTTAACTATAGATGTAAATATTGATAGAACACAAACTTACATGTGAAAATAATTGTTAAAATGTGTGGTTAGAATAGCAAAATAATGTGTCTTACAAAAGCTTTTTAAAAGTTATTATTTTATTTGAAGAAAAATTAAAAAGTAGATAAACAAAAATCAAGAATTTTATTTTTGATATTACGTTTGATCTACGTGTTTTATTTTTTGAGATTTCTGTATCTAAAAAAATACGACAAATTTGATGGTTTTTCGGCGAGCAATACGGTACCTTAATAAGTTAGGGGCTTGAGAAAGTACTTTTTTTATTTACCTAATTATTTTACGATAATTTCCTTATTGAGTAATTGTACTCACATTTAAGGAAATGAGATTTTTTTGTGGGATAAACCCGAATATCTGAATGATTTTACGTGTTGCGTTAAATGTACAGGGCGTTCTGAGCATCTGTGCCACTAAATTATTTCTTTCAGATTTTGTTTTGAGGATTGAGATTTTTGGAAAATGAGTAGTTCCTTTGAGGCAAGCTTTTCAGGGAAAACTGCGTTTAACATGTTTGTTGAAATCAATCAAATCAATGAAAATTAATACACAAATTCTAATAAATTATTAATTCAAAAAGCCTTTGCAGCTAGTAATGTCTAGTAAGTAGCTGTCTGATGTATATTTATGAAATAAATTTAAAATATAGGTTTTACTTTTGCATTTTGGTTTAAGTGTTTTTATTATTTTTCAAATGTTAGGTACCTTTCTTTCATGTCATATTGTTCTGTGTTATATTTCATGCTGTTTTATAAGAACATTACTGAACAATTTCTTTTTCCTAAATTTGAGTACAGTTACTCAAGAAATAAGAGAATTATCGTAAAAAAATGAAATAAAAAAAGTAAACTAGCCTTATAGTACGGTCCATTACTTACGGAACACCGTGTATTTACTGTATTTAAATAAATACAGCGGTTTATAATGATGTTGACAATATTTTGTATTCTTAAAAATGTTATTAAGCTTGTCGATTATTTTATTGTTTTGTGCTTCCCATCTATTTGTATTAATACTTAACATGGTACATTTACAGTACCTACGGTGTGTAAAATAATGACTGGAAATGTTTGTAGTAGTGAATGAATGAACCCATACGGGAATATTTTTTATTCTTCCAGTCCTAATCTCCTTTCCTCTGGCATCCAACCCCTTACCGCACGTCACATTGTGATACGCAATCTAAAACACGCGTTTCGCATCAAAGAAATCCCAATAGGTTTCCGTGGAGGACCTGAACTCACGGAAACCCTCTAAACAAACGCCAGTTGCAAATCATAGCGCTGGTGCGTGAATACATTTAATTATTTCAATTTACCGTGAGTTTGGCGTACGCACACGTCGCCTTATAACTGCTGTGACTTCAGAAGAACGCAGATATGAAAGCTGAAGGAACTGTATAGTTTTAAACGTAATCAAATCGTAATCCTCAAAGTTTCCAACTGCAGTCTAGGTTTCAAGTTTCATTTAAAAGCTCTGCCGATCCGCTGGCAATGCGGAACGACGTCCGATCCCTCACTTTGTCCCGGAAACTCCTGATATTCAAATAAAATCAGACACGCCGAACTGGCGGTACGCGAACCCTCGAGCCGCCGCAAACAACGTCCACTCGTAAATCCACGACGACGTCGACGGCAGGGCTCACTTGACCGCAGCATAATAAAGACAACAAAACAAAACGGAATCGACCGTTCGCCGAACTTTCAATTGTTTTTTGTTTACCCCGGGAATGAACTCCGTAATTGGCATGGCCCAAGTGCCTTCTAATATGGGAAGAATGGGCCCGTATTTATCCAAACAGCCCCCTCGAACGGTTTTTGTATTAAAAATTCTTCGGCGCAGACGTTCCACTCGAGAACCCCTCAAGAATTTAATAGGCATTTACTCGAGATATTTCTTAAGAGAGATTTTGTATTTTCCTTTAATGTCGGGCCGTTCTTCTCGTGATCAATAGGTCTCTGGGTTCACCTGCATGAGGATGGCACTCTGAGACGTGAGCTGAGACGGACTCTCCGGAAAATATACAGGGTCTTGTAAGTCGTTTAATAATACCATCGTTTAAAAATACTCTAATAAGTGAAGCCATTTCTTTATGTGGTTTAAGATGCCGTCGTTTTTTGCAGTCAGTCATAAAGTTGTATGCAAAATATAGTGTAATTTATTAATATTTCTAGTTAGTAGTACCTATATTATTTATTATTTCAACACTGTGTATATTAATAATATATTAGAATAGTTTGTTATACTCGTATTAATAATCTATAAAAATAAACAATTATTGTGATATTGTATATCCCTGTATATTTAATTATTTATTTAGTATACAACTGTTCAACAGGGACAACCAATTATAAGACAGGTTGGTTACATAATGTTAAAAAAAAACAAATATTTATATATAAAAGAAATATACAAATAATATACAAACATTAAAAAACAAATAACAAAAGTTCAAATTAAAACTAAAGCTAAAGGAAACACGCTGTTAAGACAGCAATATTATAGTCTTGATTTTTTATGCCGAGGTATCAAACAGGTCAATCGAGCTTTGAAAGTTATATTAATCTTGCACATTTGATATAGTGGAGATGATAGTAAAATATTTGCTTTCGATATTAGAAGACTAAATGTCGAGAATTCATGCGAGGCACATTAAATTCAAGTTTGCTCAGGATTTCAGGACAATCAAACAAATTGTTTACAGTTTTGTGTATAATAAGGTCAAAGAGATACAGAGTCTACTAGTGTCCAGATTGTCGATTCTCTACTCTGCTAATAATTGGTCATGTGAATGATCTTTATGTGGATAAAATTCATGAGCCTTAAAATAAACGTGCTTTAAAAATTTTCTCTGAACGTTTTCAATCATATACTTTTGATTGCCATACTGAGGATGCCAAACTGAGAAACAGTATTCTAATTTTG
The DNA here is from genome assembly GCA_037114965.1 of Monochamus alternatus. Lineage (NCBI taxonomy): Eukaryota > Metazoa > Arthropoda > Insecta > Coleoptera > Cerambycidae > Monochamus > Monochamus alternatus. Next base: position 21,302,992 of record CM073428.1, read on the forward strand.
AACGTAGTATAATAAAGTAAAGACAAAGTAATGCATCAATTTGTTGGCATGTGCAACGGTAGCGCGAATATGATTAAATGAGAGTTCAGGATCAAAAGTAACTCCTAGATCTCTAACTGTTTTGTGTCTAAGAAGAGGAGTGTCATTAGTGTTGTAAGGAAAGACTAATGTACTTTGTTTACGAAAAAAGGACAAAATATCGCACTTTTTAATGTTTAATTTAAGATGATTCGAGTTGCACCCGTCACTAATTCATTCTAGGTCATTTTGTAATAATTCACAATGTGCAACGGTAGATACTGATCAGTAGATTTTCATATCACCCGCATATAATAAGTACTTAACATCAAGACAAGAATATATATCATTAACATAAATGTTAAATAACGAAGGGCCCAAAATTGAATCTTGGGGGACCCCAGATAATGCACTAAACAGGACAACACACACGACAATCTTTCGTGAAGATAAGACTTAAAGAGTTGACATAATTTACCAGAAACACCTATGCGATCAAGATTTTTTTATTCAAGAACAATGTCACCGTGGAGACAATCAAATGTTTTGGTCATTTCAGTATAAATTAGTTCCAGCTGACCCTGATTATCAACGATTTCCGAAAACAAATTAGTATTAATGGATCTACTTTTCATAAAACCGTATTGACAGGGACTAATAATACTGATGACATCGTTACAGGGAGCGAAGCGGATTACAGATTCAAAGCTTTAGCCAAATTTTATTGTAATTATCTAGTGTAGTATAAGTCGCGGCAAGAATTCAGATGTTTTACGTCATGGCTAACGTTACGGAATTGTTTTTATTGTCAACGTAATTTTCGAAATTTGGTCGCGTTAAAAGCAACCATTTTTGGAATTTAGTGCAATGTATAATGCAAACTTTTAGTGTAGTATACAGTTTTATTATTCTCAGTTGCAGTTTCTTAAATATTTTGATGAAAATATAATGAATCGTATGACGTAAGTCGTCCGAATTCTTGTCTCCAGTTGTATAAAAGTATAACGTTTTTATAAAATGTTTTTTGTTAATTCTATTTTTTGTTCCGCTATACGACGGCGAATTTGTCATTCCGACGTTGTGCTAAAAGTGAATAAATCAATAGGTAGCAAATTCTATAAAGTTTTATTATATGTACATATAAGATATTTATAAAAACATTTTTCAAATGTCATGTATACTATCAAATATTTTGATGTTCGGTGCTATCATATGAATGTGAATCTATTTATTCGGATAAACAGGAATTAATCTCATTAAACTCATTTTAACCGAGCTTTCAACATCTGAGACAATATATTTATTATCATCTTTGTTATAGAATCAAGATGCGATTAACAAGGCTTTTCATTTTACGGGAAAACTTCCTTTCACCTAATAAGAATAATTCCGTTGTACCTAGGCATACCGAGTAGCATTCTCGTCCTTTGATGTTCCGAATGATTTGTTTCAATCCATTAATTCCAAAGGCTACCCTTTCAGCTAAATAACTCCCGCCGCCTCCCAGAAAACGAATGCTCGACATACCTCTCATACACTAAAATATTTCCTTTCGGCAACAGAACGGGGGATATTATCAAGTTGTTTGCTTTAAGTAAAACAAATACCTGGCTTATTCGCGCTCTGCTTCCCAAAGACAGGAAATTAACGTCCCATTTTACGACCGAGGCATATACACGACGTGCAACGCCAAGACGGAACCATTAAGCAGATCACCGGTATTTACTTACTACGCTTTTATTTCGTCTCGTATTGAGACGGAGGAATAGCAGATCCGGTATGCCGTGAAACGCGTCTGGAATATCCTCTTAGTTTGTTATTCTAAGTAGGCGATAGTTTCATTGAACTGGTGCATCCCAAGGATCTGTTTCGAACATACGTATCAAAATAATTGTGGTTGATTCGTCTATTCAGTCTATTATAGATCTCTGTAATACTTTGTGTATCTCAAATAATAGCAGATAAATAAGTAGATCAAAAACAAAATCATAAAAAACAGTTTGACTCAAGAAGATATTTGGTATTTTGACTGGCTCTTTTTGTTCCTTGTAATGAGGAAATTGCATGATTTTTGTAATGTAATGTATTATTTTTATCGAAATGGCGTCTGTCCTAGATAATTTCGTGGAAATATAAGCTTAAAGACGATATTTAAAAATTTAGTCTGGACACGCCTCCACAAAACGGTCGCCGCCACAGTGTAGGCTTGTGACGTCAGATGCCGTTCGCACATGTATATTTAAATACAGCAATATGCTTTAGTTCATATCTGTATACCATTCTGATGCTTTCGTTTAAAAGAGTTAATTTGTTATTTGTGATATTATTAGGTGTTATCGTGTTAAATAACTATTGGCATTAAAGAAAGTTGTAACAATATTCTCATAAAATGGGCACAGAAAGTGCATGTCACCGGGAAAATGGAAGAAGTATTACATTATGCTATTATATACGAATACAGCACACAGCCCCTGATATATTTCAGAGGGCTAAAACAAAGAAAAGAAAAATATGTAGGGCGATAAAGCGCGACGAAAGGAAGCATTGCGACATTGTTTGTTTGTAAAGACCATTTAAAATAAGTTTAAAAAATTTTTACTATCTGATTGCACAACATCAAATTACCTGTTTTATACAAAGGAATAAGTTACGTTTAAAAATACTGTAAGTTCACCACATTACCACTAATAATTATGGCATTACCGCACTGAACGGCGTGTAACGTCACACCAATGATATGATGTTTTTGGCTACTTGGTTTTGTTTACATTCTATGGCAATTTATTACTGTTAATATTTTAAATATTAACACTTTTCACTATGTTAAATAATATCTACTTATACGAAAAGAAAGATCATGGGACATTGAAATTAAGGCCATATTTAGAGATTTAGAACGTAGATTATTTACCTTTTTACATGCTCGTTGTAATTCACGTTAATAACTATTTGCATTCTGAGTAAATATAATTAATGGTATCATCAATTTTACTAGTTTTTATTTTATATGTCTGCAATTATTTATAGTGAGGAGGTGGTACCTAATTAATTTGCTTTTAGATAATCTGCATCATATTTGCATTGATTTATCCCTTTCCTTGAATTATATATTTAGCATTAACGGTGTACATACGGCTATATATCATAGCTTAGATAGACATACATTATTTATAAATAACTGTCACCTTAATGACATTTTTTCACTGATAATTGCACAAGAGATTTGTATTTTATCGCATAAATTTGGGTTGTTTAATAAGAAACTGTGCCTAGCAAAATTGTTAACGCGACGCCGAAGATGGAGCCTTTTTAGGTTGACCAGTTTTTCCAGTCAAATTAATAAAAGAATTTTAGCAACACAAATTTACGCGGTATCAATACAAACATCGAGTGTAACTCGGCAGGCCAATTTAATGAATAATAAATTAAGAAATATCAATATAAACTTTATTTATCAAACACTAAAGATAAATAGTTACATTTTTATTTGAGCGTATAATTATTAGTTAGCAGTTCTTGAAATTCATACGAGGAATACTAATGCCGCTACAGGTGCCACAACTAATCGTTTCTGTAGATGTTGCAGTTTGTTCTTTTTCCAAACGAATCGATTGAATAATTCTCGAATGATAACGTTTGTCAACTTGTACCGCGATAATTGATTAAAAAATGAATAAGTGAAAAAACCACTAGTGAATTTGTCGTTGAAAAAGTTGCAGGTAACTTACGCCGCTCTCAGAGTGACAATTGCACTGTGTCATATATACTTTTTCATATATAAATTAAATTGTCAGAAGTAAAAATCAAAATGATTTTTAAAATTTACTTATATAATTAGTTTCTATGAATAATTAGATAAGATTGCTGTGTACGTAAATGGTACGCTTTTCCTTCATTTACTATTTAATAATAAAAATCCTTCGGATTTTGTTCTAAATTACATCCAAATCGCTAGTTTTGGTCACAGTGTACCATTTTTTTCTGCGAATTTGTTCCATACGCCGCTGCTTTTGTCTGAGCAAGTAGTCGAGAAGCATTGCTAGCCCCCTGTAGCACCCCTAATCGTCACCCGATTGACGCGAGATCAGCGGCAGGTGGATAATGGATGCTGCGTGTATCTATCACTCAGGAATCACTGAACACGAACACTGCATTTGGCTATCCATTTGATTTTGCGAGGCAGACGAGACGTGTAAACCGAGTGGAAGTTACTTCTGGGATCCCCAATGTGCTCCAAACCGAGTGCTGCCTTTATTTGTCCTTCTTCAAAAATGTTTGCCGAATAAAAGGTCTTTAGAAAAAAAGATGCGTTTAAATTATAAATGAAGTAGCTGCCTATACGAAAGTATCTCTAAAAAGTCTATAGAAAGCGGTGCTACATATTCCTGTACTGTAAAGTTACAAAATTAACACGAAAATATACAGTCCTGTGTTAATCAAGGTCTACACTGGATTGTGATTGTGTGCATATTTTTACATATTCCTCTGTATACAGTAGTTAAAGGTTTAACACAATCCATTGTATCAGGGTAAAGTTCTCTAATTTCGACCGGGTCCTAAATTGGACCACCCTCCTTATTTAAATAGAAATTAAAAAATTGCTCCTATGACATTACTTTGTGCCATTATTAAGATGTGATATATGTTTTCAGAGAAAAACGTTGGTGGTATAAAGTAACCAAAAGCGGATACTTCTTGATAATTTCATTCCTGCAATGCAATGGAAAAAACAAACAAAATCAGATAGCTGAATATCTGAATATCTCTATCTTTTAAAAATTTTGAACATGTATTGAGTAATATTCAGTAATGTATCTTAACGAAATATTTAAAAATCATCACGCAGTAGCTCGATGTGCCGGTGCAAAATGTTTTGTTAATTTTCCTGAAATAAAAACAATCGGAACGTTGTTTTAAAGCCATCACAAACACACGGTCGAGCGGACAGTAAATGTGCAAATTATTGTTAATTAATTTTTCAGCAAGAAAAATCGCCAGCTCTTTAATTCCAGTCAATGAATCTATAGCGGTAGACTAATTATGTTTCCATTACCTGGCGCACAATTACATGTGCAAATTCGTGCCCGCCATATTTCAGTCGGCGTTGCCATCGCGGAATTGTTGAAATTAATATTTAATTACTTAAAGCATTTCGGGCATTTGACCGGTTCAAAGCGGCCTCGCCTACCTTTCAACTAATATGTCGACGTTATTATTACACGGGCTTATAATATGAAATCCAGGGGAACATATCCCGACTAATATTTGCGATTAAACGGTTTTCGATTGAATCCAGAGTTCGTACGATTGATTAAACCGCGTTAATAGCACGTATCTGCGTGAGTCATATCGAATAAGAGAATACTTGAAAGAAGACGTGTATTATAATTTAACGCCAGGTGAAGGGTCTCGCCAAGTTTAATACTGAATGATTTCTTATTTTGTAAGCACCTAGACAAAATACCAATAAAGAAAATAAACTAAAAACTGGTATGCAGTTTCTTGAACGTCTTAGATTTTATTAAAAATTCATTAGTCAGTTGATATAAATATTGACTTTTAAAATAAAATATATTAAAGCATCAATTAATAAAAAACAATAAACTGAAAAATAACACTAAGAAACACTCTTAAACCTTTTAGATATTATTAAAAATTCAGAACGCGTAATTTATTAATGAATTAAAAGTTACATATTTTTATTTTACATTCTGTTCTATCTCTCCCTACTGATAAAATAATTCGTTTTTCATTAGCTAGTGTACAGTGTGTCCCAATTTCGTTGTAATTGCAGAGTTATCTCGGAAACTGTAAGAGATAGAATACGGTTTTTGCAACAATGGAATACTTTTTCGATAAACTTGAGATGATGCAATTAGAATTTTCATAGGCCTCTTTGTTTTTGAGATACAGAAATTGCTTCTGATGGAACTTCTCACGTAGAACTCAGTGGCGTGCTTGTAATTTCTCTACAGCGCGTCCCTTTTAAAATATGATCCTAACATAGCTACATTTTTTAAATGGAACACCCTGTATATTTTTATGCCTTTCAATTGCATTATTTTTTTTCTTCATAATGATATATTAGTTAAGAAAAAACGTTAAATTGATAAAACTAACGATGCGTGATGGATAGTTGGCCGTGCATTTTTATATAATTTTATAAAATTTATTCATGAACTCTACCTTGCTTAGTTAAGAAAAAAATGTACGCAAAATGAACAGTTTTTAAACAATTCAGTTATATAATAAATAGTCAATATTTTTTATATCTTAGTGGATCTCTAATACCATAATTAATAATACTGTAATACGATGTGTGTTATTAATAATATTCATTAATATTGAAAAAAACACAAAATTCATACTTCTATTTATCCCTATGATATAATTTGTTGACTGTTTTCATGATTATATTTAAAATATTAACCAGAGGGAAAATCTAAACAGTTTTTAAATAATTTTTCGATATTAGATAATTTTTTAAATGACATTGTCTTATTAACTATTTTTTTATGTTTCTTTTTGTTTACTTTCAAATGTTATTCAATTAAGCGTATTTATAAATTACTTAATTGGCTAATATAATTGTCTGGTTAAAATTATTTTTAGAATTATTTAAGTGAATTAATTCATGTACTAATTTTGTATAATTATATTAAATACAGTTTTGTCAATTTAACGTTTTTGGACAATTTGAAAAATATAAAGTAGCAACTATAATATGTCATTATGAAGGAAAGAATAATGCAACTGAATTGCATAAAAATATGCTGTGTTCCATTTTAAAAAATTGTATATTTGAGTCATATTTTAAAATATACGCCCTGTAGAGAAATGACAAGTATGCCATTGAACAACTCTATACGTAAAAAACTCCATCAAACGCAATTTTCACCATTCCGATATCTGAGTTATTCTCCGAAATACGAAGAATTCCTTAAAAATAGTTTTTTTAATTTTGCCTTGTATCATCGCTTCCTTCTACATCTTGTAGTTTTTGAGATACCCTACAATTATGAAATTAGGACACCGTGTACGTTCACATTTAGCAGAGGATATCCAATTATTTTTTTAAGTAATAACAGCGAATGCCGCTTCTTACATTCTAATTGAAGATGTTTCTACCTTCCGTTCGCAGAATTTAGCAGTTACTAGAGATCGTAGGTATTCTAACGGTAAACACATTGCACACATGCTTCTACAATTGAAATTAAACGTAGGTTATGGTAGATCCCGATACAATCAAGGTTTCCTTCGTTTTAATGCAAGATTTTGTTATTTTTGCAAAACGAAACAAACTTTAGTGGCAAGTTTTCGGTGCAATACATTTAAAATTGTGTGTACATAAATCCAGCAGTACACCTATGATCAAAAAGTGTGCTTCCCCGATGGCTACCCGCAGCCATTTTTAACGTAATATTAGATATTTATGTCTCGAAGTTATTAGACCAATAAAAATATCACCCACCAGGCGGCGCGCTGCTATATGTGATATGAATCCAATAGCTTAATGAAATAAATCTAACATAGCCGATAATAATAGAAGGACCTGGAGGCGCTCTGACCGCACTCTCGCAATTTCCTCAAAACGCAAGTAATATCGGGCAATAAATAATAAATGGCGGCGGGGTCACCTCCGAGTCGATGGGGACCTCCCTAAAGACTTTAAGGACATTCTCCAGAAGATGTCGGCCGCAATTCCCGGGAATTATTGATGGAATTGTTTTGTTAATTATTTACGGGAATGGAGGTGCTCGCCATTTGAAATGGCGACATTATCTTCTTGTGAATACAGAGTCACCCTTCAGCCGGGATTTTCCGCACGAATAGATACAGTGGGTAAATCTTAGAAAGGCAAGAACATTATTTTGATTATTACTATACTGGGTGTCCGGGAAAATGTGACAAATCTCTCGGGCGCAGAACTTGAAAAAATAAGATGAAAAGTTCCAATAATTTTTTTTCCTACAGGCCCTTCCTACGGAGATATGTGTCCCTGAAGGATGCCGCTGAATATCGGTTTTTCTTGAATAACTTTTAAAATACTAAATATAATTCCTAGTCCCTAATAGGGACCTCTTAAAAGAGTGTCCTTGAAACGTATTTAGCTTTTTTAATTTAACAGGGGCGTGCCAAGCTTTACAACTTAATGCCTACATTTTTAACACCTTGTATAAAGATAAACACTTTGAAATAATAAATCTGGGTAGCTTCAACCTTAGACTAAAAAAAGGTACTGTCATTTATTGTCGACAAAACGAACCGTTTACGAGAAAAAGAATAATAAACAAATTCATATTTTATTTTTAATAAAAAGGACCATGATTTATATTTATTTTTCAATAACAATGTGCGATACGAAAGTCATTCAAACGGGAAAGTTTCATTTTAAAATGTTTAACCCGAAAAAATGTAAAAAAAACGCAGTGGTGTCCCAGGATTCACCTTAAAGAAATTATTGAAAAACTTTATAAGAGGATTGATCATGCGAACATAGGTGGAACTTTTTCTCGTAAAGGGTGTAAATGTTAAGATAATTATCTAAATCAACAATAAATGTTAAGGTTTTATATATTTTTAGGTATTAATAATATTGTGTGAAACTAACTACCCAGTGGACAAAAGCCCCAACCTGCGTTGAATTACATCCACAATATCTACCCATATATTCCTTATTAGCTTTTCTAAAATTTTTTTACTATTTTAGAAAGGTATTTTAAGCTAATATAAATCAAATCTCCTACAATTCCTATCAATGAAGTCATATGTATGTTCTGTGATACCAAACATCTAGGTATGTTAATGAACAATTCCACAAACAAAGTTCTATTCAATAATTATCTAAAGAAAATAATCTACTAACCTTCTAATGAAACCCTCTATAAATATCTAACTTCACTTTTTGACAGTGGGAACACGACAAATTCAACCACAATAGATGAGATCTGACCTATTTCTGCATTTTTAGGATTGCTTCTTCAGGTGGTCTCCTTTAAGTTGAATCAAATATCTAACTATAAAAATGCAGAAATAGGTCAGATCTCATCTATTGTGGTTGAATTTGTCGTGTCCCCACTGCCAAAAAGTGAAGTTAGATATTTATAGAGGGTTTCATTAGAAGGTTAGTAGATTATTTTCTTTAGATAATTATTGAATAGAGCCTTGTCTGTGGAATTGTTCATTAGCATACCTAGATGTTTGGTATCAGAGAACATACATATGACTTCATTGCTAGGAATTGTAGGAGATTTGATTTATATTAGCTTAAAATACCTTTCTAAAATAGTAAAAAAATGTTACAAAAGCTAATAATAAGGAATATATGGGTAGATATTGAGGGTGTAATTCAACGCAGGTTGGGGCTTTTGTCCACTGAGTAGTTAGTTTCACACAATATTATTAAAACCTAAAAATATATAAAAACTTTTACATAAAAGGTGAACATTTTTCAAGTAGGTATTATCATATTTAATTCATTGACAGGATGTCACTTTTTGTCATTGTCGATATTTAACTTCAAATAATTTTAATTTTTATAAAAATTTTTATAGTTAGATATTTGATTCAACTTAAAGGAGACCACCTGAAGAAGCAATCCTAAAAATGCAGAAATAGGTCAGATCTCATCTATTGTGGTTGAATTTGTCGTGTTCCCACTGCCAAAAAGTGAAGTTAGATATTTATAGAGGGTTTCATTAGAAGGTTAGTAGATTATTTTCCTTAGATAATTATTAAATAGAGCTTTGTCTGTGGAATTGTTCATTAGCATACCTAGATGTTTGGTATCAGAGAACATACATATGACTTCATTGTAGGAAATTTGATTTATATTAGCTTAAAATACCTTTCTAAAATAGTAAATAAATGTTAAGATTAAGATTTAATTGGTTACAGTTACAATAAATGAATTAAGTGTAACTGATTACTAAATACAGAATAAGCCACTGTAAACTGTCGGTACGGTTGATTAAAATTTTAAAATAGGATGCCATCTTCGAAAACCTACACCGGTCTGGAGCTGAGTGTAATTATGCCATCATACTATTATACCAATTATCGTCATCATGCTCTTCGAAATTGCGTCTGTTTGGCGCATCTCGATTATCCACGGATTGAAGCAACATAATTCAACAACCACGCTGGAATTTGAAGAGATGCATCACGGAAAAAATTCTCACTGGTATCGAATCGCTCAAAAATTTATAAGTTTGCGAATGTACTGCACTCAAAAGCAATCCTTGCGTTAATTTTATTCTAGTGTGACCGCTTCCGCTATCTTGACCAGTCTGTTACGCCGTCTCGAGATTTAAGTATTTGAGGTTTACTTAGATGCGGTTTAATGAACCTTTAGAAACACGCAGAGTCAGCTGCAAAATGAGGATTCTATGAGAGACTTGAGCGAAAGCTGAAAGGATCCGGCGTGTCTCGAGTATTATTTGCACTTCATGGTATTTTGATGGAGGGGTCCGGTGCCCTTGGGGTCGTTATCATTTCTTCCCGAAATGAAAAAAAAAAAACGACAATAGAGTAATGAACTGGAGAGGTGCCTTTTCAAGGACCTCTGTCAGGCCAACAATGGTATAATTGGTGGACTGAATGCGTGAATTCGAAAAGAATGAACATCGCTCGAGTGCGTGCCCTTCTGAGGAGTTTATAATCGTCTAGGAGCGACTGATCCTTCGCGCAAACAAAGATCCTGTACACAAGGATAACGCTATTGTAAATATACTACAATAGGAAGAATGGGACAGAAAACGTTATACATCTATCTACAGTCGTTCAAAAGCTTTTTATTGGCTGGGATGCAGTATATTATTATGAAATACAACGATTGTGACATTTGAAAGCGCATATCCTAGAAATATTCTGTGAAATATAGATACTCATTCGCAATATAAAGAAAGAGGGGACATCTGGATATGTATTACAAACATATAATTCAATTCCTTTGGTTTTAAAAACTAAATAAAATGTTGGTGTTTATTTGAAATCACTTCTATTATACTTTGAGCAAATATTTTGCAACAATTTTTCAACTAATCTTTCGATTAACAAATTTATTCAAGTAATGAATAAAGGTTTTTAGAAATGATCTTCATATTGAAGTTTGTTTCTATTTTATGACCTTATTATAAGTCCTTCGACTGTATTTCTCAGTCGAATCTTTTAAATAGTACCTATGGTATAACTTTAAGCAAAATAGCATTACAAGTAGTTTAATAAAATATAATGTTATGGACAGGGAACATAACGTTGATTACAATGACTGTGAATCAAAATTAAAGATTGTAAAATGTAGTATGCTACAAGGATCTAGGTTAGGTCCTGTTCTTTTTCTAATACGTATACATGATTTACCACTACTGAACTATACAGGGTGATTCAGAACTTATTTGAAAAAAAATTGGGAATATATGCGTCAATATCGCAAAAAAATGTTTTGTAAAGTCCTTATTGATGTTGTAGTATTTCAACCTTTACATCGCTGGGCTACTGCAGTCTCTAGACAGGCGATTCCGATTACTTTTGTAGGTACTAACGTTTTTGTGATGTCAGTCTTCACATTAGTTTTTCAAGTGTCAAAAATGGATTACGTGTTTAGTAGCAACTCGGAGTTGATAGATATTTTAATTTATGGCGATGTGTAAATGTTTTAGCAGAATGATTTCCCGGTAAACGTGTACCAAATGCAGCTACTTTTATCGCGCTGTACAGTGAATGCAAGTGTAGTGCAAACGCAGGCGTGACGTGGGAAATTTGCAACCGAATCGTGGAAGAGATAGAGATCCATGGCGTCACGGCGTATTACAGCAGTGTGGCGTATCATACACGAGACTCAATTATATCTGCACCATGTACAGCGTGTCAAAGCATTAATACCAAGGAATTGGATGAGGGGGACCGATATAATGGCCGCCACGATCTCCTGACTTTAAATCCTTTGGACTTCTTTTTGTGGGGATATTTAAAAAATGAAGTGTGTTGTATCGAAATGGATACCTAATATTTACAAACAAGGAACAGAAACATTTGTGTTAGTTTGTAGAAACTGGATAAGACGGGTCCAAAATTTTGTTCTAACATCAGATATGTCAAAAATTTGTAATAATTAAAACCACAAATTAATACTATTGATAATTAACAATAGCGACAAAAGCAGTTGAATTTGCTGTATAAAATATTATTTATTTATTTCCTTGGAAATTTCTTTCAATTTTGTTTTCGATAAGTTCACCCTGTACATATTTGTTCCTTCTAAAAGGACTGTTAACGGTACTTCAAGCCGGATTTGATGTCAGACATCGACAACAACTCTCGTAAAACATTTTTTAGTGTAAAATCTTTAGTAGCTACTTCGTACTCGTTCATTACGGACGTAAAAGAAAATGTATACATAAAATGGTTATAAAGCGTCGTTAATGATTCCGCTGATTGCTGAATGGGCCGTAATGAATAAAAATATGACCGTCTCCCCACCTCTGCCTCAGTCGAGAAGCCTGGAGAGAGGGGCATTCGTTCCTTTTCCTTTTTTCCTTTTATAATTGAAGTAGCCACAGCTCGTTAGGCTAATTAACGACTTTGTTCTTATCCAAACGAGACTTCTTTCCAGCCGGGAAAAGTGTATTTATTTTTATTAAGGAGTGCCCTAATTTTATTTGAAGATCTCTCTTGGGGCTACCCCAATTTATTCAGCAAATGAAGTGGTTGAGTGAGAGTCTCAAAAACACTCGGTTATGCATTCGCGGCCCATTTGCGGCCCTCCTCGCAGAATTATTAACGGTCACTCGGATCGGGATCGGGCCAATTTCGCGTAGTCATTGTTTGGTTCGGGAAATTAATTGAGTAGCTACGGTTAAGCTCTCTATTACGGGAAGCATACATTAATTGAAACTGCTATATAATGCTACTTTTTGTTTAACTGAATATTCTTGCTATATAAAAATATTGACAAATAAGCCTTGCGCTTAATGGATTAATCAAGAGCTTGATTTTAAAAATTTTGCTCTGCCTAAATCATAATAATTTCACACTAACGAAGTAGATACTTTATTAACATACAATAAGTTAACGTTTTAAAGTAGTTATTATACAACAAAAGTATAAAGTGACACTTTTTTGCATGCACGGGTGGAAAAAAGAAGCTTTATATTCGAGCTTTACACATGAGTGTTTCATTAGCAGGTTAGTAAATTAAATTATTTTCTTCAGATAATTATTGATTAGAGCTTTGTCTGTGGAATTGTTCATTAGCATACCTAGATGTTTGGTATCAGAGAACATACATATGACTTCATTGATAGGAATTGTAGGAGATTTGATTTATATTAGCTTAAAATACCTTTCTAAAACAGTAAAAAAATGTTACAACAGCTAATAATAAGGAATATATGGGTAGATATTGTGGGTGTAATTCAACGCAGGTTGGGGCTTTTGTCCACTGAGTAGTTAGTTTCACACAATATTATTAATACCTAAAAATATATAAAAAGTCATTTACTCACTCCGAACTATTAACATCAAGTTCCTGGACACCATGCATGTATATACTTAGTAATTTGAGGAATAATTGTAGCGTATCTTAACTGGGTTAGGCGGCGAAAATATTCTCACATCTATTTTCATAAGTTCCCGTACAAAGAACACGTCAGTCTCAGTTCGAAACATCCATTTTTCGCACGTTAAATTCACATCGCTGACGAACATCAATGAACACCATTCCGGAATTATCGATAATTTATGTGCGCCTGTCATGCTCACGTCGATTTTTTATGCCGATCTTTAAAGTGTAATAAATGTTGAAAGTTGGAGTGGTGTGTCGAATGGGGCCTTTTATTCACCCGGGCCCGAAGCGCCTCGGACGACCGAGCAGAAACCGAAACTTGAGCGAAACATTATTATGATACATTGGAACCTGTGGGACGCCTTTACCTGGCGATGACATCCGTACAATGAAGATATATACACTGCCAAATATAACGTAGTACAATCGTAAATTTCGGAATGCAACGGATTTCTTCCAGGACTCTTACGTTCTGGTTTCTGGCAATGGATCATATTTATGTTGTGGACTTACGAGGTACGACGCGGTCTCCGAGAGTCAAGAGGAAGATTTTAAGAGGAAGTAAATCAACAAAAAAAATTCTATTTGCCATTATTGCTTGAAAATATAATGTCAGTAGCAAACAACAAATAAAAACATAATCTACGAGAGTATCATTATGTCACATTTAGCATCCTCACTTGGATGTCATTATGCCTACAGGCACATACAAGCCTCACTATCGATACAACTTTTATCATAAAATGAGTTCTATCGTCGGCTTCCTGCAAAAATTGAGTTATGTTTTCTTTTGTTAAAATCTTAGATATTTTTGACCGAAATCCTTCCGATTTTCTTTTTATAAATGCAATTAAATGGACGTACTAATATCCGTATTTTTCTTCATTGATATAACTGAACATAAGATAGAATAATATATCCAAAGCGGCGAAGGCTTGCTACGTTTTGAAAGATATGCGAAATATGCCAGAATAACCTTTTCATTGCTATTATTCTTGATTGCTTTCCCTTTACACCAATATTCAAGTTTTGCGTAACTTTGCTCGTACGTCTGTCTCGATTTTTCGGGAAGTAGGGAATCGACAACGCTTTGCGCAATATCTTCGATATCCTAAGGGACACTCTCGGAATCAGAATCACCTATATTAATATTATTTTTCACTAAAACTGAGGTGCCAATAATGAAGAGATGTCAAAGTCAAATTTAAAACAATCAATAACTGTGGTTACCATGACATCGTCAAATAAAAGCACCTAATAATATTGAATTTCAAGTTATGAAAATGATATTTTAAGATAAATCGAATCTGCAAATAAAAACTATTTGGACCGATTGAATTTTGAATAATACACATTCGATATGAACTTTGTTAATGAAACTTGTGTTTAACATTACACTCGTTTCATTATGTGTTCATATCAAACTAGTATCATTCACAATGATTAAACAGTAAAGTGTTACTACTTTTTTCCAAAAATTTAAATTGTGTTAATTCTTATTTAAACTTCCTATCTGTTGGACAGAAAACAATATGATATCAATTCTGATCTGATCAATTTCTCATTTCATCTGGTGTGCCTCAGGGGTCAATACTGTGGCACTTACTATTAGCTTCATTTATAAATGATATTACTATTGACTTTTATGTTTATTCATTGCTTTATGCTGATATGATGAAATTGTATTCTCCTTTAACATCAATTTATGTCTTCAAACTGATTATTTTAATAAAATGTAATATTTTATCATTCAATAAATAGAAGTTCCCATTTGTCCGTACCTTCGCATTTTCATCTGTCATTTTGAAAGAACGTTTTCAGAGACTGAAAATAACTGTTCCAATGATTGAATTTTGTTCGTTTATTTTTTCCAAGTGAAATCGGAGGTGCATTAAGCGGGTTATCCTATAAACACTTAACTCAGACAAGATTAAGTGTATCTATCGAAAACGCTGAAATATTTCATAATTAATTGCCTACGCGTATACACGTTAAAAAACCCGCCTGATAAAACAGTTTGTTTGTTAACTCGAATACTTAACGTCGATTAAGAAATTCTTGAAATTGCCCGCGAGAGAAAGGATCCAGTCTCGCCTAAATTTGTCATCCCACCTCCTGATACCTAATCCTAAATGAATATTCATAAAATTCGAAAGCTGGTATTACAAGAAGCGTTTGATATTTGTAAGTAATTATCTCTTATCGTAAATTACACGATACAACAAGATCGCTGCTCAGCAAGATGAAGGTGATGTGTTAATGTTTATGATTCTGTTCTATTTGGAATATCTTGTTCATTTTCCTAATCTTACCTTAACATTCCTTTTGAGGGCAACGTTTTTACTTCAATTAGAAGAAAATGTTGAAATATACGACCTATACTATATCCGATGAAGCTTTTAAACTATTTAATTCTGCCATCCTTTCTGTAATGATCGTGTTGGTATAAAGCACAGTTACTCTGTGCATTTAAGTAAATTGCTGAGCTGTAGAAAGCGTTATGTTGCGTTTACTTTATTGGAATATTCATCTCTTGCAGTAGTGTCAAGATTGTGATTACCTGTTATGTTGATTACTAATAACAGTTGCTGACTTTTCCTTATTCGAAATGTGAGTATCTGTCATTCTAACAGAAGCTCGAATCGAATAACTGGATAACTACATACACGCATTTTTAGTCGATCAACATTAATAGCGTAGTTTTAGTGACATCTGTCAGGTACTAATGTGTCACATTACTGTATAAACATTAGAATCATTTTTACTGCCACTAAATTAAAATTTGGTCTTTAACAGTAGTAACTTTATTTATTGTTAACATTTATAGTGAAATTAGAACGGTCTGCAAGGAATATCGTGCCTTTATCGTGTTTGTTTTGAAACATTTAGGTACTTCGTCTATTAGGTTAAAGTGTTTTCACTAGTAGATGGTTTATGAACTATTGAATCCTCCTAAGTGGTTGAATTATTTAAAGAATCGCTTGCAATACTGATTTACGAATTGTACACTCTTCAATGTAGCCTTAGGTTAAAGCGTTTTCACTAGTAGATCATTTATGAACTATTGAATCTTCCAAAATGGTTGAATTATTTAAAAAATCGCTTGCAGTATTGATTTACGAATTATACACTCCTTAATGTAGCCTTCGGCTACCGTGGAAGATTTTCATCCACCATGCATTTTTAAAGTTGTGATATCAGTTCCTGAATTTATTAACAGTGTAGCTGAAGTTCTACGGAAACAATGTCCGGTATATTCGTGAGCATTCTTTATTTTGAGAAACGCTGCGACTTGTTTTGGCATTTTCTCAAATGTATGAATTCCTATTAATTGGTTGTATGCTTTATCATTTGAATATTTAAAAAAAGTATGTTACTATCTATTTGTGTAGGTCTTGCTGTACTATATTTCCGATATATTATGTCTAAAAATTCGCTTAGAATAAAGGATCTTTTTTTCTTTGTTTTTGTAGTTTCAGAGTGATCAAGAATCGATTTCTCATATCTTCAATATCTCCAATTTTTATTTCAAGTAATTCATCATATTGACACGCCCCAAATACGGCAAAAATCATTGCCACCTAAAATACAAACATATTTTGATTATAATTACTTTTGTACCTAAGTATACATCATCAGAGGTCTCCATTTAATTTGTTCATTTTCTAAATCATGTGTTCCAAGAATTTAATTTTAGATACTTTCCAATATCTATGTTGTTGTAGACATTCAAAGTAACTCTGAGCATCATATATTGACTATAATGAAGAAGAAATATATGTTTGCTGATACATTTTCTTCGATTTTTTCTAGTAATAAATGACCCTCTTTTTGCTTTGCTGATTCAATAATTTCTGGTAGAGTTAATGTGAATTTTTCTTTCTCAAATAATAAATAGTTATTTTTATGGATTTAAATAGGAACAATATGGGGATTACTGTGTACCTAAGTTAATTACTTAATAACTCTCGTCTTATAGCAATCACAGACTACTTGATTTAATTATTATTATTCATAAAAGAAGTATCATACAATTTTAATAACATAAAATAAACAGCTTTGTTTGCTATTATGATATGTAAAGTAAGTTTTAAAACGCACAGTAGATTATTAGATATTTAGTCTACGAAAGAATTTGCCTATGTTGGGTGAAACATAAACACTGGCGCGAGTTTGTTTATATTTCCGATAAGGGCCTAAAAGGGCTGGCCGTAAGAGTATTGCCTCGAAACAGAGATTCTAAAGACTATTCAAGTCATTGCTTAATTAGTAAAGCTAGTGAAAAGGTGAATTGTGAGCGTACTAGTTATTTACCATTATTTTATATATACAGGTGAGTTTCTCACTAAGTGTCCTAGTTCTTATTAGAATAGTTATATTATGTGTGAGTCCCTATTAGATTAGTTATGTTAGGCTAGTTTTGATAGTAAAGAGTAGCTATATTAGCTAATTGATAAATAAGATCTACAGGGTGCGTCAATTATAACAGCCACGTGAGCTTTAGATAGGGTGGTACTGAACTGACTGTCTTATGTAGCATGTAGTGGTCAAGGCTGCTTTGTCGGGTCCACAAAGGTGTGTGAAGGCCTTTGGTGGGTTGTGCATAATGTGTCGGAACGAGGAGCCACAGCCGTAGGTATAGATGGTTGATGTGGACGTGCGGACCGACGGGCATGTTTTTATTTAGCCCCTAGGATGTGTACTGGAGGGGTACGGGGTATAGGTGAAAGTACTGGCCTTGGCTGTGCCATCCTAGGCTGCGCTCTCCGTGGGGTTGAGTGGTCAGAGGCAAAGCAGATCCTTTGTATTGATGAGATGATGATTCAGTCAATATTTGTAAGGCTTGTGCTGAAATATTGAAGGATGTAAAAAGACAGATGCTTGGGTACCACGTGATAGTGTTAGATATGAGATAATTAAGTATAATTATGAATGATGGGGTAACTATAATTTGATAAGGGAGCTAAACACTTATTGTGGTTCTTTTTCATAGGTCAGTCAGGTGAGTAAGCACGTTCCAGTTCACAGTTCACAGTAGTAGTGGTGAGTGAAAACCAGTATTATAAATAAACATTGAGTTTATAAAATATAGTAGACAAGTAGCGCCATTGTTTTGTGTTTTGTAAGGCTATAGGAGAGTAGTTAATTGTTTAGAATATTGCAATCAGAAGTGGGATGTATATCAATAAACATCCGTTTATGAACTACTTCGTTTATGCGTTTCTCAAATCGTACTATTAGTATTATTATTATTATCATTGTCGTCGTTACAGATAAAATTAAAATTGGTCTGCGAAAAAATTATGTTACTATGCAGTAAAGTAGATTTAATGCCTTGGCTGTTTCAATAGACTCGGTGCGCATCGTCTAGTAAATATCAGCAACATTGAAAACAGATGTTTTGATACATTTCAATCTATTTAATATCCGAGTTGCCAGAAAGAAACAGTGGTAAATTATTATTGTGTTTAAGCTTTTTTCTAGCACAGCGAGCGGTTAGGACAGACCAGCTTTTGTTTGAATTGCTTATCCTTTCACATTATTGCGTCTCTACAGTAAGCAAGCAGCACGCTATTCAATAATATTCCAACATAAGCGTTGCAGCATCGATGAATCGTAAATCGAGAAGGCTGCCCCTGCTCGCTCACCACAGTCGTGCAATTGTTTTATGTTCACATTTTCACATGCTGACCTTGAGATACAACAGGTTTCCAACGTAAAATCGACTCTCCAACGTAACGTTGAAAAATGATTGAAATGCAAAACGCTCCGCATTCGGCTTAGTTATTTAAACTTTTAAATGGCACGGTTCCATTCTCAATTTAGGACGATACACCAAGCTCTGATTGTCATTCAAAACATTCGTTGGTTTATCGATTTAATGAAATAATAGAAACCAGGAAAAAAATAAAGTGCATGTACCTGAAATAACAAAATTAAAGGACGGTTGACAAATCTTTGTAAAAAACGCTTCTCATACGATGCAAATTTCACGATTCCAATATTATCTCTATTATCAATTTCTCAAACTGAAAACGGCTTCCAGCAGTAGTTTCAAAGATGAAGATATGTAAATCCGCATGGAACAACTCCTCGCTTTATCTCAGATATTATTTACAATGATTGATGTTCTGATGACCTCGAGGATAAAAAATGTGCTCTTGTATCCGACATTATATATATGCAAAATGCTTTCACCGTTTTTTTCTTGGGTCTATATCAGAAAGCTGAATTGATCGACCATTGCCGTTTATTGTTTTGGTCGATGCACAATGCAAGAGAAAGCGTGGAAGCTCACTAAGAATGCAATCATCTTGTTTTGGATTTTGGAAGTAGTTGGAATATTTGTGAACATATTTTTGTTTGTTTTCGTGGTCGAGTGAGAACTGATAAAATTTTTAGTTTGTACAATAAATCTGTGTATTGAAAAATAATTGCATTTGTTACTGAAAATTGCAGTTCCATCTTTATTTATCATTTGCGAAAGGCTTAAAGCTGTCATTGAGCAAGTAATTACAGTAAAATTCTCGGCTCGTTCTCTAACTATTATTTCATTTGACTCGTTTGCTACTAATTGGTATATTATTTAGCCGTGAAGAGCAATTTTAATTAAAAATAATTTTAATTAAATTAAATACATTTCACAAAGACACGTATAGGTGTTTTTTTGTCAGAGAGACACTAATGACGCCTCATCCAGCGTATAATGACACATTGTCTTAGCATTGGACTTGTACAAAACCCATAGGCGGGTTGTTCAGGATGACGACAATGCCAAAATTTGAAAAATAAAATTGTAATACCATGTTATTTACTATTTGTTCAATCGTAACTTTCCATCATACCTACTAGAAACAAAATGGGGAGTTGCATGAATTTTATATTGGTTTGAAATGAATTACAGGGAAATAATAACCTTTTAAACATATTGAAATGTCAGAGGCAATAATCACATAATAATTAAAATATTAACATTAATAAATTGTCATAGAATGTAAGCAAAACCATGATGTCAATGGTGTGATGTTACTCGCCGTTCAGAATTTTTAAAAAATCCTTATTTATTACTTTTGTTTACTGTTTTCATAATAAAAGAGATAATTTAAAGTAAAGTCAGATAACAAAATTTAATAAATGCCTCAAATTAAGTAAATGGTAGGAACAAATACATGTTATTTGGAATCAGAATGAAGCGCTGAATACAATAAATTCACAAATATGTAAATTTGCTTTACAATTGATTTTCTAAACGCCTTGTACATATTTTGGTAGCTTAATAGAAAAGTTTAATTGGGTCTTTACAACTTTACATTTTAATTATTTCGATTAACTTTAAACTACCTGTATTCTCAATTAAATTTACATGCATTCTAAAAATGCAGAAATAGGTCAGATCTCATCTATTGTGGTTGAATTTGTCGTGTTCCCACTGCCAAAAAGGTGAAGTTAGATATTTATAGAGTGAGTAAATTAGATTATTTTCTTTAGATAATTATTGAATAGAGCTTTGTCTGTGGAATTGTTCATTAGCATACCTAGATATTTGGTATCAGAGAACATACATACGACTTCATTGATAGGAATTGTAGGAGATTTGATTTATATTAGCTTAAAATAGTAAAAAACGGTGAAATATATTAGGCGTTGTATGCTGTATTCGTACATAATGGCATAATGCAATACTGCATCCATTTGCCTGGTGAGATGCACTTTCTGTGTCCATTTTACGAGTCTACTTGGCAACTTTATTCAATACCAATGTCTATTTAACACAATAATACCTAATAAATGACTAATTCACTCTTCTAAACAAACAAATTGTATACATTTAGGTATACACGTGCGAACGGCGTCTGACGTCACAGGTCTATGCTGTGGCGGCGACCGTTTTGTGGGACGTGGCCAGACTAAATTTTTAAATACCGATTTTAGGCTTATTTGTCCTCGAAATTGTCTAGAACAAACACCATTTCCATTAAAATAATATATTCTTTCTCTTGCATGTATTTGGGAATATCATGCAATTTGACATTATGTTATGTTGAAACCAATAATAGAGCAACCTGTTGGTGGTATTCTAATCGCTTTGGCTGGCGTCGACTCTCCACCACTGCCGACAATAATAATTACACGTTTCTTTGTTTTTACGTGTGAATGCTGGAATGCCTCGTCGAAGACGTCCAGTCCGGAGCGCCATGTGGTCCGGATTGGTCAACGACCCGCGCCCGGAGACCTTTTCAACGAGTGGAATTCATCTTCGGTGACTCACCAACAAAAACCTCTTGATTTGGGATGGCGGGAGTCATTCTTTTGATCTATGAATCGTCGGAAAAAGTGCAGTGGTAAAGTGTGGTCGAGATAAGCTACCTAATTATATTGCAATTGGAATGTCTAGATTTAGTTGGAGTCTTTTTCAGTCACTTCAGTTTTTTAGCAATAGCTCTTCCTTATACCTCTTCCTGATGAATATCAAAATATTACAATCTTATTTATCCTCTTTGCTTTGAATCCAAATTATACTTGAAATAGTCAATTAGTTAACAAAGGGGTCCGCTAAGTATAAATTTGCATCAACAATGCTCATTAAGTTTGAATGAATACGTAAAAACTGACAATTTTTTTTTTAATTAATAAAAAAATGTTGTTTGAAGCCACATATCTTTAAAAGAAGTAAAATAGTATTACGCAACTTATCAAAATTGGAATTTAGTGTTTTTACGTTTAAAAATTTCTAGTTTAGTCTACGTAACGTATACATAGAACAATATAATGCAGTGTACATAGTGCAATTTAATTTAAAATATTTCGGGATAATGCAAATGTAGCTTAATGCTAAGTGTCTAGTCAAATACGCATGCGCCGCCTGAAATGGTTGCCGAAGCGCAAGACGAGCGATGTAGTCGAGTGGAGAGTTAGTGTTATTAAAGCAGCTGAACTAAATGTGTGTTTCATTCACTGCCAAATAATAAAATCCTATGAATACAGTCCTCTTAGAAACCCAAACACTAAGTAATGTATTGTAATGCAGACTAGCATATATCAGTAGTAATGAGTGAAATGCAGTATTACACACAACGTCAAACGTCTTGAACCCCGTGTATATAAAATGATTCGATTAAACCTAGTGGTTTTTCTTAATGTGGTAAAAAAGTAAATGTACTTAGGTAACAAAAAAAAAAATAATAAAAAATTGCAGACCATGAACCTCTACTTTATTACCAATGTTTTTATAAATCTGGTCAGATTGGCAGTGTATTCAGCCAAGTGTTCCTTTGAATTTTTGCACATAATAATACCAGGACGTGAAATTTCTGCGTTTACCGGAGCAAGAATGACTGCTTTACACAATGCAGGACATTCTAATCATCAGATATCGAACATGTTGGGCATTCCTAGATCATCTGTTCTACGGATATTACACAGATATGAAGAATTTGATACAGTGGAAAACACACCACGTACTAGATGTTCTCGACTATCTAATGAAAGGAAGGATCGGAATTTGGTGCAATATGCCCGTAGACACCGTACATCTTCAGCCTTAGCTCTCAGGGCCCACTGTCAAGGTACGTTTCGGCGTGTTATATCGACACCTATTATTCGAAGACGACTCTACAATGCAAATTTACGTGCTAGAAGGCCATTACGGGTCCCCACTCTACTTCCAAGGCATTGTGTTGCCCGTCTCCAGGGCGCGAGAGCATAAGGGTTGGCTTTTACGCCAGTGGCGGTGTGTCTTATTTACAGACGAAACCAGAATTGGGCTAGTTACTGATGACAATTGACAAAGAGCCTGGAGAGAACCAGGTCGTCAACAGCGACTCCATTTTCCATGTGAAGTTGTTCGGTATGAAAAGGGTACCGTAATGTTTTGGGGTAGAATAACGTACAACCGCCGCACCCCATTAATTCGCATACCACAGAATATAACCAGTCAAATTTACGTCGAACAAGTTATTACGCCCATTATCTACCCCCTACGTAATGAGTTAGGTGAACATTTTGTGTTTATGGACAACCACGCTCGACCACTTCGCGCAAGAAGGGTTCAAGAGACCTTCGAAGCAGGACATATCAATAGATTAGATTGGCCAGTCAACTCTCCTGACATGAATCCTATTGAAAACATGTGAGATTTCGTTGCTAGAGCCATTCATAATCATATTCCTCCACCTAAGACTGCAGATGAGTTAGTCATGGCGGCAGAAGAGGAATGGAACGCTATTCCGCAAGAGATCGTTAACCGCCGTTAAACATGACGTGTCAATATGCTATTGGAACGTGGTGGAAGGAATACCAACTATTAGTCAAGTAGAGAGCTTGCTTTGTTACTTTTTTTTGATTTAATAAATTTTGTCAAAAATGTTACACATTTGCTGGTTTTTCATTTTTAAGTACTCAGTTTATCGAAAATATTTTTTTCACAAAAAAAAAGATTTAGAAAACAATGTACTTTTATAAATGTATTTGGTTTTTCTAACAAAAAGATTTCTTTAACGAGAATGTATTTGTAGAAGTCAGTAAAGTAAATCTAATCTATTAAATAGAGGAATTTTTGGAAATTCTGCAAGCCTAACTTTGTATGGCGGAAATATTTAATAATACTTAGGACAATAAAAATATCCCAGGTATTACGTCTCTTACGTGCACATCGATCCGAGACAGCAGATGTTCCGACAACAAAACGACTTCCAGCGGAATCCTAACAATGTCAGATTTAATTACTCGGCTTCATCGGGCCAGGCCGACTCCATAAGAAGCGCATCTTCGAGGCTACGGTGCCCGCTTCCCGGAAAGACAATGTACGGCTGAAGGGAAGGCTTCGCTAATATGCCATTGCATTCCTAGCTGGGCATTATTCTTCCAGGCAGGTATTTTTTTTTTGTCATTTTAGAGCACCGACAGAATATGTTAGTTCCTAACCACCGTTTTGGGGACATCTCACTTTATATTACATCAGCATACAAGTATCAATTATAGATAGGAATAGCGTACATTTCATAAAAGAAGTTGAAAATGGCTGGTCAATGGTCTTCTACAGATTGATTTTATATTAGACATAAACGAACAATTATGACATGATGTTAAAGTAAAATCTAGTGTTATTGAGCAACAGCATGGATTTTTACCTAATAGATCGATAGAGTCTAATTTAATAAATTAAACTGAACACATTTTGTCTGTATTAGATTGTCAGATATAGGTAGACTTTGAGTACACTGATTTCTGTAAAGCTGAAATAAATAGTTGAGCTGATTGTTTACTTGTCCGAACCGATTCTGATAGATTTTTTGCATATTGCAATGTGAATAAACTGTTTTTTAATATACAAAAATGCTTATTTATTACTTTTACTAGGAACACTAATAAATACTCGTATGACTATAATTTTAATCATTTCATATAACATTTACATTTCTATAACTGAATCAGTTCAAAACAAGTTTCTTAAATTCTTGGATTATAAAGTCAGTGGAGCATACAGCATTAATCCTGTAGTGGCTATCAAGAAGGAATTTACTATCATTTCTTTAAAGACGAGTTTTTTTAATGTGGATATTTTTAATATTACTATAGGGATTTTGAAAAAGCATATAAGAATTCTTTTCTGATAAATTTGTAAACTATTTCTTCTAATATAATGTAGTTTTTTTTCACGTTCCAACATTGTACACGAGTTTCTTTATTTTTTTGTGGAACACTTTTTTAGGCTATTTTTCCAGTTGTGTATTTCCTTATAAGTAAATAAATAAATAAATTATGTCATCTGACGAGTGTAAGAGTTAGTTCGTATATATACATATTTCATCAAATTTAAGACACACACAAACCATTTAATTTGAATGCAGTCAAGACTGTAGGGTAGCAGGGATTTCAAAGTAACCTATTCTAGTTTAGGAATAATGAGGGTGTAAACAATATAATGAAATAAATAGACGTGACACAATAAAGGAATAAATTGGAGTTTGCAATCTATGTAGATCATGCATGAACCCTGTTGAGAATTCAGTTTTAATGAATTTTGGAAATTCATTTTAGTTTAGAGAACAGCTTGTGACCGTCAATATACAGACTACAGTTATTGTCGATGGACTCGAAGGTCCTAAACTATAATTATTTGTAGGTAGGAAGGCTAAACATATAAACATTAATTAAATTATCAGGAATTTCGAGTATTTTTCAGCAGAACAGCAGGATTAAATCTACCAAATGTTTTACTGAAAACAGCATAGATATCAATCTCATTCCCTAATGTAATTAATATACATAGATACCGAGTCAGACATTGCATTTGCAGCAATTTTTTGTTTTCTTCAACTGTATCACCAAATAAATTCGGTCGGTATGAAATTAAAAGTAATCAAAAGACCTCACAAGTAAATCTACATGGATTTTCGTAATTATCGTAGTGAATTATGACCGAACACAGACCAAAGTGCGGTGTCTGTTTTCAGTGTATTCCTGTACACCATTCATCATCACAATATCCCCTTTTTTTAAACATAAGTGTCAAAGAGCATGTGGCGTTCCACTAATGTCACTTCTTTCGAACTGAGCCCGGCCATATGGCCCTCACATGCGGGGGTGTTAACGAGCAGAATGACTTAATAGGGGGTGGGTCGCGTCAGGGTCGGCGGTAGGGTGGGCGCCCGCATGGTCCTTTTTTCGCGCCCCGTACAAAAATGATGTTCTTGAAGGGTAAATATTGCATTTTTTTATATCCAACTATCTTTAATTTCAAAGCAGAATTACCTGTTTATATTTTCATTTCCAAAATATTGCAATTTAATCAAACATATCTATCTACAAACTTGCACACAGGCGGAGTTACAGGCCTTCAAAGTGGGGCTAAATATTTAAATATATGTATAATAATTTATCTGAATTACTTTGAACTTGGAATAACAAATTTGGTACATGATTAACGTTTATTATTGGACTTCTTTGACTATGAGTTCAAGTAAATTGAAACACTACAAGGTGTTCATTGAGAGTGAATCACTCCTAAAATTATACCAAACTTTGCAATGCTTTAATTAAGATTTTAATAGTGTTTATTAGAAGAAATCAAAAAGTCAGTAGTAGGCTTTATCTTTAAAATTTGAGTTAGTAATAAAACTATAAAATAAAAATTAAAAAAAATTAAAACTAAAGAAATTGTTCAAAATTGGCATCATTTGCTTTGATATATAAATTTACTCTTCACACCGAAAATTGGAATATACTCTATATATATAATAAATGATGATAGTTTCTTATAACTTTACATTTATTTGTGATTGATGATTCCACAAATCTTCTCAGGATTCAATTGTCAAAGAATTAATAAAATCCTTCAATGTTCCCCAAAGAAAATAATCATATTCGTTACTCGTAAAATGTCACTCGTCGATCCAAATCTTAAGGTGATAGCTCTTGCACATTTTGAATGCGATATGGATGTAGTAGATGACGTTTAAGAATTCCGTGTACAGAAGTTCTTGATAATCTAGTTTCTCGAGATAAACGTTTAATATTTATTTGCGGTTCACCTTCAATTGTTTGCAAAATATTTTCTTCATTTTATACCCTTATTACATTAGGATGTTCTCGGATATAATTGAAAAACTGTCCTGTGTTTCAAGCCCGTCTTTCAAGATTAGAAAATGTTTCTATGGGGAATCATTCGATTTGGAAATCTACGATATTCTTCCACGTTTCTTTTACAGTTTTTCACAGAAACCTAGCATAAGTAACATGCCAACTTGCTCGCTGAATGTAAATTTCCCAGCCATTTTCAACTTTGTTGTTTCAACAACGAACAGAACAATAGAAATAAAATGGTTTTATTATTAACTGTCAAATTTTAAAGACAAAATCTACTACTGACTTTTTGATTTCTTCTAATGAATACTGTTAAAATCTTGTTTTAATTAATGTTTTTTTTTTCTTGAAAACCTTGAAACCCTGAAAGTTTTTTAAAATTTTGCCCGTTGGATATTTTATTGGTAAAATAAAATTTAACAAGAGTAAAAGAGTGTTTTAAATTAAATTCTTGTATTCGTTACTTGTTGTTATACAAACAGTCACTGTCCACTTGTGTTACAAACCGACTGGTGACCCTAAATTAAAAAAGTCTTGGAAGCCCTTATGGCGACGCGTGCGGCATACACCCTCTATCACCAGTTGGTGCGGCCCTGGGTCCTACAATCGGCAATCCGCACGGCTCGACTTGTAAATTCCCAAGAACTGGTATTAATCTGTATAGCACGAACGAGGGTCCTTATTTTCCGGTTAGTTTAACATGGTGCGGAAGTATTAATATTAATAGTGAGGTCCCACGAATAGCTCTCGTAAATTGGGTAATTTGATAAGGGGTGTGTATGGTAAATATAATTGGTTTCGTTAGGGGGCGGTTGCTGGCGTAGGAAATTATTTTTTCAAGGGCATTAGGGCATGTTCCCGAGAATTCTGAGAACTATGATCCCGGCAGAGTTGTGGTGGAGAAACAATTTATTGGAATACAGTTTGGTTTAGCTCAAAATTTTAAATACTAGACTAAACGTAAGCTAATCTAAAATTCAGTTGGATATTTATTACATATACGTGTTTCTTAAATGGAGATGTGAGGTCTTAGGAGCCATTGTCCAGCTACTCCGTGTTAAAAATTAAAAAATATGTCAGTTTTTAATTTTTAACTAGAAAGGTGGCAAGTCGGCTATCGCCGACTTGACCTTTCTTGGGATGGTGGACACCGGATATTTTCATTATCATAGTTTTTCTGGAGATTATTGCGAAGAGTTTCAGAAAAAGAAATTTTTGAATCCATGAATTTTGAGGATTATTTGAGAATGGTTCGGTTTTTTAAACACCCTGAATTGTTCTCATTAAAATAGTTCCATATAGACCATTGTTAAAGGTTTCATCAAAGGAATATTATACTTCCATGTCAGTTTCAATTATCGCAGGTGCAGATCAGCAGTATGATCTGTTCTTTAATTAAATACATTTTAAAATTTTTGGTTACAATATTATACACTCTTGTATGTTTATCACTATCAATTGTCGTAGGTGCAGATCAGCAGTATGATCTGTTCTTTTATTTAACATATCTCAAAATTGTTAAATACATTAGTTATGCTTTTCTGTTTTTTATCAATTATCGTAGGCGCAGATCAGCAGTATGATCTGTTCTTTCATTTAACACTTCTTAACATTTTTGTTTATAATATTATGCACTCTTGTATTTTTATCACTATCAATTGTCGTAGGTGCAGATCAGCAGTATGATCTGTTCTTTTATTTAACATTTCTCAAAATTGTTAAATACATTAGTTATGCTTTTCTGTTTTTTATCAATTATCGTAGGCGCAGATCAGCAGTATGATCTGTTCTTTCATTTAACACTTCTTAAAATTTTTGTTTATAATATTATGCACTCTTGTATTTTTATCACTATCAATTGTCGTAGGTGCAGATCAGCAGTATGATCTGTTCTATTATTTAACACTTCTCAAATTGTCTATCTTTTATCAATTATCGTAGATGCAGATCAGCAGTAGATAATGGTTCGGTTTTTTTAAACACCCAGTATTTTGTCATTAGTATATTTTTCCTACAGAACATTGTAAAAAGTTTCATAAAAAAAAATTTTCAATTCCAGGAATTTTGAGGACTTTTAGAGAATGGTTTGGTTTTGTTAAACACCCTGTATTTGCTCATTAGTATAACTTTTTTACAATCGTGAAAAGCTTCATAAAAAAAATTAAATTCCATAAATTTTGTGGATCTAGAGAATGGTTCTTTATTTTACACCCTGTATTTTTTCATAAGTATGTGTTTATATACACATAATAATACCAAAGTATGTATTTTTTATAGTTTTTTTACAAACTATTGTAAAAAATTTCATCACAAATCAAAAAAGAATTTTCAATTCCAGGTTTTAAGGATTTTTAGAATGATTCGATTTTTTTAAACATCCAGTATTTTTTAATTAGTATAGTTTTTCTGCAGACTATTGCGATAAGTTTTATAAAAAAAAGTTTAATTCCATGTATTTTGAGGATTTTTAGTGAATGGTTCGGTTTTTTAAACACTCTATATTTTTTCATTATTACAGTTTTTTACAGTCTATTGTGAAAAGTGTCTACAAAAAAAAATTAATTCCATAAATTGCGAGGATTTCAAGAGAATGGTTCGGTTTTTTTAAACACCCAGTATTTTTCATTAGTATGGTTTTTCTGCAGACTATTGCGATAAGTTTCATAAAAAAAATTTAATGATAATTTAACCAAATTCGGTGTTCTGCATATTTACTATGACAGTAGGTAAGGAGAAACTGTTTTTTTTTATTTTTGACACGCTGTAGCTGGACAATGGCTATTCTAAGACCCCACATTTATATAACAAAGAACCCTTATTTTTGGTCACAGAATGCGCCCCTGGATTTTGACCTCAACTCAATGACTTAATTCTCTTTTATCACGATTAAAACTGTTTCTCTAATGCTCTGTTAGCTCTCTTTTTGCACCTTTACATACGGCAGTTGTTTTGGCCGACATATCTCTCAAGTGTAGCAGAATGACATCAAAGTAACAATGTGACAATGTAGATATATTCCATGTTAAACCTCGTAAAACGCCAAAGAATAAAACATTTCGGCGGTGAATACTTCTCTGGTATTATATTTATTTTATGGCCTTACTTCGCGTGCAAATTTATGAAGGATTATAATGTATTACTTTCATCTCGCTAAGCGGGAATAAAACCCTACATTCCGACGTGTCTTTTTTTAGATTAAAACTTTAATAATTAAAATTGGGTTCTAATGAATTTTACAGGAATAAAAGTACCTAACTAAAAACCTGCTGCACGTAAAACTCGCTGAAAAATTTAATGGTTGTGTGCGCTGAATACTTTTTTGGAAAGTTTTATTTTTAATTCATATTTCCATTGTTGATACAAATAACATGGATTTCCGACACATATTTCTCTACTAGTTTGTAATTTTTCCTTTAATCGTATTAAAAGAACAATCTGTAGTTGCCAATAATTGAATTTGTTGCAAAACATTTTACCTATCGATATTTTTTATGACAATGAAACTAACAATGATAAATTTCATAATCATGGGTATTAGCTGTTATATTAGGAATGTACTACTACTCCCTGTACATATCTAATACACGAAGCAATTTCACAACTAAACACACTTTCTAAAGTAATGTATCAACTCTTAATTGAAAGTAATAATTTGAAATTAAGGTTTGTAATATGAGAAGATTTTTATAATTCTAGTTTCGGAGCGACAATAAAGATCCTCTTTATCTCTGCAATCTATCGAGAGATACCACAATCTTGAGTATATCCAATGTTTGTAAAAGTTCTACATTATCACAGTGCAAATAAAATTTAGAATGCCGTTATACCGACCTCTCCTTGGAATCGTTAAACGTGCGAGAACATTTTCAAGCGCATTAGAACTGTATTTCTGAAAATGTTAAGTAATTTGAACCACAGTAGTTAAGGCCTTTTCTTCGAAAGTGCTAATTTCGCACTAGTTAACGAAATGTGGTGCTAACAAATACATAATTTTGACTAACAAGGTCTAATTTGAAAGTTAAGTGACGGAACAATTGCGTGACGGCTTAGTAATTTTTCAGAAATGGTTAAATAGTAGATCATTAAATAATTACAGTTACAGTTTTTATTTGAGATAATTACAAGTAACGAAGCTTTAATGACGACTCTTTGAAGAATTGCAATTCTAGAAGATAATGATGAACTTGAGTAGGTTTTTGTATATTTGGTAGAGAATAACATTATAAATCAAAAATTGATGACTTAGTAGCTCCGCTTTAGATATCTCTGGCTGCAGTTCTATTTCAGAATCCTGTTTTATTACTTATTACTTTAGCACGTATACATAATGCATGTATCACGTCGAATAAAAGGTTTTCATGGGAGGTTTCATTAAATTTACGGTACGAGTTCTCGAGTCGTTTTCATACACTTCCGAGCGTGATAGAAAATGAATACCGGGCATTCCAATGCAAATCAGGAAAGTCGAAATAAAAACGAACAAATTATTAAGCTGTTTGAATGTGTTTAAAGTAGGTAGGATCCTTATTTACATACTACATTTATATTTCTCTCGATGCAACATTTTATGTGGCTGCTGCAAGGCGTTTTATTGAATTGTATCAATTTTTATTACGCGTGGAGTCAATAATAGTACATTTTGTAGAATACCTTTCATTTGATTGTATTCCAAATCCAAAATATACAAAACTGAAGTAAGAACAGTGTGTGTTTCAGTATATAAGCATTTCTAAGATTTGTCAATAGTTCCTGGCATTTTAGTGTAGATTAGTTAAAATTAAAAGCCTAAGGGACTGTTTCGGCAATACTCCAAGACCAATAATATAAATTTTTATTTTGTTTTGGTTTCAATTCAATTTATTTTGGTTGAAATATGAATGGTTTTATGTATGGTGAAGCTTTTGGTTCTGCGTCGCTTAGTATCATCAATAAAAATGCCCTATTAATTGAGTGTTACTCATTGTTTGATTCTAGAGACATCTAAAACCGTTTAGGAAACCTGTCTGAAGGTGCAGACTGGTCATGAATGAAGTGACAGCTCTATAAAGGTCACTGGCTCGCCTCCGTCGTGATGCAACCGTGGATTTTAAAACGGAACGGAATTATAGACGCACCTGGAGTTTTTGAGTGTGTCCGCAGTGGTGGCAACAGTAGGAGAAGTAGTCCGGCAAAGCTGGCATAATTTTCAAACTGTCACAACTGCCGCCCAACTCGTCCACTAACTTTCTGTAATTCACTCTAACAGATGGAGTACTTTTGCTCAGTCTCCCCATATTCACATGCGCGGTCTGGTTGTGGGACGTCACCCTTCGAGGATTCACTAGGTGTTACACACACATCACTGTCACATACGCGTTTTTTCTCTCTCTGCGAATCGCTAGCGTCTGGGTTACGTGGTCTATTCAGCCAACGGTACTCGCGGTACTGAAGTGCGGCTTCGGCTTCCTCTTCCACAGCAGAGAGTAGCGCGGGTCAGGTACTCGAGGTGCTACAGGGTCGAACTGGCCTTTTGCCAACGACAGAAGGCGGTCGAGTCGAGTCTCCTACCTGAAAATAGCCTTCCTCGTAGTATATATATATATATACCTATATCATTACTATTAATGTACTTACTGTCAATAAACAATTTGCAAAGGAATACGATTTTTGAAAAATGTGACAAATAACTGCTATTTTGTACTGATTGAATCTCACATTATGCCAGTGTTGCAGTTTCTGCGAAATTGAATAGACTGATAAAAACGGGTAGAAAACGGAAACATTTTAATTTACATTACATATTAAGGAATAATCAAGTGCATGTGTTTTGTTATTTACTTTTACTCAATACATTAAGAAATTGTGTGATTTCTGTAGCAATGCGCAGAGGCACATCAACCTAACCACTAATCTAATACGTTTTAGTTGTATTGTTAATGTATAGTAGACAAACATATATGGCTCATTATTATGAGACATTCGTAACACAGTAAGAATAAAATGATATTTTGTTATGTGTGCACTTGCAGCTTGTGTCAATTTAAATATTCAATTCATAGTTATCATAGAAACTGAAACGCTACGTTGTTTAGATGTTTGCATCAAAATTACAGCATTACATGTGTCTCTGATCTATACAACATTCATTTCAAACAACATACATTATCCTTGTGACAGTAAAAATAGTTATTCCTTACAATAGATTTTGACATCAGTGTAGTTACGTTAATTATAAATTTACTGTAACTAAAATTCGAGCTAAACATATTTATTTTCATACAGATATACGTATATTTACAAATACTTGAAAATACCATGGAATGATGTTTCAAGAATTATGTAGTATTTTTAGCGAAAATATTAAACATGTTTTCTAATGCCAATGAAATACCTATATTGCATTACATTTTTAGATGATGGATGAACATGTCATGTCCTTTTACAGGTATGGATGGACAAATTCCACTAAAAATCTTCCTACAAGTTATTTCTGCTCCTGATAAGGCCTCCTTAACTACTTAAGCTTCATTCATATAAGATTAGTGCGGTTGCATTGGTACTGCAGCAAAGTTATTAAAAAGGGCGCCGTATTCTTGAAATAGTGTTTTCTACAAAATACAAATAATTTTAGACATTTAATAACTGAATAATCTAGGGTTTAGCAAATAATAGGAATGTTAACTTATTCCACCTGCAAATATTCAAAGATACTGAAGTAAAACGGCGAGAAATACGGGTGACTTTTGTAACGTTGAGATAAACTTAACAGTAACGCCTTTGTACTGCAGTTGTATGGCAGAAGCTAAAAGCATTTTAGCTTTTACCAATCCTTTTCCAACAATCATACAAGGGCCAATCAGAAAACTGCTTTTTTGACAGTAAATAGAAGATTCACATTTTTGCAGGTTAAGTTTTTAAATTAGATTCTAATTTAGATATTTAGTTTAGAATTGATTTGTTTCTAAAAAAATGGATGAAGAGGACTGTTTGGTTTAGAAACAGTTACTTTTGCTGCTCTTATTCGCAGCGACGTCAATATGTATAAAAACTATACATGCAAAAAAAAAATGAAAAGAAGAACTCGGAGATGGTGGGTGCCACCTATTATCCACAGATAGCACATGCAAGGTGATTTCTATAATTTATATAAAGAAATGCGAAACGAGAATGCCGATTATTTTTTCATTTTACCCGAATGACAGTGGCAGTGTTTGATGACTTGCTGAAATTAGTGGGGCCTCATTTAACCAACAGTATACTGTGATTTAACCAAACATTCAAATAGGCCATCTATTCCTGCAGATTGTAGGCTTATATTTTATCTAGGGTAGGCTTTTAACTACTATTCGGCAAATGATAAAAACCAACAATTTCTGTAGATAGGGACGTAGTTGACAAAACATAAACATAACTTCTCTGAAGGTCGAATCTTGAGTTTTTGCATGTCACCAACTTACAGCGGATAAATTCCCCAACTTCTACAGTAATTTTATGTAAACAGAGTAAATAATATTTAATACAATACAATTACCATACAACAGTACAACTGCAGTGCCATTGCACTAACGTTTATCTGAACGTTACTTTAGAAATAAAAATGTGACTCGCATAGTGTATTTATTTATTGTTGAATTCTAGTAATAAAATTTACTGTATTTCTAGTAATTTGTTAGCATGACATTTCCTGCATGTTATACTGACTAGGTTAAGCTGTACTTTTGTACATTTTAACAAGCAGAGACTTTTTTCCACGACATTAAAAGTAAAAACTTTTCCCTCGCTTCAACTTCATCTGTCAACACACTCCATATGGCTACAAAAATAATATAATACATTTTTAAATTGGCATCTGTTACACTATTCAGGTTAAACAAAATGAAAATATATGAACTGATTGATGAACTCTTTAATATATACATTTTAACATAGTGTTCAATTTTGTACACATTGATATTCAGTCACATATGTATGTGAAATAATATTAGTTATTGAAAAAGTTTTCTATGCATATTTTAGTGTTAGTTATAAAGGTAAAATATAAGAAAATTTAAATTACCTACAAAGTAAAATTACATATCTATATTTTACAATTCCAATCTAAAAATTACAATGTATAAATCAATGCACATTATGGTGATGGAAATTTACGATGGAATTTAGCATAATAGTTGTAAAATCACGTAATATTATAATATGGAATTTTATCCATGGTTATTTCTGTAATATTACAATGTATTTATTTTATCTACAAAATTATGTAATTTTACATAACTTTACGCTGGTCGCAAATTGCCAACGTAAAGTTATGGGAAATTACAAACAAATGTTCATCAACGACTGCTGTTCTTGTTTCAGTGGCAATGGGAATAAGTTCATTAGCAGTCACCAGTCGTATATTAAAGTCTCAACCCTACATAGGTATACCGTTTGATAGCATAAGGGATGTTTATGTAAAGATAAAGCTTGCAGTAATTTGTCTGGCATTAACCTACGCAAGGAAATATGACGCGGAAGTTCCCTGCATTTCATAAAAGTATACCGTAAAAAATTGTTATATTCTGTCAGGTGGTCTTTGCACTGTGGATTTATTGCTTACATAACATCACCAGTGCATTTATTTTATTATGCGGCGAAGGGATGAAACTGGCGTGTGTAATATTTTCGCATTAATATTTTTTTGTGCCTGTTTTCATTTCACGGGTAAAATAAAAATGTTGCGACAAACCTTGGACCGCAAAATAATATGGAATCAAGGTATATACAAGGTATCTCAAACTAGATACTATGGCTCTACTGTAAGGATAAAAAATAAATAAATAAAATTAGGGACACGTGGTGTTAAATGTCATGAGGTAAGCTCCATTTTCAGTCGAAAATATTATCTTTGGCATTTGACAGAAACGACTGATGACGTCATCAATTATATTTTTTCCAGAAACATACCCAATTTTCTGTTAAAAAGCTCTCTTTTTTCTAATAAGCTTTTACTAGAGACATATTTCTGTATTACTTCCCGTTTAAAAGTTAGTAATATCGTCCTAAGTATAGTCTCAAAAGATATATCACCTAAAAATTACATTAGCGGTGGAAGGATCAAGTAGTAGTTGGAAAATACACTTAGTTCCAAAAAAAGTGACGCACTTGATTTTTGACCTAACTTTGTTTTCTTTTTACTTCTAAACCAGTCGGTCAATTTTTATTTTTTTTTATTTGTTGGTAGGTAATTCCTTTGCCTTTCCAAAAAAATTAAAGACGCCGAAATTTTTTCAAAGTCTCCTGGATGGTAGTGGAAAAACTCGAGTCATGTTTTTTTACTAATTTTTTACTCACCCTGTGTTAATCAAGTAATGGTACAGTAGGTGCTTACACTCTATATGAAAGATGCGTCTTTTGTGAGCATTTTGTTTTTTTATTCATTGATTTATCTCTAAAATTGTCCAAATTACAGCTTTTTTGCTCAATTTTTGCAACTTTCTTAATTTATCGAGAAAATTTTCTAGTGAAATAAGCATACGATTTTCACGAAACACTTTTATTAAACGCAATATTTATTATAACCTGGGGTAACTGATTAATACCGTGTATTGCCTGCCCTAGCAACTCTAAGGGTTTCTAATCTACGCGGCATACTGGAAATTAGGTTTCTTACCCTGTCCATTATTTGAGGCATTTTATATAATTTTTATCACTAAAACTTGTTTAATGCTACTTAATTAATGACAAAACGTCAAATGCGTTAAATGACACAACGCCAAATTGCAAGTGGCAGTTGTTTTTCAAAGGGAATATGATCCTACAAAGAAATATGGGATAAACGTAAATGATAAATTAAGAAAGTTGGTATCTACAAAACTTAGGCTGTAATTTGGACAATTTTAGAGATAAATCAATGAATAAAAAACAATATGCTCGCAAGAGAAGCATCTTTCATATAGAGTGTAATCACCTACTATAACATTACTTGATTAACACACAGGGTGAGTCAAAAATGAGTAAAATAACATGACTCGAGTTTTTCCACTACCATCCAGGAGGCTTTGAAAAAAATTCGACGTCTTTAATTTTCTTTGAAAGGCAAAGGAATTACCTACCAACACATAAAAAAAAAATTAAAAATCGGCCGACTGGTTAATAAGTAAAAAGAAAAAAAAGTTAAGTCAAAAATCAAGTGCGTCACTTTTTTGGAACTGAGTGTAATTGAAAGTGCATAAATGTCATTAAGATTAAATAAAACGATTAAACTCGATAATTCTTTAATACAGTTAAAACAAAAGGTGATGATAACAATGACTAAATTTAAAAAATGAGGCAAACGCCCTCATATTATATACATATCATCTATTCTCTATAATATTATGACCTCTTATTTCAGGACACATATCCAATCTTCACCTGTCGTATAGAATTTCGTGGATTTTGTTTGAAATACTGTAACAGTCTAGCCGTATTAACATTGTTTCTTATACCCTTTGGTCAATTATTTGATTTTTCCGAACAGAAAATGAATCTTCACTTCGACGCAAGGTCGCCTTCAATCTTGTGAAGATTCTATGATCAGTAATGAGGCGCTCTGGATTCCTTTCTCGATATAACTCTACAGCTCTCCTTGAATTGTTTTGTGACTCGCCATAAATTAGCAACATATCAACATTTTCTGAATAAGAAAACATTTTGTAAGCACAAAAGTTATACGTTTGACGTTCGTATTAAGTAAATTTTAAATAAAAAACAAATCTGCAACCTTGAATATTTTCCTTGATTTGTAAACAACTTTTTAGCATAGACCATTTTGCCCATGATGCATTCGGACTGAATCTAAAAGATAGTTGCTGATGTAAACCAACATCTTCTGTTAATCCAATCGCACCATTTTATTTTTTTTGTACTACTTTTTTGAAATCGCTATATTCACGCTCGTACCTTCTGACAATAAACTTGAAGCTACGCTGGTGGCTTTATTAATAATTGCTTCGGGTACATAAATTTTTACCAAAATAAATAAACAGCGAAATAAACAACATACGTAGTCACAGTAGGGCTTCCAAATATTACGACAAATTATTGAGTATTTTTTTTTGTAATAGAAATTCTATTACAAAATCTATTTAATATATTTAAATTAATAGCAAATAAAATATATTACACTAGAAAGGTAACGGTTTTTACTGTCTGCCAGTAAAAATCCTCTTACCACGCTGGTACACCTATACTATTTCATGTCTCTTAAAATGGTGAAAGGGAAACGTTTTGTATTACAATAGCTATAACTCATTAATTTTAAAGAAATGTGGTGCATTCATAACACTTACTAGTTTTTGGCTTTTGGTTTGGGAGATCTACCTTTCACTGCTTCCTTGGTCCGGCTCTGTCCTCTTCTGTCGCCAATGGAATGTTGTCACTGGCCACCGAAGACAGCCGAACTTCTTCTGCATCCGCCATGATTGGTGTTTATTTCACTTAATAAATACACTCAGCTATCCACAGAACCGCCACAAAAGCTTTAATGGGGCAGGTGTTTAGCGACAATTCGAGGATGTGCTTTAATCTCGCTGAGCCGCCGTCACGAGGTGATTTAACGTCGAAATTGGATATTAATTAACGAAATAAAGATGGCAAGAAGTCACACGACGGACGCGAATGGTTGTGTGTACTTGAGCAGAGAACAGAAATCAGGTTTGCAGGTGGAGACGAGTCAGGAACGTGGGGATACGATTTGGTTGTTTTAGAGGCTGTCGGTTTCCAGGTTTCGTCTTTTGCAACAGTAGTAATTCTCGTTTTCTTCACGTAGTTCTTATTTGAACTCGGTGGTATCTCTGTTTTAAAGATCCTTAAATAATAATTTAATAAATAGCATAAATTGTACCGGTGAATCTACGGCTACACGGAACACGTTTTGCTAAAAAACAGCCTCAGTAAAGTATTTGAATGTTCGTTGTGTAAACTGCATAAATGTCATTAAGAATAAATAAAAGGATTAAACTCGATAATTGATTAATACAGTTAAAACA
Source organism: Monochamus alternatus (assembly GCA_037114965.1). NCBI lineage: Eukaryota > Metazoa > Arthropoda > Insecta > Coleoptera > Cerambycidae > Monochamus > Monochamus alternatus. Next base: position 21,342,145 of record CM073428.1, read on the forward strand.
AACCGTGATGATAACAATAATTAATCTTAAAAAAGGCAAACGGCATCATAGTACATACATATTACAATATATTTTTATGACCTATCATTTATTTGTGATTTTTTCTTTCAAATGCTTAATATCCCCATAAAAAATCGAGGAATGTTAGATCTGGTGACTTTCCGGACCACTGAATAGGTTCATTAATGCCATCCCATTTTTCTGGGAAAGTGTTATCTAAATATTGCTGCACAATCCTGGCCTTGTGGGGTGGAGCTCCGTCGTGCTGAAACCATAGATTTCTCCTTAGCTGCAAAGGCACATTCTCCAGAAGTGCAGGAAGTTATTGTAGGAAATTTAGGTATCTCACGCTGTTCAATGTATTGGACTTTCGTCCGTCCAAAAAACGTGCCGAAAAAGGTTCTGATCAACAGTTTCTACATTTACTGCAATTTGAGGTATAAAATTAACTCTGTTTTCAATATGACGCTCAAGCAAATACTCCAAATTGTGAATTTTGTAGTTATGATACCCATTGCTCTTTAAAATTCGTTGAACGGTTGATTTATCCAAATTCAATTCCCAGCTAGCCTGTCGTGTAGAATTTTGTGGATTTTGTTCGAAATACTGTAACAGTCTAGCTGTATTAACATTGTTTCTTACCCTTCGGTCAATCATTTGATTCTTCCGAACAGAAAATGAATCTTCATTTCGTCGCAAGGTCGCTTCCAATTTTGTAAAGGTTCTATGATCAGGAATGAGGCTCTCTGAACATCTTCCTCGATATAATTCTACAACTCTTCTTAAATTTTTTTGTGACTCGCTGTAAATTAGCAACATATCAACTTTTGTTTGAAAAACATTTTATAAGCACAACAATTATACGTTTGACGTTCGTATTGAGAAAGACAAGTATTTTGTGATATTGATGCACTTATTAATGAATTATTTTCCAACGACTACTTGATCCTTCCACCGCTAATATGATTTTTAGGTGGTATTTCTTTTGAGACTTTAGGACGATATGGGTATGTTTCTGGAAAAAAATATAATTAATGACGTCATTAGTAGTTTCTGTCAAATCCGAAAGATAATACTTTCTACCGAGAAAGGAGCTTACCTCATCCCATTCAACACCAAGTGTCTCAAATTTTATATAGGTAGCATGTGCACCATTTTCTGAAAATTATTGCCCCTTGGAAGGGGTTAATAAGTATTAATAAGTATAAGTTAATAAGTATACCATAAGTTGTTTTATATTCGAGATGAAGCAGTATTCTTGTACTCGTGTATCTGGTCTTTTCCAAGGAGCAACCCTTTTCGAAAAATGGTTGAAAAGGAACGAATCCTGTTACCGAGATCCGCACAAAAACTACATATGACTACTTACTTTTATTTAGTAATACATTTCTATAATCATTACCGTTGCTAATGCGAAAATGATGAAATATTAAACTTTTCTCATTCATTTCTTTTTGTCCTGGTCCGAGACTCAACGGATGAAATGAGGAAGCAGGAAGGAGACATAATTAATACGTAATATTTCCGGGGGTAACAGAACCCCGTTTAATATGGCATCAGTCGTAATGGAAAGTCAACTGCTTAGTGTAAGAGGATTAGCGCTGTAAATGGACCGAAACTCCATCAATATTGACTCAACAGTTAGTCGGATGCGCTACCTGTTTCGTTTCCAGAGAGGAAATCGTAGGGCACAATCGACTTTTAACGGAATTCTTCGTGGAAATGAGGCAAATATTTATTCAAGCCGTGTTGTACACTCTCCAGAACGTATATGTACTGTGATAGTGTACTTATTTACCTACATGGTCTTATAGACTCCACTTGCACGGAGTTTTTTTTTTCTATCCAACGAATAATAATAATATAATATAATAATATCTCTACCCCTCATTCTAATCACGAGTAATAGCCCAGAAGTCGAAGACATGTGCGGGAGAGGGGGCGGTATATTATTATTAAGCAGGCCGCATTTGCGCCCAGGAACGACTTACGTTGGTAGGCCCCACCATTCAGTGCAGGAATGAGGGAAACCTGGAAAACCTCATTAATTAGGGGGGTAGTCAAATGTCAACCGATATCATTCTCTCACATTGACCCAAGCCAATATTCTTCCACCGTACCATACCCGCAGAGAGGGTGCCAATCTCTCCACGAATATAGCTTATATACGGTCTGCCGGCTGCGGGGGTCGAACCCACAGCGATCTAGTCACCTCGATTCAAGTACTGACGCCTTAAACCGCGCGACCACTGACCGATCCAACCATGAACCAGTTCATTTGAAATTTAAATACGGCTCAGTACTCTTTAAAAATAGTGAATTTGATAAGTATATCTATACTCAACGGCCGAAAATCTAGAGAGTGACTCATCGCTATCTCGTAGACAACTGCGATAGGCGAAGCGTGCGAGGAGCAACAGTTTGTTCATGGGCGTACTAAAATTGAAGCTATACAAAATATACAAAAATAACAAAAATAATTGCTTTACATAACATCCATTATTTTTAGAAGAAACAGTTATATATCAGTTTTTACCAATTTCGAGGCGTTAGATAATAAAATGATATTAGTTTTGCAATTTACAAAATATAAATGCAGGGTGACAACTTATTAATAGTTTCGTACCACACTTTAAGTTAAGTTTCCATTAAGTATAAATTATGAAACAAAATAGTAAGGGGCATCTTATTTAAGTATACCTTACATGAAAATTCGCACTTAAGTGAAGTGCTGACTATGTATTCCGTCCTAATTCACATCACAGAGATCTATGGAATGTATAGGTTTGCATGATTACCTAAGCGTGTCACTTGAGAAGGATTCTAAGCACACAAAATTATCAAAAATAAGTTTACGTCAAGTGAACCTAGTACATTAACAGTTTACTTTAAATGTCCTCCCTGTGCATCCCCTCCACAAATTAGAATGCCGTTCTATTCGACGGCGATGGCCCATCACCACCCATTACACCTACCTGATGCGCACTCCGCGGATATCACACTTAAGCCTTGTCCTCATGGACGTGAAATTCACAGATTTTTGCACGAATTTTGCAACTTCTATTTTAATTATTTATAGCGGCAACTTTTGACAAATTTTGCAAAACAGTAAAACACTAAACTAAACCCTTCATACATGTCTTCATTCGATATTCCTCACTTGTTAGATTAGGGCATTTACGATTTTGAAATTACGCTGTAGAGCTTGAATTATTCTCCATTGTTAAGAACACAAAATCACTAATAACTTAATTACATTAATAAATTACATCATTACATTAGCGAAAAGATATACCCGAAATTTTGCACGCCCGAACGATATATCTGCCCATGATAGTGCTCGAAACGGAACAAGTGGATCCGTTAATTCGTCACAGCCAATAGAAGGCTGCGGCGCATGCGTAGTTCCTGCAGCAGAAGCTGTGTAATCGGATATGCCCCCAGAGATATGTGGCATACAATTTTATAAGGAAACATATGGACTGCATGTATGTTTCTTTGTGTCTACTGCTATAAATTGTGAGCAGGTTTATAACATGAGTCACTCTCTAGATTTTCGGCCGTTAAGTATAGTAATTTGAGAGATGCGAATTGACACTTTTTACTCCATATTGTTTTATTTTACTCAGTTTTAATGGCCCTTGTTTACGACACCAAGAGCACAGTCGATCCCGTTAAAATGAGAGGAAATGCTGGCATGAATATACACAAATAGACACCAAGATTTTTCTGTTTAAATTCTGTTGTATGGCCACTTCCTTATTCTTGTACGTCTACAGCTAAGGAAACAGACTATTTCTTGCATCCACTAAATTCCGAACTAAATTCTAACGTCGTGTCGAGACCTTTCGGGTAAACAAAAAGGGTGTGTGCATTAAAGGATATACCGTCTATTTTTAGTATATCCCACTTAAATCACGTGTGTGTGGTAAGGTTTGTTTACAATTTACATTCATAAGCCGTACTGTACATGCTGCTTTTGCATGTTACCAACACTATAAATATACACGCCTAATACTTAAATTTATACTGTCTTCTTAGGCATGAATTTATGGGGACAGTCTCTTATTTTGATACAGTAGGGTGAGTAATGCTCTGAGTTAGCTATTCTTAGCCATTTTCGTAATAGATTTTCCGGTTTTCTTCCTTTTTTGCAAGACGAAATTAGCTATACGCTCTAACTTGTAATAGAATTTGAAACAGGAAACAAATATTTCAAAATATTGACAGTATAACTTATCAAAAATGTAACAAAGAGTTTTGCAATGTAAAATATGTTGGCTTCTCTGCACTTCATACATAACAATAACACAGCTTTTGTAGCAACCATAAAAGACCGTAAAACACCCTAAAGCAGTTCTAAACTAGAGATAATATCTCACCATTACTTAACAAAACATTTAGTACCAGGTGTTTTGAGAAAACTTTAAATCAAGCTGGCGCGGGTATATACGTTGTCAGGAAAATAAGTTATTTTTTTAGCACATCTTCTTTACATAATATTTATCTAACATAAACAATGACATTCATACATTTTTAAGTCTTATTAATAAAATACGTTTTAATTCTATTTTGCGGGTAAGGATAAGTATACATTTTTCTGATCTGTTTCTTTATAATTTGAAGAATTTTTATATGCAATTCTGGTAATTTTTTATAAATGATTACAAATATAGCAAGTAAACTATAAATGTGCATTTATTTTAGGTAAACTTAGTATAAGCTTTTATAATGTATACAGGGTGAATCATTATCTAAAAAAATGAATGTACAACAAACTTACAAAAGAAAAGTTGCAATGCAACGGAATTATCAAGATTTAGAAACTTTTCTTTAAAAAGTCCTATCAAAATTGAAATCTAATGTTGATATAATTTGATTTTTATAATTTGTCCAAACGTTTAACACTTTAATCGTCTGGTTCTGATAACGTACCAACTTTTTTGATAAAGAGAGTTATTAACTGTATTATAGACCCAATTACGTATCTGGTTAACTTATCTTTCGAGTGTGGCATATTTCCAGATTCCTTGAAAACTGGAAGGGTTGTACCAATTTATAAAAACGGTGACTCAAACAGTATGAATAATTATAGACCTGTAACAGGACCTGCTGCATTTTCAAAAGTATTTGAATATTGTTTTTTGGAGTGGTTGATGCCTTTTTTTAATAAATTTAATATTCAAACGAAATATCAGCACGGGTTTCGCAGTGGTATGTCTACAGGCACAGCTATTCATGCATTTTTAGGAAAAGTTTACCATTTCATAGAGCTTGATGAATGCCCGGTCGGCATCTTCTGCGACTTGAGTAAGGCATTCGATTGTGTTGATCATCACAGGCTAATGTATAAGTTGATTTCTTGTGGTATCAGAGGCTTGCCTCTTGATTGGTTGCAACCTTTTCTCAAAAATAGGACCCAATATGTCTCAGTAAAAAATATTTGTTCGGTGCAGCATTCAAGATGGGTGTACCACAAGGTTCAGTTTTGGGACCTATACTCTTTTTAATATATCTTAATGATTTGGATGCTGTTTCACCGAGCACACATTTTACCATGCTGATAACACATCTTTAATTACATCGAACATCAACGATAATGATTTGAAAAAAGATAGCAACGTTTTATTAAAAGATTTGACAAAATGGTTCTCTGAGAATAACTTGTACTTTAATACTAATAAAACGAATGCTGTAAGATTTCATAGTTCACAGAAGTATTGTAATATGTTGAGTTTTACCGTGGGAAATAATGATTTAAGTACTGATGTCGAGGTAATAAAATTCTTAGGACTCAATATAGACAAAAATTTGAATTGGAAAATGCACTGTACTAACTAATAAAATTTCCTCTCTTACTTATTTGTTCCGCAATTTAAGGTCGATATTAAATATTGAGCAACTCCTCTGCCTTTACCACGCACAAGTCTCATCTCGTCTCAGGTATGGTATCTGTTTCTGGGGAAATTCTACTTTTTCTATACAAGTTTTTATTGCACAAAAGAGATTGTTAAGATATATGGTAGGAGTTCCTAGGCATTACTCTTGTAAGGATATTTTTAAAAATTTAAACCTACTACCTTTACCATGTTTATTTATATTTGAGATCTGTTTATATGTTTTTAAAAATAAAAGTAAATTTGTTTTAAATGATGCACTTCACGGGTACAATACAAGACAAAATATGAATTTACATATTCCATTTGTTAGAATAAGAATAACGTCTAACACTCCGAACTGTTTAGGTCCTAGGCTATTTAATAACTTACCTAACCAATTGAAATTGTTGGAAAGTGAATATTTATTTAAGAAAGCTTTAAAGCAGTTTTTATTGGAAAAATGTTTTTATTCCATATTGGAATTTTTACCTACTTTTTCTTAGCTTGTAAGTTTTATGTGACCATTCCTATACATGTTATGTCTCTAAGGAAAATAAATTATTATTATTATTATTATTAAGTTATGGCAGGCAATCTTTTACAGTAATCACGGTGTAACATGATGTTTCCAACTTAGTTGTCTATGTGATGGTGTCCTGCTTGTATCGGAATAGTACACGCAAATTTCAAACAATCAACAGAGCCTGAACGGTTGGCTTGAGTGAAGTTTAATGATAAATAAAACAATTAACAAATTTCAAATGTAGTATGTACACAGATTTGTCTATATGATATGTATATATTTTTCATATGGTACACAAACTTGTTTTATGTAATGTATTCGATAATTAAGTTTCTTTGAATCTACAGGTACTCTCAGAAATATTATGCATACTTACTTCACTATAAGAACTACCAACATTTTCAGTACTGTCTATATCATTTTTGTCAGAACCAAATAGTATATTTATATGTATTTTCACCCAAGAGTACTTTGCAAAATGTCAATTTTTGTCACAGTATCTTTACTTATTACTAATTTTTGAAATTTGCTCTTTACCTAACTGACGTTCTTTGAAATGTTTCCATTTGCTTATTAATACTATCTCTGAATTGGCGTACTAATTTTTAGTTACAAAACAAATAAAATAATTCTGAAAATAATGAAATCGATGAGATTATAGAAATTATTAATGATCATGGATTTCGTATCGTGAACTGTCATTAACTGTCGTGGAAAATTGTCAGAAGCTCAAGACAAACTTACTAACACCACATAATAACAATAAAAATTATTATTATTTTAACTACCTATTTAAATAAAAAACTGGTCATGAGCAGAAGTGCTACCCTGTTGAATTTATTTGAATTCTTACGTCATTTTCCTATATAGATTCAATTTCTTATTTAAATTTTAGCGCCAATTTTCTGATCATACTTGTAACGCTGGTTGCATAATCTGTGATTGCAATTACACTTATGCGGCACCGGAAACTGGTTCACTATAAAACCTGACAAAGCAAAGCATGCAATCGGCGACCAGACAAAAAAATTAAAAGAAATTCCCAAGGAAAGAAATAAGTAACATTTTATAACACCTATATTATATAGAAAATTCAACTGATTTTGCCACTATTGTTATTAATTATTAATAGATGTTAAAACAAAATATTGGACTCGTCTTCCCTAGTTTCTACAAACTAACACAAATGTTTTTGCTTCTTGTCCGTTTTGAACTTGTAAGTTATTGACAGCTATTTCCAAAATTTTGTAGATAAGTTGTGAATCACCCTATATAATAATATATAATATAAGCTTTTGTATTATTTGCAATTTTTTTTGTGATAAATAAGTTTTGAAATACCAAATATTTAAAGTAGTGCCTAGATATCCTGTTTCACAATAAGTAATTTGTAGAAAGTTACTAAGTATACATGTAGCTGCTTCATATACCTCCTAAGTAGCAGGAAACTGTAAATCCTTCTGCAAACGAACCGGTGCGTTGTATCTGCTGCTTTTATTGACATTTAAATTTAACAACTACACCTAGTTATTCCAGCGGACAAACGGTCTTGAGCTACTTACCGATACAGAGGCTGTAAACGGTGAAATGAGTTTTAAATCGCTTTTCTCTTATCTAGCATAAGAAAATCTATAGATAAGTGATTTGTGGATGAAATACAGTCATAAATCGTATCGAATATTTTCCCCAATCGATAATCAATATTTATATCACACCTATCTACAGGGAAGGTGTTTAAAATGTATTCGTAACATGTTTGTAACACGTGAAATTAATTAGTATATTAATAAGTGTGTGATGAAAGGAATTTTCATTTATTTCAATGTGTTTTTATCAGCTTGCTGAGCAATTTTATATTACAGATTCTTGTTTTTGTCTGCGCAGTAGATAACCAACACATCCCTTATTATTTAAAATTCACCTTAAAAATTCATCACGCTCATCTCTTCTTCTGTCAAAAAATGCGTCTCATAATGCTGACACACCCTCGAATTTCCTTCAGCTTTCCTTTAGGCCTACAAAATCAGTATACATTTACCTGGTTGCCACTAATGACATGTCTTTTTAATACGAAAGAAAACATCAGGTAGCTCAGACTAATCATATACTATCTACATATTCGTAGAAATGGTAAAGCGCATTTTAAAAATTAAATATTGTTAATTTTGCCAAAAACAACACCTATTTGTTACAAAAATCAAAATTAGTACGCATCATTTATGTTCTTAGCATCTAATATTTCTCTTGCTTTATAGAAAAAGATATATTAGAGTATAAAAAACATCATATACGTACATACATGTTAGTAATCTGATAGGTAGGAGAATCCGTTCATTAAAAATCCCAAATTTTGTATCTAAATGAAATATGAGAGAGTTGAAATTGTTTACGGTAATGTTTTTATATATTTGTGATTCATAAATCATAACGTTTCTAATTTCTTTTTATAAATCCTTTTTTAGAATTAATTGTGACCATTTTCAAAGAAAAATGATGAAAATTATACAAAATAAACAATCAGAGTATACATTTGCTTCTCTAAAATATATACTTTATTTAAAGAATAATTTACACACAGTAATGCAGATATTATTTATATTTGATAAAAGAAGGAAAAAAATTTAACGGATAAAAGCTGTAAGGTGTTGGAAAACTATACGGCTATTTTCTATGAGATATATGTAAATTATTCAGTCGATCGCCAATATGTTAAGCGAGTTTCTATATCGAACTTTTAGAACAGGAACTGCTATTCAGAGACATTTACCGATAATGCTATAATAATACACTAGGATAGGCCTGATAGGATAGGATATAATAGGCCTGCCTTATTGAAATAGAATAATGCCAGGAGACCGAAAATGGAAATTTCAAAATTCTGTATAGATCGCTTTGTCGTCCATAACCGATATAATAAATTTAACCACAGTAAACACATTTTGATATACTAGGAGTGTTTATTAAAATACTGTTCGAAGAAAACATGCCTTTTATTTCGTTGTCCATAGAAAAGTTAGAGTGGTGGTACTTAATTTAGAAGGTGGAGTATTTTTAGATAAACTTCTTTCGATTCTACCGTCTTCCCACCTGTCCCCGTGCTTTGAATTAAACAGACTCGACGCAGGCCAGAGGAATGTTCATTTTGATTGAGACCATCTGAGGGAGAGCTCACAATGTGCACCCCGACGTTCCATTGTTGGAAATTCCTATAATAGGGACCTACAAATGCAACGGATTCTATACACAAATCAAACGGAACGCATTGTACGACAATTTCAATATCGATGTGGTTTGCATCTGTTCGGTTGCTGTGGCGTGTCATCAAGTTATCGAAACCTTCAGATGGAGGCCCTACGGATCGAAATAGAGACAATAATTACTTACACATTTAAACGGATTAAAAGCTTGATACACATATGATACATTATATATTCATATTGAAAGTTATCTCTTGCTACTTTTGCGTGCTCAATATTTCAACGATTTGAAGTAAATTCTGTTGAGGTCACGAATATTGGGGGATTTTAATGGGGATCGCGTGTGATATTTTGTAATTGAAACTAATTATTGCGTGTATAATACAGAGTGGTCACTTTTTCGACGCCCAGAAACGGTAATATACAGGGTGAGATCGGAAAGTGGGAACAAGCTGTAACTTTTTTATGAATGCTGATACAAATTTGAAATTTACTATATTTCATTTTTCGAAAATAAAAAAAACAGATATGAAAAAAATACATATGACTTTTTGTTACAATTCTATAAATTGTATAAAAATTCACATTTTTTAACTTGAAATCATTTTAGAATTTGTACGAAAGGGAAGCAATCAGCCCGAAAATTAATCAATTGTACCAAATAAATGTTATACTTCAATCAAAAATCAATTTTTTTTTGTATACGTTGTATAATAAAATAAATATATTGTAAGGTTAAAAAAAAATATTAAACTGTCATTTACTTATCCTGTTAATTGTTGCCGAACTGTATAGAGTAGGTATGATTCCTTGATTTCATACCGCCGTGTTTCCATTTTCGTCTTCACAGGGAAAATTACCTGCATTCGCAAAAAGCCAATTAATCACAGACTCATATAAAACATCTTTAAAAGCCTACAAACGGCAAAGCGCGCACAATATGTCTTTCTCCGTGGAATAATGGACCGAAAAAGGGCGCTTTATCAAACCGCTAATTTAGAGTTTTTCGCGAAGACAAAAGAAAATTTGTCAAGCATTTTTCGTTCTGCAAATGAGGCGTGTACAATAAAACAAAAGGGGGGAAAGTAGGACGCAGGCCCGCCCGGAATCGTTTCGGAAGGTTTGCAATTTTGGTTAATTGTGGCTTTGTGCGGCGCCACATGCATTTTTCATTGCGTTCGCTGAATACCGTTCGTAATGGGTTATGGAGGATGGATTGGGAGACTTCTTTCATTGTCGCTCTAACCGAATTCTCCTCAGGGACGTTCGAGAAGCCTATTGTCTTAATTATTTCCCGTGGAGTATTATGTGGCTGCTTTCACTTTGATCAAATTAATTACCTTAGTCCAGGACTAAAGATTTTATATGAATATTTTCGTAATAACCTCCTTTTAACTTTTCAACATTTTTGTTATACTTTCGGTTTTCCCTGAAATTACGCCATCTCTCTTATTTTAAATGGGACACTAATACTTTTGTTACAGATATCAAATCTAAGGTAAATTCTGAGTCAGATGATATGACACAATACTTGTCAAATCTTGACAGATCGTTCAAAAACGAAGAAAAATCTATAAATAGTTAACAATACGTATGACTTTTACTCCATTAAATTAGTATTATTATTGTTATCAAAGAAAATTTAAATCATAACATTTCTAATAAAAATTATTTTATTTTTGAGCGTATTTATAAAATTTGCTTGTAACTATTCTCAATATGAAATTTAATACCTATTCTAACATTATTCAGAAATCAGTCAGTTCACCTGTTCACTACTTATGTGAACTTAAGTAGAATAAACTAAATTGAGTTTTAGTAACTATACAGGATGTCCGGGTGTCAGGGGATAATTCTAGACTGAAAATAAATACTACCTCTTTCTATAACATTTTTTCCAAAACTGATTATTAACGGAGTTACAGAGTGTTAAAGTTAAAATTTTATTTTCGATATTTGTAAATAACTTCTTAAGAAATCCAAATATTTACATAAAATTTGTAAATTGGGGGTTTTTGCTGACAAGAAATTCAAATATGTTTCTAATTTTGACGTCACTAGTAGAGGGCGCCAGTTGTGGTGTTTCTATTAAATGACAAAACTTTTTTGCATATTAATGTATCCATCTGACTATCGAAACAATCGATTCTCCTACCTGTTTTATTTGAAAAAGGTATACCTTGCTGAAGTCGGTAGGCGTAACCATTTTTGAAGTAATCCTATTTGAAATACTCAGTGCACCGAGTAAAAACTGTTTTGGTTTCAGGTAAAGTGCCTTTTCAGCTGAAAATACAGCAAAATGTTGAAAAAGTTGTTCAGAATCGTAAATTATGGAGACGTACAAAATTTCAAGAAGATCGGCGAGGTTTGATGAAACCATTTTTGAACAAAGTACAAAGACTTTATCAAAGCAGGCCGATTTTTTTAAACACATCTCCATAATTTACCGTTCTGAACAACTTTTTCAAGTGACATTGTGCTATATTTTCAGTAGAAAAGGCACTTTAATTGAAACGATAACAATTTTCAATCGGTGCACTGAATATTTGAAATATTATTATATAAGATTATTTCGAAAACTGTTACTCCTAACGACTTCAATAAGGTATACCTTTTTCAGATACAGGTAGGCCAATCGATTGTTTCAATAGACACTAAGCAGCAAAAAAGTTCTGTCATTTAAAAGAAACATGATGTGCCATAAGTGGCGCCCTCTATTAGTGATGTCAAAATTAGAAACATATTTGAATTTCTCGTCCGTAAAAAACCCCGATTTACAAATTTTATGTACATATTTGGATTTCTTAAGAAGTTATTTACAAATATCGAAAATAAACTGTTAACTTTAACCTCAAGTTAACTCCGTTAATAATCAGTTTTGGAAAAAATGTTATAGACAGAGGTAGCTTTAGGTCTAGAATTATTCCCTGAATTTTTTGCTCATCATTTCCGGACACCCTGTATATAGAGTGCAACTAATAGCATACGTATAACTTTACCTAGTAATATGACACTTCGAAATAAGAAGTTTATAATACCTAGTTGTTACCACTCTTACCAATTATAACCTAGCATTGATCTTAATGTCATCGATTTAACACTCGCAGTATATAAGCCTTATAAACATATATTAATTATTCAACAGAAGAATATATATTTATTATTTTTTTTTTTGTTTGAGATATTTTTTTATTTACTTAAATAAAAATAAGAAAGAATATACAATTTTCATTAACCTCATTCACAATTCCATACCCCGAGAGTTACTTTCTTATCTCTAAATGATAGATGCTACACATACATCAACTTTGGAAAAATATTTTTTTAAATAAATTTGAACCTATAAACGGAGGATTAAGTAGTTTGGGTGAGGGTAAGTATAAATGGCAGTCCAAACATTAATATACAAAAGCTGAAATATGTTGAATTTTTTTTTATAAAACAATATGCAGTGATTCGTTTTTTCATTAGCATCATGAAATGATAGATATCAGATTTGTTTTTTCAAGTATTTAAATTTTGTCCATAGTAAAACTGGATATTGCTATAAGTTAAAAAATAACTTTTTGAGAAAAATATGTAAACACTTTTTTATATCTGGTTATGAAAAATAATTAGCTATACATTCGAAATTTTATGAAAGGGTATCGAATTCATCCTATGAAAATCTATACATTTTGATTAAGCTTTACACCAATGGTGCAGTTTTTAACGCCTATAGTTTGAAAATTTTCACTACATATAACACTGATTTACTCTACATATAGCACTGGTTTACACTACTGCAAGTAAATTCTATCTAATATTTGTTAATAGTATATTACATACCGATGAGGGAAGTGTTTCATTACTGTCGTGAGATTAACTATAATCTCGAGATATTAATGAAAACTTCCCTCCGAGGTATGTATACTATTTTATTTACAACCACATCATTAGTTGAAAATTCTATTTCATATTTTTAAATGTAGTAAAAATGTCAAAATATGCGTCATTTTATTGTTTTGACACCATTCAAAATTGTGCAGGTTGCGTTGAACAAACATACAGGTGGCAGGGCCATGCCTAGCAACGACGCATGACAGATACAAACAATTTTGAATTCTCGTTCGATCCTTCAAATTTGCGGCTGAAAAAATGTTGTCAGATAGCGAGAGTGAAGATTATTTGCCAGACGGAACTCCACCAGAACTAAAACAAGCTGCTGAAAAAGCAGAACAAAGTTTACTTCCTGAAAAAAGCAGGGGGCGTTACGAAAAAGCCTTCAAGGTTTACGAAAATTGGTGTTTAGAAAAAAATACTAAGAATATTGCTTCAGAAACAGTCTTGATGGCATATTTTAGTGATATGGCAAATCAAAAAAAGCCCTCTACTCTTTGAGCTATCTACAGCATGTTACGGGCCATGCTAGATTTACGAGAGAATATTGATATATCTAAATATAACAAGCTCCTTGCTTTTTTGATACGCCAGAATATAGGCTTTAGGCCCAAGAAATCTACTACCTTTACCAGACAAAATATAGAGGATTTTCTAAGCAAAGCACCCCAAGAATTCTTTCCTATCAAGGTGAAATTTTCTTTTTAATTCTCTATCTCTTTTCTATTTGGTTTGAATTATTTTTTTATAATTATTCTAGGTTGCGCTTATAATAGGTGTATCTGGAGCATGTCGCACTGATGAATTATTAAAAATGAAAACTACGCATATTGATATATTAGAAAAGAAAATTTCTATTGAAATTCCGGATACAAAAACTTATAAAAGTAGATCATTCATGATCACTGAAATAAACTGGATAAAAATTGTGAAAGAATTTATCCAGGTACGGAAAGATATAAAAAATGAGAGATTTTTTGTTCAATATCGATCGGGAAGAGCTCGAAATCAGCCTTTTGGATACAATTCTATCTCTAAATTTCCCTATAAAATAGTCTGCTTTTTAAAACTTCCTAATGCAGAAACGTACACAGGTCATGCTTTTAGAAGAACGGCAGCTACGTTGGAGCAGATATTCTTAGTTGCAGTTGCAGAAAGTTATGTGGATGAATCTTTAGCTAACTAAACTAAAACCGTAAATATGATATCCTCAACAACTTTGCCATCGTCCTCCTGTACCAGTTCAAACGCTCTACCTCCTCAAATCATCAGGGAGGTCTCTTAAATATTTCGGTTAAATCCTATAATAAGTCAAATATTACCATTAATTTTAATAAATAATGTATGATAAATTATTTAAATGTTATTGTTGTTAATTAATTGCCCTGTTGTTTCTATATAAGAATTTGTTCAATTAATATATTACTTAAATAAATATTTTGCTTTATTGAACGAGTGAGGGAAATGAGTGAGGGAAATGGAAGAGGGAAGTAGACGTAGGTAATGTGACACTTTCAAACCTTCAATGACATTAGTAATGTCAAAATTACAGGTATGGTTGTAAATAAAATACATTACTCAAGTATTTACCAAATTGCGACCGGGTAAAATTTACCCTTTTTCTGTGTGGCCTTCCCTGGACCGAAAATCGTGTCAATTCCGGTAAAATTTTACCTGGCTTTGTATGGAAAAATGCGCGATCTCTGAACTCTTAGAATGTAAATCGCCAAGTCCATTCCCAAATTAAATTTTTATCTTATCCGTTCTTAAAATGTTGCCATTCCTTAACAGCTCTGGGAATGCATAGTTCCTCCGCCTTTCTGTGAAATTGTTACCCGTTTTATTCCCGATTTACGATAAGAACTGCAATAAATACATCGAAGAGCATACAGAATCCTGCACTAAACTTTGTTGTATTAATAAAAACGGGCAGTTATAGCTGCATAGTGATAAAATTTGTCGTATACGGCCGTAACCTCTAGTCGCCAGCGTCCATTTCACAGATAAGGAGAAGATACGGCGGTAGTCTAGCAGTAAGATGAGAATCACGAGGAAACGGTGGTAATAAACGATATATTTATAGATAAACAGATTTAAGTGCTTTCCGACCAGCGCCAGTTTGAAACATTTCCTGAATAAAGACTAGTGTTTATTCAGAATTGGGACGATGATTGGCTAAAGGCCCGGTTCGAACACCACGGAATTGATGGGGGGTTTAAATTTTTACAGAGGGTAGCTTAATTAAATCATTATTATTTTGGGAAATAATGGGTCGATCGGAGTTGTTGATTTTGGAATTTTAGCTGAAATTGCTCTCTACCAATTCGATGCAGTATTTAACGATGGGGATTTTGTTTTAATGAAAATATTCACCTGAATTGTTATAAGGAAAAACACTCACATAAAATACACTATTTATCGGAAATTTTCATTGTTACATTAACAACATTGGAATAGTTCTTATGCAAGGCATTATTATAACATAATGGAATGTACATTCTCATTTAAATTCATATCCTCATTGTTCAGCAGTATTAGTTATAGATATAATCGTCAGTTTGTTGCATTGTTTTGTAATTTTTTTAAAGAAACTTAATGTTAAAACTCAGGTATAGAAGAACATATGTTACGTTATATTATTACAATTACGACATGGATAATTTATCATACATAATGGCGTAGAGATTTTCAAGTGGGATGAAAATGCTATTTAATAAAGTAAGTTTAGTATTCTGAAAAACATATCTTTCTAATCGAAACTTTTAAGTATTTCAAAGAAATGAATTGATCAAATCTACTTGTTTCTTTAGTTCATATCTGTATACGGTTTCTATGCTTTGGAACAACGCACATACAACGAGACATACGTTTAAAAGAGTTAATTTGTCATTTGTGATATTATTAGGTGTTATTGTGTTAAATAGAAATTGGTATTGAATAAGTTGTAAAATAGAATCGTAAAATGGGCACAGAAAGTGCATCTCATTGGGCAAAAAGGAGAAGTATTGCATATGCCATTATGTAACAATACAGCATACAGCACCTAATATATTTCCCCGTACCAAAAAAAGGAAAGAAACATGTGGCGTAGAGCGATGCAGCACGACGAAAGGAAACAGTGCAACATTGTTTGTTTGTGAAGATCATTTTAATGTAAGTTTAATTGGAAATACAGGTAGGTTCAAGTCTAACGAAAAAAATAAAATGTAAATATGTAAAGAATCAATTAAAGCTTTATATTAAAGCCAACTTACAGTTTTTCTCATTTATTGTATACAGCGCTTCATTCCGATTCCTAATAACATGTTCTGTATTTACTCCTACATTTACATGTTATTTAAGGCATTTATAAAAGTTTGCTATCTGACTTGTTGACACCTGTTTTATTCTGAAAACTAACTAATAAGCAAAATTAATAAAAAAGGATTTTTTTTAATGTTTAAAAAGAAATAAAATCAGTAGTAAATAGCAATAAAAATGTATTAAATTCATTTAAAAAAAATTATAAATGTTAAATATTATTATTCATTACTATTACTTATTATTTTTCAAATTAATAAGCAGTTTAATGTGAAATCAGATGGAATGGCTTTACAAATATCTTAAATAAAACCATCTATCTTGTACTTACCCAACAGCATTGTCGCCGTAATTGTCACGAGTGGATCTATATTGTAAACAAAGGAATAAGTTACGTTTAACAATACCATAAGTTCACCACATCACCACCAATAATTATAGCATTACCTACACAGTATTCATGTTATGGCAATATTTACATGCACAGTTAAATTTTAAAAAATGTGTGTTTTTATAGATCCGTACCTAAAAATTTGTTGGTTAGATCATTTTTTCTCGTTATTTATTCGTTTTACCTCAGTATCTTTGAAATTTTGCAAGTGGCATGAGATAACATTCCTGTTATTTGTTAAGCCTTAGATTATTCAATTATTAAATTATTTGTATATTTGAAGAAAACACTATTTCAAAAATACGGCGCCCTTAATTATTTTTATTGAAGGTTTACCTAGCTGTAGCTTTAAGTTGTAAAACGTTACTTTGCTTTAATAGAAAATAAGCTAAAGTTCCTTCCATAAGGTACATGTACTGATACTTATAGACATTAATTACAGTCACGCCAATGAAAGGCTTACAGAACGGCAGAAATTGGTAAGGTTATCAAGTTAAAGACGTAAATGCACCTGTGTACAGTAATTATGTTTCTCGTTACGTCGAATGGTAGGTGAAGGTTAATAAAATCAGCCTATTCGTGTATACAGCTAAATGTGGAACGTCGTGAGTAATATCCAGTTGAGGATATAAATCATAGCACTGTAATTATTAATAAAAAAACGATCGATAATCATGTCAGGATATTTCAAATGTCAAGCGAATTGCAAAAGTGAAAATACTTTCTTAATTACGAATTAATGGTGTATTGCCGTTAATCTTTATTTGCAACTTTGCAATAACTGAAATAACACGCCAAAGGGCCAAAGATCCTACATCCGCCCGTTGTGAAATGGCAATACATTTTTCCTCAGCAATTTTATATATATATATACATTTTATTAAATAAAATTAGAAGTTTAACATGAACCGTCTGCCTCAATTTTAACGTGACTCCAAACATTTTAACTAAAAAACTACATGACGATCCTGCCAGGATCCTGCTAGAAAATGATAGTCGTCCACTAACAGTATTTTCTACAAATTCAGGGCATTATTAATATAAAAGATTACCTTTTGGACTAAATATTTCAGCAAATAGCTTAATCCAATATCAAAAAATGCAGACGATTTCAGACGATTTATTGCTTTATTAAATAATTATCGTAAGTTCATACTTACGGTCATTAAAATGCAGCGGAACATTTAATATTTTAAAGAAAAAATAATAGAACCGCCCATTTTACAATACCCCGCTTTTTGAAAACCATTAAGTTTTTTAAAATTTAAAAAACAGATTTAGGAACCAAATACGTAAACAAACTGCAAACATCAATTAATAAACTCTTTCATATAAAACATATTACGTCAGCAGCATACCACCATGAATTATTAGGTCGTAGAGAAAGAAATTATAGAGTATTAAACGAATACCTTGTTTCTAACTTAGCTAATTCTATTTAGGATACATTCTTAACTTATTATTCTTTGCATATAACTCCTCATACAGATACAAACTATTCACCATACTAATTAGTTTTTGGCAAAATAGCAAATTTACCATATAAAAATTTAACTAAAATATTACCAATATATAATATAGAAGATTACTCAAATGAACTAAAATTTATACTAAATGAAGTTCATAGAAGAGCACAAGAATTTTGAGAAATAGCTAAAGAAAAACGAAAACTACATTACGATAAACGTATTAATCTATCTAATTTTGACATAGATGACCTAGTGATGTTAAAAAGAGGTCAAAAGCAAAAGCTAGAAATTCCATACACAGTATAATATCATATTTCATAGATATAAAATTATTAATTGTAATAGATTTTAGGTTATACATTGTAAAGCGGAAAGGTGTACTGCCATTAACCTTTATTTGCACACTTGTCAAAGATCATACATCCGCCAGTTGTGAAATGGCAATATATTCTTCCTCAGCAATTTAATATATATGTACATTTTATTAAATAAAATTAGAAGTTTAACATGAACCGTCTTGACTCAAGTTTAGCATGACTCCAAACATTTTAACAACTCAAAAACTATAAGACAACTACAATGGTATAGAGTACCTGCTACAGCAATCCGCATTGAAACCTAAGGTCACTCTAAACCTCCTGGAATTAAAGCGATCGCAAACAAACTATTCCAGGACTCGATGCGCTCTCGTCGCTCAGTAATCGGCATTATTACCGGGATAGAGTCGACTCGCTCCCCCAGGTTATTTACATTTAGTAATGGCCGAGGTAAATCCAGGAGCTTTTCATGAACCCCGTTGTATATCATTGGCCTTTTTGGCACCGAACGCACTTATCCTGAGTTATTGTGATCGTGCTTTAGCCGAACAATGCATTGAAAAAGATGTTTTTGAAATCGAACAGCCAACAACCCTCGCATGAATGGTGAAATGGCCGCTCGGATTGCCATAGTTCGGGGGCATATTAGTTTGGAAACCCTCGGATTTTGGAAATTTACCTCCGTGCTTTGTCTTTGCGATGATATTGATCCAGAAATAATACAAACGGAATGGTTTCCTGTATATAGAAATTAGGTGTCATTTCTTTCTTGTAATGATATAAATCAAACAATTTCTCCAGTATACGTACAAATAACAATTTTAACAACATTATTATCAATATGTCATTGGTTCCTAAACTGTGTTAGTTAGAATATCTACAATTCGTTTTTTCATCCATTCAACATATTCTTACGTGTAAATATTGCTTTTGTACATCATACGTTTACAATTATTGTTAACGTTTTTGTAAGATGTTATGTACCTATACATAGCTATTCTCCAAATTTTATGTTAAAAAGTTAAGCTAAAATAACTGAATATTTTAAACGAACAGCCTAATTGGCAGAAAAGGATTCACATGATGCGTACAATGATAAAAATTTGTCTGTAATTTCACAGAACTTTACGTTGGCAATTTGTGACTATTGTAAAGTTATGTAAAACATGGATAAAATTCCATATCATGTTATGTGATTTTACTACTATTATGCTAAATTACATCGTAAATTTCCGTCACTATAATTTGCATTGATCTATACGTTGTAATTTTTAGGTTGGAATAATTGTAAAATAAAGATACGTAATTTTACTGAGTAGATAATTTAAATTTTCTTATATTTTATATATACTCACCTTTATAACTAACATTGAAATATATGCATAGATATAACTTTTGCATTAACTAACATTACCTATTTCACATATATGTCTCAATATCAATGTGAAATTGACATGTTAAAATGTATACACTAAAGAGTTCATCTATCAGTTCAGATATTTTCATTTTGTTTAACCTGAATAGTGTGACAGAAGCCAATATAAAAATGTATTATATTATTTTTGTAGCCATGCGAAGTGTGTTGACAGATGAAGTTAAAAAGAGGGAAAAGTTTTCAGTTCATCGAAAAAAGTCTACTTGTTTAAAAAGTACAAAAGTACAAGTTTAAGCTAGTCAATATAATATGCAGGATGCCTCTTAGTACAAATTAACAGGAGTATAGCAGAATTTATTATCAGAATTCAATAATAAATACACTATGCGAGTCACATTTTTTATTTCTAAATAGTTAAGAAGGCCTTGCCAGGAGCAGAAATAACTTCTGTGTTGGAAGATTTTTTTGGTGGAATTTGTCCATCCATCCTCTAAATATGAATTAACTATCCTTTTCTGTAAAAGTGTATTGTTCATCCATCATCTAAAAATGTCTTGCAGTGTAGGTATTTCATTTGCATTAAAAAATATATAGAATATTTTTGCTGAAAATATTACATAATTGTGGAAACATCAGTATATATTCCTTGGTTTGTGCAAATATTTTGTAGATATATTATGTATATCTGTGTGAAAATAAATATTTTTAGGTTGAATTTTCGACTAAAACGTATTAGCTTAGAGGTTGGGTGAGTTAGGTATGTGCCTCTGCGCATGTGCAATAGAAATTACATGAAAACTTCTGTAAAATTTCATAATAAATTGAGTAAAAGTAAATAGTTCTATTGGAGTACAGGGTATTACCAGACTATTTCTGAAATTTCCTAATTTTATTACATAAAAACACATTGAGTATTCCTTAATATACTCGCATAATGTAAATTCAAATTTTCCAGTAAATATTATATAAAAAGGGCATAACAAAACATGAAAATTTTTACCCATTTTTATCAGTGGACTTTAAAATGAACTACGCTGTGTACGTTGTAAGAATGCCCCTGAACTATATGCCCTCGCTGGCCAAAGAGGGTGAAAACCGTAAAATCTGCGTACTTTAGAACTATTTACGGCGGTTTCTGTGCCCTTTGTTGACGCCTCGGAATTATGGAGGACCGCGATGGGCTTTGCTGGCACACCTCACCTGTTAATGCCATTTAAAAGGTCTCTCACGCATGGGGATTCTTGGAGATTGATATAGGGATTATGTGCGAAACAGTATAGGACCTGTGGGGATTACGTGATAAGTACATAGTATTTAAATAGGGGAACATTTACCCTCAGTGTACCAGAGAAATATCTTTCACCTTTATTTGTTAAAGAACTAACCACATTATTAGAACAATTTGTCCATAAAAGTTCTAATAAAATAAATTACACACAACGTCAAAAGTCTCGGACCCCTCCTCATTCTTGTTAAAGAAATATTTTTGTCAGAAAAACCAAATATAT
The DNA here is from genome assembly GCA_037114965.1 of Monochamus alternatus. Taxonomy (NCBI): domain Eukaryota; kingdom Metazoa; phylum Arthropoda; class Insecta; order Coleoptera; family Cerambycidae; genus Monochamus; species Monochamus alternatus. The sequence goes on from CM073428.1 coordinate 21,363,983, forward strand.
TTATAATATATATATATAGTATATTGTTTTCTGGATCTTTTTTTAATGAAAAGAATATGTTCGATAAACTGAGTGCTTAGAAAATGAAAAACCAGCAAATTTGTGACATTTTTGACAGAATTTATTAAATCAAAAAGAAGTAACAAAGCAAGTTCTCTACTTGTCTAATAGTCGGTATGACCTCTACCACAAACCAGTAAATGTGTTACATTTTTGACAGAATTTATTAAATCAAAAAGAAGTAACAAAGCAAGTTCTCTACTCGTCTAATAGTCGGTATGACCTCTACCACATTCCAATAGCATACTGACACGTCTGTGCATTGAGATAATCAAGCGGTTAACGATCTCTTGCGGAATATTGATCCGTTCCTCTTTTGCTGCCACGACTAAATCATCTGCTGCAGTCCGAGGTGAAGGAATATGATTATGAATGGCTCTAGCAACGAAATGCCACATGTTTTCAATAGGATTCATGTCAGGAGAGTTGGCTGTCCTATTGATATGTCCTGCTTCGAGTGTCTCTTGAATCGTTCTTGTGCGATGTGGTCGAGCACTGTCGTCCATAAATATAAAATTTTCACCTAATTCATTACGTAGGGGGTAGATAATAGGCGTAATAACTTGTTCGATGTATGTTTGACTGGTCATATTGTGTGGTATGCGAATTAATGGGGTGCGGGGGTTGAACAGTATTTCACCCCAAAACATTACGGGTACCCTCTTCATACGGAGCAACTTCACGTGGAAAATGAAGTCGCTGTTGACGACCTGGTTCTCTCCAGACTCTTTGTCGATTGTCATCAATAACCAGCCCAATTCTGGTTTCGTCTGTAAATAAGACCCACCGTCACTGGCGTAAAAGTCAAACCCTATGCTCTCGGGCCCACTGGAGACGGGTAGCACGATGCCTTGGAAGTATAGTGGAGACCCGTAATGGTCTTTTAACACGTAAATTTGCGTTGTGGAATCGTCTTCGAATAGTAGGTGTCGATATAACACGGCGAAACGAACCTTGAAAGTGGACCCTGAGAGCTGAAGCACAGAGGACCTAATATACAGAGGCGAAAGCTACCGTTCCCTCCAAAACTTAAAATATATGCGCATGCGCCAATTCGCCAAGATAAATATATTATCTCATATTTAAATTATTATTCAGATTATGTATGTTATTTAAAATTTGATAATTTTTAATACAAGTTTATACTATCTTTTTTCTGTTACACTGTGATTTTTTTATATTTAATATTTGTAATATTTTTCTAATGTGAAAAATGAACTGCTTATCGTTTGTAACTATTTATTGGACATAATGGTTTTTGCTATAAATTTAATAACATATTAATAGTAATTTAAATTGAAAGCAACTGTTCCATTTTCTGTGATATGTTTACTCTGTACAATTTGTATGTATAGGTATGTACCACATCATATTTGGAATAAAATTTTAAAATTGATAACAGTTTAGCTACTTTCGTTCAAATTAATAAAATCCTATATTTCCTACATTTTTGTCCTACATTTTCTGTAAGTATAAAAGAGTACTTTACAATTTTATGCCATTACATTCACATATTTGCATTTTTAAATATTAAATTTCGCGTATTCATAACTACAACTACATTGCATCTGTTTTGATAAAGTCAAAATAATATAATGTTATTTTAATAACTTTATGAATTCAGGAAAAAATATAAAAATTTCACATTAGATATATCTTTAGAATTAATTGATTTTTTTCTAAATAAGGATAAACGTGGATCTTTTTTTATAAAGAATAAAAACATACATACATATTTTTTCTTTTAATATTCCTATCCGTTCAATTCTATGACCTTTTTCTCTTAATCTTACCCTTTATTCACCTGTCACATCCATAATTTTCTTAAGTTATTCTTTCTTTGCACTCTTATATTTGACATTTTTAAGTAATATAGTTCTCTCAGGCTATAAGTTTCTGAAATAAAAATTTTTCTTAGTGTATACGTAAGTGGTTCAAGGTCACCCAAATAAAGCCTGCTAACATCAAAGGTACCGCCTTTGCTTTCGCCTCTGTATATTAGGTCCTCTGTGGCTGAAGCTGAAGATATGCGGTGTCTACGGGTATATTGCACCAAATACTAATCCACCCTTTTATTAGATACTCGAGGACGTCTACGTGGTTTGTTTTCCACTGTATCAAATTCTTAATATGCCCAACATGTTCGATATCTGATGATTAGAATGTCCTGCATCATATAAAGCAGTCATTCTTGCTCGGGTAAACGCAGAACACTGCCAAACTGACCAGATTTGTAAAAACATAATAAAGTAAAGGTTCATGGTTTGTTCCCTAAGTACATGTATTTTTTTACCACATTAAGAAAAACCACTAGATTTAATCGGATCATACAGGGGGTCCAAGACTTTTGGCGTTGTGTGTATCTAGGAATATAGGTATGACTAAATCACTTGCCTCATTCCATATTAACAAAGTAAATACAGCCAGGAAAGTAAACATGAAGCTTAACAGTAAATTATTGTATTGAATTCAATATTATTAGAACCAATTTGTACTGAATTGCTTGCTATGTGGAATGAATTGTTTTCAATTACTGAATATCTATAATGACATATATACGCATTTGTTATAACAAGTTGCTGTTTCAAGCTAGTATTTGACTGTAAGTACTTGCCTCTCCCATAAATTCATCCCTTCAAAATATAAATATTTATTATAACAGAAATGACCAATACCATTTCCAGTTTAAAATTTTATTAAACTAACGTTGTTCTCTTGGTCAAATTCCCAATTAAATATAAAAAATGCACAAATGCCCCAGGAAATTAAATTTTAATGAATTTTCATAATAAATCCCACATGATTTAATAATGAATCGCATAACTACGTAATTCGTTTCATTAAAATTTGGCAAATAAAACTTTGAATTTGTTCAGACCAGGACAGAAATAATATGTTGGATGTATTTGCCTTTTTTAGATCAAGTAAACATGCCTACATAACAGATGTAACGTAATGCTTTTAAAAGATTTAATTTGAAATTATGAAATAATACACCATATATATTTTACAAGTGAAGTATTTGTTAATGCTCAATGATTGGATGCAACTAAGGTAAAACCTGGATGCATCAAAGTCGTTGCCTAGCGCGGTTGTTCCCTTTTTAATTTTCCGCCTACTTAGGCGACTATTCATCGTTTCGAATGAGGGGATCAAAATAAAGTTTCCCTAGAACCAATTTCCTGCAAAACTTATGTTTATTTAGAAGACAGAATGCAGCCTTAATATGGACTAGAAAATTGTTTGTAGAACGAGAACTTATTATCCTTGCAGGGATCTAGGTGGCTGGTGGGGTATGATGCGTTACAGAGCCGTACTTGCCCTATCAAATACTTGTTTTTTAAATATTTTAGATACCTTGCTAAAAATAGATAACAGACAGTACGATATAGGAATAGTTATACAGCAAAACACAAACTTGTTCAGATAATTTGCAATAATGCAAAATATAAGTGGATTATATTTCTAAATGTAGACTAATTGATTTATATATTTGCCTTTTAATTGACATGATAATTAAAAATATTTCTTTCCCACAACAATTCCAGGTCGTCCAATACTGATTAGACGGGATTCTATTTATATACCTTACAAGTGGAGAATAAACGACGGTCGAGTTTTACCCGAGAGAAATAGTAAACCTATTAGGCTGTATATTCTACTAAAATGCAGCTTAATGCACAACTAAAAAGACGTAAGCTCTAGAAGTATCATTCAGCATCAACGAAATTATAGAGAGTGCATGCAGTCGCTCGACAACGGGGATTTATCTCTGGCGAAGAGAGGCCACTTTCATGTTTGAATTTTGTAGTAAAGTAATACGGAGTTATCATTATTTTACTGAACAATAGTGTCTTAACGTGACAGAAGTATCTAAATTTGTGCCAATATTTGAAGTTTACGTTCGTGTTGGTAATATTTTTATCCAACATATATCCTAAATTTAACCTAGTAGACATACATATTGGTTGAGAAAAATCGATGGATTGTTTTTGGTGTAAAAAATCATCATTAAGTATATTGTAATGTTATAAATATGTATTTTTTCCGTTAATGTTATTGTAGACCAAAAATCACACGTTTTAGAAAATGAACAAATTAAAAAATTTCGAATGGAGACCTTGAAGATATGTATTTAGATAGAAAAGTCATTATAATAGTTATTTATAGTATAAGTGGGATATAGGCATTATTATACATGATTGAGATGACGAGGACGTAGTCCGAGTGGGATACAAACCAAAAAAAGTCAAGAATATTAACGAAAGAGGATGTTTCAAAATTTTTACAAGATGCCGATGACAAAAAAATTTTGCTAACAAAGGTAAGAACAAAAAAATGTTTCCTATTTGAAATTCATAAATGCATAATTTAAGGTTGCCTTAATTATTGGAAGGTTTCTTGTTGGTTACAAAGGTGGTGAATGAAACCTTCTGTTGGTATAAATACTTTTAGTGTAATGCCAAAGAAGATTGCTGTTTATCACAGTCTCAACAATATATACAGGGCACTGATTTCGACGATCATCTACTTCACTTCTAGTCAACACAGGAGCAGACCTTCCAACTAAAATGGCATTGTGGTTGAAAGTCCAACACCGTGTGTGAAGGCTATTGATACGTCTCTTGAAAATAAGAAAAAAATCGCCACAAAAGTTCTTGGAGGAGAGATTACCGTGGTTACTTCAAGTGCTTACAAAATTTTTTTAAGCATTGTTAATACAAATACAGACCAGCTGCATTTATCTGGTATTAATATTAAAAATGGTTGGTTGGTAAAAAAGTTGTGTTGTTAATTTATAACAAATAATTCAATTTAATTTAAGTTAAATTATCTATTAATTGTCAAATTCATAAATCTGTTGGTTCTTAATAAAAATAACCATTAAGCAGTGATCTCTTTTTTTAATATTTCACTAGAGGGGTAATATGTCCCATTACTCCACTAGTAGTGTAATGACTTTCATTATTCAACTGAAATAGTGCCAAATAAATGCTGTAATGAGGCTCTTGTAAAGCAGTTGTAGATAAACAAATAAAATTCTAATGATTCTAAGCAGTAAATATGACACTTTATTACCTGTCAGCTGTCATTAAAACTACGCCTTTAATGTCGATCGGCTAAAAACTATATTGAATACATCTCTCATCAAAACTTAATTAATTAATATTCATTTGTTGAGCGCGGAATGGATTTAGGTTGTAAGAAACTCATTGTATAAGTTATTGACTAAAGCATCTACAACATAATAAGGCAGGTAGATGAAGCAGTTTTGATGCAAGTATAATAATAAAAAATGTGTACAGGAAACCGTTCTAACACGTTTAACGCCTTTTTAATGTATTCAAAACATTAAAATGTCTTTTAATGCCTTCGGAGAATGTACGTCTCCTGAATAATTTAAGTTTTTTACGAGAGCCGCCATCGAGAACATTTTTCCGGGAGAGGCGTAGCGCTGGCCCTGGATTAAAGTCGAAATCTGTGTTTCTTTGGGAACGGCACGGAATATTTAAAACCGCGTTGTGTTTGGGGAGGAATCGCACGATCAAAACAATAAAGATCTCTCGAAAAATGCTATCAGCACGCAGTATTTGCGGATGCGTTCCGGTGATTTGCACTAGAACGTATAAAGCTTTATGGGGTTTGGTACCTAAATCGTCTTTTTTAGCGTCAATAATATTACCAGCGGCATTAGCATAGAACTTTGTAAAATGGATTACCAGTTATACAGGGTATCCCAACGAAAATTTGACCCCCCCTATAATTGGAAAACCGAATAATATTTCAAAATTCGCCGAGACTCGTCGATTTTTATTCTTGGGGGGAGCTTTTTTGACAGTCAACCCAACTCGATATGTTCATCCCCCTAATGCCTAGCAACCCCAACTTAAAAATTTCAAATGCAACTACCCCACTTGTGGCTTATCATTTTAAAGCCCTTTTCATTGCGAATACAGTGACGTACCGTTTTTAGAAATCGGTTGAGATTTGACATAATTAGTGGTTACAAATGAAAAGATGACCAACCAACTTATGCGTAGTAATTTCTACACAAATGCCCACCACTAATAAGTTTTTCATCTACTACACATGACCGCATTACCTAATTGTTATTGATGTGTCTATCAGTTTACAAAAAAGTCAGAAATGAAATGAAAAAGCTGGAGCAAATAATAAATCAGATTTATTTGATGAATTGCTCAAAATGACCCCCGTTGACTCCCAAACAATAATACAGTCTGTTTTCAAATTCTGTTCGAACATTATTAAAGACATCCGCAGTTATTAATCGGCATTCTTCTACAATTCTCTGACGTAGCACTTGCAATGTTTCCGGCTGAGTGGCGTACACTCGTGATTTTAAATGACCCCACAGAAAAAAGTCCAAAGGGGACAGATCCGGAGATCTTGGTGGTCATTCGACGGGACCTCTTCTGCCAATCCAATGCCCCGGGAAATGGTCATCCAAAAATTGTCGCACAGCAGCAGCATAGTGCGGGGGCGCACCATCTTGTTGGAAGGTTATTTCATTTTCTAGTAAATTGTCGTCACTTTCTAAAATCTCTGTTGTCCTAGGATCAATTGTACTTTCCAATAATTCTAGATAGGTATTTCCATTGAGATTACCTTGGATGAAAAATGGTCCAACAAGATGGTCGCCCAAAATGCCTGCAGAAAACATTCAATTTTTGAGGTGTCTGAGTATGAAATTCCCTGATTAAATGCGGATTAGTATCACTCCAATAACGACAATTGTGTCTATTCACTTCGCCATTCAACATAAATGTGCATTCGTCGGAGAAACATGTATTGTAGAGAAGATTTGGATTCAGTAGAAGTTGTTCACTAAAGTATTCGCAAAATTGGTTACGGCGGTCAAAGTCATCTTCATGTAACTCTTGAACCAGCGTCATCTTAAATGGATGAAACATGTGTTTTTTTAAAATTCGATGAACACTGAAACGGGATACGCCAGAAGCTTGAGACACAGTTGTAATCGATTGCTTATTATCCATCTGTACATGACCCAAAACTGCCACTTCAAGTGCTTCATTTCGAACTGTCCCAATTATTTCACGTTTCTTGTTTAAAAGCGAACCAGTTGCAACAAATTTGTCAATCAGGTGTTTAACGTACTGATGGTTTACATTTTTTTCAGGATGATTGGCATTAAAAATTCGTGCTGTAGCTTTAGCGCAATCGTGATTTCGATAATATATTGCAACAATTTCTACTCTTTCCTCGATAGAATAAACCATTTCGAACACACGTTAATACTTTCAATAACGGCTGAAACTAACGATTTCTTGGTCACAAGCAAAAAAACACCGACTTTTTTTGTAGTACTGATTTTTTGTTATTTTGAAAAGGTCTGAATTCCTATAAATTTAAGTATCTTCTACTAATTACTATTTTAGTATCTAGTTTTATTTGCTTCAGCTTTTTTATTTCATTTCTGACTTTTTTGTAAACTGATAGACACATCAATAACAATTAGGTAATGCGGTCATGTGTAGTAGATGAAAAACTTATTAGTGATGGGCATTTGTGTAGAAATTACTACGCGTAAGTTGGTTGGTCACTATTCGCAATGAAAAGGGCTTTAAAATTTGAAATTTTTAAGTTGGGGTTGCTAGGCATTAAAGGGATGAACATATCGAGTTGGCTTGACTGTCAAAAAAGCTCCCCCAAGAACAAAAATCGACGGGTCTCGGCGAATTTTGAAATATTATTCGGTTTTCCAATTATAGGGGGGTTCACATTTTCGTTGGGATACCCTGTATAGAGTGATCCCGAATAATGTGCAAAAAATGAGGGCAGATTATACGATCGATTTTAATAGGGGTACTTCATATAAAATTTGGCATGCCACATTATGAATTTTTGAGAACCCGAAAAACCATTGTAAATCAAATAACAACACGGGCCGTGAAATCCTCTAAATCACTGTGTTCCATTTTTTGCATTTTCTTCTACAGAAAATCTGTCAACCTAGTAATAATATTTACTAGTTTATGTTAGAATATGTTTCTATAAGTACTAACTAAGACTCAGTACTAAAAAAAACATAATACAATATTCTGTACTTCCTGTTTTATCCTTCCTGAAAGTGTATAGCGAGCCGCCAGGATGATCTTGTTTGTATTCAGAACCTGTACGTACCTCGAGCCCGATATGCCCGTTACACACACTATTTTCTACAAAATATAATTTAATAACACCGTTTAAACTGCTCTCAGGCCTTTATCTCGAATTTTATTAAAAAATTTACATATAAAGTGCGACTTGTCATGTGTGCTGAAAATAATTCTCGTGTACAATTTGTGTAATGTTGTCGGTCACAGCGTTAGATAATTAGTTAGCTTCACCCCAATTTGTGAATACTGTTATCATTTATTAAGCCTCGGAACTATTTCAAAACTATAGTAGGTATTATATACAGTATGCGCCAAAAGTATATAATAAATTCAATAAAAACGAAACAATTATTTCTTGGGAAGAATCCTCGAACAGGTCGATTTTTAATTTAAAAAATACATATTTTAGCGTAAAATGCGATTTTCAAATGTCATTTGTTTTCGAGTAATGACGTCATCGATTTTTTTTTAAATGGCAACACCATTTTTCCTTGATTCTGAAAGATCGTTTAATTCTCTATCAGACAGTACTAAAATTTTGCCCTCTTACAAAAGTTTTCGAGTAAATGACGCTTGAATGTTGGAAAACGTAAATTAATTAAAATAAAGCATAAACGTTATCAAGTTTAGTTTTTCGAATTCCATAGTTCTTTTATGGATCACGTAGGTGAAAATCTTCGCAAAGTGTCATTGTCACACCGACTTTCCAATAAGTATTGTAAGCGACATAGAAATTATTATTCAATTTAAAATATTATGGCACATTTAACTGTTACTCAAAGAATTGAAATTTTAATTCTTATCAGATGCGGGAATATGACTAGAACTCAGCAGGAAGTTTGCGATTTATTTAATGAAAAATATCCAGATCGCCCTATCAGCCAATCAACAGTCAGTAAGGTAGAATCTAAATTTAGAGAAACTGGCAATGTTGTAAATATTCCAAAACCATTAAACCAAAACCAAAAGCATTAATGAAAATCAGAAACAGAACATTTTGATAAGTATGGTGGATAATCCTCATAATTCTTAACGATTGGTTGCATTAAACAATGACACTAGTCAGAGCACAGTGCTACGAGGAAGGAAAAATATCATCCCTACAAAATTCAACTTGTGCAGGAACTCAATGAAGATGATCCCGATCGCCGCTTACACTTTTGCGAAATTCTAATGGATTTATGTCAAGGATATAGAAATTTACACCGGCAAATACTTTACGGTACGGTAGGTAATGGTACAGTAAACTGTCAAACTGGCAGATATTGGAGTCGGGAAAATCCTCATTGGATGGCAGAGGCACATACCCAATACCCTCAGAAATTAAATGTGTGGGCTGGAATAGTTGACGACAGAATAGTAGGGCCTTTCTTCTTTGAAGGAACCCTTACAGGACAAAGATATTTAGAGTGTCTAGAAAATGACCTTGTTCCAGCCCTTGCAGTAATTTTTCCTAACGATAATGACCCTGACATTCCTGACGATACCATATGGTTTTAGCAAGACGGTGCACCTCCGCACTATGCGCGCCCTGTACGAGATATTTTGGACAACTGTTTTCCTGGGAGGTGGATCGGCAGACGCGGACCGATAGAATGGCTTGCAAGATCGCCAGATCTTACACCTCTTGACTATTTTTTATGGGGATACTTGAAGTCAAAAGTGTACATTAATAAACCACGTAATTTAGAAGAACTTCAAAATCGCATTCGGGACGAAATACGCAGAGTTACCTCAGAAATCATTCATAATGTGCAAGAAGAATTTCTTCACAGACTTGCGCATTGTCAAGAAGTTGGTGGATGGCAATTCGAACATTTAATTTAAGTATAAGATTTAATCAATTGTATTTTATTTTAGATACCTCAGAATTGTTACTTTTTTATGGATAAAATTTACGTTTTCCAACATTCAATCGTCATTTACTCGAAAACTTTCCTATGTAAGAGGGCAAAATTTTAGTACTGTCTGATAGAGAATTAAGCGATCTTTCAGAATCAAGGAAAAAAATATGGTGTTGCCATTTAATAAAAAATCGATGACGTCTTTACTCGAAAACAAATGACATTTGAAAATCGCATTTTACGCTAAAATATGTATTTTTTAAATTAAAAATCGACCTGTTCGAGGATTTTTCCCAAAAAATAATTGTTTCGTTTTTATTGAATTTATTCCATACTTTTGGCGCATACTGTATAGAATACAAAGATTCATCACTTATAATTGCACAAGAAGTTTGTATTTTACCGGCTAAATTTGGGTTGTTTAATGAGAAACTGTTGTCTATCAATTAGATGAGAAAAACTGTCAACTATTAAAAACGCAACATCGAAGGTGGAGTGCACAAAGAATACTTTGTGGTGCAGTGTTTTTAGGTTGAAAGTTTTTCGAGTCAAATTGCTAAAGGAAACAGTTTAGAATTTAAGCAACACAAATTTACGAAGCGTTTCCAGACCTAAGTTCATAGGAAATTTGTCTCCTTAATATTAAACGTAGTATAACATACTGAAGTATCTCCTCCTTAAACACCCTGTATAAACTGAATTGTCAATAAAAAAAAACACCTACACCATGGGAAAAATAATTCAATCTTCCACTGAGATTGAATGGTGACACAGTTAGCAGTTAGCTGAGTATATTCCCAGTACTAAGTGTATCAAAGGCATAATTGAGGAAATTCTAAAGGTCCCTCGTTAGAGAGGGCGTATTTAAACCAACTACCCCTCATCTCTTATTGGTGTTAGGTAACAAAGAAAAGAAATTCCACTCGACAGCTGTCGAAAAAGTCACCCAGGACGAATTCAAGAAACCCCGTTATTTAATGCTCGCCGGATATTATTAGCATTGTTTCAAAGGATCCAAGAGGCTTAATTAAGCTGTTTTTAATATCCTACCTGGGCGTTATTAACAGTCGCGGAGTACGAGGAAAGGGTAGAGTCGATCTAAAATACAGTAATTAAGTTTAGTTAGAACAGAGGCGGGTTGGTATTTAGAGGAAAACCAGGAGATTTTTTCTAATAATCTGCTACCCCGAAGATATCTTCTATGAAGTTTTGACGCTTGTTTGTATCAGAAATGAAAATAACAATCGTAATGGATCGTATACAAACAGAGGCTTCACTATTTGTGTACAAATCCGTAAAATCTTTATTCTTCAAGATAATCAAAACATTTTTTTTTAAATTTTAAATTAGCATCGAAAACCGCTTCCTCTGACCTTATCACGGCATTTAAGATAGCAATCTAAGATCTGCTATGATTTTTTTATACCCCTGAAATTCAATAAAAAAGTTTTTTTATGTAAAATCTGATAAGGTGGTGTTAATCGAGACCCCTCAAAACTTCTATGTGTGAAATTTGAACAAAAACTATACGGTCTTGAAAGTTTAATTTTTGTAAAATTTTGTAAAAATTTTATTTTTCAAAATAGCGCAAGAAATATTTTTTTGATTTAAATGTTATCGAAGTTCTAATTCTATCACGGCGTTTAAGATGGCGATCCAAGGCCTGCTATGATTATTTTTATACCTTTTTATAAGGTGGTGTTACTCAGGTCATCTCAGAACCCATATGTGTGAAATTTTAAGAAAAACTATACAGAATGTTTTCTTCTACACGGTCTCAAAGTTTTTAGTTATAAAACTTTGTAAAAATTTTATTTTCCAAAATAACGCAACAAGTATTTTTGTTTTAAATGACAAAACTGCCATGCACCTGATGAGGCATATGTAAAAGTATACAGTAGTGTGATCTTTTGTGTTAAAATGTGTATTTTCTTACAGTGTGTTAAAGCAGTAAGTTATATTTTGTAAGAATTTTGGTAATGGTAAGTTGGTAATACTAAATTTATTACGAAATATTGAGCTATCCGGAAAATAGGGTATATAGAATTTCGCGGTTGTATTGAAAACTTACAATCGTACCCAAGGGGGAATAAATTATGAGAAATGTCAGTTTGTTGATAATTAGAGACCTCTGGTTCATTGGGGCAATTTCTCTGGGTCAACGTAATTGCGCAGGCTATCAAAAGGCTTCGAACCAGTAATTAAATGCGCCAGATATGAACAGCTTAACGACAGGGGCGTTCGTTTCGAACTGCAGAGAGTTTAAATCAGATATAATGTCACATCAATACAGTAAAATAGTAAATAAACTGCAATGCAAGGAAAAGTAATGGTATTAGAATAAATGTGGCATATTTAATAGGTAACATAAATAAAAATTCCTTTAAGAGTTATATAAAGCTAAAAATATATCAGGAAACGAAAGAACATATAATTTATTTCCTGTAATTTCCATTTGCACGGATCAGGGGAACTGATATATTAACTGTGTATCTCAAACAGCTTCTTATTTAGTAATTTATATTTTCTCCAACAGCAGAATTTTAATTACCTGTAAAGTTGTCAGTAAAATCTTGTTCTACATAAAATATCAGTCATAAATAATTTTATGTTGGCTCAATGTTTCATTTAATAACCAGGAAGTTGACGTTAAAGAAATAACTCTAGAACAATCTAATTATGAGAATTTAAGAGGAATGCTCACTTGTATACTAAAAAATTGAAACAAGGATATACATTATTTGTGCTAAACTATCGTTGAAATAGCACATGTGAATGAATAAAATTATTTAATTTTATCGACGAATCCGTCCATACTTTTTTGTCGAAACGAATTCGTGTGTTTTGGCTCGAAATGTTCAACTTTTTTTTATCTAATTTAATAACTTTGTTTGCTGAGGCTCGGCCTAGCAACAAACGTTTGTCATTTTCACATTTGTTGCCCGGTATTAAAGTTGTATTAAAAACTGATTAAAGCACTGAAACGATACCGTTTTTTGCGATTTATACATTTCCCTCGATTCAAAGCATATTATTCGGACAGGTTCATTAAACACGAATAGATTGCAGCATGCATCAAAATATTAATCAGAATCGTATTAAAAAATCCATCAATTAAGAGTTATATTTTGTGAATTTGGTGCAGCATCAGTGTTCTCTTTGTGAAACAAAGATTTGACAGAATTACACATAGTGCTCCATATACTGATAAAAATGGGTGGAAATTTCGTTATGCTCTTTTTACATAGATAATATTTACTGGAAAATTTTAATTTACGTTATTTATTAAGGAATAATTAAATGTATGCGTTTTTACGTAATAAAATTAGGAAATTTCAGAAATAATGTGGTAATACATTGAAACTATTTACTTTTACTAAATTTATTATGAATTTTACAGAAGTTTTTATGTGATTTCTGTTGCACATGTGCAGAGGCACATCATCCTAACCTAATACGTTTTAGATATGTCGTTAACGTGTAGTAGACAAACATATACGGTTCATTAATAGGGACTTTTTGTAGGATTTCATAAAACAATAAGTATAAAATTATGTTTTGTTACTTGTGCACTTGCAGTTTGTGCCAATTTAAATATTATACAACTGAAACGGTATGTTATTTAAATGTTTGCATCAAAATGATCTTATGTGTCTCACCATGTAACATTCATTTCAAACAACTTATTTATTATCTTTATGACCAATGAACAAATTAAAAGTAAGGTTATGTCTGTATTGTCATCAGTTATCACATAGTGGTGTTTAAGAATTAACTCGTAAATGTATGAATCGAGCGTGTTCTTGTCGAAGAATATATTGTGCAACTCGAAATGTCATCATTCCAGTTCGTGCTCAAATAAATAATACATTTTTTATTACAGTTGGCAATATTTGAAATAAAATATCGAAAATAATACATCTGCATTCTTATGTTGTAACTATTCAATTACCATCTCGTTCCGATATATGTACATGCATATTGAGCATAAATCTTAAGGGGCCTCTTTAGGTGTCTTAAAACTATTTGCAAAATAACTCCCGATTTTGATGCGGCTTGCACCACTTTTCTTAGAAAAAAATCTAGTTCCTAAGATGCTTAAATCATATTTTTTGATACGAATAAACTAGGGTTTAAAACGTAAAGAGAACAAAATAAATGAGCATCCTAGAAGCGATGCGTTATTTTATTAATTTAAATTGTCTAGATAATAACTTTGTTAATTTGGAACTAAGAAAATGCAATGGCATACGTTCAAAATAGTATTAGGCGATGTGAGATACGAGGCGGCACGCAAAAATGGAAGGTGTAATGAAAGTCATACGAGTATAGACGCGAGCTGTACGAATTTGTATGGCCCCTTAATAAAGTATCTAATTGTAGTCCTTCATATTTTGTAATAGTCAAAAACCGTATAAACGTAAAATTTCGGGTTTGGGAATTTTTCGAAGCTCAGAACTAGTTTTGCATACTTTTTTCGGACATTCCGAATTCGAGTATCGTGTGTAACATAACTTTCAAAAAATGAATAGAACTAGTTCTGGTCATTTCAAAATGCACAAAACTAGTTTTGAACACCTTATAATGCCCAGAACTAGTCCCTCATATTTTGCAATATGCAGTAACCGTTTAAATGTATAATTTCGGGTTTGGGAATTTTTCGAAGCTCAGAACTAGTTTTGCATACTTTTTTCGGACATTGTCCGAATTCAAGTATTGTGTGTAACATATACATTCAATTTTCAATTCAATTTTTTACACAGTGATGTTCTGTCATATATGTGAAATAATATTAGTTATTGAAAAAGTTGTCTCTATACATATTTATTAGTGTTACCTACGTTGGTCACAAATTGCCAATGTAAAGTTATGTGAACTTACAATAAATTATACCCATTTTTTTATAACTGTTTTCTTTTACATTAAAACGTAATGCTTACTGAATTCCTCAAGACACGTAGGTATAGTGTTTATTCATTTCACGGGATTGCCTTAACTACTTTTTCTTGGTGGCTAAGGCAAAAAATAGTGTCATCGCTAAAAAAGTAATGAACCGCCACTCATTTCTGTAAACAATAAAGTAATTTCCTCTTTGTAATTCGTCTCTTATCCGCGCCACTGCCTTCGGTTGACGAAATCGGTGGAGCGGAAACTCTTCTTCGGGTTTTTGCTGCACGCGAGTGTATCGTCGTCTGTACGACAAAACGCACCATGAAATCAAAATGTAAACAGTTGTTCGAATATTTTCTACCATTGATCATATCTTATTGTTTTCTCTGTGCTTAATACAATTTATACTTATAATGGATATTTCATCGTTACTTTCTCTAGAAGGTGTCCAGATATTGGACCATATCGACGTACCCTGATTGCATCACCCAAACAGTAGCGCTCGAACTAGCATTGACTGGGTGATTTACTCCCCTGAAATTATAGTGTAACGCTTACTAGAATGGAGTCCGCCCGTCCATAATTTATAATAGTAATTACTAGGAAAAGACTTATGGCCGTCACGCGATCGGTCGCGGCCAGTGGCGTAGGAAATGCTCTTTGTGCCAATGTTGAACAAAAATTAACTATGCTGTATGTGTGGAAAAACAAATGTTTTTTTATAATGGAATTAATTTCAATAAATACATATACAAAATGATTTACAACTTATCTAAAAAATGTACTCTTACAAATGATAATTTTATAAAAAAAAGAACAGTTCTAAAATGATTTAAAAATATACTGCTGCACGGCACTTGAAACAGAATTTTTGCAACTTTTTTTCGCAAACTGCTAAAGCGTTCTCCTTCTACAAAATGTGTCTAAATTACCACATTACATATGGCATACTTGAAATCTCACCAGCCGCCACTGCTAAAGACTACACTGAAAAAACAATTTTTTTCTGAGCAATTAGGCATATTAACAATAAATTTACTATACAGGGTGATTCAGGTTTAATATTGATAACTTCAGGAATCGATAGAACAGGTTAAAATAGTGTTCATTTGTGATATAAACTTATTTCCTAAAACGCATCGTTTTCGAAGAAGAGGGCGTTGAAGTAGGAATTTTTTTCTCGTTTTTCCCTCATAACTTTTGAACCACTTATCCGATTTAAGTGAAATTCGGAACACAAACACTCCTTATGATCTTACATAAGATTTTGAACTACCTACCCCTCTTAGAAGTGTATTTTGTATGCTACCTCCCTCTTACTTTATTTCAAAACTACAAAAAAAAAAATTAATTTTAATAAAATATCTACACACCACTTTTATTTGATTAATTTCGAAACTTTTTTGTCTCCTGTTTTTTTTTCGACGTTTGGTTTTGTTTCCGAGATAATCAAAGAAATTGGTGACAGTGTAGCGCACCAGCATAAAATTTCATTTAACGTTATAGCAACCCATTAAAACAAAACTCAGTGATTTGTGTAGATCTAAGATCAAAATCCAATTCTGGTACTACTTCTTTAAATTCTGAAGAACTTGATGTCAAATATCTTAATAGGGTAAAGTCATCTATTTAGAGTCAAGTATTTAGATATCCTACCTTAATTTCACATTAACATTATTTGCTTAATGTTAAATGATATACCTATATGACTTATTAATAGATATAAGATAGTGCTTAAAATTCCTATTTTATATATGACTACATTAGAATTTTCTTAAAACATTTACTATAGTAAAATATTTACTTTAATTTTTTTCAGGAAAAATAAAATGATTAAAGTCAAACATTGATATTTTCATGCATGTTGTAAATATTAGTTACAATTTCACTTAGTCAATGGATATAGAAATTTGTCTATACCTATAAGTTAAAAGGTACATACAAAAATTCATAGTAGGTACCCTTTCAATTAAAAATATAAAAATAGTAATAGTAGGTAATACTAGCAGATATCGAAAAATAGGCCCTACATGTCTAATTATGTAAGATCTTGCAAAATAGAACAAGCCTACGATTTCGGATGTATTTACCTATATTTAATATAGGTATATTACATTAAAATGTCTATACATGTATATGTTATAAATACTTACATTTTAACACATTCCTTTATGAAATTTATTTATACAACAAGTACTAAACTGACAAGAAGCGACTAGAAGGTGTAAGCAAATGACGTAGACCTTGTCTTGTGGCTACGCGAATAAAATATTATAATTGGGCTTACCCAAGATCGAAATACTAATTCTTGTTAATATAAACAGGTTTTCTGATGAAAAACGAATACATTATTATTCAATATTGGTAAATATATTTCAGTAGCTAGAAACATATATTTATTTTAAATTACTAACTGGTATATTATATCAAATATATAATACATGATTCACAGTTATTTATTAATATGTTCTTAGTTCATAAATACAGTTGGAATATATATTTCTTTTAAGATAAATATATCATTCTAAAAAATTGAGAGGAAAATTATTGATATTGAATAAAATTTGTTAATTATAAGTTGTATATCCTTTTGAGTGTACAGTCTACAACTTCAAATTTGTTACGATATTGACTCTATTTTTCATGACCATACAAATTTTTTTAGATAAGTTGTGAATCACTGTATTTTTATTCATATTTTCCTCATTGCTTTCTGGTATAACAACGGAAAAACTAGTTCAAATTTAAATAAACAATTACCTAGAAACCCCTAGAGATCGGTTGGCTTGCCGCCTCTGGGGCACCGCGACCGTTTTTATTTACGGGTAGATTATTTCGGCCCGACGTTTTAATGAATTGATAGAACATCCCTGCGCGTGTTAAATATGGGGCGCGGTATGTGGTTGCGGTTAATCTTTTATCGCTCAGTACAAAATGGGCATGTCGGGAGATTAGGCACTAGCTCCAAAAATACACGGGGGACGTACGGGTAATTATGGTGTCCATGCGAGGACATTAATCTGCTGCTGAATGCTGAATGCTGTTGTATGGTTCGCGTTACGTTTTTACGTCACACATGTTTTTCGTTTACGCTGAAACTCTAAATCTTTAATTTATTACTAAAGGTCATCTAATTATTCAGAAGTGTACGCAGAGAGTTCCAAAAGCTCTAAAAACTAATACTATTTACATTACATAGTCAAAAATCATGTTATATGAGAGCCCACTTCATTAACAAAATAAATATACAGGGTAGTCCGTAAGTAATGGTAAAGGGTGTTGGAATTTAATAAGTAATGTTTTGTAATAATTACATTGTTTTTGAATGTATCAACTTGTTTGATGTTTTTGGATATGAGAAATCATAATATTTTTACGTATTTCCTAGAGGGCGCTACATCCGCCATATTTGTGACGTAAATGTGAGCGTAACTTTTTTGGGTCTAACGTTATCACGTTTTTTATTAAAAAGTCTTAAACTTACATTGTTTTCAAGGGAAAAAGGTATACCTACTTGTCTCAGAAATTCTCAATTTTCG
This sequence comes from Monochamus alternatus, assembly GCA_037114965.1. Classification (NCBI taxonomy): domain Eukaryota; kingdom Metazoa; phylum Arthropoda; class Insecta; order Coleoptera; family Cerambycidae; genus Monochamus; species Monochamus alternatus. The sequence goes on from CM073428.1 coordinate 21,382,454, forward strand.
AGAAAATAGCTTTCCCACAATCAGCTGCATAGTTCATTGTACAATATTTTAACGAAGTGGACGCCAAATTGCCTTGCAAATTGAATATGTTGAAGATAAATCGACAAGCAATAAAATTTGCACTGGTGTAAAATGGTATGGATAGTATTTTTCAACATGCCACGTTTTTAAAATGGAAGTCATACTGATTGCAGCTTCAGATAGTCGTCCTGAATTAGTTTGTAGATAATCCGCAGTGTGAACGAATTTTTCGTCTGTTTTCTCTAAATTCCTAAACAGATTATTTAAATTGTGATTATCAGGTTGTAATCTATTTCCAAATCTTCCCAAATATTCTCGTTGTCTAGCACGTCCATTGAAAGTTAATTGCCAACAAATAACAGTCACATCACTCATATCTAATTTGATTCTGAGACACAATAAGTGTCACATTTACGTCACAAATATTGCAAATGTGGCGCCCTCTAGGAAATACATTGAAATAGACAACAAATTATGATTTCTCATATCCAAAAATATGTATTCCCAAATTTTTAAGTTGATACAGTCAAACATAGTGTAATTATTACAAAAAAAATCACTTTCTAAATTCCAACTTTGACACCCTGTATCTGTTTTATTATCAACATTTTATTAAGGCAAGTTGGCTTATATCGTAATATTTTGGTGATAATCTTCAATATGTGAGGAAGCCTTTGATGATATTAATGTACTTGAAAATGTTAGAAAACCTCCGAACACACCCTGAATGGGCTTTACTAATTTATATGGATTTTACCAGCTGTTTCACGTAACTTACCCCCCGCTGTCAAAACAGCGCCCTCCTAAATGCGGTGGTTCCTTACCTGTGCGGCCTAATTATAGAAACAAATGACGGTCGGGGATCGTTTTCGATTTTTCACGAAACTACCTCTCAGAAGTACGCCGGTAGTTGATCCACCACAGGCGTAGGCGGGGAACTAGACATTCTGCAAAAAAGATTAGCAATTAATATACAGGCTATGATGTCATGTAATATACTTAAAGTGCAATGTAATTGAAAAATTTAAGTAATGGTATGTAGACAAATATGTTATAGTATCTACTTCCTTTATCATTGAAAGTTATACAATAGTTATTTATACAACAAGTACAAAAAGTAAGTGTTTATTGAACGCGATGTGAAATTTTCTGGACAACCCGTCGAGTGCATAAAGCACTTTTTGTACGAGTTGCATACAATATTTTTTATACGTTCATGCAAAAACCAAAACATGTTTTATTTAGATGGCACACAAGTGTAAGAAAATATGACGTCGATTTTACGTTTATGTTTGTCATGATGACAAAACGCTGTAGTAGAATGACAGATGAATGCAATAAAGAACCACTTTTTCGCTAAATATAGTTCAATAAAGTTTTTTTTTGCTTGAACGTAGAAAAGAGTATAAAAAGTGTTAGACCACGACATCAACCACGACCCTCGAAAAGTTCTCACAAAATTAACTGAATTTGATTGCAAAGCTCCCCTCAGTTTATTTCATTACAAAATAATTAATTCGATTCGCTAAAATCGGTTGGGAACAGAAAACGGTTGCAGTAAATGACTAGAATTGAAACATTTGGAACTCTCCTGGAATTTCGGAAGGGATCTGTCAGTATTTGCGTGACCGTTGGGATCAATCTCTTTAATTGATTTAGGAATGACATAGGTTTACAAAATTTACAGAGCTGTTCAAATATCGATGTGAATATTTCGTGTGCGAATGAATGAATTTGAACGCCTCCGCAACTGAAAAATCTTAAGGCGAGACAATCTGACCAACAAAATTGATGGGCCGTGCACATGAAATTGCATTCGAGGAAACGAGCTAGAAGATAAATAGCTAAGGGGAGCAATTAATCTCTTTATCCCTTAAATAAAACATAACCCGACATGAGTCAGTATCCGTTCAGCGGGCCAGAAAAACATGATTTTTCATTTTCACAATTCACATTAGCACGCTCTCCATCCATCATAACCGGGAAACTGTTGAAAAAATATGCAAAAGTTGCAATAAAACATCGTCAGTTTAGGTGGCAGCAATTGAAATAAAAAGTTATACTTTTCTAAATGCCAAATTTATGATACACTTTGTTTACTTTTCACTGATAAAAATGGGTGGATATTTCCATGTTTTGTTATGCTATACATGTTATAAATTTTAATTTACATTATACAGGGTGTTTCAGGAGATAAACATACTTCAGTATGTTATTTAACGTTAAATTTGTATGCGTCACTTGCTTCAAATTTAACGTAAAATAACATATTGAAGTATATACATCTCCTCCTGAAATAATCAACTGTATGTATTTTTACCTAATAAAATTAAGAAATTTCAGAAATAATGTGCTAATACAATGTACTACAATCTAACTATTTACTTTTACTTAGCTTACATTTTATGAAATTTTACTGAAGTTTCATGTGATTTCTATTGCACATGCGCAGAGGCACATCAATCTAACCTCTAACCTAATACGTTTTAGTTGTATTGTTTACGTGTTGTAGACAAACATATACGATTGATTAATAAGGACTTTTTGTGGGACATTTGTAAGATAGTAAGTATAAAATGATATTTTGTTACACCTGCACTTGCAGCTTGTGTCAATTTAAATATTATACAATTCATAAATATCACAGAAACTGAAACGGTACGTTGCTTAGATGTTTGCATCAAAACTACACCATTACATGCGTGTCTAAACCATACAACATTCATTTCAAATAGCATACTTATCTTTGTGACAGTAAAAATAGTAATTCCTTACAACAGACAGTAACATTAATTGCAGTTATGTTAATTATAAATTTACTCTAACTAAAATTCGAGCTAAACATACTTATTTTCACATAGATATACGTATACTTAGAAATATTTGCAAATACCAAGAAATATATACTGATGTTTCAAGAATTATGTAGTAGTTTCAGCAAATATTCAACATATGTTCTATTGCGTATGAAATACCTACATTGCAATACATTTTTAGATGATGGATGAATACACCTGAATACAATACACTTTTACAGAGAAGAATGGTTAATTCACATTTAGAGGATGTATGGACAAATTCCACTAAAAAAAAATTTCCTATTTCTGCTCCTGACAAGGCCTTCTTAACTATTTAGAAATAAAAACGTGACTCGCATAATTGATTTATTATTGAATTTTAATAATAAAATCTACTGTATTTCTAATAATTTGTTAGTAAGAGATCTCCTGCATATTATATTGACTAGCTTAAACCTATACTTTTGTACATTTTAACAAGCAGTGACTTTTTCCATGACATTAAAAGTAAAAACTTTTCCCTCTTTTCAACTTCATCTGTCACTCTATATTACAGAAATAATATAATATATTTTTAAATTGGCTCTGTTACACTATTCAGGTTAATCAAAATATAAATATGTGAACTGATTAATGAACTCTTTGGTATATACTTTTTTTAACATATTGTCACGGAATTTGCCCCACTCACACCCAAACCGACGACTGGTATCGCGAAATGCTAAGATTGCCCCGATCGCCCCTACACGATTCTGTTAAACAAACAAAAAGCCGTGGATCGAGACGGGACTGGAAAAATGGGGAATTGACGAGAAGCATTCGAGTCGTACGGGAAAATGGATCTAGAGATACTAGAAAATACCTGGAATATTCGTTGGGTCTATAAAAGAAGAATAAACAGCCGAGTTAGTTAGTCTTGTATTACAGTGTTGAATTGAAGTGTTTAGTTAGAGAGATCAAAGCGATTTAGATAGCGATTAATTAAATAAGTGTTTAGTTGAGTTGTAATTAATGTTCAGTAGTGTACTGAGTAGTTAATAAAGATACGTAATTAATTAACGGATTGTTTTTCTGGCAGTAACAAAAATTCGGATTGGAAAATCCGTGACAATATGCATATTGTAGCAAATTTTTATCAGTGCAAAGAGGAATCCACGTTTTACCTTTTTAATTTTACAATAACTGATTAGATGTCATCTGCGAAGCCAAATAAACGGAAATGCCCAGAAGTTACACTAAAAAACCGGATTATGGAAGAGAAATTGAAAAAAATCCATTAACTACCGCATTTTTCAACATCCAACTGAAACTGTTCGAGCTGGATGGGAAACAATGCATTGTTTAATATAATTGTTCTCCGGCTCTCCAATACCAGATTTTTCAATATTTTACATTTGTGTGGAAATGTAGTAGATTTTTATTCGGTCAGTAAAATGTTTTTCTGTTTGTCATCGATTCGCTGATTGCGAACTGCACAGGTTTCAGTAAAATAAACAACATCCATTAAATGTTTGTAAAAGAGCAATAAATTATTTAGCTTTTAAAAATCCCGTAGACGAATAATGGCAGCAGCGGTTATTTCAATATACAGTGCTTTCGAAAAGTAACGAATAAATTCATTATTTTTTAAATTGAGAAGTTTTCGAAAAAATCCCCTGACACGTCGATTTTGTTTTTAAAAAGGTCACTTTTTGACATACGACCCATATTTGTGACGTCATCGTTGTTCGAGATATGACGTCATCAACAATGTTTTTAAATAGCAACCCCCAAATTTAACCATGCCATTCGAAAGAGCGTGTCATTCTACATACATACATTATGAAAAATTATGGTGATACATAACAAAAATTTCAAGAAAATAATGTTTGAAGATTTTAAAATTCAATTTTCCTAACCGTTTATTTGGAAACTTAAAATTTAAGAAGTCTCTAACAATAACACTAAAATGAGACGGTGTCCCCTCATGCATAAACCAAAACTCTACTCTAGGTAATCATTTTGGCAAAATAACTGGTCCAGTTAAATAATTATTAATAATACAGGCCCAAATATTTATTTGAAACTCGCTTTGAAAATGTCTAGGAGTTTATTGCATAGTGGTTTACATCGGAAATTCATTAAAGCTGTGAACATTTGTAATTCCTCTACAATTGAAACAAGCCTCATCAGTGAAAAGAATTTTCTTGTGAAAATTAATATTCTGATGCAAAATAAATTCGTAAAAGGTCACTCGTCTATCTAAATCTTAAGGTGATAGCTCTTGCACATTTTGAATGCGATATGGATGTAGTAGATTACGTTTAAGAATACCGTGTACAGAAGTTCTTGATAATCTAGTTTCTCGAGATAAATGTTTAGTACTTATTTGTGGTTCATCTTCAACTGTTTGCAAAATATTTTCTTCAGCTTGTACCCTTATTATATTAGGACGTTCTCGGATATTATTGAAAAACTTTCCTGTCTCTCGAGCCCGTTTTTCAACATTAGAAGATGTTGATGTGGGGAATCAGTCGATTTGGAAGTCCCCTACGATATTCTTCCACACTTCTGCAGTTTACTTCACAAAAATTTAGCACAAGTAACATGTCAACTTGTTGGCTGAATGTAACTTTTCCAACCATATTCAACAACAAACAGTAGCAGAAATAAAATAGTGTCACGGATTTCCCAATCCGAATTTTACTATTGCCAGAAAAACAATCCGTAAATTAATTACTTCTTTATTAACTATACTCAGTACACTACTGAACACTAATTAAAACTCAACTAAACACTTATTTAATTAATCGCTATCTAAATCACTTTGATATCTCCAACTAAACACTTCAATTCAGACTGTAATACAAGACTTATACAAGACTAACTTAATCGGCCGTTTATTTTTCTTTTATAGACCCAACGAATATTCCAGGTATATTCTAGCATCTCTAGATCTATTTTCTAGCATCTCTCGAACGCTTCTCGTCGTTTCTCAAATTTTCTAGTCCCGTCTCGATCCACGGCATTTTGTTTGTTTAACAGAATCGTGTAGGGGCGATCGGGGCAATCTTAGTAATTCGCGGTACCACAGTCGACGATTTGGGTGTTAGTGGGGCAAATTCCGTGACAATAGTTTGGTATAATTTGTGACTGACCCTCAATGAACACTTTGTAGTGTTTTAATTTACTCGAAGTCCAATAGTAAATCTAAATCATGCACCAAATTTGGTTATTCTAAATGAAAGTAATTCAGAAGTTTTGTTTTTCTAAATATTTGGCCCCACTTTGAAGTTTTATAACTCCGCCTGTGTATATAGATCTGTTTGGTTAAATTGCAATATTTTGGGACCCCATGCACCTGCTCTGTGTCTGTTATTATGGGGAACACTGAATATTTTCCTTTTAGTATTAAAATTGCTTTTAACACCACGACTTATTTTTCATTAATACCATTGCCTCAGTACCGATGGAGGCCAATGTCTATAAACGTATGTTTATGAAAAACAAATTGCAGTGAACATGCCATATTTCTTAATAAAAAAGCCTTTACTTCCATATATAGAAGACTCAACTTAAGCTTAATAGAAAATAAATACCAGCCTGAAGGATTCAATGGGCACTTCTGGTGAATATATAAATTTTAAATTAATTGATTTGTTCTAATTCTCGGAAGACGTATAATAGAAACGTCTAATAATAGACCAGGAACGTTATTGCATTGAATTGGAAATTATATAAAAACATGTAACTGAAGTATCCGCACTGAACAACGTGGGAATGGGAAAAATGAAAAATCTCGCATATGATTTAATAAATAAATGCGTGTTGCTCTCCTGAATCTAGAATAATACAGGTTTTCGTATTACGTTTCGCATAAATAAAATATTCTTGTAATATTATTGACTAAATTTGGATTATAAGTATTTCGATTAATAAATAAGTGAGTATATTGAATATTTATAATAAAACTCTTATATTATTTAATAGCATTCCGTTTTGAATTATTGAAAATATCCACTATAATATTACTTGTATATATTTTTAACCAAGTTGATGTAATATCATTAGTGATAGGTCCCAACTTTATTTCATTACTATTAATTAAAATATATATTCAACTATATCAGAATGTATATAATATTAGACAGGATTTGATAAATAATCTTCAGAGTATTATACGTTAATTAAGGTACTATACTGTTGTTAATTAGTTCATTAATTTTGATCAGTCCTTAAATAAATCTCTATATATCTAAATAACCCTCTTATGATACCTACCTTCGTCGTTTAAACTATAGGAAGCATCAGTACAGTAATAATCTTGTTATAGGATATAATGAAATTAAAATTGTATTCATTCGTCTTAGCCTAATTTTATTAATTAATAATTACAATAGCGGCGAAAGCAGTTGAATTTGTTGTATAAAATAGGTGTTATAAAATTTTATTTATTTCTTTCCTTTGGAAATTTTTGTCCGTTCATTCTTTATTACTCTTTGCCGCCGATGCCGGTCTCCGACTGCATGCATGGCCTTGCGCAAGGTCAGGTTTTATAGTATCCAGTGCCGTGCAGTAAATATTTTTTTTACAGAATTGTATTTGTAAGAGTGAACATTTAAACATTTTTTTTATATGTTCTGAATGACTATGTACTAATTCTCGAATGTACAGGATGCCCAGAATATGAGTGTGATATTGAAAAAACTTCTATATTTAACCAAAAGCAATATAAAATTCTTGCAAAAAAGATCTGTACGCTCAATAATCTTTCTAGATATTTTTAAAATCAAAATACAACTGGTATTAAAAAATGCAAAGCTGTGTTATGAAACGACAAGGTAAGGAACAATTAATACAAAAAAAACCTTTTAACGTACACAATTTGTTGTATTGTTTTGTATCAGTAGTTATAGAGTATACAATAAAAGATTTCCTTCTTGAAAATTCTGCAAGCTGTAACGTACGACAACATTGCATTCCAATACCTGTAGCTGTTAGGGCTCCCACACAAAACTGCGATGCGATGCCGCATCACAGTAACTTGCGATGCGAATTTCTGCGATACGATTTTGTGCGGCAAACCGTTCGCAAATCTACATCATATTCCGTCATTCTATAAACAAAGAAGGCGGCGCAGGCGCCGCGAGTCTTTCTCTAAAGCTGTCTCAGAGCGGACTTAAAGTCTTTTAAAAGGGGCGTCACCAAGTATGACGTAATATCGCAGGAATGCGCGATGCGAATGAGCTCGGACGTTCTTGTGGTGCATTCGTGCGAGTTCGCAGATATTGCGATGCGATGCGAGTTCGCAGTTTTGTGTGGGAGCCCTTAACCAATAGAGTTGTACATCAAACCTACACAAGGTATTCAATAAAAAAGACAAATTAAATATCATTATCACCGTAGTCCGATACTCGATTGTTTTTTTTTAATAAATAAATTTAAATCGTTTTGAACAATTTCAATGTCTGATATCTTAGGGTAGCAAAAACCTGACATTTATTCAAGATCTGTTTGCCGTCATAAATCTAACACCGTTGGTTATAGAAACAAAAATTGTTCAATTATGTTTTTTAGGTGCAAGTTATCACCCATTAAAATAAAGATACTCCGGACACCCTGTATATAAAGAAAAAAAAATCAGAGGAAGTCGACACGGTTTTTGTTAATTGTAAGTCGAGCTAGGTATAATATTTTTTTGTGGTTGTTAATTGCACGGCACTACGGATCGCGTCTCCGGTTTCGATTCCACGAAAATATTACTCTTGCATGACATTGGGCAGGTGTTGGAATTAATTTTTTCTAACACCTCTTCAATTACATGGACAGCTTTCAGTGTGGCCAAGAAAACGAAATAAAACAAACGAACTAATGATAAGTGGAAAAGGAAATGCGCTTGTCGAAAAAATAATATATGTAATATGCAAATCCGCGTAGGTAGCACTAGCTTCTAATAGCTTTCGCCTGTCAGGATGTGAGATTTACATTTGTGGGTATCATTTGCTTAATAAGTGATATAATGAAACCACGTTTAGTCTCGATGAGAGGTACGTGTGATATTTATAACTTGCAAATTTCTACGTGGGACGGTATATAGCTGTAATTCATGTTATGGTAAAAAGATTCGGAATTAATGTTGGAGTTATTTTCAAAAGTTAGTAAATGCACTTGAACCTCCGTTACAGTTTATAAAGACCGAGTGGGTATATTTTCCACCAAACCTGTGCTGTATAACCTGATATGTATATGTGAGATAAATACGGTGCATCGAACCACACGCCATTTGCCTTTAATGCGATACAGGTGATGTCTTTGATGTTCCCCCATGCGTAAACAACAGACAGAATCTATAATCTATTTTAACCACAACGACTACAGTGGGGAATGGAGAATCGAGCCGGCTGCGGCGATTGATAGACTATGCTTTCATACAACAGTGAAATTTGTGTTGCATAGTTCGGATGCGTTGACCTGTGTTAGTAGCATTTAGGTTCAGAACACTAATTTATTATTATTATTAAAGCCTGCACTTCGTTCGCAGATCCCAGGTCCGGACTTGGCGACGACCTTAATATTGAAATATACTTTAAATTTAATCTTATTCATGCCAGCTAATCGACAGAAACATCCCATTTATTTACCTACAGGGGCTCGATTCTCGAGTTTAATGGAATACATTCTCTCAGAAAGTGACGTAAATTCTCACGAGAAGTAGTTATTTCCCATAAAATTTTGGGGAACTATTTCACATGGAAGTATAAATATACAGGGTGTCTGTGAAAGGTTGGGAAATATCGGAGCTGGAGATACTGGTGACCAAGGAAAGTCGACTGAGTCAAATATGCCTTATCCGAATGTTGCTGGTTTCAAAAATACAGGGTGTATTATATTTTATTATATTTTTTTGAAATTTTGCACGTCTTCATAATTTACCGTTCTGAACAACTTTTTCAAGAAACATTTTGCTGTATTTTCAGTAGAAAAGGCACTTTACCTGAAATGATAAAAGTTTTCAATCGCTGCACTGAATATTTCAAATACGATTGTTTCAAAAATGGTTACTCCTAACGATTTCAACAGGGTATACCTTTGTCAGATATAACAGATAGCAGAATCGATTGTTTCAATAGACAGCTAGACACTAAACAGCAAAAAAGTTCTGCCATTTAAAAGAAACATGCTGAGCCATAAGTGGCGCCCTCTACTAGTCACGTCAAAATTAGTTAAAAATTCTTATTTGCTGTGCCATAAAACATAATTGTGCCATTTTTTTTAATACTCCGACAGGTGTCAAAGTTATTGAGATATTTCAGAATAAAATTCTAGCATTGAACGCCCTGTATTTTTGAAACCAGCAACATTCGGATAAGGCATATTTGGCTCAATCTACTTTTTTTGGTCACCAGTATCTCCAGCTCCGAGATTTCCCAACCTTTCACAGACACCTTGTATAGTAATAATATACTCAGGAATTTTTTAAGCGGAATGAATTCTCAGTCATTTATTTCACTGCAAAACAGTTGCAATGGAACCGTACGTTGGGATACGTAATTAGAAGTAACGTCATTACTACGTTCATTTTCACGGTTTAAAAAGTATTCTACAGCAACTACACTCAAGTGATGCTACTTCTATTTTATATGCTCAATGGAGACCTATCCTAGAATTCGCGAAGATTTAACATACATACATCTTAATTATTCACGGATACCTTCAGTTATTTGCCGTCTTGAAGTAACTGTGACAGCATCAGGATATTCAATAAATAATGTTTTTTATTTGCGACAGTTTATTTCCCCCTTGTAAAGAGCTAGTGCTGAACGTGTGAAAAATATTGATACTGTTTTACAAAACAATCTGAGATTTCTTGACTATGCCGTAGGGTTTAATTTCAATTTCAAAAGGACAAAGAATAATAATAATAAAAATAAAAATATAAGTATATATATATATATATATATACCTACATATACAAATAATTATACAGGGAAAGAAAAAAAGTTGGTCAACGCCATAAAAACAGTAAGTTAATAAAAAAGCCTTCACAAATTTGTGAAACTGTGAAGTTGGCATATTTGTAACTTTTGTATCCGGATGAATGGATGTAAACTTATTATATAACTGTATGTCTACCTGCGTTAAGCGTATGCGAGAAAAAGGGGCCACCAAATTGTAAGCATGTCTTATATTATAATTATCCAACTCGGCATGCTTTTGAAAATTTTGAAAATTTTCCTTAATAAACAGTATTGACTCAAAAATGTATAGACAAGGCAACGGTATATTCAGTTTTTAAAATGCTCCTTACAAGGTGTAAGTGGTGAAGCTCCTTCAATACTAGAACTTTTTGATGGAAGAGAAGTAGATTTTTCTAAACCCAACCTAAATGTGCCATCCATGAAAAATTATATATGTTTTAAATGCCGCCGTGATCTCTGTGGGCGTTGAACACACGTTTTCGAAACCGAAATGGATTATTAACGACAACGCCACAGCCTAACACCTGAACATTTACAGCAAGTAAATCAATTTTACTTCAATACTACAAGTGAATAGTTATATGAGTGTTTTGTAAACTAATAAAGTTACTGGATATTATAAATTACCAGTTCAAGGTATCATGTTGATTTTAACTTTTTTAATGAAGGATGAAAAAAGTAAAATGTCATATTTTTATGACTACGTCTTGTAAAGAGAAAGGTATAAAACTGTTTCGCTAATTCTCTCTTTCAACCTTTTTGTAGGTAGCAATAATCTTGAGAACTGTTCCAAAAATCACACTCCATCGAACTCGTGTTTGTCGACAGTTAAGCGCACAGCCAATATTATGATTTCCACTGTTTTTTCTCCAAGCGAGCGCAATTGCGAAGCCTTCGCCATCCACTTCCATGTGAGGCTCTCATTATTAATGACGCTCTGTCGCTCCATCAATAACAGGAGGGTGCTCTTCTTCGGCACGACCAAGTGACGAATTGTGGGAAGCGAAATGGCCAAAAGCGTTTCGTGTTATTAAAAGTGTATTTCTCCTGTTTCTTTGATAGTTCATTAGTCAATTAAATCGTTGGAACTATTTAATTTTTTGTTTTCATTACGCCAAGTTGAAATGTTAAATTTTTTACTGTATTAGAAAGGTATTTTAAGCTAATATAAATCAAATTATTTTCTTTAAAATAACAGTATCCGAAATGCAGCAATTTTCTAATCTGTATCTCACTATATTTAATTTTTTTTTAAGTATTAATAGGCTATATTAAAATTCAAAAATTTGCAAATAATTACATTACTGATATGCATTTTAAAAGTATTTTAATATGTTAAAACGCTTGAATAACACCTTTAATATGTGATACTACTAGGGATATTTTGCCTCTTTATAGTTTCCGTCTTAAACTTTTGTGGTATGTCACAAAATTTTTAAATTAAGAGTACTCAAAAACAGAGCAGTTTATCGGATTGAAATAGAAGTACCTTTTTCATGTAAAATATAAAGAATTTTTAATTTTTTTATCTGACGACGAAAATCTTAAGATACAAGAAAGTTAGAGCAATATTTACTCACTTACCCCCAGTCTGGCACGCCTATGACCAATTATGAGCAATTATTTTTAGATTTTGAAACATTAGATTCGCAATCTAATTGCGATTCTCAATTTCCAATTTGATTATCTTGATATTGGAAATATTTGGGAAAAATCAAATTTTGCGGTCCCCATTTAAGGGGCCATATCTCCGTTAGGGGGCGTCTACGGACTTATGATTATATCGCAGTTAATTTTTGGAAGGCTAATTTTGGGACACCCTGTTATATTTTTGTAACATTGGCGCATTCGCCAAATTCTTGAAAATGGTCTGCTCTCGTACCTACTCTTAGTATTTTATATTTTTATGCTAGTATTAAAGAGGTATTTTTATAGAAAACATTAAAATTGTTCATATAGATAAAGTTGTAAATAATATTAACTACATTTATTGATATTCGCCTTTTAAATTATGAGATTTGGCTTCTATACGACAATGATGCGATGATATACTGCAGAGAAACGTTATGATCCCCAATGTGCCTTGGAAAATTTTCGATTCCTATATTCAATTTAATGCAGTTTAACCGTAAAGCAGAAGAGATCAACGAATATTACATCGAGCCTCTTCAGCCCGGCTCTTTTTTCTTCGCTGATCAATAACATGCAATATGAGACTGTCACAAAGCTGTACTACCTACATCGGATCCCTGCCCCTTAATATCGACTGCTTTAATTTGAAAATGTAATAGGAAGGAACCGATTCATTGCCATTCACTAACAACAGAATCAGGAAATTACATCAGCCTGGGAAACGTCCCCTTCGCCACCCGAGCGCAGTGGCGTAGGGTAAGGGGATAGAGGAAACCCTGTTGCTGCTATGTTCTAATTACAAATATTAAATGATTTATAAAGAAATATGAACCATAAAAGTACAATTTTTATAGATTTATTTATATTATAAGTATTGTATTATTATATTATATTTGGGTCGGTTAGTGGTCGCACGGTTTAAGGCGTCAGTATTGGAATCGATGTGGCTAAACCGGTGTGGGTTCGAGCTCCGCAGCCGATAGACCATATATCAGCTATATTCGTGGAGAAGATTGGCCCTCTCTGCAGGTATGGTAGGGTGGAAGAATGTTAGCTTGGCTCAATGTGAGAGATTGATACCGGTCGACATTTGACTACCTCCCTAATTAAAGAGGTTTTCCAGGGTTCGCTCATTCTTTCACTGAATGATGGTTAGAGCCTACCAACGTAAGTCGTTCCTGGGCGCTAATGCGGCCTGCTTAATAATATACCGCCCCATCTCCCCCACAAGTCTTTGACTTCTGGGCTAATTTCCGTGATTAGAATGAGGGGTAGAGATATTATTATTTATTATTATTATATTGGCATGATTTTGCAAAAATGCACACATTTATTTATAAAACAATACAAATCATGCATATTTTTTGTATCTATAGCGTTATTCAGTTATATTTTGTAACTTTTACATAAAAACAACACATACTTGAATAAAATTGTGTAATACAGACAATTTATACAACAGAATGTGAAAAAAGTAGAAGTAGTTTGATTTGGACCAATCAACAATTATTGTGTATTCGTATCTACTTTGATTCCTTTAAATTACCAATTTTGAATTCACTAGATTTCTCGTTTTAGTATTAAACAATTATGTACTTGGATGGTCACTTTTGTTAAAAATAGCAAGCAATACTGTGAACTACAACGATCAGAATGATTGTTATTGACATAGTTCAGAAAGTATGACCGTAACGTTGGGTGTTCCACAGGGATTTAGGGTGTTGTACTTATTATATACAAACGATTTTGATATATTTGTGGCAAGAATTCAGACGATTTACGTGACAGGTGACGTTACGCAATTGTTTTTACTGTCACCATAATTTTCGGTAGTTTGTCGCGTTAAAAACAATCATTTTTTGTAATTTAGTGCATATACAGTGCAAACATTTATAGTAGTATATAGTTTAATTATTCTCAGTTGCTTAAATATTTTTATGAAAATATAATGAATTATTCATTGTTCGTATGACGTAAGTCGTCTAAATTTTTGCCACAACTATACCCTTTCGACCCTTCCGACCCATTTCATGATGTATGCAGATGATACGTCTTTAGTGATATCTAATAAATCAAATCAAACTATAAAATATGAATGTGACGCTCTACTGAATAACTTAAGTAGCTGGTTTGCTCAGAATTCGTTACTTTTTAATATCGACAAAACCCAAGTCCTTCAATTCTGTACTACACAAAAAAAGAATTGGGAAAGTTTGGATATAAAAATCAATAGCACTTCTCTGTCTACTTATACTAAATTTGTGAAATTTTTGGGGTTAAATTTACATGTTAACCTTAATTGTAAAGATAATAAATAGTAAAGAAGCTATAGAAAGAGAATTGTAGAAGAAGCTATTTCGAAGTTGGCCTCTATTGCATATTTATTTCGAACTATTAGAACAATTTTTAACACGTATAAACTTCTTTGCCTATATTATGCCCACTCTTTCCTCTAACGTTTTTGCGCAACAAAAACGGATTTTAAGATGTATGTTTGGTGTCTCTAGTTCCTATTCTTGTACGAACGTATTTAGAGAATTTAAATTCCTTACTTTACTAGACAACAACAAATTTTACTGTGACTTATGCCAGATTAAAAATCACTATCCGTTCCACAAATATTTTAGGACCTAAAATCTTTAATTGTTTGCCTGACGAAATGAGAAATATAAATAGTGAATTATTTAGTGGAGTGATGTTTATACTCACATCAGAATATACTCCATTTTATTTGTGAAATAAAATTATTGTTATTACTATTAAACAATGCACACTTTATTTGATATAAGCTTTGGAGTTGAAGGAATTTTGTAGGTAAATGATGTATATTGTCTTTAAGTCGTTTCTCTATTTTTTGTTTTTACTTTTTAATGTGTAAATGCCCCTTATGAAAATATCGGCGAGCCGCTGGGCCCGTGGCTCCCATCTTTCGACGTGTGTGTAATTAATCACCCCGCCCAAGAAATCTGAAAAATACGGATTGCGAGCTGCGCCTTTGATGTATCTTCTGCAGTTATTACTGATAACCTCTGGTTATTACTTCGTGCAGCGCTGTCGGAGCAGACATAAAACATCGACCGAAATAAACAAAGCTTTGATGTTTATTTTTTGAACGCACGCGGGAGGTTTCGGTTTTGCATTTTTTGGCGACGCATGCAAAAGCTGGTGGCGGAGTATTGCTAGCGTTGTTTGTATATGCCTTGCCTAGTCAGTTGCTGACGCATTATTTCTCGATTTTACCTGCTGATAATAGCACATCAGGTATTTAGGTTATTAAGGGTTGGTTTGTTAATGTACTGGCGGAAATCGACCAATCTTGATAAGATTTTTTTTATTAGTACTACTACTTGTCCCAAGTATAATAATTATTATTTTATTGACACGATTTTGCTACCTTAAGGTTACCGTATTTCTTGCCGTAAAATGATCAAATTTGTCGTATTTTTTAGGTACAGAAATCTAGAAAAATAAAACACGTAGAGCAAAACTAATATCAAAAATAAAATTCTTGATATATTGTTTATCTACTTTTACTATTTAAATTCTCCTCAAATAAAATAATAATTCTTAAAAAGCGTTTATAAGACACACATTATTTTGCTATTTTAACCTCACATTTTAACAACGATTTTCACATACTTATAAACAAAAGTGGACAATTTTATATGCAGAACTATGTAAGTTTATGTTATAACAATATTTAAATCTACAGTTAAATTTAAAAAATACGTATTTTGAAAGATTTCTGTACCTAAAAATTTGTTGAAAGCGGTCTTTCTGTCTTTAAATATTCGTTTTATTTCGGTACCTATGAATATTTGCTGGTAATGCTATTTGCTAAACTCTATATTATTCAACTCTTAAATGTCTGAAATTATTTATATTTGTTAGCGTTTTTTTTGTCATGGAAACAATGCAACCATTCTGAAGCCTATCTAATGCAGATATGTCGCTGGTGATAATCAATTTCTACTAAGAGTTAAAAGATATTTCTCACAGTGCAGTAGAAAAGAATACAGGATGATTCGCAACTTATCTAAAAAAAATTTGAGTGAACAGAGGACTCTTATTAATACAATTATGTAAAAAAAATCAAAAAGTGCAGTTTGAAAATGATTTAAAAATACACTTCTACACAACCCTGGAAACTGGTCCAATATAAAACCTGAAGCAGCGGCAAAGCATACAGTCTGTGACCGGACAAAACATGGAAAAAAATGCTCAATGAAAGAAATAAATAATTACATTTTATAACGCCGAGTTTATACAGCAAATCTTTTGCCGCTATAGTGTTATTAATAGATTTACTCTTTGTGGTTTTAATTAAGAAAATAGTTTGAGTTACAACAACAAAATTTTGAGTCCGTCTTACCCAGTTTCTACAAACTAACACAAATATTTCTGCTTCTTGTTCATTTTGAACTCGTAACTTATTGGCAGCAACTATGATTCGTTTGCGTAAATCATCAATAATATGTATCTACTTCGGTGCTATACATTTCATTTTTTAAATATCCCCATTATGTCCAAATGATTTAAAGTCCGGTCCTCCTCATCCAATCCCTTGGTATTAATGTTTGGTCACACTGTAAATGGTACGGATATAATTGAACCTCCCGTATGATACGCCGTACTGCAGCAATACGCCGTGGACGTCCTGGACCTCCATCTCCCACGATTCGGTTTCAAATTTCCCTCGCATTGCACTACACTTCCATTCACTGCACACCGGGGTGAAAGTAGCTGCATTTGGCACATGTTTACCGGCTAAAGCATTTTCACATCGTCATGAATTAAAACTCCATCAACGCCGAGTTGCTACTACACACGTAAGCCATTTTGGCACTTGAAAAACTAATGTAAAGTCTTGTATAAAAAAATATCACGAAAACGTTTAATACCTACAAAAAATAATCGGATTTCAATATTCGCAATCGCCTGGCTAGAGACTACAGCGATGTAAAGGTTGAAAATACTACAATTTCAATAATTCTTTACTCGAAAACTATAAGAATTTTACAAATTTCTTTTATACCATATTGACTCAATTTCCCCCATTCATGCCATATTGCTTCTGTTAGTTGCAGCATAAATATTGATCATCGGGATCGTAATCATTAGATAAAATAAAGGACCTAGACTGCGTCGTAGTATAATAGGTCTCATTCAATGCGTTAAATACCGTGTTATCACAACATCTAGCAGATATTTCCCTCATTTGAATTTTAGTATGATTGATGACATGGTACAATGTGAATAATGGATAGTCTCGTGTCAAGTCTGGCGTTTATGACGGCCCTCTCGGCGGAGATACAATGGAGACTCGCACAAAAACTCCGGAAAAAAAACTGTTTTTATGTGCCGGAGCTCTCGAAAGCGATTGCACGTATATTCGGTGTACTACATTCGCAGTGTTTTCGGATAATTTTAATAGATGGACGTTATTAGTGTAGTATTGTGCGTAATTTATTTTATTTCATATTATTACATTATAAACAAATAAACTCTTAGTTACCGTAACTGTAAACATGTTTATAACTCCCTTGAGAGTTATACTAAATAGTTATAAACCTTTAACTCCCTCTAATGTCTTTACAAAAATAAACTGACAATTGCGGAATTTTCCATTGAAATTATTTCCCAAGTTGCAAGAATTTTCCATTGAACTGTTGTCACTGCCTATGACTGTAGTCAAACATGAAGTTGATGTTTCACTTCTCTCATGTGATATGCCGGCCAACATTCTTTGAGTTTTATTTAATTCCATGCTGTCATCCAAATACCCTTCTACTACCGTTGAACTTCGCCATCCACCATGTCTCTTCAATGTCGTCATATTTGCTTCTGCATTGACCAAAGTAATCGCGGAAGTCCTCCGCAAACAATGTCCCGTGAAAGCTTCTGGATCTGGCAAACCCAAAAAACTACCAATTTTGCTTGGCTTTTCCAAACGTATTTTTTTCCGACGAGCTGAACTGTGCAACGCTTTTCGCAATACGTTAGAAAACATTTTTTCTGAATCCGACAGACGCAAGGATATATACTTCCTCACTAGACCCAATGCAGAGAATTCATTTTCTTCCACAACTGTAAATTTCTTACTGATATCTGTTTTACTTTCGGGAATGTCAACCACCATAACCGAGCCCCTATCTTCAATATGATTAATCTTCATATTGAAAAGTTATTGACCTCTACAGCCCTCGAAATAATCCATAATCAGAACCACCTGTACGATAGAGCAATAAATGTGTAATTCTTATAGTTTTATGCATTGCCTCATGTAATATATGCTCCTCATAGGAAGCATCCTTTCAAAATTTAACAATGTCATTCCGACTAAACACTTTACACTTTTTTGGCTCATAGCCTTTACTTTTTAATAGTGAGAAACGCTTCCAGTTCATGAAAAAAAAATAAATTTATCACTGGATCGTGGAAAAATAAATACATACCATGTCTTG
Source organism: Monochamus alternatus (assembly GCA_037114965.1). NCBI lineage: Eukaryota > Metazoa > Arthropoda > Insecta > Coleoptera > Cerambycidae > Monochamus > Monochamus alternatus. Next base: position 21,401,327 of record CM073428.1, read on the forward strand.
ACAGTAAGCCAACATTAGATATACACTGTAAAAAATAATTACAGTTAAAATATATGGCAATTTATTTACCACTCATTATTGCTGTAATTTTCTTATCGATTGTGACTTTACAAATAAAATGTAAAATTACTTTGTAAATTTATTTTGTGGTGTAATTTTAGGTTTTGAAATTGTAATATTACTTTGTGATTTTACAATACAAAAAGTATTTTTACAATGTAACTTCCACAATTACTTATAAAATTACAAAGTAACTTTATAGGCAGTTGTATAGTTACATTGTAATAATACATTTTATATTATGACTACAATGTAATTTTTTTTTATTTATTGTACAGGATGGTCCAATTTGGGCACTTAGGTATAGAAGGTTTCTTCTATTTTCCGAAAGCACAGAAAAAAATAGCCAAGATATTTAGAGCTCAATTTCTGAGAAAAGTTGAATAGCGAGAATCATATTTCGATATTTTGATTTGCTGCTATATGTTTTAATGAAACATCATACGTATGTAACATTGTGCATCATAGAAAAGGCCTAAAATTAAAAAAATGCTATATAAAAACTAATCAAGATATCGAAATAAAATTTTCGTTATTCAATTTTTCTCAAAAATATTGCCGTGACATTTGGACTATCTTTTCGGAGAATAAAAGAAACCTCTTAAAAGTGTCGAAACTGACCTAACTCGTACACAGGACATTTTGTTTACAACATTCGAATTCACTAACAGTGCTTTGACATACCTAGATCCCTAAAAAATCTGAATAGCAATTCATTTATAACTAATAGATTAATATGCCTAAATGAGAAAAATTTAAATATCGTAAGGAATTAACGATTGTTACTTACCTTAAGTAACATATCAGGCTTTTCCGTGAGTTTCTCAATAGCATCACTGCATCAGAATGTTATTTCAAAAGAAAAATATACTCATATTAAGTAACCTAAGTAACATGAATGTCAATTGCTTCTAATGTTAACAAATACACATAATAGTAATATTGAATTTTTGATATGATATCCCCAGTGAAGTCAAACATTTTCGAACCAATAGATTTGTTTTCTATATGCTTTTCAGATTTATATACAAAAAATTAAGTACTTTCGAATTTATGACGCATTTAGTTGAAAATAATACTTATTTCTATTATAGCCTCGATGTATACCTTAAAATCAGCAGAATAATCCTTTTTAAATTTATAATTAAAATTTTTGGACAAATTCTGTAAAAAACATTTGTTACAAAAAACCGTACTTTTCCTAACTGATTATATAAATAGCTATTTTGTACTCCGATTACGACTCAGTTAGCTAATTAGTAGTTACAGCTTTATTATATCTTATATCTAAGTGCCCTTTGCTTATTTTTTAGCTTATAAATACATGTACATCCAGGTACTGAAGTAATAAAATATGGTTTTACAGCAATTTTTTATTAAAATTTGGTACCTACACTTTTAGGTTATTTGTACAAAATAGAACACTTAACTTTATACAAGACATATAACAATGTAAAAATATATTCGTAGAACTAAAGTTAACATTTTATAATATTCAAACGAAATCTATGATCTTATACTAACTATTAAAAAGTAATATTAATTATATAAATGTGCATAGAGAATAAGTAGATACCCAGAACTTAAATCATGCTAATCCTCTCCTGTTCAAATATGTATAAAATATAATATAATAGAAAATATTATATTTTTATATATTATGTAATATGAACAAAACAACAGTGGGGTACTCAATTTTTGTAGATGCAATGTTTCTTTGTTTCAATAATTATGTATAACTTACATACCTATTAGTTCTTAATGTCATTGAGGTTATGTTTAAACAAGCACTAGACAAAACTATTTATATTACTAAAAACACTCATTTATCACTCTAGATATGTTTATATTGCTAGTCACTACTCACTAAATTAATTATGTAAGTACCTAGGTCCTAGGTACACGCTGCATTCATCGAAATGAAGCAAGAATAATGAGGCGTCACCACCCAACGCTCTCAACGGTTAGCGCGTTTTAAACCTTGACATACACATTAGGCATATTTTTACAGTCAATTATATAGCAAATTTGGTATTTTCAGTAATTTTACAGTGTAAAAATGGATTTCACATTGTTAATTGTAAATGTATTACAATATATTCTATAAATGTACAAATTATATTATAATTACATAGGAAGTTTACGGTTTTATTGTATATTGGCAGTTTTCTTGTAAAATTACAAGTGTCAGTGTAATATCATTATTATTTTTAGAATTATTTTAAGACAATTATAAGGATATTCTTACAAAGTAAATTTGTAAAGTTACTGACCTTTTTTTCAGTGTAGTTTCAGTTATAGGTATTTTTGTTTTCAATACAGTTAACTTTCAGCCACTGCAGGAATTTTTCATATTCTTTTTTATACTTTGATTCCGACTTTGTTAGTAGTAGTGCAGCACGAGCTTTTTCAACTTTTTGTAACAAATCGCCTGACATCTCGCTTCTCTCCAGGTTTTCATTCATTTTCACAAATTAATAAATTTGATACTTTTTTTATTTACAAACTTGTCAGTTGATATATCCATGGTAATCATGGCGACTTAATTATTAAACAGCGTTCGTTTAATTTCGAAAACCAACAAAATTTGGTTTTCATATTTCATTAGTATGAAATAAAACGAAATTTTGTTCTCATATTTCATGAAATAAAAATCTATATATCTATCACGTGACTCATTGGATGTTAATAATCTCGGCCAAATTAACAAAAATTTGTAATCTGTTGCCCTCGATAATTAACATAACTCTCTTGGTACACAAACAAATATCGCAGTTCGCATTTTCAAGTAAAAGTGCTTGTAAAACCTTTACGTTAAAGGCTTATGCTTATATGTATATATTTCTGCTATACTGTATAACGGGATCGGGTTAATCATTATCATTTTTCTTTACGGTTTTTCCGTGTCTAATATTTCTTTTAATAAAATGTGACCTGCGATTGCGATACTAAAAATAAGGAAAACGTTCCGAGATTTCGGTCTGCATTGATAAAGGAGACCCTAAAATAAATCCGTTCATTATACATGCGACTAGAACAAAGCGTATCAAGCCCGGGCCGTAATAATTTTTGGCTTATTATTTGCTACCCTTATTATAACTGTCGGAGAATCGTGTTCGAAGGCAATTTTTTAGCCGGTATCAATAGGATCTCCTCCAAACGGCGCCTGACCTTTGACCCAGAAAGATAAGGAAATCCTATCCAATATTTCAAATTTCAACACCCCGGACACACCCCTCTATATAAATTTTTACGTCGCGTGTCGCCGTTAATTTATTACGTCGTTATTACATCGGTAAGTCGATGTTATCGCAGAGGAAGTTGTGCGAAGGGATGCATTGTTGTCGGAACATGAAAATGTATGTGTTTTTTTTTTAAATTACGTTACATTTGCACTCATAGGTTGGACGTTAATAGTGAATCAGCAATTCCTTTGCGTTTGTGAATGATGCAAAATAGATTTAAAAGAAAAATATGTAGATTGAAGGACATTGAACTTATAGAAACAGCGTGGTTTAAATGTGTTATTTTATCGGAAAATGTATAAAAAATTCTTGAATGATAACTTTATTATCCATATTGTTATATTTTATTTTTGTGCTTTTGTTATTTTATTGTCTGTCTGTTAATTATTATGTTGAGCAGTATTCTTAAATTCTTGAAATGCTCATTTGCTTTTCAGGATAGCTCTGTCCTGGACGCCTGTGTGTTCACGTATAAAATTTTTGATTGACATTTCAAATTTTAATGTGTTATATGTTTCCAAGATCTATTCAACGGAAAGTAGTTTGAAGCTATATTTTTTTTTTCAATTTTTTAATTTTGTTCAGAGAATTCAATGACTGACATGTTTATAAAAATATTTTAATATTAATCCAAAAGCTGTTGGCATGAGACTTATTTCCGGTGTAGATTATAAACAGGTCTTAATTTTTTTAATTATTATTTTAAAATTATGCTCTATTACTTATTTATTGAAAATTTTGCCTTAGAAATATTTAAGAAATGGAATTTTATATGAGTTTTTTTATTTATTATTTCATAACAATAAATTAATTTTCTTAAATCTATCCTAACCCTATCTTATTTCTGCTCACGTGTACAATTCTTATACCAAACACAGTGGTTTTCTTTACCTTGGTACAAAAATTTCTTTTTAAGTCCAATCAGTCCATTATTGATCCTTGCTCTCTATATGATTTTCCCGCTTCTTCTTGCCTGTCGTTATACTGTTCCTTGTTCCACTCTTTTCTTCCCTTGCTATTCCTATCTTCTTTAAACCTGTTTTGTCTGCTGCTTATCTTGTACCTAGGTTTGTTTGTTGCTTGGCTGTTGACTGTAGTCTATTCCGTAGTTTTCTTTATTTCCTTTTTAAATCTTGGTTTTGATAAACATTTCCTTGATTGTACTCAACTATTTTCTTGATATTGATACTATTTCACTTTGATATATTTTTAGATAACTTCCACTAATTTTTTAACTGATTTATACTTTGTTTTACTTAATTCTTCATCTGGGAGCAAATTTGGCATGTGACTTCTCCTTTTTCATCAACAACCTCGTTTAATTTTTTTCATCGTCTATATAGCACAATATTGCACTGCACTCTTAAATCTATTCATTTTTAATTAATACATACAATTTACATTCCAACCAATGACATTCAAGCTATAATTTGTTATAATATAATTTCAACGTTTTTAAACACCTCTGTATTTCTACAAACAAATTTTCTCTTTTGCTTTCCCGTTATTGAATTTACACTTTAATATAATTTCGAATTTAGAAGTTTTGATTTCTAATTGTCATTCAATTCAGAAAATGGTGATCTGAATCTAAATGATTTTAATCTGACATTTTACCAACGTATGGTGTCACTTGATACAATTAACTAATTGACTTATCCTTTCAAATACAAAATTGTTTATCTATTTTAATTTATTGCAATATGTATTCATAATGGAGGAATATGTTGTAAACTATGTTATTCCTATTTTAAAATGTCTTATATATTCCTCACATCCCTACGTTCTGCGGTGGTTTATTTGTATTTCTGAAATTCCTGCGACATATATTTCTAGCTGGTGAATAAGAGAATAGCCATTGATCTGCAGCGCATGAAAAATGTCCGAACAATGGTCTCTTGAGGGAATGCATAATAATGGTGTATGTATAATACATGAAAAGAGTCCTCGGGATATAGGTCAGTGCATCTCCTTATGAGTTTTTTGCCAAGGGTAGACGCTGCGGATATGCATATATGCTCCTGCAAGCGAGCATGACGTCATATATGAGATGTACAGAGTGATAATTTAAATTATTCGATTAAGCAAATTTTTTTAATGCACTCTTATAGTAATTAAAGATCGAAAATACTACAACTTCAATTATTTTTTTCTCGGAAACTATAAGAATTTTACAAATTTTTTTTACGATATTGACTACTGGCATTTTTCATGAGGCATCTATTACCAAATTATTTTAGATAAAGAGTCACCCTGTAGAAAAAGATTTACTGACACATAGGTATGTAACTAAGTTTAAAATTTTTGTGACTTTTTTTATATTTATTTGAAACATATTGAAAGTGACTGTTTTTACAGGAGAGAAAGTAAAAGTGGGAATTGAAACTGGTCCGGAAAACAGGTCCGAATCCGTCCATGAGCATTGAAACTTTGTTGGGCGGCACTCACCCGAATGCAAATGAGCGAAAATTATGTAAATTCATCCAGTTTTCCAACGGTTGGCATTCCATTCAACGCCATTTAGCTACGCTGATAAACATGCTCATAATCGTTTTTGGTTTCAATTAAATTTGGTTTGAAGGTTTATAAATTTAAATTTCAGGGGATCTGCCGGATTGCCTCGTATGCGGACAATATACCGCGTAAATGGTAGTATATTGAAAATTAATGTAGTAAAGAAATTGCGATAACTTTCATATAAGTTTATCATATCCGAATAAAATTCTCTGCCCTCAATTCATAAAAAGAATGGATTCTTCTTTTTATAATGATGACGAATTTTCAGTTATTTATTTGAGAATAAATAAGGAAAGTTTTGGCTCTTGGTTCTCTTTCATACTTAGAAAGCGACTTTGTAAGATTTATACTTGAACTAAGTAACTTACAGAATTTTTTTAATGGGAAACTTTGAAGGTCTCGTTGAAATTAACTGCCGAATCCGTGCTTACTCCCTTCCACGTTCACTTATGTTGTTTAATTTCCAGAAACAAGTTTCCTAACGGAAAATGGCACCTGATAAGATTACTTTCTGAACGAATTTTTACTCCCATGGGAAGGCAGCTTGTTTGCAGGAAACCCTGCTCTACTTCCCGGGTAATATATCAATTTGATTGGACGGAACTTTTTAATTGTTATTTTTCTGGGAGCTTCGGGATTTCGTCTTGTCAGTGAACTAGTTATGCCTAAAAATAATTGCTCCGGTTTATCGGATCGTCTGCCGCGAAACCGAAGCGAAAAGTAATCCGAGGAAAATTTAATTCTTCTTGAAAGCCGTACTTCTCTCTACTTCAAATGAAAATTTAGCAGTAACAGATTTGTTTTTTTTTTGTATTAGGAATATCAATCATTACCACGATGTCAAGTTTTTTATGTTGTTGACAACAAACCAGTTATTTTATCTCTTAGTAGCAGATATAGCTGCTTACGTTTGGGTCTTTTAAATTAGTATTTCTTCTGCTGAATAATAAAGAGTATACAAAGTTATTTGTGTACGCCTGTGGAATATAATTTTCAAACTAGAACGAAGTATTTTTTACTAAGCTTATTGTAGAAAAAAAACTGGAAATTTTCTCCAAGTAAACTGTAGATATTTTCCCCATCTACAACCAAAATTACAAAACATCAGAGAGTCTTATAACAATAGTAAAAAAAGTAAAGGTTCACTATTTTTTTGCCATTGCTGTAGTCGGGAAAGGTCTACTTCAAAGTCACCCTTGCGCTCCGTGGTCGCGACCGAACATTTGTTGATACTTCTGTATAACGTGCATCTATGATTATCCTAGATTTATTTAAACGTTAAAACTTATAGATAATCGTTGGAAGGCAATCTTAATAGTGATGAGGAGATAGTTTGATATAAAATTATACTGGGTGAATCTTAAATAGGTACAAATATTTTAACTGCAGGTGTAACTCGTCATATAGATGTGTCAAGTGAAAATTATATTTAAAATTTTCAAATATTTACAGAAATATTATTATTTTTTAAATACCCTCATTTTGAGGTCGCTGACCAGATAGACCACTGAAGTAATCTAATGAACCATATGATTTACTGAAGGCGAGGTTGCCATATCGTCTGTAAGATAAATAATTTTTCACATAACGTAAATTCATTTTTTGCGGTTAATTTTAATTTAAAAATACTTGTTTTTAGCAATAACTAAAGTAAAATTGGGTAGGTGGTACTCTACGCAATAATATTAACCCAAACTGTAACTTCTTATCTGACTTTACCATAAACAATTAAAAAATGAATTTCCGCAAGTTTGATCCTACCAATTAAAGTATTTAAGAAGTTACTTTGTTCAATGATTTCAAAAATTATCCATAAACGTACGTAAAATCTTACCTACTTGCCAACTAGTTAAACAATTACCCACATTTCATAAGTTGATGCCATTGTACACTGTTAGAAAGATACACAAATAATTTCCTTAAATTATTTTATGAAGAATAACAAAAAGCTATGATTTTCACACAACATATAGAGTTCATTTTACTGCTAACCATTTCTTACTTCGTAGTTTTGTAGTGGGTGAAACAGATTTAAAAAAAAAACACGAAACATGTAATAACAAAATAACCAGCTTGTTGTATTCGTTCAATATCAAGGCAAAGTAAAATATTTAAAAGCTGTGTCAATAGCATGCAAAAGAGAAGCTGGTATAGTAGGCATATGTTTAACGGAATCGTGAGGTAATTTGGTTCGGAATATCGCAGAAGTTTAACAGGTAGGTGTCACGGGCAGTAGGCGAAATGTCCTGCACCATACTCTATGATTGAAATTGGTAATAGTCAGCGAGGTCGACGAAGATGTTATATTGATACCGGTGCACTAGCCCAGGGCAAAGGAATAAGCTGTGGCAAAGGTAAGGTACAAGTGGAAACAAAACATGTAATATTTGTAGAAAGGGATGTGATAATTTCAATATACTAAATGAAAGTTAATATGAAATACTTTTGCATCTGAAACCGAATTAAGCTAATGGTTTCTTTAAATAATGCACTGCTTGGCGCATTTGTTTTAAGAGTTGCGGTGCTAACGTGTAAATCGTTTTGTTATTTTCACGAGCAGTATTTTTCTCCTAAGTATCTTGTGTATTTAATTAATATTTTGGATGAAATACAGTGTGATTAAGTAAAATATGGCGCATTATTCAAACAATGAAAAGGTTGATATACTAAAAGCACGTTTGTTAAGCAGTAATAATCAGTGATAGTGATAACGATAGTATTATTGTGATAAATCAGTTGGAGTGTAGTAAAAATGGACAATGATCAAATTCTGGATAACTGTGATTGTGAGTAGAAAATCTGGTTAATATTTTCAATTTATTGATGCGGTTATAAGAATGACAAAGGGAAGGAGGTGGCCATTAATATTTCAATAAATAAACATACTTCATTCTTTGACATTTTAAATTCTAGTTATTACTTTATTAAAGTCTATTCTGAGACTTTATTGTAATACTGGCAACACTGTGGAATATACATCCACCATGACTCTTAAAAATCTTAATATCCGATCAGCGGTCCTCAATAAGTTTTCGATTGAAAAATCACGAAATTGATTGAAAATGTTACTTTTTTATTCCTGATTTCTTTGTAAAAAACTATAATGTGCTGGTTAAAATATTTGTAAGTAGGTTAAGGTACGGTTTGGAAACCCCCCTCCACATTCCTTTTGTGACAGTTACCCTTATTTACGTCATAGTTATCCTTATGTGACGTAAATAAGGGTAACTGTGACGTAAATATAAGTAGCTGTCACAAAGGGAAAGTAGGGGGGGGTCTCCAAACCGTACCTTAACCTACTATTGTACTTATTTAAGGTTCACCCTGTATATAGCAATATAACGTATAAAAGCTATCTTTAATCAAATAAAAATGTCATGTCTGTTATGAAAGATAAACTTAACATCAAAAGCCTCAATAGTACACTTTCTGTCAAAGTTTTGTTGGTTCAGTAATGATGATACTTATTGTCCGTCCCTTGGCATGAACCCTTGTCCCACTTTGACGGTCCATCCGATTGATTCCTGGCATGACTTGCATCGCAACATTAGGCTTTGTGTCGCCCTAACCAAATAAGCAAATCCGCGGTCCCTTTGCTGCGCCGTCGGTGACTGCCCTTCGGGTGATGGATGGGACGGCGCGTGATGTATCTCCCTCATATCGGACGCGCTTATTCACGGCCGCGGAACGTGTCCGTGCGTCTAAGTGATTGCACGGGCCAATATCTTCCGACGGGTTATCTCCTGCTAAACACTGGTCGTTGGACCTGATATTTGCCTGGGAAATCCTCCAACAGATTTCAGTACGCCATTTGGAATTTTAATTCATTCGAATGATCGGTAAAAACATTTATTTCTCAGCCAAATAAGACTTCAGTTCATGTTTATATTTTATATACTCGCGACAAGAATTCAGACGACTTACGTCATACGAACAAATGAATAATTCATTATATTTTCATCAAAATATTTAAGAAACTGCAACTGATAGTAATAAAACTATATGCTACAGTAAAAGTTTGCATTATATATTGCACAAAATTGCAAAAAATGATTGTTTTTAACGCGACCAAATATCGAAAATTATGTTGATAATAAAAACAAATGAGTAACATCAGTCGTGACGTAAGACGTCTGAATTCTTGACGCGAGTATAAACTAAATTGATTTGTTGAATATTATCTGGCAAATAATTATACAGGGTGGTTTAAATGAAGTAGCAAAAATGCGACCACAGATTCTTTAGATGAAAATAAATCGTACCTATATCTCAAGTCGCATAATAAAAAATATACAGGGTGTCAAAGTTAAAATGTTATTTTCGATATTTATAAATAACTTCTTAAAAAATCCAAATAATTACATAAAATTTGTAATTCCGGGGTTTTTGCAGGCGAGAAATTAAAATTTATTTCTATTTTTGACGTTACTAGTAGAGGGCGCCTCTTATGGCACATCTTTTTTTTAAATGGCATAACGTTTTTGCAGTTTAGTGTATCCATCTGACTATCGAAACAATCGAATTCTCCTACCTGTTTTATTTTGAACAGGACACCCTGTATAGGCGGGCGGTGAGAGGATTAGGCCGGGCTCAGGCCGCATAATGGAATAAAAAAGGGTTATCTCGTATCTCCGCACTTCGAAACTCTAAGTAAGTTCCACGAGCGGCCCAGGCATCCATTCGTGTACGTGGACGGGGTAGAAGTATCGCGTTACTTTAAGTGCCGACCAATTTTCCGCACGCTTGATCTTTTAGGGGTACACTATTCCGTATTGGTTCGATGTTGCCGGTTCTATACAACTTGCTTCCATTTCATAGCTAAAGGAAACCACTGATATAAAAATCAACGTTAATCTAATTTTAGACATATACAGTGAAAAAAAGATTATGTAAATTTATCATGATTTGATTGATTTTTTTATGTCCATAACTATTACGGTAATTTTACTTACCAGTTGTAGTTATTAATGCTCTGTAAAATTTCAGTGTAATTAAACATGTAAAAATTATATATAGTACCTACAGTCGTTTTCGAAAGGGGAAGTGGGCAATAAAACGTTGGTGAGACGAAATGTATACATCTATTTCATTTCAACTTATACCTGCTTATGACAGGACGTCTTTAGGAATGCATGTGCGATGGAAAGATTAGAGTAGTGCACGTCGGTACTCAATTATCTCTAGATGTAAATTGCCAGGGCCGGCTGGGAATTTCAAAATTCTTATTTTTTTTTTAAATTCAACTGTAGATGTAAATATCGTTATAACATAGTCTTATGTAGTTCTCCATATAAGATTGTTTACTTTTGTTTATAAGTATATGTGAAATTGATTGTTAAATGCGGGGTTAAAATAGCAAAATAATGTGTGTCATACAAATGCATTTTAAATATTATTATATTATTAGAGAAGAATTTAAATAGTAGAAGTGGATAAATAAAATATGAATAATTTTACTTTTGCTCTACGTGTTTTATTTTTCGAGATTTGATCATTTTACGGCGAGAAATACGGTGGCTTTAAAAAGAAGTTTTAAACCGGCAACAACGGCCGAATTTACTGAGGCAATAGTCAGTGCGACCTCTCTACCATATCCAAGTCTATGGCCTTTTCTCCGGCTTCCCCTGCACCTTCAAGACACTTGCGCCGGCTGGGAGGATCGCAGATGACGGATTTTATCTGCAACCCTTCTTTTATTCGGTAGGTCGATCGCCATCCGCCCGGCTCGTTATGCGAAATCCATCGCGGGATTGTCGTCGTTTTTTTGTGCCATCCATTGGAGTTTTATGCGTTTAAAAGTTTGTTGCAGCGCTCAACTTTGCTAATAAAACGACAGCCAGGGTGGAAGTAAGTTTTCTTAGACCGAAGTATGTCAATTGCGCGAACTTTCAATAAAATAATGAGATTGATTTGGTGTATACTGGGTCTCACACAAGAAGTTTCATTACTGGAGGCAAATATCTTTGATAGGCAAATATACAGTATGCGCCAAATGTATGGAATAAATTCAATAAAAACGAAACAATTATTTTTTGGGAAAAATCCTCGAACAGGTCGATTTTTAATTTAAAAAATACATATTTTAGCGTAAAATGCGATTTTCAAATGTCATTTGTTTTCGAGTAATGACGTCATCGATTTTTTTTTAAATGGCAACACCATATTTTTTTCCTTGATTCCGAAAGATCGTTTAATTCTCTATCAGACAGTACTAAAATGTTGCCCTCTTACATAGGAAAGTTTTCGAGTAAATGATGATTGAATGTTAGGAAACGTAAATTTTATCCATAAAAAGGTATCGAAAATAAAATACAATTGATTAAATTTTATACTTAAATTAAATGTTCAAATTGTCGTTTACCAACTTCTTGACAATGCGCAAGTCTGTGAAGAAATTCTTCTTGCACATTATGAATGATTTCTGGGGTAACTCTGCGTATTTCGTCCCGAATGCGATTTTGAAGTTCTTCTAAATTACGTGGTTTATTAATGTACACTTTTGACTTCAAGTATCTCCATAAAAAATAGTCAAGAGGTGTAATATCTGGCGATCTTGCAGGCCATTCTATCGGTCCGCGTCTGCCGATCCACCTCCCAGGAAAACAGTTGTCCAAAAAATCTCGTACAGGGTGCGCATAGTGCGGAGGTGCACCGTCTTGCTGAAACCATATGGTATCGTCAGGAATGTCAGGGTCATTATCGTTAGGAAAAATTACTGCAAGGGCTGGAACAAGGTCACTTTCTAGAAACTCTAAATATCTTTGTCCTGTAAGGGTTCCTTCAAAGAAGAAAGGCCCTACTATTCTGTCGTCAACTATTCCAGCCCACACATTTAATTTCTGAGGGTGTTGGGTATGTGCCTCTGCCATCCAATGAGGATTTTCCCAACTCCAATATCTGCAAGTTTGACGGTTTACTGTACCATTTAGACAAAATGTGGCCTCATCTGAAAAAAGTATTTGCCGGTGTAAATTTCTATTTCCTTGACATAAATCCATTAGAATTTCGCAAAAGTGTAAGCAGCGATCGGGATCATCTTCATTGAGTTCCTGCACAAGTTGAATTTTGTAGGGATGATATTTTTCCTTCCTCAAGATACGTAGCACTGTGCTCTGACTAATGTCATCGTTTAATGCAACCAATCGTGAAGAATTATGAGGATTATCCACCATACTTATCAAAATGTTCTGTTTCTGATTTTCATTAATGCTTGGACGTCCAGGTTTTGGAATATTTACAATATTGCCAGTTTCTCTAAATTTAGACTCTACCTTACTGACTGTTGATTGGCTGATAGGGCGATCTGGATATTTTTCATTAAATAAATCGCAAACTTCCTGCTGAGTTCTAATCATATTTCCGCATCCGATAAGAATTAAAATTTCAATTCTTTGAGTAACAGTTTAATGTGCCATAATACTTTAATTTGAATAATAATTTCTATGTCGCTTACAATACTTATTAGAAAGTCGGTGTGACAATGACACTTTGCAAAGATTTTCACCTACGTGATCCATAAAAGAACTATGGAATTCGAAAAACTAAACTTGATAACGTTTTTGCTTTATTTTAATTGATTTACGTTTTCTAACATTCAATCGTCATTTACTCGAAAACTTTTCTATGTAAGAGGGCAAAATTTTAATACTGTCTGATAGAGAATTAAACGATCTTTCAGAATCAAGGAAAAAAATATGGTGTTGCCATTTAAAAAAAAAAATCGATGACTCATTACTCGAAAACAAATGACATTTGAAAATTGCATTTTACGCTAAAATATGTATTTTTTAAATTAAAAATCGACCTGTTCGAGGATTTTTCCCAAACTAAGGAACGAATGTAGTGTAGAAATGAATGTAAATTATGGATTCATCAAGCAAGACAAGATCTTATTATTTTTGCTAGAGTAAAAAATTTCGCGAGTTACTGTAACAGGGTGATTTAGAACTTATCTAAAAAAAAATTCTGAATGTACAGGGGACCCTTGCAAATACAGTTTTGTAAAGAAAAAATCAAAAAGGGCAGTTTGAAAATGATTTAAAATTACACTTCTGCACGCCACTGAAAACTGGTCCACTGTAAAACCTGATAAGGTGGACAAAAAAGGGAAAGAAATGCTTAAGGAAAGAAATAAATAACATTTTATAGCGCCGATTTTATATAGCAAATTTAACTGCTTTCGTCGCTATTGTTATTAATTACTAATAGATTTAATTTGTGGATTTCTCCACAAAAAGAAGTCCAAATGATTTAAAGTCAGGCCCTCCTCGTCCAATCCCTTGTTGTTAATGCTTGGACATGCTGTACATGGTATGGATATAATTGAGTCTCGTGTATGATACGTCACACTGCTGTGGAAGTCCTGGACCTCCATCTTTTCCACGATTCGGTTTCAAATTTCCCTCGCGTTGCACTACATTTTCGGATTTCAATATTCGGAATCGTCTGGCGTCGTAAGTTTGAAAATTCTACAACAATAATTTTTTTTTTAGATAAATTGTGATTCAACCTGTATGGAATATGATTTTTTAAATTGAAATATTTTAACGAGTCATTTTTTGAACGGTAACGAAGCAATGTGTGTATTTAAAAAGTCAAAATCTCAAAAAAACTATTTACATCAGTTATTTTTCGAAATAATCCAAAATATACAGTCCTGCCCTTACACTTAAAAGCCGTTCTTACAAAAATTGTTTAAAGATGTTTCTGGTTTGTGACAAAAATTTGAAGCTATGACTTGTTTTCCGGGGTTTACTTCGGGAACATTTTCAATTTGAGCTAATAATTATTAATTCCATTATGTTTACGATACCAGTATTTCTAGCCCTCATACAAAATCTCAACGAAAATACGGTTTTGGAAATTAAAACAGAAAATGCTTGCTATCTGAACTAGTTACAAGCGTGATTTCTTTCAACAATTATTGTTTTTGAGTTTCTTGAAAAAAAAACTTATTATTTTCTACACGCTATTAGGTACAGAATCATCGTGAATTGAAGTTATAGGCCACTACAATACTTCTCTATTTCATATTCTTCATTATATTTCTATTTATTAACTCATCTTTTAAAGAGATGACCCTAAACCTTTAATAAAACCCCAAGTTCTAATATGCAGAGCAAGAAATTCATTAAGATTCAATGTTCTGCTTCGAAGCGAGACCGTTTGGGACAGAAAAAAGGGCGCGCTTAAATATTTCGTCTTATAAACTCTCACGGGGTTGTTTTACGACTGCATTTTGGGGTGATAAAATTTTGAAATTTCTCGCCTTCTAAATGCTTTCTTTTACTGCCCCTTTAAGGCGCGGCAGCTTGGACGGTGCTCCACTCATTCCGGATAGTGCTTTTTTAGTATTTCAGCACGCCAGCGATTTTAAATTTAAGGGTAGTTGTTTACTTATAATCTTTCTATAAAAGTTTAAATTATAGGTATATAACATCGCCTAATATATTTCACATAGTTTATTTGACATAGTTTATATACAAAAGAATAAAGATATTCTCTATTAAGAATATTTATTTGGTAGGTCTGTTCAAGAATATATAGGGTGTTAGAGGTTTGAGTGTCATAACTTTATTGGCGAGTTATTTTATCAAGGAATTTTATTACAATGTGGCAACAGTGCGAACATACGATGTGTCAAGCAAGCGGTTTGCGGGTTGCCTACCACATGCCAACTTGTTTTTTAGGGATGACAAAAAAATCCAAAGATAAACAAATATTGTGAAAATTAATGAAGAGAAAAGACAATAAAAAAATTGTTCCAGAATTTTAGCTCGATATTTAAAAAATGGGGCAAAACCCTTGTTTCCTACGGAAAGTCGGCGCCTATGATAAGAAAAATAAAACTTACATCTGTCAACAATATCTACTACCATCGTCGTTTTTTGCAGAATTTCTAAATGCAGAAACGAAAATTAACATTCTTATTAGTAATAATACCTGATAGGTAACAGTTAATCCACTTAGCTCCAGTATTTTGCATTCGTTTTCCATTATTTCGTTATAAACTGGTAGAACTACATATTCGCTCATTACAACCAGTCACTACCGATAAAAAACATTCCCGTAGGTACAATTAGATAAAATTCCTATTTATTATAACCAAATCGAAAGGAATAGGTACCTAATAGACGTTTTAATGTAACCGCGGCAGTTTTGTCCCATAACCTAGAAAACCAAACCGGCGAATTATATTGCGGGAAACTATCTGCACCCAACACGAATGTCTTTATTTAATAACTATAAAACGTTAAAAAAATAAAATAAGGCACTAAAAACTGAAGAAGAACACAAAATTACAACGTAAACACAGGAATTCAATTATGACATGACAGCGATACTGACTGATGAGCGACTGTTGCATGCTTGTAGAGTATGCAACCAACAAGCAAGTTAACATTGGCGGCGTTAAATAAGGATTTAAAATAATATCGAAAAAATTTTTTTTTGTCTTTATAAATAAGTTTGGAATTTTTTTGAAGGGTTATTCCGTTAATTCTTATTTTTCCCTATCCCCTCCTAAAATATTTGTACTAAGTCATAGTTAACCCTGTATATCACTTTCATATGGTTTTTGCATGCCCTTTGTTGCGCGCAGGTATTTTTACCTAAACGCAAGGAATCATTTTCTTTTGTTCGCCCCCGGAATTAATTACGAGCATTAATCTTCCTCGTGGCTCCCAACAAAGAGGCCCCCGATCTCCCCCCACCACCTAATAAAAGCACACCCTGTAGAGTCTCCTAATGAGTTATTACCTCGATGGAATATAATATCGTGCTAAACGGCGGGGTAGCAAATTTATTAAGGTTGTTCGCAGTCAACTCAGGCTTACATTCTTTGATAAATTGGATGACATCGACATATTTTACCAAAATAATAATCTTCCGAGATTGCGAATATTGTAATTGAATGGGGTGTGTCAGGGCGGATGGAACAGGGTGGGCCTTTTAAAATATAATACGGTTATTTTTCCGGATCGCTTCGACGATGAGATTGATTTTGGACGGAGTAAATTGGACGAGAGGGCTGTATTTTTATGAAGAAATTGATTGACAGATTTTGCTTTCTTAAGGGGGGTCATAGGGTTAGATTCGTTGAGGATAAGTTAAACGTTCGAAGAGCAATACGAAACAAATATAATTATTTTCTTTTTGGAACATTGAAGGATTTTGTTTATTCCTCGCCAATTGGATCCCAAGAAGATTTGTGGAATCGTATTACGAATAAATGTAGCGTTGTATGAAACGATTGTCATTTATTAGACAGAGTAAAAAGTTAGGTATTATTTTACGTTTTTTTTTTTACTGTTTTAGAAAGGTATTTTAAGCTAATATAAATCAAATCTCCTACAATTCCTATCAATGAAGTCATATGTATGTTCTCTGATACCAAATATCTAGGTATGCTAATGAACAATTCCACAGACAAAGCTCTTTTCAATAATTATCTAAAGAAAATAATCTAATTTACTCACTTTTTTGGCAGTGGGAACACGACAAATTCAACCACAATAGATGAGATCTGACCTATTTCTGCATTTTTAGGATTGCTTCTTCAGGTGGTCAGTAAAAAAATGTTACAAAAGCTAATAATAAGGAATATATGGGTAGATATTGTGGGTGTAATTCAACGCAGGTTGGGGCTTTTGTCCACTGAGTAGTTAGTTTCACACAATATTATTAATACCTAAAAATATATAAAAACTTTTACATAAAAGGTGAACATTTTTCAAGTAGGTATTGTCATATTTAATTCATTGACAGGATGTCACTTTTTTGTCATTGTCGATATTTAACTTCAAATAATTTTAATTTTTATAATAATTTTTATAGTTAGATATTTGATTCAACTTAAAGGAGACCACCTGAAGAAACAATCCTAAAAATGCAGAAATAGGTCAGATCTCATCTATTGTGGTTGAATTTGTCGTGTTCCCACTGCCAAAAAAGTGAAGTTAGATTTTTATAGAGTGAGTAAATTAGATTATTTTCTTTAGATAATTATTGAATAGAGCTTTGTCTGTGGAATTGTTCATTAGCATACCTAGATGTTTGGTATCAGAGAACATACATATGACTTCATTGATAGGAATTGTAGGAGATTTGATTTATATTAGCTTAAAACACCTTTCTAAAACAGTAAAAAAATGTTACAAAAGCTAATAATAAATATTGTGGGTGTAATTCAACGCAGGTTGGGGCTTTTGTCCACTGAGTAGTTAGTTTCACACAATATTATTAATACCTAAAAATATATAAAAAATTATTTTACGGTGACTCACCGTCAATGAACACGTTGTAGTGTTTCTACTTCTTATGCGGATGGCCTTGTATAACACATTGGTAAAGTACAAAGATATTTTAAGGTTGTTGTTTCTACCCCAGATGGATATACTCTATGGCTATGGTGCATTTGACGCACCCTGTTTGTAATTTGATTCTCGAATCCTCCCCCCCCCAGAGGCTTTAATTGTGTTAATTCGGGCTCTATTTCATTTCGAAGTTAATTCTCAAAACGCCACTTTCTGCTGAATGGCCACGATGCGTTTGGAGTGGGAATTAATTATTGAAAAGATCGATTAATTCCAATCGCTGAAATACTTTCCTCCAGTGGCGGATTATTCTATCGAAAGTGGACCCGAGGGAAATATTATTTCCCTATCAATTAATTACTCCAACTCGTAGCCTACGTACAAAAAAGAAACAGCTACAAGAAGATAGCTATTGGTACTGACACTTGATGAAGTGAGTTACAATTTGATTTTTTGATAAAAATAAATAATAAACAGTTATGACTTTGAGTTGATCAGCTATTTAAGCTATATAATACTGGACTATCCCTTAAACGATTTTCATTATCTGAATTGTATTATGGCTGACAAAATACACAAACAGCAAGTCCGCGTTCTGCACCAACGGAGCAGCAAAATTTAATTCGAATGTCAAGAATGGCCGGATATTAAATTGAAACCGAACTGACACCAGATAGGGGTGATCGCTCGCTTGGGGTGTATCTTATGTCCTTTAAACACAATATAGTTTTAGAAAAGTATTGCAAACTATTCTGCATGGTTCAGGGAGTGGAACAATATTTAATAATAAATTTACGACCTTGTCTAAACTCAAAGGCCAATGTTTTAAGTGCTGAAGGAAATATTTAACAAGATATGAAAAACTCATATCACATGCAGAACTCTTAAATCCTGTAAAGGTATATGTGCGTGTAAAATGTCCGAATTAACTTTTTAGGATGAACATTTTGGGTTTTATGTTATGCGTATCGGGAACAACAATGTTAAGTATACAAGAAATGGGATAATGTTCGATTATTTTGTTTTATTTCACTAATGGAAAGCTCTTCATCAGAAAAGCCTATGTGTAAAAAATTTGATTTTTTTGCCTTAAAATCATCCGGTATGAATGGAAATTCTAATGTAGGAAAAATAATATGAAAAGCTTTGTTTTAGCAATATTACATACTTCTAAACACGATGAATGATATATTTAATATCTGTTTTCAATTCAATTCAATTTACCTCATTTTTTCAACATACGCTTACATCGATTAGATCTCTGATAATATTGATAAATTCAGACAAAATTTGATTATACCAAATGACTACATTGTCTGAAAACTCTCAGAAAAACAAATTTGAAATTTCGGGTATTAGAAAAGAGCATACTAAATAAATATTATTTCGCTCGTGTAACGATAAAATCTAGGGTTTCAGTTAATCTACAGATAAGTTAATTTTGATGAAACACAACTTGGTTTTAGAAAATTTTGATACCAATATGTCCTATGTAATCACAGTAATCAACTAACCTAATTTATGAAAATTAAGGCAAAATGTAATGCCGTTAAGCGTATAAAGCTTTAGAAATGCCACAAAAACCTTATGTTTAAGGTTATGTAGCTGTTCTTATATTGCCTTAATTTTGTTACAAAATAGTTATTTTTGTAACTAGAACGCACGATTGCAATTGTGTTATGTACAACAATTTAACTGATATTTGAAATCGTTTGATTGTGCTTGAATCAAGACGGTTTAAGCACGGTGACTATAATAACGATAGCAACCTAATAACCAATAACAATTAGTTGTTTGAAAAAGTAATGCCAACATTATATATTGTAATTCATATACTAAGAGTGTTTAATTCAAAATGAGCTCGAAAGAAGACGAGCATTTAGCAGGGGAATTATTGGAAGCAACACAAAATGCTGTTAAACCATTAATCTCCAAAAAATCGTCGAGACAGTACGAGATTGCCTACAACGAATTCAAAGGGGTGGTGTAGTTTGAAGAAAATTCAAAAAGTATCCGAAGCGATACTACTGGCATATTTTGATCATAAAAAAAAATTAAATCATGTAAATGCTTAAAATAATAGACATTTTAAAGAGAAGTAACAGGAAGCGATTAAAAACATAAAAGTAATTGAATTTGTGGAAGATATATAGTTGTATGTTTTTAAAGTCAAATTCCTAATTATAAAATCCTAAAAAATTTGTAATGCCTTGTTAAAAGTGTCTGAAGGCGTATATGTTTCATGAGTGCCCCTTTACAGATTTTGTTTGCCGAATAATTCACCGTACATTTTACAGAAAATTCGCAGGAGTAGGTGTCATAAAGAGAAACCCGTGATAATTTCTGCTCTGGTTAACAGATCCGTACACAAAATCCTGCCTATACACACACACGCGAGTAATCACCAGTTTGTAATTTGAACGAGCCCTGTTCCATAACACTGGCCTGCCGGTAGCGTTATAAAGGGAGTTTTTACGGTCACCTGGGAGGGTGTTTCACTTGGCAGGATACAGTCCATCATTAGGGGATGATCAATCAAAGTCTGGGAGGCGTCCGATCCTCCCGTCCGGACACTTTTTCTCCGGGTTTTTTGATGCCAGCCGTGATTGAGGAAACTTTCTGACCCAGGAATATACTACCGGATTTCGGCCAAATTGAATGAAATACAGCGGCGGGGATTGGGGAGCGCTCATACGTATTCCGAACAGGGAACGGTATTTGTTATCCTATATTTCTTACTCGACAGATGACGATCGGGAACGATATATATTTTTCTTGATGTCGTGATGCTTTTTGTACTTAGTTTTTGCCATTACTTATTATTATATGACATACTTACAATGTTTTACTTAATATTTATTTATTTTCGAAATACCAACAAACTTAAAACTAACAAAGTTAAGGGCGCCTTTTTTAAACACAATTTTCAATGAATGGGGAAATTGCATGATGTTTCCAAATAATGTATTATTTCAATCGAAAAGGCCCGTGACAATTTCGTGAAAAAATAAGCCTAAAATCAGTATTTAAAAATTTAGACTGGCCACGCCCCCAGAAAACGATCGCCACCAAAGTATAGACTTGTGACTTCAGTCACCGTTCGCACGTATATACCTAAATACAGCAGTGTACTTTAGTTCATATCTGTATATGATTTCCATGCTTTCGAACAACGCAGTACATACATTAAAAAGAGTTAATTTGTTATTTATGATATTATTAGGTGTTATTGTGTCAAATAGACATTGGTATTGAATAAAGTTGCAAAATAAACTCGTTATGCCATTATATGCGAATACAGCACCTAATAAAAAATATTACGCCAAAAATTGAAAACAAAAATGTAGTGTAGGGCGAGGAAGCGCAACGAAAGGAAGCATTGCATTTACGTGATGTAGAATGTTATTTGAGGCATTTATAAAATTTTTCTATCTGACTTCATTACATACAATTACCTGTTTATCCAGAAAACATAATAAATAAAAGTAATAAATAAGGATTTTTTTTAAAATGTTTAATGATAAACAAAATCAGTAGTAAATGACATTTATTAAATTAATTAAAAAAAAGTAATAAATATCTCAAGTAAAACCAATCATCTGGTACTTACCCAACAGCATTATCGCCGTAATTGTCAACAAAAATTAAATTGATAGTCATTACGATGGAAAAAAAATCATTTAATACTTGAATTTATATAAATTATTACATAATTTTGATAAAATGCGATACAAAACGAAATTTCATAACGTTTGTTCCACTTAAAGAAACCACCTTTGTAAAAATCTTTAGTTTTTGTCTGATTGTTTTATTAGGTACGTATTCAAAATGCGCATTCAGTGAGTAAAGAACTTCATTTTTTGACTGTAGTCATAGCCAACTGCTATATCCACTTTTATGGACTCAAATTTCAAAAAATATTATTAGGTTTGTTTTTGAATCAGATGAAAATTCATGTTTCGAATCGCTTAAAACGTACCTGTTCCGATTTTTTTTTTACTAAGATCGTTGGAGAAAAAGGTAGCTATAAACAAAATAATAATTATTTCTTAATACCAGTATAAATTACGTCTGTTAATAGCTAGATAGACAACATAAATTAAATTATTAGTCATTACGATGAAGCGACATCATGGATCTATCACCGTTGCAAAATTTGCATTTTCTGACCCATTTTGAGAAACTTTTTGTATTAGAAATGAGCGTGCAACGAGCATGAAACTTTATTTATTAAGTGTTGACAGCTACAAAAAAGTTAATCGCAATTAGATTTTTTTTATATTTTATGCTTTCAATTTCATTAATCTACTACCATTTCGGATGTTCTTAACTTTTCTCCTAAGTTATTTTTATCTTGTTGGACATTTGTTTGCCTGTAAATCAGGCTCGGTTGGAGACAGAAGGCAATAAAAGCAAAGAAAATCGAAGATAATTACTGAAATAGAAATAAATTAGGTTAATGTCTATCCAACTGCGACATATTAACACAGTTTCGCCGCAAATCTGTCTCCGAAATCTAGAAAACTGAATTAGTCGGAGATCTGGATCACGTTAAGTTACAATTTCATCCCACCGTTATATGATTACGATTTGTTGCCCAGTGTACACAAAGGCAATTTAATCTCGGCAGGAATATTTGGACTCCGTCGAGCAGGATCAAGAGTGGCCAGTGGCGGAGCACTTTATTTAACTCGAATTATATTTAAAAAAATATTTGTACATAATTTTTGATAAATAAATACAGGGCGCACCTTAAATAAGTAGAAATATTTTAACCAGCAGTACAGTTCACTGTGTAGAATAGTGTAGTTATTTCACAAAAAAATCAGGAATAGTAAAGTCAAATTTTAAATAAATTTCGTGATTTTTCAATAGAAAACTTGTTGAGAATCACTGATCCGACTCCGATATTAAGATTTTCAAGACCCATCCCAGTAAACACATATACGTTAGAAAACGTTTATAATGCCCATATTTAAATATTTTAAATAACGTTTATTTAACGTTACAAAAGATTTGCCAACATTTTTTGTTAAAAAAGTACGTATTTTAAACGTTATGTTACCGTTACTTTTCTAACCATAAAATAATGGTTGATTTTGTAACGTAACACGAATTATCAACCAATAGTACGTTTACAATACGTTTAAATAACGTATGTGTGTTTAATGGGATGGTGGACGTGTATTCCACAGCGTTGCCAATGTTATACGAATGCCTTGGAATAGGCTTCAAGAAAGTTAATAACTAGAATTTTTAGACATGTCAAAGAATGATTGACATATGTTTATTTATAAAAATATAAATGTCACCAATACAGTATGTTCATGTATCTAAGTAGAGACAGATTATTTATTTGTCCTGGACCAGTGCACCGGTATCAACATAACCTCTTCGTCAACCTCGCTGACTATCAATCCTAGAGGATGGGACTAGTGCGGGACATTTCGCCTACTGTCCGTGGCACCTACCTGTTACCAGTGCCTACGACACCAGCTTCCTTTTTTTGCATGCGATTGACATTGCTTTTACATTGCCATCTCTTGATATTGAACGCATATATCAAGCTGATTATTTTGTTATTCAATGTTTTGTGTTTATTTATTAAATCTGTTTCACCCACTACGAAACCACGAAGTACGAAATGGTTAGCACTGACACGTTGTTTGATGTTATGTGGCGAAAATTAACTCTAAGGTGTGAAAGTCATAGTTTTTTGTTATTCTTCATAAAATAATTTAAGGGGATAATTTGTATATCTTTCTAACAGTGGACAATGGTAAAAATTGAATTCACGTTAAAAAATGATTTATCCTGCAGATGATATGCCATTCTCGCCTTCAGCGAATCATATGGTTTATTGTGTTACGTCAGTGGTCTATCTGGTCAGGGGACCTCAAAATGTGGGTATTTAAAAAAATAATATCCGTAAATATTTGAAATTGATTTTCACTAGATTCTTCTATATGACGACTACACCTGAAGTTAAAATATTTATATAGTATACTACTTATGTATTAATTATTAAATTAAATATGAAGTTTTGAATAATGACTTATTGATTCACTGAGTCATTGTGACTTGACAGCATTCAGCTTTATTACCAAATTCCAGTTCTGCTACATTCAGAAATCTTGACCCTAGAAATGCCACGAACTTAGTTGGTAAAATCACAAGTCTGCTGCATCAAATTCAAGGAATGTTAAAAAAGTTTTACCATCGATCTTTGGCACAAAATCAGTATCATTACAGAATACGTTTAATTAGTTTGCAGATTATTGAAGTCGAGCAAATGAAATAATTGAAATCTTCACTTTAATATTAAATATTATTTAGGAGAGTAATTTGGGGTTAAGAGCGTACAAAGTAAAAAGGGCAAATCTACGACCCGGAGCATTTGTCAAGTACAATATTAGACGGTAGAGGTGGTTATCGTTTTTTGCTGAAAACTATCTAACGCTGATTTTATACTCCCCTGCTAGGAATATGAATTCCAGAGAGTGCAAAGTGCACAAACTATGCAGTAGCGCTTGCAATATGAACAAACTTTATGAAATATCGGTAATTTGTCGGCTACGTGAGCAGTTTGCTGCTTTTATTTATATACAAGTAGAAATGCGAGACTTTGCGCTACCAAATTCGAGTTCTACGTACGAATCTGCCACCGGATACATAGGAAAAGGCGGAAATGGAGGAAATACGGAATCGAATGTTATTTCAATTAATTTTTTATGGAAATTTCGGATTTTCTAAAGTCTTTTGTTGTGAGATTTTCAATGGAAGCCTCGCAAGCTCAAAGCAGTAGTCCAATCCAAAATTTAAATGTTAATACAGCTTTTTTTCCTTTCTGTAGAGTAGTGTAATAACATACAGCCCAGTAAACACATATACGTTAGAAAAAGGTTTATAATGCCCATACAACGTTTGAAAAAGGCGTGGCTTTTTTACGTACAATCAACTTAAAAATGTCGCGGTTTTACACGTTTCTGGTAACCAAAGTACAAACGTTTAATATTAGTAAATGCGGAACGATCATTTTTAGTATTAATAAGCTTTAAGTTTTATGTTTAATAATGACATTTCATTAAGGTTTTTAACTAAAGTAAATTAAACCTTGTTATTTTAATGTCCAAAAAGATGTTTTAGAGACGTGTTTTTTAACGTGTTTTACAACGTTGTTTTTGGATCCTTCTGGTGGCATTGTACAGAATTATATATCATAAATGCTAGATTAGATAGTACGTTAAAAAATAAGGGTATTATATATATATTTAAAAACTAAATAATCAGGTACACGTAATCCTTTAAAACCGCAAAATAAAAACCACTTTAAATATCTATAACACTTCACTAACTGTAATACTTTTATG
Source organism: Monochamus alternatus (assembly GCA_037114965.1). Lineage (NCBI taxonomy): Eukaryota > Metazoa > Arthropoda > Insecta > Coleoptera > Cerambycidae > Monochamus > Monochamus alternatus. The sequence goes on from CM073428.1 coordinate 21,426,833, forward strand.
ATGAATTTCCCTTTAAGATTAAAGCGCTGTTTTGAGTGATAAGTATTTTTTTGAAATACATAATTTCAAATTTAAAAAAATACTATCCAAAACTACTCCTTAAACATAAGTGGTTGAATAAGTGGTAACAAAAAATTAATTATCCTAATATCATATACTCACCCCATGAACCCATTATTCAAAAGTATCTGAAAGACATTTAAAAAAAATGGTTTTTATTTCATCCCTCAAAGGGTTATATCTCTCTTATTATTGAGTTTTGAACAAAAATTTATGTAAAATAGTACTCATTTTTTAACGTGTCATATGCTCTAGTATTTACGGTACATTCTGGACCACCCTGTATTAAATAAATAATTATCAGGAAATTAATATAATATAAACAAAATAGTTACAAAATCTTCTCTCATTTAATCTTGTTCCTATTAATAATTATTATCGATATTCCAATAGGGTGGCTCGAATGTTGAACTCACTATACGCCTATAAATAAGAGTATTAGAAAATATGAATACCTATTGTTTAATTTCAAATTTAGGTAGGTAACAATAAATAATTGGTTTTAATATCAGTAATAGTTTATTAAATAAATAATAATACGTACATAATACAAACAAAATATAAAAATATCAAAATAATATATCTTATTTATGCTACTGATTGGAACCTAAAAACAATGAAATTAGGTCTGAACAAGTTTCATATCAATAACTTCACTTAAATTGGATAATATATATTATTTAAAGAAAGTCTAAACTTTAAACATGTCTAAGTTTAATCTATTATAGTTATAAATATAATAATAATGCTACTAATAATCACAATAATAATACCCTAATATACATTTAATATGACCACGAAGTAGATAGCCAAGAAAAGAAATAAAAAAGTTTAAATCATTCCCAATCATGATTAGAAATATGTCACTATCTTAAATTTTAGTATAAAATATAAAAATTACCAAGTCATAATAATTGTTACCCATTTTACAAAGTAATTTAACGTAGGCATGTACGAGTACAAAATTCACACGCCTACTTTTACTAATTTTGTCATCGTCTTTGTAAGTATTTTGAAACATAAGTAGGAACAGTTATAGTGCATTAAATTTAGAATCCATTATATAATTATTTGTAACATGTAATGTAAAAAAATCTAATATTCTTATATTAATAAAATAAAATTAAATACTTATAGAAGTAGGTATACTTACCAAAATAAAATAGGGAAATATTTCACGGATCACAGTAACGTACGTAAAGAACTCGAAATGGTATGTGTGTAACACGTGATCTTTATCTACCAATAAGATCATTAAATTAATGTAGAACGTTTAACGGCATTATAATTGACACGTGCAATAAACGGCAATTGGCTTCCTTATTTCAATGAATGATTATAACGTATGATACACGTTTAAATTGTACTGTTTTTTAACACTTGTGAGGTTTATTAAAAAATAATTACTATCTAGTTATTTGTATATATAAGTACCTATATATTCTCAATACAATCTTTTTATTAAATTATATTGTATAAAATTTACTTTGGATTGGTATCGTTCAGAAATATTTATTAATTGCAAAACGTTTATGACACGTTTTGTAAGCATTACTTATGTCTGTTATTCTAAAACGTTACAAACACGTTTTTGTTCAATATCAATATTTTAATCAGTTGACACAGACGTTTTATAAAGGTTTAAATAAATACGTTTTATTTAAATATTATAAATAATGTTTATTTAACGTTACAAAAGATTTGCCAACATTTTTTGTTAAAAAAGTACGTATTTTAAACGTTATGTTAGACCGTTATTTTTCTAACCATAAAATAATGGTTCATTTTGTAGCATAACACGAATTATCAACCAATGGTACGTTGACAATACGTTTAAATAACGTATGTGTGTTTACTGGGAGAGGTACTTTACATTTATTGGAAACAATTTGTGTTGCTTGCAATTAGGTACGAAATTGTCTTTTTTTTTTTTTGAAAAATGATAATTTATAAGTGTTATTAAGGTCGCCGCATTTCTCGCCGTAAAATGATCAAAGTAATATCAAAAATAAAATTTTTTCTCTGCATAATTTTGACCTTTGGAGCTATCGTTTTATGGTAAGTAGTTTATTTCTATTGTTTTTTAGTTCAGTTGTAGCAATGTGTCAATACTTTCTAACCTATTTTTTTTTAAGCAAACATTTCAACTGCAAAAATCGTTAGAAGGCGATGTCTTTCATAGAGCCAGCTGTTTTCCATACAACAGGATTGGCACGAGTTTTTATCTTGATTGTTTCAAGTCTTAGAACATTGCTCCTCAAACTTGTTTGTCTCATAGACCACGTGACCAATTTTTTTCTGTTTTGGTGGACCCCTTTCTAATATTGAATATTAAATGTGTGTAGATAATAAAATAATTGTTTGCTATGAAATTACTATGTTAAGAAAATAATAACATACATTTCAATAACGAAAGTATAACAATAATTTTAAAAGTTAAACGAAATAGGTTGACTGAACTGCAAATAATATTCTAACAATTAATATTAATTAAAACTCAAAGCAATTCAGTTTTTGGTTTAATTCGTTGACGGAGAATGATGCCATTATCGATCTTGAATTTTCCCATGATTAAAGCATGGAGTCAAGAAGTTCCTAAAATCTAGCTACAGATCTTGTTTCATAAGCTTTTATGTTTCTAAAAAATTTTACTTTGTAGGTAATTTCGAGGGTAATTTATATGTCTGTTATAAGATAGTAGATATATATATGATTTAAGTACATAGATACTATGTGTATTATGCCATTTATAGAGACCCAAAATTTCGGCCACGACCTGCTTGAATAGGATCCATTTTCGGGGACCTCTATTTACATCTCATGCACCCCCAATTTTTATTTTCACTGACATGGACTCCTTGCAGTTCGGAGTCGACCCCTAGGGGTCGATAATAATAATAATAATCTTTATTGTCCTTATCATGTACCAATACAGAAAAATATATAAAAGGTGTAGGACTCAATAAATACAGAGCTACGAAATAAACCACATTCAAATGACAAAAGCACAATTTCTAAAAACTAAAATATTCGTCAATATTATAAAACGATTGTTCCCGTAAAAATTCAGTTAAAACTTTTTCAAAACCACGTGTGTTTAGTAAAACTTTTATATGTCCAGGAAGTTTAATATAAAATTTAATGCCATTGTAAGTTGGACATGATTTATGAAACAACAAACTATGTTGTGGAATAACTAATGCATCACAATTTCTTGTGTCATACTTATGATTAAAATTATTGGTTGCAAATAATGAAAAATTGTTTTTAACAAAGATTAAAATTTCATATATATATAGATGCATGATATGGTAAGTAATTTTAAATCCTTAAATAAATTCCTACATGAGTGATATTTATTTACGGAAGCTATATTTCTCACTATTCTCTTTTGTATTTTAAAAACTTTCAACATTTGTGATGAAGATCCCCAAAATAATATGTTGTACCTTATTCTGGAATAAAAATGAGCGTAATAATATGTTAATATTTTTTTAGTTGTTAAATATTTCAATCTATAAACTACGTAACAAATAAGAGACAACTTTGAGCATAAATTATTAATATGATCATTCCAGTTCAAAATTGATTTATATGTATACCCAAAAATTTTATCGTGTCAGTTTGTCTTGTACCATTCACTTTTAATAATCGACTTTCATTTCTTTCCAACGATTTCGTTTTAAATCGATGTCGATATAGACCACTTTAGTAATCATTGTCTTAGAGCAAAAAGATTGATTGGATGGTATAGCCATTTTTCGGAGGTTTAAGCATTTACACCAATATTATATCAAGTAAAGTTTTTTTTTTAATTATTTGGTTCTGTATTCCACTGTCGTGGGACTACATCTCCATAATTAAAACTCCATCATTCCGAAATGAAAGTCTGCAATAATAATAACCGGGGGGCGCCTGGTAATGGGCAAAGGTTTGTTTTCGATGTTTACAGCCCGAGGTAATTTTCTGGTGCACGTGTCTTGATCGAGAATCGATGGATCGCGGCCGTTTCATGCCCCGCACTTTTCTACGCAATTTTCCGCAAACTTTCGGAAGAGTCATCAGAGGCGGTGCGCGTTATCCCCTGTCTGTTTCATATGGGCCTTTGTTCTTTGAGAGCTCGTCTTGAATTGTCGGTTTTGAGGTCAGATTGGGATGGTAGGTATAAGGGATGTTTGCTGTTCGGCTGAAATTCGGTACATTTCATTTAAAACCCACATGAAACCACTTCGGGAACTGAAGGTGCAGTCTAAAGTAGCCACGATTTTATTTGTGAACTTTTAACGTTGAAAATGTTCCAGACATCGATATATGTATTGAGGGTATAAAAATTCAATTTGTAACAAATGTGTAATAGCGACTGATAGGCGATCAGATTGATTTTGATGTGTAGGTAGCACCATTTTGGCATTTCCTGATTACGCGAGTTGCAATGGGGAGGAAAATTGTGAGTCTTTACATTTTTATAGATGTTTTAGTTGAGCTAGAAGTGAACTTAACGTGAAAACTAGGTTTTCTGAGACACATAGGGTAGGGGTAAATTTGAGTTGATGGCAGTTGGGATGACTTTAGCATCTTCGACGTTTTATGATCTTCGAGCTACGAGATTATTTTTAGTTTTCAACAAAAATCTCGGTTTTTATATTACCTAGATGTGGGAAAATGGTTTAAACATTACACAGTGCTTAATTCAACCGACTTAAGTGCACACGATGGTGCTCTGCGAGGTTTTAAAATTGTTCTGAGTGGTATATTTTTTTCAATATGTCGGTGGAATACCAATGGAATTCGGCGATGTCACAGAAGCGTAAATTGTTGAAAATGTCGAAGAATTTATCTTTTTTAGATGATGACAAGACTTCACCATCGTAATATATTCTGAGATTTAAAGCTACCTTGGCAAGATCAACTATAATGAGAAACGTGAAATATAAATGTCACTTATTTAATTATTGATCTGACAGGAATACCTTGTAGCGTCAAATGAAATATTACTAACAAATGTTTCAAAAGCTTTAGTCAAATATTCAACAACCTTAATTTTTTTAATGAATATGAAGTTTCTAGTGTTTGAAATATTAATACTTTGTTTTTTTTTAAATCGGATATTCGGAAGTCAATGAGGTTGCACTTCCATTAATGGCACTCCCAATAATAAACATTCTTCTTATTGCTAACTCTTCAATATAACCATTTGCCACAGCTGCTGATTTTCATTCTACTTGTTGTTGGATTTGATGTATTGTTATGCTACTATTCGCCATAATGGTAGCGGACGTACATCGAAACACATGTCCAGTGTATTTCTCAGGATCGTCCAATTCAAGATAACGTGCAATTTTCAAGGGACATGATCCAAATGAATTAATACCAATCCTTTGACTGGTGCACTTGCCCTTATTATACCGTAAGAAAACTCAGTGTGTACCTACATTTTGGGGACGCAATGATAAATACTGCTTCACCAAACGCACATAACTAATTCCATCACTGTCGGTAACAGTAAGCCTTCACTATCTTAGATGGTCGGATAGTAGTAAGCAATACGCTTCCTTCTTCCTTGATGTCATGTAAGCGTAAGTCGCACAATTCACATCTATAAGAGCTAAAGATACCGCAAATGGCTACCACCTTCAAAAATAAATATGTAATGTCCGGTGCATCTGTGAAAAACTTCTGCAAATTGTCTTCCTTGAATACATATGCCTTCTTGGCTAATTGCCTTTATGAATGCATGCACTTTCACAAATGATTTTAAATCAATCCCTTTGTTTATCCTCAATATACTTTGCAATTTCGAATGGATAGTCAACATAGTCGACACTTGTAGTGCTCCGACATTTTATGAAGGTAAGCAAGCTCTTCCATGCATTTGATGAACTTGTCGTATTGTCTTTTTATAAGCGTTTTCCGATTTTTGCGGCATTAATCGCAATTCTGCTTTATTATTTAAGTAATCAGTCAACTCATTTTTAAACAATATGCAACCAGTAACAACTCTCGTGACAAAAGAAGAATTGTATGTGACAGATTACAAATTATTTTTTGTTTTTCTAATTTTCATGGCAACAAAAGGTATACTGATACATCACGAATGCAACCATTTTATATTATTAGTCCTTATTTCCATTTTATGTAGTATTAATACCAGTATTTATGATTTCACAGTGTACCAATAAAAAAAAATAGCTTAAGGCATCAGTGGATAATTGGTCTTTAAAACACTTGCTCTATTTCGAGCTTAATAGACCTTAATATCCACTTATACTTTAATATACTATTAACACCTGTGAACGGAACTGTGTACGGAAATTTCATTATTATTTCCTGAGTTGATTTTATAATGTTGCTACCTATAGTATTGACATCAAATTTCCATCAACACCAACAATAATAAAAAATGAGTTTATATTTTTTCCGTTCTTTGGATTAGGTTTTCACAACGACAAAGAGCGAAATTTGACGGATGCTCCGCCGTTTTCATTAAGTCCCATCTGGATGTTTGCGCTGCGACTAAATTGCCTTCGTTCCGGTAAAACACATCAATACAAATCTTAACGGCAAATTGCAGTGTGGCGCGGTGTCATCGAGACACAAGTGCACCTTTCATTTCGCAAAATTTACCAGGGCACCGTTATTACTTCAACAAGACGGGAGACTGCTTCTAATTGCTTCGTACTCGTCTTAATTAACTGTTATAGAATACACGCGGGGCTTTATTAAAAAGGTTTTGTTGTCTTTGGTGGATTAATTTCCACTCCAGCATCAGATAGGATTAACACTGTCAAGAAATTAAAATTGCCATAGACCAAAGACTCCTGATAACTCTTAATTAAAAGGTGTTAATTATCATGGTTTTAACATTTCTAACGCATGTCATTTTGCGTAAAACTGAAGTTTATTAACATGTAATGTAATGTATGCGCAAAGTCTAGCATAGCTATTCATACTCAACCCTATATGATAAGGTAATGTGGATATAATCCAACAGAACAAAATTACTAGATACAGTAAATTATAACAAGTATATAATACAGTATAATTAATAGAATATATAAAATAGTACAATGTAAAGGTACAAGGAAAGTTCAGCAAAAATTACTATTATAATAAAGAAGCATCTGCTTACTAAATAGAATGACCTATATTTACCTCATTAAAATTGTGAATGTACCATTATAAATAAATCATTGATTCAGTTGTTTACTAAATAAAAATAATATACTTATATTTAAAATTGTTAATATTGTAAGCTCTAAACTGATCAGGTAAGGAATTATATAAACTAATAGCGTTGTATATAAAAGATCTTTGAAACAAGGTAGTTTTATGAAGGGGTATAGTAAACTTATTCTTGAAACGAATATCATGCGTATGAATATTGCCTCTAGCAATGAAATTAAGTTTAAGAGGAAGTATTGTTACTCATAACAAGTCCATGTACAAAATTTCCAAGATGATGTAGTCTACGATTTTCCATAGTCAACCAGTGAGTTTCATTAAGTTTATGCGATATGTGATCAAACTCTTTTAAACTGTAGTTTAGTCGACAACACGAATTTAGAACTTCTTGAATTCTATATTTGTTAACAGAAGTAAGACAGGGTTCATAAATAAAATCGTGACAGTTAAAATGAAACAAAACTAAAGATTCACAAAGTGTTCTTTTAGTGATATATTTAAAATATAATGAAGTAGTAGTATAATAATTTTAATGACGAGTAAGCATTTATTTAATGTACTGGTTAAATCTCAATTCAATATCAATTGTAAGACCTACATTTCTAGCTGTATTTGTATAAACCAAGGGTACATCATCGATTTTAATAAATAAATTATCTGTTACAAGTTCAGTCCTTTTTTTACTGCTAAAGCACATAACTTTAAATTTAGTTGAATTTAGCTTTAAATTGTTTTTCAGATATATTTTTAATATTTTATCAATTCTGAATTTAAAAGTTTAGCATCACGAGCCATGTTTTTGATGTCGAAGTGCACGTAAAGTTGCGTGTAATTGTGCTTGAGCAGCACAATTATTAGATAGTGAGTTCAAAATGTCAGTGTATAGATTATAAAAAATAGTGGTCCTAAAATGGATCTTTGAGGCACTCCGCTGAGAATATTTAACTTTGAGGTGAATTTATCGCCAACGTGAATTATTTGAAAACGGCCCGATAAATAAGATTTTACTAGAGTAAGAGATTCATGTGTAAAGCCGTAATACTTTAGTTTAGAAATCAGTAAATTGTGATTAATGGTGTCACCTTGGAGAAGTCTAATAACACTAAAAGACTAACTAGTCTTTTGTCATAGACTTCGATTATTCATCACTGTAATTAACGCAGATGAAGTATTAAATCCTTTACGAAAACCACATTAAAAATTGGAGAATGAGATGTCATTCGTATTGACAAAATTATAAATTTGTCTATATAAAATTTTTTAAAAAATCTTTGACAGAGCAGGTAAAATACTAATTATTCTTAAATCAGAAAAAGTGGAAGGGTTACTTTTAGGCAAGGGTTACCTATCGCCACGTTCCAGTTCTGTGGAAAGTAATTATATTCTATACAACAGCTTATTATGTTGACAATATCAGGGCAAATAAAAGGACAACAGTATTTTAGCATTAAAACTAATATATTGTCACAACCACAAGCATTACTTTTTATATAAAGTAATATCTCTGTAACGTCATCATATTATTATAATATTCAATTAAGTCATCACAATTATCTGAATTGCATTGAAGGAACGGAGAAAAATAATTATTTATTTCATTAAAATTTAAAGGTACCGTAGAATGGGGCTATTTGGGATTGTGAGGGTAATTTTGAAAATACCAAGAAAAATAAATCTGGCAACCCTTCCTCCCGCCACGTGGATCTCAACAGGCCGGCGTCGCGGTTACGCGTTCTGGTATTGGTTAACCGTCGTCTTCAGTAATTGGTTACTGCCGTACGGTACAGAAGTACGTTTTAGAGCTCCCGAGAAAACCGCTAGAAAACGCGCGAAAAAAATTTGTGTGCCAACTTCTTGTTCCTGGTGGTTTCCTTGTTATTTCACGGTAAATTTAAGATCGTTGACTAATTGTTATATGTATCTAGATATCCTAAAAAAATATTTGAGAATTTTGAAATAGAAGAAACATTTTTATGAATATTTTTGTACTGTGGGGCAATTTGGGACAAAAATGCGGGTTGTTTGGGACAAATACCTAAATAGATTTTTTTCCATTTTAGACTGTAAAAATGGTTAGAAACTACGTAAGAACCTTTAGTAGTTGCAGGAAAGGGAAAATTATAATCCCTACTATTCCTACTCAGAGGAAAATCTACGAAAAGCATTACAGGACAAAGGAAAAAAAATAATATTCGACAAGCTGCTGAAAAGTATAAAGTTCCGAAGTCAACGTTAGGTAGAAGAAAACTTGTTTAGTTTTATAATTTGTTTTTGAGAAGTAAAGTGTTTTTTTTTGTTTCATTATGTTCGTTTTTTAATAAAGGAAAACATTATATATTTTTTTTAAACTATTTTTGTTGTTCCAAATAACCCCAATAGGGGTTTTTATTCGGGTTTTAATGTGTTTTATACGTAATCCCAAATATCCCCATCTCATGGGGTAATTTGGGACAACGCTTTAAAAATATATATAACCCCTCCTACTTGGGAGGGGAGACTAATACTTTAGATAAATGTGGTGTCTAACTCTATCCTTCCAAAAATGTATCGTACATGATTTTATCCTACATGAGAAAAAAATATTCATAAAAGTGTTAAAATTTTGTCCCGAATAGCCCCGTTCTACGGTATATCAAATTTATTTTTGCAACACAATCACGCAAAAACATATTAAACCTGAGAGAAACAAGAAACATTTAATAGTACAAACTATTTTCTCTGGTAAAGTCAACTAACCTCCACTTTCGCGAATTTATCAAGGTACAAACTTATGTACCCGGAAATTACAACAGCTAGTTTCCTATTGCGTAGTCTTCCATTCTCCCTCTTTTTGGAAGTAACATTAAATTGCCTGGAGGCACTATCCAGATGCATTTGAACCACACATGCAACTGCACTTAGAAACAACATATTTTCATGGCGGCATTAGCGAAGTCGTATGTTTTCTGTCTCAGGTGGAAGACTATCAGTGGCAAACTTAAACTGCGAGATTTACTACTGTCATTTAAGAATATTTGGTAGCTCTGGTAATATCAATAAACAAAAAGGTGTCTCAAATAATAAGGTGCAATACATTTCCTCTGCATATTTTTGTACGTCGTATTCATTTATGTTTTTAAATTTTTACATAAAAATAGTAGTAGAATGAGAAAAACAAATATAAATTTGATTTAGACTATTTTCAGGAACAATTTGTTATGTACTTTTCCTGCAAAGTTTCAAAAATATATCGTTTCAGTAATATTTCTTAGTACTCAATGAAATATGGTAGATTTTGTTATACCTACTGGTTGCTATGGTACGTTATTTATTATCAATTATTTAATAAACAGTTCTATCTGAATTTGGTAAAAATACAAGAAAGTAATTATTGTGTTCCTATCGCTGTTTAGAACAAGTTCAAGAAGCAATTTTTGCCAGCGAAATCCATAGAACATTACGAAAAAGTGTTCGCTGAATTTAACAAATGGAGGAAAAAATGGAGAGTAATGATAATAAATGAAGAAATTCATGCTATCGAATTTTTTAAATTTGAAAAATATGCAATTTCATCTATGTAGTTGAAGTACTCGATGTTGAAGGTCACTATAAAGGTCACAAGCTTACTGCTTATTTGAAGAGTGAATCTAGAGAATACAAAGCAAAACAAGCTGCAGTACTGAAAAGAGCACGTATTGAAAAATTAACTTGTTTCAATACCTGAGACTAAGATGGACATTTCAAGAAAATTTAGAATTATAGAAAAAGGATTTTGCGTGAATGCTGTTGAAATATGCTAAAAATATATTTCTCTGCGCCCAATTCGCTTAACACAAGACAGATTCTTTTTAAGATACATAAATTAAAAGTGTACTTTTTAGGCTATTGGAATCAATACATTGACGAAGGTACCCTCAATAGTTGCTTCTTTCTGAATTCCGTAAATCCAGAAGCATATACTGGCCATTGTATGAAGCGCACTTCACAACTTTATTACAATTAAAGGTGCTGATCTTAGAACCATTAAAAGGCATGGTGGATGCTCCTGTGTAGCAGAAAATTATGTTGAGGATTCCATATCTAACAAACTTGATATTGCAAGAAAAATATAGCTATATAGAAGAGACATCTGTAAATTGTGCAAATTCTTCACAAACTTCGGCAGATGTTATGCGTTCCGAAAATGATAACAACAATGCTACAAGGGTTGTTATCAATGGGAAAAAAATGTCTATTACTATAAATGTAAATGTTAATAAGTAAATAAATTCAATTTTGTTTATTATAGGTTTATTACTTTTTTCATTATTCTACTAGTGAAATAAAGTTACTTTATTTCACTAGTCGATAAGTATAACTTTAGACGGTTCAAAGTCTGATTATAAGGTGATTGCGGATAAAATATTTTTACACTTTTAAATTTTCAGTATGGCAGTAAATTTTTACGATTTTAAACCTGATGGATCCCTTCAAGTATCAAGTCAGTCTTCCGTTTAACTTCTGTGTGCATAAAGGTATAATTGACTAGTACACCAGAGCAATTAGTGTAACATGCAAGCAAAACCACACCCCTGATTCTGATTACGTTGCGTGCAAATTATGGCCCTATCGGGTTATGCGTCGATGCGCATCGCAGCTGAGAGGGTTGATTAGGACCTGCAGGAGAGAGTGGGAAAGGTTATACGGTAAAAAGTAGGTAGCTAACAGTCTTTGACCATTATATGCAGGTACATCTTATACAGTGCATGTTTTAAACATTATTAGGTGACTATATTAAAATATAAAGGCAATTTTGTATTTATGTTAGCTTTTTAAAGTCTGAAAAAAAAATGTTTTGCTTCAGAAGTGATACATGATTAGATATTAATGCATAATAAAAATCTTAAAATATGTATATATATTTTTAACTTTTTAACATTTTTTCAAGTTCAGTGTTAGGTGCGTTATAAATTTGATTCAAACAGTGTTTGTGTTCATATCGCCCCCATATTTTTGGATCGATGTGCAAACAAAAGGCAAACTACTCCTCATGCGTGAATGCGGATTGCAGGAATCACGAGGATTTTTCAGTCCACCCTCTTGGCTTCACAACAGGTTGTTTGGTGTGTTGCATCAATGCCTGATTTAATTAAATTCACGCTGTTGCAGATTTCAATGGAAGGAAAGGGAAAGCTGACATTGACATCTAGGTAGGTATGGAAATATTAATTCCAATAGTTAAATTAATTTCAAAAAATAAGAACAAAGAAGAAATAATCGTAATCAAGTTACACTGATTTCAATACTTGCAAAAGATATTATATGCGGATTAGACAAAATTATATGCCTAATATTCTGGTAATGGCCGAATACACGAGGTGTATTTTAAGTCTTAAATTAAGTGGTGTTTATTTATCTACAACCGCTTTATAAGAGCCTCATTACAGCATTTATTTGGACTGTGACCCCACTAGTGAAATATTAAAAAAAAATAGATCACTGATTTATGGTTATTTTTATTACGAACAAATAGGTTTATCAATTTGATAAGTATATAGTTAATGCTTTTGGAGAATTTTTTAACAGTGTTTTTATACGGTCGCAACCATTTAATTCATCTAGATTTTCAGAAAATGAAGTTTTGGGTACACCTTTTACAGTACCATCGGTCAAGCTAGAAGATGTTCTGTGTTCCCTTAAAAATTCGAAAGACACTTTCACCATGGGCGTAGATGGAATACCAAGCTTTATTTTAAGAGACTGCGCGCACGCATTTGCTGAGCCTTTATGTTTTCTATTTAACTCTATTTTGAAGCATTGTACTTTCCCTTCACTTTGGAAAAAGGCTTATGTGTGTCCAATTTTTAAAAAAGGTAATCAGAATGAGGTAGAGAACTATAGAGCTATTTCGTTGTTGTGTAATTTCTCTAAAGTTTTTGAATCTGCTTTATATAGGGAAATTTACTACTTTACTAAGCAGTTGATATCTATACATCAACATGGTTTTATGCAGAAAAGATCAACAATTTCTAATCTTACAGTTTTTTCCCAATACATTTCTGAAGTATTAGATGGTGGTGGCCAGATTGATGTAATATTTACCGACTATAAAAAAGCTTTTGATCAGATAGATCATTATATTTTATTAGCGAAATTGCATCAGTTTGGTTTTTCCGACTCATTAATTAAACTTTTAGAGTCTTATTTAGCTAATAGACAGTTTGAGGTTAGATATCAAAACTTCACTTCTCGTTCTTTTGTTCCATCATCTGGTGTGCCGCAGGGCTCTAATTTGGGTCCACTTTTGTTTTTACTATTCATTAATGACTTTCCTCATGTTGTTTCCTGTGAAAAATTATTATTCGCTGATGACTTTAAGCTTTATTCTAAAATTAATTCGGTTTCAGATTGCGAACATCTTCAGTTCTGTATAGATCGCTTGGTTGTATGGTGTGAATTAAATCATCTGTCGCTTAATATTTCCAAGTGTAAATCTATGTCTTTCACTCGCAAGATTAATTTTGTTGCATATGAATATTCTATTGACGGCTACATCATTAGTCGTGTTGAGCTATATAAAGATTTAGGGATTACCTTTGACATTAAATTTACTTTTATCGAACATATTAATAATATTGTATCTAGTGCTTTCCGGACTTATGGTTTTATATACCGCAATTGTAGAGATTTTACAAATGTGGTCACGTTGAAAACTTTATATTGTTCCCTGATCAGGTCTAAACTCGAATACGGTTCCATAATATGGTACCCGATTTATAATACGCATCAGCACCGGCTGGAATCAGTTTAAAGAAGATTTTTAAAACTTCTTGCATATCGACAAGATGGCGTTTATCCACTTCAGGGTTGTAATCACACTAACCTATTGAATCGTTTCGGATTAGAGTCGTTGGATTTACGTCGTAACGTATCTCTTATTCGTTTTCTGTATAATCTTTTAAACAACAGAGTTGATTGCCTCATACTATTGAGTAATGTTTACTTTCGTATACCACGTGGGTACACGAGGCAACAAAGTTTGTTTTACTGTGATTCCCCTAGAACTAATATACTAGCAAAATCTCCTATTTACTTAATGTGTAATTTGTATAATAAAATTGCTAAGGATTGTGATATTTTTAATGGCAGTTTAAAGTCTCTGTGTTATTGTGTTTCTCACTTAGCGTAACTTATACATTGCTTGTGTGTTATATGATTTTGTCTCTTTATTAGTGTATATTATATGTATTTATTTTAAGTTCTTATTACCACTTAGTTATGTTTATTACTTATTCCTGTAATTGGGTGTTCCTGTTGGAATAATAAAGATTATTATTATTATTATTATTAAATTTGACAATTAATAGATAATTTAACTTAAATTGAATTAACTTGTGTTAACAACACAACTTTGGCAATTCGTAAGATTAATACCAGATGAATACAGCTGGTCTGTATTTGTATTAACAATGCTTACATTTTCTTTGTAAACACTTGAAGGCAATATTTCCTCCAAGAACTTTTGTAGCGATTTTTTTTTTGTTTTCAAGAGACGTTTCAATATAGCCTTCACACACGGTGTTGGACTTCCAAGTGTATATGTGTATTTAGCAATACACCATCCAAAGGTACAGAACCAATTTCTGGATCGGAAACACAAAACGAACTAAAAAAGAAAATCTGCAAACTAACTTAATTAAAAGTAATGACTATTAATGTCTAGACTACAATCACATTCAGACGTTGAATTTCATTTATATTTGTCAAAATAAATCAAGCTTATTCTGCAGACGATTATAAGTATCGCAAATAAAATGCAATGGAGAAACCAGCAACTTGTAGATCTTGTTGTACTAAGGGGTTTTGGACCTAAAATGATCCAAGGAATCACAACCTTAATTTATGAAGTGGATTTAAACTACATCTTGTATAATTTTACGTATCTGACCGTCTCATAATTCATATTATACAAGCAAGGAAAAATTAAAACGTCAGCGGAATTATACGGGGCCGCGTCCTTACTCCAATAAATAATTTAATAAACGGGGAAAGTGACAGGCGTAAACCCGAATAGATAGAGACCGGGATTTCTCGGGTTTTGGTTAGAGGTGACTGGGTAATCGCAACAAATCCGACTTGATTTAGAGACAGTCCGATCCGCCGGCGGGAGGGATGTGTGGGAGAGCTTCTGCATAGAATGATCATAAAACGGGCCTCGGAGAGGACAGCGGGATGCTCCAGGAGGTTGCGGGAGGCCACCGTTAAGCTCTACGCGGCTGTAAATCCGAAACGTGGATCTGCGGATGGAGCGACATCAGTGGCGGCCTATTCGCATGCAAAAATTTCAATAATCGTTTGTAATATAATTGTTTATAAGTAAATGTAGTAGTGCATTCTTTCAAAAGTGTTATTGAAAATATGGGCCTAACAATTGATGACTGAACGAATCAAGAATTACGTGTGTGTGTAGTAAATGTGGCAGTGCTCCGACAAATTGCATGTCGATCTTTTAATAGTGTATCTATTAGACGAAGGTATTTGGAAGTGTTTAACCTCTTGAAAAATTTTCATTGGATGCAAATAAATTTATAAAACAATTAGTAAATGTTGCATTTGAATTTTAAAAATTGCATTTAAAAAATGAATAAATGACCACTAATACCTGTTAAAATACCGTAGAAACTAACAGTATTTTTGTCCGGTAATTTTATTCGGTAAAAACCGGACAACAGTCCGGTAATTTTGTCCAGTCTATCTGTTCGGTAAATATTCCGATATTTATGTCCGATATAGATATCCCGGGATCAAAATTATCCGGTATATCTATACCGGACAAACTTACAAATATACCAGACACGTCCACCGGACAGAAATACTAGACAGACATACCGGACAACTAATCCCGAACAAATTTACCAGATAAAGCCACCGGATAAATACACCCGACAACTTAGACATATATACCGGATATATTTACCGGAGAAGCTGGAAACATTTTAACTGGATAAATTAACCGGACATATATACCGGACTAACAGGAGAATTTTACCGGTCAAACCGAACAAATATACCGGACAAACTGGACAAAAATACCGGACAAAGATATCTGAGAAAATTACCGGACAACTTTTCCGAACATATTTTTACCGGTCAATTCGGACAAATATACCGGACACAAATACCGGACAAATATGACAATAAAATCGGACAAACATACCGCACAATTCTATTGGACATTATTACCGGATAATAAAACAGGTCACATTTACCGGACAAACCGGATAAACTTACCGGACAAACGGGAAAAAATACCGGACCAAGATGCCGGACAAACCGGACAGAAATACCGGACAATAAAACCGAACAAATATACCGGACAAATCGGACAAAAATATACTTGCGTCAAGAATTCGGATTTACGTCATACGAACAAATGAATAATTCATTATATTTTTATGAAAATTTAAGAAACTGCAAGTGAGAGTAGTAAAACTATATACTACACTAAATGTTTGCATTATATATTGCACTAAATTGCAAAAAATTGTTGTTTTTAATGCGATCAAATATCGAAAATTATGTTGACATTAAAGACAATTACAAAGCTACATCTTACAAAGTTACTGGACAAAAATACCGGACAGATTTTCCGGACAAAAATACCGGACAGATTTTCCGGACAAAACTATCGGACTATTTTACCGGAAAACCGGACAAGTTAACCGGACAAATTTACCGGAAAATAAATCGGATAAAAATACTGGTAAAATTTACCGGACACATCGGACAATTTAATCAGACAAATATACCTGACAATCCGGACAATTTTACCTGGAAAACCAGACAAAAATGACAGACTCATTAACAGGAGAAAATACCGGACAAATAAACTGGACAATATGACCAGACAAAAATACCGGACTAATATACCGGACATCAGTACCGATCAAAAAATACCGAACACGTACACCGGACAAAATATATATACTGGTTAGATGTATCAGTGTATTTAATGATCGGTATTTCTGTCCGGTATACATGTCCGATTTTTTTATCCGAGGCACTGGGATCCTATGCTTATTTAACAAAATTACTTTAATTTTAACTATAGAATACACCTCTGGATTTTCTGCACGCAATTAGGAAGCACCCTGTAATTCTCACCATAAGCAACATAAAACTCATGACAAAAATGTCTAAAACGAATAATTTTTGTACAAATGCATTTCAAAAATGAAAAATACAACTGCAATAAAATGCAAAACTGTTACGAAGTTACAAACTAAGGTACAACTAAGGTAAAATAAACTAACGTAATTTATTTGTAATTGTTTTTTTAAGTTTAATGATGAAAACAATTGAGGTTTGCCAAGAAATCCTTAAAGGAGTGACGTACGCGAACATTGCATGCATTACCTGTTGTTTTTAACGTCAAATTATTATTATTATTATTATTATCATTATCATTATCATTATCATTATCGTTATTATTAAGACGTTTGTACGGTAAACGCTTTTCGCAAGCAGCATCATTCATTTTGAAGACTTTTTATAACTATTTTACATTTTATTCTGTGTTCTGAGAAAAGCTCTAAGAAAACATTCACGTATGTTTACGTGTTAAACAGTTAATTTTTATTAGTTTCAGTCTCAGCGGTGTTTCAACACGTTCCAACCTAAAAAAGTGTTTATGAGTAAAAGTTTCAGTTTTTCAGCCGTTTTCTACACAACTGGGCTTGTTTTGAAATTTTATGTTTCTAATTTTTGACAATTTTTCAGATTGAAGCAAAATTACATTTTAGATTACAGGTTGCTTCGTTGAAGTACCTAAAACTTGACTATTAAGTCAATCGTCCATAATTTAAAAAACAGCTATAAACTTCATGACTGAAGTTTGAGTTCTCTACCTTTCCATGAACGTTTAAATACTTTTTTTTTCTTACCGAATAGAGGCATGCCGTCGAGTACGCTGAGGCACTTGTGCTAACTTCTGATTGCTCAGAGCTTTTTATTTTACCGAAAAAGTTTTTCTCAACAGCCAGAACGCAATTAAGACGGCATCACGAAGATTATTATAGGGAGGAAATATATGCGAAGTTTTAAAGCTGTTTGCTCCGAATGTACTCCAAATTGAGCGGGAGTCGGGAAGTTTTGAAAGGCAAACAACGGATGTTTCCCTCCTTGCAACTTTTTAATAAAGCAGACGTACTGGGAGATATTCCGTGAAAAACCACAGCGACCGTAATGAACTGAAAAATACACTTACAAAAATTAGACCAATTCCTATTAGTTATACAGGGTTTTACAAATTAGTGGGTAAAACGGTTAACCACATATTTTTGGACAATACTACAATAATGGGACTTTTCTTATGCCACTTTTCATTTCAAAGCACCATATTTGTTTGAAATTTGGCACATATTTTTATCTTAAGGGCGCCGTATTCTTGAAATAGTATTTTCTACAAATATAAGTAAATTTAGACATTTAAGAACTGAATAATATAGAGTTTAGTAAATAATAAGAATGTTATCTCATGCCTCTTGCAAATATTCAAAGGTACAGAAGTAAAATCAATATATAACGCCAGAAAGCGATCTATCCAACGAACTTTTAGGTACTGAAAATACATGTTTTTTAAATTCAACTTTAGATGTACACATTGTTATAACATAAGCTTACATAATTCTGCATATAAGATTGTTTACTTTTGTTTATAAGTATGTGAAAATAATTGTTAAAATGTGGGGTTAGAATAGCAAAATAATGTGTGTCATACAAATGCATTTTAAAACTTATTATATTATTTGAGGAGAGTTTAAATAGTAAAAGTGTATAAACAAAACATCAATTATTTTATTTTTGATATTACTTTTGCTCTACGTGTTTTATTTATCGAAATTTCAGTACCTAAAAAACACCACAAATTTGGTCATTTTACGCCGAGAAATACGGCGACCTTAAGGGCACCGCATTCTTGAAATAGTGTTTTCTACAAATACAAGTAATTTTAGACATTTAAGAACTTAATAATATAGAGTTTAGTAAATAACAAGAATGTTGTATCATGCCACCTGCGAATATTCAAAGGTACCGAAGTAAAATCAATATATAACGTCAAAAGCGATATTTCCAACAAACTTTTAGGTACTGAAATCTTTCAAAATACGTGTTTTTTTAAATTCAACTATAGATGTAAACATTGTTATAACATAAATACATAGTTCTGCATATAATATTATTCACTTTTGTATGTGAAGTATGTGAAAATAATTGTTAAAATGTGGGGTTAGAATAGCGAAATAATGTGTGTCATAGAAATGCTTTTTAAAAGTTATTATATTGTTTGAGGAGAGTTTAAATAGTAAAAGTGTATAAACAAAATATCAATAATTTTATTTTTGATATTACTATTGCTCTACGTGTTTTATTTTTTGATATTTCAGTACCTAAGAAACACCATAAATTTGATATTTTTACGGCGAGAAATAAGGCGAAACAATTTTTATTATTGAATATGTTTTAAAACAAACTGCAATTTAAAAATTTAAGGTATCTAAAATCTAATTCCAAGTTTTTTAGATTATAAATGTCGTAACAACCCCCCAAACGAGTTTAATTAGGGACGACATTAGCGGACTAACTACTTCATATAGAGGTAAATGTAGGTACACTATGAGAAACTTTTCGCCTTGGCATTACTTCAACTCATTTAACGCAAAAAACCGCTTGCGACTCCGGTTCTCCCGGACTTAATGAGTCGCTCCTCGCGAATCTGGCGCTAGACGGTGCTCGGGCCCCCCCAGGCGTCTCCAGGAAGACACACGGCCGCGCCACCACGCCCGCTCCTGATAAATGGAGCAGGATTTCCCCTGTCGGCCGTCCCGCGAACTTTACCTGCACGCCTAGCCTGCTCGACGCCGCGACGACCTTTTGAATGATATCCGTTAAAATACCCAGTTTTATGTCGCAGATGAGATGGATTTATAAGCAGGGGCGGATTGGCTCAGATCCATATTTTCTAATGCAACATTGTTGAAAGCGATTATACTCTTATTATAGCATACAACTGGAAAGAACAATTTTTTACTATAAAACTTTTTTTATATTGTCCTGACACAAAAAACGCGAAAATACAGCGCATGTTTATATCATCAACACCGCAACCTGCATGTAACGTCATACCAATGATATCGCGTTTTCGGCTACGTGATTTTGTTTACATTCTATAGCAATTTATTAATGTTAATAATGTTTAATTATAATGTTATTATTGCCGCCAGATACACCTTTCAGTATGTTTGGAAAATTTGCCTATAATACATTTCAAACTAATATAAAATGCATGCAACTTCCTCATTCGAATTTTTATTACGCATTCACAATTCTTCAGTGGATTTCATAACTAGAGGAAATACATCGCCTAGTTTGAAAGCTAGCAGGTATTATGGTCGTCCGTGCGCCGGTTAAACGTGCCACTGAAAATGTTTGACACTATCGCCGGCTTTCTGCAACTGTGAGCATGTACACGCTATCGGCCGCTTTGTCGCCGCTATCTCTTTCACACCGCTCCGTGTTTTGTTGCAGTAATATGCCGTATGAGCCGTTTGTGCCGTTCCCGTCCCGTGTAAACATGTTGCGGTTTGCGAACTGATTCGAACCGAATGACAGATAGCGGCCTAAATAGCGGAAGTTGCCGTACGAGTCCTTTTCGGGACGTCGCTGACAATGGAGAGGCTTCGGAGAGCGGTCGTGTGTGGTGAATCGGGGAAGGAGGATGAAAAATTGAGGAAGTTGATGTTGCGTTAATACAAGTTAATAACAATAACTGCAAACGAATTCAATAAGAGAATATTTTGTATACGAGATCATTAAGATTATTTTTATATATGCTCCATCCGATGTTATTTTCTTCAAATAATGTATCTGAAAAAGTAATTGATAGGATAGCTACAATATTTTTTCATTACTGTCATTCTTAATTTGAAATATTAATATTTATTTTATTTATTTAAGAAGTAGGGAACCCAACAGGATTAAAAATCCCAATAACAGGGTAACACTTAACACGTAACAAAGAACAAAATGATGAAGTACAATTTGAACGTAATCAAATATATACAAAATAATAATAATAATAATAATAATAAAAAACATAGCAAACGATATAGAAAATTTACCTACTAGAAATTAAAAATTTCCTTACAAAGTTTTTATGTCTATCCAAAGAAATGTTAAAAATATCAACTAGATGACATAGATTTTGGTATTCTATGAAACGGTGAATTTAAACAATACCAGAGCTGCAATTCGTTATCACAAAATACACTGAGAACGATTGGTTAAATACGATATAATCCATGCCATACACACCAATACATCGAAGCTTATTAAAAAGAGTATCGTGCTGAATTTTATCGAAAGCTTTCGAAAAATCCTGAACATTTTTATCCATACTATTAGAGACGAACTGTATAAAAGGGGCAAAGTTAGACGTAGTAGATCTACCCTTAAAAAATCCATGCTGGTTTCCATTTAATAAATATTTAATTTGAAAAAATAATTTATCTGTGCTTAGTTGATTCTGAGATGCTGAAAGTGCATACAATAGAAACTGAACTAAAAACTTAAAAATTAAAAAGAGGTATCTTAATTTAATAACAACATGATTTGATAAACATTGAAGGAATATTATCACACCCTTATTAAATCATGTTCTTTAATTATTAAAGTCAATTGAAATAATATCGGTAGCATTATTAAACCAAGTAGCATCATTAATATATACAGTTGGTTCATCACATGTATCAGAACATAATTTATATTTTTCGTCAATCATAAAGAAAATATATTGATGGTCATCGCGTGCAGCATGAGAGAAAAGAGAATTGATTTATATTTTACGAAGGTTGTTAATGATCGGCAAATACTAATATATGTTTTTAAAGACTATAAATGAGTAATCGTTTTCCTGCTCATGTGAGAAATTTCATAGATGAAAATAGTAAGAACAAAATACTTAAAATATAATAATAACATAGTCGAAAAGTCAGTGTGAAAAGTGTCTATTCACGCCCCCTCTTGAACCGTTTGGTACATTCAAATACGCCTGTTTTCGACATTCACTCGTCTCCATACATGACCTGCAATTTTCGAAGGATTTCCGAAGGTTTTTCGCCAGATTTCACTAAAAATTCAATCACAACACGGTGCTTGTCATTTTCAAAAACCACTAAAAAAATTACACATAAAATACAAACCAAACGTGCTATCGACTTCAACCTTGGACTGAAACTAAAAGGAAGGTCCTCTCTCTAGAAAAACGTTGACAAACGATGCAGTGTTGCCAGTTTCCGAGTTATAACTAAATACCCTCGTAATTAAATTTTGGTCAATGCATTCATTTGAATTAACTTAATACCCTTACAGTTAAGTAAAAAAGAGCAGTTTCGTCTATTTCACGAGAATTTTCGTGCCACCCCCTTTTACGAGAGAAGTAGACGAGCCGCAACCCCGCCCTAATTTGATTTGGCCCGAGTTCCCGATCCCGTCTCAATGAATTTTAATGCCTCCGTTCTCGCACCAAGGCGCCTACTTCATAACCGTCCCGTCACTCCAGAGATCGCGGATCAACCGGGAAGTAACAGGTGTTCGGGCGATAATTCCGTGATTCACTGCCGCCCCATCCGTCATCCTAATCGGGGGCAATAATTACCAGGCTTAAATTAATTTATGAATCCGAATTGTTATATATATTGCCCGATTTGTCAATCCGGCCTGGGGAGTTTGCGTTCGAGCGACGTAATGGCGCATAAATTGTCGAATATATTCGCTAGGAAAGCTGGCCGTTTCGACATATATTCCTGGGTTGATGTGCAATGCGATTTTATAATCAATTTTGATCTATTTAACAATCCTAAAATCAGATCAAATATCGTATTCACTCATTCTTCTTCAGTTCAAAAGCAAATTTTCTTTTTTTTTTCACTGAGGGAAATCGATCAGTAAAAAGTTTTGCTAAGATAATTTACCACCCTCTACGTAATCTTCAAATAATTACTGTGACAAAACAGTGACTATTGTCACTACCTGATTATACACAACAAATGCATTTCAAATAAATTCACAACTGTGAACGCTTAAATATGTTTTTTTTTGAGTTCTCGATCCTCGAGAATTCATTTCGAACCAAATTATAATCTGGAATGTCCCAGTAAACGTCAAAATAAAGATATGTATTACAAATTTAAAAGTAATCACGAACATAATCAATATACTAAAATGATACATGAAGGAAAAAGAACTCTTTTAGTTTTTAGTCGGTATTTCAGAAACTATACAAAATATCGCATATTTATTTTCAGATAATTGAAAGGCACAAAAATATGCAACTTTTCCTAATATAAGCCACTTTGTATACATTACCGTTTCCAAGGTCTTTGTACTAGTTTTCTTAAAAGTGACCATCCTGTATAAAATGAATGTCTTTTTGCAATATATTTCAGATATTTTAGATAGTTGAGGACAAGTTGACGTAATCCTTACGGATTTTCTATAAGCATTTAATCAAGTAGATCTTTGCTGACAAAATTATGTCTACACTGAAAAAATACTGTCGGAAAAATCCACACAATTGTAGCTCATATAGAGCCAAATACAATTTGTCTCAAATCTTACTACAATATTACTAGAATGTAAGAACAAATCGTAGTTAATATATAATAGTACATTCTAATAATATAGTAACGAAGTCTGACAGTCTGTATTTGGATCTACATATTGTGTGAATTTCCTTCTTTTAATTCGTTAATTATGCTCTTTGAATCGTATACTCTTTCTGGTGCGCCCCAAAGCTCTCATCTAGGGCCTAGGTAAACTAATGGTGTTCGCTGATGAATTCAAGCTATATTCTGCAATAAATTCTTTGATTGTTTTCATTTTTAGTTTTTTTTTACATCGTACGTCGATTTGGTTTGAATGTAGGTATTCATTTTTCGCTCAATATATTTAAGTGACAGGCAATGGCCTTACTTTGTAAAATTAATTTATTACAATTTCTCTATTAATGAATAAACTTTTAGCCATGTCCAATCTTAGATGTCACATTTAACTTTGACATTTGAAACATATCAATAATGTTACGTCAAGAGCACTCCGTGTGCACATTCATTTAAGATTCAGTTTTACCATGGCTTCCATTTGCTGGTGTCCTATCTATAATGTGCATCTGCAAAGACGAAGGCAATTCTTAATTTTTTTAGCATTTGCACAAGATGGCTTTTACTCGTCCACAAGTTCTAATCATATAATACTAGAAGTATCGTTTAGATTTAGTTATAGTTCATTTAAACGTTGTATATAGTTATGCTTCTCATTTGTTTACTTGATTTTTATTTTAGTTAAGGAATATATCTAATTTAATATCTAAAATATCTCATTTTAACGGCAGCCTGTCGCTGAAAGTTGAGTTTCGCCCAGAGTTGAACGAATTAATATCAAAAGAGGAGATTAACTCGAAATTAAACGTCAAAATAGCTACACTTTTAATCCTCTAATCGCCTCATCAAGATGCCTGGCGGATGAGAATATGGCGGATTTATTTTATCGTTTTATCAGATGACAGTTTCAATTAGCAGACTCGGGTCGGGAGTTCCACGGCTGCGACGATGCCTAGGTAATAAAATTAGCATTTACAGGATGAAGTTGAATGTCTTCGGTTCGAAAATTAGCATCTGCGAATTTAAATGGTGATAAACTATACTGCGATGTTCAATAATTACAAATCGTTGGTAGAATATCGTTCTCCACAATCAAAAGATACTTAAAAATCAAATTTGATTTATTTTTTTGATTATGACTGTTAAAGTAATTTGAAAAAGAAAATTCCTTAACAAATAATAATTCTCCTTAAACTGATATCGTTTACAGACTGGTTCAGGTGAACGATTTTAATGAAAAGTAATAATAATAATAAAAAAGGTAAATTATGTCAATTTTTATTCTCTTGTTGAAATTGATTTAAATTAATTTAAATGCCTTAATAATAATAATAATAATAATAATAATAATAATAATAATAATAATAATAATAATAATAATAATAATAATAATAATAATAATAATAATAATAATAATAATAATAATAATAATAATAATAATAATAATAATAATAATAATAATAATAATAATAATAATAATAATAATAATAATAATAATAATAATAATAATAATAATAATAATAATAATAATAATAATAATAATAATAATAATAATAATAATAATAATAATAATAATAATAATAATAATAATAATAATAATAATAATAATAATAATAATAATAATAATAATAATAATAATAATAATAATAATAATAATAATAATAATAATAATAATAATAATAATAATAATAATAATAATAATAATAATAATAATAATAATAATAATAATAATAATAATAATAATAATAATAATAATAATAATAATAATAATAATAATAATAATAATAATAATAATAATAATAATAATAATAATAATAATAATAATAATAATAATAATAATAATAATAATAATAATAATAATAATAATAATAATAATAATAATAATAATAATAATAATAATAATAATAATAATAATAATAATAATAATAATAATAATAATAATAATAATAATAATAATAATAATAATAATAATAATAATAATAATAATAATAATAATAATAATAATAATAATAATAATAATAATAATAATAATAATAATAATAATAATAATAATAATAATAATAATAATAATAATAATAATAATAATAATAATAATAATAATAATAATAATAATAATAATAATAATAATAATAATAATAATAATAATAATAATAATAATAATAATAATAATAATAATAATAATAATAATAATAATAATAATAATAATAATAATAATAATAATAATAATAATAATAATAATAATAATAATAATAATAATAATAATAATAATAATAATAATAATAATAATAATAATAATAATAATAATAATAATAATAATAATAATAATAATAATAATAATAATAATAATAATAATAATAATAATAATAATAATAATAATAATAATAATAATAATAATAATAATAATAATAATAATAATAATAATAATAATAATAATAATAATAATAATAATAATAATAATAATAATAATAATAATAATAATAATAATAATAATAATAATAATAATAATAATAATAATAATAATAATAATAATAATAATAATAATAATAATAATAATAATAATAATAATAATAATAATAATAATAATAATAATAATAATAATAATAATAATAATAATAATAATAATAATAATAATAATAATAATAATAATAATAATAATAATAATAATAATAATAATAATAATAATAATAATAATAATAATAATAATAATAATAATAATAATAATAATAATAATAATAATAATAATAATAATAATAATAATAATAATAATAATAATAATAATAATAATAATAATAATAATAATAATAATAATAATAATAATAATAATAATAATAATAATAATAATAATAATAATAATAATAATAATAATAATCATAATGATAATGATAATGATAATGATAATGATAATGATAATGATAATGGTAATGGTAATGATAATGATAATGGTAATGGTAATGGTAATGGTAATGGTAATGATAATGATAATGATAATGATAATGATAATGATAATGATAATGATAATGATAATGATAATGATAATGATAATGATAATGATAATGATAATGATAATGATAATGATAATGATAATGATAATGATAATGATAATGATAATGATAATGATAATGATAATGATAATGATAATGATAATGATAATGATAATGATAATGATAATGATAATGATAATGATAATGATAATGATAATGATAATGATAATGATAATGATAATGATAATGATAATGATAATGATAATGATAATGATAATGATAATGATAATGATAATGATAATGATAATGATAATGATAATGATAATGATAATGATAATGATAATGATAATGATAATGATAATGATAATGATAATGATAATGATAATGATAATGATAATGATAATGATAATGATAATGATAATGATAATGATAATGATAATGATAATGATAATGATAATGATAATGATAATGATAATGATAATGATAATGATAATGATAATGATAATGATAATGATAATGATAATGATAATGATAATGATAATGATAATGATAATGATAATGATAATGATAATGATAATGATAATGATAATGATAATGATAATGATAATGATAATGATAATGATAATGATAATGATAATGATAATGATAATGATAATGATAATGATAATGATAATGATAATGATAATGATAATGATAATGATAATGATAATGATAATGATAATGATAATGATAATGATAATGATAATGATAATGATAATGATAATGATAATGATAATGATAATGATAATGATAATGATAATGATAATGATAATGATAATGATAATGATAATGATAATGATAATGATAATGATAATGATAATGATAATGATAATGATAATGATAATGATAATGATAATGATAATGATAATGATAATGATAATGATAATGATAATGATAATGATAATGATAATGATAATGATAATGATAATGATAATGATAATGATAATGATAATGATAATGATAATGATAATGATAATGATAATGATAATGATAATGATAATGATAATGATAATGATAATGATAATGATAATGATAATGATAATGATAATGATAATGATAATGATAATGATAATGATAATGATAATGATAATGATAATGATAATGATAATGATAATGATAATGATAATGATAATGATAATGATAATGATAATGATAATGATAATGATAATGATAATGATAATGATAATGATAATGATAATGATAATGATAATGATAATGATAATGATAATGATAATGATAATGATAATGATAATGATAATGATAATGATAATGATAATGATAATGATAATGATAATGATAATGATAATGATAATGATAATGATAATGATAATGATAATGATAATGATAATGATAATGATAATGATAATGA
This sequence comes from Monochamus alternatus, assembly GCA_037114965.1. NCBI lineage: Eukaryota > Metazoa > Arthropoda > Insecta > Coleoptera > Cerambycidae > Monochamus > Monochamus alternatus. The sequence continues at coordinate 21,455,140 of CM073428.1, forward strand.
TAATGATAATGATAATGATAATGATAATGATAATGATAATGATAATGATAATGATAATGATAATGATAATGATAATGATAATGATAATGATAATGATAATGATAATGATAATGATAATGATAATGATAATGATAATGATAATGATAATGATAATGATAATGATAATGATAATGATAATGATAATGATAATGATAATGATAATGATAATGATAATGATAATGATAATGATAATGATAATGATAATGATAATGATAATGATAATGATAATGATAATGATAATGATAATGATAATGATAATGATAATGATAATGATAATGATAATGATAATGATAATGATAATGATAATGATAATGATAATGATAATGATAATGATAATGATAATGATAATGATAATGATAATGATAATGATAATGATAATGATAATGATAATGATAATGATAATGATAATGATAATGATAATGATAATGATAATGATAATGATAATGATAATGATAATGATAATGATAATGATAATGATAATGATAATGATAATGATAATGATAATGATAATGATAATGATAATGATAATGATAATGATAATGATAATGATAATGATAATGATAATGATAATGATAATGATAATGATAATGATAATGATAATGATAATGATAATGATAATGATAATGATAATGATAATGATAATGATAATGATAATGATAATGATAATGATAATGATAATGATAATGATAATGATAATGATAATGATAATGATAATGATAATGATAATGATAATGATAATGATAATGATAATGATAATGATAATGATAATGATAATGATAATGATAATGATAATGATAATGATAATGATAATGATAATGATAATGATAATGATAATGATAATGATAATGATAATGATAATGATAATGATAATGATAATGATAATGATAATGATAATGATAATGATAATGATAATGATAATGATAATGATAATGATAATGATAATGATAATGATAATGATAATGATAATGATAATGATAATGATAATGATAATGATAATGATAATGATAATGATAATGATAATGATAATGATAATGATAATGATAATGATAATGATAATGATAATGATAATGATAATGATAATGATAATGATAATGATAATGATAATGATAATGATAATGATAATGATAATGATAATGATAATGATAATGATAATGATAATGATAATGATAATGATAATGATAATGATAATGATAATGATAATGATAATGATAATGATAATGATAATGATAATGATAATGATAATGATAATGATAATGATAATGATAATGATAATGATAATGATAATGATAATGATAATGATAATGATAATGATAATGATAATGATAATGATAATGATAATGATAATGATAATGATAATGATAATGATAATGATAATGATAATGATAATGATAATGATAATGATAATGATAATGATAATGATAATGATAATGATAATGATAATGATAATGATAATGATAATGATAATGATAATGATAATGATAATGATAATGATAATGATAATGATAATGATAATGATAATGATAATGATAATGATAATGATAATGATAATGATAATGATAATGATAATGATAATGATAATGATAATGATAATGATAATGATAATGATAATGATAATGATAATGATAATGATAATGATAATGATAATGATAATGATAATGATAATGATAATGATAATGATAATGATAATGATAATGATAATGATAATGATAATGATAATGATAATGATAATGATAATGATAATGATAATGATAATGATAATGATAATGATAATGATAATGATAATGATAATGATAATGATAATGATAATGATAATGATAATGATAATGATAATGATAATGATAATGATAATGATAATGATAATGATAATGATAATGATAATGATAATGATAATGATAATGATAATGATAATGATAATGATAATGATAATGATAATGATAATGATAATGATAATGATAATGATAATGATAATGATAATGATAATGATAATGATAATGATAATGATAATGATAATGATAATGATAATGATAATGATAATGATAATGATAATGATAATGATAATGATAATGATAATGATAATGATAATGATAATGATAATGATAATGATAATGATAATGATAATGATAATGATAATGATAATGATAATGATAATGATAATGATAATGATAATGATAATGATAATGATAATGATAATGATAATGATAATGATAATGATAATGATAATGATAATGATAATGATAATGATAATGATAATGATAATGATAATGATAATGATAATGATAATGATAATGATAATGATAATGATAATGATAATGATAATGATAATGATAATGATAATGATAATGATAATGATAATGATAATGATAATGATAATGATAATGATAATGATAATGATAATGATAATGATAATGATAATGATAATGATAATGATAATGATAATGATAATGATAATGATAATGATAATGATAATGATAATGATAATGATAATGATAATGATAATGATAATGATAATGATAATGATAATGATAATGATAATGATAATGATAATGATAATGATAATGATAATGATAATGATAATGATAATGATAATGATAATGATAATGATAATGATAATAATAATAATAATAATAATAATAATAATAATAATAATAATAATAATAATACCATACCATACCATACCATACCATTTATTGACCACACTACATACATGAAAAGTACATTTGAAGTCATTACATTATTGCTTAAAATATATGATTAAAATCTAGCTAAAAAAAATAAAATAAAAATCTGTTACTGTTACTACTAAGTGCAGTTGAAGTCATTACATTATTGCTTAAAATATGTTTAAAATCTAGTTAAAAAAAAAATTAAATTAAAATCTGTTACTGGGACCTGTTAGGAAAATCGGAGTATTGACTTACACTGTAGAAGCAGTGTTCTAGTAAAAATTTTTTTAAAAACCTATAAAAAGTATTGAAGTTCATTTCTATAACATTAGTGCTACAAAAGTTATTGATTAGATTATTATAAAGTGTAACATTTAGTTTGTTATTTTGTGTCATACAAATCCTAGAATATTGAGATACCAAATTATTAGCATGCCTGGTGCTATAGAAGTGCCTATCAGAATGTTTTTGATATTTATGTATCTCACGATGTATTTGCAACAATGTTTCAAATATGAATATGCACGGAAGCGGCATAATCTTATATTTCTTAAAGAGTTGTTGACAAGGAGTGCCATATGCTGCACCATCAATAATGCGTAAAGCAGCTTTTTGTAAAATAAATAATTTATGGGCTGTAACTGAATTACCCCATAAAACAACTCCATAAGATAGATGACTATGCACCAACGCAAAATACACCATGCGAAGAGCTGAACTTGAAAGCGATTTCTTTAATTGACGCATACAAAATAATTGTGAAGACAATTTCGAACTGAGATAGTCAACATGAGAAGCCCAATTTAAAGTACTATCCAGCGTGAATCCCAACAATTTACAATTTGTTATGGGTGCCCATTTATCTGATGTTACGAACATATTTTGTGTTTTAAGATCGTTTAATTTTAATTTATTAGAAGAAAACCAACGCTTTACTTGTATTAGACCATCTCTATTCGAAGCATCCTCACATTTAGTTAAAAGGGTGGTATCATCAGCAAACATTATACATAAAATGTCAGTAAGTGCAAACGGCAAATCGTTAATGTAAATAAGAAATAAAACAGGTCCCAGGACAGATCCCTGAGGGACACCATTTTCAATAGGTAACAGTCCTGACTCGTGATCATTGAGTGCAACACATTGCTGTCTATTTGTTAAGTAGGAGGAAAATAGCTTAAGCAAATTATCTCTTACTCCATAATATTCCAATTTCATCAACAAAATATCAGCCGCAACACAATCGAAGGCCTTGGTGAGGTCACACATTGTAGCCAACGTACCTACGCCCACATCAAGTCCCTCAACCATGTTTTCAATTATTCTCAACATTGCTCTAACTGTGGATTTATTTTTTCTGAAACCAAATTGGGTCTCTGAGAATATATGCTTATCCTCAAAGTATTTAACTAACCGTTCTTTAATAATGATTTCAAAAATTTTACCAATAATTGGAACAGTTGCTATTGGTCTAAAATTATCAGGGCAATCAACATCCCCTTTCTTATGCAAAGGCAAAATTTTTGTTATCTTGAGCGAATCAGGCCAATTACCTTCTTGAACACATTTATTGTATAACAATGTCAGTGGACCAATCAAAGAGTCAACAGTGGCCTTAATCATAAAACTATTTAATAAAAAGAAATCAAGACTATTTGAATTTCGCAACTGATTAATAGCAAGCCTTACGTCAGGTTCAACAATCGGCTGCATAAAAAATGAGAACGGAGGCTTAGGAGCTTTGGAAAGAAAGTAAGATGGGCTTACATTTTGAATATCAATTTCATTTAAAATCTTACTGGAAACAGAAGCAAAATAAAAGTTAAATTCCTCAGATGATATCGAATATTCAACATTAGAACTTTTTTTCAGATTACATTCATTACTGACTATTTTCCAAATTACTTTACTCCTATTATCAGCACTACAGATTTCATACGTATAAGCTTTTCTTTTTTCTTCTTTTAATGCATTCTTGTATTTTCTTCTGTTTTCACAATACACTTTCCAGTCTTCGTCACTATTCGTAGTCCTAAAAACATTCTTACTATCATGCAGCCGTGTTCTCATCTCACGCAGCCGATCATTAAACCACTTTACACCATTTATTTTACTAGGAACAGATTTTATTGGGAAACATAAATCAGCAGTAGACTGCAGAACCCCCAAAATAAACATAGCAAGATCATTACAATTTAGATTGCACAAATGATTAAAATCCCAATGCATCTCATTAATTTTATGGGCAAAATTACCAATCCTATGCTTAGATACTATCCGATTTTTTCTGGAACCTCTACGATCCACCGCTGATTCAAGTTGAATATGTATGTAAACTCCGATATGATCAGATAAATGGAAATCACACGTTCCTGACTTTAACAAATTTGAATCCAAATTAGTCATAATATTATCAAGACAAGAACTGGTTTTAGTAGTAATCCTAGTTGGCTCGCTAATATGATGAACAATACCAAACATGGAAAATATATTACGAATATCCCTTGCATACACCGAATTGGCATCAAGGTCCAAATTTATATCCCCTACTATAATTATATATTTATACTTGCTTAATAGAAAGTCAATAAGTGCTTCAAAACGTTCCTTGAATATTATAAGATCACCTGAACTAGAAGATCTATATAAGGACACAATAACTAAATTTCTATTAACAATTTCAGCTGCGCAAAACTCTGCATGTATTGGTAAACAATAATTTTTAATATCTATTGACTTGAGTTTAATTTTAGTATTTGCATATATTGCAACTCCTCCATGAATATAGTCTTTACGACAATATGACGAAATCAATGTATAACCATTAATATTAATCCTTGAAAGATTTTCAGTAGACAACCAATGTTCAGAAAAGCAAACAATGTCATAGGGATTATCATGCAAAAAAATGTGAAGCTCGTCAATCTTATTTGTTAGACTTTGGACATTAATACCAAATACAGAGCAAGCAAAAGACAAATTGTTAGTGCGCAGATCCTGATTCTTGATATGCCTCAGACTTATTGGATGGGTTACTACGAGGCGATCGAAAAAACTGATTAAGGACCACTCCATTAGGCCAGATTTCGGGCCTAGTGATTTTATGAGCATCCACGGTAGGAACGGAAACTTTAAAAGAAGCATACCTTAATGGCTGCCTTGACACTAATTTTTCAACCTGGACTTCCGAAACAAATTGACTCAAATGTTCCAATAGCGCCACTTCACTAGTAGATGGATCCCAGTAATAATAATAATAATAATAATAATAATAATAATAATAATAATAATAATAATAATAATAATGCTTTATTGCCCAACAGAAATCCATTTACAGGGCAATTTATATAAAGAAAAAATAGTACACAATAAATGAAAAATCAACAAGAAATAATACATAAATACATACGAATGCTCCCAATAATATTAATATGTGGAAATATAAATAAGAATATTGCAGAAAGGTCAATTGATATATTGCTCAGTAGTTAATCTAATAAGAGATTTTAATGAAATAATAAAAATATCACATGGCTGATTTAAATGATTAAAGTTATTACACATAACATTTACAGGTGATCTTAATAAAATATTAGTTTTAGGAATATCACATCGAAACGTTACAGTGTTTCTAGAATTTAGCCTAGGCACAAAAAAATTAATATTAGAAAGTAGATCTGAACAGTCAATTGTGTTATGCAGAATTTTATATAAGAATGTTAATGACGCACAAATTCTTCGTACTTCTAAACTAATAACATTAAATCGGGTAGTTAAAAGACTATAGTCTATACCTCTTTCGGGGTAAACACCACCATCCTTGAACATTAAATATTTTAAAAACTTCCTCTGTATACCTTCTATAAGTATCTTTTGGTTATTGTAAAAAGGATACCATATCAACGAAGCATATTCCAACCTTGAACGTACATATGCAAAATATAAAGTTTTCAAAGCATTTATATCATTAAATCTCTTACAATTTCTTATAATAAATCCGTAAAACTTCAAGGCTTCATTTGTTTTAGAAACTATATGTTTAGAAAAAGAAAATTTTTTATCAAACCATACGCCTAAGTCTTTACATGAATTACAGCGAAACAAAACATCATCACCAATTCTATAATCAAATTCACAAATAGATATTTTTTTTTGAAAAACTAAGGATTTTACATTTAGATGGGTTGAGATGCAATTTGTTTTTTACACACCACGAATGAATATTATCAAGTTCCATCTGCAGCCTATTACAGTCATCCAAGCAAGCTATATTTGAAAATATTTTTAAATCGTCAGCATAAAACAGGTTACAGCAGTCAATTACATTACTAAGATCATTTATAAATAAAATAAACAGCAAGGGGCCAAGAGTTGAACCCTGAGGTACCCCAGAAGTTGCAAAATAATTATCAGAATCAAAACCATTGTAACTGACATACTGTATTCTATTGTACAAATAGGACTTAATGAAATTAATAAAGACGCTGCAGAAGCCAAAGTTTACCAATTTATGAAGTAAAAACGTGTGATCAATCCTGTCAAAAGCCTTTGAAAGATCTGTGTATACAACATCTACCTGTCCTCTGCTATCTAAAACATGCGAAGCATATTCTGTCAATACCGCTAGATTTGTAACAGTTGATCTACCGCTAACAAACCCATGCTGGTATGAAGAAATTCTGTTGTGAACAAATGGGTAGATGCGATTATACAAAGCTACCTCAAAGACTTTAGAAAAATTTGAAATAATTGATATCGGTCTGTAATTTTCGACTTGAGATTTATTACCACTTTTAAAAATAGGACACACTCTGGCCACTTTCCAGCGACTTGGAAAAGTTTTATTTTTTATAGCAAGATTAAATATTTTGCATAAAGGAGCAGCTAAACCTGCAGCACAATCCCTCACAATGAAAGATGGAATATCATCTGGACCAGATGTCATTTTATTTTTCAACTTTTTAATTGCCGCAAAAATTTCAGTCTCTGTAAACTCACTTAGTACAATGTCATTATAGCAACAATTTGCAGTGTAGTTCAAAGTTTCAGAATTATATTGTAAAAAAACACTACTGAAAAACTCAGAGAAGGCATTCACAATGTCAGAGGGTTTGGAATAATTACTGTTATTATAATAATGTAAAAAAAGAAATTTTATTTATTACTTATTGTTGTGGGAATATTTAAATCATTTTTCAACTGCTCTATTTGATTTTATTTTTACAAAATTGTATTTGTAAGAGTCTTCTGTACATTGAAAATTGTCTTCTGTACATTGTGGGTGTAATAAAATTGCCCTTTATCAGTACAAAAATAACTTCTTACGGCGTCGAATTATGGACGTCAGATTATGTAAGATTTTAGTTACTATTAGCTCGAGAACAGTTTGAGTTTCTCACATTTCAAATCAATTCTATAAATAGAGCACGATCGATCGATTTATCGTGCCCACAACGCACGAATGTGGGAAGCGAGCATCAGATAATAAACCATGTTTAGACATTAGGATGGGGCTTGTCATGTTTAGAAAATCCCCATGTAGTGGGCGGTGGAGCGCACTCGGCCGGATCCCCGGAAAACTCCGGCTGTCTCCTTTCATCACAATAACTGGAGACATTATTTTCCGCCTATTGTCCCCGTGACGTCCCACTCCATCATTGTGATGAAGATGTGCATTACCGACGGGATCTCTCTACTTATTCGTCTAATTTCCATCGTTTTTCTTTGTATATTGGTTTTTATGGGCGATTGGCGATGGCGATGTCGAGAAGATATGATCTTGTTAACGGCCAGGGTGAGTCATTTGTTACTGGGGGGTTTTAATATGGTTTAATATTGCGACAGAGTCGTCTATAGAACGAAGAAAATAAATATATTTATTATTGTGTATTTATGTGCTATTTATCGCCAGAGCATAATTACAAATAATTATTAATTTGAAATTAAGAAGATATTCTTTGTATTATAGATGAAAGCGAAGCTTATCATATATCTGTAACATGGATGTATCTTTTATGATGGCGCATCTTTCAAGCTTGTATATTTGTTTTGTTGAAAAATCAAATTTTAATCATAATAACGTTTATTTTAAGGTTAAAACCACTGTTAAAAAATACGGTGATGTTATTTGTAACACGGCAGAAATTTAACAGTTTCTTATACACAAGTAATTAGATGTCGCTACAGTTAAACGTATGTGTTATTTGAATTGTGAAAAGGGACGCCTTATTAAATTTACATTCAATTCGCGGTTTTATAAATGCACATCGAAAAAAAGTTGGAAAATTTATATCAAAACATCCAACGAAGAAATCATTTTCCTGATGAAGAATTCAAAAAAAATATTTAGATTTGGTAAATTTATTGAGGAACACACATATCAGTAGATGATTTCTGCAAGTTCCTTGAATGCCATTATGCAAGTAACAGGCATGTATATTGTATTCTTTGCTTAAATAATTGTTGACAATTCGATTATTGTTTTTTAATTTTAATATAATAATTTAATTATGATAAAACTAAAGCTGTTTAAACTAAACTGTTCTTGATACAGCTCAGTTTTTATGTGGTTCCTTGTTTGCTGAGTTTGTGGGAACATCATATACCTGTATTTCTAACAAATGTCTGGTAACTACCTTATGTTAAAAATAATAATGTTGCAAATACTAGAACCAATCCACCCATCAAAAAATAAAATTAGAAAGCAGTAATTTGTAATGTAATTACCTTTAGCTCTGCTGGAATACTTTTTGTCATTGAAGAAATGCCAAAAATGGTCTTAATTCGTTAATAAATTGCCGTATTGCTTTTTCATCATTCACCATCATTTTTCATTAGACAAATCAAATGGATTACTTGTAAAATTGACGGTTAACCTGTACAAATTTTACAAATTAGTAGCTTGTAAGAATAAGCTTTCTTGATTAATACGATGTTTTGATATATTGCCATTTCCAATTGAGTATACAAAAAAAATATTTGCATATGATCAACCCTGTATCTTCCCTTTAAACATTCAACATATTCAACAGTAATATCAAATAACATTTTCCCAAGGTTCACTATTAAATCATTCGGCTAAAGTTACTTGAAAGTTTGATGGCGTCTCAAAAATTTATTGGAACTTCTGGAGTTGGCTTACTGCACTGGTTTCCTTTATATGAATCCATGTGGACTGTTATATTAAAAGAGATCGATTTGCCTATATACTTAGATATTTATGGTTTTCTTCGAAATCTCATTTCACCTCTATTTCTTTTCGCGGGATTAATTATTCCTTGTGATCTAATTAACTTGGAAATGTCAAACACAGACGGGAGACGATCACGGGCCTCTCGAGAGATTTCAGGGTATCAAAAGTGAAATTTCGGATTAGCCCATAGAAACAAACGACAACGGTGGCGGCAGTATCGGAAAATTTGTAGAAACACGCCGACGAGAGAAGAATGCGTCCCGCGAGAGGCGATATGTAGAGCATCCGTTCTCGGCATGGCCATCAGAGAGGGCGGCGATTTGTAGCGCTTACCAGGGTGCAACCAGCCGACTTTAGACGAACTATTACGGGTCTCTTAAATGTTACTGTTACTCGCATTCTATCAATAATTGCTGCTAGAGATCATTCTTCAGGAGACACAAAATGACTTATACTGGAAAAATCACTCTAATTTTAGTATATACAGGCTGTATCACATAAGAGGGCCACTCCCATGTATCTCGCTTAATATGCGAGACACGTCAAAAATCTTTAATTGTTTTTTGTTGCATTTTTGGAGGCTTTTATGCTCGTAAAAACAAATTTGAGATCCATGGTCAACTTTATGAGTACTAACAAAAAAACCTGTAAAGTGCCCAAACTTTAAGGCTGTCTAACTTTTTTATTTTAAGAGATAGAAAAAACTTATTGGTAATAAATTTTTATTTTAAAATTGATGCCTTCCACTTGATATAAACATATTTTTGAAATATCGTATGTGGTTCGCTGCGCCCTCTAGGCGGATAAAAATTTTTTTTATTGAAGCAGACTATGGCCACAAAAAATTGCCTGTTTTTTTGTCTTTCATACAATATACTACATGCTGCCCTTATCTTTTGTATTTATTACATTTTTTTCAATTTTAGTTTTAGTTTTAGTTATTGGTTTTCACATTAGAAGCAATTGGGTCTTTAAAATTATTTTGACACAGACAATGTAATAAAATAATATTATAAGAAAATCTGTATTTTGCATAAAAAAGTACATTCTGTTTATTATTTTTATGCAATTAGCGTCTTTAAAACAGGTTCTGCATTATCTTGAACAACACGAAAATATTTACGTACATTTTTTTTAACTAAAATTGAAAAAAATAAATAAATACGAACGATAAGGGCAACATGTAATATATTGCATGAAAGACGAAAAAACAGGCAATTTTTTGTGACCATAGCCTATTTCAATAAAAAAAAAATTTATCCGCCTAGAGGGCGCAGCGAACCACATACGATATTTCAAAAATCTGTTTATATCAGGTGAAAGGCATCAATTTTGCAATAAAAATTTATTACTAAGAAGTTTTCTCTATCTCTTAAAATAAAAAAGATAGACATCATTAAAGTTTGGGCACTTTACAGGTTTTTTTGTTATTACTCATAAAGTTGGCCATGGATGTCAAATTTGTTTTTAGGAGCATAAAGGCATCCAAAAATGCAACAAAAAACAATTAAAGATTTTTGACGTGTCTCGCATATTAAGCGAGATACATAGGAGTGGCCCTCTTATGAGATACAGCCTGTATAGTTAGCAGTACTATACAATTGTTTTAATATATCTTTTTCAAGGTGTATTAAATATAATCAGTTGTTGTACGATGTAGTGTTCTTTGTTGTGTTTTAAATTTCAGTTTAACTTGTGTAACCTCTAGGTATATTCAAATAACTCGCTTCTTTAACATGATTCAATATACATCATTTGTGATTATACCGTTTCTCATTGTCAATGCTTGCTTTTATCTACATTTAGATTGCTTAATAGCCACATCTTTTGTATATATCTTATCATTTTGTTCTGTATACATATCCAGTATGTTCAATATTTAATATTGCCTTATAGAATCCATAAAAATTGTAACCTCATCAAATAAGTGACTTGTCGAGACATAAAATAATACTTACTTACAGTTATTATTATAGATAAATCTTTAGTATCGCATTTCTAATTTACCCTGTAGGTATATATTTTTTAAAAAGGCATCTATAAATATTACAAGATATCAATATATAAGTTGTAAGACCTATTCATATAATCTGAGACTAGAGTATCGCTTCGATACGTCATGTAGTTTTGTTTATATTATATGGCAATTTATTAATGTTAATATTTTAATTAATATGTAATTATTGCCGCCAGACACATATTCTGACCTTTTAATATGTTTGAAAGATTACCCTGCAATACCAAAGCAATATAAAATTCATGGAACTTCCCATTGTCACTGTGCATTGGTATAGTAAACTGTATCTTTTTTGTTATTAATTAAATATGTTATATGTATGTATCTGCATATTTAAAGTTATGAAGAAACCAATATTTTGGAGGTTAACTCCCCGTCATGGGTTGTAGAAGGCCCTTACGATGCAGTCTGAAATCCAACCGATTCACAGTGCTCCTAGACGGACTACAAACGGCCAGACCCCTCAGTGTCACATTATGGCAGTAAGTTGTACGAATTTATACAGCCATTTACGTAAAAAGAGCCCGTATTTACGCTCCAGAGTAGTCAGATAAATCGTTTATGCCAGGCAGTCTGTAAAACGTCTGACGATGACAGCCCTGAGGGATGGAGGCCCATTCGGTTTATCAATAAATAAACAAGCGCGACACTCATTGTTGGAGAAATACCGCCCTTCTCCCTTCGGTATTTAATGAAAGCAAATAACATTTGCTGAGAAAAACATGTTGTTTTGGACTAGTACTTAGTTAATCTACTTAAATAATAGTGTAGGTACAGGGTGAAGCAAATATTTTACCTGCAGGTGTAGTTCGTCATATAGATGAGTCTAGTAAAACTCAATTTTAAAAATTTCAAATACTTGCGGAGATATTAATTTTGTAAAAAATACCTACATTTTGAGAACCGCTGACCAGATAGACCATTGACGTAACCTAATAAAATAAACGATATGATTTACTGAAGGCGAAGTTGCCATATCGTCTGTAAGATAAATAATTTGTTAACGTAAATTCAATTTTTGCCGTTGTTTCTTACTTAAAAACACTTGTATTTAGCAATAAGTAAAGTAAAATTATCATAAAGGATTAAAATATGAATTTTCGTAAGTTCAAAACTATCAATTAAAGTGTTTAGGAAGTTACTTTGCTCAATGATTCCAAAAATTATCCATAAACGTGCATAAAAGCTCACATACTTACTGGAAAACTAACTATTTAAACAGTTATCCATATTTCACAAGTTAATACCATCGTACACTGTTAGAAAGATTATCACAAATTATTTCCTTAAATTATTTTATGAAGAATAAAAACTATGAATTTTCAAATATCTTAGAGTTAATTTTCGCCACATAACTTCGAGCAACGTGTCAGTGCTAACCATTTCGTACTTCGTAGCTTCGTAGTGGGTGAAACAGATTTTAAAAATAAACACGAAACATGGAATAACAAAATAACTAGCTTGATCTATGCATTCAATATCAAGAGAAGGCAAGGTAAAATATTTGAAAGCAGAGTCAATCGCATGCAAAAAAGAAACTGGTGTCGCAAGCACAGGTAACAGGTAGGTGTCACGAGCAGAAGGCGAAATGTCCCTCACCAGTCCCATTCTCTAGGACTGATAGTCGAGGTCAACGAAGAGGTTATGTTGATTCCGGTGCACTAGTATGGTCCAGGGCAAAGGAATAAGTTAATATGAGATTGCACTTTTGAGAGTTGTAGCACTAACGTAGAAAACGTTATCGTATTATTATTTTCACGAGCAGTGGTTTTCTCTTAAGTGTCTTGTGTATTTAATTAATATTTTTCGTGAAATACAGTGTGATTAAATAAAATATGACGCATTATTCAAGCAGAGGAAAGCATATTTGTAGTGATAGTGATAACGATAACGTATTGTGATAAATCAGTTGGAGTGTAGTAAAAATAGATAATGACCAAATTCTGGATACCTATGATTGTGAGTAGAGAATCTGGTTTAGATTTTCAATTTATTGGTGAGATATAGGAATGGCAAAGGGGGGGAGGTGGCTATTAATATTTTCATAAATAAACATATTTCAATCATTCTTTGACATGTCTAAAAATTCTAGTTAACTTTGTTGATGCATATTCGAAGACATTCGTGTAACACTGGCAACGCTGTGGAATTCACATCCACCATGACTATTAAAAATATTAGTATCGAAGACGGATCAGCGGTCCTCAACAAGTTTTCGATTGAATCAATTTATTTAAAATTTGACTTTTTTCTTCTCGATTTTTTTTGTTAATTATGTGTTCTACACAGTGAACTGTACTGCTGGTTAAAATATTTGTACTTATTTAAGGTTCACGCTGTATAACCAGTGAAATAACATGGAGATTAGTATAAACATTTGGGACACCACCATCAATCACAATACAATAGAGTAGAGTTAGAGAAATGCATTAATCTGCCTACTTAGGATCCACGTCTGAGTTATTTTCCTCTCCGGTGTCCTTTCGCTTCAACTTAAAGAAACCACCAGGGTAATTAGTCAAACAAAGCCGACCCTTATCAAAGTTAGCGCGGGCTTACTCATACACTAGTCACGGATGACGTGGAATAGCACTTGGATTTGTTTTGGTATCGATTGCAGCGAGTGACGTCGCCTTTCACGATTCATTCAAAAATTGGCAAATTAATCACATTTACACGAAACCGTCATTAGGGAGGGCGAAGCCGTGTGGTGGTTTGGTTGGGGTCAGTTATTGTGAAAAAGTCGGTTTAATTTGAATACAGAGGTCATTAACGGGATGAATGACGAGTGCTGTTTCATATTTTCAACGGGGTAAAATTCGGAGAGACACACAGTCCGTGTCGGTTTATATAATAGACGATATAAATATATCTGTTTAATAATAGTAGGGTCAAATTTTGTCAATGAATTAAAATTATTACTAGTGTAATTATTAATATTCAAAATAAATTATTAACATTTAATACACAGTAAAAATTCATAATATTTAATAAATAAATAATAAAAAAATAATTCATCAAAACAATTTTCGGTTAAAGAAACTAAAATGTCTATTTATTATATTTTTTTGTAATAATTACATTGTGTTTAACTGTATCAAGTTAAAAATTTGGGAATAGATATTTTTGGGCATGAGAAATCATAATCTGTTGTTTATTTCGACGTATTTCCTAGAAAGAACCACATCCGTCATATTTGTGACGTAAATGTAAACATAACTTTTTTGGCCCTAACGATATCAGGTTTTTTATTAAAAAAAGGCCAGTTTCTGAGACTGATGACAAGTATACCTTTTATCATCAAAAACAATGTAGGTTTAAGATTTTTAAATAAAAAGCATGATAAAAGTAACGCTCATATTTACGTCACAAATATGGCGGCTGTGGCTCCCTCTAGGAAATACGCCGTTACACAATTTTACACATTAACCTGAATAAGTTTTGTTTTTATATACCGTAATTTGTATGTATGTATATTGAAACCTTACAAAAGCGATATTTCTGGTAACAATTATCATGTGAACTGTACTCCAACATATATCGGTTTCGAGCTTGTTAGCTCAGAAGGACATGAAGTACGCTTGTTGTAGTATGTATCTAGTGGTCATCGCCCTACGTTACTATTTTACTCAAAGTATAATCATTTATTTTTCTTCCAACAGCTTTCTCGATAACCGCAACTTTGTTTCGGCGCCACGATATTAATTAGTTTGTCCTTTTTCTTTCTCTTTTCCAGTTGTTGTCCCGCAGCACAATGCCTCTTATTAATAATTTACACAATGCCTTTTTATTCGAATGTCCTTTCATTTAAATGAATCATTAATACTCTCGTCTCTTTTGTTCTTGGGCTACTTAAGGGGATAATTTGAAAATTCCGTAAATTAATTATTTAATCCATTGTTGTAAGTTTAAATCTTTTCTGTGATTCTACGAATACGTCCGTTCTTAAAGCCGAACCTCCCTCGTATATTTCATCCCTACTGATCACATTATACTAACATGAAATTTCCCATGTTCCAATAACAATTCCCAGCTTCATAATCAGATCCATATGGTATCTGAATCTGATATTCAAATTTCGCTTGTACACTTATTGGTCGTTAGCTTGTAGCAGTCAAGGGGAATTTATAGTACGCGGTATGATGTATATCTCTGTTAGATACCAAATTAATTTATTGGTAGCGTAAATAATGAGATCGTATCAAAGTAGCGTTTGTCCCAAGTCGATGCACCGAGGCAAGTGGTCGCACCTCGACGTGTGGTAGATGTCGAGGGACAATCGACAATAATTTGCGGGTCGAAAAGAAAATTCAATACTATAACATACTCAAATACTGCACACTGTAGAAAGTAATTCCTATACGTTAATGGGCAATTTTGTTGCACCCATTATCCGACTGTATTATTACTTATTGATGATGGTATATTTACTTTAGTCCTAAATTTTCTTTTGTAAAATTTTATAACTAGGTAATTTTAATTAGCATATTTACATTGGCTATAAACTTTTGGTTCTGATATTTGGTAATTTTAAAAAGTATATTATTTACTTGGGTTATGAATTGTACGTAGTAAAATTTCCATGATATTAGGAAGTAAAGCGGCATTTATATTATACAAGCGTTTGGATTTCAGTGGTATATGTATTTAAGTAAGTATATGCATTTTATAGCTAATTACGTACAGGGTATCCTGATTTATTAGAGTAAAGTGAAAACAAGTGAAGCTCAAATATGTCGTTTTAAATACACTCTAAAAGGCACATATTTGTAAACTATGACCTTTTTCTCAAAATTAGTAATTCTCTGTCTGGTCCTTTTTTTAATGGGGCTCAATTTTTTAAAGCGTTTTTAAAATCTCTAAGCTAATAATACTATGCTACTTTGAAAGTCTCAAAATATCCCCGTAAAAATTAGTATAAAAATCCAATCACTTTTAAGTTTGTATGAGCAAATTGAAAATGTAGGTAAGTATTTCTGGTGTATTTACATTTATTTCAATAATTTTACTTTTTTAATTATTTAAAGTAGTAATTATTTTATCAAAAGCATAACAGGTATAGACATTAAATTAAAAGATAAAATTGTACAGAAATAATTTATTACTTAGTTTAATATTAATTAAATTTCAAAGAATATTCAACCAGTTAGGTGAAACCGGGTTCGTTTTATACTAAAAATTCTGGTGGACGACCGAAAAATATAACGGTCGAACAAGAAGAAGAGATATTGGTGCATATCGCAGATGCAGATGATAAATGTTCTTTAATTTTGCAATATTACATATTTAATGTGGTACTTCTAATTTATAGAAATTTTATTCTGATAAATTACCTGCACTTTTTACAGGTCGGTATAATATACTCAAATACTGTAGCTTTCAAAATCACCGCGTTATCGCGCGTTTTCATTTACGCAAGTGAAGTATAGCTAGATCCTAACCGACTATATAAATAAAGAATGAAATGGAAGGGACCTGTTACGGCGTCTGGAGGATCTCGGAGTCTAACTCCAAATAGAAAATTGAATTCTACAAACGCCTTTGGGACAGTAAACTTGCATTGTAATAGGCAGAGCTGGACTGCGACCAATTTCGAATTCATGTGATATTCGGAAAACTAATTCCGTTGCTGTTCCTTTAATGCCAGATTACATTGTGTGAAAAAAGATACATAGTTGAGATTAGATTCGGACGAGAAGGGTCTAATTTTATTCGGTGTCATATTACATTGTTGGCTTCATAAAATATGCAGTCACTCGCAGCACTGTTCCATTGACATTTTTCTTATTCTTTCCAATTTAAGATAGTTTTATGAGATTTGATGTAACTAGAAAGAAATTCTTATTACTATGTATTTTTCACCTATAATTAATTACTCATGGAGTTTATTTAAAATATATTAGTGTTGCTTTTGTAACTCTAGTAAAAAGTAAATAAGAGAATGTTTCTTTCTCGTCTTGTCGATGTAGCCGGTTTTATTTTCCAAGTTAAATATGATTTCCTTCAAATCACATTTCGACCCTCGAGACAAAGGCTATTGGATTATCTATTATTAGCTTTTCTATATCCCCGTTGTTTATTCTTATATAAGCTTACTGCAGATTGTGTTTACTTAAGGTCGAAGAGACTATCGGTTTTTTACCAATAACATTTTCGGTGATTAAAGAAGGGGATACTTATGTCTTAAGGAAAATAGAAACCAATTCCAACATGAAAATATATTGCTTGTTAATGTTTAAGGTAGAACTAAACTAAGTATGATTCCATCTGTAAATATTGGATATTTTGAGAGATACGTAGCTAATGCTAGATGTATAGGGAGGTATATACAGGGTGATATAGAACTTACCTAAAAAAAATTCTGAATGTACAGGGGACTCTTACAAATACAATTTTGTAAAAAAATCAAAAAGAGCAATTTGAAAATGATTTTAAAAAACACTTCTGTGCGGCATTGGGAACTGGTCCACTGTAAAACCTCACAAACATGCAATGGGAGGCCGGACAAAAAATGGAAATTGTTATTAATTATTAATAGAATTAATTTGTGGTTTTAATTTATAAAATAGTTTGACATGCCTGATGTTACAACAAAATTTTGGGCTCGCCTCTACAAACTAACACAAATCTGCTTCGTGACCGTTTTGAGTTATTGGCAGCAACTATGATACATTTGCATAAATCATCAATATTATGTATCCACTTCGGTGCGATACATTTTATTTTTTTAATTTCCCATAAAAAGAAGTCCAAATGATTCAAAGTCTGGAGGCACATACCACTGAAGAGGTGTGTTATTTTATCCATATGTGCATTTCTAGTGCGTTAAAGTTGCCTTAGCGGCGAATTCTATAATCATAATGCAAACGAAATCACCACTGATTCTCACATGTCTAGCAATAGAAGCTGACTTTTCATCTGGAGGTGCATCGAGTCGACTGCATCGAGCTGATAGCGTCCGAATGACGTTTACAGTGTCACTTGTTTTACATTAACCAGCGCCGACTGCGCCCATGTACTGATCCCGGTGATAAACCGGAGTTATTTCCATTGTGTCATGGCCCGGAATAGATCAGGGCTTGCTTAACATGGCCTGCTATATAGTTATTACGGAAGATAAGCGGAGCGACTCTCCAGGATAAATGGGGAAAGAGATTACGGGGCGACATTAGTATCAACCGCATAAGAGAGACAGTAGCAGATTGATATGTTGACGGGAAAGGCCGTTGCGGACTTTTGTGGATATATTTTTCGATACTGTATATGTATTAACGCGGATCGTGTTTCTGAAAGCTGTTAATAATGGAGTTGTGAAGTACTGAAGCTGACAGATAGAAAGTAGTAACTCAATTAATATTAATGCACAGGTGAAATGTGTTGTTCCGCAATTTCGTAGTAAATGTAAATGTTAGGTAGTCTATATTATGGCGAAGGCGCCAATGTTAACAGTGACTAAATAAGAAATACGTAATATACAAGGTGTTTTTAAATTAAGTAGCAAAAATGAGACCATAGATTCCTTAGGTGAAAATAAATAGATTTATATCCCAGATCGCATAATAAAAAAGATACAGGGTGGCAAAGTTAAAATTTTATTTTCGATATTTATAGATAACTTCTTAAAAAATCCAAATATTTACATAAAGTTAGTAAATCAGGGGTTTTTGCGGACGAGACATTCAAATTTGTTTCTAATTTTGACGATGTATCAAAAAGGTAAACTTAAAAATCAACATTTGTAGACATGCCTCTATAGAACAAAGAAAAAACAATAAGAAATGAACATAACCTTAACAAATATGCATGTAACTTAAAGGGAGATCCAACCCACATTTAACATCTTAACTAACGAACGCGTTTAGAATGTATAAAAGTTTTCAGTAGATTATGATAGCGTGCTACGAAGCGATTTTCACCCCATTAAGCCACCAACTGTAATTGAATAAATGTTCCCTCTCACTACCTTTTTATTTCTCTTGGAACACATTTAGCGGAATAGAAAGCTACACATTTGTATTCACTATCTCTTCGCTTTACGAATAATAAGTACGTTTGAAATTGATACAAATAAAGCATTTCACCCGTAACAAAATCAGTAATAAATCGTTTTAGTTCTTTATTATTTTAATAAAATACAACGGCAGTATAACAGTTTCCTAATATATTTCACCGAACCTATTTCTCTGTATGTATTTATATAAAGCGACACGTTACAACATATTTCGCAGACAGCGTTGACTCAGTCGTCGCAATATCGAAATGATAAATGAAATTAAATGAATATGTATTCAGACGATGTTCAGAGTAGCTATTATTTATGTTAGTGTAAGACATGTCAAAGAGAGCTTTCTTGTAATGTAATATAGGCGAGCAGTTTATACCCGATATCAAACTATTTACAGCACGGACCACGGATGTATTTCATTTATTTATTTATTTAAATACAAGTCACGACAGCGCGTACAAATTGTTAAAGTGTATTATGAAAATGCTCTAGTAGTTAATGGCAAAGTATGTCGATAAATGATAACCACATTTCCTCTAAGTTAATTGTTCCATTGTCTAAAAATGTATTTAAATGTACTGCATTCGCATTAGAAAATCCGTTGAAATTACATTCCTGAAACATTAATATGTATATATTCCTTGGTTTTTGCAGATATTTGTAGATACCTATACGTATATCTGTGTGAAAATAAAGCCTGATTGTAAACTATCTCTAGTTTTACCGTCACAACGATAAATATGTTGTTTGAAATGAATGTTGCTGTATGGTTTAGAGTATGGTACAGTTTTGATGCAAATATTTAAAGGCGGTTATTCGTGAAATAGTGTTTTCTACAAATACAAGTAATTTTAGACATTTAAGAGTTTAGAATATAACAGGAATATTAGGAATATTCTCATGCCACTTACGAATATTTATAGGCATCAAATTAAAACGAATATATCACGACAGCGAGCGGTCTAACCAATATTTAGGTACAGAAATTTTTCAAAATACGTATTTTTTAAAATTCAACTGCAGATGTAAATATTGTTATAACATAAACTTACATAATTCTGCATACAAGATTGTACACAGCGGTGATAGGCAGCGTAAAAATATCGTTTTTGAATAAGAAATTGGATCCTAAGGAAAAACCAGTATGGAGTTTCAGCACAGTCATGATTATGATATAGTTCTATACATTTTACCATATTGTTTTATATATCTTGTAAAATTAATAAGCAGATTATAACCACCAGAGTCGGATGATTCAAGTCGAGTGACAAATGTTCACACGCTTCAAACACGTTTCAACTCGTCTGAAAACCATTAATGATTCATAACTTGACCGACAAAAATTGAAATAAATGTTCTCAAGGCGATTTTTGTTCGATTTTCGATGATCCACCAAAGTTGATCAATTAAAATCGAATCGTGAGGACGCCTTTAGAGTGAATTGTATTCCTTTTTAATATGATATTGATTGTACAATTATAAATTGTTCAGTTTAATTCTGATACGAGTTCTGTATCATTTGAATAAAAGGAAGGAAAGCGTATCGGTTCAAATGACACAATTACCCACGAATGAGGACAAACCGCGTGCCTATCGCCCAGTTAATTAAATCGCAGCTTGATAATTTCCCCCGGAATTTTCTCCCTGTTTGCTCAAGATCTCTTGTACAGCGCAAACAAGCCGAGGAATTCCTCGACGAGGCTAATGCATGCAGTGTTATTCCAGCGAAGGAGAGCCGGCTTGCAATAACTTAGTGCAGATCTCGTCGGCCACGCATTTCCACCCGCGTTCGACGGTCTGCCTTTAACGGAGTTACAGTCGGAACGAGACGTAGCGGCTGATTTATCGGTACATTAGCTACTCTGGGGGTGTGGGGGCGGCGAATAGTGCACGGTACTCGGGATGGTTACGGGCCGCAGTGTTTAATGTTTCGATTCTTGCTGTATTTTAGTTCCGCGTTTCAACAAGATGAGAAAAAAATGTACGTCTCTGATTTTTGGACAAATTGATATCACTCCCTTAAAGCCAAGTTAATTCTGCTTAAAAAGAGTCTCTTGGACTTTTTCCTCCATTAAAAACAATAGTCTAGGTGGCATGTGTCAGTTTGTCATAAATTCCATGTCAGACTTAAACAAAAACAGATAACCTAAAGTATCTAGTGACGTGTATTTAAGTTACTTTTTTATATTTTTTTACAAAATACGTGTATATGATTTAATACGCTTTTTTTCTAAACAAATCAAATAAAAACAAACTATTTGCTATACGTTTCATTGTATCCTGTATGTCAAAAACGAACGTTACAATAAGTGCTTCATTCTTAAGTTCTATTTTTTCTTTCTGAATTTTGACACGATATTTAAAACTAATATTTCCTGACAGACACCAAATATTTTTTATGTAAGTTTTTGAAGATTGCTGTATTGTAGTGATATTTTTTTATTAGAAATGGTACATCAGCAAGAAAAAGCCCAAGAGACACTTTTTAAGCAGAATTAACTTGGCTTTAACAGAGCGATACCAAGTTGTCCAAAAATTAGTAGCGTACATTTTTTTTTACTAAAAATAAGTATGTAACGACACGAACGCCACTGATGCTAGTATATTACAAGAGAAATTTATACACGTAAAAGTAGCCCTTCACTATATACTGTTGTGTACTCAATCTCATCTCCATAGCTCGATTGGTTTTCAAGAAGACTATAGTATTTAAGACGAGAGTATTTAAGATTTTAAAACGAGGCACTTCCTGACCTATATTTGTATAAAATTTTTTTCTTATGTTCAAACATAAAATCTGCCCCTATAAACTTCATACTAACATTATTATAGTTTTTAAATTATTTACTTTGAAAGAAATTGTTTATTTTGAATTCTAAATTTAATACAAGAGAAGAAATTTTCTTCTTTTTCCCCGAAGAATTAATTTTTACTCGTATCGGTAAGTAACTCTATTTTTCCATAGACACGTTAAAAGTGAAACAGTATTTTCAATTTTTCTAGTAAACCACTTACAATTTTATAATTGTTTAAGTACCAATTATCATTGAATACAATGTTGCATCTAGTTTCTGGGATAAGTCTTACCTATTATACTTTTTCGATAATAAAAGTTTCAGAAACTGTTTCATTTTACCCCAACCGACTCTACTGCAACTTTTTGACGTTGGCCCGTCATTTATAGTGGAGGGTCGCGTTCTACCTCAACAAACAGAGGACTCCCTTCTCTAATCATCACCATGAATGCTTTACGGTGCAAGGCATTGTCGTCGCTTTTAGCAAATTCAATTAGAATACCCTAAAATAATTCAATATTTTCGATTTTCTCTTTTGGTTGTAATAAACGAGCGCCCCAGACCGCGGAGAGCCATTATCCTTTTAGGTATTATCCTGGCATTCCGGCATAACAAAGAAACGCCGACGACTTTAGTCGCGCCCCATCAACTCATTGATATTTTAATCGCAGCGGCGATTGTTCTAGATGTCGTCGAACTATCCGGGAAATTACCAGTTTGATGGTTATTCCAATCTGTAGGTATCACTGTAAAGTTATACAGGATTAACTATGACTTAGTACAAACATTTTAAGAAAAAAAATTATAAACATTTATAAAGAAAAACATTTTTTTTTTTCAAAACTGTAGTACTTGGCAATTATATTTTGGAAACATTGTAATATTCGAATTATTATGCAATTAGTCTGCAATCATATTTGGAAGATACAATATTAGCTTCGGCTTTTTAAAATTATACAATTTGGTAAAAATGATATTGATCAGATTCAGTTATTTTTCTTGTTATTGCCGATAGATTTTTGTTTCCATTTGCCGCGCAATTTGTATGGTAAGCTATAAAATTTATTATGAAATTTATGAATATGTTTAGTGCCAACATGTGAAAACTAATTATCATTTAATAGGAACATCGAAATCATTATCTGATTATATAATTGTGTAGATTTCTATGCATTTATTCGGTCATTAAAACTGTTTCAGTCATGACTGAATTTAAAAACATTGGTGGGCGAATAAATATTATAGACAACAAAAAAATCAATAGTAGTTAATATGTTCATATTTTGATATACCTACACTGTAAAAAATAATTACAGTAAAAATAGATGGCAATTTATTTACCATTCATTATTGCTGTGATTTGCTTATAGATTGTGATTTTACAATTAAAATGTAAAATTGCATTGTAAATTTATTTTACGATGTAATTTTCCGTTTAGTAACTGTAATATTACATTGTAATTTTACAATGTAACTTATATAATTACTTATAAAAGTACAAAGTAACTTTACAATCAATTGTATAATTATATTGTAATAAAACATTTTTCACTATAACTACAATGTAATTTTTATTTATTGTACAGGATGGTCCAGTTTGGATACTTAGGTACCTATAGAAGGTTTCTCCTATTTTCGCAAAAGACAGAAAAAAGTTAAGCAGATGTTTCGGACTCAATTTTCGAGAAAAGTTGAATTGCGAAAATTACATTTCGATTTGCTTAAAAAATACCTATGTGATGTTTTTCAATTTTGCTCGTTTTCTGTGATATCTGTGAAACTTTTCTACTTATAAAAATATTTAGCGGCTTACGCTTTTGTATCACTTCTAGTTTTCCGTTATAACAAACTTTCATACTATATAGAATACCTTCCAAAAAAAAGCCTAAAATTAACAAATGTACTGTATCAAAGCGAATCAAGATATTGAAATGAAATTTTCGTCATTCAACTTTTCTCAAAAACTTTTTCCGTGACACTTGGACTATTGTTTTCTTTATCTTTTCCGCAAATAAAAGAAACCTAAAAAAATTAAATATTAAGGTCTTTCGATATTTTTTATTTAATTTGGTACCTGTACATTTAGGCCATTTTTACAAAACAGGACACTTAACGTTATACAAAACATATATAACAAAGTAAATCTATATATTGTATATATTAAATAATAAAGTTTCTTGTATATGTAAACATAAAAAAAAATAAATATTTTATAATATTCAAACGAGATCTAATGTGTAATATAGGTACCTACAATTTAAATATAATTCTAACGTAGAAAATAATATATTGTTTATATGTAAGATGAACAGAGTTCAATCTACAGTTGGTATCTGATTTTTGTAGATGCAAAAATACCATTGTTCCTTTGCTTCAATAATTCTGTATCAAATACATACCTAATTACGTTATCTCATATAGGTTATGTTATAAGCAATACAAGACAAAACTACTTATTGTAATAAAAGCACTCACTAGTCACTCTAGATTTGATTATTTTGCTAGTCACTACTCACTAAATTAATTATGTAAGTACTTAAGTCCTAGGTACACGCTGCATTTGTCGAAATAAAGCATGCTTTATTTAGGTTATGTTACAACCAGCACTAGACAAAACTATTTATAGTACTAAAAACACTCACTGATTACTCTAGATATGATTATATTGCTTGTCACTACTCACTAAATTAATTATGTAAGTACCTAGGTCCTAGGTACACGCTGCATTCATCGCAATGAAGCAAGAAATAATGAAGGCGTCACCACCCAACGCTTTCAACGGTTAATGGCAGTGCGTTTTAAAATTAGTAGTATCTTCACACACAAATTAAGCATATTTTTACAGTGAATTATATAGTAAATTTGGTATGTTCAGTAATTTTACAATGTAAAAGTGGATTTCACATTGCTAATTGTAAATATATTACAATATATTCTATAAATGTACATATTACATTATAATTACATATGAAGTTTACGGTTTTGTTGTATATTGGCAGTTTTCGTGTAAAATTACAAGCGTCAGTGTAATATCATCATCATTTTTAGAATTATTTTAAGACAATTATAAGAATATTTTTACAAAGTATATTTGTAAAGTTACTGGCCTTTTTTTCAGTGTACCTAATCAATTTTTTTATTACTTTTGCATTATTGATTTGTTTAAATTTTGTTTAGGTTATTTGCAATTAATTCTCAGTACTTCTCTTTTCACAACTTATCGTTGTGTATTATTGATAAACAGACTTTTAATTTACATATTAATAGATACTAATGTCACCAAGCTGCATTGTTGTCCGTAACAAAATATAAATTTCACTAAAATATCTGCATTAATGACCCCAGTACAGGTAGAGGTAGATCGATATGATGTGTTGCTATGGTTGCGGGCATCCTTTCAAAGTACCTTTTGCACTGGAGACAAATCGCCTTATTTTCATTCCCTGTGGTCAATAATTACTGCGGTGGGTGAGCTTTTATGCTACAATACAGTACGTTTCGAAAACTCGAGACAGGCTCATGGAAAAACATGCGAGAAATACTAGATTATGCAAAACTCAAGCGATGGAAAACAAAAATTGCGTAAAAATAGTAATAGTATACGAAAATTAAGTTTCAGGCTAGAGACTATACATTGACCAACTGTATAAACGCCACTATACTATAATGGTAATGTTAGTAAGTGTATTCGCAAGGAAAAGCATGTACCTGGTTCTGTATTTAAACGTTTCTGTGCTATTATTTTCATGGTTATTGTGCAACTTGTTGCAGTACACGTATTTGCACCTTCCAGATGTTAAAACGCAAACTAAATAGCGTGGTTGTAATATTAACCCCTGGTAATTGTAGACCAACCGTTCGACTACTTTTTTCTGAAATAGTGCACTGAAATATTCAAACCGGATTTTCCATCTCGTCAGGGGCAGTTTGCGTAACGGGGATGTAAAAAACGTTTTAGGGAAATTGCAGTCGATAAATAAAATTACGGAAGTAAATACGGAAATATTAACATATGGAAACGTGTTGTGTGCATGAATAATAAATCTTGCTTAAGAAATCCGATGGGATAATTTTCTTAATAAAAGAAAATGTAATAAATTAATTTTTCGTAAAATCTTTGCATAATAATGACATTGTCATTTCGGTATCGAAATGGCAGTCTTTTAGGTACATGTGTCTGAACTGAAATTTAAATTATTTATTTATCATAAATATTAATAACACAATCCTTCAAATCGGATAATTGAACATTAGGTGAACATATATTTTTTTCTTCACTTCGTATAACTTCAATATTGGAAGAAGATAACACCTGCATGTAGAAACTATTTTGAATATTTATGTGACGATTTTACGAAAAATCTTGACCTATACATGTTGTAAAATAGGTGTTTTAAGCACTGAACGTGCCTACACGTCGTGAGCCTACCATTATTTCGCAATTTGTGCTTTTTTGCACTACCACCAAAACGTACCATATATACTAGAGTGGATATTATAAATGATGTTGATATACGTATGTATATTATGTAAGAATTTGAGAAAATTTGTTCTACTCTCTATATATTAGTTGACGTGAGAGCCGCAAAAACGTCTAGCGGCGCCATAATCTCAAAATGGCGCCCGATAACACGGGAAAAGTGCCGCGAAAAACCATTTAGTGGGACGATAGCACATCCGGTTACAAGCTGACGTCACCGGAGCATCCAGTTGGCCTTATCCGGATTAGTTTAATAGTAAATCGATTACTGATAGGATTTAAGTTTCGGGACCATTTGCAGCGTAGAAGGAATCCAAGATCCGGAAGTCAAACACCGGAATCGAAGCGGTCAATTTAATTTATGTCCATTTTATGATTGAATATAATACACGAATTTCGTAGCAGCAAAAAAAAAGATCACAGGTTGGGTACGTGAAATTCTTAAGGGTTTAGTAAATATAGTAAATATTAACAAATAGAGCTTTGCAGTCTCGCATGCTAGTTAATATCCCGTAGCAGTTCGAAACGGTTCGGACCAATGTCCTGCCGTTTCATTTACAATTAGGCAATGGTTCTAATTAAAATTGAACTGACTGGGCTGCACCACTTATTAGTAAAGTGGCTTAATTCAAACGAGAACTCACCGTTACTATTCTGCCCCGCAGTCGTGTAATAACCAGATGCAGTGGCGTACGAAATATGAGTTCGAATGTTGTAAGATCTAAAATGGGATGTGGTTCGATCATATGGTATCCGATTTATCATGTTCACAGTCAGAACCTATAGAATCAGATGGAGTTTACCCGCCTAGTGGTTGTCCTCAGAATAATTTACTGCATAGTTTTAATTTGGAATCAATGGACACTAGACGTCATATAACACTGATTAGATATCTGTATAATGTTTTGCATGAGAAGAATCATTGCCCAGAACTTTTAGCGAATGTTAATTTTCATATACCCCAGGAAAATAGAGTGGACTCTAGTCCACGTTTTATTGTACTGCTCATAGAACCAAGCGTTTATCAAAATCTCCTGTTTCGCTTATGTGTGAACTTTGTAATGTAGTTGCAGATAACTGTGACATTCACAATGATAATCTAAAATATTTGAGCTCACACCTTTAGATCATTCTAGTGTATATACTTCTGCTTAATTATGTTATTAGTCTCATTTACATTTATATATTTTTACTTATAGCTAGGTTATTTAATTGTCTAGCTCATTTAATTGTAGAGTCTTGGTTTGTAAAAACAATTAGTTTTGGTTTATATTCTTTTGTTATTATACATTTATTTTGCTTGTATTTACTCTATACATGTATCGCATCAATTATTTATACTATTTTTGTTTTTCTTATTATTGTAATTGGTTGTTTTCGTGTTGGAATAATAATCGATATTATTGCAATTAGTAGTAATGCGTAAGTGAAATCAATAAAGTATTGAGTGAATGCTGTGAGTTACTTTGTTCACAACTAAATATTTTCATGTGTAGTTTATCCAACAAAATTACAATTGTACACATTCATATTAAAAAAAAATCAGGGTATTCTTTACAAGTATACACTACTTCTTTTATTTGAGACTTAAGGTCGCCGTATTTCTCACCGTAAAATGATAAAAATTGTCCTATTTTTAGGTACAGAAATTTCGAAAAATAAAGCATGTAAAACAAAAGTAATCGAAAAATAAAACATGTAAAACAAAAGTAATATGAAAAATAAAACTCTATTTATTCAATTTTACTCATTACTAATTATCCTCAAATAAAATAATAACTCTTAAGACACACACTATTTTGCTATTCTAACCCCACATTTTAACAACTATTTTTACTTATTTTTAGGTATTAATAATATTGTGTGAAACTAACTACTCAGTGGACAAAAGCCCCAACCTGCGTTGAATTACACCCACAATATCTACCCATATATTCCTTATTATTAGCTTTTGTAACATTTTTTTACTGTTTTAGAAAGGTATTTTAAGCTAATATAAATCAAATCTCCTACAATTCCTATCAATGAAGTCATATGTATGTTCTCTGATACCAAACATCTAGGTATGCTAATGAACAATTCCACAGACAAAGCTCTATTTAATAATTATCTAAAAAAATAATCTAATTTACTCACTCTATAAAAATCTAACTTCACTTTTTTGGCAGTGGGAACACGACAAATTCAACCACAATAGATGAGATCTGACCTATTTCTGCATTTTTAGGATTGCTTCTTCAGGTGGTCTCCTTTAAGTTGAATCAAATATCTGACTATAAAAATTGTTATAAAAATTAAAATTATTTGAAGTTAAATATCGACAATGACAAAAAAGTGACATCCTGTCAATGAATTAAATAAGACAATACCTACTTGAAAAATGTTCACCTTTTATGCAAAAGTTTTTATATATTTTTAGGTATTAATAATATTGTGTGAAACTAACTACTCAGTGGACAAAAGCCCCAACCTGCGTTGAATTACACCCACAATATCTACCCATATATTCCTTATTATTAGCTTTTGTAACATTTTTTTACTGTTTTAGAAAGGTATTTTAAGCTAATATAAATCAAATCTCCTACAATTCCTATCAATGAAGTCATATGTATGTTCTCTGATACCAAACATCTAGGTATACTAATGAACAATTCCACAGACAAAGCTCTATTTAATAATTATCTAAAAAAATAATCTAATTTACTCACTCTATAAAAATCTAACTTCACTTTTTTGGCAGTGGGAACACGACAAATTCAACCACAATAGTTAGATTTTTATAGAGTGAGTAAATTAGATTATTTTTTTAGATAATTATTAAATAGAGCTTTGTCTGTGGAATTGTTCATTAGCATACCTAGATGTTTGGTATCAGAGAACATACATATGACTTCATTGATAGGAATTGTAGGAGATTTGATTTATATTAGCTTAAAATACCTTTCTAAAACAGTAAAAAAATGTTACAAAAGCTAATAATAAGGAATATATGGGTAGATATTGTGGGTGTAATTCAACGCAGGTTGGGGCTTTTGTCCACTGAGTAGTTAGTTTCACACAATATTATTAATACCTAAAAATATATAAAAACTTTTGCATAAAAGGTGAACATTTTTCAAGTAGGTATTGTCTTATTTAATTCATTGACAGGATGTCACTTTTTTGTCATTGTCGATATTTAACTTCAAATAATTTTAATTTTTATAACAATTTTTATAGTCAGATATTTGATTCAACTTAAAGGAGACCACCTGAAGAAGCAATCCTAAAAATGCAGAAATAGGTCAGATCTCATCTATTGTGGTTGAATTTGTCATGTTCCCACTGCCAAAAAAGTGAAGTTAGATTTTTATAGAGTGAGTAAATTAGATTATTTTTTTAGATAATTATTAAATAGAGCTTTGTCTGTGGAATTGTTCATTAGCATACCTAGATGTTTGGTATCAGAGAACATACATATGACTTCATTGATAGGAATTGTAGGATATTTGATTTATATTAGCTTAAAATACCTTTCTAAAACAGTAAAAAAAACTATTTTTACATATACATAGACAAAAGCGAACAATCTTATATGCAGAAATATGTATGTTTATATTATAACAATATTTACAGCTAAATTGAAATAAAATGTATGTTTATGTACTTAAAAATGTGTTGATTAGACCTCTTTCTGCCTTTATATATTCGTTTTACTTCAGTATATTTGAATATTCACAGGTGACATGAAATAACATTTCTGTTATTTAAGGTCTATATTATTCAGTTCTTAAATGTTTAAAATTATTTGTATTTGTAGAAAACACTTTTTAAAAAATACAGAGCCCTTAATTTTATAGTAAGGTTGCCAACGACAATACTACTTTAGCGACGTAAAGTAACCCTTAAATAAAAATAAATAAAGACTACTTTTAGTAGCTGTGCTCACGGTGATAAATAAATATTTTCCTTCAACTTCGTCAGAGATTTAGGCGAAGACAAATGTAACACTACGCCACTGTGTGAACGTCTGATTGGAGTCGGATACCCAGCAGGATTTGTCCGAAATGAATTTAATTTCCTGAATTAAAATTACATGCTGGTCATACGATGGGCTACCATTTATGAACGGATTTACAAGCATCAATATTTAGATTTACATGTTGTTTCATGTAATATACACTTTTATATATCCTGCGTACATGTTTGCGTCGGGAGTTGTGCAAACAGCAATGCCGGGAGAGATTTATATCCGATGGGAATTTTCTGTCTGATACCTGTTTGTAGTTAATTAAAATAAATTCCAAATGCGCCCTAGGGATTTACTATATTCTAGGAAAACGGTAAAGGTAGCAGTAGTTGATGTTTTCTGGTAGTAATATTTCTATGCTTTATTAAACTATAAACATTATCGAGTCTCATATTCAGCTGTAATAAAATTGTATAGGTGTCTCAAATTCGATAGTATGGGCCTATTGAGGATACAAAAATAAATAAAATTTGGGACACGTGGTGTCAAATGAGATTAGGTAATCTCCATTTTCAATAGAAAGTATTATCTTTGGGATTTGGCAGAAACGACTAATGACGTTATCAGTTATATTTTCTCCAGAAACATACCCAAATGTTTTTCCTGTTAAAGAGCTCTTTTTTCTAATAAACTTTTATTAGAGAAATGTTTCTGTATTACTGACTGTTTAAAAAATATCGTTCTAAAGAGTCTCAAAAGAAATATCACCTAAAAATCACATTAGCGGTGGAAGCATCCAGTAGTCATTGGAAAATAAATTGAATGGCACTACAATGGCACATTCTGCAGAAGTGCAGAAAGTTCTTCTTGTAGGAAATTTTGGTAACTCACGCTGTTCAATGTATGGTCGTAAAAATAAGGCCCAATTAAATGCCTACCGATGATGCTGCATCATACATTTACTCCAAAATGGCCTTGGCTTTGGACTGAATTTATAATGTGGGGATTTTCAATGGATCAGTAGTGTTCGCTGCGCCTGTTTGGCAAACCATTACTGACAAACCGACTTTCATCCATACAAAGAACGTGCCGAAAGAGACTGTGATCAACAGTTTCTACATCTACTACAATTTGAGCTATAAAATTGAGTCTGTTTTCAATGTGACGCTCAGGCAAATACTCCAAATTGTGAATTATGTAGTCATGATACCCCTTTAAAATTCGTTGAACGGTTAATTTATCCAAATTCAATTTCCAGCTAGCCTACCGTATAGAATTTCGAACATTTTGTTCGAAATACTGTAACAGTCTAATAATAATAATATAATGATAATGATTAATATAATAATATAATATGTTCGTCCAAACAGAAATGCATCTTCCTTTCGTCGCAAGGTCGCTTTCCTTCTTGTAAAAGTTCTATGATCACGAATAGGAGACGCTCTGGATACCTTTCTCGATATTATTCTACAGCTTTTATTTCTTCAGAATTTTTTGTGACTCACCGTAAATTAGCAACGTATCAACTTGACGTTCGTATTGAGTAAAGACAAGTATTTTATGAATTATTGTGCTAATGTGATTTTTAGGTGGTATTTCTGTATCCCAAATTTAATTTTTTTTTTGTACCCTCACAGTAAGCCCATACTATCGAGTTTGAGACACCCTGTACGTAGATTTTTCAGGAAATTAATTGCAAATTTACTAAACTGCGAACGTAAAATACAATTTAATTTCCATCAAATACGAATATATTAATTTAACATTTTAGACAAACGATATTGAAGCACGCAGCTGAGCATTTCAACTACTTAATGCCGTTTATTCATTTCTACTTTTAGGTAGATGAAATTAAATTTTATTGGCAGAACATAGTTAATTTGTCTACTCGACTGTGTGCATGCAGTAAGTAGCGTTTAATCCGGCAGTTGTTATGCGGAAATTTATAATAACTGCCTGCACATTCCAAATTGTTGCACGGCGAAATAAAATTTCTCATAAAATATCCATTATGGAAAATAATTTCTTCCTAAGTGTTGTTGAATGCACTCGTAGGTACGTTTTCTGTACGGAATGTATGGAAAGAGTTTTATTGCGCCTTCCACCGCTCGATTTAAACTTTCATATTTTATTATATGAAGTGATTCTTTATGGCGGAGTGAATATAAAGTTCTGTACGGTTGCGAGAGATATATAGTTGTCGCAGATGGAATCTTACACTACAGGGTGGCGTAAATGTTTAATACAAATGTATCTTTAAAGGGCATTTATACCTAATACGACTATTTAACTGTAGAGAAAGTCGTTCCTATATTGCCTAGAGAATACTGATAAAAATGGGTGGAAATATCCATGTTTTGCTATGCTCTTTTTTCATAATATTTAATGGAACATTTTAATTTACTTTATATATCAAGTCTATGTTACTAAATAAAATTAGGAAATTTCAGTGTGGTAATACAATGTACTACACTAAAACTATTTACTTTTACTCAATTTATTGTGAAATTTAACAGAAGCTTTCATGTGATTTATGTTACATATGCACAGAGACACATCAGTTGTGTTGTTAACGTGTAGTAGACAAACAATACGGTTCATTAATAAGAAGATCTTTTTATGGAATATTCGTAAAACAGTAAGTATAAGATTATATTTTTACGTGTGCACTTGTAGCTTGTGTGAATTTAAATATTATACAATTTATATCAAAGAAACTGAAACGGTACTTTGTTTCGATGTTTGCGTCAAAATTACGCCATTACATGTGTCTCATCGTACAACATTCATTTCAAACAGCATATTTATCTTTAGGACAGTAAAAATAGTAATTGGTTACAACAGATATTAACGTTAGTTACGCTAATTATAAATTTACTGTAACTAAAATTCGAGCTAAAATATTTATTTTCACACAGAGAAGGAATATATACTACAGTTTCAAGAATAAGTATGCAGTAGTTTCAGCCAAAATATTCAAAATGTTTTCTAATGCGAATGAAATACATACATCGCAATACATTTTTAGATGATGGGTGAACAATACACTTTTACTGAGAAGAATGGATAATTCACATCTAAATGATGAATGGATAAATTCCACTAAAAAAAAATTCCTACACATAAGCAATTTCTTCTACTGACAAAGCTTTCTTAACTATTTAGAAATAAAAATGTGACTCGCATAGTGTATTTATTATTGAATTTTAATAATAGAATCTACTGTATTTCTAATAATTTGTTAGTAAGAGATATCCTGCATATTATATTGACTAGTTTAAACCTGTACTTTTGTACATTTTAACAAGTAGGGACTTTTTCCATGACATTAAAATTAAAAACTTTTCCCTCTTTTCAACTGCATCTGTCGACACACTCTTTATATGATTACAAAAACAATATTAAATATTTGAACTGATTGATGAGCTCTTTGGTATATATATTATTTTAATATGTGCATATTGTTAAATTTTTTACACATTAATATTCAGTCATAAAAATAAATAAATAATATCAGTTATTGAATAAGTTTTCTCTATGCGCATTTTTCATTGTTAGTTATAAAGGTAGTATACAGTATGCGCCAAAAGTATGGAATAAATTCAATAAAAACGAAACAATTATTTTTTGGGAAAAATCCTCGAACAGGTCGATTTTTAATTTAAAAAATACATATTTTAGCGTTAAATGCGATTTTCAAATGTCATTTGTTTTCGAGTAATGACGTCATCGATTTTTTTTTAAATGGCAACACCATATTTTTTTCCTTGATTCTGAAAGATCGTTTAATTCTCTATCAGACAGTACTAAAATTTTGCCCTCTTACATAGGAAAGTTTTCGAGTAAATGACGATTGAATGTTAGAAAACGTAAGTCAATTAAAATAAAGCAAAAACGTTATCAAGTTTGGTTTTTCGAATTCCATAGTTCTTTTATGGATCACGTAGGTGAAAATCTTTGCAAAGTGTCATTGTCACACCGACTTTCTAATAGGTATTGTAAGCGACATAGAAATTATTATTCAATTTAAAGTATTATGGCACATTTAACTGTTACTCAAAGAATTAAAATTTTAATTTTTATCGGATGCGGGAATATGACTAGAACTCAGCAGGAAGTTTGTGATTTATTTAATGAAAAATATCCAGATCGCCCTATCAGCCAATCAACAGTCAGTAAGGTAGAGTCTAAATTTAGAGAAACTGGCAATGTTGTAAATATTCCAAAACCTGGACGTCCAAGCATTAATGAAAATCAGAAACAGAACATTTTGATAAGTATAGTGGATAATCCTAATAATTCTTCAGGATTGGTTGCATTAAACAATGACACTAGTCAGAGCACAGTGCTACGTATCTTGAGGAAGGAAAAATATCATCCCTACAAAATTCAACTTGTGCAGGAACTCAATGAAGATGATCCCGATCGCCGCTTACACTTTTGCGAAATTCTAATGGATTTATGTCAAGGAAATAGAAATTTATACCGGCAAATACTTTTTTCAGATGAGGCCACATTTTGTCTGAATGGTACAGTAAACCGTCAAACTTGCAGATATTGTAGTCGGGAAAATCCTCATTGGATGGCAGAGGCACATACCCAACACCCTCAGAAATTAAATGTGTGGGCTGGAATAGTTGACGACAGAATAGTAGGGCCTTCTTTGAAGGAACCCTTACAGGACAAAGATATTTAGAGTTTGTAGAAAATGACCTTGTTCCAGCCTTTGCAGTAATTTTTCCTAACGATAATGACCCTGACATTCCTGACGATACCATATGGTTTCAGCAAGACGGTGCACCTCCGCACTATGCGCGCCCTGTACGAGATTTTTAGGACAACTGTTTTCCTGGAAGGTGAATCGGCAGACGCGGACCGATAGAATGGCCTGCAAGATCGACAGATCTTACACCTCTTGACTATTTTTTATGGGGATACTTGAAGTCAAAAGTGTACATTAATAAACCACGTAATTTAGAAGAACTTCAAAATCGCATTCGGGACGAAATACGCAGAGTTACCTCAGAAATCATTCATAATGTGCAAGAAGAATTTCTTCACAGACTTGCGCATTGTCAAGAAGTTGGTGGATGGCAATTCGAACATTTAATTTAAGTATAAAATTTAATCAATTATTTATTTTATTTTACATACCTCAGAATTGTTACTTTTTTATGGATAAAATTTACGTTTTCTAACATTCAATCGTCATTTACTCGAAAACTTTCCTATGTAAGAGGGCAAAATTTTAGTACTGTCTGATAGAGAATTAAACGATCTTTCAGAATCAAGGAAAAAAATATGGTGTTGCCATTTAAAAAAAATCGATGACGTCATTACTCGAAAACAAATGACATTTGAAAATCGCATTTTACGCTAAAAAATGTATTTTTTAAATTAAAAATCGACCTGTTGGAGGATTTTTCCCAAAAAATAATTGTTTCGTTTTTATTGAATTTATTCCATATTTTTGGCGCATACTGTATATAAAATATAAGAAAATTTAAATTAACTTCTCAGTAAAATTACATATCTATATTTTACAATTTCAACCTAAAAATTACAATGTGTAAATCAATACAAATAATAGTGACTTAAATTTACGATCGGATTTACCATAACAGTTGTAATATCACATTATATAATATGGAATTTATCCATGTTTATTTCTGTATTATTACATTGTACTTATTTCATAAATGGTTATGTAATTTTACATAACTTTACCCTGGTCGAAAATTACCAACGTAAAATTATGTGAAATTACAAACAAATTTTTATTAGTGAATAATAATACACCACCCCTTATTTCTATCACTATCGTCTATATTTAGACAGTAATGAAACAATTTACTCTATAATATTTAATGTTAGCTTAATGTTTAATTACCCAACAACCGAAATTGATCGCCTCGTTACCGCTCACCTTTACCGCACATGAATTTCTTACTCCAGTTTTCTGCTCGTGACCTACAAACTAATTTAAAATTCGCGGGAGGGGGGGTGTGTGCCAGATACGGCCAGAGGTGGCGCGGCGTCGTTTATGCACTCCCTTACAAATCTCCCTTATCGGAATTCAACCTGATGCTTTTTGCTCCGCTCCTGAACCGAGGCAGACCATGCAGTTTATAGTGGATTAATGTTTTAGGCGAGATAGATATCGGCCGCTATTTATTCGCTACACTTTGGCGGAATGCTAGAGGGCTTATCGCCCTCGGGTGAATTTAGATCGGGGTCGGTACTGTGCAATGATTTTTTGACGGTAAAAGATGCAGGATGCTAATATATCCATGAACTAACTACATACACTGAAAAAATAATAGTAATCGCTTACAAATTGTAGATCTATGTAGGTGTCTACTACAATTTGTTGTAATTATAGCTCCAAACACAATTTCGTAGAAATAATCTCCATTTAATATTTTACTACCACACAAATGTTACTGTATACTACAAATATTGTTGTATCATTTATTAAAAGTTTTCAACGTGTAACTTCAACTACAACATTGTATAAAATTATAATTATATTTAAATTTACAGGCCAATTACTAAAATACTTTTGCATTTACCAAAGAACTGACATATACAGTTTACTATATTTGCAGTTTATTATTATTAATTTTTAGATACCTTATATTATTCATAATACCTATGTTGGTTTGTAAAGTGTCATAAGATTACTTGGTGGCGAATTTTTATTTCTTATTTCAAATTATATTATCAGATAAACGAGAGAAATACAATGAGTTCAATTCGATTTACTTATCAAATTACTGCAAGGAGTAAAATTTCCTGTTAAGGAAACAACGCGGCACGTTGGAAATAAATTCCCAATTTAATTAAATTGATACGCCTTCTTCATCCGAATGATATTTGATGTGTTACGGAATTAAATTTAATTGTGTTCGCAACAAGAGCTTTTTCACATTTTAAGGATTTGGCAGGCGTTGTCCTGGCTACCAGACAGGTAGCAGGCAGGAAGCGAGCCAGATTCCGCTGCAACAGGAATCCACCGCCGTGTCAAATTGTCTTCATCCTTTTGCCATCCATAGAGGATGGATCGAGACGAGAAGAAAATTTATTTTGTTTCCAGAGTGCGTCTCTAATAGTAAAAAATATCATTGAGTAAGTTCAAACTCATTTATAATTGAATTAATTTGGTGTTGAATTTTGAGTAAATTTAACATTTTAACAAAGAAATGAGCTTATCTAGACAATATTTCGTTAGAAATATGTGTGTGAGAACAAACGAGTATTGTCTAAAAATAATACCAACCGTTATAAATATTACACATTGTTTAGTAATACAATATTCTAATTTTCATAAAAACTGTGTAAAGAACCAACACATTATAATGAAATCATCACTATTTGGAGTTTGTTATAACACTAAAATTATATAAAGTAAAATTGTATACATATTGTGAAAAAATAAGGAAATAGATTGATAATATAACACATACTTGAGAAAGCTAACTCAAAAATTGTTCAGTGTTATCCTTAAAAGATTTATTTAGCTAACAAATAACTGAGTGAACATTACTCAATGAATTATGTTATTATTTCAACACAAGCGGGTGTGGACTCGTTTTGACAACCGTTTGTGTTGATTTTGAGTGAAATTTTACTCAAAATTGTTTACGGTGTATAGAGTACATAGTTAGTACAACGTTGCTACAACGTTTTATCCTACCGCATTGCTAGCATTATATTGGCTAATTAAACTAAAGGAAATAAAAGTTAAAGAAGTTAAAATTTTATGGTATAACCACATAAAGTCTTGGGATGTCAGAAAGTTACCACCATAACGGGAAAATACAAATGATCGCAGCATGGTTAGCCTACCGTGGAACTATCACGGTGTAATGTAGCCCGCTGTATCGGCGGATAAGTTAATTAAAGCAATGTAATTAAAGTCTCATTAGGGCCGCGATTCTGACGAGTCTCAGCCGATCTGAATATGTAGATTAAGCGACTCGTTTGCCGTTATGAGCCGAACATTTAACGTGCCTTGATTGCGCGATGATTAAACAGAGGGCTTAATCACTCGGTGGGCCCTTTCAGCGAAATCGGGGCGCCCAGCTGAATATTAAATATGGGCAAACAAAAGGTAACCTCGTGGCCTTCAAGGGGATTGCGGATAGGAGGTGCTTACCTTTTTGTCGTGACGCTGCATTGATAAAAATGGGTTGAAATTTCCATGTTTTCAATAGTGGGGTAACACAATGTATTACAATCGAACTATTTACTTTTACTAAGTTTATTATGAAATTTTACAGAGGTTTTCATATGATTACTATTGCACATGGACAGATGCACATCAACCTAACCTCTAACCCAATGCGTTTTACTTGTATTATTAACGTGTGGTAGACAAACATATACGGCTCATTAATAATAAATTTTTGTGGGACATTCATAAGACAGCATGTATAAAATGACATTTGCAACTTGTGTCAATTTAAATGTACAATTCATAAATATCGTAGAAACTGAAACGGTGCGTTGTTTCGATGTTTGCATTGAAACTACGACATTATATATGATTGTCTCTAAACCATACACCATTCATTTCGAACAATTTACTTATTTTTGTAGAGTCAATTATTAAATTTTCTGTAACTAAAATTCGAGCTAAACATATTTATTTTCACACAAATATACGTATCTCCACAAATATTTGCTAATACCAAGGAATATATTATACTGATGTTTCAAGAACAATTATGTAGTATTTTCAGTGAAAATATTCAACATATTTTCTAATGCAAATGAAATACCTACATTGCAATGGGTGAACAACACACTTTTAAGAGAAGGATGGATAATTCACATTTAAAGGATGGATGAAGAAATTCTACTAAAAAAATCTTCCTACACAGTGTAGTTCTCTGTAAAAGTGTATTGTTCACCCATCATCTAAATATGTATTGTAATGTAGGTATTTCATTCCTATTAGAAAATATGTCGAATATTTTTGATAAAAAAACTACATAATTATTATTGAAACATCAGTATATATTCCTTGTTTTTTTGCAAATATTTGTAGATATACATATATCTGTGTGAAAATAAATATGTTTAGCTCGAATTTTAGTTACAGTAAATTTCCATTGTAGTACATTGTATTACTACACTTTTTCTGAAATTTTCTAATTTTATTACATAAAAACACATACCCTTGATTATTCCTTAATATATAAGTAAATTAAAATGTTCCAGTAAATATTATGTAAAATGAGCATAACAAAACATGGAAATTTCCATCTATTTTTTATCAGTGTACACTATATTACAGCACAACTAAAGCGTTCACACACTTGAAATATCTCGTATGACTTTAATTTCATCTGCACTATAATATCTATAACGCACATGATTGTATAGACAAACCGACTATTATTGGATCGGGACCATGTGGGTGCATGCGTTGGAATGTATTTACCATAAGTATCTAGGTAAGAATGTAAGAATACATCATATTGAGTAGAACTATTACAATATATTCTGTGATTAACAGAACTATTCCACACTTTAGCTTCATATTTGTATAAAATTGCCATACTAATATGGTAAATATTATGTAAAAATAAATAATTTCTTTGAAATTTTACAGACGTCTTTTAAAGTGCAGTTATTATTTAACCAACAACTTGATGCAGCTAGAACTGCGTATTTCCAAATTTGAAAAGTATACCACGGACATTAATTAGTATCAGTGCCGAACATAATACAACGCATTAATTATCTCAACACAAATATGGCTTCTAATTAAACGAATCCGCCGACATTTCGGTACAACCATTACCGACAATGGCGATGGCAACGAGCGCCAAGGGCTGTTAGCGCCCCTCTTGTTCACGCATTGTTCTTGGGATTAGATTGCGGTAATGTATGGGGCTGCACGGGGTAATTAAAACTAAAACATCGCCGCGACTAGCAAACATTATTCATGTCGCATTTATCAATTATTTACCGCAGCAGCTGTTTAGAATTTAGATGGATTATTACGGGGGCGGCCGGCACGCAACTTATTGTGCCCTAATGGGGGAGCGATAAACTCGCTGGATACGCTTAATTTCATCTATCTGGTGTCGGCGTTTAACCCTCCAGATCTGTACTCTCCTCGAAGTATTTTTTTGCTGCAATTATGTATGTTGCAAAGAGCACAGAGTGATGCAAAAACCCATTATCGATCACATGGAAATATTTTTCATATTTTTTAAATCCTCATAACATTCTTGCTAAAAATGTCAATTTTTGAAATAAATATTAGCTTTCCAGAAAATCGAGTTCAAACGGTAAAACCATTCCAAAGGATAAACCGTAATTTGCTTAAAAATGTATTATGAAATTTATGATAATAAACTTACTATATCATATTTCGATGACACCTCCATCAATTATTTGTTGTTTATGCCAACTTCTGTGAGAACAAACAAACCAATTCTATCACTGTTCGAGCAACTTTCGATACAAAAGTTTTGTTTACTATTTAAGTGACGTGCGAAAGAACATCTGGAGGTATTCATTCACAATACCCGTCAACGAAACTAGGTAACGATGACAAAAGTTCCCATATAACTACAAAATTGGACATCAACTTGGGACACGTCACCGAACTTGTGTTTTAAAAATTTAGAATAGACTTTAGGAGACGTGTGATTTCGTTCTGTTCCTTGACACAAAAGTTTCAAAAAGAAACATATGGATACTGAAATTGAAACAGTTTGGGGAGAGGATTATCAGCTCGTAAAATGTTGTAAAAGAGACGACAGAATGTTGCACCCAGAGTGATCAGACAGTTATAAAAGTTTCCCCAGTATTAACGCTGATCAATTACTCTATCAGCGAGGTTTTCCACCCAATTCACTCAAGACGCTGTGAGTCTCCACAAATAAAAGTTACAGCCTCTTAAATGAGTCTAGACTTATCGTAATAGGTCCTTCTGCCATCAAATCTTATACGGACTTACTTTTGGTGAAATTAAATTTTAGGGAAAGTGAAAATGACCAAATCAAATCTGAGTATTTCTGACAAATAAAAATTAGATTCTATTTCTATTCTTCTTCATTATTACTTTTTAAATTTATATCTAATAATTTTTTTGTTATGATTTCTTCTTTTAATTACGTTTCGATTTTATCGTTTGAAAATACTATACAAATGAGGCAGACGCCCTCATACTGCATACATATTACAATCTATTCTCTATATGACCTCCTCTCATTTCAGGGGTGTTAGATCAAGACTAAATGAATGATTTTTTGTATTTTATTTTAGTTATTATTCAGTTGTAATCAGTACGTACCTACAGTGCTTTATTTTTTTTATTTGTGGCTAAATTAATTAACTTGACCCTTCATCTTTAAGTATTCATTATTTCTTAAGCATCTGTGTTTAATAATTCAGGTAGAATAAAAAAAGACAAATACAAATTTTAATTTATTAACAATAAATTAAAAGTATCTAAGTACTTACGTACATTTAATTGATTTTATGTTAAACAGTTGTTCTGTATTCTAATTTACAGAGCACCGTTCAATCTAAGGGATGGTCATACAAGTACTATTAGAAACGAATCTTATCATTTCATTGTTCGATACGTTATTACGTTACGTT
Organism: Monochamus alternatus; assembly: GCA_037114965.1. Taxonomy (NCBI): domain Eukaryota; kingdom Metazoa; phylum Arthropoda; class Insecta; order Coleoptera; family Cerambycidae; genus Monochamus; species Monochamus alternatus. Next base: position 21,497,905 of record CM073428.1, read on the forward strand.
GTGTATATTATAACAACAGTTAGCTTTCATCAATTTTAAGATATTCTAACAAGATGTTTTTGTAGTGTACATAGAATTATGAAATTAGTTTTTCTTAATTTTATTTGTTTAGAAATTTTAAATCCCACGACACGCAGCAACTGAATTTAATGTCTTATAGAAGCCTCTTCAAAGTGAGTTAGGGGCTTCTTTATAACCACCATTCCCTGTTTATAATTAATTCTAAGAAAATGTCTGTGTGATATTTTTTGTTTATTCTTTTTGGTGTTCTGTTATGAATTGTTTCAATATAATTTTTGATACTACACACATATACCTGAAAGATAAAAACAATAATTTCAAATTACTGTCTAGCTTTAAATGACTAAGTATGTGATAGGTACCTTCTCGGTCTAGTAAATATTCAGGTGACTCTTCCTAGAAAAAAAAAACAGTTGCTTTATTTTAGTTCTGTATCATATAAAATACCTACAGAAATGGTAGTACCTACATTGTTTACTCTTTTACAGATGTAGATTCTTTCTTAAACATACTTTATCTACCAGAAAGTGCTGAAAATATGTGAACACAAACATCAATCATTTCTAGGTTATGCTTTAGTGATACTTCTTTGATTTCTTTTGTGAGGCAAGTTCAGTTCAAGGACAAACACACGACAAACACGTTCACATTATAATCAAAACGATTTTAGGAGTCGTTTTGTCCGAATTTATTTGTTGCTAAATAAGTAATCAATAATTATTACAGCAGTTGGAAAAGAGGGATATTCTTTAGGTACTTACACAATTTTGTAAATTATTTTGTGATAAAAATACGGGTACCTAATTATTATGTACACTGTAGTAACATAAAAAAAACAATTTACTGAAGTTTTATTACATTATAATGGAACAAACTAAAAATATCCACAGATATTTTACACAATATTCACGCTGTAACCCTAGCTGTAGCGGTAGACTGCGCCGGCACAGCGACCCCAATGCTCCAAAAGCCTCAACTCAAGTCTAAATTTTTATCGACAAGTTTTAATAATACCATTGTGCATATGTAAATTGCATTACATACATTATTAAGCGTCCCTTATGTCGAATAAAATACTTTATGCCATTAATATTTGACTATTCAATGACAATTCATAGTTTTGACGTTTAGCGATGTTAGTTTCTTCTGTGTAAGTCTGGCTCAAGGCTATGCACGTTTTACATGACAAAACAATGAAATTTGGGTACTTTTTGGAGGCGTTTTTTTATGTTAAATTTTGAAATTTTTGAATGTTTATTTATCAGAATGTGTTCATAATTAAGTATATTTCAATTTAAACATAGGTTTTAGCAGGGCTGACAACCAAAAAATCAAAATTAAATCGATTTCTTGGAAAATGGAACACCCTGTATAAGAATTGATGTTTTCATCAGATTCTACGCGCCATCTAGTGTCTATACACCAAATTTCGTCGCACTGGCTGTGATGGTTTCTGAGATATTCGCATTGAAAGTCTTAGAGGGAACACCCGGTATATTCAATTCAAAAAAATAATGACAGTCACTAAATTAATTTTGCCATTTCTTTGATTTAATGAAATTCCTACTCAGAACTTTCAGAAGTTCAGAAATTGTTTTGAGGGAGTGTCTTTATTATTGCAAAAGCATGTACCTACAAAATGATATAAAAAAAACGTTGGGATCATACCGAAACGTAAAAAATGGAAGACAGTAATAAAGGATAATTAAAATCTCTGGAATTTTAGGTGGGCGCGCCGTCGCAGGGATAATATTATTTGAGGTCGTAGGGTTGATCTGTGTATTCTCCAGTTAATTATTAAAATCGCGGGCCTACCGTGTTTGCGCACGGCTTAAGGGTATTAAATTTAGCATGTAATTAAGGTGGAGCAACATCAACACCGTGAAAGTGACACTGCGTTGTCACTGGAATACTGATGTACTTAGCCCCGGCCCGACAGGGTCGTCTAGAGAGCAAGTCTTCCACCTCTACGCGTACCTGGGATATTACTCACATTATACGTGAGGCGAAAGCTAAAAATCCGGCCGAATTTATTTACATTTTCCGCTGCGCCGTCTGAAATGGAATCTAGTGGTTTGTAGTGCGTGGAAATTCCCGAAAAATTTTGATTTTTTCATTATCAGTTATATTACTTTTCGTAATCAAGTTAAGAGTAGCCTAGTAGAATATGCCTTTTATAGTATTGATGAGTAAATGATTTTAATAATGTCTGGTTTGTAAATTAAGTTTTTGTGTTTATATGTTTGTCTTTCGTGAGGTTATTTGTACTCATACTTTTATTCATTCTATTTTACCTTACTCAATTGTTTTTTATGTTGATGAATGTTTAAGACAGCGTATTGATGGGACAATTTTCAACACTTTGTATAACAAGGTCGTATGAAATAAAGTTATTATTATTATTATTATTATTATTAACGGAACACATCTCTCAGTTTAATTCAGAATGTCCTTCTAAAGGATGTCTCTAAACGGTCTGTACAAAACACTAGCAAAAATTCCTAAGGCTAATATATGAGGAGACATCCAGTATAAAAAAGAGCACATGCAATTCTTGAGGGAGTAAGGAATATGCACGCTTTAGAAAAATATATTAAAAGCGGCATCAGCATTGCTAGAAATCAGCTGTTTGCATAATTAAATATTATGTGACAATAAATTTCAACAAATGGAACAACAGTAAAAATCGTGTTAAGTATGAATGTGTCCCACATTTCTACTTGGCTATAAACAATGTACAAATACCTCGTAGAGATACATTTACTCCAAAACTGAAGGTTCAAGGTAATTGAATTTTATATACATTATTGGCATGATAATCTAATCATTGCCAATCAATCACCCTGAATTTTTGTATTTTTACCCTGCAAGGTGGAAGTAAAGAAGGAAGCTATGATAAAATACCAGACACCTGTGCAAATATAATTTAAAGGCGCGCACAAATTGAATTCTTAATAAAAATTACATCCGCATCGCGCAAATTTAATTTTAATTTAATATCCTAGCCTAGTTCAGCCATGCACGGAATCATTATTTCCCGAAAAGCAGACACCGCGTTTATTTGAATATGGCATCTTGGTGCTCTCGTTTTTCTTTCATGTTATACAAAAGTCTTATTCCCTAATTGGATATTAAGTCAAGCGGGCCTGCATTCCTGCTGCCTGCTATTGTGATGTAAATCGCATTCTGATATTAAACGGCTAAAAAAATCGATTTGAATATAATGGGCAGGTCGAAGACGTCCTGAACTCGCCCCTCCGTTAGCAAACGGGATACTTATTGGATAATTATGTACGTAAATTGTATGTCAATAATTGAGTAGTTTGTGTTTGATTTTCAGCTAGAGGTCAGAATAGGGATGCTCCTCGACTCAAAATGTATCGATACGTATCAAACGATCTAATATCGATCCTTCTAAATATCGACGTCGAAAGTATCGATGTCCGATATATCGACGTGTACCCCCTCATCTACATACGCCGTATAGAAATTGTTGATATATGATGCTAACAAAGAAAGAGGCGATTTCAAATATAAGATTAACATTACCTTATACATGTGTAATTCATACAAATAAAACTAACCAAGTTAAATATCTAATATAATTTATTATACAGGGTGTCTTGCAAGTGGTTACAATAATTTTAGGGGGTGATATTTTTAAAATATCGTATTTCCAATTTCCATGAAATAAATACGAAAACGAACATACATAACCCTAATAATTATAAACCAAAAACCAACTAATATTACCAATTTCTTAAATTTGACCAGTCAGCTACTCAGATATCAGATCATGATCTACATGCAAAAACCAATAGCTAAGTAATCAAATAATCAAGAAGTATTAGCAGCAGCACTGTTACTGTAAGAGTAAATTTGGGCAAACGGTTTTCCAAGAAGATTTTACATAAACGGTTAAAAATCAAGAAAAAATTTTAACAGGTATAAATTTTAATTCGGTTTTTTCCGTATCGAAACGTGCGATATCCAGGATTTTTTTTATGTATCAATAATATCGCAACAATTTTTATCGATACAAAATATCGAATATCTGAAATAATTGTATCGATATTCTGAATATCGATGTGTATCGAACATCCCTAGGTCAGAACTGAATCACTTCAAAATCGTTAATAAATTTTGAAATAACTTACTCACCGCTGACCACTGAAAGTAACATAGTAACAATATAGTTGAAACTATACACATATGCAACCTTTATCCAGTATTTAGAACTTCCAAATATCTCGCTTTACGCGTATGTCGTTTTAATTAAAAATTTTAATAGAAGTTTTTTTGCAGTACACCTGATATGTGCATTGTCACGAGGCTAGAGGCATTTTAAAATCAATTTTCCTCCCAAATATTCCTGGCTGATGGAAAATCAAGGTTCATTTAATTAAAAAATTCGCTTGACACGCTATCGGACCATGTTTGACCATAAAAATGTATTATTTATTTTAATTTTTTAAATAGTCCAATATATACGTTGGGTCGGTTAGTGGTCGCGGGGTTTAAGGCGTCAGTACTTGAATCAATGTGGCTAGACCGGTGTGGGTTCGAGCCCCGCAGCCGGTAGACCATATATCAGCTATATTCGTAGAGATGATTGGCAAGAATGTTGACTTGGGTCAATGTGAGAGATTGACACCCGTCGACATTTGACTACCCCCCTAATTAGGCTTCCAGGCTTCTCTCATTCCTGCACTGAATGGTGGTTAGGGCCTACCAACGTTAAGTTGTTCTTTGACGCAAATGCGGCCATCTTAATAATAATATGCTGCCCCTACTCCCTCACAAGTCTTCAACTTCTGGGATAATCCTCGTGATTAGAGTGAGAGGTAAAAATATTATTATTATTATAATATACAGGGTGATTCGCAACTTATCTAAAAAAAATGAGAATAAATATGCCATGAAAAATGGAGTCAATTTCGTAAAAATTTTTTTTGTAAAATCTTTATAGTTTCCGAGAAAAAAATATCAAAGTTGTAGTATTTTCAACCTTTACATCGCTGGGCTACCGTAGTTTTAGCCATTTGTGTTAGTTTATAGAAATCGGGTAAGGCGAGACGGGTCCAAAATTTTATTTTTGTAACATTGGATATGTCAAACTATTTTGTTAATTAAAATCACAAATTAATTATATTTATAATAATTAATAACAATAGCGGCAAAACTTGAATTTACTGTATAAAGTAGGTGTTATAAAATGTTATTTATTTCTTTCCTTGGGAATTTCTTAAAATTTCTTGTCTGGTCGCCGACCGCCGAGTTCTGAATCACCCTGTATAAAGCTTCTGTGACAGTAACTCAAGTGATTCTGCACAAACTTTTTGCGCTTCAATTCTTCAGGATCTTAATGATAGATAATGCATATTAAAAAAAATAAATAAATAAAAGAAGATATTCCGCCCGGTCTCCGCTCGTTAAACAAAGTTTCGGCGCAGAAGCAATTTGCAAGTTTGTTGTGAACTGAAATGGGTTTTTCTAATTAGGAGGGTTTGCTATCGAACTTGGAGTTTTTCCGTTGGAAACAACACTCCTCAACTTTCCGGCGAAGCCGCGGAGGTGGAAAGATAAAGACCGAATTTATTCAGACAATAATGACATTCAATTTCCACGATACGGACACCTAATTAATAAGGCCGGTGGCAAGAACGAAGGGAACATCTTCCAATTTATGTACTGATATCTATTACAAGTCTTGTCGCGACTTGCTAAAGAAGGGCGATCAATCATTTTCGTATTTTAAATGAATCTTGTTGCCAGTAAAATATACGGCCATCCCACTTATGAATATTCCCCGATCCACTTTTTGTAACAATAAATTTGAATACGTTTTGATAATCAACTTCTAGTATACTTTTTTCCACTAAATTACGTCAATCATTTTTCAGCAGAAGTACTATTAAAAATAGTAGGAAATTTAAATGTAATATGAAAGAACTGGTTCTCTATTGCACTAGTGCAATAAAATTTTTATTCCACTCATTCTACTGCAGCGTTTTGTGATCATGACAAACATAAACATTCAAATCGACGCTATATTTAGTTAATTTTCTGTGAGATTGGATTACGATTTATTACATACTGGATTACGAAATTACTAGAAAACGCAATTTATTAAAAGTAAAATTAATTTCCTTGAATATCAACTGAATTACAAATAAAATTTGAGATCAAATGTTTAATTTCTCATTCTCAATGCAAATTGATAATGCTAATTAATTATTATCTACGTTTTTTTTTCTACGTTCATACAAAAAAACAAAACTTTATTGAACTATATTTAGTGGAAAAAGTAGTTCTTTATTGCACTGGTGCAATAAAATGTTTATTGCATTCATCTGTCATTCTACTACCAGTTTTCTCATCATGGCAAACATAAACGTTCAAATAGACGTCATATTTTCCTAGACGTAGTGAAGTACTTTAACGTGCATATCTGTTTCGAATATTTGATAAACTATTATTTTCATTTAGTGCTGCTACTAATATATTCATAGGTATTTAGTGATTACAAATATAATGATCAAATTAATATATTCATTATATTTCGACCAATATATTTACTTAGAAACTGCAACTGAGAAAAATAAAATTATACAGGGTGTCCGGAAATTATGCGTCATGACTTCAGGAGGTGATTTCTCACAAAAAATTAGGGTCACAAAGTCCTATAACAATTTTCTGAAAACTCAATATTAACGGAGATACAGGGTGTTAAAGTTAAAATTTTATTTTCGATATTTGTAAATAACTTCTTAAGAAATCCAAATATTTACATAAAATTTATAAATCTGGGGTTTTTGCGGATGAGAAATTCAAATATGTCTAATTTTGACGTCACTAGTAAAGGGCGTCACTTGTGGCACATGTAGCGAAGCTGATGCGAATCTAAGGCTCTTTGTAGTTGGTCCCATGTGTGTTCACTTGGATTGGGGTCTGACGGGAGAGGCGGCAGTGCCAAGTGTGGAATATCATGAAATTCCACAGCATCGAGAACAATTCTCGCACGATGAGACCGCACATTATCGTCGAGAAATAAACAAATTTGGCCCAATTGCAGCATGAAACAAAGGGATGACATTGTTGATGACTTGTTCGATGTAGATCTGTGCATTCATATTTCCATCATGCACCAACGTCCATTAAAACAAATGCCTCCTCAAACAGCAACTGTACCACCTCTGAATAGATGAACTTCCTAGATGGCTCTACGATTTTTGCTTACCAAAGGAGGGATCCATACCTGAACACGCCGGCTATCTGACAACCATCCATATCTCGACTCATATGTGAACAATACAGATCCCCATTGATCATTCCAATTCACGTGTTCGTTTGTCCATTGCAATCGAAGTCGCGTATGATTTTGTGTCAGTGGAACCCTTCTCAAAACTCAAAAGTCATCGTGAACGTAGATTAACGTCTCTCAGTCTTCTACGAACTATTTCAATTGAAACCGCAACACCAGGAGCGTTTAAAAGTCACTGTTGCACGATTCGACAACTACTCAGAGGCTCTCTACGGGTGGCTACTGTTGGAAACCGGTCTTGTGCAGGGGTAGTAGATCTTGGGCGCCCACTCCTCGGTGCTTCAATGACATTTCCTGTTTCTCTATATCCATGCACAAGCCTTGAAATTAAGCTTTCACTGACCTGAAAGAAATTAGCAGCTCCTCTTTGAGGGTATCCCGCCCCGATCATTCCAATGGTCCTATTGCCTTCAACTTTTGTGGAACAGTTTATTACACTAAATGTTTACAATTTATATTACAGTAAATTTTAAAAAGTAATTACTTTTAACGCGATAAGATACAGAAAATTATGTTGACAATAAAAACAATTGCATAGCATCACTCTTAAGTCTTGCCGGTACTATAGAAACAAATCCAAAACGCAGCCTTATATCGCATTAAATTCCTTACGATTGTATAGGGTCCTTACCAGCACGAAACAATCCGACGAGTTGTTAGGTAAATTAAGGCCCTCCCAGTTAATTCGAGTAAATTTATCCAATTAGGACGAGGCGTGCAACTTTTCAGGAGTCACAACTTCGAAAAGTAGGCTGGCTGCCTGACTTGCTGCTTTCGACGTGCACTAATTATAATTTCGAGTCCGCGTAATAATTATAAGATTTAGTCGAGTAGAATGGGGTCGTCGTCGGCGGAGGGTTTTGTATGCACCCGGTGACGTCCTTAAGCTCTCGAATGGGGGCTGAGGAGTGTTTATGTTTGGACGTGTTGGAGTGCAGTTATGCGATGTGGAAATTAATGGAGGGATTATTAGATTATATTAAATTTGGCGTGGAAATATATCGATACAAATATTGCAGGGTTTGTTTCATCTACAGGATGTTATTATTTTATTTGTCACGTTAGTCAGGTGAAATAACCCCTCACTACACGGCAGCTGTTCATCGGAGAGCAGTCGTGCATAAGGGAGTATTGAAGAATGTAAAATATGTTATCTAATGGGCGCCACGTAACTTAGATAATAACAAAAAATATATATATCGGTTTTGAGAAGTCACGAAAATCAAAACCTTTGTTTATACAAAAAAAAAAAAAAAATTATAAATGCAAATACAATTATTTCTAATGTTTCTATATTACTGAAATTGTTTCTTAGAAAGGATTTTGTAATAGGATGAGTAATTAAAACTACTCCTTCTTGGTTTTTTTCTTACATCACTAATCAAGAATATAGACAGGAAAATATTGTTAGAAATAAATGATATACTTATTGTTATAATATTAAATTCATAGGTTATAGGCTACGTAGATAATGACTGGTAAATAAAAAAAAATATTTAAATAGACTGAGATTAATTGTGGTAGTTGAATTAATGACTTTAGTTTAAATAGTATAATTTTAACATGAAATGATTTTGGAATAATGTCAATTTATTTAGATTTGTCGCATAAACATAGTACTATGCCTCGGCGTTACAAGAAGACATTTAAACTGATTTTCGGTTATGTAACCATTAGGTAGTGCGCAAACAATAAAAACTTATATCTATAATTATTATTATTATAAAAAAATGTATAATGGAATTGTCTTATCTGGTTTGATGACGTAGTGGCCTGAAGAGAAAAACGTGGTAAGGGGAAGATCAGTGGAGTACGTCCCTTCCTGTGGATGTGGATACACAAATTGCTGAAGGTTGGTTACTCGTTACGTAACCTCGATGACGGTATCAGCGTCAACTTCGGCGTGGACAGAAACATGGCGATGAGCATGGACGCGGACGTGAAAGTGAACGTGACCATAAACTTGTACTTGAACTAAAACTTCAACTTGAACTTGAAGTTGGACCCTAATGTAAAAGAAAATACTTATAGACCCTAACAAAACAAAAACAGAACTCACCTTCTATTGAAGGGGATTCGGCACCTAACTTTTTATCCTCTACCAAACAACAACACAACAACAACAACAGTAACAAAATGGTCGGAGTCCGACACGTGGCTGTATCGCACCAGAACATGGAATCTACTCCTAATGGAGACCTAAAGGGAGATTTCGAGTGTCGATGAGACCTCAAGCAAATCAGCAGACAGTGAGTGAGTGTTGTTGTAGATTCGAGGGGTATTTTTCAAAACATCACTAAACGTGATAACTACATGAGACGAAAATTTCGCCCTCTTTACTTTATCACCTGCCAAACCACACTCCCCGGTCTTCCGGCTTGTTCTCCTCGAGAAATTTCCATTCGACCTGATCAGCTGGTAGTGGGAGAAACAATGTGCGCCCTACGTATCGACAACTCAGAAAACATGACAGAAGATAATAATTTTGAAAAAGGAGAATTTTAACAAGAAGACCATTTGGATTATTAATTGAAAGAAAGTCGCCCAAAAAAAAATCATTGAATGGTAAGTATGTTGTTTTAGACCATCATATGATTCTTATCTAAGAACTTTATTTCAGGTACGTGATTGCATCAGGATTATTTTAAACGAGTGCATGCTGCATATAAGAAGTAATGATTTGGATATTCGACTTACTTATTATAAAATATAATTTGCGAATGAAATCGATTTATTTTGTAAATAAAATGATGCAAATAACTTAAGGATGAAGTTTAATTGTATTTTAAATTTTCCATATTCAGCAATTCTTTCAATTAAAAGGTAATTTATTAAATAAAAAAATTGACATCAAAAAAATAATAGTAGCATTTGAAAACGCTACAATATTGTACCATTTTTTTATCTCATGGCAACGTAAGTGCGTTAGCTAGCTTTTGCTTAGTACAGGAGCGTTAGGGTCGTGGATTACGGTAGCTACATAAATTATACTTGTTTAATCGGGCGCCAATTAGTTTATCTAGGAAATTTAAAGATGAGAAAAAATGTAATTGCTCTTACTAATAAATTGCAATTACTATGCTACATTAAAAAAAATTAAAGACAACGATTTTTTGAGATCTATATTACTAACTAGGACACACACAAAACACACAGGCAGCAAATATATAGAATTAACTAAATTTTATGAACGGGACAAAGGATATTAAACCATGAATTTATATAATTTGATTAAAACATTGACTCATGAATAAAATGTGACAGTTTTTGTGTCTACTCTTTGCATAGGTATACGTATACGTTTGCGTACATTAATACTACTAAATTAAAATATAGATGGATAATAATTTGAGGCAAAATTAGGTTCAATTAATAACTTTTAAATAGATAAAAAAATGTGGCTTAGCTGGATTTCCTTTGATCACTGGCGGAACAAGATGGCGACAGCTTTAATAATGGGATGATGTAAATCCAAGTAATGTAGTTTAGTTTACCAGAATTCAATGGTTTTCTAAAAAAATCAGATCTCTGGTGGCTTCGACTTGTTAACTGGTCCTTTTTCAGAACCGGAACAGTATTCAAAAGAAAAACGGTATTTGTCTGATATTGCCCAAATTTTAGCATATAAATTTAACAGCAATTATTTTAAGAAGGAAAGCAAAAAAGCCTAAAAATGGAAAAGTACGGAATTACCTGATGAACCAGAACAGAGCCGTGCTGCTTACCTAAGATGTTGTACGGCCTTATATGTGAAATTGCAAGTAATTTGTAGGTTGAGATTTTGCACTTAACAAAATAATATAATGGTGAAAATTGATCCAATATAACTATTTTCATCACCACTTTCATTTAAATTTTTGTGTGCTCTCACCTATGTTTATTCTAGTCTCGCTAGCTCGCCTTAATCAGTTCCAACGTTTCTTTATTTTTTTTTTGCTTTCTATTAATTTGAACAAATTAAACTGAGGGCAGCACCATACAGAACACAAAGGAAAAATTACTTAGACAACCAGCAATATCTAAATGTCGTGAGAAATAGTTTTACTATGATTTTTTAAAAATGTATTAATTAAACACTAAGTAGAATTTTTAAATGCTACAATATTTTTGCAGACAGATTTTTTTTATTTGCTTTAAAACTGTCTTTTTGTGGCTGAATAATTGCAGTTTTAGGAAGAATATATAAATCTTCACAAAAAAATTCACCCAAGATGTGGCTATTACCTATGCTAAAATTGAATCATTTCTTTAACATTTGGATTACAAATGCGTTAGAGTATGACTTCCTATTGAGAGATCGTAAATTGTATCTTTTTTTATTTACATTAATTCTTATTAGTACTTTAAATAAATTATGCTAGACCAAACGACTTACCTGTAGGAAGTTCTTTCTGAATTATATGAGATATACTGGTCTAATTAGATAGCACGTCGTAATAGTACGTCGTGTTCTTTGTCGAGAACATTTAAAAGATGAATCATCACAACCAAAAATGATTCCATAACTTGTCTTCATACCGTTAGCCGGGCATTCATTACACTGTTGAAGTTAAAATGCAAAATTAATAATTGGGAGGGCTTGCAGGGTGGGACCTATCTAATTGGACGAGTATATCTCATATAATTCAGAAGGAACTTCCTACAGTCGTTTGTTATTGTAATTATAATGGATATTACTATTTTAATAGAACATTCTTTACTACAGCCACATTCATATTCGCTGTTTCGTAATTCAAGAACTCCAAAGTAGGCTAAAAAAGATTAGACAACGCACAATGGAGTGGAACTGCTGGATTACACAGCCATGATTTTTAAATTTTTGAGTGTTCATTCCACTAGCTTTCATAATATTTTTATTCAACGATTTATACAGATTCAGATATTCTACAAATTTGCTTTAAATTCGTTGAAATTAAATACTGGTTTGCTATTTATATCTGTAATATACATTTCCATATTCCCTAATATTTTTTTATATTGATTTTAGATTGTATTCTAAATACCGAACCAATGAAGCTAACACAATAAAACAAACATTACTAATGCTATCTCGACAAAGCAATGAATGTCCGGCAGTGATATAAAGACAAGTTATGGAATTATTTTTTGATTGTGATGATTCATCTTTTAAATGTGCTCGACAAAAAACACGACGGTTTACTACTACATATGTTATTTAATTGGACAAGTATATCGAAATATAATTCAAGAATGTGGCGCCCTTATAAACAGCTATGAATACATTGAAAACTGCATATAAAAATGACACTTTATATTTCTCACCAAAAAAAATATTAAAATTGTTAGTGTTTAGAGATACAGCAATAATACATTATTACTATTTAAATTTTGCTGAAATAAAATAAAAAGCGTGTGATGTTATCCTATCGCCAGGTTTAAACAGTTATTTTCACACATTAAAATAAAAGAAAACATTTTTATATTTAGTACTAAGTTTATGTACTTGTCTATAAAAATAATTACGTGTGCAATTAATTTAAGAAAAAAAAATTGGCAACTTCATAAATTCCAGTCTAACTTTGTTGGACTTTGATATCTTTGAAAATAGTTAGGTGGTACGAGGTACTTGTAAAACTTTAAAAAGTTTAGTTACTAGTTTTCTGCGAATACAAATCATTTTTTGGATTTGTAAAAGAAATACTAGTTCATGAATCCTGTATTCGTAAATTCGTTGCACAATATTTTTTTAAAAAATTATATTTCACGAGAGCTATTTGAACTTTATGTGTCTAAAGTCGGAGCAGGATTTTCTACACCTGTAAAATGTAACTATCATATTTTTAATGAAATTCTTTTTTCGTACAAAAAAATGGTTCTTTCTAAACCTTTAAATCTAAACTTTTCATTTAGCTCTGCAAGTTGGTAACTAACTCTTACCTTAGTTCATCGTGCGAACCTTCTGACCACAGCAACAACAGTCACAACTTCTTGCAGTCTTCGAAAAAATACGCGCGGCAGGCCTTCTCGAGCCGGAATAGACGCTAGCCGTCGACGGCGGTGCGACGACAACTGACTTCGTCGACTTCGGCGTCGCTACGAGCACGTGGCGCGTAGCTCATGCGCCCGGAGCCGTCCGGATTTACTGTCGGTGCGATTTGTAAACTTTATTTTTTATGTGTTTATAGTGAGCCATTAATTAGTCCATCTAGGCGTGACGGGTTCGACGGGCAGGCCGTAAAAGTTTTACGGCCGCGTTTGGTGTATTTGTCGGCGCAAAGGTAAACAATTTCGTGGAATAGGTCGGATATTTATTCTCGGTTATCTGTTAGAAACATGAACACGGACATCGGATTTATTAAATTATTCCGCGAACAGAAACTCGTACCTACAAGCTAATACTTATAAAAACATAGTTGATTAGCTATGCAAGGAGATTTACAAATTATCTAAAAATATTTGGGAATAGATGCATTATGAAAAATGGGCTAAATCTATAGCTTTTTTCCAACACTGCACCTGACTAGTTTCAAACCTGTACGAAGCCGTCAGTCAGTTTAATAGTAGATACAACTACGCTGCAGTAAGTCGGTGAACGATTTCGAGTAAAAAATTGTTGAATTTGTTGTATTTTCAAGCTTTACATCGCTTTGAAGACTATTCTGAATATTGAAACCCGATTACTTATAGTAGGTATTAACGTTTTTGTGATGCGAGTGTTTACATTGGTTTTTCAAGTGTCAAAAATGGTTTACGTGTATAGCAAGTCAGAGTTGACGGATATCGTTTTAATTTATGGCGAAGTGAAAATGTTTTAGCAGAACGAGATCGGGGTAAACATATACCACATGCAGCTACTTTTACCGCGGTGTGTAGTGAGTGCAAGTGTAGTGCAACGCGAGCGTGTTATGGGAAATTTGAAACCGAATCGTGTAAGAGATGGAGGTCCAAAGCGTCCGCGGCGTATTGCAGCAGTGTGGAGTATCATACACGAGGTTCAATTATATCCGTACCATGTAAAGCATGGCCAAGCGTTAATACCAAGGGATCCGGAGGACCGGTATCATGGCCGCCACGTTCACCTGACTTTAAATCATTTGGATTTCTGTTTGTGGGGATATTTAAAAGATGAAGTACCGAAGTGGACACTATTGAAGATTTACGCAAATTTATCATAGATGCTGCTAATAACTTATGAGTTCAAAACGGATAAGAGCAGAAATATTTGTGTTAGTTTGTAGATGGGCTCAAATTTTGTTGTTGTAAGACGGGAATTTCTTTCAATTTTTTTTGTCAAAGTTTTAGATCACTCTGTATTTACACAAACTCACAAACGTTGAACTAATTTGTGGTTCTTATATTGGCTTTATTTATGGATTTTGTATCGATGTCTTACATTTTGATATTATTTGTTCTTCTAACAAAGTACCACAAATTTGGTTTAGGTTCTCGTTTACATAAAATATATTTTTAATAAAAAATGTACTACCACAATAGTTAACATTTTAATATAAGTTCCATAGATGCTAAAGTTCTTTTACTTTTTAATTTCCAAATTCTCAAATATATCTAAACTAAATATGATAAAGAATATACATTAATGAATACCATTAATAATTGGTACCATTAATTTAGTTAGTTACTCTATTTCTTTATTTTAACTAAGTTGTTACCTTCTTCGTTAAATCATCTTATATACATCGTTGTTAATCATTAATTATATTACTAAAATTAGTGATTTTGCCCAAAAATGATGGTTGATTACGGTACCTACTTTGTCATTTTAAACGCATTGACTGAATTTAAAGTATATTGTTTTCCGGAAAATAGTATATGTATATTATGTCCTTTTATAGGTATAACATAATAAAAATATGAACAGTCCTCAAATAGTATTCCATGTTTTATTATGCTATTGAAATATATGCAAATAGAATTTTTCTGAACACACAAAAAACTAAGGAAAATTTTATTCCAGCATAAGTAGTTAAATATGGACGTCACATTCTGCAACACTGAATTTTTAATCATAATTAGTTATTTATGACAGCATAACCGGAAATTATAGACATTATTAATCACTGTAATTTGTCTTTTTGTTTATTTACGATGGTGTGAAACTCTGCTGCTTTGGACAACCCTTAAAATAATTATCTGAAAAATCCCCATCTCCTCTCTCGAGAATTTTTAAAAGCCTAGGTTGACTAACTATACTTGTACAAACTCTTGTTAAAGCTAAGTCCAGGTATGAACAGTTGAAAGATAGGTCTCAAGAAGGACTTTCTGTGTTCTTTAAAGTCACTGTTTTACCTCCAAAATGTCACGGTGATGTTTTTACAAATTTTGACATTAACACTATGTTTGACAAAAGCCTTTGTATGTGAAAATTTCGATGGGACCTCCCCTCCCGACTACTCCAACGATCCGATTTACAATGTCAATGCCTGGGTGGAACAGTTACATTTGCAACGGTGCGCTTTCGTAGCAATAGGTCTAAAATATTTCGCTGTAAGTGTCACATTTCCCTATCTGTCATACTTATGTCCTTATAGATTTTTGTTGAAGATGAAATTTTAGGGAAACATAATGTCAAAGTACCCAGGAAGTATTTCTTGGGAATCTGCCAGCAGGAGGTGCTAGAACAGTGGAAGTTCTGCTCTTCGAGTCTGACAGAGAAGAGGAGATACAAGTGTAGGTTTAAGTTAAAGAACGATCGATTTCAGCCCAGGGTGCACAGACGGTTCTGCGATTTCAAAGTGATGGTAAACAATAAAGACTGCAAATGCGCTCCGTCTACCTTTGGAGATGAACTGAGAAAAGTCAAAGGCAATTACCTACATTCCATATTTTTTTAATGTTTTATATTTAATTTCTTGAATCAATTTTAGGTTTTCCGACCTGTTACATGCCTCCTTTGCCAGATACCCTGTGCAAATACAACGTATGTGGTATGAACCAGTGTACACCTGTAACCGTAGAAGACAGGATTCATACGGTGAACTGTAGCTTCAAATGCAAAGGAGATAATCCGGTATTAATTTCAGTTTGTATTCGCTACTAAATGTACAGGGTGAACCTTAAATAAGTACAAATATTTTAACTGCAGGTGTGGTTTGT
This sequence comes from Monochamus alternatus, assembly GCA_037114965.1. NCBI lineage: Eukaryota > Metazoa > Arthropoda > Insecta > Coleoptera > Cerambycidae > Monochamus > Monochamus alternatus. The sequence continues at coordinate 21,514,325 of CM073428.1, forward strand.
CATATAGATGAATCAAGTGAAACTCATTTTTAAAAATTTCCAATAATTACGAGATATTATTTTTTTTAAATACTCACATTTTGAGGTCCACTGACCAGACGTAACCTAATAAACCATATGATTTACTGAAGGCGAGGTTGCCATGTCGTCTGTAAGATAAATAATTTTAACGTAAATTCAATGTTTTACGGTTGATTGCAATTTAAAAATACTTCTATTTAGCAATATGTAAAGTAAAATTAGGTAGGTAGTATGCTACGCAAAAATATTAACCTAAACTGTAACTTCTTAACTGACCTTACTATAAACGATTAAAATCGAATTTCCGCAAGGTCAATATTACCAATTAAATTATTTAGAAAGTTACTTTGTTCATTGATTCCAAAAATTATCCATATTATCAAGATACACAAATTATCCCCTTAAATTATTTTATAAAGAATAACAAGAACCTATGATTTTCACACAACATCTTAGAGTTAATTTTTGCCACATAACTTCAAATGACGTGTCAGTGGAAATCATTTTGTACTTCGTAGTGGATGAAACAAATAAACACAAAATATAGAATAACAAAATAACCAGTTTGATGTATACGTTCAATATTAAAAGAAGGCAAAGTAAAATAATTAGAAGCAGTGTCAATCACATGCAAGAAAGATAAGTGGTAGATGTCACGGGCAGTAGGCGAAATGCCCCGCACTAGCCCTATCCTCTAGGATTGAGTGCTGCAAAAGCATGTTACAAGTGGAAACAAAACAGGTAATATATGTGGAAATGGATTTGATAATTTCAACACACGTAAATTGAGTTGAGAAGTTAATATGAGATACTTTTGCATCTGAAACCGAACTAGCTAAAGGTTTCTTTAAGTAATGGATTGCTTGACGCAACTGCTGAGAGTAGCGGCAGTAACATATAAAACGTATTTAAATTATTTTCACGGGCAGTGTTTTTCTCGTAAGTGTCTTGCATATTTAATTAACATTGAAAGTGAAATACAGTGCGATTAAATAAAATATGGTGCATTATTTAAACAGTGAAAAAGTTGATATGTTAAAAGCATATTTGTTAAGTAGTGATAGTGATAACGATAACGTATTGTGATAAATCAGTTGGAGTGTAGTAAAAATGGATAATGACCAAATTCTGGATAACTATGATTGTGAGTAGAGAATCTGGTTTATATTTTCAGTTTATTGGTGAGGTATAGGAATGATAAAGGGGAGGAGATTTAAATTATTTTCACGGGCAGTGTTTTTCTCGTAAGTGTCTTGCATATTTAATTAACATTGAAAGTGAAATATAGTGCGATTAAATAAAATATGGCGCATTATTTAAACAGTGAAAAAGTTGATATGTTAAAAGCATATTTAATAATAATAAATAATAATAATAAATGGTTTATTGTGCACACAATGAAATACAAAAACTTAAACTAAACAATGGTGGCAGTAGTATAGGTACACAAAAGGAGGAGGTTAGCCAAAGCTGTCTTACACCTCTCCTAAAATTTTAAATGCTAATAAATTATGCGTTTCGCGTATAAACATTGAGGAAAGAATAGCAAAAACAAAATAATAACTAATAAAATAATAACAGATAAAATAATTTCTAACAATAATCATAACATACGAGATGAAAATATGAACATCTCAAAATATTCCACAGCAATAATAACATTTTTATATATAACTGATATACCTTATTTAAACAAGTCTCTCTAGTAGCTCCAATTTTAACTTTTTTTGTAGGATGATAAAGTAACAGACAAGTCTGTGTTAATTTGGTTAAGGTAAAATGGCACTAAATAGGAGAAGCATCCCTGGAAATGTGTTGTGGTATGCTGTGGAATATGAAACTTATTGTTTCTTATATTGACACTGTGAACGTCAGACCTTCGAGATATAATATCATAAAGATACAGTGGCTCCTTAGTATTTAACAATTTATACAAGAATATACTATACAGATACTGAACTCTAAGTTTAATATTTAATTCGTTTATCTTAATAAGATAAGGAGTTATATGACTTCTTGGAGGAATATTAAACACAAATCTCATGCAGGCATTTTGAATCCGTTGTAATTTTTGTTGACAATTTTGCGTTAAAAAATTATAGTATACAGCACAGCAATATTCAATATGGGGATATATGAAAGTTTTTATTAATTTTAGTTTAGTTTCTTGTCCAAAGGTTGATTTAAAGTTATACAAAACTTTCAATTTAAAAAAACAAGTTCGGACTACGCATAATACATGTTTCTCAAATTTTAATGTCGAATCTATGTACAACCCCAAACTTTTTTCACAAGATACCCATTGCACATCTGCGTTATGTAATTTTAGAGTAATGTTAGATGTAATATAATTAGTATGTCGCTCTGATCCAAGACAAATTGCTTTAGTTTTGTTGGGATTTAAACGAAGGCCGTGGTTACTTGAAAAATTATATAAAACTTGAAGATCATCATTCATCTGTTCAATAGTATGATTTACAGAATTAAAATTAGTTGATAGGTAAATTTGAATGTCATCTGCGTACAAATGAGTCTGAGAATGCAAGATATCCGCAGTGATGTCAAAGATAAACAACGAAAAGAAAATTGGACCCAGCACACTACCTTGGGGGACACCGGATGAGGTTTCTTTTACCATCGAGCACATTACGTTGTTTAATATCACTTTTTGTGACCTGCCCCTTAAGTAACTATTAATTAGTGATAGTGATAACGATAACGTATTGTGATAAATCAGTTGGAGTGTAGTAAAAATGGATAACTATGATTGTGAGTAGAGAATCTGGTTTATATTTTCAGTTTATTGGTGAGGTATAGGAATAATAAAGGGGAGGAGATGGCTGTTAATATTTTTATAAATAAAAATATTTGAATCATTCTTTGACACATCTAAAAATTCTAGTTAGCTTTGTTGGAGCCTATTCGAAGACATAAGTGTAACAGTGGCAACGCTGTGGAATTCACATCCACCATGATACTTAAAAATATTAGTATCGGAGTCGGATCATGTCATCGACAAATTTTCTATTGAAAAATCATGAAATTTATTTAAAATTTGATTTTCTAATTTCTGATTTTTTTGTAATAAAACTATTAATTATGTGTTCTACACAGTGAGCTGTACTGCTGGCTAACATATTTGTACGCATTTAAGGTTCACCTTGTATTATGTTTTATCTTATTACGTCTTCTTCCATCTACAAATGCAAAATTCATAGCAGCCATAAAGCTTAAATGAAAAGCGGGCTAACTCCCGGACTATATGGAGCTAATAAATCAAAGTTCTGTCCCTAGTTCTGCGAACGCCCCACGGATAGGACATCGAGATTTCCTGTAGTTAGGTCTTTTTGGTCGAAGTGGAAGCACAACGCCAGTGAATCACAGAGTTCCGCAGCCGGCAAAAAGCTCTCCGTCGCCACTTGCATAAATAAGTATACGTTAGTGGCCCCCGAGAAAAAATTTATGCGTGAGTCGTAAATTCCTTCATTTTTTTGTAGGGGCAGGGGAGGTCTGGACTGCCTGGGACCTGGGACTGGCTGGTAATAGTATAAATCCATTTTTTATGATTTTTTACGGGAAGTAGTAACTCCCAATTCCGGCTTTACGATTCTTGCGATGCTCCTGCTGCTGCGAAATGGGATCCATCGCAATTGCAGATATTCCTAAAATACTACCCGCTCCTAAATATTTCAGTTTGGTCCTAGTACAGATAACAAATTACAATAATGCTTTAAAATCTGATATACTAGGTGATTCTGAACTTATCTGACTCTTACAAATAAGAGCAATTAAAAATACACTTCTGCACGGCACTGGAAACTGGTCTATTTTATACAACAAATTCAACTGCTCTCGCCGCTATTGTTATTAATTATTAATATAATTAATTTGAGGTGGCCATCCTGGGCTTCCCTCTCCCACAATTAAGTTTCAAATGTCCCGTGTCACGCTCGCGTTGCGCTACACTTCCACTCACTGCACACCGCGATAAAAGTAACTGCATTTCGCACATGTTTACTGAGAAATCGTAACGTCACCATAAATTAAATCGATATCCATCAACTCAACATTTTTGACACTTGAAAAACTACTGTACTGTGTACTGTGATTTTAATATTCCGTCTGGCCGGAGACTACAGTAGCCCAGTGATGAATAGGTTGAAAATACTACTACTACTAATTTTTACTCGGAAAGGATGTTACAAACAATTTTTATACCATAGTTTTAGATAAGTTGTGAATCACCCTGTATATTAGTGTTTCTAATGGAATTAATTTCGTTTTAGTTGTCCTAAAAGCGCAGAAAATTGTACGTGTGAAACATTTGAAGAAAAGGGGGTGCTAAAAGTCAAGAGGGCGATATATTCGAATAAAAGGGGTATATAGAGTTGCTATAATTTTACTTAAATGTGTAACGTTTCCCAGTATTTTTAATATATTTCTCTCTAAACAGAGCATACCATTTCTAGAACGCCCACATAGATCTTTGGATAACTGCTGGATAACTTCTTTGCGTGTCCTTCCAAATAAACAATATCCTTACAGATACCTGAGAGGTACTATTACATTTACTAACATTTATATAAGGTATAATAACGTTTATCATGTATAAACATTATAAGACACCATCTTAGCAATGTTTGGGATAAAAAATTCTTATATGAAAAACATTGATCTTACGTATTTTCATCAAAATTGACTCTTAATCAGAAAAATATGCCAAAATATGCACGCCAGTCTTGTAATTTATCAAATATGTAAGGAAACACCATTGTCTGGCCTACTGCGTTTAGTATTCCTTAAAAACATCCATAAATCATTCTACAACTCGCCATATGTGAATTAAAAATCAGATCGAACTTTTTTAGACAATATAGAATTTAGAATTTTTTCATTAAAGACTGATATTATATTATTCCAAATATTGACAAGAAATTGTCATAATTGGTATACATTAAAAACACGTCCTGTATATTTAATAAAATACGTTCAGGGTCAATTGACGATGACGAAGATTTGGAAGACGACGATGAAGACGAAGAGGACGATTCAGATGAAGACATAGTGTTAGAGGAAAACTCCGACGATGAAGAACCTGTCTCTACAACGGAAGAATTAGAAAAGGATGAAGCTATAAAGGAACTTCAGAAGGATGCACTAGAAGAAATTAAAAAATCCACAAATTCATCTGCATTGAAAAGCAGCTGCGAAAACAAATTTGTCCGAGTAATGCACCTCAATATACTATTAGTAGTTAGTACCAATATGTTATTAACCATTGTTTTATAAATTATAAGTTTGGTGTAAGTGTACGAAATATATAATACAATATAACTGCAGTGATAATAGAGTAATGGGTGATTTCTAATATTCCTCTTACGAACTGTTTATAGGGTTGCTTCGCTTGATTTTAAACGGTTGATTCGAACTGCACGACGAAATGTCACTAAATTTTCATTTGAGACGAACTGAACTGATTCCACCAAGACATAAATTTTTATTGACGCGCAAATTTAATTGCTTCTTCCAATAAATATCTATTACAGTCGTTAAACGTCGCTTACTATCTGTTAAAGTTTTTGCTAAATCTGCGGGTTATTCGAATAGTTCGCATAGAACGAGGTTTTATTGGTACTTAATTTGAGCGAGTTATTCTTTAAAAAACGTGACGGAATCTACATAGTTTTAACATTAGCTTTGTTCGTAGAGATAGTTGACTGGTTGTCAACTGATACTACTTGCCTTGTTAATATTAACTGACATCTATAGCGACAATACAAAATTTTACTTGTGCCAATGCACAAAGTATAAGTGCCAATGTTTATCAATTGTCAACAAATGCCACAAAGCGTACTAATCAAATATGTGTAGCAGCAGCACCATAACGTGACTATAAGTCGCGGCAAAAATTCAGACAACTTACGTCATACGAACAAATGAATAATTCATTATATTTTCATCAAAATATTTAAGAAACTGCAAGTGAAAGTAATAAAACTATATACTGCACTAAATGTTTGCATTATATATTGCACTAAATTGTAAAAATGATTGTTTTTAACGCGATCAAATATCGAAAATTATGTTGATAATAAAAACAATTGCGTAACGTCAGCCGTGACGTAAGACGTCTAAATTCTTGCCGCGGGTATATAAGTATATTTTCAATGTAAAGGCAAGTGTCGCCAGAGACAGTCATTGCGGTATGAAACCGGTTTAAAGTATTGCTAAGTAAATCATGGAATTTAATTAAAAATTTTCTGCGAAGTAAACTTAAAATCTTGTGGGCTTGAATAGTATATTCAGTAACAATGTTAAAATGAACAAATTCTATACGACTGATCTACAAGTATCGAATTATTTTCATTGTAACCGAGTTTATAGACTACATTTTCTCCACGACTAAAAAATATGAAGTAAATTACAATTAAATTAAATCTAAACAAAAAAAGTTATTTATTGAGGCATGTTGCAGCCATTTACACTTGACACTGACAGTTTTGAGATCCATGGTAATCTAGTCGTTTCCAACTTCCAAAATATAACTAACAAATGTTGAATGCCACTGGGGGCTGCAGGGATGGTTCGATTGTAGTGTTTTGGTGCCGTTGTGCAGGATGGATCTTTGTACATAGAATAGAAAAAACCGGGTGACAATAGATAGGAAAATGGTGAACCTATATACAGGGTGATCCACAACTTACCTAAAAAAAATTGCGAATAGATGAAAAATTGGGTCAATATCGTAAGAAAATCTGTAAAATTCTTATAGCTTCCGAAAAAAAAATTGAAGTCGTAGTATTTACAACCTTTACGTCGCTGGGCTACTGTAGTCTCTAGAGTCATCGGAATGCATCTATTAGATTTTGTGAATGATTGCTGCAATAAAAGACTTAAAATCTCAGATTTACAGCGGGCATGTGAATTACAGATGAAACTATTTTTACACGGAATGAGATGTATAACATCATAATGTTTTCATGTTTGAGATTTTGAAAATCCAGTACTACGGCCACCACGATCTCCTGATTTAAATTCTTTGGACTTCTTTTTTCACTTTCCAGTCATTAATAATTTAAATAAAAATCTGCAAAATTCGCGAGAATTTCGCGTTCATGAAAATAAGGCTTAAAACTGGTGTTATAAACTTTAATTTCTTTTCTTTCCTCGGGAAATACGTTAAATTTTTTATCCGTTCATTTTTTATTACATAAGTAGATCGTTGATATGGTTTGCATGGAACTGACCTATTTGATTTTTTGTAAAAAATTGTATTTGTAAAAGTCTGTATTTTAACTATTTTTAGAGACTTGTAGGTTAAGGGTCGTACTTTCTACAGTGAAAACAGCCAGTAACTATTCAAATCTATTTGTATATGTAACACTCTCTTTAGCAAAGCTTTACGGTAAGTACAATTATACATCACATTATAATCACATTATAAGTCATAACTGTCACCGTACACTGTGGAAAACGCGGCAGGAGAATCTCATAAGCGCCGCGAGGATGCGGAATGACCGCCGCTGTCGGTTATGGGCCCGTGCTAAATCGACGTACGCGCTATCTACGCTTCACGCTTAATTAAACTTCCCCAAAACTTCTAGCCCTCTCCTAGCGCTAATTCAGTCGCTGCTGCCGTCGCGGTTGCGGCTCAGCGACGCGAGGCCTACCTGCTAGTCGCCGCACTGATGACAGCGGGCTTAATAGATTGTCACTTGCTATCGCGGGACTGGGGCAAGGTCACAGGGGGCTGCGGTTTCCCAGACGGTTAAACGCCAACCTACCCCTCGCATTTGGGAGAAGTATGTCCTTAATAACATTAACACACATTTCTTTAGTAACAGTCTGCAATATTTTTTTTATAATTGGAAGTGTTTAAGGAGTATAACACTAGATATATGTATGGGGTGGTTGAAACTTTCAAAATGTAGCAAATGTTATATACTATATTTTATCGCCTGAGAAAAGAAAATGGCTATGACCATGTATCTATTTTTTTACACTATATGTGTAATGGTTTAATTATTCTGCAGACATTTTTTTAAATACACAGTACACTAAAGAATTTCTGTAGTTTCAAAGAAATTATTTACCATATTAATTACGGTAATATTCTTGTTATCTCATGTAATTGTACAAATATTCAGAAATGTACAATATTAATTGAAATATTACCTAATGCGTATAATAGTCCTGTTATTAATAATAATAATAATTATATTTCACATTATAATTTTAGCAGTAAATCGTGTAAAGTTCTGTAAATTTTATTAAAATTATGGTAAACATATTCCAACGCATGCACAGCGTCCCGATCCAGTAATGATCGGCTTGTCTATACAATCATGTGCGTTATAGATGTTGTTGTAGTAGTTGAAATTAAAGTGGTAAGACACATTTGTGTGTACGCTTTAGTTGTGCTGTAAAATAGTATATGAGATGCTTTCTGAGGTGATTTAAAAAATGCATATTGTGTGGTGCTGTATTTATTAGCTGCTCGAAAATATATGCATATATACCTACATCAATACTGTCACAGAAATTCTCAAATAATATGTTTCATGCTTTATGCAACTTTCTACATGTTAAATATATCTGTTATGTTCAATAAATATTACTACCTATTGGAAAATAATGTTTATATACTTATTAATTTTTATCTTTCACTAACTGTTCTCGTATATTGCATACTTTTATAAATTTTATATTAATAGAAAAAATAGATAAAAAATTTTATAAACTCGGAGCATATAAATACTTGGAAAAGTATCATCAAGTTTTTTAACAGATATGTTTATTTCCAATGTGTCAGAAGATTACATGGTGGTGAATTCTAATAATTGTTTGCTTGTCATTCATTTTTCTCTAGTGCAGGGAATGTTGCCAACGTATTACAGGACCTTCTAGTCCGTCGTTCAGCGCGCTCATTTCATTTTTCAGTTCCAATAAAAAAGGAGGATACGCGATGTCACCGGCAGATAACGCATATAAACAAAGAGAAAACTCGAATAAACATATGATCTTCTCAAAAGAAGGCCGGAAAGAGACTGATATCCTCGGGCAACTTTGTTTTCCCGTTATCTCCTGGCCCTCGCGTGTGTGTGAAGTCCGTCTGTTTCCTGTTAGTGCCTCTCCTTTGCGACCGCAAGCCAGCACTGAAATCGCTGAAAAAACTTGAAAGGAAGGCACTTTCCTCGCCCGTCCTTAAAATAAAAAGGAAATCCTCCCGCTCGCCTGAAAATTACGTGTTTCTGGAAATAAGAGCTCCAACTTGGGAGATTTACTTACTTTAGTCCCAACTTGATTATGTGTCTCAAAAAAAGTAATTTTGCATCTCTGAAAGTTTTCTTTGCCGGGTCCTGGTTATTCCATTTCGAATAAAAGTGAGAAATATGTAATTTTACTTTGCAGCATCATGTTTCTCAGGAGATTTATCTACGTTAGTTTCAACTTGGTTATTGGTCGATGAAAGTAATTTAGCACTTTTCCAAGTTTTCTTAAAATTAAATTAAAATCGTATAGAGAAACCGATAGCCGTATCACTAATTTTTATGATGAAGCAAAATTTAAGCTTTATTCTCAAACGTCGCTGACAGTCCCAATGATTTGTTGCTTTCTTTAGATTCCTGCTTGTTATAGAAACATTGATGGAGAGCCCCTTAAAGAATTCAAATGACCTGAAATTTAAATTATTTTGGCGCAGATTTGTATTCTGATAAAAGGAAACAACAAGCGGAATTAATAAGTCACTTGATACGTTCGACAGCACCAGCGACGTAGGGTGGAGAGGCGTCCGTATTCAAATTAATCAATTTTTTTAATCAGAATTTTTTCAGTTATATTAAATGAATCTTTACATTTTGAATAGAAGACATAGAATTTCATTTTGTGGAGAGATATTTCTTTTATAGTAAATATTAAAGTAATCTGTATATCAAAAAGTATTTTTTCCACTACTAACCTATAAGCCCATCATTATCGACCTAACTTTGAGGCGTAAACTTCTATATTTTTGACCTGGGTGAATAATGATGACTTTGATTGATTAACCAAGGTAAATAATATAAATGACACTTTATAATTTTGACACTTGACAGTTATAGAAGTACAGAACCACAGCACGCAGAATGTGGAGGTTATGAAACACGTTTTTAATAGGGCAATCCAACGAACATATGACAAGCAGAAATTTGTGCTTTTGTGTAGAACTTTTAGTTATTGGTCTGTGTGTAGAACTGTGTTTTGCTCATTATATTTTATACCTATTTCGGAATACCAAGTATAATTCAGACTATCCATTATGGTTTTGTTTTGTTGTGTTATAAATTGTTGGAGCAGAGGACAGCGAGAAGATCAAGTTAGATTTTTTAGGATTCCTGCTGCATTGAATTATAGACAGAACTGATCTCAATGAACTCTCATATAAGACGGCAAAAGTGGCTTAGTGCAATAAAACAGCAAGACCTAACTCAAGAAAAAATTAAATACAGTGTACAAGTTTTTAATATATTATTTATAAATAGGTACCTAAGTTCTTTTTTCTCTCCAAGTAGTAGCATAATTACACTCCCGCCAGCCCTAACAATTCAGGGTCCTGGAGAATACTATATATAATATTAATAACAAAATATATTGATAACAATATTTGCAGTTATATATAATTAATTAGTAAACTATTACGGAGGTACGTAATTTGTTTTAACAATTATTTATGCATAGATAATAATAATAATGCCACTTAATAATGCCACTGTTTCCAATTCACATATATTTGACAAAAATGATAAATAATAAATAAAAGTCCATTTGATAGCAAAAATCTAAAATATATTTAATAAAAAAATATTAAAAATAAGTTATATATACAATTCTAAAAAAATTGGATGCATAGATAAATAGTACAAAATGTTTAATAATCAATTGGTTTTTTGATATTTTAAATAATTGCGGCATTGCAATAATAATTTAAAGTTTGTTACAGCACAACAAAAAACATTAGCAGCAGGGAAAATCAAAATTTAATGCTCCAAGTTCATTTTTGATTAGTCAACTATTTCTTGCCTCGGCCCATTTGAAAGAAAAAATTTGTAGATATACCGAAGTGCAGTGAATACTGAGAATAATAATAATTTTACGAATATTCAGCAACTAGAACGTTTTACCTAAAATATAAATCCACTTTTTCTTATCATAATGAAAATATATGAGAAATAGGCTCATATTACACTTTCTAATATGAGATATGAAAGAGTTGCTGATCTGGCAGGAACTAGGGGGCCCCACTAATCGTAGGGCCCTGCTCAGTGCCCAATGGAAAATAGGGGCCTGCATAGGTAGGTATATATTACTTTTACATATAAATATTGCAGATATTTAAAACTTCAGAAAACATTAGCACAACACTACATTTTCATTTATATCTACCCATCTTGGTCTCTGACAACGTTGCAGTGGTAATTTGATAACCCAAATGCAATGTAGGAATCCAATAAAGATGTAAGTTATCTGTTAAAGCAGCCGGTTTACATGGAATATATGCTTTTAAATTGTTGTATATAACTTTTTATTAACTAACTCGATACAAAATGTTTGAACAAACGACACTGTATTTTATTTTTTCTTGAGTTAGGTCTTGCCGTTATATTGCACAAAGTCACTTTTGCCGTTTTATATGAGAGAGTTCATTGAAATCAGTTCTATGTCTATAATTCAATGCAGCAGGAATCCTAAAAAATCTAACTCGATCTTCTCGCTGTCCTCTACTCCAACAATTCATAACACTACAAAACAAAACCATTATGATAGTCTGAATTATCCTTGGTATTTCGAAATTGAGTAATGAGCCAAACACACAGTTCTATACAAAATCACAAATTTCTGCTTGTCATATGTCGAGTTGTTTGTCCTACAGCCGTCATTTTTAAAGTGATTTGACAGTTCGTTGGATTGCCCTATAGATAGAAAATATGTGTATGCTTTTACGTAAAGATGTTTGGATATCAGGAGTTGGTTGCCAACATTCTCTGCCATTTTCTTCACTTCAGGGGATACGCAGCCCATTTCACTTTCCATGATTTATAGCTTTAAATTAAATTAATTGCAAATTTATTTGTGTGAAATGTCACAAAGTTTGATTTCAAACTACCCACTTGATTTTTGTACATGATATCAGCGTTTTTAGAGTATTTATTCAAATTTCGTGAATCTGTATCAATTATTGAAACTCGATTTAAGGTGTAGTAGCTAGTAGTGGAAAAAATGCTATATAAACTACGGTAAAGAAGAGTGCCATTATAGCTTCGGCACCTAAAAATCCCTGGGCTGCGGCTAGATCTTGGTGCCTCAGTTATAATGGCATACTTCTCTACCTTGGTGTATAATATACTAATAATCGCAAGGGTGAATAAAGTATTTATTGCTGTTTACTCATATACAAAATAATTTGAATATTTATTTTTACATGAATTAATATGAATTTAATTCATACAATTTCCAGACAGTTTTATGCTTAGAACAGTGTTCTATGTGTGTTTTCATGTAACAAACGTACAGATATAGATCTGCAACGATTTTCTATTCCATATTTGTTACAAAAACCTTTCCCGTTACTGAATGTTCTGCTATCCGATTTTCTGCACAATTTGCAAGCATTGTGACTACATAGCGGCAGGAACAATGGCCGATACACATTTCTGAATTCGTTAACTTTAAAGAGTCGACAATTTTGTTAGGAATGTTGCACAATTTACCACTACATGCTGTTAAAGAACGTCTTCTGACACGTGCTATTAGAACGCAAATCCACAATATCCAAAATACTCCACATTTGCTTTGCCGGTAATGCAAAACAATTAATTGGTATTGCTAAATTATGACTGATTTTCGATCAACAACATTAAAAGATTCTAGATTATATAATTCATTGGACTAGCAGGTTTCAATCAACCTGTAATGTTAAATTATTAATTGCATAATAATGCCAGAACGTGGCTTGATTATTTCCTTTTAAATTTGCTATATAAAATAGAATATTATACACAACGATAAGAGCTATTAAGAATGTTTAAACGCGAAAGCGTAGTTCGAACATTTAATATTCTTAAGTAGATAAAAAGAAATTAAAACACGAATGCAATACGACGTTTTATCCATAATCACATCACAATCATATTTGTGGAGTCAGAATTATTGAAATTTAATAAAAATATATTCGCTGGACTTGATATTTCTTAATGCTCAATGAAACACAAACTTGATATTGCAAGGAAAATATAGCTGTTCCTTACAAGAAGAGACATTCGTAATTTGTCCAAATCCTTCATAAACTTCGGCAGATGTTGTGAAATGATGGCAACAATGCTACAAGAATTGTCATTAACGGAAAGTAAGTTAATTGTGATAAAACAAAAAATGAAATGTGTACTGCTATAAATGTTAATGACAATAGCTAGTGGATAAAGTATCACTTTAGAGGGAAGTTAATTGTGGATAAAATATATTATCTATTCTCTAAATATATTATGAAATGAATTAACTTATTTTATACAACAAATAACTAGTTGTTATAATACATACCTCTCACGAATCTGCATTGATGCGACACTGGCAGGGTTTCTTACAGAAGCAATTATTCCAAATTGCAAATCCTCGTCCTGATATTCAATCATTCAAGTTTAATTAGTTTTCGCGTCCGCCTGTAACGCCGTAATCATTAAATTATACAGAAAATTGGGGAAAAATTAAGCCTACTTTAATTTGGCGAATGAAACTTTTTCAAATTAAGTACGAGGTATTGCCTTCAATTATGCGATAATTAATGTGGATTAGATGACGACGGAGCAAAGACAAATTATGTCGATTACAGCTAAATGTCAGTTTTATTAATTTTTTTAAAGCTATGCAGAGATATAATGATTTGTTCAAAATAATCAAAATTTAAAGCATCTTACCTTTTTTATAATTAAGACAGTGGCGTACAATTTTTATGTAGATGCCTTGTAGTTGTAGATCTATTTGTATAATAACGGGGAGGAGTTAAATTCTGTGGGTTTACTCTCCTGGGTTTATAGCATGATCCTACAAAATTTTCTGGAGTTATGAGTAAATTAGTATTATGGTATATTATGTATTTTTGTTTTTTTTTTAAACATTTTTTTATGTATGCAGGGTTAACTATGACTTAGTACAAATATTTTCAGAGGGGATAGGGAAAAATAAGAATTAATGGAATCACCCTTCAAAAAAATTCCAAACTTATTTATAATGCCAAAAAAAATATTTTCAAAACTATATTAAATCCCTATTTATCGCCGTCACTGACCTTCTGTCAGCCGCGAGGTTAAGTATATTCTACCAGTCAAAGGTGTCAAATATAGTAACAGGTCCATTAACACGTGTATCAATTTAAGCCGTTTTGAAAGAAAAAAAATCTTTTCAAAATGTAGATTATTATTTAATGATTTAATGAGAAATACGGTATGGTAGCATAGAGAGGCAGCACCTACCTTACTAATATTTATTTCCAGGATTGATACTTGGAGAGATATTAAGAATGTTGAATCATCTTCTGTGTTCTTATTTGTTTAAATTAAAGATTTTTGTACCTCCTGTGGACCTCTCCTTCCCTCGATCGTTCTTTTTGTGTAAAGCGGGGTACCTACTTGGTTTGGCGGTCTTGACCAGGTCGATTACTTACGTCGGGAAAAAGCACAAAGGATAACAACAAAATACACGTAGATGTACACAAATACATAAAAACACTACCACACGTCTACCGCCTGGCATAAAACAGCTGTTCGATGTGGTTTAAAAAGCATTCAGCAAAATATTTTGTATACTCGGGAAACGTCTTTGAGGCTACCGCACAATAATATGCACTTGTCACACTCCCATAAATCAGCACCTTGTCCGTCATCTAGGCATTTGAATACATGTTTGTAAATACACATAAAATACGCGAAAAATTAAATTTGCGAAAATTAAGTACTGAAAAATTATTTCAAACTAATCAGAGTACCGTAACCGTAAATTTACGTTATTTGACATCTACAGACGACATCTGTCACTAATGCAAGGTGCACGCCGATAAATTTTTAAACTTCATGCGTTGTTGTGTAATAAAATTCTGTTAATACAATATTAACAGTAATCGACGATGTTTGCATAAAATAATTAGTAATATTTTAAACTATAACATCCCAAGATGTTTACAGTTTTCTGTAAAAATGACCCTTAGATTATAACTAACTTCGCATTCTGGATGGTTTGGAACATGGAGGGTATGCAATTAGCAATGCAGTATGGCATAACCTAGAACTTACTGTTACTTTAAAACAGCTAAGTGACTAATTTTAAAAGTGTTATAGTAATTAAATAAAGTATTTTATGACGGATATGTTAGTGGATAATTATGATGAATCTGCAAGGAGTAAAAATGCAGTTTGGCAGTGTGCAACGAAAGAACGAATACAAAATACTGCATCTAACCAGATTAACTGTTATCTACCAGGTACTTAGACATTATTATTATTAATACAAATGTTTCATTTCGTCGTGTCTACACTTGACAATGTTGAAAAAACGATCAGTAGTTGACATATCTAGCCATAACGGATGATGATAGATTGTCATAGGTGCTGACTTTCCGTGGGAAAAGAGGGTTTTGCCCCATTTTTTAAACATCGAGCTAGAATTCCGAAATAAATTTTTTATTGTCTTTTACACCTTCCTGAGCACGTGGTTAAAATTTTTGTACTTAGTCATAGTTAACCCTGTATTTTTCGATTGATACATCTGTGCAACAATGCAGTTTGTTATATAGTTTAATACAAATGTATTTAATATTGTAGAGTATATTAGGATGTTCTATTTAATAAAGGTTTTCTTTTTTCTTCTTCTTTTATTGTAAATAAAAGAACAGTGCCACAGAGTCCCTACGCCACTGGTGGCAATGGGAATATTTAAATATACTAAATAATTATACCATTACAACATAGAATTATTGTTATTTTATCGCGAAGGGCTTCCGAGTAAATAAAAAATATCGATATCTTTGGCATTCTGTATCTCGGAAACAGTGAATTTTAAGATATATTTGGGTAAATTTCATCTATTTTTACTGTACAATCATCTCTTCCAAGGGTGCCAGTAATCCCTGAGACACCCTGTATAAAAACTATTCTGGTTTATCATGAAAACTAATCCACTCCCTTATTAAAAGGTCGCAAATATGTACGCGGCAGTCTATATTTATGATTTCAAATGACTTTGCTATTACAGCGTCATGTGAGGTCGTGAGACTGACAGTCACAGAGAGAAACGCCATGGAAGTGAAGGGGAAACTAAAAATGATTTCAAGATTGATGTAATGAACGAGCCTCTTCCACCAGTGGTCTAAAAAGGAAGCTCCAGAAACATTTTTATTGGCTAGTGAGTTCAGTTAGTTGGTAAATTAAAATGTTCTAACGTCATATAGATAAACGCGTGTCTCAAAAATTTTTTTACCCAAACTGAAATCAAGTAACACGATTACAGTGGTAACCGATGCTTTAGAAAGTTTTCTACCGCGGAGGGTTATATTATGACTTGGGAGAACGGTGGTGGTATATAGAGTGTGTGGAGCATTTGTATTTCCGGTCTCCTATCCTGGCAACATCCACACACTACACAAATCAGAAACGTCGCCAACACAAACCAGCGGGTTGTCCTTTGCTAGCACGGTGGTTCGTCTAAAATATTTATATTTTATACTGATTACAAAAATTACTCCATATCTTACAGAAGGCAAAATCAAAGAATGTTTACCAATTTCGACTCTGTCTGAGTCAAATTGAGATATTCTTAAATTACGAAATATTTCGTTCTTTTAATCAAAATTGTGTTTTTAACTAAGTATGTGACATTTGTGAACTACAAAAATATACTGAAACAAGAATTTTAATGTTCTGGGTCTGGAAATATTTTGCTTGGGTATATGTATATAAATTTGAGTTTACACAATTTAAAACTTAGGTACACTGTTCAATTATACACAGTTAAATTTATCGGTAACAAGTGATATTTTTTCATATACGTCATACCATATAAAAATAGTCATAATTTTACTATGTTTTCTACTTTATAATCAGGATTTATACATTTTTAGCTATTTATAGTATGAGTTCAACAGTTTCTGTTTCGGTTCTGACGCATCATAAATTTTACGATAACTGACCAGTCTAATTTCAGTTATTTCCTCTATATTGTATACGATTCAAACGTTCTGAAGTTTCAATAGGGTCATAAAATTACTGTCCTGAAAATAACTGTTTTATGTGCTTTAGTTTTATTACACAATATATGACGGTTCTTCAATATCAGACTTAGCGGTGGTATACGATTTGTCTGGGCGATTATTGCATTTGAAAACTTATGAAATGTGAAACCACGCTTATTGCTGAAAGTTTAAAATAACGGGCAACACAGTGTGTAAAGGTTATATAGATACGAAGAAAAAAGTCGCCACAAGAGTTCTTGGAGGAGATATTGCCGTCATTGAAGGTACTTTAAGTGCTTACAAAGAAAATTTAAGCATTGTTAATACAAATACAGACCAGCTGCATTCATCTGGTATTAAAATCTTACGTATTGCCAATGTTGTGTTGTTAATATTTATACCAAGTAATTCAATTTAATTTAAGTTAAATTATCTATTAATTGTTAAATTGATAAACCTGTTAATAAAAATAACCATTAAGATACAAAATATTATTTTTATAAAATATATAGAATTATTAGAATTTTCCGAATTTATGCCCACAAATGGTCAAGATTTGTCCAATTCAGTGTCGACCGTGTGCCCACTTGAAAATCTCGTTAAAATTCGAAGCGAAAAGTTGTTACGCTGGCCCTCAGCTGCTCTTATTCGAGCAGTGGCACTTGTTGGGTGCTGAACAGCTACATAAGGGCTTTAGATTTGATTTAGGACTCACGCAACAATAATGGCTTTGTAGGAATGGATTTAATTTCCTCTCTATGCAAATTAACCGATAGAGGACATACTCCGGTTTGTAATAACTTGCCCCCCGGCGAGGGCTATGTTGAGAAATATGAATTATTAAACGAGTTTTTGTCGGCCTTATATGAGAAACTTTTTCTATTCTCTTTATCTATTGCGCGTAGAGCCTACACGATATTAGTTATTTCTACAATGCAATAACCAAACAATAAAGACATATTTTCGGCTATATTGTAAAAAAAAATAAGATAATTAGTAATAGTAATTTATGTACATTAATAGCTATTTGTATAACAAGGGAGCAAAGTGCATGATTTTCCTCCCGCGGATAGTTTGAGCCTTCAACATTATGGAGCAAATACAGCATGTTGCAATCTACACTCCAAATTAAAGACAATATCGACATTAAGTTTCCTAAATAAGTAGCTTTTTTTAAAAGGAAATCTGCTGAAAATAAAGCCAAGAAAGCCAATACTTTTACAAGGGAGGATATCAACAAGTTTATTGCAGAAGCTCCAGATGAAACTTACTTACATATCAAGGTAAGATTCATCGTTATTGTTGAATAATAAATAACAACGTAACGCAGCATTTTTAGGAAGTTTGTGTATCAACAGAAGAAGTCTATGCACTATTCTTATAGCTATTTGCACTGTTTACTTTTTTGGCTCCCGAAGGAGCCAAAGTATTTTCCTCCCGAGGGAGGAAAAGTACTACTTTCCTTCCTGAAATGAGGGAGTAAAATAGTATTTTCCATGAAAGGAGTAAAAAAATACTTTACAAGTTATAATGTTTAGAAACGTACATATAGTTTATGCATAATACAAATTTACATACATATACTTAGATATACCCAGATTACAAAAATAAAAAAGATTCACTGAAGTCCGAAGACATGTTATGTTAAAAAGAAGTATAAATACTAGAAAAATCTAATTAATTAATACAATATCGACATATACGATGTACGATAAGTATTCTTCATTTCTATAAGTAATGTAGATTTATTTACAAATTATAACTATATACTTAGAAAACCATGCAAAATTGAACACGGATTGGAATGAATCCATTTTTTAAATTGTGCTTTAAATATACCAATGTTATTGATTTCCTCAAAAGCAAATCAAGCAAAAGCAGGTTATAGACCTACAAAATCCAGAATATTTTCCAAGAAACACGTTGAAAGATTATCAAAGAGGCAGATGATGAAAAGTATTTATTCCAAAAAGTTGTCTTAATTGTTGGTGTATTTGGAACCCGCCGGAGAGAAGAATTAACTTATTTACGTACAGACAACATTGAAGATGCCAAGTCGTTCATTAAACTGACTATTCCCAATACCAAAACTAATGTTGGTTGCTCAGAACTCTTAAGTTTTCAGGTATTTTTCCATACACATACTAAGAATAACGAAGACCTTTGCGTTATATTTTATTTTAACTGAGTTAGTTTTCAAATTTTTTTATGCCTTGTATCATGGCCATGATTAATTTCTATCAATTCATTTCTTTTCAAAACAATTTTTCTATCATTCCTTTCAATGAAGAAAGGAACACTGAAGAAATAACTTTTTAGATGAAATTGGACTAAAACATATCTAAATTAAAAATAATATCTTATATTACTAACAAAAAACGCCAGGCTGCTCTTGGATGGCATTTAAAATCTCTTCCTCGAGATTCACAGTTTGTCTAGGTCTAATGTATAATAATCTCCCCTATGGTGCCCAGGCCTGGGCCGCAAATTGCCAGTTTCTCGAGAAATTATTAGTATTATAAAATATCATCAATACCTTATAAAATATGTAGAGAAATAACGAAATATATTGAAAGTGGCAAAATATTTATATGTATTTTCCCTCCCTCTAATGTTGGCATCCTGTTCGTAAATCAAGGGCAATTCATAGAGCAGCAATCAGACCATTAGGTGTTTGTACGCCATTGATTGCAAATTGCCGACATGGGATGTTTGCCGTCGCCGTGAATGCAAAGTTAGATGTCATTTTGCGAACTTGTGTTAATATTGACGTATGTACTCCGGGACTCCAGCCCGCTATTCCGCCCGGAGCTGCCCGCAGTTTTCTGGTATTAAATCCGGCCATGAAAGACGATTCGATGCAATATCATCCGGGCTAAGAATAAATTCAAACAGAAGTGTGCCCGGGCTTTGGATATATCCCACGAAACGCTTGATTGGAAAAAGTTAATCGAGCGAAGATGTACTTCTTGTAGAGACGAGAAAGGATGTGGGAATTCTTTTCTTTTTTCTGGTGCAGTGGAATTCTATCAATTGCGACTGGATAATAGTAGGAAGTAGAGGAATATATAAGCGTATTGAGATATCTAATTGTTTAGTAAGTAGGATTTATTTTTGATCGATGTAATTATTGCACGGTAAAAATAATACTGCGTAAATTAAAACTCATTCATAAGTGAAAAATAGGTGTTGCATTTTGACTGAATTTAAAAATTGTAATAGAACTTAGATTGTCAACATAATTTTTGGTAACAGATTTGTAAAAATAACTCCATCTGTTGTAGATATACACATTTAATTATTATTTGAATAATAATATCAATAATTACAATAAATAATTATAAAATCATAAACATTACAATTCGTAAAATATTAAGGTACATACACAGGTAATAATTATTAGGTACACAGTGTAGATTTAGTGTTCATAAAAGTTAGAAAAAGTAGATTGCTCTACATTTGTAGGATTTTTTCAATTATTTACTCACTATTGAGTTAAATTGAAAAAAAAAGGAAAATACAATTTTTTGTGTAATAAACATAGGTTAGTAAGCTAACTCAAAAGTTAAAGGATTTATTTAGCTAACATATAACTTAACGAATTGTGTTATTAGTTCAATACAATCGAGTTAGTTGATTTATTTGAAAATTTTTAAGTTATACAAGATATTCTATATATTACGTTTTCATCCTAAAACTGGTATAAGTCGACGCAATATAAAAATTATACGGATTTTTCACAATCAACACTCTCCAAGATACCCTAAAAATTTTAAAATGGCGTAGGTTTGTCTACACATCGTTTATTTTCCGAAATACGAACAGAAATTCATATAGACAACTATCTAAGAAGACAAAATAACTTGAAAAATCACGGAATCTTTCTTTAACAAATATTGTATTTTTTGTATTAGAAACTCGGAACTGTAGCCTCTGTTTGTATATCTTATACTTAAATTATTTTATAATCTTCAGGATTCGAATTAAAATGTTCGTTTCGTTAATACTATTTTTTTAAAGGCTATATAGACAAACGAGGAAAAAGTAAGAAAAAATATATTGTGGAAATCCGTAAACAACCTGCAAGCGGATTATGTGCTTTAGATTCGATGCAATTCAATGAAAACTTCTTTTATCAGTTCCTCCCTAGACAAATTAATCAACTAAGAGAGATACAAACCGCCAGATAAACAGCAGAAAAACTAGGAGGGTTGTATGAAAACAAATGTACATCGTCTTAAAAGGACTCGTATATCTATATATCACCGGAGTGTCATGCCAGCTTTGTACCGTAGTATATTACAACGTCCTGAGTTGTCCAGTAAAATAATTTTATTTTTTTTAAAAGTTTCGAACTGTTGAGAAAGTTATATTGCCGAGGACTGCGAATGCGTAATTTTTAATTACAAAATGCTTATTTCTAATCATTCATTAAATAATATTAATATGGCCATGGGAAATTGCTATTTTCGATACAAATTGCAAAATAATGGTGTGTTAGGTACGCGACCTGAAGTTAAACACGTTAGATGCCTAAATCTTTGATTGCATTTGCCTATAAGGCTGTTGCTATGGTACGATGTTTACAAACTTTACAAACATTTAAAAAATTCTAAAATCTGTGAACGTTAAACCCCAATAATTAAACTCGGTATTAATTTTTTATAAAACTTCAGTAGGTGTGACGCAGATTTTAGTGTTACTGATATATTCTGAAATAGAAAATAAGGCGGAAGATGTCTTATGTACATTGATTCTTCAGAAATCGAAGAAATTATATCAAAAAACATGCAGAGATAGTTATTCTAGCGTACTTGTCCCAGTTATCGTTAAAATGTGCACTCCTTCCATTATGGAGTAATTATTACACGCTGCATACCTACTACAATTTATTTCATTAAAACTGTGGATATTAGTAAATATACCAATGTTTCCTCAGAAGCAAATCAAGTGGTTATAGACCTACAAAATCCAGAATATTTTCCAAGGAACACGTTGAAACATTATCAAAAATGCAGATGATGAAAAGTATTTATTCCAAAAAGTTGTCTTAATTGTTGGTGTATTTGGAACCCGCAGGAAAGAAGAATTAACTTATTTACGTACAGAGAACATTGAAGATGCTAAGTTGTTCATTAAACTGACTATTCTCAATACCAAAACTAATGTTCCTAGATTATTTACAATGTTAGAGGGAGATATAGAAGTAAATTTTTTGGAAATTTTGTGCAAATATGTAAATTTACATCCATTCACCATTGATGACAACCGATCACGTACAGGAATTCAAAATGTACTATATAAGCAAATAACGTAGGTTCAATTCCTAAAAAGATTACCGAACTTCTTAGATTACCCAATGTTACTAAGTATACTGGGCACTGCTTTAGACGATGTTCTGCAACCTTCCTTGCAGATGCAGGAGCATCGATGCTCAAGAGACACGGAGGTTGGCATTCGACTTCTGTGGCAGAGGGGTAGGGGAGCGGGAGGCAGTTGTGGACATTTCCTGATTTTATGTAGTTTGCTGCAAGATTATGTATTAAGTGTCCTACTTGGTAACCAAAATAGTAGACCCTATGTCACTTTGAATCTATAATTGTAATTAGAGACTATAATCTTTTTGCTTTGAAATATTAATATAAATGCTGACATGTTAGTTGTCCCACAGCGGGGCACTTTTGGACAATTCGACAATTCGACTGTCAAAATCTGATTCTTCACACATATTTTCAATGTCAGTCTACGATGTTTCTTCCTCAAATACTTGTCTGACATGCTTAACTGTCTTTTTTCTACTTCTGTTGGTCCTTATCTCTTCTTGAAGCTGCTTTCTTTTTTCTTTCTCGTTTTGTTTTTTTTTGTTTGGCCAAGCTTGTATTCTCTGGCTTTCTCAGAGATAAGTTGTGATGTCGGCGCATGAATCCTTTCATCCATTCAATTCCTGCGATTTTTTGTGCTAGCCAAGATTGTGACATCGTTTTATTTAGTCTTGATGCGTATTCATACGCAAATTTACAAAATTGAAAATATGTTAATCCATATTGCAGCTTGGAAGAATGTATAACATATTTCTCCAAATCGTCCTCTTCTTTATTTGTAAAAATTTGTTGGGTTGAGTATTTTGAGCTATATTTATTTACTCTAATGTCTATATCGAGCAAATTTTGGTCCCTCAGTTTCTTTAATCTTTTGTGTAACATGGATTTTATTAAACCATATCTTTGTGCTACTTTCCTAATAGAACCGTTGCTATTACTTATATCCCGAAGCGGCTGTACAATTGTTTCTTCGGGAATGTTCGCCCTGGTGGTTTTCTTAGTATAATGCATTACCATTATATTCCGCAAACCAAAAATTAATAATTAAGATTATAACAGCAGTTGCATGTGGACAGTGTCCACTTGTACATCAGGCACATGTCCACAAGTGCCCCGTATGTACTTAGAGAACAAAACTGCTTATAAAATTTGTTTGGTTAAGTAGATATTATTTATTGTATAACTCACCTGCAGTATATATCACAAGTAAAAATAGCACAAAAGTGGAGAATAATCTCAAGTAGCTGTGGATCGTTTGCCGCGTAGTTTCGTTAACAAAGGAAGTTTACTTTTCAAAGGTTTCGTAGATTCATAATCATTGTCATGGATAAACAGTTGACAAATTCACTATTGGTATCATCCACAGATAAAGCATCTTAATGCCATCTAGTGATCATGAGATGAGCCTCCTAAAATGAATTTAACGCGAGTAATTTAAATTGTCCACTTGTGCCCCTGTCCACAACTGCCTCCCGCTCCCCTACATAGAAAATTCCATACAAAATAAGCAGGTGACAGCAAGGAAAATTCTCCGGCAGAAAGGAAATACCACTTTCAATCCAAAAAGTCAGTCCACCAGCAGCATCGGGATACAGGTGTTGTCTTCTTTAAATATTTAAGTTCACGAAGTGAAGAAAAAAATATATGTTGATCTAATGTCCAATTATTTAATTTGAAAGATTGTGTTATTATATTTATAACAAATAAATAATTTAAAATTCAGTGATTTTATTTTACTTTTGCTCACATGTGTGTAAAAAAGATTGTTTTAAGCACATGTGCTTAAAAGACTGTCATTTTGATACTGAAATGTATATTACGTCTTGAGTGTGTTAATTTAGACGAGCACATATTTGTTCTGTTTCCGTTCTTAATTTAACAAATATATTTGTTAGCTTCGAGTTAATAGGCGAGAACTGCTAAGGAACGCGGGTCCTGCGAGCCTTTATTTTCTCATTTCCTGCTCCCTGCCGGCCGTCCACTGACAAGAACTAAATAAATAACGCCTAATGCATTAGTTTAGGTAAAAGAAACGAAATGGAATTAGCCGAACAGAATTCGGGGCACGCTCCCCGCAAATAGAGCAGCCTTTTTTAACAAGTCTACAAACACTGAACAGTGAACAGTCCATTAGGCCGAACTCAGTCATTTCGGGCGAAGTAGCAGATGGACTACTCTCCAGGGAGAAAGGACTGTTACGGTCGGGATTATTTCTTCCAGGCCAGAATTTAGGGCAGTCGCGTAAATTAATATAGTTATGGTACTTATATCGTTTAACATGTACATATTTTATGAGGACGGTATATTTAAAATATAACGAGGAATGGTACTAAACGGTATATTTAAAATATAACGAGGAATGGTACTAAACATTAAAAAAAGGAAAAAAAAACATCAATTACGTAACAGAAAACATGAAAAACAAGAAACAAATAAAAGTATTCCCGTAGGTACACTGAGAAAAGATAAACTCTCGAAGGGACAATTTTCTTGATATCAATTTTTGATTGAGATGATTAAAATACTTTACTCACTTTATAATTTGTTCCATCTATGTGTTATTCTTTTATATTAAATATTTTGTTTTATTTGGGCACAACTTAAATTAAATATTAAATGAACGTTACTTTGTTGTTTGACTTAACGGTCTCAAATTATTAAATTAAACATTTTTAATTAATTATCTCCAATCAAAAAAACTTCTATTTCAAAGCGTAAACTATTTTAGTTGAACACTATGAAATGTGGTTTTAAATGTCTAGCCATTTACTTAAAAAAAAAATTGTTGGCTCATGAAAGCCATTGCCGTTATTTGTACACGTACTGCGTCCGACATGGAATGGAATAGCTAGTAACAACTAGATGTAGCTTGTTACATTTTCCATACCCTGTAGAGCGCCAGAAGATAAACTTTTACCGACGGGATTTGCCAGAACAGAAGGAAGCCTCTAGAAGAGCCGACAGCATCAGTCGCCGCGAATGCAGTTGAGGTTGAGCGTAGAAAGGAGCCCTGGGGCCCACCTCTACAAACTACAAGGCGTCCGACCGTTCAGTCCCACAGTGCAATAATGTGGTTGAAGGGGGATAATCCCTCTCTCTGTCCCATACATCAGACGTCATTTATCTGCCAAGAATATTGGCACAAAGTAACATTTAAAAACTGTTAAGACAAACACAAAATTTAACCTTTTCGAAAAGATTAACAATATGATGTTTATGTAGAACAGTTTATAATTATTGTTTAAAATCTTTTAATAGCATCAATCGTGGATTAAATAATTACATTTTTAGATTAACCTTTAATACTTTTACGTCGAAATAAAATAATGTAATATTGAACTAACAAATACTAAAACGAAAATGAAATGATAATAAATAGCATACTTACGTATTAGTTAAATTGTGAATACGTATTAGTTATTACCTCGCAGCAAAACTCTTGAAATATAAAAAAATATGTTTATAATTTGGCAAATGTGAATCAGAATCATTCAGAAATGGATAAAATTATTAGGTCTAGAGAAAACTTCTCATATCCTATTATTCTTCACTTTAGGATTTTTTTTATTTATTTGGCATCAGAACGAAGTTACTAATATTCTAGTTAAAATGACTTACAATGTTTTTAGTATTTTATATGAAGAAAATTAATTTCCATAAAGTTCAACACCCACTATTTCAGAAAATAGGCATTTCCGTAGTTATGTATTTTTTCTATTTTGATCAGATGATATAGTTATAAACTGCTACTGTTGCTGCTACTATTGCCAAGATATGTTTAAAAGATTCACCAACTATCAAATTAATTGAATTATCATGCGGTATAAGTATAAGTATAAGTTGCACCTTCTGTTGAGTAAGTGATGTATTTAGAAATGTAATAGCTTTTCGCTTTTACCTTGGTAAGAGTGCTGTAACTTTGCAATCACAGACATCTGGGTTGTAACTGTGAAGCGGAGCTGTATTGATTTTTAATACGTTTCCCTATGCAAGAACCCTACAACGAGGTTCAGCACTTCAGCCGTTTTCAGCTGAGCGGAGCCACTATCCTTCACATTCTAATAGTACGTATTCTTGCTAACAATCCGCTTCTATATGACTCATATCAGAAAATACATAGATGGAGCTCCAAACAACATTATCTTATTGATTTTTAACAGCAAGATTCAATATTTCAGTGGGTTTCAGCTGAGCGTAGCTACTGGTATCCTTCATCCTTAGTTTTTTAAAAGTGTATATTTTTATCAAGAATCTGTAGATTCCTATATTATGTGACTTATATAAGAACGTACATAGATGGGGCCTCAGACAATATTGTTTTATTGATTTTTCACAAGTTTCCTAAACAGAAGACTTTTAGCAAGGTTCAACATTTCAGTCAGTTGCAGCTGAGTGGAGCTACTGATGCCCTTCGTGTATTTTAATAGTGTGCATCCTTACCAAAATTTTGAGAATCCTATATGTAACTAATATAAGAACATAGATAGATGGCATCTCAAATAGCATTGTTTTATTGAGTTTTTACAAGTTTCCCTAGAGAGAAGGCTTTTAGCAACAAGGTTCAACATTTCAGTCAGTATCAGCATCGTGGAGCTAGTGATTACTTTGCCTGTCATATTTCAATAGTGTGTGTGTCCTTAATACCAAGAAGCTGTAATTGTTCCTCAAACAATGATTTTTTACAAGTTTTCCTATACAGATGCCTTTCAGAATGATTCAGCATTTTAGTCGTTTTCTAATGAGCGAAGACATTGTTATCCTTCAGCCTTGAGTATATACACCATATAGTCAAGGCCTTCAGATATAGAGTGTTCATGTTCATCTATCGAAGACTTTGTGTGACCAAAACTATTAGAAAACATAAAGATATGACCTCAAACAATATTGTTTCTTTTAATATTCATATCATAATATGGTTATTTTTTAATTCATTATCCATAGTAAATTTTAATATTATATAAAAAATAACGTAAAATATCTGTTACTTCAATTACTTTACAGGGTCTGTATATTAAAAAAATAATTTTTTTAATTTTTTATTCAGTTAGTCAGGCAGAACTTACTACCCTGTTTTAATTTGTATAGTACTTTTTTAAGTATTCTTTATGTGCATTTCACCTCACATTGATTTTATATTATTTTTTAGAAGGAATGGGAAACGGAAGTTTAACTAGAGAAGCATAAGAATATGTGTAGTGGAATACAACTAAATATGACGTATAATAAACGCATTTGCATTTTTTAAAACGACGCAGGATCATAAATATATAGAGAATATGTTAAAACATGCGGTTCTGCAACAAGATTTGTACGGTTCCATGAAAATATTAGTGTATAGCATTACCAACAATTTTTCACAAGGCGGGGCATTTGCATATGGAAATTCGGCTTTGCAGACAGGCAGTCAGTTTAAAATGTGATATTTTTAATTCGTTAAAACACTGGTTAGTTAAAATTTTTAAATTGACTCTGCAATCCCATTTTTCATCAAAATTACAATGCGATGGGCTCTGGGTAAATATGCTAATATAATTTTAATTTTGGTTTCACCTGCATGGCGTCGCTGGTTTTTTAAAAATACATTCAAAAGATCAAAAAACATTTCTCTTCTATGCATGGTGTCCACGATATAATTGTCATTCGTTCAATATTTAACAGGATACTACAAAATAAATACTAAAGTAACTCTGTGGTCACTAAAAACTTGCCATCCTTTGTTTTGTTGCTAAGATTAAAAAACACAGGACATGTTCTACAGTATGCGCCAAAAGTATGGAATAAATTCAATAAAAACGAAACAATTATTTTTTGGGAAAAATCCTCGAACAGTTCGATTTTTAATTTTAAAAATACATATTTTAGCGTAAAATGCGATTTTCAAATGTCATTTGTTTTCGAGTAATGACGTCATCGATTTTTTTTTAAATGGCAACACCATATTTTTTCCTTGATTCTGAAAGATTGTTTAATTCTCTATCAAACAGTACTAAAATTTTGCCCTTTTACATAGGAAAGTTTTCGAGTAAATGACGATTGAATGTTAGAAAACGTAAATTTTATGCATAAAAAAGTAACAATTCTGAGGTATGTAAAATAAAATACAATTGATTAAATTTTATAATTAAATCAAATGTTCGAATTGCCATCCACCAACTTCTTGACAATGCGCAAGTCTGTGAAGAAATTCTTCTTGCACATTATGAATGATTGCTGGGGTAACTCTGCGTATTTCGTCCCGAATGCGATTTTGAAGTTCTTCTAAATTACGTGGTTTATTAATGTACACTTTTGACTTCAAGTATCCCCATAAAAAATAGTCAGGAGGTGTAAGATCTGGCGATCTTGCAGGCCATTCTATCGGTCCGCGTCTGCCGATCCACCTCCCAGGAAAACAGTTGTCCAAAAAATCTCGTACAGGGCGCGCATAGTGCGGAGGTGCACCGTCTTGCTGAAACCATATGGTATCGTCAGGAATGCCAGGGTCATTATCGTTAGGAAAAATTAATGCAAGGGCTGGAACAAGGTCATTTTCTAGAAACTCTAAATATCCTGTAAGGGTTCCTGGGAGGTGGATCGGCAGACGCGGATCGATAGAATGATCTGCAAGATCGCCAGATCTTACACCTCTTGACTATTTTTTATGGGGATACTTGAAGTCAAAAGTGTACATTAATAAACCACGTAATTTAGAAGAACTTCAAAATCGCATTCTGGACGAAATACGCAGAGTTACCCCAGAAATCATTCATAATGTGCAAGAAGAATTTCTTCACAGACTTGCGCATTGTCAAGAAGTTGGTGGATGGCAATTCGAACATTTAATTTAAGTATAAAATTTAATCAATTGTATTTTATTTTACATACCTCAGAATTGTTACTTTTTTATGGATAAAATTTACGTTTTCTAACGTTCAATCGTCATTTACTCGAAAACTTTCCTATGTTAGAGGGCAAAATTTTAGTACTGTCTGATAGAGAATTAAACGATCTTTCAGAATCAAGGAAAAAAACATTACTCGAAAACAAATGACATTTGAAAATCGCATTTTACGCTGAAATATGTATTTTTTAAATTAAAAATCGACCTGTTTGAGGATTTTTCCCAAAAAATAATTGTTTCGCTTTTATTGAATTTATTTCATACTTTTGGCGCATACTGTATAAAACTTCACTCTTAAATTCTTAAATAGAAAGTGGCATTGTGAGATACATTATTTTAAAAGGCATTCAATTATCTTTTCAACTCCATCCAGTTTTTAATTTTGGATGATCTGAGGAATGTAGTCACTTTGTAAAAAAATATAACACAATGTGAGTAAAACATCTAAAAGGAAGAGTTGAAATAACAATTGTTCTTTTGATAATAAAACTAATATAGTTTTGTTGGCAATTTTTTTTAACCGTAAATTTAACTGAAAAAGTAATCTGTTGGAAAACATCATTCTTGATCAAAAAAATGGTTACAATGGTTATACAAAATTAAAAAAAGTATTTACAGTTTTCCACTTTATACCGAAATAAAAAATATACTTCCTCCGAGGATGTCGGGTGGAGCGAAATATTCAAATTCTTATACGACTGAAAGGACCTTCCTTTTCGGCTATTCACTATTCGTCATACCGCCAGAACTAGACGGTAGAAAGTATTTTATGAACTGATGGCAGAAACACGATAAAAAAGTTTTCATATGAATAGCATCTTAAAGTTTTTCGATGGTACGCGAACTTTTTTCCTAAATCATTTAAAATATATAATAAGGGATACGAGACCAGTTTGTTCCTTTTGTAAAGTATGATATATTGAAAAGGGATGGCCTGTCGCAGCGATTTTAGACACTATTCTGTCAATTGGTATTAATATATAGCTGTTAGGAAAATAAATTTGTTCCATAACAGTATTTAATAAATCTCTTGACACTACGTTTAAACTTTAGCAGTATATTAGAGGTAAAAAAAGTTTATAGGAAATAGTTATTTGTTTCACTAGGCAGAAAAGCAAAAGATTTAATGCCGTGGCTTTGGAAGTCAGGTAAGGCATTAAATCTGCATTTCTGCCTAGTGAAACATAAATTTTTTAAGAGACAGGTGAATTTTAACGGCTTGATGGATCCAGAGAAAAAAGATGGAGGGAACAACGAAGCAACTGCGGACAACGTTGTTTCTGGGTTTTTGCCCTTCATCAGCGCAGTGCAGCTTGAAAACAGGATGGAATAAGAAGGAAGGGCAAAGGACACGAACACAAGAGAATGACAAGTAACCTGCCTATCTTGCCTTGCCTATCTTTGCCCTTCCTTCTTATTCCATCCTGTTTTTAAGTTGCACTGCGCTGATGAAGCGCAAAAACCCAGAAACAACGTTGTCCGTAGTTGCTTCGTTGTTCCCTCCATCTTTTTTTCTCTGGATCCATCAAGTCGTTAAAATTCACCTGTCTCTTATAAGATTATGATCCATTAAGCTCCTTTCCTTCTTGTATATTTCCTGGCTGAGACCCTGACAGTGGTTGCTGGACTCTCTTCTGCGGCGAATGTTGCTCTTGGCCTGAATACCGAGGCTGTGTGACACGAAGCCGCAAATAGAGATAGGCAGGCTACTTATCATTCTCTTGTGTTCGTGTCCTTTGCCCTTTCTTCTTATTCTATCCTGTTTTTAAGCTGCACTGCGCTGATGAAGGGCAAAAACCCAGAAACAACGTTGTCCGCAGTTGCTTCGTTGTTCCCTCCATCTTTTTTCTCTGGATCCATCAAGCCGTTAAAATTCACCTGTCTCTTATAAAATTATGATTCATTAAGCTCCTTTTTTATAATTTTTTTTCCAAATTTGTTCCAATTTTACGCAAAATCGTCTTTTTTATATTTATTAATTGCGTTTTATTATTAATATCCAAATCTGGATATTACTATGTTTACCGCTGATGACGTTTGTTGAATTGTTTGTGTTTACTTTAATGTAATTGTTCATTTTAAAAAATTGTCAAGTAATTGGATGTAGTTGAAACTTGAGGATGAGTTATTACCATTAGTACCACTTGAGATAAGAGACCTAGGGCGAGATGTGGAATTGAATCTATTATCGAATAAGTCAAGAACTGTATATGAACTAATATACAGAAGATTCGTGTAATATACAGAAGAAAAATGTAGGATCTTTCTCTGAAAATGTGTGATTGGTTATTTTTCTGATATTTTAAAGAAAATGAAGCCTTCAACGTTATGGTCTACCTATTTGATGTTGAAAGCTACCCTGAGTATCTGAAGTTACGAGCTTTTTTGAACGGCAGTCAGTTTCCATGCAAGAAAATCTCGAATTTTTCAAAGAGAAGAAATGGAGAAATTTAATTTAGGCCCAAGATGAACTGTATTTAAGCACGAAGGTAGAATTATACTGAAATTTGTTATGGATTACAGACCTATTTTTTAATTTATATTTTAGGTTGTTGCATAGGGCTGTGATGAGCTTTTGCAAATCAAAACGGATGATATATATGATATGGGCAACAAATTGCTAATTATGCTATCAAATAGTAAGACCAAAAAGTCAAGATGTTTTGTAGTAACGGAATATTTAAGCATTTACAGAAAATATGCAGCCTCCAGACTCTCAAATTTGAATAATCGGCGTTTCTTCAATAAATATGGGAACGGTAAAGCACGACAACAATTCATTGGCATTCATAAGTTCGGTAAAATGCCACAAGAAATTGCTACTTTTCTGGAACTAGCCCATGCGAAAGAGTATACTGCTGCTTTCGCAGAACTTCGGCCACATTGCTGGTGCATTCTGGTGGGGACATGACAATGTTGAAGCAATATGGGGGATGGAAGTCTTCCGCGGTCGCGGTGGGCTATATCGAAGTTCGCTATTTTCAGGCGTTTTTGGAGTTTCAAATAATGCCAATAATAAATATTGTCAATTTTACGAAAAAGGAAAGTGGAGTTCAATTGTATTAAATAATTATACACAAATCAACTTAAATATTTCTAATAAGTAAAAATTTTCTGCTGTAGTTGTAATGTAATAAAACCTGTTACGTGTATCATTTTGTGATTATTTAATGTAATTGTCAATTTTAATTACCAGTTTGATTTAAATTATTACCTGAAATGTTGCATAACAACGCACTTTTTCGGCCTAGGCAGAAAATATACCTCTGTCAAGTGTCATTAAAAAGCCACTTTTAAGTATTTCTAAATTGCTTGAGACATACAAAAAATACAATATTGATATTAAGAAATTTTTTAATGTACCAATAAAAGTCATAAATGTCTTGGAAATGAATATATATTGTTCTTAATAGTATATTTAAGTAACAGTATTTAGAGAATCATGCATGCCTAATTTGCCTCGGTTGGGAAAGTCCGTTATTACGCAATTAGGGCGGTGCTGCGACCGCGTTGAGGTGGCCATTACGAGCGCAAAAAACCGCCAAATTGATAGCCGCCTCCATTACTGTGAAGTGGTTGTTAAACCAAAAAAGGCCCGTAAAAACTGCGCTCAGTTAAGTGCCCGTCTTTCCTTGTTTTTGCCACGTGTCCTGATTTATTATTCATGTAGTGCCATATTTACGCATTAGAATAGAGGAGACTTTTCAACTTGGACAGCTTTATGGGGATCCCACAAAGGGGTTTTAATCTAATATAAAGTGTATACGTGTAAAAGTCGGGGATAGTTTCATTAACGCTGTGCATTGTTTAATATAGACAGTTTATAACGCAGTCGGTGTACGGGCTTTTCTTCTGTATAAAGCGCCCGTAATTTTTTGTTATTAAGGGTCACACAGAGAAGTGACTTACAATTTTATTTTTAGATTTAAACGAACAGTACTATTAAAACGTCAACTTCTTTAAGCAAATCTACGGATTTTTCAAATGGTAGTGATTCTAATTATTAGACTGCAAATAGTTGAAAGTAAATGAAATCAAAATCTAGATATAGTTTTAATTTAAATACTAAATACTGAAAAGAAATGGCAGATATATATACAAGGTTAATTATGACCAAGTATAAATATTTTAAGAAAAAATAAAGAAAATTAATGGAATCGAAAACGTTTTACAGTAATTAAATAAAGAAGATTTGTGTCGAGTACAGATATTATAATAAAGTTCGCCGATTTGTTTTTTTCTAGATTATCGGACAAGAGTAATATTTACAGTTTTCTATTAGGTATCTATTAACATTTAATTCGTTCGACTTGTTTAGAATAAATTGGCATTTTATTTAACTGTACGCAAAGTGTGTGTTTAGTAGGTAATCCTGACGGACCTATAATGAGTGAAAATGCGGTTTGGAATGAAAAGCGAATGTAAAATACTGCATCTAACCGAATTAACTGTTACCTATGTGGTATTATTATTAATGTTCATTGCGTCACATAGGCGTCGATTTTCCGAGGAAGAGCGTTTTGCCTAATTTTTTAAAACATCGAGCTATAATTTTGAAATATTTTTTTTTATTTTCTTTTAAGCCTCACTGAGCACGTGGTTAAAATTTGTGTACTTGGTAGTAGTTAACTCTGTATAATAGGAAATCTTACAATAGTACAACTGATGTATTATTTGCTGTATGCTGGCTGGTATATTTGTTTCATACGTTAAAATATATTCTAAATAAAAATGTTCCAAATATGTATTAAAAAGAATTTCTAAGAACAAAAAAAGTATTTTTTAAAATAGCAAACTTGGCAAAGTTTGGTTCCGAGTAGAAACATTATAATATTTTTAAAGGTTTAAGATTATTTTAAAAACATTATAAATATGTAGAATATAAATAGACAGTTTATAAAGTTAGAAAGTTAAAGAAATTCTGCATTAAAAAAATAATTTAATACCGTCATACTCGCGTACAAGGTTAACTATAACTAAGTACAAAAATTTTAATCACGTGCTCAAGAAGGCCTAAGAGGCAATAAAAAAATTATTTCAGAATTTTAGCTCGATATTTAAAAAATGGGGCAAAACCGGAAAGTCTACGGAAAGTCGTCGTCTATGATAAGCATCGACTGAGATGGCCTAGATCCATAAATAAAGCTTACATCTGTCAACAATGTCAACTACCAAGCGGTCGTCTTTTTGCAGCGCTTCTAAATGCAGAAACAACAAGAAATAACATTATTATTAGTAATAATACCTGATAGATGGGTAACAATTAATCCAGTTAGCTCCAGTATTTTACATTCGTTTTACATTATTTCGTTATAAACTGGCAAAACTACATTTTCACTCATTAGAACCACTCACTACCGATAAAAAAACACTTCCCGTATGTGTAGTTAGAAAAAAGGCATATTTATTATAAGAAAATCGAACGAATGCAATGGGTAGGTACTAATAGATAATAGAAAACTTTTAATGCACCCGCTTCAGTCTTGTCCCATAACCTACAAAAACAAACCGGCGAACTATAGTGTGGGAAAATATCTGTATCCGACACAAATTCCTTTATTTAATAACTATAAGACGTTTAAAATTAAAGTAAGGCACTAAAAACTGAAGAAGAACACAAAACTACAACGTAAACACAGGAATTGAATTATGATATGACAGCGAATTTTATCGTTCTCTTGCTGGTTGCCTATTCTGACTCTTTAAACGTGCGGCGAATGTGTAGCATAGGCGACGTTAAAAAAGGATTTAATATAATCTCGAAAAAAAAAATGTCCGTTAATTCTTAGTTTTCTCTATCCCCTCTTAAAATATTTGTACTTAGTCATAGTTAACCCTGTATATTACTATCTACAGTTTAGGTACCTAACTAGTTATTGTTTATATACTTTTATCCATATCCCAATATCGTAATATATTAACTTTGAAGATTGCCTCTGATATGTGTTAAAAGTGTAGTTACAATTGCTTTATTTTTGCTTCTGCAATGATTAAAGCGACGCAAATCTAACACGAAGACCAATGAATATATATATCTTCTTAGAATTCCAACGAATTTATAACCTTAATCGAACCTGCACCCAGTACCACAAGAAAAACAGCTCAACCCATTACGCTAAGGCAAAAAGCAATTAAGAAGGCGTATTCCTTCCCTCATGCCCCAGTAAAACAAATGCTAATCGAAGGCAATTTGTTCCGACGGAAATGTTTAAATAATGCAAAGATCTTGCGGCGCAACGTATTGGGACATCGGCGACGCTAACTGGATGCCATCAGGACGTCCCGGCAGGATTCCTGCAGCACAAATGCTCCTAGATAAGTCCTGAATAACGATTCAACGTGGAGAGTATGTAAATACCGGCAGGATAAGTAATGAGCAAGTGATTACCCACCAATCTGAACAGAGCATGGTGGCAGGGTCCTTCGTGATATCACGCTAGGCTTCTGGAGACGTTTCAGCTTTAAGGACAATTTGAGCTTTTTCTAGCTCTAGTCGTTCACCAGCAATCTATCAAGATAAAACAAATGTTATTTCTTATAGTCATTGCTAGTTTAATACCATCGTGATAAATTAAATGGTACATTTTTTGCATGTGCCTTGATCTTTGCCTGTGGAAATGTGTGGGTAATAAAAATAAACAAATAATAAAACGAAAATTGAACATTTGGATAGCGCGTTATGTACAAGGTTACATATGAGAATTGTGTTGTCTAAATCAGTTTCATGTTAGTTGTACTAAATTGACTAGTAATGTAAAAAAATATTTCTACATTTATGCAAAAAACAAAACTTTATTGAACTATATTTAGTGAAAAAAGTGTTTTTTATTGCACTAGTGCAATAAAATGTTTATTGCATTCATTTGTCATTCTACTACAGCGTTTTGTCATGTCATCATGACAAACACAAACGTTCAAATCGACGTCATATTTTCCTAGACCAGTGTCATCCAAATAAAACATCATTTGGTTTTTGCATGAACATAGAAAAAATATTGTATGCAACTCGTACAAAAACTGTTTATTGCACTCGACATGTGCACAATTTTTTATCTATGTAACTAGTGACATGTGATGATTGTAAAGGAAATATATTTTTTTCTATGATGGGAAAAAAGTTTGACATTCTATCTCTTTCGACAAGTAACAAAATGTCACTTTTTATGAAATAACTTTTTCCCCGAGAAAAAAATTAATACTTTTTTCGAACGATTGTACTGCCGCACGTTCTAAACACTTTGTTAGATATTTATAAGTAAAAAGACGAACTCATCTATTCCTGGCATAATGTGTTACGCTAACGAAACAATAAAGAATCCCCAAGACATTACAGAATGCTTTGCTAAATATTTTTTTGAATCTTTCAGTGACCCAGTTGACAATGTCCATGTTAATGAATACAATGACAATTTAAACCTTGACATAGGCAACATAACCGAGACAGAAGTATTAGCTGAACTAAGAAAACTTAAACCTAATATGACCATGGGGCCTGATAACATCCCGGCTTTCCTAATTAAGGATTGCGCTTCTGTCTGTACTGGCCCATTAACACTAATCTTCAATTTGATACTTAACACTTCCTGCTTTCCTAGTGTATGGAAATTGTCAAAAATTACACCTGTATTTAAAAAAGGTGACAGGAATATACTTACTAATTACAGGCCGATTACTTTAATTGCTAATTTTGGTAAAATTTTTGAAATCGTGACGTATGCTTCTATCTCCAGACATGTATCGAATTCTATTACTGTCGATCAACATGGTTTTATGTCAAGAAGGTCTACACTGACTAATCTTCTTTGCAAAACTCAGTTCATAAATGAAGCTCTCGATCGCCAAAGCCAAGTTGACGTAATTTACACTGACTTCTCCAAAGCGTTCGATCGACTAAACCATAATATCTTACTGAAAAAATTAGCTAATTTTGGACTATCCGCTAGATTAATATTATTATTTCGATCTTATTTACAGAATAGATATCAATTTGTTAATATTCAAGGTTATAGGTCTGGTGAGTTTTTGCAGAAGTCAGGTGTTCCACAGGGCTCAGTTTTGGGGTCACTTTTCTTTAATTTATTTATAAATGACATTGGCTTGGACATACATGTCAATATTCTTATGCATGCGGATGATGTAAAACTGATCATGAAAATCAAGTCTATTGCGGACTGTCAGTACCTTCAAATAGCCTTGCAATCAATAATTTCTTGGTGTATAAATAATAGCCTGCATTTAAATCCAGAGAAATGCAATGTTGCATCCTTTCATAGAAAGTTAAAGCCGGTTTTGTATGATTATAAAATTGGAGATTCAATTTTGCACCGTCCTAGCACGATTAAAGATCTCGGTGTTATTTTTGATCACAAACTTAGTTTTAATAAACATATTGAGACGATTACTTCTTTGTCATATAAAATGTTAGGGTTTATAATACGCAACTCAAAAAGTTTTCATAACATTACTACAATGCGTCTGCTGTTTATAACTTTTGTAAGATCTCGGTTGGAATATGCCTCTGCAGTTTGGAATCCTATTTATAATATACATGTATCTGCAATTGAAAAGGTTCAAAGAAGCTTTTTGAAGTCCGCTTCATTTATAATTGATGGAACTTATCCTCCTATTGGCTTTTCACATGAACTGTTGTTAGAGCGTTTTTCTCTGTCAACCCTTCAATCTAGGAGGGAGCTGCACTCAGTTATAATTCTGTACAAACTTGTAAACAATAAATTAGATACCGTTGCACTTTACAATCAAATCAAATATAGGGTACCAAGACTTTCTTCCCGATGCTCTAATATCTTTAAAATGCCTATCCCCCGATCAAACTTATTGATAGCTTCCCCACTTTACCAAATGATCCATAATTATTGTAAAATTGAGAGCAAGGTTGACATATTTTGTTGCACAATTTTGCTAATTAAATCAGTATTCCCATAATTGATAGGGTTTTTCTTGTTTTCTTGTTTAATTATTACGTGTGTCTTCATTAATCATTTTTGTTGTGCTTTGTTGATTGTAGTTGGTATTGTATTGTAATACTGTTATTTATATTTTTAAATTTTATGTTGTTTTCAACTAATTTAGTCACTCTGTTACATGTCAATGTTCTTTTTTTGCGTAACCTACCCTGTAATTGGGCATTTGCCTGTTGGGTTTGTATTTAAATAAATAAATAAATAAATAAATAAATAAATAAATAAATAAATAAATATTTCTGTCTTATGCATCAACATACCCTTCAGCGACCGTTAATGACTTCCAACCACCATGTTTCTTTAGTATCCTCAAGTCTCCTCCAAGATTCAACTAAAGTGTAGCAGATGATCTTCAAAATGTATGACCTTATATGACTTTGCATTTTCAAGTAGAAGAAAATTGGTATCTTATAAAATAATTTTTTACCAGCAACCTGATTGATACATTTTCCATTGCGATATACATAAAACAAGTGGCAATCCTTTGCTGCTATTGGACGAAAGGCTATGTACATTCTGTAAAATATATTACTCAGTAACTATAAAACTCCTGTTTACATCATTCTGTGGTTACTTAAGCTTCACAATTAGTAACGTTCCCGAATCTTCAATATCGTCTAATGTTATCTGGCTCATTTAACAAATTCAACAACCTTGGCCATTAAATAAATTTCATCAGAAGCATTACTAAAAAATCAGTAATATGTGGGTTCGAGCCCCGTAGTCGGTAGATCGTATATTAGCTACATTCGTGGAGAGGATTAGCACCCCCCTCTGCGGGTATGGTAGGGTGGAAGAATGTAAGCTTGGGTCAATGTGAGAGATTGATACCGGTCGACATTTGACTACCCCCCTAATTAATGAGGTTTTTCAAGGTTTATCTCATTCCTGTACTGAATAGTGGTTAGGGCATACCAACGTAAGTCGTTCCTGGAGCAAATGCGGCATGCTTGATAATAATATGCCGCCCCCTCTTCCGCACAAGTCCCCGACTTCTGAGGTAATCCTCAGAGCTAATCCTGATTAAAATGAGGGGTAGAGATATTATTATTATTATTATTATCATCATCTTTTTTCAAGATAGTAGTAGAAATAAATTTAACGGTTGTTTTAAACGCAATTAGCTGCGTTTATCATTTCAGTGGCCGTAGCACTTCGTCTTGTACAAGTAATTCAGCAGCCCCTTTAAAGTTGGGGTTGGCTGGTCCGACGCGGAAACGTGCGCCATTAGCGTCAAGTCATACGATTTAATAAATTAATATTTCGGTTAAACTTCAATTATATCGAATCAAGAGGCGGACCTTGCTTAGTTAGTGGTCGTGGAAAACGCCGGCAAACTACAAACTATACTCCGAACAAGTTTTCTGCGGACTTCCCAAAACCGCTAAAATTTAACCCCTTTCAGTAATAAGCGATGCCATTAGTGTCAATGTAGTGGGTCAATTTTAATACTTAATGTCGGAGTGGGATCAGAAACAAAGTTCGGGACGGGTAAGTTACTTTGCTGTTCGGGTGAACACAATGGAATCGAGCCGTTGTGTTTTCATGCGAAAAACTATCTCCTTTACGAAATACGCTTTTTGCTCTAATTGTATTCAAATCTTTATCGATTTAAATCTTTATGGACAATTATTTTACTTTGCGTCTAAAATCTATTCAGATTACCTCCTGGACAGAAAAATGCTTTATTTAATTTTTTTTAAACATAGCCTGCCAGAATAACGACATTACCATAAACAAATTTATATTTTAATGTACAGGGTGTTCAAAAATTAGAAAATGTAAATAGTTGTAGAGAGATGTGTTTAATTTTTAAAAATGTGATTATACCGTTTTGAATTCATAAGTTAATGGCAGTAGCTATGATACGTTTGCATAAATTATTAGTTGTGCCCACTTCGGCGCGATACACTTCACAAAATGAAGTGCAAAGGATTTAAAGTCAGGAGATCATGGCCATGGTACCTCGGTCCTCCTCTTCCAATCCCTTGGTATTAATGCTTGGACGCGCTTGTACATGGTACGAATATAATAATTGAACCTCATGTATGATACGCCACACTGTTGCAATACGCCGTGGACACCCTGTACCTTTATCTCTTCCGTGATTCAGTTGTAAATTTCTTGTGTCACGCCCGCGTTGAATACACTTGCACTCACTGCTCACCGCAGTGGAAGTGGTGCTAAAGAATTTTCACTTCACCATAAATTAAAATGATATCCATCAACTCTGAGTTGCTATACCCGTAAGTCAATTTTGACACTAATGTAAACACTCGCATCACAAAAAACGTTAATACTATAAGTAATTGGATTTCAGTATTTGCAATCGCCTGGGGCTAGAGACTAGTAACCCAGTGATATAAAAGTTGAAAATACTACAACAATTTTACAAACAATATTTAGGATATTGTCTCCATTTTTCATGACGCATCTATTCTCAATTTTTTTTTAGATAAGTTGCCTATATATACGTACGTACCTAATAAAAATATATTTATAATTACAAAAACTGGAACAAATTTAAAATGTAACCTTTGTATTATTAATAATATAATTATTCACTTTTAAATATTAGTAACAAAACTAAAAAATTATTCCAGGGCTATGCCATCAACAATTGCAAGTTCCTTTATCAGTTTCTCTTTTTTATCTGGTGGAATGTTTACAATTTTTAATTTTATTTTCAGTTTGATGAACATTGTTTCAAATATCCTCATACATAAAAGCCCATAATGGTTATATGTTGACTTCTGGCTGGCTTCCTGTTCATCTATTCTCTAATTGATACAAATAAACATACTTTTTTCATTATTTGTTTTCCGTTTTATGTTTCTTGACTCGAGTTACTCAAGATTGTACTCGGGGTTAAGCGATTCACAATGAAAAAATCCGGGCAGGCCGCGTATCACCTTTCCCGTCATTACAAAAACGGAATTCCTCTTTGCATTCCCAGTTGGAAATTCGAACGAATGACAAAGTAAATCAACTCTAAGCCTACTTATTCGAGGGTTTAAATTTAAGAACATTAGCATGTTTTAAGGGTGGCTTAGGGAGCGAGAGAGGCAAATTATAAAATTAAGGAACTTTAAAATTTAAACCTTCCAAATCTAAATAATACGGTGCAAACGACCATAAACTCAACTTTATTGTCTGCCTTGCATTGTTATTTGACGGGCGTTTGTAAGGGCGGATTTACTTTATTTAAAATACCCATTTATTAGCGGTATATTTATATATTTATGTAAACCAGTGTTTTCCACGTTGGCAAATTCTCTGCTTGTTGTAATTGTTTACACTTGAGCAGCCGTTAGCCATCTAATGAAATATACCGTTTTGGTCGTAATTGAACAAAACGCTAATTTCTGAATTTTTCGAAGCATTTGACTGTTTTCATAATGCAAAGTAAATAAACTATCTAGGTTTAATAAATTCACCAATTTATGCATTCTTTTATTAGGTATTAATAATATTTTGTGGCACTAACTACTCTGCGGACTAATTCCTCGATCAGCATTGAACTACATACATCCACAATATTTTACCGATATATTTATCGATTCCAACCTTTTCTATGGAGTAAAATCATTTATGTCTAACAAATATTTCGAAAGGGGTAAATTCTTTAAGAAATTATAGTTATTTATAGTATAAATGTTTGAAGTAGCATTTTATCCACGAAATGGATAAAAAGCAATTAAAACACGACTGCAATAAAACGTTTTATCCATAATAATATTTGTGGAGTCAGAATTATTGAAATTTAACAAAAAAATATTCGCACGACTTGATATTTCTTAGTACTCAATGAAAGTGGTAGTTTTATTATACATTCTGGTTGCTATGGTACGTTGTTTATTATCAATTATTTAATAAACAGTTCTATCTGAATGTGGTATAAATGCAAGAAAGTAATTGTGTTCCTGTGGTTGTTTTCGAAAAAGCTCAAGAAGTAATTTTCCATTTATTGCCAGCGCAATCCAGGGAACATTATGAAAAAGTGTTCGCCGAGTTTAACAAATGGAGGGAAAACGGAGAGTATTGACAATAAATGAAGAAGAAGCCATGCTATCGTATTTTTTAAATTTGAAGAAAAAATATGGGCCCAACTTTCGTTCAAGGGAAATCAGTTACAAAAGAAATTGTTCTATAGGAAGGTTCTACACAAGATTACTAGTATATAACCAATTTTCTTTTTCCGCGGAAATGTTTCGTTTTCCGGAAAACTCGAATTTTTCTTATATTATATTTTAACTGAAAATTGCCTCAAAAATGTCTTTTTTAAATGTCTTTATATTACATGCTGCTCTAGAAATACAAAATTAATTAAATTGCGATTTTGATTTGCTGTATAAATGTAAAAATTTACGGAAAATTTCCATTTTCTTTCGACTTTAGAATAAGGGAAATCTGTTATATGATAATTAGATAATTTGATTTGACTACTAATTTGCGCTTTAATGATATATAATTTTATTTGCGGAAATTTTCTTTAAGGAAAATATTGAGGAAAATCATTTACATATTCATGTTTTTGAGTTTTGTGACAAATTACCATTCTTAAGTCTTCTGAGTTATCGGCAATCATTCCGAATACCCAGGGACCTTCAACTACACTTCATTTACCAAATTTGGATTTTTGTGTTCAGAAATACGTTTAGAATTCAAAAATAAAAATTGGTCACATTTTTTCCATATAGGTAATGAAAATGACGCATTTCCGCGGGAAAATTTTGGCGTTTCTGTGTTAAGAAAAATGTCTATAATTCCACAGCAAAAAATATTTTTTATGTAACTGATTTCCCTTTTTCTAAAGTCCACAAAATTTCCTTTATAATGGAAATGACGCATTTCCGCGGGAAAATTTTAATGTTTCTGTGTTCAGAAATGCCTCTGAATGCTATTTGTTATTTGTTTTTCTTCATAGCTGATTTCCCTTAAACGAAACTTGACCCAAAATATGCAATTTCAACTATGTTGTTGTAGTATTCGGTGTTGAAGATCTGTAAAAATATAGATATTGGAAAATATAACAAGTTTACTGCTTATTTGAAGAGTGAATCGAGAAGATACAAAACAAAAAAAGCTGCAGTATTGGAAAAGCACATATTGAAGAATTTTTGACTGGGGCTTTCCATAAAAAATATTTAATGATTAAGGTAATATCTCTTTACCTTTTACATGTTGTTAGGTATATAGTGCACTTTGAATTAGTTTAGGATGCACTAATAATGAAGGTTTCTGGTGCCTTTCGATGCTACGAATTGACAAATTTGAAATTTACTGACATACAGGACGTTGACGGTTACTTACTTGTTTCAATGCTTGACACCTAGACGGGCATTTAAAAAAAATGTACAATTATATAAGAAGAATTTTGTGTGAATATTGTTGAAATATGCAGGAAATATAGTTCTCTGTGCCCAATTCGCTTAACACAAGACAGATTTTTTTTAAAATACATCATTCAAAAATGTATTTCTGTTGGAATCAACACATTGGCGAAGGTATCAATAGTTGATTCATTCCTGAATGTCGCAAATCCAGAAGCATATACTGGACATTGTATGAGGCACATTTCAACAACTTTATTGGCCAATAAAGATGTTGATCTTATAACTATTAAACGGCATGGTGGATGAAAGAGCTCCTCTCTAGCAAAAAGTTATGTTGAAAAGTTCATATCTAACAAACTTGATATTGCAAGAAGAGACATTCGCAACTTGTGTAAATTCATCACAAACTTACATAGATGTTATGTGTTTCGAAGATGATGGCAATAATGATACCAGGGTTGTTATTAATGGAAAGGAAATTAAATGTGATAAAACTCTCAGTATTACTATTTTTTCCACGGTCTCATTAACTTAAAAACACATATTTTATCATTATGAAGTAAGTAGCACCAGAATTATTGTATTCGGATTTGAGTATTTATTTAGTAGTCGTTGAGTTATTGTCATAACTACAAAATAAACAAACAAAAAGAATTGTCAAAT
Source organism: Monochamus alternatus (assembly GCA_037114965.1). Taxonomy (NCBI): domain Eukaryota; kingdom Metazoa; phylum Arthropoda; class Insecta; order Coleoptera; family Cerambycidae; genus Monochamus; species Monochamus alternatus. The sequence continues at coordinate 21,558,781 of CM073428.1, forward strand.
TAAGATGTTAGTTTGGTTTAGTTTAAAGTTTGTTTAGTGCACAATGAATAATTGTGAGTCGGAAGAGATTGTGGAGGCTGCAAATATTGCAATAAGCAATTTGCTGCCTACTAAGTCAAGACCTTTATACGATATAGCCTACAATCGGTTCAAAAAGTGGTGCGCCGAGAAAAATGTTCAAGTATACAGCGAGAATGTTTTGTTGGCATACTTCAGTGAAAATGCAAAGAATTACAAGTCTTCCACATTATGGGCGCAATATTCTACGGTTAAGTCATGCTTGATAATTTACAATAACATAGATATAAGCAAATTCCTCAAGCTGATCGCATTTTTGAAAAGAACCGGTGAGGGATATCAAGCGAAAAAATCGAAAATATTGACAAAGGGTGAAATCGACCGTTTTCTATCAAGTGCAGATGACAAAGAATTCTTAATGATTAAGGTAAGATTACTTTTGTTGTTAGGTATTTCAATTATTAAGTATTTTGATTGTTTATAGGTTGGATCAATTCTGGGGATTGCCGGAGCTTGTCGAACTGATGAACTAGTCAATTTAACTGTAGATGATATTGAGGATGTAGGCTCTTCCTTGATTGTAAAAATTCCAAACACTAAGACAAAGATTCCACGAACCATTCGGGTTACCGATGTGGGAAATATGCTTGAATTGTTTCGAAAATACCTGTCCCTTGGTCCTCCCCACGCAAGAAAATATAGTTCGCAGCCAGTTGGCAAGAATACAATGGGAAAAATTCCGAGTGTAGTAGCTTCGTATTTAAAATTACGTGATGCTGCATGTTATACTGGTCACTGCTTACGAAGATCTTCAGCGTCATTACTGGCAGATGCTGGTGTGGATATCACGACAATAAAGCTGGTTGGAAATCAACGACAGCCGCTGAGGGTTATGTCGAGAACTCCATTGAAATTAAGACCAAAATTGCTAATCAGGTTTTAGTAGGTACCACTACTAGCGCAATCACAAAAACTGTAAATGTAAGCGAAAGTAATATTCCTTCTAATATTAATTTTGAAAATTGAACAAATGTAACATTTAATTTAAATGTCAATAAATAATTTCAATGTTATCTTTTTTTTGCATGAAAAACGTTCTCCATAATGTAAATGTAAACTCCCTTGGGAGCATTATACTCCCTTGGGAATAATCGACTACTTCTGTTTTAATTTTGATGTCATAGAAACTGATTTCTACTCCCGACCGTGGAAAAAAGTTATTTTTTCCCACTAGTGGGTAAAGTAACACTTTAGACGGTTCATATATGTGGATAAAAGTCCGATTGTAAGGTGATTATATTCGCAGTGTCCTCTTACTATAAACTAGACAAAACGTATAACATTTTGGTTGGAGGAATATAAATAAACTCCATTGTGCGCCATGATTCTACGCATTTTACGGTGTAACTAAGAAATATTTGAATTTTATGGTACAATCGCTGAATTATACGGTTGTATCAGTTTGAAACATATTCGAAACTTAATATTTTGTATTCTGACTGGCTGTGATTTATTTTTAATAAATAAATGACTTGCAGTCAGGCAACTCGCCCATGGTTATGCTAAACCTAATCCTATTACTATAATACAATTCTATTAAAAGTTCTGGAGATCCCCCGAAGTTTGTTATAAACTCGGTACTGTATTAATTCAAGGAATATTTGTTAACATTTATAAAATTCAGAGGAATAGAAGAGAAACTCTCGCGAGTCTTATCATGAATGTATGTATGATGCTGAAAGTTCAAACAAGTTATAATAATACAGGCTGCGTACTGTCTCCGCTGAAACTTGGCCGGTGGACTTAATCCTGTCTTAGATAAGGCTAACTTCACACCGGTTCGGCGTCAGCGCTAAGCTACTGGATTATTCATAAGTTTAAGCTAGTTTTGCAACTCACTTTCGCCAGATGTACCGCCTGGCTTGCGGGGACCTTACGGGCTGGTGGACTGATGAGGTTTGGCTAGCAGTATAAAATATAATAAAAAAATATTATTTCACATCTGTCCCAGTATCGCTTTATTTTCCTTGCAAAATAATGCATTCCATCTCGTACTCATGTTTCAAATATTACCACTTTATAAGCATCTGAACCGCTAGGCCAATTTGATGAGAATTTAGTATGTATTTTTTGTCAAAAATTTGTAATTTGTTTTTCTAAATTACTAGTAATTTAATACCGTCATGTATATTATTACCTACAATTTACCCTGCTATATATAGAGTTAACTATGACAAAGTACAACAATTTTAACCAAGTGCTTAGGGAGGCCTAAAAGACAATAAAAAAATTATTCCAGAATTTTAGCTCGATATTAAAAAATTGGGGCAAAACCCTCCTTCACTGCGGAAAGTCGGCGCCTATGATAAGCATCAACTGAGTGAGATAGCTTAGATCCACAGAAAAAGCTTATATCTGTCAACAATATTAACCACCATGCAGTCGTTTTTTGCAGTGTTTCTAAATGCAGAAACGACAAATATTTAACATTCGTATTAGTAATAATACCTGATAGATAGGTAACAGTTAATCCAGTTAGCTGCAGTATTTTTCATTCATTTTTCATCTGTTTGTCTGTTTGTGAAATACCCTCATTTACGCTGTTTTTACTCACAAATATTCAACGAATTTCATAGCTGTTTGCTGAAACTCACCTCATCTGTGACGTACTGGTGAGAGCTAGTAAGCTAGCCAAAACCAAACGTCTAGCTAGGTATGCTAATGAACAATTCCACAGACAAAGCTCTATTCAATAATTATCTAAAAAAAATAATCTAGCTAAATTTACTAACCTGGTTTAATGAAAACATTCTATAAATATCTAAGTTCACTTTTGAAACTGTGAGAACTCGAAAATTCAACCATAATAGATGAGATCTGACCTATTTCTGCATTTTTAGGATTCAGGTGGTCTCCTCTAAGTTGAGTCAGATATCTAACTATAAAAATTATTATACCAATAAATTAAAATTATTTGAAATTAAATATCGACAGTGTCAAAACTGACTTTAACCTGTCAATGAATTGTAAATTAAACATGACAATTATCTACTCAAATAATCAAAAAATTTACCCTTTATGTAATCTTTTTTATATATTTTTAGGTATTAACAATATTGTGTAAAACTAACTACTCTGCTTTAAGCAACTCAACTTAAAGAAGGCCACCTGAAGAAGCAATCCCAAAAATGCAGAAATAGGTCAGATCTCATCTATTGTTGTTGAATTTTCGAGTTCCCACAGTTTCAAAAGTGAACTTAGATATTTATAGAATGCTTTCATTATACCAGGTTAGTAAATTTAGCTAGATTATTTTTTTTAAGGTAATTATTGAATAGAGCTTTGTCTGTGGAATTGTTCAGTAGTATACCGAGATGTTTGATATCAGGGAGCATACATATGACTTCATTGATAGGAAATGTAGGAGATTTGATTTATATTAGCTTAAAATACCTTTCTAATATAGTAAAAAAAATGTTACAAAAACTAATAAGAAAGAATATATGGGTAGATATTGTGGATGTAATTCAACGCTGCTCGAGGCTTTAGTCCGCAGAGTAGTTAGTTTCATACGATATTGTTAATATCTAAAAATATAAAAAAACGATTTTTTTATCCTTCTTTAATGTGCCAACCTTAATGTGCCTACGGTTTCTGAAGACGACAAAATTAAAATATCTGAACATATATTTCCTGAAATCCAAAGTTTTACACTAGTTCCGTTTCATTTGGGCCACTATATGAAAACGCCCCGCACGCCACTGGCGAATGGTTGTGAAAATAAAGCTGAGTCTACTCTCTCCCTTGTTTAGCGACATCCAGCCCACGTAGCATTTCATAATAACTACAACCTGGTCGTCGTGGGACAAATCTATAAGACAGATAAGGGCGATATTACGCCCTCGATGTTCCGCCAGATAAAAAAAGTGACAGAATTAATGTCCTATCCCCGAACTGCCGTATAAATACGGTCCTCACAAGCAAATACCTAATATTTTATAGGAAAATAAATGAGCGGAGCCCGATAATATCGGCGTTCGGAGTAATAATTTTTATATGTGTAAGGGAATAACTATCATCGGGACGCCTAAACGAATATATCGGAAAGATGGGAAGGAGATAATAACAAAAAAGATGTGGAGCAATGCGGTCGTTGAAGTAAAACATGTGTTTGATGGCGCGTCCCCAAGGGCGGAAAGGGGGCACCGGGAGGCCGGAATGGGGGAATTGGCTTCTTATGTTTTTCTTTTAGTGGGGTTGTAAAATATCTGGAGGGTTACGCGAGGTAAAGGCGGATAATGAATTAGAATTATATTCGCTTTATCGTGCGAATGGCAGAAGTTATAGGCACATCATAATTTTCATAAATGTGCATGTGTCTTATTTTAAATTCAGCGAACCCAGCGGCGCTCACTGAAAGAGAGACATAAACATATTACTAGGTATCAACTAGTTTTGAAAATGTTCATTATCAAGTTTTTCGTATATACTCGCGACAAGAATTCAGACGACTTACGTCATACGAACAAATGAATAATTCATTATATTTTCATCAAAATATTTAAGAAACTGCAACTGATAGTAATACAACTATATACTACACTAAAAGTTTACATTATATATTGCTCTAAATTGCAAAAAAATATTGTTTTTAACGCGACCAAATATCGAAAATTACATTGACAATAAAAACAAATGTGTAACGTCAGCTGTGACGTAAGACGTCTGAATTCTTGACGCGAGTATAAATATATATTTGTATGTACAAGGTGGGCAAATTTTCATGTTTTTATAGGCTCTCTATCTCGTTAACTATAGGAGATAAAAAAAAATCCTCCCACCCTCGATTCCTTTTTTTAAGAGAAAATTGATGGTCAATACCAAAATGACCCATCGTCTTTTGTTTTCGTGTAATAAACAAAGTTTTAAATTTTCTACTTTTCGATACATGTAGATGTCTGTAACTTGGATGTTTGTAAAGTTAGAAAAAAATAATTAACTTTTTTGAGTGAAGTCCAGTGGCGTGCATAATTTTTAACTTTATTAATTTTTGAGTTATAACCTAAAATTGTGTTTTTTAATACAAACCATAGGTGGGCATGGGCCAGTTGAAATCGTTATTTTTTCTCTTTCCATTAATGCATAATTTGTAGGGTTAAATATAATCTTTATATATTTTTAGGTATTAATAATATTGTGTGAAACTAACTACTCAGTGGACAAAAGTCCCAACCTGCGTTGAATTACACCCACAATATCTACCCATATATTCCTTATTATTTGCTTTTGTAATATTTTTTTACTGTTTTAGAAAGGTATTTTAAGCTAATATAAATCTCCTACAATTCCTATCAATGAAGTCATATGTATGTTCTCTGATACCAAACATCTAGGTATGCTAATGACACAGACAAAGCTCTAATCAATAATTATCTAAAGAAAATAATTTAATTTACTGACCTGCTAATGAAACACTCTATAAATATCTAACTTCACTTTTTGGCAGTGGGAACACGACAAATTCAACCACAATAGATGAAATCTGACCTATTTCTGCATTTTTAGGATTGCTTCTTCAGGTGGTCTCCTTTAAGTTGAATCAAATATCTAACTATAAAAATTAAAATTATTTGAAGTTAAATATCGACAATGACAAAAAGTGACATCCTGTTAATGAATTAAATATGACAATACCTACTTGAAAAATGTTCACCTTTTATGTAAAAGTTTTTATATATTTTTAGGTATTAATAATATTGTGTGAAACTAACTACTCAGTGGACAAAAGCTCCACCCTGCGTTGAATTACACCCACAATATCTACCCATATATTCCTTATTATTAGCTTTTGTAACATTTGTTTACTGTTTTAGAAAGGTATTTTAAGCTAATATAAATTAAATCTCCTACAATTCCTATCAATGAAGTCATATGTATGTTCTCTGATACCAAACATCTAGGTATGCTAATGAACTTAAAATACCTTTTTAAAACAGTAAAAAAATGTTACAAAAGCTAATAATAAGGAATATATAGGTAGATATTGTGGGTGTAATTCAACGCAGGTTGGGGCTTTTGTCCACTGAGTAGTTAGTTTCACACAATATTATTAATACCTAAAAATATATAAGAACTTTTACATAAAAGGTGAACATTTTTCAAGTAGGTATTGTCATATTTAATTCATTGACAGAATGTCACTTTTTGTCATTGTCGATTTAATTTCAAATAATTTTAATTTTTATGATAATTTTTATAGTTAGATATTTGATTCAACTTAAAGGAGACCACCTGAAGAAGCAATCCTAAAAATGCAGAAATAGGTCAGATCTCATCTATTGTGGTTGAATTTGTCGTGTTCCCACTGCCAAAAAGTGAAGTTAGATATTTATAGAGTGTTTCATTAGCAGGTCAGTAAATTAAATTATTTTCTTTAGATAATTATTGATTAGAGCTTTGTCTGTGGAATTGTTCATTAGCATACCTAGATGTTTGGTATCAGAGAACATACATATGACTTAATTGATAGGAATTGTAGGAGATTTGATTTATATTAGCTTAAAATACCTTTCTAAAACAGTAATTAAATATAATTGTTTCCCATTTTATTAAGACAATAATTTGTTATAGCATATTTTGTTTCTTTTATATTCTTGAAGTAGACGTGTGTCATTTGAATTAATTGCCTGTTACAAATCTTTGCCATTTTCATTTCCATTACATATCAGCAATGTTATATAGCTTTTCCGTACATTAATTTAATTACGTCTTGAATACATTTACAGAGTGATTGCAATTGCAAATATATCATTTTAATAATACTATTATTTATTTAGTAACTTATTCTGTCATGATTTCTTCTAAATGTCATGTCAAAAATATTTTAAAAAATAAATTGATACTCTGGAATAAAGTGTTTCCTCAGTAAAATGAATAGTCACAATTTTAGTCATAATAAGTCAATTCCCACTGGCCCATGGCCACCTATTGTTTGAACTTTACAAACAACCAAGTTACAGACACGTATCGAAAAGTGGAAAATTAGTTTATTACTCGAAAACAAAAGACGATTGGTCATTTTGATTTTGACCATTAATTTTCTCTTAATAAAGTAGATCGGGAGTGGGGGTGACATTTTTTCATTTTAATTTTTTCTCCTATAACGAGATATAAAAGCGAGCCTATACAAATATTGAAATTTGCCTACCCTGTACAGTGTGATCCATTTAAAGAGGAAATGGACCTATAAAAATGGTATTTCGTTACCCCAGAATTATATTGTTCTATATCCATTTTTGACCAAAATGACATAATGTAATCCTTGAAAACTAGATAATTAGCTTGAACTATATCCTTAAAAATTACGCATTAACAAAGCTCTACAAGAAAGTTTTTAGTAAATTAATGTACTATATCCACATTTTTTCCCAAACATAATATTATTATCTTGTCCCTCGAAATCTATGAGAATTATATTGTTCCATAACCTCTAAGAAAATTATACTGTGCTATATCCTCTCTCAATGTCACTCCCATCACCCAGAACTATTTTGTTCTATATCCGATTAGACATAATATAGGAAAGCTCGATCGACGATCATTGCAAATACGTATGAATAATAATTCGACACCTGAAGAAATCCGAAACTTTAATAATCATATCGCACGTAAGAATTTAGGTAATCCTGAAAGAAATAGTGCGAGGTGCCGCTTTTCCAATGATAGCACAGTAGGAGTTATTACTTTTGATTTGCAAAATACATTTTCATTACCAAAGTGCAATGTATCAAAGAACTTTTATAAAATCAAACTGTCCTGTTATAATTTTACAGCTTACCTCAATGTGAATAATACTGTTTACAACGCAGTGTTGCACGAATTTCTCTGTGGACGAGCCGGTGTCCACATTGCTAGTGCCCTGATTAGAATACAAAAGGAAATAGTTGGACATTCCTCAACTTAATACACTGATTTCATGGCCAGATAGTTGTGTGCCACAAAATAAAAATTCGATAATGTCCTTTGCTTTACAGAAATTTGTTTAATTCCGGCAAGCATAGAACATAAAAGTGAGATCAAAAGTTTGGGGAGCCAGGCCATGGCAGCGTCCAAGAAATAGATAATGCTCACAGTTGCATAGAAAGGTATATACGCAATTTAGAGGTTTGGTCCCCTTTAACTTTAATTCGTCTCCTCCTGTCAATGCCAAAATCGTGGAAACTTAAATTTAGAATAATCCAGATGACTTCTAGAGATTATTTTTACTATCAATCATTTTCAGCCCGATATTCGTATAATTTAATTCCTTACACAAAAGCGAAACATTTAATATATGGAAAGGACACATTACGGAGAAATAAAGACTGCTAAGCTAAAATATACAAGAAGAATAAATCTTAAGACGGAGGTATTACTTCCGGATAACGTCCCCCAAATACCTAAGACGAATGTTAATATACCCGATCAGAAAAAGAAGCATTTGATTGAGATACTTCCTCAAATTCCAGACGAGGAAAGACAGTTCCACAGGGCTTTATTAGGGTTGCATAAAAAACTTATTTTTGTTCGACATCAAAATATCTTTTTTTATATATTTTTAGATATTAACATTAATGTGTGAAACTAACGACTCTGTGGACTAAGGCGTACCTAGAAGTTTGGTATCAGTGAGCATACATATGACTTCATTGATAAGAATGGAGATTTATTTTAAAATACTTACATTAAAAAAATCTAAATATTTTGTTCTATATCCCCATATTTCTTTACCAAATCTGAAAATAAGGCATTTTGTTCTATATCCATTTATAAAAACTCTTTTTTATGATTTTATATAGTTCTCTTGTAGACTAAAATAACTAAATTGTAACATTACTTCATATTTTGAGACACTGATCTTAATTCCACATCTCTTTATAATATATGTCAATGTATGATCGCCGTACAATATTTAGACACGATTTCTCAAAAGTAGCAGTTTGGCGGATAGAACATTATAATTCTGGGGTGACGATTTATTATCCGATTTAGTTCGTTTTCTTTTCAAAGATTGAGCAGTAAAAACTCTATCCTGGCGCAAAAATATTAAAATTTGTTTTCCATTTGCAAAGCCTACTTCGAATTTTTTCCAGCATCCCCTAATATTTAAATATCTAATCATTATTAACTGTTTTACTAGATTAATTACAAGCGAAAAATTAATTTATAACTTTTTAATTCGTTTTTCATAACCAACATTTCTTGTAGAAAATTATTAAAAGTATTTAATGAATTGAAGTCCTCATTAGAATTTTTATAAATAAATAATCATTAATATTTATTTCCTAAATTTGGTAAATATGTAACTGTTTTAAGGGATGCTTAATTCAGTGCCGTAATTAGATTTGAAGTAAAAAAATCGCTAAACAGTTTTTGTAAAATTTGATAGTGAAGAAAATTTGAAGTAGGCCTTGAAAGTAATAGTATTTTGCGCCAGAATACACAGTTTTTACTGCTCCATCTTAAAAAAAAAACTGAACTAAATACCATTTTTACAACCCAGTTTCCATTTGAAATGGGTCACACTGATTATGTAAATGCTGTATTCTCATACAACTTTTTAGGTAGAACATTCTGAAAAATTTGATACTTCGAAAGTCACAAAAATACATTAATAATTCATTGATCAATTAGTTAAACTTGTAAGTTGTTAACAAATGTATATTTTTACTGTGCCATGCTAACATTTTTGTAATTATGCTTTTTATTTTGCTATTGCTTTTTGTATAAAGGGATGGCTATTAATCTTTCAGAGCATTTCAATTTATTATAAAATTAAATAACTGAAATTGCGTGCGTCCGAGTTTCTTTCTCTCGTTTTCTATCCGAAAACGGATGTAAAAATGCTGAAAAAGGTTCTGACTTTAGAACGGAGTGTAGTGGCGACAGATATTAACCAGAAGAAACTCAAAGAAATCCCTTTTTGCACCAATGCATTTTTAATGAAATTTAATGTCATTATTTCGACCCGTTACAGTTTTCAAGCACACAATGTTTCATAACACTAACAATTATGAAATACATGCACGGAAAGAAATCTAATATATATTTAAGTATATTAATATATACTGTGGTGTTTATTAATTATTATTAATTTGATTTGTGTTAATGTTATATTCGTGTTGTGAATGATATGTGTGATGTGATTTTGTTATGTATGTAAAAATTTTTTATTGGGCGCCAATGATTTATTTATTTTATTTTGTTTTATTTAAAATTTTTATTTGTGTAGATAGTATTTATGTTATATGTTATGTGTGAAGTGTATAAGTGAATAAATATAATTTTTGTTTTAAAATTTAATATATGATTTTATTTTCCTAGTAATTTTCTTTTTCTTTTTTTTTTGTCTTTCTGTACTTTATTATACCTGGCTATGTTTTATCCTCTTTTCTCAGGAGTGGATTCCAGCAGAGTAGTTAACACCATGTTTTTATATTTTTTTATGTACAAAATCTTTAAACCACCCAGTACATACAAAAAAACAATTGGATTGAAGGATAGTACATTAACATTTATTAAAGAAAACAGCAAAATGATAATTCCTCGATTAAATTCGAAGGCATTCAAAATAAGGAATATTAAAGAATATTTTTAACAGCTTAACAATTAACAAATTTGCTTTTCGTTTGTTTTTCTAGTGTTTAAAATTATTTTCGTTTACTTACTGCTTTTATGCAACCAGAAATACACACGAATGCAATGGAATTTATCTAATCTATTTATACAACTTATGCTATTTAGATGTCAGTTAAGTTCTGGATTTTAACGTCTTTAATTTCTGTTTTGGTGTCTTACAACATTTAATGACTGGATTTATAAGTTTAAGCTTTTTAAATGAGTGAAATCTAATAGAAGGTAAGTAATTAACTGTAGTATACCGTTATTAATCATTCAGAAGTTACTTATTGATATTTATCAATTCGTATTCGATCTAGCTAGATAACCTTGTATAACGTACGTTATTTCTTACTTTTTTTGTAGATGATTTTTCTATTGTTGCTATCTGGAACTTCTCTTCTCTGGATGATGTTTTATTCTCTGGATGCTTTCGATCCTCCAGCCTGGATATCCTGTAGAATTCTGGACTTCTCTTCTTATCGAGATCTAGATGTGTATTTTGAGGTTACTTCCCTCTAAAAATGGATTTCTTCGACCTTTTGCATAACCCCTAGGTCTGGTCTGGTCTGGTTATGTAGATGGTTTCCACTAAATTCTTAAATTTGATATGGCTTGATGTTGTCTTGAGTTACTTTATGTTTTAATTTACTGTGAGACTGGTACGTTTCACAGTTTTCTTCGTAACTAATCAACAAATTATTGTTTCTAGGTAATTTTACCTTCTAGATTATTATTAGTTTTTCTTAGGGTCACTACACATGTAATATTTTTAATTTTAATTATTCCTGTTGAAGCACTTTTCACGACACTGATTGTCTTTTGTATTCTTATAACTATTTTTACAACTACATAACAATTTTTACTCATTTTATACTTAAATATTCTTTAATTTGTGTCCTTTTTTTAGTGTCCTGTCAGAGATGCTGATATTTCCTTGAATAGCCATCTTTACGTTTGACATTTGTAATTGTCATTATGTTTTAAAATTGGAATTTTCATTTTATCTAGCTAATATTTTATTAGAATGATGTTTTAGTCTTGCGATATGCATATATGCTAAATCTTTGTTCTTTATACTTTCTTTTTATATGTCATTGTCTGGTTTTTGTATTTTCTTTCTTTATATAATGTATGTTTTTGTATCGTCATGTCCAGATTTGATAGTTAAAATTTTAAATTGAATTTAATAAAATTTGTAAAATTTTGTTAATTTAATATATTACTAGTCTTCTTTCGATATGTTTATTGAAGATAATTTCAACAATAATAATTCATCTATATTTTATATCAATAATATTAACATTTCAATAATAATTCTTTGTTTTGTTGCTTAAACTGAATTTCATAGTATTCGATTCTTATGGAATTTCTGATTTATCACAATACTTAAAATTTTAAACATTACTCAAGCGTATATGTATTCATTCAGTAATAAAGTATGTTTGATATAAATATTTACATATTCTTGGCATCCACGCAGTCTTATACTTAATTAAACACTTGTTTTTCTATATGATGACACTAAATTTATATTAAAAATTGTATTAGTGTGTGCAGATGGTCATATGCAAAAAGAAAAAAACATACTGTCATGTGGGACCATGTGGCCACAAGATGTAGCTTCGAGTTGCGTCATGTCTACTCAGGTTCCCTTCTGGCGGATAAGTCGTCGGATGCCTCATCTATGGCATACTGATGAGAACTAATAAGGGAAAACGGTATATGTCTAGTGTGTCTAAATACTATTTTAAGAATACGGCGCCCTTAAAAGAAAGAATGTCTTTCAATAAAGTACTGTACTTGAGGAATGGTGAAACTAAGCTAGTGTTAGAATAAGAGTATTAATCTTGATAACTAGTACAGCTTTTTTCCGTGTGAATGAAACACATTTTAACTACTACTAAATAATGATTACAGCCAACTTTCGGTGGCTGCTCGCTACTTATGCTTTAAAATACGAAAGATATCTCCTCCGTACAATCTGGCAATTATATTTTATTAAAGTGAGAGAAACCCAGAACTTGGCTGCGCACTGCTGCTGAATTTCTCGGTAGTTTATATCCAGAAATGAATGTTAATGCCGTTTTTAGAGCCACTACATACAACCGAAATAAATTAAACGTAGCAATTAAATTACTGCGCCGGTTTATGTTGTGAAAATCACCTAAAATATTAAATTCACCGCAGCATCTGTGTAACGGCGATGTGGGCAATTATTCTTGCGAGTGCCACTTATACGGAGTCCTTTTATTGCGGGAGAATTCCTGATTTCGAAACAAACAATTAACTCGATACGTTCCCGCTTATGACGAGACGAGTACGTGGATGTTGCTTATTAAAGCAAACAAAATTGGAACTATCATACATATGCATATCATACCGACTCATGTATGTGCTCGCATGCACACAGAAAACAGCATATTTAACAAAATAATATTTAATTCAAATATGTCTATAATTAAATTTATAGTTAAGTGAAATAAATATTTCCTTTGATTATTAATATTACACAAAAGAGCCCTGAAGAAGGCTCAATATAGGTCGAAACGTTGTCAGTATGTAAAAAAATATCTATCTACTGACCTATCACCAGGCAATAATTTCCTCTGCAGTAAGCTAAAGGTCACTAGCAACAAATAACATTAAAATATTTGCATGCTTAATATACTTAACAAAATTATTGTTTCAGATTTTTACCTATAATACTGCTGAAATGGGAGATATTTTTATTGAATGAAATAAATTTAGCGGTACCGTTTTATTGAAAATAGTTCTGTAAGAATAATAAATTAACTTATTATAACTAGCTCGGAAAATATATTTGTTGAATTAACAAAATATTTCGTTTTATTAGTATTTGACTTTGTTCAAGTTATACCTCTTAGATAAAAATAATTTTTCGATTCAATTTATTTTCTTTTTGACTATAATTAGTAGATTTTTAATTAAAAAATTCTGTGTTATGAAACTATATTATTTATCCTGAATAATTCTGTGTTAAATAAAGAAACAATTATATTATTTGTTTCTAACCCTTCTGTTTCTTTAGGGCGTGGTATTCTTGAAATTGTGTTGCCTATATAAAATACAAGTAATTTTAGACATTTAAGAATTGAATAATATAGGATTTAGCAAATAACAGAAATGTCAGCTCATGTCATATGCCAATATTCAAAGGCACCGAAGTGAAACAAATATATAACGACAGAAAACGGTCTAGCCAACAAATTTTTAGGTACAGGATAGAAATCTGTCAAAATATCTGTTTTTTTTTCTAAATTCAACTGTAGATGTAAATTTTGTTACAATATAAACTTATATATTCATTCATTTTTATTTATATATGAAAATAATATGGGGTTATATGGGATTAGAACAGCAAAATAATGTGTATGTCACAAATGCATTTTAAAAGTTATTATATTATTTAATTAGAATTTAAATAGTAAAAGTGGATAAACAAAACATCAATAATTTTATTTTTAACTACTCTACGTGTTCTATTTATCAAAATTTCTGTACCTAAAAAATACCACAGATTTGATTATTTTACAGCGAGAAATACGGCGACAAAAACAATGTAAATATTATTAGATACAAATGCACGTATTTTATGTATGTAAAGTAAGTTTTAAAACGCACAGTAGATTATTAGATATTTAGTCTACGAAAGAATTTGCCTATGTTGGGTGAAACATAAACACTGGCGCGAGTTTGTTTATATTTCCGATAAGGGCCTAAAAGGGCTGGCTATAAGAGTATTGCCTCGAAACAGAGATTCTAAAGACTATTCGTGTCATTGCTTAATTAGTAAAGCTAGTGTAAAGGTGAATTGTGAGCGTGCTAGTTATTTACCATTGTTTTATATATACAGTATACAATATTGACTGTTTATAAAATATAGTAGACTAATAGCGCCATTGTTTTGTGTTTTGTAAGGCTATTGGAGAGTAGTTAATTGTTTAAAATATTACAATCAGAAGTGGGATATCAATAAACATCCGCCTTTATGAACTACTTCGTTTATGCGTTTCTCAAATCGTACTATTAGTATTATTATTATTATCATTGTTCGTTACATGTATTTATTTTTAAATTTAAACAAAGTAAAATTAACAAAAAAGTATGACATCTTGAATTAACAAATCTATTTTTACTGTGCAATCACAAAATATGGTAGTGTCTTTTATGCAATTCTGTCTAGTGGAGATATTTCCCTTTAACAAGCTACGAATGCAGAAAAACAATTTATTCGTAACTACATATTTGTTTAAACACGTTTCCTTTGTTGTGTAAATATAAACTTAAATACGCTGATGCCTTTGCATTGGCAAAGCAACTCGCTCGTTTTGTGTAACGAACGGAGCACTATCTTCGGCCTCGTAAATTAGAATATTGTATGTTAATTATGAAGTAGTTAAGTTGTTAGTTTTATTAAAGCTCTGTGTTTTGCTACGATATTAAACTTGTACGTCGCTAGATGTTACCTACAAAACAAGATTAGTTGGAGGAGACCGAGTCTCGTATCATATAAAACAAAAAGTGAATGTGTTAAAGATAAAACTTCTGTTTTGAACGCGACTTAGCTTGACAAACGAGAGAAAGAACGCCAGCAAAAGGAAAACTATACATTCTGCTTGCTGCTGCTCCTATAACTAATATACAGGCTGTATCACATAAGAGGGCCACTCCCATGTATCTCGCTCAATATGCGAGACACGTCAAAAATCTTTAATTGTTTTTTGTTGCATTTTTGGAGGCCTTTAGGCTCGTAGAAATAAATTTGAGATCCATGGCCAACTTTATGAGTAATAACAAAAAAAACCTGTAAAGTGCCCAAACTTGCATGCAAAATACAGATTTTCTTATAATATTATTTTATTACATTGTCTGTGTCAAAATAATTTTAAAGACCCAATTGCTTCTAATGTGAAAACCAATAAAATAATATTATAAGAAAATCTGTATTTTACATAAAAAAAGTACATTCTGTTTATTATTTTTTTGCAGTTGGAGTCTTTAAAACAGGTTCTACATTATCTTGAGCAACACGAAAATATTTAGGTACATTTTTTTTAACTAAAATTGAAAAAAATGTAATAAATACAAAAGATAAGGGCAACATGTAGTATATTGCATGAAAGTCGAAAAACCAGGCAATTGTTTGTGGCCATAGCCTGCTTCAATAAAAAATTTTTTATCCGCCTAGAGGGCGCAGCGAACTACATACGATATTTCAAAAATCTGTTTATATCAGGTGGAAAGTATCAATTTTGCAATAAAAATTTATTACCAATAAGTTTTCTCTATCTCTCATAATAAAAAAGTTAGACAGCCTTAAAGTTTGGGCACTTTACAGGTTTTTATGTTATTACTCATAAAGTTGACCATGGATCTCAAAATTGTTTTTACGAGCATAAAAGCCTCCAAAAATGCAACAAAAAATAATTAAAGATTTTTGACTCGCATATTAAGCGAGATACATGGGAGTGGCCCTCTTATGTGATACAGCCTGTATAGAGGACTATTATATATTTATTTAGATTATTAGTTTCTTTAATTCATTTCATATTGGCATGCCAATTCTTTCCAAAGCAAGTTTCTTTCACTTTAGGATGAAATGTAGGAATGGGTTATTTTTAATTTTAGGATAAAAGTTGTAACTAGTGTTTTTAAAATAATATATACAACAATCGACATCATAATTCCAAAATTTGAAAGCTATCAGAGTAGTATACCTTTTAATTCCTACTACTTTTAAATTTATTATTTTTTTTACCTTTATTTTGACGTTTTCCAGAAAATATTAGATCGTATTGAATATGGTAGTAACAGCAAAATCTGTTTTATTAAACTACCTACAATGTATTAAATCAATTTACATTAATTATTTGATTACCTATTTAATTTATTCAAAATCATATTGATTAAAATTTTAAATAATATTCATTATATGTTGTTTATACCTATTAATTAATATTACACATACCTAACAGACATAATATGTTTTACAGTAATATCTGTAATAGATATAATAGCTTCCAGTAGTTTCTCATATTGAAATAGGAGTACCTTCTTCATGTAGAATAGACCAAAATTTTTTATATTTTCATCTGACGACGAAAATCTTGAGATACAAGAAAGTTAGAGCAATATTTACCCACTGACCCCAGTTTGGCACGCCTATGACCAATTATGAGGAATTATTTCCAGAACATTAGATTCACAATCTAAATGTGATTCTCGGTTTCAAATTTGATTACATTATCTTGGTCCGTTTTGAAAATGTTTGGAGAAAATCATGGGGTCCCATGATTTTGGGGTCCCCCTTTAAAGAGCAATAGCTCCGTTAGGGAGTGTTTACGGACCTATGTTTATATAATTTTTTTTTCTTATTTTTGATCGTAGAATTCACAATTAATTGGCAGGCTAATTTTGAGACATCCTGTATATTTTGAAGTTTTGGCGAAGGCGCCAGAATTAGTGTAAGAATAAAAATATTTCTATTTTTTTTAGAAACTGTTATAGCATTAAATGTTTCTCATATAGAAAGAAACTTGAAATATACTATGAACTAATGACGTAATGTAAATTGGAACTGGAATAGACACTTGTCAAGTTTTGTTAAGTCCTTCAATTTGCTGCTATTTAGGCCTCGATCAGGTTGATTTTTAAATAATTCCTTCCGAATCCCGTAAATTTACCCTGTGTTGTTATTAATAATCCATAAAGGATGTAGGGGGGAATTCATGCATTCTAGCACATGTTGCACGCGAATATATGAGGGCATCGGATATATGGCAATATGAGAGAGTGGCCGATTTCCTTTTTTTACAGTCCGGAATGCATTCATTGGGCCCCGGGCCTCACCTCGGTTTCCGGATAAAAAGGTACCGGTTGATTTATTCGGAGCATTTTGCCTTTAATAAAGTTGGGGGGATATTATTACTGATGAACGCTCCTATGCGCTGCTTGTTTGTAATAGAATCCGGCTATACAGGGTGGTCACTTTTACGATGTTGAGTACAGCGGTCTCGAAAACATCAATGTACACATTGTCGCGTAAGTTGTAAAATTGTGTCTTCCAAGTTTTGAACAAAAATTGACGTAGGTATTTTCCGTAGTTAACTTGTTTAGGTATTTTTAAAGAAATTATACAGGTCCTTATACAGGGTGTTTCTTAAGCAGAGATCAAACATCAGGAGCGCATTCTCTGGCCAAAAATAAAGATTTATTGTTATATGAATGTGGGGTCTTAGAACAGCCAATGTCCAGTTACAGCGTGTCAAAAATAAAAAAAAATAAAAAATCAATTTTTAATTTCTAAACCGCTTGAGATAATCTAACCAAATTCGGTGTACATATTTAGTATGACTTCGGGTATGAAATAAAAAATTACTAGCTTTATAAACTTACCAGTGACGTAGGTGTGGGTATCATCGATCTTTATTTGCCAAAAAATATATATCGCCCTGTATAATATTACCAATAAAATAGGTCGTAAATATGAAAAAAATGAATCCAACATAATATTTGGTTTCAGAGAAATTACTATTACAGTTCGTTACTAACTTACTTGAGCAACATTTACGGAATGTATATTCAAATACTAGTGGGATATTGAGAGCAATACAAAGTTAATCAAAACTAATGGCAGTAAAACTTGGGTCCGTTCGGAATTTTACGAGCTTCGCGGCAAAATTAATGTGGGCCAGACGACGCAGTTTTGGTTTTTGGTTGTAGCTGCTTAAGTCGTCCGGATGGAAGTTGGCCCTTTGACAAATTTATGAAAAAGCAGGAAGCGGGTTAATGCTCCGTCGCCTCCAGCCAGACGGCCTCCTTGCCAAAAACGGAAAACTGGGACTGCTGTAAAATTTAATGGTATGTGTGGACTAGTATCTCCCCTCGGATTACTCAAACACTGCAGTTTAATATCCTTAAGTGGATAAAAGGCAATTAAAACGGAAATGAAATACAACGTTTTATCCGTAATCACATTACAATCATATTTGTGGAGTTATTAGAAAATAATAAAAAAAAAATATTCGCACGACTTGATATTTCTTAGTACTCAATGAAACCTGGTAGGATACCTACTGATTGCCATGGTACGTTTATTATCAATTATTTAATAAACAGCTCTATCAGAATTTAAGTAATTGTGTTCCTGTGGCTGTTTTGAAGAAGCTCAAGAAGCAATTTTACATTTATTGCCAGGGAAATCCAGGGAACATTATGAAAAAGTGCTCTCCGAACTTAACGAATGGAAAGAGAAACGGAGAGTAATGGCAATAAATGAAAAAGTCATGCTATCGTATAGGTATTTTAAATTTGAAGAAAAAATATGAAATTTCATCAATGTGGTGAAAGTTTTCGATGTTGAAGGCTACTATAAAAGTCTTAAAAATTATAGATATTGGAAAATAAAAGCTTACTGTTTATTTGAAGTCTGAATAGAGATGATACGAAGCAAAAAAAAACAGCAACATTGGAAAGAGCACATATTCAAGAATTTTTGACTGGGCCTTCCAATAAAGAATATTTAATGATTAAGGTGATTAATATCTCTTTTCCTTTTACAAGTTGTTAGGTGAACTTTGAATTATCTTAGGTTGCACTAATAATGGGGGTTTATGGTCAGAATCTGTCGATGCCGCGAATTAACAAATTACGTTGACAGTTTTCAGTACCTGACACCAAGGCATTTCAAAGAAATTTGCAATTATAAAAGAATAATTTTACGTGAATGCTATTGAAATATTCGCTTAACTCAAGACAGATTCTTTTTAAGGTACATCATTAAAAAATGTACTTCTCAGCCTGTTGGAATCAACACATTGACGAAGGTACTCTCAATAGTTGCTTCATCCCTGAATATCGTAAATCCAGCATATACTGGCAATTGTATGAGACGCACTTCAGCGACTTTCTTGATCAACCATTACACGGTATGGTGGATAGAAGAGCTCTTCTGTAGCAGACAATTATGTTGATCGGTCCAAATGTAACAAACTTGATATTGCAAGGAAAATCCAAGGAAAATATAGCGGTTCCTTGGAAGAAGAGACATCCACTAGTGGATAAAGTATCACTTTGTGGATAAAAATGTTTATATCTATAGTTAAGTTTGAACAAATAGGTATTTTACTTTCTGTAGCTATTTGTTCTTGTTTCTTCGGTGGCCTTGAAAGTAGTCAAATAATATTTCCGTTCAAATGTTGAAAATATTTGTACCTACTGAAAACTGTATTTTAAGAATACGTTACTCGTAATAGTTGAAAAATATGTGGTGTTAAGAAGCACCACTACCCATTAATTGTTTTAGGTATGTTTACTTTATTACCGTAGCGTCGTAATTATTATCCATTTTTTTAGCGTATTGCTAACTAGTGCGATAAAGATCGAAGCAAATGATGCATGACACATGTAAATGCTACTGTGAACCTACATTAGTAGCCTGCCATTGTTAACGGCCCTCTCAATAACCGGGCCGATAGCATCATCAAACAATGCCAGCCGCGGTTGCCCGAAACCTCCGTTTGAATTTACTGTATTTATTTTACCGTTGAACGCGCAAATGCGACGTTACATTAGTTGGGACTGATAACACCGCACATTTTTTCCGTCGGTATCATTCATTTATCAAACTATGTAGCCGAGCCGGCGCTCTAGATACCCGCCAGTATGGTGCAACCAACAGCGGCAAATATTAAAATTAATGATAGGCATATTATTGGAACTGGGCCGGTCTTGGCCGATTGGCTGAAGACGCAAGCAACGAACGGGTTGACGGGTGTTTAACGTAAACTGTTTTAATAAAAAGTCAAAATACAAGTCAATGCTTACATAGAGTAGCATTTTTCTTAACGGTTTATAATACAGTGTTTTTAATAATGTCCACGGCCTGCGTGATCAAATTGCTTTTCTTTCGAAATGAATTTAATTTGGTTGTGAAGAAATTGTCAAAGAAGGATTGCTAACTAGAATCTTGGATCAAATGTCAATCTAAAGCCGTTCATAATTTTGTTTTTTGTGAACAAAAATATTAAATTTATCGTTTTATTTTGATAACACATAAAAATATACAGGTCGATTTGGGACTTATCTAAATAAAAATTTTTGAATGTACAGGGGACCATTACAAGTACAATTTTGTAAAAAAAATCAAAAAGGGCAATTGAAAATGATTTAAAAATACACTTCTGCACGCCACTGGAAACTGGTCCACTGTAAAATCAGACAAAGGAAAGCATGCAATCGGCAACCAGGAAAAAAATTGAAAGAAATTCTTAAGCAAAGAAATAAATATGTAACATTTTATAACACCTATTTTATATTGCAAATTCAGCTGCTTTTGCCGCTATTGATTTGATTGAATTAAATTGTGATTTTAATTAATAAAATAGTTTGACATACCTAATATTACAAAATTTTTGGGCTCGTCTTACCAGGTTTCTACAAACTGACAAAAATGTTTCTGCTTCTTGTCGTTTTGAATTTGTAAGTTATTAGCAACAGCTATGATACGTTATGAAACTATAAGAGTTTTACAAAAATTGGTTTACAATATTGACTCCAATTTTTCTTGATGCATCTATTTTCACAAAAGTATTGTGTCCTGCAAGCAACCCTGACTTTACATCTTTAAATTGGATAAATATGTTCATTTTGTACGTAAAACTTTAAAAATAAACTTTTGTGTAAATTAAAATATAAATACGATATACATTAAAATAAACTTTTATAAAATTAAATGTAATTTGCACGTACTGCACAGTATAATTCTTTTATCTATAATGAATTTTAAGTCAGGCTTGTGTAAGCTTCATTACCGACGCTCATGAGTCCCAGACGTTATTGAAAACACTGGAAGTTAGCTTCTCTAAAACAGTTTTCATAAAGATGTATTGTTGTCTAAGATAAAGAATACTAACCATAGAATGTTCAGATCGCGGTCCTGCTTTTCTGAAGCTAAAGACATTTAAAGGCGGCATAATTTATGATATTTTAAGACACTTTTTGTCACAATTTTAATATATCTGAAACGTCTTATTCTGTTCCTTTAATGGTTAATATAATAAATTACCTTTGGAAGTGGGATTACGACGAATTTTACAGCGCGACATAAAATTTAAATAAAAACATTTAAATTTGAATTATGTGACAGTTTGATACCGATTTTAGATCGTAATATCTGAAAGAAGTATATCTTCCCCGGGAATAAATCTTGGAGAGATGCTAAAATGTTCTTTTCTTCGGTTATATGAAATTTGGCGATATTACCGTGTATTTGCTTCTGGTTAACCAGATAAATTAGGGAGCAAACTTTCCTCAACTTTTAATGAGCCAGCAAAAACAGTCGGCGAAGTAAAAAGTAAATAATATATTGGTTTCAAACTAACGATGCAGGTAGCTTTTTACAAACAACTCTTTTATAATTGACTTACAAGCTTACACAAAGTGGTGAACGCATCTCTAATTGCGAAGTGACGTAATGGGTTTTAATTATCCAAAAAAATTGAATAATCCTATCCTGATTCAGTTTTCACCTCTTGAAATAGGGGTGACACTAATGCGATGTGATATGTTGCACACACATTGATTGAAGATTTTTTGTTACAGATTTTTGGTAATGTTTGAAAACTTGCAATTCATTAGAAAGAAGAGATTTTCCTGAATATGTTAAGTATGTATAAACCCATTTAATGTAAAAATGAGAGAAATTCAAAAACTTTATTTTTTGTTCCAGTTTGTTTTTGTATATATAATGTGACTTCAATGGAGGTCTTAGTCGAAATGATCTGAGATAAATACGGTCAGATATGAAAATGAAACGCATTATATCACTTTAAAAAGTTGCAAATGAACTTCGAATAATAAAGTTTCAAGTGATAATATCAATATAATAGTGTATCCAATAAGTTTAATTTAAAATATCTTTGGCATGTGCCACACTTGACCTTAATTTTAAGAGTCGAAAGATAATAGAAATCAGTGAATGCAGTTATATTGTACTCAATTCGTTCATATTAACATGTATATATTCCATTATACATATTGTATTACTTATGGAATGTCGCCTAGTCAGTTGTAAGCCGAGATCAAATAGTACATTTTTATAACCAATAGTGATAAAAATCTGACTTATTTATTACATTAATAATAATAATAATAATAATAATAATAATAACAACAACAACTTTATTTCAAGGATATGTACTCGCATATTCTACAAGCATGTAAAAAAAATTGCAAGAAACAAAAAAGAAATGACGTCACATACTATGTATATATACAAAAATACAAAAAAAACATCTGCACCTACTTATACCTACTTAATTACACACAACTTCATTACTTACAAATTTGCTCATTTTAATGTATAGATTATGCAGTAAAATAATCGTCTATATTATATGGTTCCAAATTAATTAACATTGCTTTAATGTATTTCTTAAATTTTTTAATACTCGATAACGTTTTAGCATGACAAGGCAATTTATTAAAAAATTTTATACACATATAAAAAGGACTTTTTTCTGTTAATGATAATTTATGCTTTGGGTAAGTAATATTAGCAGTTCTTGTATCATACATATGATCAGAGGTGTTCGTTGTAAAACTATTTTTATTTTTAAAAATATATAGCAAACATTCATAAATATATAATCCGTATATTGTCAACATATTATTTTGCTTAAATTTGTTCTTACATGAATCATTATATGTCATTTTATATATGAGTCTAATAATTCTTTTTTGTAACAAAATTTTTTTTTTATACTTGAATTACTACCCCAAAAAATTATTCCATACTTGCAACAAGATTCAAAATTTGAAAAATACAATATTTTTAGACTTTTAACATTTAAGTATTACTTGTTATTCTAATACTATAACAAATTTTGTTGAGTTTTACAGATAAATGTTCTATTTGATTTTCCCATGTTAAATATTCATCTATTAAAATACCAAGAAATTTAGTATGATCAGCGAACGCCATTGAATCATTTGCAATATTTATAGTTTTAGGTGTGTCAATTCTAGTTTGTTTTGTTCTGAATAATATTGTTTTCGTTTTATCTTTATTTAAAAGAAATCTGTTTCTATCATACCACTCCTTTGTGGCTGAAAACAAATTATTTCCTTCCCCTAACAATTCTGGATAAGTATCTGCTCCAACAAGTATATTATTGTCATCAGCATAATTGGTGACACTTTGATTTGAATTTATAGTAACATTACATAAGTCGTTAATATATATAACAAATAAAATTGGACCAATAACACTACCCTGTAGAATACCAACATTAGTATCCAGTATATTAGATTTTACAAATTCTGTATTTTGTCCAATGGCAACTCGCTGACTACGATTACAAAGATATGATTCTACCCACTTATTTACATTTCCACGAATTCCATATTTTTCCAATTTTAATAGCAAGTATTTATGATACAAACAATCATATGCTTTAGATAAATCCAGGAACATACCCAAAGCAATTTTTTTATTTTCAACATATTCTAATATTTTATTAGTGACATTTCAAATAATTTTGAGAAACTAGGCAAGAGACTAAGGGTCTATAATTTTCATATAAATTAACATCTCCCTTTTTATATAAAGGTTTTATGAGTGCAAGTTTTAATTGCTCTGGGAAAATTCCATGTTTAAAAGAATTATTTAATATATGACAAATTACAATATTCATATCATATATACACCATTTACACATTATTGACCCACTGAACCGACCTGTGTCTGTGAAATTGGCCTAAATGCATTCTGCTTTTAATAGTCCTAAACAAAATATTTTTCTACAGAAAATTTAAAACGGACAATTTTCATAAAATTGATTTTTCGAAAACTCATCAAAAATCGACATTTTCGTTAAATTTTCAATTGATAAAAGTCTTTTTCGTTGTAGAACATATAACAAGTGTCAAAATAATTCATATTTTCCAAACCTTTTTATGATTTTATTAATTAATCAATATACATTCTAAGTAATATAACATTTCAATACAAAACAGGAACTATTATAAACAGGACTATTATAATTTATTTTGCACTACATGTAAATTGAAAGTGCCGATATGGCA
Organism: Monochamus alternatus; assembly: GCA_037114965.1. Lineage (NCBI taxonomy): Eukaryota > Metazoa > Arthropoda > Insecta > Coleoptera > Cerambycidae > Monochamus > Monochamus alternatus. The sequence goes on from CM073428.1 coordinate 21,583,564, forward strand.
GTGAGTTAAATTTATGCCAGATCCAATTATATGTTACAGTTTTTAGTTCGGAAGATGGTAACCAGTTATTTGCGATTGAAATTTTATTTTGTATAGACTCTTCTATACGGGATGTTAAATAAGTATGTGCACAAACTTTAAGGGGTTAACTATGATTGATTTTAAGACAAAAAGTTCATATAAACATGGGTCCGGAACGGATTCGTTTTCCAGATAGGGTATTAAAATTTGAAAAAAAACATCAAATTTTTGGATTAGTAAGAGTTACTTAGTTGAAACTTAGCACATCCTATTAGGGTAGTAGCCCAAGTTGGGTGGGAAGTTTTTGGCCTGGTTTTGAAATCACAAAACATCTTGGAGTATAAGTTTTAGAATCGAGAATTCTTATAATATCAATTGAATCTTTGTATTCTATATCATCGATCGTTATGTTTAGTAGCTCATCTCTTCTCAAAGCTCCACAAACACCAATTATTGAAATCACCTGAAAACTTGGCCAAAATTAATTAAATCAATCGTTTTATATTAATTCGTGTTAGCTTTTCTAGCAGAAGTAAAAATCTCTTAATTTTCTCTTTCGTTAAAATTCTGGACTTTTTTGGACGGTATCCAATAACTGATCTGCTTTACAAATATGGTATCAGTTTTGGAAATTTTCTGATATTTATATTTTCTTTGGCATTCAGTGTACTTTTTAATAAGGACTATACTGACCCCTAAGTCGAGGGTTTATTTTTATGTTTGAAATATGGCAGTAATACCGCTTCGAGCACTTTTTGAATTTTCTTCGAACTACATCACCATTTGAATTCATCGTAGGCAATCTCGTACTGCCTCGATGATTTTTTGGTAATTAATTGTGAAACAGCACTTTGTGCCGTTTTCAATACTTCCCTTGGTAAATGCTCGTTTTCACTTTTCGAGCTCATTTTGAATTAAACACTTTTAAAGTATGAATTACAATACATAATTCTGACACTACTAATTTTTATTGTTTATTAGGTTGCTCTCGTTATGATAGTCACTGCGCCTAAACCGTTTTGATTCAATCACCATTTCGCATTCTAGATACAAAATAGCTATTTATATACGTGTTAAAAGTAAGATTTTATTTTGTGAGTGAAGATGATTAACTTCACGAACAAAATAAAATCACTTTTAACACGTATATCATACACTATTTTTTCTACAAAACAATCGGAAGAACTTTAAACTCAATAAAAATAAGAAATCAAAAAATACCACACAGATTGCAATGTTTATGAACCAAAATGTTCGTAGCAACCAGTGCTGTTGTTAGTTACGGATAAAATGCAAAAATATTAACAGCATTTTCTTTTAATATTATAAGTATAATGAATAATCTCGATAATGAACGTAACGAATCCATCTCTGCTGAAATCGAAGAAGTCGCCAGTCGAGCAACATTGGAATTATTGCCGGCGAAATCAAAGGAACAGTACGAAATCGCTTATAGACGCTTTTCGGAATGGTGCAACATTAAAAAGGTCCCTGGGAAATGTAACGAAAGTGTTTTACTGGCATATTTTGAGGAAAAAGCCAAGATATGGAAATCGTCAACGCTGTGGTCAAATTATTCTATGATCAAAACTATGTTAAAAATAAAACAAGATCAAGATATAAACAAACATTATAAACTTATTGCTTTTTTAAAACGGAAGGGTGAAGGATATCAAGCAAAAAAGTCAAAAGTTTTGACGAAGACGGATATCGACAAATTTCTCACGCAGAAGACGAAAAGTATCTGATGATGAAAGTCGCAGCAATAATGGATGTCTTCGGGGCGTGTCACCAGATACTAAAACGAAAGTGCCTCGGACTTTCAGTGTTGTTGGTGAATTCTATTTAAACTTTTTTAGAAAGTATATGGCACTCCGGCCACCCAACGCTGACCATAGACGACTTTTTCTTAAATATATGAAGAATAAATGTGTGAAGAATCCAGTTGGAATTAACATGTTTGATAAAATGCCTGCCGACATTGCAGCATTGAGTTTTTGAATCTACCAAATCCTCAACTCTACACCGGACACTGTTTTCGTCGTTCATCGGCGACATTGTTAGCAGATTCTGATGCAAATCTTACTACCATCAAGAGACATGGAGGATGGAAATCTTCGACGGTAGCTGAAGGCTACATTGAAAATTCACTGGAACAGAAGAAGGAAATTGCGTGCCAAATACTTCCTACTGCTACAACTACTAGCAAGACCACCAGTACTACCAGCAGTATTTCTACAGAAAATAGATGTGTCACACATGTTGACAGTAAAACCAACTTAAGTATGATGACTCCGCAGGGAATTACAATTTCAAATTGTTCTAAATTTACTATAAATGTTAATAGTAATAACTAGTTAAAATGTTGGTTTGTACTTATTTAAAATAAAAAGTTGTTCATGTGTTTGTTAAAACGTTTTATTAATTTTCAAAACAAAATTTAAATAAACTTTGATTTACTTTTAACACTAGTGTTAAAAGTAACACGCGTGTCAAAAAATGACATTTTTAACATCAAAAATGACAATTAAAAAGCCCACTTTTAACAGTTTTGTAGAAAAAAACTATTTTATCATGTTAACTCAATTATTACATTTATTACTTTTAAAGTAAATAATTATCCTAGGACCATTAATTAAAATTATAAAAATAATATTATACAGTACTGTAACACGTATTATTATTTTCAGTCTCGATTTTCATTTTACAATAACACAAACATGTACTCCATATAGTGATATGTATGTTCGTGTCCTTTTTTGTCCGGGAATTGTTTTTAGTCCGGTTCCCTAATGGTTTATTGTTTGCAGAAAATCTTATACATTAAGGGTTCCGCTATTATTTTGGCCCCAGCTTATAACAAACATTTACCCAAGTTAAAGTAAACTGAGCCAAACATTTATTATTAATGCACTGTTTTGTTAGCATTTAGATAATGTGCTCACATTTAGAAGTCTCTTTTCATCTAATACGCTGAATATCTAAATTCTCCACTTGGTATTTATTTGCAAACTGGATTATTTTACTTACTAGCACCTAATAATGATACAATAGATAATTTTAGCCTCAGAACTTGGGTGGAGCTCTCTAAATACGTACAGGTGACAGTTTGTCCAAGACTAATACTTTTTCAGACAATGAATCTCAATGAGGTCTTTAATAGTTCCATAAAATTCCGATTTATAGCTGCTATATATTTCCATTAATGAAAAAAATTTAAGAAAGCACTTCCACATTCTCTTTCCTCAACGTTTTCCCTACAAATTTGTCACCGTAACTTAAAAAATGTGATTCCTTGCCATTTATTAAGACTCTTCCCGCATTCTTTTAGAGGGGGAGTGTAAATTTAAAATAATATTTCATCGTCTTGGGCTTTGCGAAGTACAGGGTGACTATTACAAATTAAGCGGAAGAATATTCTTGTTATTTATTGGGTGAAAAATGTACCGACTTTAAGACATTCAAATCGCTCAAACAATATTTTAAAATATTTTTTCATTGGCCTAACAATATATTCAAATTCGTAGTTCTCTAACACGTGTTCTGTTTGACTAACGAAAATCACCCTGTAAGATATGATACGTTCATTAAATTGGTATTAGTCTGTGGTTGTCAGCCCTAGCTTGGAGATGCGGCGAAGAGAAAGAAGAAGAGGTTAAGCCGACCGTTTCTCTTCATAGTTAAGGGATGATGTCTGACAGTGCGGTGCGCTAGGGGTTGTTTATAGTAATGACCACCTACGCAAAATAAATTGCTGGATACGGCTGGATATGTGGTGTTAAATCGAATGAGGTAAGCTCCATTTTCAATCAAAAGTATTATCTTTGGAATTTTGCAGAAGCGACTTATGACGTTATGACTTATATTTTTTCCAAAAACTTACCCATTTTTTTTTCCTGTTAAAAAGCTCTCTTTTTTTCTAATAAACTTTTATTAGATAATTTTGTTTATATTACTCCCCCTTTAAAAGTTATATCGTCCTAAAGAGTCTCAAAAGCAGTGGAAAGATCAAGTAGTCGTTGGAAAATAATTGAATGTTCGTTGATTTAAGTGTCATTAAGAATAGATAACAGGATTAAACTCGATAATTTTTTAGTACAGTTAAAACGAAAGGTGATGATAACAATAACTAAACTTATACATACTATACACATATTACAACATATTTTCTATATGATCTCCTCTCATTTCAAGGACATTTTCAATCTTCGCCTGACTTCTTTGTCGGCTGCGTTTATTAACATTTCGCCGTTGAACTCATTACAAGTGTTTGTGATTTTTTGTTTCAAATGATTAATATCTCGCGAAGGTGTTTTGTAAACTTTACTTTTTAAAACTCCCCTTGAAAAAATCGAGGGGTGTTAGATCTGGTGACTTTCTGGGTCACTGAATAGGTCCTTAATTCCAATCAATTTTTCTGGGAAAGTGTTATATAAATATTGCTGTACAATCCTCGCCTCGTGGGGTGGAGCTGTATCATGCTGAAACCATAATTCTTGCCTTAGCTGCTAAGGCACATTCTCCAGAAGTACAGGAAATTCTCCTTATAGGAAATTTAGATAGCTCATGCTGTTGAATGTATATGTTCGTAAAAATAAGGCCCACTTAAATGCCTACCTATGATGCCGCACCATACATTTACTTTAAAATAGCCTTGGTTCTGGACTGGACTTAAAATGTCGGGATTTTCAATGCACCAGTAGTGTTCGTTGCACCTGTTTGACAAACTATTACTGACAAACCGACTTTCCTCCGTCCAAATTTGATCTATAAAATACTATCGAGTTTGACAACTATTCTTTTCGTTTACTGCATGATTTAAATATTTACAGCTACCCCTTTTTACACCCAGAAGTAGCGCTCTTTTGATTACGCGCGTTCCGTGGTCGAATGCCTCGAAGTGACTACAGTGATATTTTCTGGAGGCCTCCGACCGTAGACTGGTTCTCATATGAGGAGCGTTCTTAATAACAGTCCAAAGGTAATCCTTGCCTGATTGATGGCTGCTCCATGATGAAGCGGGTGGGGCACAGTTAAATCCGGAGTAGTTCCCCTTCACACGTTTCTTTCATCACTTTTGGATTATTAGCGTGTCCCTTGTGACCCCTCGCTCTCAAACGTAATCCGTGCCGGTTAAAATATCATAAAGGTTTTGCTTTACCCCGTTGTAGTCGTATTTCATTTACTAGCTATCAAATCTAGTAAAAAAAAATATCTCAAAAATACTGAGTAAATCTTTCTACAAATAATTATTTAAAGATGTGTAGTATATCCAAAGTCGATTGGCAGACTACTGTAATACATATACAAGGGTCTCAAAAACGGGGTTACAAATCTTAGAGAAGGTTGACATGCAAATATAAGATGGACATTCTTGTCCAAAAATGTGTTGTTTGGCACCAGTCTCATAGGTGCTAAGAATTTGTTATACAGCATCTTAATGCCATTAAAGGACTTGACACGAAGTCAGTGTTGATCCGTCATAGGGGTAATAAAGTCCAAGCTCGTAATTTTCAGTTTTAGAATAAGTATCTAAGTATATTTAAGTATGAAAACCCTGTTAATACATAATATAACCTACAAGTCCTATTCATAAAATGACTAATGTGAGAATATTTCAAATATTTAAACCTCATCTAAATGTATATGTATACATTTGCTGATCGTTGTTATACTCTATCAAACAACTCTATCGAATAGACTACATCTCTATTATCTACGTATATCAAACATTCCATATACAGCATGTGGAGTTTTAATATAAAATATTAAGAATCTAGATTTCTAACAGCAAATGAAATAAAATAATATTTTATAAAAAAAAATATATAAAGTTAACACCGGTTATGTCAACTTCACACCTCGAATTGGGATAGATGCACCTGCGGATTGGAAACTACGATATCAGTGTTGCCAGATGTGAATGTTTTCTTCAAATCACTAAAATGTAAAGAATTTTCTGATTTACTTAATTTTTAAGTTTTCTATACTTTTTTAAAATGTATAAATAGTCGAATATCACGCTGTTTGTTCTAATGTAGAGTTAACTTAGTTAAATGTATTAGAACTAGAACTAAAACTGCTTTTTAATAAGCATTAATTTTTTTTTGCTTTTCCATTGAGGTTTTTGTTATGTAGAGAAATGTGAAGAATTCCTGGAAGGTTAGTGCAAAAATTTGAATATCATCATCTGGCAACAGTGTATTGTCAAATCAATTTCTGTCAAAAACATCGGTATACTATAACAGTGTTTAGTTATTTTCATTGTGTAATGTGTTTATTTTGCTGTTTTGATTTGAATAACAGAAGAGTGTATAATAGTGTTTTTGTAAATTACATTACGTAAAAAATAAGAAACATCACATGCTATTTGTTCGCTTAAAAACATTTTCTATAATAACGATAAGTTTGCACCTAATTTTGTTTGTAGGAATCTAACTTATTGCCCTATCTGTTCTGTTATGTAATACCCTGCCTAACCCCCTGCCTAAAATTATTAATGCCCACATTTATACTGATTTTGCCCTGCATTTCTTATTCAAATTGAGGCTTGTTGAAAAAAAAAAAACATTTTTTTAAACCTTTTGCAATTAATTTTTATTCATTCTATTCTAGCCCTGAAGACACAATAAAAGTAATTGTAAGATGTCGGTATGGTTATGTAAATACTAGGCTTTTATTCACAACTCGCGTAAATTTCCGAACGAACGTCATTTTATTCATTTTTCCACTATGAAATTGAAGTTCAATTTTCTTTGCAGAACGTGAATACCTATAGGACGTAACTTTTTTATTCTGAATAGGAATTTGCAATCTATTTTTTCTGTAATAAGGACGCTACACCCTGTATATCTAGGTATTAATTTCGTACGTAAAACACATCATCCATTAGCACCTTTAAACTTGCAAATGAAAACCATACGGCGTATGTTTAAAAGATAAAAAGTGATAATATCGCTTCAGTAAAAAGGTCCGTATTGCAGCAACCAAACTCGCTAATGCTCTCCCTGCAACACCTCAAATAGCTAGAACTATGTACAAATGAGCGCGCATGCAGTGACAGTAAATATCGCCACTCTCCTAGCCTATTTAACTACTGATTACCCCCGTTTCTGCACTCCTGTAGCTGGGCTATTTTATAAAGTCGCGTCCACTGCATACTAATTCAAAGGTATGTGGACGCTGTACAGCGCACCTAATTAGCGAAATTCGTTCCAATTACTAGTCCTATAAATGGGACCTATTTGTGATATACAAGAGAAATTCTATACAAAATCATCGGAGTGTATGAGTATTGTAAATTTGAACAAACTGCAGTATCTGCAGGAGAGCACATACACCTCAAAATTACACCGTAAAAATAGATTCGTTAATAATTTTTTTTTTCATTATTTTGCTAAATTAAAATACACATATTTCCCTCTAATAATTGCATTGTTTAAGCAACACTGGACATTAGAAAGGATGAAATAATATAATTGTATTTTTTTAATTAACAGAATTGCAAGATAATTTGTAATTTATAATTGTTTTAACAAAATAGTACCTACCATTAAATTTGTTACTCTATGACGGTGTCATTGTGACACATTTAGCATCCTCATTTGGATAGCATTCATAATAACACGAAAATTTTAAAGTTAGTCACCACTTTTACTATACTATAAAAAATTCAACAATATTCATTTATTGTAAACATTAATTACGCGTGTAGGATAGTGACCTTTCGTCAAATTTGCAAAGAGTTGGTTTCTCTAGTGGGTTTTTTAGGTGAAAAATAATAAAACAACAATGTCGAATTTCAAGTTAACGTTTCGAAAATTTATTTTTTCATCTTCTAGGGCTATAATTCATATAGTTGTTCTTTTGTCCAATTTTCAAACCACTCCTTAGCAATAACCATCCTTTACTATAAATTGTTATATTATTATTATATCTGTGTATGTTTTTTTTATTTTTAATTTGAATTTTATTATTTATTGTTTATTTTAATTTTTAATATTTTATTGTGTATTTGATGTTAAAGTTAAATATTAAATTTTTGTTGGGCGCCAATGATCCTTTTATGTATTATGTTTTGTGAGTGTATGTTGTGTTTCAACTATATTTCGTTCAATACAAACCTTTTATATAATATTTTTTTTTATCTTTATCTTACCTTATTTATACCAAATTTTGTTTATCCCTTGCTAGACACAGTTTTTTAAATCAAAAGAAACAAAAGAAACTTAAATCAGGAGTCGGTTCAAAATATACAGGGTTTTATTTTATATTATAATAACTAGTAACACTTTTGAAAGATTATCAATAATTTTGTGCTATAATCAATTGTAAAACAATAAAGAATATTTTCTTTTTAATATTACCTTTCTGATAATGAATTTTACCACACCAATGTAGATTAAAACTTGGATATTGAATTTAATTGAAGTTTATAAATTATACTCAAATATCCTTTATTTTTGTAATGTTGGTTGCATTCCTACAGAAACATAATTATATTCTAAAGTAAAATGGCTTCTCTTTGGATGACAGATATTATTTGCTCCAGTGAAATGATTGAATGTGGATGTTATATTTGTTGAGTTCGACTTGGTTTTATACAGGTAAGTCCTGTAGTTTATTTTTATACTTTGCAAAGATTGATATTGTTAAAATCGATTTTAATTTACTATAGCTATAGATATTTTTATAGTGCACTTATTTTTTTTAAGGTACCTGAGGTTAGGAATGTTTTATTTTCCTTCCTGGAAACTGCAAACTGCCTGGAAACTGGAAACTATCCTGTGGGATTCTATGGAACTGCACAATTTCCCTGGATACGGATGATATCTTCAGTTGTGGCAATAAAAACTACACTGAATGATGTACAAATGGTAAATTTTAACTGGTAGGACGATATTTTTTTGATTTTTCTTGTTATTTTTAATCAATTTTTTTATAATTTCGGGAGCTCTCTTGCAATGCTGCTGCTCTTCTCTAAACCCAAGCCGTAACTAACAACAAATTCATTGTTTTTTTTTCTTGCTGCAGATTGCCATGTTATAAAAGTCCATTCACACGATTTTCTTGCAGTCTTTGTATGTCTTTTTTTATGCACAATTCACAACACAACTTATAACTAATACAAATTTAAAATGTCCTTTTATCTTAATTATACAATTTTTAATTATTTTATTTAGGAAAATAGTCTTTATTTTGTGTTTTTGTTCATGTTCAAAAGATTCTTGTAAAGTCGCCTTTACTTTTGACATTTCTAGAATTGATTATTTTAATTTGACATTTCAATTTAAATTTTAGGACATGATTTATTTGTAATTGGAATATCTTTCATTATGTTACTCGTTTGCATACCATATGTATATCAGATTTTTCTGTAGACTTTCTCCTTTTATTTTCTATATGGTGCTCTGAGTTTAATTTCTTTTTTTTTATGTTCTGAATGATAATAATAGTCGTCGTCATGCAAATTTTTGAAATTGATTTTTAAATTTGATAATAAAATTATTAAAATTAGTATTTTATGTTATGTAATATTATTTATTCTATGTAAAATTCATATCCAAGGATATCTATATTAACAATTCTTTATATATTTTATAAATTGATACTAATAATTATTAATTTTTATTTAACTTTAGGTTTGGTCAGGTGTTATTTTCATTTGATTTTCTGTGTATATTTCAAATTGTTACAAAATATAAACATAGGTAGGGTGTTCCTCAAGAACATTACCGTACCAGCTCAAACATTACCTAATCATCATAATAAGACAACATTTAACAAAAAGTTTATTGCCCATTAAAATTTACTATAGGACTATAGTAAAATAAAAATGCAATGGGAGAGGTGAAATCAGCGAAAATCGGGGATTACCGGTCTCTAACCTCCCAAGACTTTTGATCTGGACAGCGAAAGGAACAACATATCCAAAATTCGGCCGATTTCACCGAAAGCCATTCCTTTAAAACAATAAATAATTGTGATTACCATGACATTGTCAAATAGAGCATCTAACAGAATTGAATTTCAACTTATGAAAACGTTTCTGATATTATAAGATAAATCGAATCTGCAAATAAATCTATTTGGACCGTCGTAGATTAAATTTTGAATGATACACGTCCGTGAAACTTGTGTAACTAAATCTAACTAGGCTAACGCCTCGTGATTTAACTTTACACGTGTTTCATTGTAGTATTCGTATCGAACTATCATTAATAACTATAAAGTATTCATTGCATTCAATAAAAAGATCTCTTATTTGCAAAGATGCACCGAAATATTTTATTACCTAAAACAATGATATTGCTAGTTAAATAAGCAAATATGTTAATAATCATATAATATATTTATTTTACTTTACCAATTTGATTGTGGACAAGTGACACTTTTTTTGGTTGTGATAATTATTTTGTTAAATTAAAGAAGTTTTTTTGGTGCGTGGTTAGTACAGGGTACTGTATAATTCCAAAAGCAAGTATGAAAAATGTAGGCGAATATTCGTATAACGTATAACGTATAACGCCAACCGCTGTATAAACAAGCTTTGATTTTTTAAGCCTAAATCATTATTGACAGTACGGGCAGAACATGTAACCAGGATTCCAGTTGATCCTTGAATCCTGGTAGGTATCGCAATTTGATTTGGTTCGGCGATAAAATCCGAATGTAAAAATAATTATATTGACACCGGCGATTAGTCGGCCGGCGTTTACATTGTCATGCACAATTTCCCAGGCAGATCTCTATCGGCCGACAATGATCATTAGTAAAATGTTTTTGACGTGAAATATATTAAAGCGAAAAGTGCAACTATTAGTCTTCCGACGATGGCTGCCGACAGGATGCCTTTTGGGGCGCTCCTGCTGCTTTTTACAACACTTTTAAGCAGTGTGTTGTTCGCCGACTCGGCCCTTGATATAGTACGTAAGTCAATCCATCAACTCCTTATTAAACATTAGGTACAGTCGGGATTGAAAAGTGCGGAAAATAAACGTAAAGAAATAAAAAAAAACGGACGAAACTGGTTTCAACCCGCTTCGGAACATTTATCAAATACTCATAGGTATGAAAAATCGCGAAGCTCTTTTAATTACTCTTCTAACGTAACGTTCCCTTGTTTGTGTATTTCTGAGGCAGGTTTATACATTAAAAGAAATTTTAATAAATTTTTGAAGAAATTGCGATATTCACTGCCAATGCTATTTATAGACAAAACATAAATCTAGCTGGTTCAGAGAAAAGCGCTTTTAACTTGTGCAGTAGAGTATACAATTGTCTGCCCGTGGAAATTAGAGAGACCTACATGAAATAAAAAAAAATCTAATTGTTATTATTCCCTAAATGACTTATTTTTAAATAACTAGCTAATAAACTCCGCTTGTTACTTAACCTCTTTTAAAATTATTGTTGTTTATTTATAACACCTAATTTAACTACAATTTTAACATGTATTATGTGATGTCTTATTTATTTTATATTTTAAGTCATATTTTAAATTTTAATCACCTATACTAAGTATTAGTATTAGCAACTTAGGCCTTTCGGCCTATGTGAGTAAACATTTATTATTGTTATTATCTATTATTAACTTTTTTATAATTTTTAAATCTATGCACAGGCTGATCCACAAGGAAGGGGTAATATTTTACCTGCAGATTTTATAGTAGAAAATGTTAATAATTTGCTTAATAACTGACGGTTAAATATTAAAATTTACTTACAAATGTCGGTGCAATTAGGAAGTTCGACGTGATAAAATCGAATAAACCTAATAATAAACGAAATATTGATACTGGTTAAATCTGCACAAAATGCATCCTTATCGATATATTCACACATTAAGAAATCCTCTCTTTGAGAACCCGAAGCACGCAAAACTTATGGCGGCTTCTGTTAAGGTCGCCGTAAAATGATCAAACTTGTGGTTTATTTTAGGTGCAGAAATCTCGAAAAATAAAACACGTAGAACAAAACTAATATGAAAAATAAAATCCTTGATGTTTTGCTTATCCATTTTTATTATTTAAGTTCTCCTCGAATAAAGTAATAACATTTAAAACGCGTTTGTAAGACACACATTATTTTGCTAGTCTAATCCCACATTTTAAAAATCATTTTCAGATACAAAAGTGAACAATCTTATATACAGAACTATGTAAGTTTATGTTTTAATAATATTTATATCTAAATTTAAATATACGTATTTTGAAAGATTTCTGTATTTAAAAATTTGTTGATTAGATCATTTTCTGTCGTTATAGATTTATTTTACTGTGGTATTTTTTAATATTCACAGGTTTCATGAGATAACGTTCCTCTTATTTGCTAAACTCTATATTATTCGGGTATTAAATGTCCAAAATTGTTATTTTTATTTGTAGAAAACACTATTTCAAGAATACGGCGCTTTTCATAAAGAACATACAGTATGCGCCAAAAGTATGGAATAAATTCAATAAAAACGAAACAATTATTTTTTGGGAAAAATCCTCGAACAGGTCGATTTTTAATTAAAAAAATACATATTTTAGCGTAAAATGCGATTTTCAAATGTCATTTGTTTTCGAGTAATGACGTCATCGATTTTTTTTTAAATGGCAACACCATATTTTTTTCCTTGATTCTGAAAGATCGTTTAATTCTCTATCAGACAGTACTAAAATTTTGCCCTCTTACATAGGGAAGTTTTCGAGTAAATGACGATTGAATGTTAGAAAACGCAAATTTTATCCATAAAAAAGTAACAATTCTGAGGTATGTAAAATAAAATACAATTGATTAAATTTTATACTTAAATTAAATGTTCGAATTGCCATCCACCAACTTCTTGACAATGCGCAAGTCTGTGAAGAAATTCTTCTTGCACATTATGAATGATTTCTGGGGTAACTTTGCGTATTTCGTCTCGAATGCGATTTTGAAGTTCTTCTAAATTACGTGGTTTATTAATGTACACTTTTGACATCAAGAATCCCCATAAAAAATAGTCAAGAGGTGTAAGATCTGGCGATCTTGCAGGCCATTCTATCGGTTCGCGTCTGCCGATCCACCTCCCAGGAAAACAGTTGTCCAAAAAATCTCGTACAGGGCGCGCATAGTACGGAGGTGCACCGTCTTGCTGAAACCATATGGTATCGTCAGGAATGTCAGGGTCATTATCGTTAGGAAACATTACTGCAAGGGCTGGAACAAGGTCATTTTCTAGAAACTCTAAATGTCTTTGTCCTGTAAGGGTTCCTTCAAAGAAGAAAGGCCCTTCTATTCTGTCGTCAACTATTCCAGCCCACACATTTAACTTCTGAGGGTGTTGGGTTTGTGCCTATGCCATTCAATGAGGATTTTCCCGACTCCAATATCTGCAACTTTGACGGTTTACTGTACCATTGAGACAAAATGTGGTCTCATCTGAAAAAAGTATTTGCCGGTGTAAATTTCTATTTCCTTGACATAAATCCATTAGAATTTCGCAAAAGTGTAAGCGGCGATCGGGATCATCTTCATTGAGTTCCTGCACAAGTTGAATTTTGTAGGGATGATATTTTTCCTTCCTCGAGATACATAGCACTGTGCTCTGACTAGTGTCATTGTTTAATGCAACCAATCGTGAAGAATTATGAGGATTATCTACCATACTTATCAAAATGTTCTGTTTCTGATTTTCATTAATGCTTGGACGTCCAGGTTTTCAAATATTTACAACATTGCCAGTTTCTCTAAATTTAGACTCTACCTTACTGACTGTTGATTGGCTGATAGGGCGATCTGGATATTTTTCATTAAATAAATCGCAAACTTCCTGCGTCTAGTCATATTCCCGCATCCGATAAGAATTAAAATTTTAATTCTTTGAGTAACAATTAAATGTGCCATAATACTTTAAATTGAATAATAATTTCTATGTCGCTTACAATACTTATTAGAAAGTCGGTGTGGCAATGACACTTTGCAAAGATTTTCACCTACGTGATCTATTAAACAACTATGGAATTTGAAAGACTAAACTTGATAACGTTTTTGCTTTATTTTAATTGATTTACGTTTTCTAACATTCAATCGTCATTTACTCGAAAACTTTCCTAAGAGGGCAAAATTTTAGTACTGTCTGATAGAGAGAATTAAACGATCTTTCAGAATCAAGGAAAAAAATATGGTGCTGCCATTTAAAAAAAAATCGATGACGTCATTACTCGAAAACAAATGACATTTGAAAATCGCATTTTACGCTAAAATATGTATTTTTTAAATTAAAAATCGACCTGTTCGAGGATTTTTCCCAAAAAATAATTGTTTCGTTTTTATTGAATTTATTCCATACCTTTGGCGCATACTGTATAGCTTATGTGGTGAAAATAATAGCTGGTTCGATTATGTCGCGTCATAAACCCAATTGTAAATAACTGAAATACATAACATTAATAAATTATTTTCATAACTTTATCACCTTGTATCTCAGTAAATATTAATATTTAAACACCAGTTATCAACCAAAAAATTAATATTTTGCACTATAGAATCTGCAGGTAAACCCATTTTTTATGACTTATCCGATATAGGTGGTATTAAAATATCTGGAATCTATACAAATTTGTGATCATTATTTTTACTTTATTCCAATGAAAAAGTGGAGTGGAGCTCCATATAATATAAATAACTGCCTATACATGCAAATCGGAACCTGACTGGTGGTTTTATTTTATTTCCACAATCTCTCTATATGGTTATGCAATACCATTAGTACATAATTAATAACCGCAGATATTCTCCGACATATGAACCGATAAATAACATTTAATTTTCAGGAAATGGCCACATTTTATGCATTTGTTTGTGAAAATTCTCGTTTTTGGGAGAGCTTCCTTTACCGGAGTTTTGAATAATTCCTGTCGATTATTTATTTACTACAATTTCCTTTTTTTTTAATGTACTAACAAAGAGAATATAATATCAGAGAAGTATTTAAAAGTTGTTTCAGGTTTTCCAGACAATTCGTTTATTTTCTACATTTTACTCCGACTCCAGATCCTGAACATAATTTACCGTTATAATTTTTACCCTGTACGAAGCCAGTGGACCCTGCAAAAACACTTTTACGTCTAACCCTTTACGCGAGGCTGCACTTACTCCAACCTCCATTCAGGACGACCACAATACAGTTGGTTGGGGCGTGTAACCCTCATTGTTACTGCAAAATCTGAATGTGCCCATATATAGAACAGACGAGTAACTGAATAATGTAAAAGGATTCTGATATTACACAGTCCTGCTAACTTGTATCTTTAGACTGTAAGAACTTTCATATAACCATAATTACTGTAATAATCGCGCTACTACAGTTTTAACGTATTTTTTAATTTGAACTTGCATAAATGATTCATTTCGTTTTTATAAATAACTGAACCCGAAAAATATTAAACGGACAATTTAATTTATACAGGGTTAATTAACTATGACTAAGTACAAAAATTTTAACCACGTGCTCAGGAAGGTCTAAAAGACAATAAAAAATTTATTTCGGAATTCTAGCTCGATGTTTAAAAAATGGGACAAAACCCTCTTTTCCTACGGAAAGTCGGCGCCTATGACAATCAATCATCATCCGTCATGGCTAGATATGTCAACTACTGGTCGTTTTTTCAACAATTGTCAAGTGTAGAAACAACGAAACGAAACATTTGTATTAATAATAATAATAATGTCTAAGTACCTGGTAAATAACAGCTTATCCGGTTAGCTGCAGAGTTTTGTATTCATATTTAATCTGTGTTGTATTCGTTCTTTCGTTGCACACTGCCAAAACTACATTTTCACTCCTTGCAGATCCGTCATATAATTATCCACTAACATATCCGACATAAAATACTTTATTTAATTACGATAACACGTTTAAAATTAGTCACTTACCTGATTTAAAGTAACAGTAAGTTCTAGGTTATCTTCTTATTTCTTCTTCTTCTTTTTATGGCCTTCGTCCAGGGGACATGCATTGCTAATTGCATACCCTCCATGTTCCAAACCATCCAGAATGCGAAGTTAGTTATAATCTAAGGGTAATTTTTACAGAAAACTGTAAACATCTTGGGATGTTATAGTTTAAAATATTACTAATTATTTTATGCAAACATCGTCGATTACTGTTAATATTGTTGCTATTATTAGTATTAACAGAATTTAATTACACAGCAACTCATGAAGTTTAAAAATTTATCGGCGAGTGCACCTTGCATTAGTGGCCTACATATGTCGTCAGATGTCGTCTGTAGATGTCAAATAACGTAAATATACGGTTGTAGTACTCTGATTAGTTTGAAATAATTTTTCAGTACTTGTTTTTCGCAAATTTAATTTTTCGCGTATTTTATGTGTATTTACAAACATGTCGTATTCAAATGTCTAGATGACGGACAAGGTACTGCTTTATGAGAGTGTGACAAGTGCATATTATCGTGCGGCAGCCTCAAAGATGTTTCCCGAGTATACAAAATATTTTGCTGAATACTTTTTGAACCACATCAAACAGGTGTTTTATGCGGTGGCGGTAAACGTGTGGCAGTGTTTTTATGTATTTGTGTACATTTACGTATATTGTGTTGTTATCCTTTGTGCTTTTTCCCGACGTAAGTGATCGACCTGGTCAAGACCGCCAAACCAAGTAGGTACCTCGCTTTACACAAAAAGAACGATCGAGGGAAGGAGAGGTCCACAGGAAGTACAAAAATCTTTGCAGGTTTTAATTTAAACAAGTAAGAACACAGAAGATGATTCAACATTCTTAATATCTCTCCAAGTATCAATCCTGGAAATAAATATTAGTAAAGTAGGTGCTGGATCTCTGTGCTACCATACCGTATTTCTCATTAAATCATTAAATAATAATCTACATTGTGTAAAGATTTTTTTTTCTTTCAAAACGGATTAAAGTGATACACGTGTCAATTGATCTGTCACTATATTTGACACCTTTGACTGGCAGAATATACCTAACCTCGCAGCTGAGCAGAAGGTCAGTGACGGCGATAAATAGGGATTTATTATAGTTTTGAAAAAAATTTTTTTAGCTTTATAAATAAGTTTGGAATTTTTTTGAAGGGTGATTCCATTAATTCTTATTTTTCCCTATCCCCTCTTAAAATATTTGTACTAAGTCATAGTTAACCCTGTATACAGTGTTTCAGGAGGATGTACATACTTCAGTATGTTATTATACATTCAATTTTAAGCAAAAAATTTCGTATGAACTTAGGTCTGGAAACGCTTCGTTTAGCACATACAGAAAAAAAAATCTAGTGCATCAGCTCTTAATAAAATAAATGTGAAATACTTGCAATGGCCAGATTATATGACGAAAATGAACCGGAAGGATTTCAAAAGAAATTATGTTCATTTCGTTTACATAAATAAATGAGCCCGAAAAATATTAAAGGGAAAAAGGAAAACAATAAACGGAAATATTCGGCATCCTTTGACACGTATCACATCCATTATCATTTTATTTTTACGTGTCAGCTGCGAGTAAGACTTTATCTTCCCTCGAATCTAGTATTCCGCGACGGAGAACAGTGAACAGTCGAGCATCGTCAGCCTTGTTGACACGCCGACGTTCTGGATCCGCGAACTGGAGGTTCAAGTTTTATTTGGTTTGTTTCCCTAATGAACTTTTTAACTAATGATCTTGCGTCTGCCACTTCTCGAACGGTCTGGAGCTTACATTATCATTTTTTTGGTGACTACGAACACGAGTGACGTGGGAAATTTCTATAACAAATGAAAAATACTCGTAAATCAATTTACTACGCTAGGAAGATAGCATTCTTAATATTTTTGTATGTATAATGTATTTAGGGTTTTGTAATAGCTGAGATATATAGATATTTTAAAATTGATGCATAGTAAATTTATGTTGTTCCATTCTTGGAATGGTTCTGATTTATGTAATTGCATTTCACCGGTTAGAGATAACCTTGTTAGTAGTTCTGAATTCGTTTTAAAATAAATAATTTTAGAGTTTATCGCGTCGCGTCGATGAAGTTACGGGAACTTGTTGCTTTTTTGCGGAGGTAATATAGCTCTTGAATAAATAAGATGACGAAGTCATAAAACCGTGTTAGTTTTAATGAGTTCGATATTTATAGTACGGGATTTTCATCTCTTCCGCATTATGTGATGATATGAGGTATTTTATAAAAGAAAGAGGTGTTTATTTTATGATTCTCATTATAAATTTATCTCGAAACCCCCAAAACTCTTGAACTTTAACGATGTGAGCTCGATATTTTACTGGGGTGTTAAACCAGATTGCAACTTGGCTCGTTTATCCCCAGATTCGAGTCAGCGAGGCTAGAAGCTAGAACTCAGACGTCTTTTACTTTTTACAATGGCCCCGTTCCACCAACGGTCGCTCATTGGAAGTTTACAGGAGAGTATATTTTATAAACAAGAATTAGAACACACATTACCTTACCTCATCGGTATCAATTTGTACAGCGGCATGGTTTTACATCCAACAAAATTATTACTTCTTCTGGTGTATCTCAAGACTCCGTGTTGGGGCCGCTGCTTTTTAACATTTATATAAATGATATTACATCGAAATTGCTCTGCGACACAATAATGTTTAATGATTTTAAATTATTTACTCCTGTCCGTAATGATGCAAAATGACAGATTTACTGTGGTGTATGGTTAATGAGCTTCCACTTAACTTAAGCAAATGCCGCCCCATGTGTTTCACTAGACAGCATAATCCGATCAATTTAAATTAAGTACTTGATGACCAACTTGTACAAAAATGTGATAAATATTTAAGACTTAAGTGTTACTTTCGATTCTAAACTCTCGTTCTCTATTCATGTGTCTAATTTCGTTGCAAGCATTGGGTTTTATTTTACGTAACTGCAAAGGTTTTTCAGATGTGAACACATATGTGAACACTTTAATTTTGCTATTCTATACTTATGATCGGCCCAAGTTAGAATACAGTATGCGCCAAAAGTATGGAATAATTTCAATAAAAACGAAACAATTATTTTTTGGGAAAAATCCTCGAACAGGTCGATTTTTAATTTAAAAAATACATATTTTAGCGTAAAATGCGATTTTCAAATGTCATTTGTTTTCGAGTAATGACGTCATCGATTTTTTTTTTAAATGGCAGTACCATATTTTTTTCATTGATTCTGAAAGATCGTTTAATTCTCTATCAGACAGTACTAAAATTTTGCCCTCTTACATAGGAAAGTTTTCGAGTAAATGACCATTGAATGTTAGAAAACGTAAATCAATTAAAATAAAGCAAAAACGTTATTAAGTTTTGTATTTCGAATTCCATAGTTCTTTTATGGATCACGTAGGTGAAAATTTTTGCAAAGTGTCATTGCCACACCGACTTTCAAATAAGTATTGTAAGCGACATAGAAATTATTATTCAATTTAAAGTATTATGGCACATTTAACTGTTACTCAAAGAATTGAAATTTTAATTCTTATCGGATGCGGGAATATGACTAGAACTCTGCAGGAAGTTTGCGATTTATTTAATGAAAAATATCCAGATCGCCCTATCAGCCAATCAACAGTCAGTAAGGTAGAGTCTAAATTTAGAGAAACTGGCAATGTTGTAAATATTCCAAAACCTGGACGTCCAAGCATTAATGAAAATCAGAAACAGAACATTTTGATAAGTATGGTGGATAATCCTCATAATTCTTCACGATTGGTTGCATTAAACAATGACACTAGTCAGAGCACAGTGCTACGTATCTTGAGGAAGGAAAAATATCATCCCTACAAAATTCAACTTGTGCAGGAACTCAATGAAGATGGTCCCGATCGCCGCTTACACTTTTGCGAAATTCTAATGGATTTATGTCAAGGAAATAGAAATTTACACCGGCAAATACTTTTTTCAGATGAGGCCACATTTTGTCTGAATGGTACAGTAAACCGTCAAACTTGCAGATATTGGAGTCGGAAAAATCCTCATTGGATGGCAGAGGCACATACCCAACACCCTCAGAAATTAAATGTGTGGGCTGGAATAGTTGACGACAGAATAGTAGGGCCTTTCTTCTTTGATGGAACCCTTACAGGACAAAGATATTTAGAGTTTCTAGAAAATGACCTTGTTCCAGCCCTTGCAGTAATTTTTCCTAACGATAATGACCCTGACATTCCTGACGATACCATATGGTTTCAGCAAGACGGTGCACCTCCGCACTATGCGCGCCCTGTACGAGATTTTTTGGACAACTGTTTTATGGGGATACTTGAAGTCAAAAGTGTACATTAATAAACCACGTAATTTAGAAGAACTTCTAAATCGCATTCGGGACGAAATACGCAGAGTTACCCTAGAAATCATTCATAATGTGCAAGAAGAATTTCTTCACAGTCTTGCGCATTGTCAAGAAGTTGGTGGATGGCAATTCGAACATTTAATTTAAGTATAAAATTTAATCAATTGTATTTTATTTTACATACGTCAGAATTGTTACTTTTTTATGGATAAAATTTACGTTTTCTAACATTCAATCGTCATTTACTCGAAAACTTTCCTATGTAAGAGGGCAAAATTTTAGTACTGTCTGATAGAGAATTAAACGATCTTTCAGAATCAAGGAAAAAAATATGGTGTGCCATTTAAAAAAAAATCGATGACGTCATTACTCGAAAACAAATGACATTTGAAAATCGCATTTTACAGTTAAATATGTATTTTTTAAATTAAAAATCGACCTGTTCAAGGATTTTTCCCAAAAAATAATTGTTTCGTTTTTATTGAATTTATTCCATACTTTTGGCGCATACTGTATATTCTTTAGCTTTGGCTTAATGCCCTTTACTATTTACTCTCTCCTCTAATATTATATTTTTATTTTTGACAGCATTGAGATATTTCTGTGGTGCTGTGACTCTTTACAGTTAACCTGATCAAGCACAACCGTATCGGTATCTTTTCAAAGCAACCTTTCCCAAAAATCTAGATACTTAAGGCCTCTACAACATCTCCGATAATTACCCGTAATTGCCCCCCGCTGGCGGAAAATCCCGCGCCTAATCGCCTCGCATCCTCCCGTCCCATAAAGTAAATGGTAGATGCTTCGTTATAATACCATATTACGATGAGCGATATTAATGGAGCCACGAGATCCCTTACTTATAAATAACTATGACTTATTTCAGTCCAAGAGGAGGGTCACGATAAGAAAATTGGACATGTGCAAGGGAAAGGAGAACCTCCCGTTACGGTGGTCCAACGCCACTGTCAGCTATAATGAAGATACCAAGGAAACCGTGTTCGGACTCAACGTTAAGGTGCTCAAGGAAGTCAGTAATAATTTTTCGGTAAGTAACTGTGAGGAATGGTGGCCGGAGAAAGGCGTAGTAAGGGTTAGGGCGGAGAGAAACTATCAGGACCAAATGTACAATATTTGTAAGTATTAAAACAGAATCTATTATGTTCTGTATAAGATAAGATTTGCTCAAATGAAGCAAAATTATGACCAGTATATATCTATGTTTTTTAGAACATTGGGTACTATTTTTATACAACGTGATTGGGTGAGGGGAACCCCTAATATTCGGAAGGGGTGTTTAGGGGGTAAAAGTGAATAAAAAAGCCTAATAAACATACGGTCGAATATCAACGGTTACTGAGATAACAATGCAAATATGCTTAATGCTATTTTTTGCAAAAGCTGTTATTATTTACTATTTTATTTAGTAGGTCATGCAATCTAAACCAAACTCACATAATTTCGTAATGCCTGCCTCATTTAGTCATCGAAAATATGCTGATATTTTTATTTATGGGTATTGCAACGGTAGCGCTAATCGTGCAGTTGCTGAATATCGACGTCGCTTCCCGAACAGAAGAGTGCCATATAGAAATGTATTCCAGACAGTCTGCAACAATGCACGTAGGAATTACATCTGAAAGGCAAGCTGGTCCTAGTACTGAAAGAAGAAATTTTACATATTGTATGATGATGTTTTATTTGAATATTAGGCAAAACCCGTACTTTCAGCATGATGGTGCCCCTGCCCATTTTATTCTTGTTGTGATCAATCATCTTAACAATCGCTTCCACAACGCTGGATGGGCCAAGGTTGATCCCAAAATTAACCACCAATGTTACCAGATTTCAATGCCCTTCATTACTGCCTATGGTGATGGTTTAAATCATTAGTATGTGCAACAAAAGTGAACACAAAAGAGACGCTATTTGATCAGATTTTCAATTGTGCTGCAGTCATGAGAGAAAATCACCGTGCACTTCAACGAGCTACCCGTACAATCCACAAACGAGCTGATGCTTTCATTGAGGCGGACGGTGGTATATTTGAAAATTTAATTCATTAATTTCGGTTAGATCTTGAATCAATGTTATAATTTATAATACCTACAGAATAAACACCTTCCTCTACTGATGCGTTGCAATAATTAACTCGGGTAAAAATATTTTCATAGCAGTCTCAGTAATCGTTGATATTCGACCATATGTTTATTAAGGTTTTTTGTTCATTTTTGCGTGCTGAACACTGCCTTCGAATATTGGAGGTTTCCCCAATCATCCTGTATATACTTGGGTGCTTCAAACGCTTCAGTCTTTCCATCCGTTTTACGTGTACTGTTATAAGCCGTCAAGTAAGACGGAACATGCATAGTGCATTTACACTTACCATTTTATAATTCAGTTTATTATTAGTCTTTAAATTGTTCAGAAGTGATATGTCCAAAATTGAAGTTTATGCAGCAATTACTGTAGCTATAATTACAAAAAAGAGAAAGTATAAGAGGAACCGACCCAAATGGTATAAGCAGTTGTTGCTTGAAAGAGCTGAGTTTTTTCACATTAGCTTATTGAAATCTCATATGCAGCATTTTTTATATAATTTTGTCAAAAATATTGTCAGACGAAACGGAAGACTGAAAGTAGTAAGTGAAAGTGATAAGTTTTAATCAGTTCCAAATGTTTAATACAACTGTCATCAAATGCAAAATGATGGAAACCTACTAAATATCGTAGATACTGAAAAGAAAACTATGTGCATGTAGGGACGTAAACTTTATTTTTTTTACTCAAAACTTGTAATACATTTGTAAAACATTTTAAATTCGACAGATATTAAAAAAAAATGTTTGTATATAACGTCCTAGAATTTTGTACACATTGTTCGGGATCACCCAGTATATTTTGCTACAGTAGCTAATTATATTATATACAATGACGATTGTATCTGTGATTTGTCAGTTTAATTTTCCCTCTGTTTGCTGCAATTATGTCATTTAGGATTAATATACCGGCATCCAGTATAAATCACCATAAGTTTATGCCGATTCTATATAGAGATATTATTGTTTGTTACAAACATTTGTTGGAAATTATTGAATTTAGCTGGGTACGACACGGTCGGCAAAACATTATGATTAAATTTTACTAATATCGCAGATAATTCGACCACATCGGAGTTCATTTCGGCCATTAATATCGCCCATCAATCGGTAATTAGCTTATCAATCAAAACAAACATTCGCTAAATTAAGTAATGTTGAGGAAACCCGAAATACTCTCGATTTGCCACTTCATGCTATTTATCAAAACGAACCGCACTGGCACGCTTCGCCGTGCAGGTACGTCAATAGCACGTCTTTGTTAGAAAACGAATTTTAAATAATTAACAGTATGATTTTTCATACATTTATGTACATATATACTTAATCGATCTGGTTTGTGCCGTCCAATGATTTTAACTTTAAATATTTGTAGCTCGCACCGGCAGTGCCACAGGGTTCCAACTTAGGCCCGTTGTTGGTATTTCGTTAAAAAATACAGCCAATTATATTTTGACTACAAAATAAATAATTTAGTACTGATAAGGTGTAGTTTCATTGAATACAACTATTTATGAAACTGATTTATCATGTATTGAGAATGTCAGAATTTGTCATTGACATTGACTGAAACAATAGTTCTGATGAATTATCCTCTATACCTTCATAATGAGAATATATGTCCGTTATATGATGTCTATATTACCTATCATAGTTAAATCCATCTAATAGAAAATATCCGAAGAAAATATTTAAAATGTAATATATCATAAAATTTATCAAACAAGGGGTTTCAATCGTTAATCATTATTAGATACGTTTTAAGTATACAATGACAAAAACTTACCATCAACTGCAAGTTGCTAAACGTAAGCC
This sequence comes from Monochamus alternatus, assembly GCA_037114965.1. Lineage (NCBI taxonomy): Eukaryota > Metazoa > Arthropoda > Insecta > Coleoptera > Cerambycidae > Monochamus > Monochamus alternatus. The sequence continues at coordinate 21,607,796 of CM073428.1, forward strand.
ATTTTTGATATTTGAAAAACTAATGTAAAGTACAATAAATAATCGAATATTTGAAATCACCTGACTAGAGACTAGCCCCGCGGTGTAAAGGTGGAAACTATAAGGATTTTACAAAAAAAATTTTTACTATATTGACTCCATTTTTCATGAGGTATCTATTCCCAAATTTTTTTAGATAAGTTCCGAATCACCCTGTATATAATATGTAACATCTAATATAACTTCGCATTGGCATTAATCGAGCAAATTTAAGAAAAATATGTGATGCCATTTCATGTAATCCGTTAGACAATAAATCAAAATTAAAAAAATAAATGATTCACGAGCAGAGTTTTCTAAAAACTGTAAAAGTGCTCTTCTCGCTGTTTGAAACGAGGACCATTCTCGATACTGTGTATTACTTTGGTAATGTTCCTTTTTCTATTCGTAATAGCCACATTATTGCAGTCTTTTCATTTCAGTAACGAATGCCATTACTGTATGTAATGAGATATTCTTGTAAAAGCAGCAGTAGAAATGTACACTGTTTATTTAAAATTTAATATACAATAGATAGAAAAGTGTAAATAGTTCTCATGTTGCTTTAAATGAAAAACAAAGAAACTTGTTAAAGGAAGTAGTACTCGTGTTTTCTGGACCTGATCATCATTGCGCCAAAAACAGCTTTATATATGAAAATTAAAATATGTTCGAGTGATGGGGATAAAGCTAACCCTGTGTATTAGCAGACGTAATAAATCATTCTCAACCCCAAAAAGTTGTTGATCGAGCACCGCGGATAGTACGGAGAACGAAATTCATTAAAACGTTGACAACCACAAACTTTTCATTTGGAATTATGGCCCGGCCACACCGAAGTTATTTTTTAGATCGTTTCGGCGGTTATGAGAAGGACGCCGTGGCAACAGCTCGTAGAAAATAATCCCGTCAAGGTGCATGGAACATTTTAAAATTATACACCAAATATAAGGGTTTTTTACAACTACAGCATGTCAAAAATTAATAAAAAAAATTGTAAACCGCGTGAGATAATTTAACCAAATTCGGTATGAAACAAAACATTACCAGGTTTACTACTGGCAGAGGTGATTCAGAATTTATCTAAAAGAATTTGGGAATAGATGCGTCATGCAGAATGGAGTCGATATATTAAAAAATATATATAAAATCCTTACAGTTTCCGAGAAGTTGTAGTATTTTCAACCTTTACATCGCTGGGTCACTGTAGTCTCTAGACAGGCCATTCCGAATATTGAAATCCGATTACTTTTTGTAGGCACTAAAGTTTTTGTGGCGCCAGTGTTTACATTAGTTTCAGTGCTAAAAATGGCTTACGTGTATAACAACAACTGGGAGTTAATGAATATCGTTTTAATTTATTACACTGTGAAAATGCTTTGGCAGAACGATTTTCCGGTAAACATGTGCCAAATGTAGCTACTTTTAAGTGGTGTGTAGTGAGTGCAAGCGTAGTGCAACACGAGGGAAATTTGAAACCAAATCGTGGAGGAAGAAATGGAGGTCTAGGACTTCCACGGCCTATTGCAGCAGTATGACGTATCATACACGAGGCTCAATTATATTCATACCATGTACAGCATGTCCAAGCATTAACACCAAGGGATTGGACGAGGATGGCCGGGACGATCTTCTGACTTTAAATCATTTTGGACTTCTTTTTTTTGGGAATATTTAAAAAAAGAAGTGTATCGCACCGAAGTGGATGCATACTATTGACGATTTACGGAAACATATCAGTTGCTGTTAATAACTTATTAGTTTGGAATTAGGGCGGAGTCTACTCTCAAATATGCGCACCGAATTTGGTTAAATTATCTCAAGCGCTTTATAAATTAAAAACTGTTTTTTTTTTAATTTTTGACACGCTGTAGCTGGACAGTGGCTGTCCTAAAGGTGTGATTTCCTAGCGACGTCCAGCGCTCGCGACCCGTCGCAGCGTCCAGCCGTCGAGCACTTGAACAATGGATTTCAATGGCAATGATTTCCTAGACGCAGTAAGAGAGGCAGTGCTTAATAAAGACCTAAATAGTTATCATAATTCCTGTTAGATGTCGTACTGTGTAAGAATACGCATTTATTCAAATGAAGGAAATAAAGCGCTACTATTTTAATCTGCAAAAAACTGCGAAGGCGTTTCGAGGGCGTGGCCGCGTCACCCTTTTTCATTTACTTGCCTAAATAATAAGATTGTGGCAATATATTATATATTCAAACCACAGATCATAAAGTTTGAAACATAAGCAGTTTATTTTATTGCGTTAGAGAAGTAAGAATATGAACTGTTAATTCATTAAAAAAAAACAGAAAAGTAAGATTGTTAAAAGAGTTTTCAGCCATATGCCAAAATTTACATTTTCTGTTTTATTTCCTTTAAACATATTAAGATAATTCAAATGAATTCTACATATCTACTTCTATAAAGACTAAAGAGACATATAGAACTGCAGATTATCGTGTGGGTTTCTGTTACTGCATAAGATGCATTATTATTTTGCAAAAAATCAAATATTTTTAAGAAAAATTCATTAGTAAAAATTCTAAAACAATAAGTATACAAATCTTTTTTCAATGTTTGGTCTAAGTATAATTTTGTGATGGTGTGTAATAAATATTATTTTGTAGTCTTTTTGAAGAGTAATTTTTAAATTAAAATTAAATTTAAATTTATTTAAAAATTCAAATAATTTTTGTAAAAATAATTTGTGAACTTTACAGGTCTCATCAGAAAAGAATGTGTTTCAAAATGTATTTATTATTTTAAGTATTATATAGGGTGAACCATTAATAATGTGCCAGAGTAGGAATGACATCTTTGGAACAAAATATCAAGATATAGCTAAATATGCCTTACTAAAATGTTGCTGTGGAAAAAGATACAGGTTTACATTATTTTTTTCGTTTTATTATTATTATTATTATTTTTTTTTTTTGTAGTAACTACGATCGCTCAACTGATTGTCATCAAATTTGGTAGAGAAACATATTTTAAGAAAAGTAATCATAATTTATATAGTAGGTACCTATTAAAACAGATAGACCATTAACAATGCCAGATGATGACAATTTGTCTCTTATTTTTTGTTAGTGAAATTCCTACCGTTTTCCAGAAAACTGATCTAAAATAACCAAATGTATTTTTCGACGTGAGGAAATCTCTTAGGAGCATTAGAAAATTGCATAGAAGTGTAAGGCCATATTGAAAATTTACTGTAATTAGCTGTAATAATTAGTTTAATTAATTAAAAAATGTAGAGGTAGAGAGAGTTTGCTCAAGGGCTAAGTTATTTTTACTGCTCTGTTGTTATTTTTGTGAATAAAAGTAAATATGTAGGTAATTTTTTTTTCAAATATGAGTTTTTTTTCCAAAGTTACTCTAGACATTAAAAATAAAATAAACGACTTGTTGATACCTACTGATTTTTTGGAATTAAATTTCAATAGCATTTTTGAAGTCGCGTGTAAGCAGAAACCCTTAGGGCAGTTTTTTCGAAATTGGTAGGAATTATCAAGTTCTACCAAGTGTATCTTTTTATGTAGAAATGATGTTCGGATACAATTTTGTAGTCAACCGAATCAAAATAAGAGACAAATTCATCATTAGACATTGTTAGTGCGGCGCCCTTTATTGGAAAAACTTAATTTAGCAACTATTTAATACTTAAATTATTTTCATTTTCTTAAAAAATGTTTCTTTACCAAATTTGGTGACAATCAGTTGAGCGATACTCGCGCTATTGCAAAAAAAATTACTTCTTCACTTGAAGTTAAATCTGGGGGAGTATGATAAAAGTGTTATCTGGCAGTTAACATATTTTAAGTTTTGAGTTTCATTGATACGTGAAAGTGAATATGAACTGAATAACTGCACTTCTGTAATTTGTTTGTTTTCTGTAAATATGAGAATATTTTTATTATTAAATCATGTGATGGAGGTACTATAATTACGTATCAGAATTCAAAATCTATCATTGTAGTCGATTTTTGCCTTGCGGAAAAGTTTTATTCCTGGAATGTTTCATCTAGTTTTATTACATTTTAAAAATTAATATTTATTTCCTCCCTGCTTCTTCATGACTAACACATTCACTTAATAATAAATTAAACACTTAAACAGTAATCCTATTGAATGTCATTAAAGTTATGAATTTTAAGTATATGCAAGCTTTTGAAATAATAATGACAATATCAAAACAGTTTTTGAACTTCTGGAAATTCTGAGTAGAAATTTCATTAAATCTATATTGGTAAGTGAAACAACTAATTACTAATGTTAAAAGTTGAAAGTAGATTTTATTACAAGTACGTCAGCAGTTAAAAAAATAGCAAAATTCAATTTAAAGAGTATCATTATTATTGCAAATGATTGTAAATAACATAATATGTATGAACCAATCATCTTCGATGGGAGGAGCTTTCAACATTATTTATCCAAATTCATGTCATTTTATTACCTAATATTGCGCCATCTATTAGCAAATAGTCCAAACGTAAACGTTCTTTTTGAGTTCGTTTCCCATTACGCGCGAATTGGTTTCCCATTCAGGCCAACAAGGTCTTCCATTAGATTGACTCGTCTTAGTGTATATAGTCAAGGTACGTCTCGACTATTAAGTGGCCGGTCGTCGACGGCTACGGCTCGACTGCTCAAAAACATATCGAGACGCGGAACCTTATTTCTGCATATATTTTTTAAATTAATATCTAGAGTAATGCTACCGAAATAAAAATAAAAACTATATGGTTTGAATTGGTATTTTGTGGTGAGTTTCATTTTATATGAACAGCAAGGTGACCTTCCATCAAAATCAATGCTGTAAATCTTTTTGGATCCATTTTCATAAGTACTTTTCATTTAGAATTTTGTAAATTAATGCTAAAACGCAGGCACCAGACGCTTCTAGCAAATCATGCGAACGTTGGACGTCGCTAGGAAATCACATCTTTAGACCCACATTTATATAACAAAAAACACTTATTTTTACCCACACAATACGGCCTAGATTTTTGACCTCTACTTAAGAAACACCCTGCATATTGAGATATCTCATTTTAATGATTAGTGCAAATTTTAGAAGGGCAAACAACTTACTTGTTAATATCGTATTTCACTAAATGGAGATAATGTTCCCTTATACGCCGCCTTCGCTAAACAGACATCTTCATCAAACTATACTTCCAGTTGTTAAGTGTTAATCAGAACTCCATAATTAAAAGATAATTATACTGCGCAGGGCTGTCTAGATCTGGAAATTCCAGTGATTAATTGTTGTTCTGGCAGGGTTGGATTATTAATTTATTTGGTAAATAGGGTTGCGGTCTCATTAATGTACAGGAACGAGAGAATGGGCCCTTTTTATGTAGGCTGAATGCGTAAAAAGTGGAATGAATAATAGTTGGGACGGCTCATGTTTGAATACCGTCAATGGGAAAGGTCAATACTGGATAAAACAAATTGAGAAATAGAGAAACATGACTGGAAAAGATTTATTTATACAGGGTTAACTATGACTAAGTACAAAAATTTTAACCACCTGCTCAGAGAGGTCTAAAATACAATACAAAATTTATTTCGGAATTCTAGCTCCATGTTTAAAAATGGGGCAAAATCCTCTTCGTAAAGTCGGCGCCTATAACAATCAATCATCGTCCGAGATGGTTAGTACCGTGCGGTCGGTTTTTGCAGCGTTGTCAAGTGTAGAAACGACGAATTTAAACATTTTTATTACTAATACTGCCTAAGTACCTGATAGATAACAGCCTTGAGTATTTACACCAAGAGTGTCAATCCTTAATAAATACCTAAATAGTTATCATAATTCCTGTTAGATGTCGTACTGTGCAATAATACACATTTATTCAAACGAAGGAAATAAAGCGCTACTATTTTAATCTGCAAAAAACTGCGAAGGCGTTTCGAGGGCGTGGCCGCGTGACCCTTTTTCATATACCTGCCTAAATAATAAGATTGTGGCAATATATTTATATTCAAACCACAGATCATAAAGTTTGAAACATAAGCAGTTTATTTTATTGCGTTAGAGAAGTAAGAATATGAACTGTAAATTAATTTAAAAAAAAAAACAGAAAAATAAGATTGTTAAAAGAGTTTTCAGCGATATGCCAAAATTTACATTTTCTGTTTTATTTCCTTTAAACATATTAAGATAATTCAAATGAATTCGACATACCTACTTCTATAAAGAGACATATAGAACTGCAGATTATCGTGTGGGTTTCTCTTACTGCATAAGATGCATTGCATTATTTTGCGAAAAATTCATTCATTCATAATTTAACATTTGCGCATGCAAATTTAAATAAATTTACATGCGCTAATGTTTTTAGTAAAAATAATTTGTGAACTTTACAGGCCTCATCAGAAAAGAATGTGTTTCATGTGTAGTTTATTATTTTAAGTATTATATAAGGTGAACCATTAATGATGTGCCAGAGTAGGAATGACAGTTTTGGAGCAAAATGTGAAGATATAGCTAAATATGCCTTACTAAAATGTTGCTGTGGAAAAAGATATAGGTTTACATATTTTTTTTCGTTTTTTTTTAATAACTAGGATCGCTCAACCGATTGTCATCAAATTTGGTAGGGAAACATATTTTAAGAAAAGCAATCATAATTTATGTAGTAGGTACCTATTAAAACAGATATTGCCAGATGATGACAATTTCTATCTTATTTTTTGTTAACGAAATTTCTACCGTTTTCCAGAAAAGTGATCTAAAACAACCAAATGTATTTTTCGACGTGAGGAAATCTCTTAGGAGCATTAGAAAATTGCCATATTGAAAATTTTCTGTAATTAGCTGTAATAATTAGTTTAATTAATTAAGACATGTAGAAGTAGGGAGAGTTTGCTCAAGGGCTAAGTTGTTTTTACTGCTCTGTTGTTATTTTTGTCCATAAAAGTAAATATGTAGATATTTTTTTTTCAAATATGAGTTTTTTTCCAAAGTTACTCTGGACATTTAAAAAAAGTAAACGACTCATTGATACCTACTAATTTTTTTGAATTAAATTTCAATCAGTTGAGAGATACTTGCGTTAATACAAAAGAAGAAAACACAATTAAAAATATTTCAACTTTGACACCTTGTATCTTTTTCCACAGAAATATTTTACGAAGATATATTTAGCTATATCTTCATATTTCGTCTCAATGATGTTACTCCTCTTCTATGCCCCCTTATTAATGGCCCACCCTGTATATTTTTATTGACACGTATTGAATGACTTCTTCACTTGAATTTACCAAAGCTGGAGGAGTATGATAAAAGTGTTATCTGGCGGTTAATATATTTTAAGCTTTGACTTTCATTGATACGCGAAAGTGAATATGAACTGGATAACTGCACTGTATTTCTTTTTATTAAAAATCGTGATGAAATTACTATAATTACTTATGAGAATTCAAAATCTATCATTATAGTCGATTTTCGCCTTGCGCGGAAAAGTTTTATTCCTGGAATGTTTCATCTAGTTTTATTATATTTTAAAAATTAACATTTACTTGCTGCCTGCTTCCTCATGACTAACACATTCACTTAGTAATAAAATAAACAGTAATCCTATCGAATGTCATTAAAGTTATGAATTTTAAGTACATACAAGCACATACCCCACATAAAATACTTTATTTAATTACTATAAAACGTATAAAATTAGTCACCACTGTTTTAAAGCAACATAATCTAGTATATTGGATATTAACATAATTTAATTCCCGAACAATACAAGAAGTTTAAAAATTTATCGGCGTGAAGTGCACCTTGCACTAGTGGCCTACAGATGGCTTCAGATCAGATATCAAAAAATATTACGTACGGTACTCTGATTAGTTTGAAATAATTTTTCAGTACTTATTTTCAGCAAATTTTATGTTTCGCGTATTTTTTGTGTATTTACAAACATGTGGTATTCAAATGCCTAGATGAGGAATAAGGTGCTGATTTATGGGAGTGTTACAAATGCATATTATCGTGTGGCAACGTAATACTAACGACGTTTTGCGAGTACACAAAATATTATGCTGAATATTTTTTGAACCACATTGAACAACTGTTGTAATACCTTGGCGGTAAACGTGTGGCTGTGTTTTTATGCATTTGTGTGTATTTTTTTGTTATTGTACGTGGTTTTTCCCGACGTAGGTAATGCACTTGGTCATGACCGCCGGACCAACTAAGTACCTCACTTTAAATAAAAAGAACGGTCGGGGGAAGGAGAGATCCCCAGCAAGTGCAAAAATCTTTGCAATGGCAGGTTTTAATTTAATAAGAAAACAGAAAATGATACAACATTCGTAAAATCTGTTCAAATATCAATTCTGGAAATAAATATTAGTAAGGTAGGTGCTGCCTCCCTGTGCTACCATATCGTGTTTCTCATTAAATAATAATCTACATTTTGTAAATATTTTTTTTTTTCAAAGCGGCGTAAACTGATATACGTGTCAGTGCGGTGGCCTGTCACTACCTTTGACTTTCGCGGAATATACCTAACCCCGCGGCTGACAGAGGGCCAGCGATAAATAAAGGTATAATAGAGTTTTGAAAAAAAAAATTCGCTTTATAAATAAGTTTGGGCATTGTTTGATAGATGATTTCGTTAATTCTTATTTTGCCCCATCCTCTCTTAAAATATTTGTACTAAGTCATAGTTAACCCTGTATAAATAACGTACGCGAACGATACGCAAAAGTTGGTAATTTTAATATTTAAAAAAAAGTGTAAGGCATTTTTAAGTAGGAGTATTCAAGTTCATTCTTTGCTTTTTGTGTTTTTTGGTAGACAATAAACGAAATTGGAATAATTAATTAATAAGTTAATGGTTTTTCTAAATGTACGAGTAAATTGACTTCGTCCAAGTCTGTTCTCATTAAATGCCGTTGTCAATTAAACTTCTTAAACTCGATGTAAAACAAGCTGTCGTCAGTACTGGGCTCAAAAGGCGTTCCACAATACTATCGGTTTCATCTTAAAAGTGTCTCGTGTTGCCAGTGAAATTGCGTTTCACCCACTTTACGGCGTTGAAAGGAACTTTGCGAGGGTGAAATTTTCCCTAAAAATTAATTTCATCGAGAATATTGTGCCTCCAACAGGAAATTTTTTTATATACTTTTAGTGAATATTAATAAAAATCTGTGTCAAACTGTGAAACATGATTTCCTGTATGTATACCTAATCATAATGTACTTGTATCTCATCTATTGAAAGAAGATTGATAAACAATGTCCCATAGAAAAAAAAAGAAAAAACGTATCCAAACGATTTGAAAATAATGCAGAGGACATAATTTGAAGTTTATAAATTGGATATTTTCAGATGTCATTCACTTTTTGGAAATGCGACGCTTCGGGAAACCCAGATAGTTGCGAATATGTTCTGAAAGACTACACAAACAAGGAAATTTGCAAATATATGGTCATGAAGAATCAAGGTTGGACTCCATTCATTGAGCATTTTGATAAGCCCGTCGTATGTCCAATAAAGCCGGTGAGTTGAGTAGTAGTTAAGTTTGAAGAAATTAAGTATGATATTATAGTATATTATGAAATTAGTTTAAAATGCAATAGATTATGGCATGATTGAATTTCACGAATACCATAATAGTGCATTATACAGTATGCACCAAAAGTATGGAATAAATTCAATAAAAACGAAACAATTATTTTTTGGGAAAAATCCTCGAACAGGTCGATTTTTAATTTAAAAAATACATATTTTAGCGTAAAATGCGATTTTCAAATGTCATTTGTTTTCGAGTAATGACGTCATCGATTTTTTTTAAATGGCAACACCATATTTTTTCCTTGATTCTGAAAGATCGTTTAATTCTCTATCAGACAGTACTAAAATTTTGCCCTCTTACATAGGAAAGTTTTCGAGTAAATGACGATTGAATGTTAGAAAACGTAAATCAATTAAAATAAAGCTAAAACGTTATCAAGTTTAGTTTTTCGAATTCCATAGTTCTTTTATGGATCACGTAGGTGAAAATCTTTGCAAACTGTCATTGTCACACCGACTTTCTAAAAAATATTGTAAGCGACATAGAAATTATTATTCAATTTAAAGTATTATGGCACATTTAACTGTTACACAAAGAATTGAAATTTTAATTCTTATCGGATGCGGAAATATGACTAGAACTCAGCAGGAAGTTTGCGATTTATTTAATGAAAAATATCCAGATCGCCCTATCAGCCAATCAACAGTCAGTAAGGTAGAGTCTACATTTAGAGAAACTGGCAATGTTGTAAATATTCCAAAACCTGGACGTCCAAGCGTTAATGAAAATCAGAAACAGAACATTTTGATAAGTATGATGGATAATCCTCATAATTCTTCACAATTGGTTGCATTAAACAATGACACTAGTCAGAGCACAGTGCTACGTATCTTGAGGAAGGAAAAATATCATCCCTACAAAATTCAACTTGTGCAGGAACTCAATAAAGATGATCTCGATCGCCGCTTACACTTTTGCGAAATTCTAATGGATTTATGTCAAGGAAATAGAAATTTACACCGGCAAATACTTTTTTCAGATGAGGCCACATTTTGTCTGAATGATACAGTAAACCGTCAAACTTGCAGATATTGGAGTCGGGAAAATCCTCATTGGATGGCAGAGGCACATACCCATAGGAAAGTAGGAAAAGTAAGGCCTTTCTTCTTTGAAGGAACCCTTACAGGACAAATATATTTAGAGTTTCTAGAAAATGACCTTGTTCCAGTCCTTGCAGTAATTTTTCCTAACGATAATGACCCTGACATTCCTGACGATACCATATGGTTTCAGCAAGACGGTGCACCTCCGTACTATGCGCGCCCTGTACGAGATGTTTTGGTGTGTTTTCCTGGGAGGTGGATCGGCAGAAGCGGACCGATAGAATAGCCTGCAAGATCGCCAGATCTTACACCTCTTGACTATTTTTTATGGGGATACTTGAAGTCAAAAGTGTACATTAATAAACCACGTAATTTAGAAGAACTTCAAAATCGCATCATTCATAATATGCACGAAGAATTTCTTCACAGACTTGCACATTGTCAAGAAGTTGGTGGATGGCAATTCGAACATTTAATTAGTAAGAGGGCAAAATTTTAGTACTGTCTGATAGAGAATTAAACGATCTTTCAGGATCAAGGAAAAAAATATGGTGTTGCCATTTAAAAAAAAATCGATGACGTCATTACTCGAAAACAAATGACATTTGAAAATCGTATTTTACGCTATAATATGTATTTTTTGAATTAAAAATCGACCTGTTCTAGGATTTTTCCCAAAAAATAATTGTTTCGTTTTTATTGAATTTATTCCATACTTTTGGCGCATACTGTATACGAATTTCATACGCTATTTTATAGTCGGACTGTGGTTTTAACAGACAATTTCAATTTAAAAAACGTAAATTTGTTCTAATTATGAAATTATTATTTGAGCAATCGTAGAATGTTCGCATGTGGTTGCTATAGCATTATGTACACAAAGCATTTTTGCATTTTTTTTTTCAATGTAATTCAACGTCCACGACCAAAACCGGTCAATTAGGAGAGGGAGACCCATGTGAGAGTAGGTGAAAAATTATGGTTTTGCAAATTTGACACAAAAAATTAGTGAGAAAGCTAAGAATATCTTCATTTCAACTGTAATTCAGCAATTGGTCCAAGAAGCAACATTACGTCTGTTACCAGCGAAAAGCAAAAGTGTGTAGGAGAAGGAATTAATGGAATTCGATAATTGGAGAAAAAAAGGGCCAAAATATTCCCTGCTAAAATCAATGTTGAAAGTGCACAAAGGTATTGATATTTTAAAGTATGATAAACTTACTTCGTATTTGAAAGTAGAATCAAGAAGTTATAAACCAAAGAAGGCAAAGATGCTGGAGAGAAACCAAATCGAAGACTTTTTGAGAAAAGCACCGAAAAGTACAGGTTACAACGATCATGGGAGTCGTAGGTGCTTCGTCGATGAAATAAATTTATCTTTTTGGATATTACCCATGTCCAGAATAAAGGTATTTACCTTACGTACTCATTCCGGATACGAAAACAAATATTTAAAGAAGTTCCACGATCGTGGAAGAAGCTTTTTCAGTCAATTCTGTAGAAATGTGTCAAAAATATATCAATCTACGACCTAAAAATGCCGGTGGAAGATTATTCTTGCGATATGTGGCTGGAAAATGTACTTTATTTACAACCATACCTGTAATTTTGACATTACTAATGTCATTGAGGGTTTGAAAGTGTCACATTACCTACGTCTACTTCCCTTTTCCATTTCCCTCACCCATTTCCCTCACTCGTTCAATAAAGCAAAATATTTATTTAAGTAATATATTTATTGAACAAATTCTTATATAGAAACAACGGGGCAATTAATTAACAACAATAAATTTAAATAATCTATCATATATTATTAATTAAAATTAAAGGTAATATTTGACTTATTATAGGATTTAACCGAAATATTTAAGAGACCTCCCTGATGATTTGAAATTCCATTACTAGAAAATGTTATTTTATGTCCACTGTCAGATCCCGTGAAGTTAACAGCAGGAGGTAGAGCGTTTGAACTGGTACAGGAGGACGATGGCAAAGTTGTTGAGGATATCATATTTGCGGTTTTAGTTTGGTTAGCTACAGATTCATCCACATAACTTTCTGCAACTGTATTAGACCGCCAGCCCCATAAGCGCTTCAACTGAAGAATATCTGCTCCGCTATTAACCAGCAACGTAGCTGCCGTTCTTCTAAAAGCATGACCTGTGTACGTTTCTGCCTTAGGAAGTTTTAAAAAGCAGGCTATTTTATAAGGAAATTTAGAGATAGAATTGTATCCAAAAGGCTGATTTCGAGCTCTTCCCGATCGATATTGAACAAAAAATCTCTCATTTTTTATATCTTTCCGTACCTTGATAAATTCTTTCACAATTTTCACCCAGTTTATTTCAGTGATCATGAATGATCTACTTTTATAAGTTTTTGTATCCGGAATTTCAATAGAAATTTTCTTTTCTAATATATCAATATGCGTAGTTTTCATTTTTAATAATTCAACAGTGCGGCATGCTGCAGATACACCTATTATAAGCGCAACCTAAAATAATTATAAAAAATAATTAAAACCAAATAGAAAAAAAATAAAAAGAAAATTTCACCTTGATAGGAAGGAATTCTTGGGGTGCTTTGCTTAGAAAATCCTTTTGTCTGGTAAAGGTAGTAGATTTCTTGGGCCTAAAGCCTATATTCTGGCGTTTCAAAAAAGCAAGGAGCTTGTTATATTTAGATATATCAATCTTCTCTCGTAAATCTAGCATGGCCCGTAACATGCTGTAGATAGCCCAAAGAGTAGAGGGCTTTTTTTGCTTTGCCATGTCACTAAAATATGCCATCAAGACTGTTTCTGAAGCAATATTCTTAGTATTTTTTTCTAAACACCAATTTTCGTAAACCTTGAAGGCTTTTTCATAACGCCTGCTTTTTTCAGGAAGTAAACTTTGTTCTGCTTTTTCAGCAGCTTGTTTTAGTTCTGGTGGAGTTCCGTCTGGCAAATAATCTTCACTCTCGCTATCTGACATTTTTTCAGCCGCAAATTTGAAGGATCGAACGAGAATTCAAAATTGTTTGTATCTGTCATGCGTCGTTGCTAGGCATGGCCCTGCCACCTGTACATGTTCGTTCAATGCAACCTGTACAATTTTGAATCGTGTCAAAACAATAATATGACGCATATTTTGGCATTTTTACTACATTTAAAAATATGAAATAGAATATTCAACTAACGATGTGGTTGTAAATAAAATAGTATACATACCTCGGAGGGAAGTTTTCATTAATATCTCGAAATTATAGTTAATCCCTCGACAGTAATGAAACACTTCCCTCATCAGTATGTAATATAGGTACTAATATCACATGCAGGCATCAACACAATTTCGAAAACGTTTTCAAAACTGGCTACATTTGTTGGGCTCCATGATCCAGAAAGTTTTACCGGACATGGAATGAGGCGTTCTTCGGCAACATCACTGGCCAATGCTGGGGGTGATATTACTACTCTGAAGCGTCATAGTGGTTGGAAATCGACTACGGTAGCGGAAAGTTATATTGAAGATTCACTGCAAGATGGCAATTGCTGAAAAAGTCCAGGTCCTCCCTGGCGAAGTTGTGGTCCCTCAAGTTCTTCAGAAACTCCTTATCAAGTAAATTTAAATAATCCCCGGTCAAAATGATAAGATCGTTCTTGAGATAAATGTTAATAATAATAATTGTAGATAAAATCGAAGCATGGTATTTTGAATTCTAATCCACTAGTGCATTAAAAGGCCTTTAATCCACGGAAAACAGACGTATCAAGTCTTCTTAATGTAGTGTTTTGTGGATAAAAATATTAATAAGTTATAATTTAAAATGAATCTCATAATAGCAGAAAATTATTACCCCGAAGTAAATAAAATTTTATATGATAATCTTACAGCAGTTATGAAGGGAGATTGAAAATTATCCCGGAATTAAAAAACAAAAGCGCATCTCCGTCGCCACGGTTAAGCGAAAATAAAAATGGCGGTGGTAAAATTGCGTCGGAATAGCGGACAATTACAAAGTATAATAAAAGGAATTATCGCACGATGAGAGTGGTCCCCGCTTATTAATCTGAATAATTATTTCGGTAATTAAACGACGTGAACCGGGAGCGTTTAAATCCTAATACACTTTCCGGGGTCCCCTGCTGATAAATTATGAAATATTTAAGACTTCTGGCCGACGACTGGTTCGGCACCGTGTACCGTTTTACATTTTCGAAGTTTTCAACTTCGCATTAAGTAGCTTTATTTTACAATTATTCTTGCCTCTGCGGCGTGAAAATATTCCGACGCTTTGCATTTATATTTATTTACCGGATTCTTTCGGAGTACCCCCAAAAAAAACCGCTTTAATACTTTGATGGAAATTGTAATTAACACGCACCACGGAAAGGGATAGTAAGCCCTGCAAAATCAATTACCCCTTACTTGAATTAAAATTGTTCAACGCTCCCACGCGCTTCAAACAGTCTCTCTTTAAAAATTTACGTACTGCCTGAAATTATTTTGAAAAGTAGCAGTAAAAAAATAATATTGTGTAAGTTCAAGCTTACTTATGAGTAGAATTTTTTTGGTGTTGAATTAGGAGTGAATTTAATATTTTAACGGAAATGATGAATGATAAATTCAACAACAATCACCATAATTTTTGGTTAAAAAAATCAAAATATGATGGGAATATAGGATTGACAACTTACCCAAAGAATGGAGTCAATATCGTAAAAAAAATTCTGTGACATCCTTTATAGTTCGAGAAATTTTTTTATTGAAGTTGTATTTTCAACCTTCCATCGCTTGATTACTGTAGTCTCTAGCGACATAGGAATGCAGGTAATTCTAAATACTGAAATCCAATTGTAGTGTTAACGTTTTTTCAACAGTATTTACATTAGTTTTCAAGTGTCAAGAATTGCTTACGTGAGTTGATGGAAATCGTATTAATTTATAGTGAAGTAAGGTAACGATATCCCGGTAGACATGTGCCAAATGCAGTTACTTTTACCGTCGTAGTGCAACGCAGACGTGACACGGGAAATTTGCAACCAAATGGTGGACGAGATGAAGCTCCAGGGCATCCACGGCATATTACAGTAGCTGGGGAACAGAGAACAGAAGAATCTCCGAATAAGTACTAAGCAAATCGCTCAACAGGTACAAGGAATGTCCCAATCAACAGTATCATACACGAGGCTCAATTATATCCGTATTATGTACAGCGTGATCAAGAATTACATCTCATCATCCCTTACGAATAAGATTTTGTGAATAGTTGCTGCAACAAAATGCTCAAAATCCCAGATTTACATCTGACGTGTTGGTTCTAGATGAAACTGTTTTTACACGGAATGGGATGTATAAGATTGAAAAACTCACGTTTGGAATTTTGAAAATCCGAACGCGAGTGAAAGGGATCATTTCCAGCAACGCCTTTTTTTAAATGTTTGGGCAGGGATTGTCGATGATCTCTTGATTGGATCATTTATATTACCAAATCGATTGAATGGGGTTCAGTATCTCGAGTTCTGATTCCAAATGTAGTTCTTGCACGATGGTGCTCACCCTAATTTTAGACAAAATGTTCGGAAGTACCTTAATAAAGTTCAAGGGGTACGATTGATTGAACGAGGGGGTCGACAGATACCATGGCCACCACGATCTCCTGACTTAAATCTTTTGGACTTCTTTTTGTTAGAATATTTAAAAAATGAAGTATATCGCATGAAGTGGACACTAGTGATGATTTACGCGAACGTATCATAGCTGCTGCCAATAACTTACGAGTTCAAAACCGACAAGAACCGAATCATTTCATTTCATCAGTGCCTAGAAACGGGATAAGATGGGTCCAAATGTGTTTACACGTTGATAGACAAAATTTTGAACAGTTACAATTAAAAAAAGTAGTAAACAATTTATAGAATACTTATTTCAATTATTTGTTCATTATTGATTTAAATGGTATACATATTGGAGAAAACCAGAAATTATATTGATAATATATAATGATTGATCAATGTTGTCCATATTTAGCAACAAATTGAATGCACTTTATTCAACTAATAGTATTCATATTTCAACACAATAGATTTTGAGTAAAAATTACTCAACATTTTTTACGGTGCCTGTACATAATTTTATTATGACAGTATTATAATATATAAATTTAAGTTGTGTAAGTAAATATATACAGGGTTAACTATGACTAAACACAAAAATTTTAACCACATGCTCAGGAAGACTTAAAAGACAATAAAAAAATTATTCCAGAATTTTAGCTCGATATTTAAAAATTGGGACAATATCCTCTTTTCCTACGGAAAGTCGGCGCTTATGATAAGCATCAACTGAGATAGCTTAGATCCATAGATAAAGCTTCCATCTGTCAACAACATCTACTACCATGCGGGCGTTTTTTTTTGCAGCATTTCTAAATGCAGAAACGACAAAAATTAACATCCTTATTTAATAACACAGCTCCACAAAAAAAAAAGTTCATACACAAGAGAGTGACATATGTATTTCCATGTATTTTTCGGCGCTGAATCCGATCCCGAGCTCAGAATTAGGCCTACACGTCTGGAATTGGCCCCAGGGGCCAAAAATGGCCTAAAATCCGGTTCTCGGGATAAGGCGAAGTCGACGCTGAATTTTGGAGCTAAAGCCGGATTTGTGCTCGAAAAGTTTATGGCCAACTGAAATTCCGGGTTTGGGTCCGGGAAAATGACCCCTTGGGTCGGGAAAATCCTGTTTTGGACGTCCCGGTCGCGACTGTGGTATTTTCGTGTGTTTTTCAATTCTGGACCTGAGACTAGGTGTGAAAAGTTTTTGGTCAGCTGAAATTCCCAGTTTGGGTCCGGGAAAATGGCCCATTGGGACCGGAAAATCATATTTCGAATGTACCAGTCGCAAAAGTGGGATTTTCATGTATTTTTCAATCCTGGTCCTTAGAGTATGCTCAAAAAGTTTTTGTACAGCTGAAATTCCCAGTTTGAGGCCGGGAAAATGGCCCATTGGGGCCGGAAAATCATATTTCGGACGTACCAATCGCAGCAGTGGGATTTTTACTAATTCCTGTAACTTAGACTGTGCTTGACAGGTTTATGGCCATGTGAAATTCCCTGTTTGGGACCGGGAAAATGACCTTTAGGGGCCGGAAAATCGTGTTTTGAGAGATTTCAATCGACTGAAGGCATTCCAACCACGGTATGAGTTATGGAATTTAAAAGTACATGAAAATACCAATGTCTCAACTGAGACGTACAAAACACGATTTTCCTGTCCCTAAGGGTCATTTTCCCGCTCTCGAATAGGAAATTTCACATGGCCATAAACCTGTCAAGCACAGTCTAAGCTACAGGAATTAGTACATAAAAATCCCACTGTTGCGATTGGTACGTCTGAAATATGATTTTTCGGCCACAATGGACCATTTTACCGGACCCAAACTGGGAATTTCAGCTGTCCAAAAACTTTTTGAGCATACTCTAAAAACCAGGATTGAGAAATACATGAAAATCCCACTTTTGCGACTGGTACGTCCGAAATATGATTTTCCTGCCCCTATGGGCCATTTTCCCGGATCCAAACTGGGAATTTCAGCTGACCAAAAACTTTTCACACCCAGTCTCAGGTCCAGAATTGAAAAACACGAAAATACCACAGTCGCTACCGGGACGTCCAAACCAGGATTTTCCCGCCCCAAGGGGTCATTTTCCCGGACCCAAACCCGGAATTTCAGTTGGCCATAAACTTTTCAAGCACAAATCCGGTTTTAGCTCCAAAATTCAGCGTCGACTTCGCCTTATCCCGGAAACCGGATTTTAGGCCATTTTCGGCACCTGGGGCCAATTCCAGACCCAGTAGGCCCAATTCTGAGCTCGGGATCGGATTCAGCGTCGAAAAATACATGGGAATACATATGTCACTCTCTTGTGTATGAACTTTTTTTTTTGTGGGGCTGTGTAATAATACTTGATAGATAGGTAACAGTTAATCCAGTCAGCTCCAGTATTCGCTTTTCATTATTTCTGTACAAACTGGCAAAACTACAACATTTTCATTCATTACATCCACTCACTACCTATAAAACACACTTCCCGCAGGTACAGCTAGAATGCCTATTTATTATAACAAAATCGAAAGGAATAAATAATGGAAAACTTTTAATGTACCTGCGACAGTTTTGACCAATAAGCTAGAGAAGCAAACCGGCTAACTATATTGTGGGAAAATATCTACCCCCGACACAAATTTCTTTATTTAATAACTATAAAACGTTTATAAATTAAAAAAGGCACTAAAAACTGAAGAAGAACACAAAACTACAACGTTAACACATGGTAAGCATAGGAATTAATTATGACATGACGGGTAATTTTACTGTCGTGTTGCTAGTTGCCTACTCTGGCTCTGTAAATGTGCGGCGGACAGGTACATAACCGGCGTTACATTAGGATTAGGATTTAACATAATTTCGAAAAAAAATTTTTTTCGCTTTATAAATAAGTTTAAAATTTTTTGAAGCGTGATTCCGTTAAATTTTATATTTCTCTATCCTCTCTTAAAATATTTGTACTTTGTCATAGTTAATCCTGTATTTATACCAAAATCATGGATTTTTCAGCATTTAAGTTAATAAATAACACCGGTCTACAACATTTTTGCGCACGGGTTATACATACCTAATTTTTATTCCTTTTATACCTAGAAATAAGAAAAACAACAAAAAATAGTTCTAAATTTGTTTTTATGTGTGAAAAATGGAAAATTCAAATAAATGAAAATACATAAAAAATCGACATAGAGATGATTTATTAAAAGATACCAAACATCCATTTATGATTCATTCTTACAATAGAAGTTTCAAAATAAAGTTCAAATGTTTAAAAATGAACAGTTTTACTTTTCCTTTCATGTTCAGTAGAAGTTTCTCTTATTAACCCCCAAATATAGTCCCCCATCATGCTTTCGGTATACTGGCCTTGGTAACGTCTCTCAAATTCCATTATATCTTGCTGGAAGCGTTCCCCTTGCTCTTCCAAATAAGCTCCCATATTATTTTTAAATTTATCCAAATGAGAATGTAACATGTGCATGTGGGTTATACATACCTAATTTTTATTCCTTTTATACCTAGAAATAAGAAAAATAACAAAAAATAGTTCTAAATTTGTTTTTATGTGTGAAAAATGGAAAATTCAAATAAATGAAAATACATAAAAAATCGACATAGAGATGATTTATTAAAAGATACCAAACATCCATTTATGATTCATTCTTACAATAGAAGTTTCAAAATAAAGTTCAAATGTTTAAAAATGAACAGTTTTACTTTTCCTTTCATGTTCAGTAGAAGTTTCTTTTATTAACCCCCAAATATAGTCCCCCATCATGCTTTCGGTATACTGGCCTTGGTAACGTCTCTCAAATTCCATTATATCTTGCTGGAAGCGTTCCCCTTGCTCTTCCAAATAAGCTCCCATATTATTTTTAAATTTATCCAAATGAGAATGTAACATGTGCATGTGGGTTATACATACCTAATTTTTATTCCTTTTATACCTAGAAATAAGAAAAATAACAAAAAATAGTTCTAAATTTGTTTTTATGTGTGAAAAATGGAAAATTCAAATAAATGAAAATACATAAAAAATCGACATAGAGATGATTTATTAAAAGATACCAAACATCCATTTATGGTTCATTCTTACAATAGAAGTTTCAAAATAAAGTTCAAATGTTTAAAAATGAACAGTTTTACTTTTCCTTTCATGTTCAGTAGAAGTTTCTTTTATTAACCCCCAAATATAGTCCCCCATCATGCTTTCGGTATACTGGCCTTGGTAACGTCTCTCAAATTCCATTATATCTTGCTGGAAGCGTTCCCCTTGCTCTTCCAAATAAGCTCCCATATTATTTTTAAATTTATCCAAATGAGAATGTAACATGTGCATGTGGGTTATACATACCTAATTTTTATTCCTTTTATACCTAGAAATAAGAAAAATAACAAAAAATAGTTCTAAATTTGTTTTTATGTGTGAAAAATGGAAAATTCAAATAAATGAAAATACATAAAAAATCGACATAGAGATGATTTATTAAAAGATACCAAACATCCATTTATGGTTCATTCTTACAATAGAAGTTTCAAAATAAAGTTCAAATGTTTAAAAATGAACAGTTTTACTTTTCCTTTCATGTTCAGTAGAAGTTTCTTTTATTAACCCCCAAATATAGTCCCCCATCATGCTTTCGGTATACTGGCCTTGGTAACGTCTCTCAAATTCCATTATATCTTGCTGGAAGCGTTCCCCTTGCTCTTCCAAATAAGCTCCCATATTATTTTTAAATTTATCCAAATGAGAATGTAACATGTGCATCTTTAGAGACATTCTACATCCGATGATGGAAAAATTTGTAATCATGTCAGTGATCAGCTCGTCATAATTTTCAGCTCTATGGTTTCCAAGAAAACCATGAACTACTGCCTTAAAACTGTTCCAGGCTTTTTTCTCCTCATTGCTAAGTAAGTCCGGGAAAATATCACAATCCATGATTTTTTTTATTTGAGGGCCCACAACAGACAGACTCGTATGAGCGGGAACGTCTCGCGCAGATCTTCGCGCATGCCGCCATTTGGGGATAGGTAGCGGCAGGGACGTGTGGTTGTAAAATAAATATGCACGAATGCTGTATTCTGTGGTTTGTTGATTTTGTTGTATTTTATACTGTTATGTTATTTTATTTTTAAACAATTTCAAGTAAAACAAATTTATATTTAGTATGACACTTGAGACAATTATTTTTAATCCGGTTCTGACGTGTATCGCGCGCGAGAGAGAGAGACAACAAGCTTCAAGGACAAATTTTCAGGGTTTAATACTTCAAAGGTGCCGCCGTAGAGTCTGTGAGTTGATTGTTATTTAAGCTGTGACGATAGCGCTCAAAGACCGACATTAATCAGGCGTGAAAATCAAAAATGCTATAACTTCTTAAAAAGCAAATATTTTCGTTCTGTAATCGCAATTTTTTATATAGATTTGGTTATACAGGGTGAATCTTAAATAAGTACAAATATTTTAACTGCTGGTGTAGTTCGTCATTTAAATCAGTCTAGTGAAAGCCATTTTTAAAAATTTCTAATATTTACGGAGATATTAATTTTTTAAAAAAATACCCATATTTTGAGGACCGCTGTCTGATTTTTCATCCAACAACGTAATGAAACATATGATTTGTTGCGAGGTTGTCATATCTCCTCCAATATAAATATTACGTTTCCTTTAACGTAATAGTTCTATTTTAAAAATACTTGTTTTAAGCATAAGTACAGTAAAATTGGGTATATAGTATGATACGCAGCAATATTAACATACATTTTAACATCTGAACTAACCTTACTATACTTCAACGATTAAAAATGAATTTCCGCAAGTTCAATACTACCGTAAAATATTTAGGAAGATATTACGTGATATTACTATGTCCAATGTTCAAAAATTATACATAAACGTGCACACAAGCTTACCTGTTTGTTAAAAAATTAACTATTTAATCAGTAATCCACATTTCACAAGTTAAATGTCATTGTACACTGTTAGAAAGGGACACAAAACACAATTTCCTTAAGTTATTTTATGAAGAATAACGAAAAACTATGCGCGCGTTTTTTATTTAAAATGGAAAAAATGTCAACTTTTAGCAAATTTTATTGCTATTTTCATGCATTATGTGGGGTTAACAAGTTTGACTTCGGCTTCCGATAATCTGTCATGACAGTCAATGACAGTTTGATAATAAAAAATAATATAAAATGTTACACTTGACAAAATTCGCTAAAAGTTGAGATTTTTTCTTCCTTGAAGCAAAGACATTTGTGTAATACTGGCAACACTGTGAACCATACGTTCAGTCGGCAGCACTATGACTCATAAAAGTATGAAGGGTCGGTCTAGGCCAGCGGTCCTCAACAAGTTTTCTACTGAAAAATTACGAAATTTATTTAAAATTTTACTTTTTTATTTCTGATTTTTTTGTAAAAAAACTGTTAATTATGTGTTCTACACACAAAACTATACTGCTGGTTAAAATATTTGTACTTATTTAAGATTCACCCTGTATAATCAAAATATATTAGGTAAAGCCCATGCGCAAAAAAAAATTTTTTTTTGTTAACCGATGTAATTAGTGGCAAAAAATACTAACTACTTCACAAAATGGATTAGAATCGTCAATTTACGATCGGTTTGGCGGCTGTGGAAAAAATCTGCGGAATCCTTTACTACCATAATCAACGACAATTACTTTAATCTACCAGGCAATTAAAAAACCAGTCCGACTGACGCTCGCAGCGACGCGATGGCGCCACAATTACTTACCTCATTACCTCTGCCTTAAATGAAAATCTTCGCGAAACCATCAAAATTTTACGACGCCCGCTAATCAGCAATCCAATCAGAATCTAATAATATTTACGGTTTCTTTGGTTATTTAGTTTCGATTACGCCGGATTAATGTTAAGAGACGAGGGATTTAATTTGCCAACAAGTTAATTTCTGAGGACCGGGACCGAAGCAAGCGGGCTGTCTTTATTATAGCAATATTTTTTTGTGTCGTTCGGTGAACGAAATGAGAAATATATGGCCTTTTTTATTACCGCCTCTATTATTTCGTATCCAAGGGATGCGATAAAAATTCTGGCCTGTTTTGGGAACGTTTAATGCTGTTATCACCAGTAGAGACTAAAAACTGAGATAATTAGTAGTCAATATTTAATTATAAACTCGGGTTCATTTGTACATGTCCGCTCAGTACCTATTTGACCTGCAAAAACTAATTTACAAATAAATTTTTCTTAAATCGTTTTTTATTGGTAGCTATTTAAAAAAAGTGTCGTCACTTATAATTTTATGAATAGAGCTTTATACAGGGTGTCCCGGAAAATGTGGTAAATCTCTCGGATGCAGGTAGAACATGAAAAAATAAGATGATAAGTTCCTATAATTTTTTTCCTACACCTCCCTATGGAGATATATGTTCCTGAAGGACACCGCTGAAAATCGGTTTTTCTTGAATAACTTACTCAAGTACTCAATATAATTTAATAAAAATTTAATGTGTACACTCGTAATTTCCACATTTTCCCGGACATCCTGTATAACTGTAATTCTAAGACAGCATAAGTTTGATTCGTATCTATTTCGTACTGTATGTTGCAAAATTAAAAAAATCTGCTACTGTAATATTCACAAATTCCGTTCTTAAAGAAGTAATAACAAGAATAATTTTGTGATCTACAGACCTGTAGCTATTTATACTGTCTGCTTTTAAAACGAATTGTTTTAATTAAAATAGGATTTGAGCTGTGATCCTTGAATTAAGATTCTAATTTTATCTTGCAGGGGAACTATAGACTGGTGGACTGTCCTGTGAAGTCAGATTTTCTTAGATTACTTCCAATAGGAGATGCCATGTGGAAAGTAAAACTGTGGGGTTATGATTCCGATATACCTATTTCCTGTGTGGATATGGAGCTACAGATAACTCCATTTTTGGGAGGAAGAAGAAGAGGCTAATGTTTTGGATGTAACCATCGTTGCAGTAGTGACTTCTTAGTATATTCTTAGTTAGTCTTCAATTATTGACGCTAATCGCTGAATTAAAGTAACAAATCTGATAGTGTCTTTTTAAGTAGGTACTGACGAATATTTAACCTTAATTTTCCGATTGAAGGTTGTCAGTTTAAATGTAAAATTAGTGTCAAACATCGAGAGTTTGAGGAAACGCCGCTCAGAGTTCGCTGTCGATATTTCGTCTGAAAAGTTCGATTTACGTAGATTTTGAAATTCATCTTTCCAAGCAAACCAGATGAGAATGTGTCAATGAAAAGTTTTCCGCTGATTCATAGAAAATTTCAGACTAATTATATCACTTCGCTTGTAATGCTCCATTAAGAAAGTGCCTCTTCAACTTTGTCGGAATGTTTCGTTTTCTCTTCTTTTTCTAACTCTCCCAGTTTTCCATCCCGTCTTTTAATATAATTAAATTTGTTAAGTTGTCTTTTCCTCGATTCTGATTTAGTCGAACGGGTGCATCTCGAATTTACCTTATTATTTCCGTTGCTCGGCCGACGCGAGATCTCATTAAATAACTTATCGTTAACATTATTTTCCTTAGCTATTGATTACGGATAGCCGGGGCATTAGAGCGCTTTTCTTCTCCCCCGGCAATTCATTTGCTATCGATTCACGGCCGGCTTTGGGGCTTAATGGGTAGTTTTAATTTAAATTATAGGCTTTGTCTTTCGGATACGGTCTACACTTTTCTTTCTTTGGAGAAACATTTATTTCTGGGGTTTTTTATGGCGTCCATTCTTTATAAGAGGTGGAATTAAACGTAAATTGGTCAGTTCGAGACTCCAAAAATTTTCGGCGATATATCAGCGACCGAAGTGTTATTTAAGGCTAATCGCAAAGGTTCGGCCTGGAAGACCGGAAAAAGGCACCTCCATTATTTAAATTAAAGAGAAAGAATTAATTACTAGTTAACTTCCGAATAGGTACTATAAATAAAAAAATTGGGGTTGTTAATGTGGCTCGAAGTTTCTAACGAATTCTGCTTCCTAATTTTTTTTTCTGTTACTTAATTAAACGTTAAATTAATTTTTTAACGATTATTAAGGTCAATGAGCTTTTCATTTGTATAAAACAAATTACTGTAACCGCCAAAAAAGTTATCAAACATTTGAGTAAAATTTTAAAATGCCTACAATTAAATCGTAAAAATAAATTGTATTATCGAACCAAAGTAATGTGTATTCAATTATGTGTGTCTATAATGTAATAAGCAACGTGGCAATTTGTTTTCTGTGTCATTTAAACATTATCCAAGTAAAATTGAAAAGTAGTTTGCAAGATGCTACAAAAACATTCGCAAATGAAGTGGAGCCTCTCCAAAAACAAATACCATATCTTAACCTTGATTCGACTTGGCAGTGGTAAAAGCTAATCAACTGTTCGATTGTAAGCAAATTGGATAAATTTCGAATTAAATAAGATACAGAATTTATCTTTTTTATTAGCTGGTTGCAATGGGGTCGCCAGTTCAGGCATTCGTCGAATATAAATCCGAGAAATTTTACATCTTTGGTCTGAGATATACTGTCATTGCCTATTTTAACATTTATATTATTGCACCCCTTTTGCCAATTATGGAAAGGGACTACATAGGTTTTATTTAGGTTCAAATGTTGGTTATGTACACTGTACCAATCATCTAATATATTTAATGTATTATTACATTTAACTTGTAAATTTAATTCTGACTTATCTGATATAAGTAATGATTGATCATCAGCATACATAACCAGGAGAGCGTCCGTTACCAAGGCATCCAATTCATTTACATACAATAAAAACAATATAGGTCCTACTATCGAACCTTAAGGAACTCCCATATCTACCTCTTTATATCCAGAATTGACCCTAGTTACACTACCCTTCTGCGAATAAACCAGACTTACATATTGTTTTCTACCTTTAAGAAAAGAAAAGACCCAAGCCAGGGGTATACCACGTATACCATAGGCGTATAATTTGCTCAATAATTTATCCTTATCTACACAGTCAAAGGCTTTACTTATATCACAAAATACACCTACTGGACATTCTCCATCCTCAATATACTTTATAAGCCTTTCATAAAATGCATGAATCGCCGTAGATGTTGACCTGTTACTTTGAAATCCATCTTGACTTTTACTTAAAATATTGTATTCTTGAAGAAATTTCATAAATCGATCTAAATATACATATTAAAATATTTTAGCAAAAGCTGACGAAATATTTACAGGTCTAAAATTGTCTATGACTTGTGGGTCCCCCCTTTTAAATAAAGGTACAACTTTACTAACCTTTAAGCATTTCGGAAACTTTCCAGCTATAAAAGACAAGTTGACCAAAAAGGTTAGTGGTTCTATAATAACCTCCACAATTTTTTTTACAATTAACATTGGAAATTCGTCCGGTCCTGCAGAAGGCTTGTTTTTTAACTTATTTTTTAACAGGACTAATAACTCCTGCCTGATAAAAGGCTTTAGAAAAAATGAATGTTGGCAATTACAAATATTAGGAGTATGTGCGTTATTTTTACTTGACAACAAGTTACGTTTATCTTTAGGATCATTAATAAAAAACTGATTAAACTCTGAGGCCACCGTTACTGGATTTTCACATAATTCATTTAAATATTTTGCCTTATACGATTGGATCTAGTTTAAGAAATACAGGATGTTCAAGATTTAAATGTTATTCTGAAATTTCTCGATAATTGAGAAAGTTTTGAAACCATGATTCTGAAAATTGGTAATACTGGATTTTTTGGTGTGAGAATTACGAATTTGAAGCTTATTTTGGTGTTGCTCCTAGAGGGCGCTAGTTTCACCGTTTTATTTAGGTAAATCAAAACATATTTTTTTATCTGTTGAGCTATGCTTAAAAAAATGAGAAATCTAAAAGAACGTTCAATTCTACATAAAATATGTACTCTTATGTGTGATTTATTATTCGTGCAATTATTGAGATACACCCTGTATTTCTGAAACCAGCGACATGAGTTCAAACATAATATTTTGGTGTCTAGTATCTCCAACTTAGTGTTGATCCATTTTTTCTGACTCGCCCAGTATAGCTATATATTTTAATACAGTATGATTTCAAAAGAACTAGTACAAATTACCGTTGAATTTACAGCTAAAAAGAACATATTTGCATAAAAATGGCCTTAGTAAAACGTTCACATCTTAAAAGATACAGTCTCTCAAAGATTCCAAAAAAATATAGAATAGCTGCTGTAATTTGAAAACCAAAAAAGGTATAATATTCATATATTGCACAAATTTTCTACTAATGCTTGTGCAAATTCTCAACAATTTTTCGAAAATTTCTGCCCCTTGAAAGAGGTTGAAATAAGCATCCCCTAAGTTTTTTTTGCTACAGCTTATTTATTTGCCAAATATTGAATGTTTAAAAATACGTATCAGATAGCCTGCTTTATTTTAAAACTTTTACCTATTTTATTTTTTTGTTTTAAAACTAACCACTAACCGAAAAGTGTACACTTTTCAGTTCATTTTTCTTATAATTTTATGTATATTATTGTCTTTCTACCTAATTGGATTATTATGTTGGACAGTAAACAACTATTATTATTATTATATTTTTGTAATATAAAAGAGATCGATACGGGACACACAGATTGATAAAAGTTTAATGAAAACACATTTCTTAAGTACCTTGACTTATTTAGAAGCGGTAACAGATCGTATTAAATCTCTTTTAAGAACGTAATTTTAAATTTAATCATGTTGGTTTCTTTAAATTGATTTCATTGTTACAGTATAATACTTAGTAACCTTGGTATTTAATTTAATTCGTTAGTTTTCATGAAAAATCAAAGGAATTTGTTTGTCTGTAAATACGGCATAATTTACTGATATTTCACTTAATTTCTGGAATGCATTCCTTTAGACAGAAGTGAGGAATTCATAATTAATTAGCAACCTGTTTTCGAAGAGGAATCTTAACGCAATATTAAACAAATAGCTGCAAACGAAACACTTTTCAAATTGAGAATAACCGTAGCTTTATTTTTTTGGCGTAAGCGCCTTAAAATGCAGAATTTAGTTCTTGCATTCCAACCGTTTAATTATGACAAAATGTATCTCTGGGGCTTTCCTCCTGCTAAACTTCCAGCTTCTCGGTAAGCGCCAACTTTATATCAACTTAAATCAACATTTGCGGAAATAAAATGCGCTTTTTCAGCGACGATT
This sequence comes from Monochamus alternatus, assembly GCA_037114965.1. Taxonomy (NCBI): domain Eukaryota; kingdom Metazoa; phylum Arthropoda; class Insecta; order Coleoptera; family Cerambycidae; genus Monochamus; species Monochamus alternatus. The sequence continues at coordinate 21,636,256 of CM073428.1, forward strand.
TCATCTCTAAATAAAAAATTATAATTCTCCTTAAATTTTCCTGTTCTAAAATACTCACTAAACACGGTTCGTATGCACTTTATTAAAGTGTATGGGATGAAAACAATGCTTTTTGATGGTAAGTATTTAAAATTATGCAGCGAAAGGGTATAGCTGGAGTTATATCGATTTCTCGTTGTGTTAGGGATTTAGCATATTTTAAAAGGATTCTTTAAATCAGTCAGCGACATATCTTACTAATCCCTGTTGTTGTTCGTGTTTAGAAATAACGCAATTGAAAAATCCTTTGGAACAAAGGAAACGCTTTTAAAATTAGATACTTTTTTCTTCCACGCCATTGTAAGATAACTCAGGTCCGCTAAGCTGGAAACGGAATTTAATCAGTTCGCCCTAGTCGGTGTGGATTTTTTCTAATTTGGGGAAAGTAAGATAAATCTTTGAAAGATTTACAGGTGCGATTTAGACCTGAGATATTTTGCACGTAAAGTATTAAAAAATTGAAATCCCCCAGCGATCTTCTACAGGATTTATTTAAGATTGTTCCATGCTATACTGCAACAGCGATAAATCTGCGAGAGAAAGTCACAGGACGGTGATTTGCCATTGCAGCACGTTAAATACTTCTTGAGGGCGTGTCGGAAATCTCTTTTAAGGAACTTTTTCTTATAGTTTTAATATTTTTTTGTATTAATAATAATTGAAACCCGCACTTCTCCCGCAGATCTCAGGTTCGGACTCGGCGACGATATTTAAATATACTTTATTTATATTAAAACAAATTTAATCTTATAAGGGACAGGTGGATTTTAACGGCTTGATGGATCCAGAGAAAAAAGATGGAGGGAACAACGAAGCAATTGCGGACAACGTTGTTTCTGGGTTTTGCCCTTCATCAGCGCAGTGGAGCTTAAAAACAGGATGGAATAAGAAGGAAGGGCAAAGGACACGAAGACAAGAGAACGCATGATACTTGTCATTCTCTTGTGTTCGTGTCCGTTGCCCTTCCTTCTTATTCCATCCTGTTTTTAAGCTGCACTGCGCTGATGAAGGGCAAAACCCAGAAACAACGTTGTCCGCAGTTGCTTCGTTGTTCCCTCCATCTTTTTTTCTCTGGATCCATCAAGCCGTTAAAATCCACCTGTCTCTTATAAGATTATGATCCATTAAGCTCCTTTCCTTCTTGTAAATTTCATCTTATTCATGCCAGCTAATCGACAGAGACATCTCATTTATTTACCTGCAGAGGCTCGATTCTCGAGTTTAGTGGAACACTATATTCTGCCTCAAAAAGTGTCGTAAATTCTCATAAGAAAATGCAAATTTGTATTCTTGGCCATTCTCATGGTAGTTATTTCTCATAAAAACTTGCAGATTTTTTTTTCACATGGTTTTTGCTAAAGGAATATAAAGCTTCAAGAATTGTAAATATACTTACAACTTAATATGAATAATGTTGGATAATATAAATTACCAGTACAAGGAAGAAAAAATAAAACAATTCACTACAAATTGCCAACGTTTTGGCCTATATTAGATCTTCCCCAGGGACAATACAGGCCTCAACGTTGGCAATATCTGAAAATTGGTAGTGTTTGGTTTTTTGGTGTGAAAATTACGAAATTTTGACGTTGCTCCTAGAGGGCGTTAGTTTCACCGTAATATTTAGGTAAATCAATACATATTTCTTTCATCTGTTGAGCTATGCTTAAAAAAGTTAGACATCTAAAAGAAAGTTCAATTCCAGATAATAAGTTTACTTTTGTTTAGGTCTTCTAAATTTATCTGTTTCTGAGATATTTGCATTTAAAAATGTATTTTATGGTGATTTTCTTTCAGGCGCTGGTATTGCTATTTCTTTTCTTAGTAGACTTGTGTCAAATTTTCATGTCAACAAATATTAACGTATGTTGCGTGAGTGTGATTTATTATTCGTGCAATTATTGAGAAACTTCAGAATAAAATTTAAACCATAAACACCCTGTATTTCTTAAACCAACAACATTTCTATAAGGCATAATGAGCTCAAATATAATATTTCGGTGTCTAGTATCTCCAGCTTAGTGTTGACCCATTCTTTCTGATTCACCCATATAAAGATTAATCTCAAATCTAAAGGATTTAGTGATATAAAATCAGGAAGGTAATAATTACTTAGCTACTGCCCTTGCATCTGCAATTTCACGAAAATAAGAGTCGAATTATCGTCATCGATTCTGGCGGGCCTCCCCGCGGCGCCGCCGCTGACCGTGCAAATCCTGCCCTACAGCTGTTCATTGGGAAATTAATGAACTCCGGCCTCAGAGCCCTGTTCTTCTCTTCTGTTTTGTCTGACGAACATCGGAGAGGAGCCGAGCACTAATGCAGTATAAATAATGCTGATCGAGACAGTTTTAAATTGGCCTTCCGACCAGCAGGATTCGTTCGTCTAAATTAAACAAATTTACATTAAAATTTTATACCAGTTCGTAAGTCAGTAAGAATATGATTAATTAAATATTAAGTAATTTCAGACGGCGGTAGGAGAGGGACAAACATATAACTTTTTTAACGAAAAAGAGTTGAGAGAAACAGTCGATATGTGATGTGCCTTTAACGATTATTTTGATATTCAGCACAAGGTCTAATTTCAGGAAATTCTGAAAATGTTGAAATGTTGAAAAACTAATGGCAGTATTTTATTTTCGCTATATGGATGACATAAACTTAACATTGTGTATACAAATCGCTAATGTTCTATATTTTTAATAGTTTAGTTATGAAATTAATAGGATTAGGACGCTAAAAAGCCTTGCAGATTGGTATAGTGTTTAGTATATCTTACGGGGCAGTTTCTTAAGGGTGCTTTAGATTCAGTCTATGCATTCGTTTTACGTGTACAGTTATAAGTTGTCAAGTAAGACAGAGTGTATAAATACAGAAATTGTTGGATTTATGCATTGCGTACACTCAATGGGGAAATTGCGAATACGTGCAGAAGAAAGAATGTATCACTTTAATAGAAATGGCGTTTGTCCTAGACAATTTTGTAGGAAAATAAACCCATATCTGTATACGATCTCCACGCTTTCGGACAACGCAGTACAGGTTTAAGAGAGTTATTTTGTCATTTGTGATATTATTAAGTGTTAGTATATTAAATAGACGTTGGTATTGAATAAAGTTGCCAAATAGACTCGTAAAATGGGCACAGAAAGTACATATCACCGATCGTGCCAAAAAAAATTGAAAGAAAAAATGTGGTAGGGTGATAAAGCGCGACAAAAGGAAGCATTGCAACATTGTTTGTTTGTGAAGACTATTTTAATGTAGGTTTAGTTGGGAATACAGATAGGTTTCTATTAAGTTACCAGGATGTATACAGGGCGTTTAGAAAAATTAGTTGTAAAGGAAACTTACATTTATCTCATTTATTGTATTTGGCTCCTGTTCAATTCCAAATAACCTGTTCTGTATTTGTTTCTACCATTTACGTGATGTAGAATGTTATTTGAAGCATTTAACATTTGGCTATCTTACTTCGCTACATTAAATTACTTATTTTATTCTGAGAATATAATAAAAAAAGTAATAGATAAGAACTTAAAAGAAAATAGCAATAAAAATGTATTTTTAAAAAAATAATGTTAGATATATTACTTTTATTTATTATTTTTCAAATTAAAACAAGTAGTTTAATGTGAAATCAGATGGCATGTAACGTCACACTTATGATATCGCGTTTTTGGCCACGTGATTTTATTTACATTCTATGACAATTTATTATTACTTATACTTTTTCTTTGTGATTACAGCTACAATAGTTGCTGCATAAACTTCAGTTTTAAACATATCGTTTCTGAACAATTTAAAGACTAGTAAACTGAATTATAAAACGATAAGTGTAACCATACTATGCGTGTTTCGTCTTATTTGACGACTTATAACTGTACACATAGACAGATGGAAAGACTGACCTTTAAGAAGTTTTAAACATATGAATGTTGAAACATTAAAAAACAAATATGTACTCATATTTGAAGTAGGATTAAAAATTGCTTGGTTCGAACCCAGGACCCCTCGCACACCGACCAGGTCCTCCAACCAGTAGGCCAACTCGTCAAGTGTGTCAATTCTACTATTCGTATATCCTATATTTAGTACCATAATATGAGTTTATAAAAATTAACTCGTTATGGTCTGAACATATATTATCTTTGTTTATAATGACAAGAAGAAATAAATATACTTTAAGTATTTATTATTTATTTAGTTATTATGATGCTATTCCATAAAATATGGTTTCGGCCTGAAATCGTTCCAAAAGCCCCGTGAGCTATTATAGAATATTATTTTTAATCCGGGGCATTGCCAGCTTAGCAGAACATAATATTGCAAAATAAGCCACCTTGTTTTCCGGTCGTTTTTGCAGCCGGATTAATTACGTCTAAATAGAACGATTTATGAACAAATTTCATTTGGGATTATAGGCACGCCGAATGGCTTTAAAAGTACAATTCATTAAAACAATTTTAACGCACCGGCGGTTTTGTTATTTTACCGTAGCTGCCACGCTATGTGCGTAATATGGATACTAATTTGCTGAATGAAAGGTGCAACGTTTCAATTTTCACTTCTAGGTAGATATAGAATATTTTACAACATAGCGTGTTAAGAGAGGAAAAAGTTCTATATTTAAAAATAAGAAAAAAAATATGAGGTGTAGCAATTAAGTTCCGGTAATTTGTCAACGAAAAAAGAAGCAAATTAAATTTTTCCAAAATTTTATTATGGACCTCCCACGAATGGAAACACCCTTGGTAATCCTCCGCAGTTAACCCGTTCAGCACCACGGTTACAGCTTCTTTAACCTCCTGTACGCCGCCATAATGAGTTCCTTTGAGGTGCAACTTCATCTTGGGGAATAAAAAAAATCGCAGAGGGCAATATCGGGGCTATAGGGTGGGTGCGGCAACATTGGAATGCCTTTTTTTACCAAAAACTCTTGCACGTTGAACGAGAAATGGGCTGGCGCGTTGTCGTGCTGCAAGATCCAACGCGGGCCCGCAGCCGTTCCAGGACGCCAACATAGAACTGTCCAGTCACTGTCTGGCCGGCAGGAAAATATTCACGATGAATGATGCCGTGAATATCGAAAAAATGATCCAACATTGCCTTCAGTCCTGACTTGGACATCCTCGCTTTCGTTGGCCGCTCTCCACCCTTTTCCATTCACTGCTGACTTTGTTTACGGGTCTCGGGGTCATATTCAAATATCCAAGTCTCATCTCCAGTGACTACCCGACTCATCCAGTTTCTACTGTCGCTCCGAATGCGGGACAACTGTTCACGGGTGAGAACATTTGGCACCATCTTTGCACAAATCTTTCGCATATTCAAATTTTCCTGTAACATCTTGCGAACGGTTTCTTTGTTGACGTTTAACTCGTCAGACAACGCACAAATGCTTAGGTGCCGGCGCCGGTCAGACGTGATCAGTGCACGCAAACAGTCAACATTCGCGTCAGTACGAGTGGTGACGAGAGCTTCTACCGATTCACGCCCTCCTTGACCGTTTTGCCGATTCAAACACGCGTGTTTTCAACAAGCACTCGTCTCCATACACCACCTGCAATTTTCGAAGGATTTCCGAGGGTTTTTCACCACATTTCACTAAAAATTTAATCACAACATGTTGCTTGTAATTTGAGTCACTCATTTTCACGACGCCACTAAAAAAGTTACTTACAAAAAATATACATAAAACACAAACCAAACGTGCTATCGACTTCAACCTTGGACTGAAACTAAATGGAAGGTCTCCCCTCTCTAGACGAACAATGCCATGTTGCCAGTTTCCCAGTTATAACTAAATTCCCGGAACTTAATTGTCACACCTCGTATTACAAGAGAAATTTATACACGTGTAAGTTGCACTTCACTGGTCTCAATACCCCATCGATTTTCGAGAAATCGAGGCATTTTCGGACTCATGTTTATATAAACTTTTTTCTTATTTTTAAACATAGAACCTGCTCCTAGATTTTCTTAACAAAATTCTGTAATACCCTGTAGATGGAAGATAATTTTTTTTATTATAATAAATGAATAAAAAATACAGTGTAGCATGTTGCGAACTCATGATTAATTTGGAAGATATTCTTAACATTCATTCGTATAGAATGATTGACTAGTTTCCAAAACTTTACTCGGAGCGCAGTTTTCTGTATCGATTGTAATATCTCCCCATTTTCCCACGGAAGGGGTAAGTAAAAGTAGCGTTCTGGGTCAGGATGACACAGTAATTAAAAGTGAAAAACACGACAAAACCGGCACCAGGTATATACGCCCGTCAGTAGGATGGAAGTGGAATCCATTAAGGCCTTTTAATTGCATTAAACCATTAATGCCATTGTATTTACAGGCCAACATTCATAAATAATTGTGATCGTCACGTCACAAATTGTTGAATATTTACAACGCCAGAGAGGGCACGATTTATAATGTATGCCTACAAGAGATGTTTTCGAAAATATGCAGTGCATAACTAGATATCGTAGCGAAGAGCTTGACAGACATGTTGCCAATTACATCTTCATATCGCAGTAATCCCTGCTAAATAAACGTATATAAATTAATAATAAATATATCTATATCAATTTGAAAGCATCTACGAACAAATGCTTTTAAAAGAAAATACAAACTATAATGTGTTATTTATGATTACGTTCTGGTATACCTTTACGCATTAATAATTCAGTTATTACGGTGGCTTCGGTAAATATTTATTATAACGTTTAAAAAACATTGCTGTTATTATAAAGTGACGTTGTTGTGTCTTAAAATTAGTTATTATTATAGTTTTCTTAGCAGAGTCAGGGTTAGATAAAATACAGGAAAGCTAAGTAGGTAATCATGAAACTGCCCGAGAACATGCAAATTAAATATTAACTGAAAAATGAGACTATGCAGCGGAACGTTTGATACGTTAATTAAATTATTTTGCTAAGCATGAAAAACTTAATTAATATAACCCGCTTGGCTGCATACGTATTAGTTTTCCTGTTCTTTTATTAATTGTTAGAGAAATTAATATTTTGTACGAACGGTAGCTTTTTATTTGTGCAAAATAATTTCCAAGCTCAAAGGGAGCGGTGAAATTTAATGAATTACGTATATGAATTTCAATTTTTCAAGTGAAGCATACCGGATGCAAACAATGTAACGAACATATATATGACCTGCTAGGAGAAAGCTCGAGAAAGAATCTGTAAGACCCTCAGTCTATTTATTCCTTAGAGAATGTTACGATATGAAAATACACACAACGTCAAAAGTCTCGGACCCCCTGTATATAAAATGATTCGATTAAACCTAGTGGTTTTTCTTAATGTGGTCAAAAAGTACATGTATTTAGGGAACAAAAAAAAAAATTAAAAAAATGACCATGAACCTTTACTTTATTACCAATGTTTGTACAAATCTGGTCAGTTTGGCAATGCATTCAGCCAAGTGTTCCTTTTAATTTTTGTACATTATAATGCCAGAACGTGAAATTGCTGCGTTTACCCGAGCAAGAATGACTGCTTTACATGATGCAGGACATTCTAATCATGAGATATCAAACATGTTGGGCATTCCTAGATCATCTGTTGTACGAATAGTACACAGATGACGTAGTGGACGTCCTCGAGTATTTAATGAAAGGAAGGATCGGTATTTGGTGCAATATGCCCGTAGACACCGCACATCTTCAGCTTCAGCTCTCAGGACAGACTTTCAAGGTACGTTTCACCGTATCATCTCGACACCTACAACTATTGGAAGACGACTCCACAACGCAAATTTACGTGCTAGAAGACCATTACGGGTCCCCACTCAACTTCCAAGGCATCGTGCTACCCGTCTCCAGCAGGCGCGAGATCATAGGGGTTGGTTTTTGGGTCTTATTTACGGACGAAACCAGAATTGGGCTGGTTACTGATGCCAATCGACAAAAAGTCTGGAGAGAAGCAGTTCATCAACAGCGGCTTCAATTTCTCCATGAAGTTGCCTTATGAAAGGGGTACCGTAATGTTTTGGGGTGGAATAACCGCCACACCCCATTAATTAGCATACCACAGAATATGACCAGTCAAATTTACATCGAACAAGTTATTAGGCCCATTATCTAGCCCCTCCGTAATGAATTAGGTGAAAGTTTTGTGTTTATGGACGACAAAGCGTAAGAAGGGTTCAAGAGACACTCGAAGCAGGACATATCAATAGATTAGATTGGCCAGCCAACTCTCCTTACATGAATCCTATTGAAAACATGTGATATTTTGTTGCAAGAGCCATTCACAATCATATTCCTCCACCTCGGACTGCAGCAGATAATTTAGTCGTGGCAGCAAAAGAGGAATGGATCAATATTCCGCAAGAGATCGTTAACCGCTTGATTATATCAATGCACAGTCGTATCAATATGCTATAGGAACGTGGTGAACCGATTATTAGTCAAGTGGATAACTAGCTTTGTTACTTATTTTTGATTTAATAAATTTTGTCAAGAATGTCACAAATTTGCTGGTTTTTCATTCTCTAAGTACCTACTCAGTTTATCGAACATATTCTTTTCACAAAAAAAAAGATTCTGAAAACAATATATTTTTATAAACGTATTTGGTTTTTCTGACAAAAAGATGTCTTTAACAAGAAGGAGGGGGAGTTGACGTTGTGTGTAGTATAAAGTAATTTAGCAAGCAATGCAGAATATTAAGTTGCCTCAAACTCGCACCCATACATTTGTTTCTAAATACTCAATCTGCCTATTACACGAAGATGTCTAACCATACAAAATTCTATTCTACTTCAATTTTCATTCCGCTATTTCCCTAGTTAGAGTTGTGCAACTTACTACTACAACTCACAACTACCTACTCGCACATTTAATATTTTGCGGCTGGAATTACAACAAAATCACTGGGACATGTAAATGATTACTTCTCATTAAAATATCAGATGTTTCTCTTCAACTGTATTAGTGGATACCATCTTGCAGAACTTACACCGCAACATTGTAGAGCCCATTTGCATGTAGCAGCTGCGTCTCCTTGCTATTGGAATATCAAAATCGCAAGGTATTCTAATCAATTCGGGCAAAATCTTGCTGTTTAAATACGGAGTGGCAAAATATCACTTATAGATTATATTAAGGCTCATAATGAAACAAAATGTTATTTTATAACTCTTATAGTTTGATAAATGATTGAGTAATAAGTAATTACTAAAACTAAAAAAATAAATCTTAAAAAATTGTAAATAGAGGGTTAACTATGACTAAGTACAAAACTTTTAGCCACGTGCTCAGGAAGACCTAAAAGACAATAAAAAAATTATTCCAGAATTTTAGCTCGATATTTAAAAAATCTTTTCTTACGGAAAGTCGGCGCCTATAATAAATATCGACTGAGATGGCTTAGATCCATAGATAAGCTTACATCTGTCAACAATATCTACTATCATGCGGATTTAATATAATTTCGAAAAAAATGTTTTTTCGCTTTATAAATAAGTTTGGAATTTTTTTGAAAAGTGATTCCGTTAATTCTTAATTTTCTCTATCCCCCCTTAAAATATTTATACTTAGTCATAGTTGACCCTGTATACACATAGTAAGTGGAATTACACTGCATTCGAGAATTGAGGCTCAGGAGTGTTATTTTTATTTAGACATGTTTGGACTTACAGCAGATTATTACTCATAAAACAAAACAGTTCCAATGGAAATACGTAGTTAGAGGCAACCTCATATAATTACGTGCATTTTGACGGTATAAACAGTAGTCTAGAGCAACTACACTCAAGTGATGCTACTTCTATTTTATATGCTCAACAGATATTGAACGATTTACATACATACATATATTTTAATTATTCACGGATACTTTCAGTTATTTGCTATCTTGAAGCAAATGTGGCAGCATCAGGATATTCCACAAATAATGCAGTAAATAATGTTTTTTTTTATTTACGACAGTTTATTTTCCAGTTATAAAAACTACAGAACTTTTTTTTTTACTGTTTTAGAAAGGTATTTTAAGCTAATATAAATCAAATCTCCTACAATTCCTATCAATGAAGTCATATGTATGTTCTCTGATACCAAACATCTAGGTATGCTAATGAACAATTCCACAGACAAAGCTCTATTTAATAATTATCTAAAGAAAATAATCTAATTTACTCACTCTATAAAAATCTAACTTCACTTGCAGTTCTTATTATAGATTTTATATATAAAATGTATTTTGTGGCAAGTTTGTTCTCTACTACAAAGCTCTATTTAATAATTATCTAAAGAAAATAATCTAATTTACTCACTCTATAAAAATCTAACTTCACTTTTTTGGCAGTGGGAACACGACAAATTCAACCACAATAGATGAGATCTGACCTATTTCTGCATTTTTAGGATTGCTTCTTCAGGTGGTCTCCTTTAACTTGAATGAAATATCTGACTATAAAAATTATTATAAAAATTAAAATTATTGGAAGTTAAATATCGACAATGACAAAAAAGTGACATCCTGTCAATGAATTAAATAAGACAATACCTACTTGAAAAATGTTCACCTTTTATGTAAAAGTTTTTATATATTTTTAGGTATTAATAATATTGTGTGAAACTAACTACTCAGTGGACAAAAGCCCCAACCTGCGTTGAATTACACCCACAATATCTACCCATATATTCCTTATTATTAGCTTTTGTAACATTTTTTTACAGTTTTAGAAAGGTATTTTAAGCTAATATAAATCAAATCTCCTACAATTCCTATCAATGAAGTCATATGTATGTTCTCTGATACCAAACATCTAGGTATGCTAATGAACAATTCCACAGACAAAGCTCTATTTAATAATTATCTAGGTATTGTCTTATTTAATTCATTGACAGGATGTCACTTTTTTGTCATTGTCGATATTTAACTTCCAATAATTTTAATTTTTATAATAATTTTTATAGTCAGATATTTCATTCAACTTAAAGGAGACCACCTGAAGAAGCAATCCTAAAAATGCAGAAATAGGTCAGATCTCATCTATTGTGGTTGAATTTGTCGTGTTCCCACTGCCAAAAAAGTGAAGTTAGATTTTTATAGAGTGAGTAAATTAGATTATTTTCTTTAGATAATTATTAAATAGAGCTTTGTAGTAGAGAACAAATTTGCCACAAAATACATTTTATATATAAAATCTATAATAAGAACTGCAAGAATTTTTAATTGTAGCCTGAATGACTCTAAATAATATTTTAAAGAAATTAAATAATTTTTGTTAAATTTTTGTTCGTTTAATTACTGTGTTTCTTTAATATAGATTTAGTTATTATTACATTTTGCATCCTTTTATTCTGTAGGTAGCTGAAAACCTATGAGCCTAAATTTGAGAAAGAACTGTAGTTGACTTACGCAAAATAATATGAACGTCTACCAAACTGGTTGTTACAACTGCTACAAATTGTTACCAATGAGCTGTCAATTATTGCTACAATCAGTTCATAAAATTGGAACAAAAAACATTCTCCATGTAAATTATTGCTACTTTCCAAATAATGTAGTCAAGATTCATATTAGATTATTGTTGTTAGCTACTATCCTTCATCTACAAAATTTTAAGACTCGCTACTTTTGATAATATAAAATTAATGACAAAAATTATGCTCGGTTAGCGTTGAAAATATTTAACACAATTTTCGAGCTGCAATCTTACACGACACTGTGTACGTTTCCGGGAAATCCGCTGATTTAGGAAATATATGCGTACTAGAACGGAAGCATATTGCAACTCTCAGTATCTTCCCATTAAAACTTTTAATAAAGCTGTATTAGTACAAGCCATATTTTAGTATTTGTTTCACCGGAATAAAGCAAAGGTAAATTACCTATGTTAGTTTCCTAATAATGCTCAGGTTGTGGTATCATCAACTTGCATTATGCACCTTGCTCTAAAAACAAATAATTTTTTACCGACCGTTTAAATACAAAAGTGACTATTTCGGGAAATAGAATATTAACAAACTTTGTCGTTTAATATGAAGGCATTTTACCTTATTAAGCTTATTTTACGGAAAATGTTCCTTTAATTAATACTTTTCCAGAACAATTGTATAAAAAAGATAGGAAATGTTATCTTAACATAGATTATAGTTATTAATTATATAAGGGAATTAACAAGCCTTTAATCCACGACAAAAAATGGATACATTTTTTTGGGAGGACTAAAAGCTGGTTAATTTCCCGAATGTAATTCAACATTTTATCCACGACCACGGGCATAACTGGTCAATTAGGAAAATAAAAGCCGTGTGAGAGCAGGCTAAAAATTATGGTTTAGAAAAGCGTCGTATTTGATAAATTCAATTTAATCAAGAATATTGATTGTCAGGTTAATGATAATAATAATTATCAGTAAAATGTTATTACGTGGTATTACGAATTCTAATTTACTAGTGTAATGCCTTATTTAATCCACGGAAAACAGACGCATTAATCCTTCTTAATATAACATAATTTTTAACTTGCGTTGTTAATTAAATTTACTTTTTATCTCAGTTGTTTAGTAAAGTAGGTAGGTACTGTGAGTTTGTGGTAATTTACGTTCATAAGTGATCACAGAATCAAAGGACAAAAATGTTTATTTATGATTTAAGGGATACACCTAAAATTAATACAATAAGAAAAATATACTCGTAAACAACGGACAATGAAAAAAAAATGAACTTAAATATATTAACGTGCCACTTACCTAATGCGAGGCCTTGGGTCGTTATTTTGTCTACAAAATCTGCCCTGGAAATCTTATGGCTTTTAGGCTTATCATATACGTTAAATCGACCAAGATATAAAATATTAAAAAAAGGGTATGATAAAAAGTATATTATGTTGGTTTGCGGGCAGCTACTGTCTACTAGCAGATTTATTCTTTTTGAAATGATTTGTTTGTACAGTTAATTTATTTTGTTACAGTACGTTGAGAAAAGTGTATTGGTTTAATTTTTATATAAAACCGTCTGTTTTAGATGAAGGCAATGTCAATATTTTAGAAAAACGTTACCTTTTATCATATTCGCAGCTTTCAGATGGTGTGAAACTAATTTTTACTTTATTTCTTTCATACTTAAAAAGCAGCGTACCACGAGTATTTGTGCCCTCATTTTATTATGGATTTATCCTTAAACCGCATGAAACGCTCGCGAAAATTCCTGCAGGCGATTATTTGTTTTTGATTATTTGAATCCAAACCCAGTAGGAGCGGGTCGACGTGGGGAACGTAATAACCAGCTTGCTGCTCAACGAGAACGCAGAGAGAGCAAGATATTTTGCGAGGAGAGGTGTTTTATTAATTTTCCTCTTTTTTTAATCAAACGTATACCCGGAGCAGGATAAAATAAAATTTCAGCGGTAATAACGGAAAGTATGATGATTGCAAAAAAACAATAAAAGAGTATGCGAGAACAAATAAATCAATTTTTCCGGGGCCTGTTTTCAAGGAAAAGGTATTTTTAATCTAGCCCGTCTCTAGTAGAATAAGGGTTTGCGCGATTGGTGCTGGGTTTAATCATAATGCATATTCTTCAGTGAATCGTGTCCCATAGAATTACCTGTAACGCTGCATCTCACAACGAACTCGGTAAAGGAGGAATTGGAAATTAAATTTATTTTATTATTTTTACCAACGCCAAAGCAATCAGTTCGTCTAGATATTTTAATTGTAAAATCACCGCAACAGTTCCAAAATATTTAAAAGGCTGGTGGACCGCATGCTCTCTATCTTTCTTCCTGTGTAACATGATCTGCTGGTATTGTCACATGAAATTTTAGCCGGTGATATTTTATGATGGTTATTCATATATTTATCACTAAAATGGACGTGATAAAAATCTCCGCATGTCCCAGTAAAATTTAATAAACTCATGAATATGTTTTCCTAATATTGAATAATGTATCTGTCGAGTATCATTATTGGCGGTTTTGGAACAAAATTTACATAAAAAGACATTTTTTACTTCAGTTTAGACACTGATTTTACTAATTGGATATTTTATTCTTTTATAATAATCATGTTCTAAATGCTATGACAACATGAATCATTCATAAACTGAAAAAATAAAGAGTGTATTATTTTAAAGTTATCCTCTATTACACTTTGTTTGTATTGCCGAAAATACAACGCGCTTAAAAGATCCTCTCTCGTTAGGTAGCAGAAATAATACGAGAAAAGAAAAGGCTTACTTAAAGGAATTCTCGGGGATCAACTCGCTGTTCCTTCGAATTTTCTTTTGAGCAGGGGATAACCGAATATTATCGTGGGTCTCAAACTCACGCAAAGGGTTTTGACAGCTCAAAAAGGGTGAAAGTTTTGTTTAAAATTAGACCGTCATCATTTTTAGGGCCTGATGCTATTTATCTATCAATGTTGGACTGGCCTTCCGTTTTGTCTTTTACTGCTGCATCCAATTTAATAAATAGAAATATTGATACGCAAGCCTTGTTAATTCAGGTCACAAAATTGATCATTTTTGTAATACCTGATTTTTTATGACGTTTCCTAGAAAATTGCAGTTTTTATTCAAGTTGAGACGTGTTCATGAATTTCAGGTAAACTAGAAGCTGCAAAAAGAGATAGGTTATTAGGTGGAGAGGCTTCTTCATAATCAGTTTTTTTTTAGAAATCGAATGGGAAAATTGAAACGTCAAAACAAATATTAATGTACAGTTGAAAATTAAAGTCCGTTTATATTAAGTTAAATGTGTTTTATTTTGTTCCGTTTCATCTGAAGGATAATAATTACAGAAACAATTACAGGAAGATATATTATAAAGAGAGCGATTTTATATTAACTAAATACCCTAATTATTTCAATATATTTACAGAGCATTCTGACAAAAGTTAGTGTAAAAATTTAACTGAAGATTTTTATTAATAAATTTTTATTCTAACATGCCTCTTCACAAAGACGCAGGGTGTTGAAATTTAGGAAAATGGAATCATCACTATGTTGAACCTTTTTCTAAAAAACTATGTTGCACCATTAACTTATATTAAAGCGCAGTTAACTACAAAACAGTATTCTTACATAATTTCAGTAAATAGCTCCCTTTTCAACTAAATCAACTTTTTTCGAAAATATGCACACATAAGTATGTATTTTCAGTAATTGAATTAAATATACAATAAATCAAAACTGTTGCTGTCATGAAAAATCATTCTTTATTTATTCTAGTAAATAATTGATTCAAAATTCATTTACATGTTTTACGTACGTGGCCTGACAACTATGAATGAATACCACCGCAGATTACCTAATAGAAAAACTCCAAATCAAATATTTGCTTCAACTTTCCAAAAATTGTGTGTGCCTGGAATTTCAAAGGCTGGAGCACTGCAAAGACAAAATGTTGCAGATAGTGAGGAAGCTGTAATTGATGCAGTTTTAGACATTTACGTGTCGAAATTCTGTGCAGTTAGGATTTGAACAAATTTGTTTCAATAAATACACGAACCATCATCCTGTATCATTATACAGATGTTCAAGCTCGAGATGCTGAGCAATATTTACGTTTTCATCAGTGGCTTATTATAAAATTAAAAATGAGAAACTCTATTTTGTTTCGTCTGTTTTATGGAGAGATGAAGTAATTCCTACGAAAGACGGCATTACAAATTTTCGAAACTTGCATAATTATTCATTGAACAACCCACATGTTTAGAGAAGATGAGACGTAGAAGATTCCAGCATAGACTTTCTATCAATATTTGGGGAGAAATCTGCAATAGTCATTTATTGGAGTTGCAAGAACTTAATAATGGCATGAACGCAAGATTATATTTTTTTACACCTACTTCTAACTCGCCTCGTATATGAGCCTTTTCTGTTCTTGCAAATCTTTGTAGGAATTTGCGTCGAAACCTGCCTCATCTCCTAAGGCGGAAACCGAGAAAAGCGACATTTTCACCGTTAAACAAAAAACAAAGCTTAACTGAGACATTAAAAGTTACATAGTACTGAGAAATATCGACGCCTGAGGGGCTTTAGGTTTAAAATTAGATGCCACAGAATGTAGTTTCATGGCTCATATACCAAGAATGAACCGTTCAAGTTTTACTGAGAAAAAATCGCAAGCTCGCTTTACGTCGAGGGGAAACTGCCAATTAAAAGTCTTAAAAAACGAGATTTAAAAGTTTTAAGGAAAAAGAAGGAGATCAGATGTAAATTTAACTGAATAAGTAGACTACGTATAAAATACCCAGTGAAAATTTACCAGTTATACAGGGTGAACTTTAAATAAGTAAAAATATTTTAACTGCAGGTGCAGTGATAGCCATTTTTAAAAATTTCAAATATTTACGGAGGTATATATATATATATTTTAAATAGCCACATTTTGAGGATCACTGATGTAACCTAATAAAATAAACCATGTGATTTATTGAAGACGAGATTGCCATATCGTCTGTAAGATAAATAATGTTTTAACAAAAATTTTTCCGGTTGATTCTAATTTAAAAACACTTGTTTTTAGCAATAACTAAAGTAAAATTATCATAAACGATTAAAAAATTAATTTCCGCAAGTTCGATATTATCAATTAAAGTGTTTAGGAAGTTACTTCGTTCACCGATTCCAAAAATTATCCATAAACGTTCATAAAAGCTGACCTATTTGCTGAAAAACTAACTATTTAAACAGTTATCCACATTTTACAAGTTAATACCATTGCACACTGTTAGAAAGATTGTCACAAATTATCCCCTTAAATTAATATATGAAAAACTATGATTTTCACAAAACATTTTACAGTTAATTCTTGCCAAATAACCTCAAACAACGTGCTAACCATTTCATATTTGGCGAAACAGATTTTAAAAATAAACACAAAACATGGAATAAAATAACTAACTTGATGTATACGTTCAGTATCAAGAGAAGGCAAAGTAAAATATTTAAAAGTAGTGTCAATCGCAAGCAAAAAAGAAGCTGATGTCGTAAGCACAGATAACAAGTAGGTGTCACGGGCGAAATGTCTCGCACCAGCCTCATTCTTTAGGATTGA
This sequence comes from Monochamus alternatus, assembly GCA_037114965.1. Taxonomy (NCBI): domain Eukaryota; kingdom Metazoa; phylum Arthropoda; class Insecta; order Coleoptera; family Cerambycidae; genus Monochamus; species Monochamus alternatus. The sequence goes on from CM073428.1 coordinate 21,653,334, forward strand.
TAGTCGAGGTCGACGAAAAGGTTATTTTGATACCAGTGCATTGGTCAGATCCAGGGCAAAGTAATAAGCTGTGGTAAAAGCAAGGTACATGTGGAAACAAAACATGTAATATTTGTGGAAAAAGTTTTGATAATTTCAATACACATAAATTGGAAGTTATGAGATAGAGTTGAAGTGTAATCAAAATGAATAATGACCAAATTCTGGATAACTGTGAGTAGAAAATATGCTTTGTTTTCAATTTCATGTATTTAGATACATATACTTTATTGATGAGGTATAGAAATGACAAAGGCGAGAAGGTGAGATAAATAAAAATATTTCAATTATTCTTTGACATTTCTAACAATTCTAGTTATAACTTTTTTGAAGTCGATTCCCAGACATTAGTGTAACACTAATGTCTATTCCCAGACATTAGTGTAACACTGGCAACGTTGTGAAATATACATCCACTCTTAAAAATCTTAATATACATGATCCTCAACAAGTTTTCTATTGAAACATCACAACATTTATTTAAAATGTGACTTTTTTTGTTCCTGATTTTTTTGTAAAAAAATATTAATTATGTGTTCTACACAGTGAACTGTACCGCTGGTTAAAATATTAGTACTTATTTATTACTTTACATCAACTGTATATGACATATAATGATATTATTAATTTTTACCAACAATTTATCATTCGATGGATCATCATTTTTATATAATTCGAACGCTGTAATTTCTGTCAGCATTATCAGTTTTAAAAGCCCTGTAGATAAATTGTTTTCAAAGCGCACATTTCACCGGATATAAAACTCGCTTAATGCTCTTTTGATCGGTGCATTTCCAAGTCAGTAGGTCAATAATTTGGTATTCGAATCCGTCTAGTTTAGAAAAATGCCATACATATTTGATACGCCATTATGCAAAATCTACGTTTTCCACTCTCGGCCTGATAAATCGGTAAACTATAGCCGGTTTTAAATTTTCAAAGAGACGTCGCTCTTCAATGTGACCTCAATCTGTTTTGAGGATCTCAGGAAATAGATAGTAACTGGATCTGTTTTGTTAGTTTGTACTAAAGCTAGTACAAATCTTTCAAAGTCAGTGCCGTACTTAGGTCTCATTAAGTTTAAACATAAAGAGAAATAAATAACAAAAATATAGTTTGTAGTTAACAGCATCTGCCGTTATTAGCGTCAGATAAATTGTGCAAAGAATAATAATTGCAGAATTATATTATTTGTACTTAAAACACATTGTGTTGTATTGATAGGTGTAAGAGTATACACTAAATACGACTGATCAAATACTTGGCAAAATCTTTAAAATTATTTACTAGGAGTTTATTGTTTTAGAGTGATACATTTTTTAAATACACATAACCTGTAGAACTATTTGTAGTTGCAGAACTCGCAAACTATATAAGAAAAATTATTGTTTTATATTGACGGATGTAAGAGCGTCATGAGAATAGAAATTTTTCTAATAGAGCTGACAACTATAATAATTTGTCACATACAATTATATGAATTTATCTAACGCAATTTTATACATGTTATTGCATATATTTTCAGTTTTACAATTTGTTCTGGAAAAATATACAATATCCAAGGATAGGTAAAACTACAAAAAATTGATATTGAAATATGGCCTTCTTCCACGCAGCCCTGGTTGTTTGTGAAACAAAATATAAATTTTTTCGTTAGTAAAATATTTTTTTGTATGATACAACAAAATCTTATTAAAAAAGTTTTTCAAGAAGATTGAGCGAATATGCTAAGCCTCTACTTTCACGTTTTGATTGATTGTAGATTTTTAATCAAAGCAAATTTAGGACATTAAAATTTTGTACACATATTCAACTTTTCATTCAGAAAAACTTTTCTTAATAAGATTTTGTTGTATGTTATAGAGAAAAAGCACTTTACTAGTGAAAATATCCATTTCCAATGGGTTTAGGACATTAAAATTTAAGACACACATTCAACTTTTCATTCTGAGAAACTTTTTTTAATAAGATTTTGTGATATCTAACAGAGAAAAGACACTTTACTAGTGGATATATATATATATATGTTTTTTCTGCATTTTCAAAGTTTACTTCACGCGGATTTTAAATCTTAGCTCATTTATTTTATAAACAAACAGAGCGGAATCCCAGAATGCCATATTTTAACACAAATTTTTTGTCTTTGTGTTTTTTGAGTCATTTCACTTGTTCGAGAACACTTCGTATAAAATTTAGTTCGACCCTGATTTTCGGTTTTAGCTTGTACTTATTTTATTTTATTTATTTAGCAATATTATAAATAAATGTAAATCTTTCATTAAAATATTAAATATTAATGTTCGTTCTAAAATTGAATATGGTTCCTTAATTTGGTATCCTTATTATATCTGCCATAAGATAATGATTGTGAGGTTGAGAAATTTTTAGCATATAAAAATAATGCGATCTAACCTCCATTAGGTGTATCGCATAAATTGCTGGCAAATGAATTTGGTTTGGATTTAAGGTGTAAATTGACTTCTCTTACTTTTTTATACAAATTATTACAAAACCAATTTGACTGGAATTGTTGAGAAAGCTAAATGTTCATGTCTCTATACTATGTGCTACACATAATCTCACTTTTTACTGTGCAACAACAAGAACCAATATACTACTTAAATCCCCAATTCATGCCGTGCCTAACAATTATTTTAATGAGATATACCCCTTTTGCCACATTTGTGACTGTAGCTTTAAACAACTTGTTCTGATTGCTATGGAACATTTAGATTCTGCTGTACTTTACTAATTTGCTGCCATATGTAGCCGGTTCCAATTTAAATTGTACCTACGTATCTGCTGTATTCTACATCTTTTTTATTTGTAATTCTTTTCTTCTCTATTTCTTTTCAGTAATTTTGTCGTGCAAATGGTTTTTCTGTTGGGCAATACAGCTATTATTATTATTGTTTTTTTTTTGATGATGTCAATTTTAACTTTAATTTATAAAACTCTTTCTTTGTCAAATTTATATCAGAGATTGCAATTTATTTCTACTAGACATTAAATTCTAAGTTTTGGCGAATGCGCCAGTTTTGATATATTTTTTTTTCCACATCCACATATCAAAATATATGTACTTATATACAGTATGCGCCAAAAGTATGGAATAAATTCAATAAAAACGAAACAATTATTTTTTGGGAAAAATCCTCGAACAGGTCGATTTTTAATTTAAAAAATACATAATTTAGCGTAAAATGCGATTTTCAAATGTCATTTGTTTTCGAGTAATGACGTCATCGATTTTTTTTAAATGGCAACACCATATTTTTTTCCTTGATTCTGAAAGATCGTTTAATTCTCTATCAGACAGTACTAAAATTTTGCCCTCTTACATAGGAAAGTTTATCGAGTAAATTTCGATTGAATGTTAGAAAACGTAAGTCAATTAAAATAAAGCAAAAACGTTATCAAGTTTAGTTTTTCGAATTCCATAGTTCTTTTATGGATCACGTAGGTGAAAATCTTTGCAAAGTGTCATTGTCACACCGACTTTCTAATAAGTATTGTAAGCGACAGAAATTATTATTCAATTTAAAGTATTATGGCACATTTAACTGTTACTCAAAGAATTGAAATTTTAATTCTTATCGGATGCGGGAATATGACTAGAACTCAGCAGGAAGTTTGCGATTTATTTAATGAAAAATATCCAGATCGCCCTATCAGCCAATCAACAGTCAGTAACGTAGAGTCTAAATTTAGAGAAACTGGCAATGTTGTAAATATTCCAAAACCTGGACGTCCAAGCATTAATGAAAATCAGAAACAGAACATTTTGATAAGTATGGTGGATAATCCTCATAATTCTTCACGATTGGTTGCATTAAACAATGACACTAATCAGAGCACAGTGCTACGTATCTTGAGGAAGGAAAAATATCATTCCTACAAAATTCAACTTGTGCAGGAACTCAATGAAGATGATCCCGATCACCGCTTACACTTTTGCGAAATTCTAATGGATATATGTCAAGGAAATAGAAATTTACACTGGTAAATACTTTTTTCAGATGAGGCCACATTTTGTCTGAATAGTACAGTAAACCGTCAAACTTGCAGATATTGGAGTCGGGACAATCCTCATTGGATGGCAGAGGCACATATCCAACACCCTCAGTAATTAAATGTGTGGGCTGGAATAGTTGACGACAGAATAGTAGAGCCTTTCTTCTTTGAAGGAACCCTTACAGGACAAAGATATTTAGAGTTTCTAGAAAATGACCTTGTTCCAGCCCTTGCATTAATTTTTCCTAACGATAATGACTCTGACATTCCTAACGATACCATATGGTTTCAGCAAGACGGTGCACCTGTACGAGATTTTTTGGACAACTGTTTTCCTGGGAGGTGGATCGGCAGACGCGGACCGATAGAATGGCCTGCAAGATCGCCAGATCTTACACCTTTTGACTATTTTTTATGGGGATACTTGAAGTCAAAAGTGTACATTAATATAAACCACGTAATTTAGAAGAACTTCAAAATCGCATTCGGGACGAAATACGCAGAGTTACCCCAGAAATCATTCATAATGTGCAAGAAGAATTTCTTCACAGACTTGCGCATTGTCAAGAAGTTGGTGGATGGCAATTCGAACATTTAATTTAAGTATAAAATTTAATCAATTGTATTTTATTTTATATACCTCAGAATTGTAACTTTTTTATGGATAAAATTTACGTTTTCTAACATTCAATCGTCATTTACTCGAAAACTTTCCTATGTAAGAGGGCAAAATTTTAGTACTGTCTGATAGAGAATTAAACGATCTTTCAGAATCAAGGAAAAAAATATGGTGTTGCCATTAAAAACAAATCGATGACGTCATTACTCGAAAACAAATGACATTTGAAAATCGCATTTTACGCTAATATGTATTTTTTAAATTAAAAATCGACCTGTTCGAGGATTTTTCCCAAAAAATAATTGTTTCGTTTTTATTGAATTTATTCCATACTTTTGGCGCATACTGTATACGTGTTTAAAAATCAACTTCGATACACATACCAATAGTCAGATATTTCGAGAGGACTTACAAAGTTGTTTGTCAATATTCGTCGCAGATTTCATATAAACATACGTTCCTTTCTATAAAATATTATCCTCCCTGTAAACGTGCACCGTCGTGGCGTCGGATAACGGGGGCAAAAACCTGTTCACAGCCGCTTCGACTCGATACCAATAGGTAAATCAGAGTTTCCACATCCCTAAATGGGCTGCGATACGATGTAGACAAGCCATTCGCGCCTGTAACGAGAATATAAAGCCAACTAGATGATTTACAAGGCACATACGCTGGCGCGCCACCTCCGACAAGATTGATTCGATTTTTTCGAGCGCCTCGAAAAACGCGCCGGTTTTAGTCGCCCGTTTTCTTTGTCTGGTCGAGCGACGACGGACCCGGAGAATAATGGGTTGTTAATTGTCGTGATAGGACTGTGTGTGTGGGGTTGGATTTTCTGAACTGTTGCATCGCTGGTTATTTCTCCACATTTCAAAGAGATACTCTTTCAGATATTTATACTTACCACTGGAAATGCTTATGAGATTAATAGAGCAAGGTAGAGTAACAAATGTTTGATAGGATTGGTATATATCGTGGAACAGAAGTTGTTCGGGCATTCCACGATTACGGAAGTAGCAATGGAAAAGAAAATGGTAAATCTCTACATCCCTACATTTTGGCTATTTTGGTAAGATTGGTATACGTAGCTTAAAATTGGTTTCCAAAGCACATAGGGTAGGGACTGAACCTGTGTGTAGAATCAGCAAAGTAATTTATGGATTCAAAAAGAAAAAAATTGTAGCAATGTGTCAGATGTTATGTTTCGAAGATGATGGCAACAATGCTGCAAGGGTTATTATTAACGGAAAGGAAGTTAAATATGATAAAACCAAAAACGAAATGTCTATTACTAGAAACGTTAATGTTTATAAGTAAATACATTAAATTTGATTCATTATAAACCAGTGAAATGAAGTAATTTATTAGTATTTCTGGTAAAATGCTTCAATTAACTTTAAGATGGGTGTCAGCGCCGTTAACGCATATTATAAATTCATCTTTAGAAATAGGCCAGTTGCCACCTCAATGGAAAATTTCTTCTGTTAGACCAATTCCGAAAAAGAAAAACCCTGAACAGTACAAAGATCTTCGTCCCATTAGCATGCTTTCTGTTCCATTAAAAATCGCTGAATCTGTTTTATATGAACAACTTTCCTGTTACTGTGTAGAAAATTCTATTATTCCTTCAAACCAGTCGGGATTTCAGAAAGGACGTCAGCACTGTTGGCTAATGCAACTGATGAAATTTTGAGAGCCATTGACAACTCTCAAGTTTCCTGTCTTACTTTATTGGACATGACTAAGGCTTTTGATTCTATTGACATTAATTGTCTAATTGCTAAGTTGCATTATTATGGTATTAAAGGAAATATTCTTTGTTGGTTTTGTAATTATTTGCAGGGTAGAGAACAATTTACCATGATAAATACATCCTCTTCTATATTGACGTCGCAATGTCGAGCAGTGTGCTCAGGTGTCTCCCAAGGTTCTATTTTAGGACCTCTTCTATTTAATATATTTACTGCTGATTTGTCTAAACTTTGGTTTAATTCTAAACTTAGTATGTATGCTGACGATATACAGCTTCTTTATAGTTTTCGGCCATCTGAATTATATATTGCAGTAGAAGCTATAAATAACGACTTAAAGCACATTTATGATTGAACTCAACAAAATACACTGTTAATGAATCCCATTAAAAGCCAGAATATTCTTTTTCTCTTATCAATTAAGACATGTAGATATAGATGAAATAAGTATTAAAATTAATAACGATAACATCCCTTTTTGTAATGTAGTAAAGAATCTTGGTGTGTTTTTTGACTCCACTTTAAGCTTTTCTAATTATGTAACAAATATTTGCCGGAAGGCATATTCTTGCCTAAAACTGCTGCATTTCTTTAAAAAAGATTTAAATTCGCATACCAAGATCTTGCTTATTGAAACTATGGTTCTTTCTCACTTACATTATGCAGACGTGGTTTATGGTCCATGTATGAGTCAAGCTGACAAACATCGTTTACAAAGAGTGCAGAACTCTTGCGTCAGATATTTTACTACTGTTCCACAATATAGTCATATTTCTCCTTATCTGCGTAATTATAATTTGTTGAACATGTCTGAAAGGAGATTCATTCATATTGTTGGCTTCATTTTGAATGTAGTGAATAGCAATAGGCCTGCATATCTATATAGTAAAATTAACTGGAGATCAGAAATTCACTCAAAAGATTTGAGGCAGGCTGAAAAAAAAATTTGTATTCCTTCTCATAAGAGCGAAAGATTTAAATGTTCTTTTTCTTATACGGCTTCATACATTCTTAATAATCTGCCGGCTCACTATCACAATCTCCCGGTAATGACAAATATAAGTTAAAATTGAACATACTTTCTTCTACCATTGAACATTTCAATATTCAATTGTTTTAAACTGAATTTGACATTTATTCTTTTATTATTTTGTTTGTATCCTTGATGGAGGTGTTGTAAATCAACTTGTTGACGACACACCTTCCTTTTGTGAAAACTGTTTTATACTTTTTTTACAATAAACCTTTTATTATTATTATTATTAAATGGATACAGTATCACTTTAGACGGTTCATATGTGTGGATAAAATTTCGATTGTGGATAAATTAAATTTATTTGTCTACTACTAGCAAATAATTGTTTTATGCGCCATGTTGGCGTTACTACATTAATTTTCATTGTGTCGGGAGTTGATTGGCTAATTCTATAAATTATATGTACGCTTCACTTACGTAATATATAGGTATAGGTATTGCTGGAAAAGAGCCCCGCCAGGTTGTGTCCCCAGCGAATTCTCTTTAGTCAAAACGATCTGGTACCTTGCTAGTCAGATTGACGAGTTCCCTCTAAGCAGGAATTAATGTAAGCATTGTGAGAACGGTCCGCCGGAATGGAGCTGGCAACGAGAAGGGCTCAACTGCTACAAATCTCCTGCGAAAGAATGGCCGCGCACCGTTTTCCGGTCCCACTGAACGGTCGAACGGTTCCGTTATTAACCGCCGAAACTGGAAAGGACGAGAGCCCTGTCTGTTTGCTTATTGCTGTGCATTTTGTAGCAGTTAACGGCAAGGGATCGGGGGCGGCGCAACCGATAAATTAGCTAACAGAGACAAGGCGAGGTCTGATTTGCAGAAGGCCTTGGTATACGAAGGAATGTGAATATGTCGCTCTTCCGCTACCATTTGAAAACATTTGTTGCAGGAACATGAAGGAGAAATGGTGTTAAATGGAATGAGGCAAGCTCCAATTTCAATCGAAAGTATTATTTTGGAATTTGACAGAAACAACTAATGACGTAATCAATTATATTTTTTTCGGAAACATACCCAAATTTGTTTGCTGTTAAAAAGCTGTCTTTGTTCTAATAAACTTTTATTAGAGAAATTTGTCTGTATCGCTTAAAAGTTATAAGCAATATCGTCCTAAAGAGTCTCAAAAGAAATACCACCTAAAAATAACATTAACGGTGGATGGATCAAGTAGTCGTTGTCACATAAATGTCACAAAATACTTGTCATTATTCAATATTGTCACGTAATGTGTGTGACTCTGTAGCAGGGAAGTTTGGGTCTTCCACCAAATGTCACGAGAAGTGCGATCCTATAGAAGAGAAGTCTGATGCTTCCCCAAATGCACCAAAAGAGTGTTACTGTCCTGCACCACCTTTAAACAGATAAAAATAATACCTCTCTTATATTCTTGGGGTACTCGCTTGGCTCCTGCGAGAGGTAAAGAAACTCAACCTTTTAATGAAAATACATATTTATTAAAACCATAACAACAACCATACTTACAATAAAGTGGACCTTTGTGCTGGGGAGTATCTCTGCTAGAGATCAGAGCCAGCCAACGGCTGGCCGCCGACCTTTGGCCATGGACTGACTCTGGCTCTGGCTAACATTAGCCCAGTTTCAATAGTATTATATGCATTAGAAAAATGCTGAGTACATCAGAAGTTTACTACCTATTGAAACAATGGGAACAGCCAGCAAGTATATCGCTTGGTTCTTAGAGGGAGCAAGAAGGATAAACATAGTTTGGTTTGATAGTAACCTTTGCAACTTGACACATTTTATTGTTTTGAATTTCACTTGTGTAACATTGACACACAATCGATTGTAAATATGTTTATAAATTTGATTCAATAAAATAATTTAATATTCATATGAATGCCAAAAGGTTTTTAATTCAAAATAATTAAAATATGTGTCCATCTGTAAACCATCTCTATAAGATCCTCTTTGTTGACAATATGAAAGTCAACCGTGTAACTTTTGTGCTTACAAAATGTTTTCTTATTCAGAAAAAGGAAAAATTGATATGTTGCTAATATACGCAAAAAATTCAAGAAGAGCTATAGAGTTATGTCGATAAAGAGTGCCTCAACCTTTACAAGATTGGAGTTGACTTTGGGACAAAATGAAGATGCATTTTCTGTTCGGAAGAATTAAATAATTGAACGAAGAGTAAGAAACAACGTTAATACAGTTAGATTGTTACAGTATTTCGAACAAAATCCACGAAATTCTATACGGCAGGCTAGCCTAGAATTGAATTTGGATAAATCAGCCGTTCAACGAATTTGAAAGACCAGTGGGTATCATGACTACAAAATTCACAATTTGGAGTATTTGCCTGAGCGTCACATTGAAAACAGACTTAATTTTATAGCTCAAATTGTAGTAAATGTAGAAACTGTTGATGAGAACCTTTTTTGGCACGTTCTTTGGACGGACGAAAATCGGTATGTCAGTAATGGTTTGCCAAACAGGTGCAACGAACACTACTGGTCGATTGAAAATCCCCACATTGTAAATCCAGCCCAAAACCAAGGCCATTTTGGAGTAAATGTATGGTACGGCATCATCGGTAGAGATTTGATTGAGCCTTATTTTTATGAATATACATTGAACAGCGTAAGTTACCTAAATGTCCTACAAGAAGAACTTTCTGCACTTCTGGAGAATGTGTCTTTGCAGCTAAGAAGAAACCTATGGGAGCTACACCCCGCAAGACCAGGATTGTGCAGCAATATTTATAAATATCACTTTCCCAGAAAAATGGATTGGAATTAATGGACCTATTGAGTGGCCCGGAAAGTCACCAGATCTAACCTCGAGTTTTTAAGGTTTACAAAACACCTTCGCGAGATGTTAATCATTTGAAAGAAAAAATCGCAAACGCTTGTAATGAATTAAACGGCGAAATGTTAATAAATTTAGCCTACAAAGAAGTCAGGCGAATATTGGATATGAGCCTTGAGATGAGAGGAGGTCATATAGAGAATAGATCGTGATCTGTATGTAGTATGATTGCATTTGCTTCATTTTTTAAGTTTAGTTGTTGTTATTGTTTTGTTTTAACTGTAAGTATTAAAAAATTATTGAGTTTAATCCTTTTATTTGTTCTTAATGACATTTATGCACTTTAAACAATAAATATGCAATTATTTTCCAACCACTAATTGATCCTTCCACCGCTAACGTGATTTTTAGGTGGTATTTCTTTTGAGACTCTTGAGGGCGATATTGCTTGTAATTTTTAAACGGTAAAGTAATACAGAAAAAGTTCTCTTATAAAAGTTTATTAGAAAAAAGAGAGTTTTTAACATATATAACATATAATTGATGACGTTATTAGTCGTTGCTGTCAAATCCCAAAGATAATACTTGACTGAAAATGGATCTTACCTCATTCCTTTATACACCACGTGTCCCAAATTATATTTAATTTTTTTCATCCTCTCAGTACGCCCATACCATTTAGTTTGAGACATCTTGTACAAAAACAACGAATTAAAAACGTGGAGGTTAACACGAAAATTCTTCAGCATGTAAAAACTTATAGTTTGATTTTAGCGAAAATTTGCTTCTGGCTTCAAGTAGAAAGCATTTTTACGGCTATCAATTGAAGCTCTAACCTCTAGAGCACGGAAAATATCCTCTTGACAGATATAAACTTTTTTATGCGGCCATAATGCGAGGACCCGTTTTTATTTCGGACTGAATAATTTATTGAACTTGGCCGAGAAACCCGTCTGAGTTATTACCCTGATATTAATTCAATTAATCCGTATAAAAATATAGGGTATCATCTCGTGATTATATCAGACATTCTTCCCTTTCTTATTTATTTTTTATGGTCATTCCTGGCCGGTTGAATGGGGCTCATATATCTTACTCGTGTGACAGGTGAACGCAGTTGAGAGAGTGTCTTCTTTTCGTTAATTGGAACCCAGTGACATCTTCTGCTGGTATTACAGGGGTAGACGGAGCCGGGATAGGAAGGCTTAGATGTCCCGAAAGCCGGTAAAGGGGTGTACAGACCTCGATCTCCCGGGCGTAAGTTTAAAATCTCCCTTAAATCCGTTAGTTGTGCAATAATTCGGTTTTTGGACAGCATTCGTAAATTCAAACTCATTTATAAGTATTTCGTGTTGAATTTTTAATGAATTTAATAGAGTCATGACCTTATCAACACAATTTTAGGTCAGGGAAACCAGAATGTGTGAATGAGAAGAACATCTTGTGTAAAAATTACTTATGTTATAGATATTACACATTTCTTAATAGAAGGAAGAGAAACGCTAAATTGAGTACGAGCAGGTAATGATTGTGCTCTTGCCAACATAACATGGATATTAAATACTTTTTTAAATTGTGGTTTACATGTAAATAACAATGATATAGGTAAGACAATTACAAAGTCAAAAGCAGTGGCGACTTTTCTACTGCCTTATCCGTTACATACGTTGCTTAGTAAACAACAGAGTTCATTTTATTGTGTTGATAAATTAATTCTGTGATTATTTCAATACAATTGGATGTGGACTCATTTTAACAGTTAATATTGTTGATTTTGAGGGAAAAATCTGGCAAAACAGTTTGTTTCAATTACCAATTTATAACATTAACAAGTAATTATTAAGTAGTTATTTAATAGAATATGTTAACGAAAAACATTGAACTTAAATGTATAATGTGTGGTCTTTTGTAAATTCAGTACTGAGGCAACAGCGGCTTGTGGATGTTCTTTAGTCGTGGAATTCACTGTTGCAAATTATATGTTACAGGATTTGTTTGTAACTTTAGTGATGAGGGAATAGCTGTTCTTTAGTTACGGAGCATAGTGTTATTGTTGATGTACTACGTGTTTCAGCATGGTTGTCCTGAAGTTTCGGGGTTTGGGAGGCCGAAGTAACCAACGATGTTAGATGACATTTTCCCGAAGCTGTTGATACCAACACATTGCTTAATGCGTTAACCTTTATAGAATAAGAAAAGCCGATCGTGAGAGGTATCTCTAGGACGTAAATAATATAACTTCGATAGATATCGACATATTTAATTGTTTCTTCGTTGTTCACCACAAATGTTCTTGAAAGGTGGTGTTTATTATGGTAATAATAAGCACATCCATTATTTCTTCTATATTGTGGATCGTCATATTTGCTGGTTTTTCGCGGTGGCACCAACATTCTAAATATCGTGGCTATTTTGGTTATAAAATATACGTTGGGGTATTTAAGAGAAAATTTTCTATTTCCTTCCTTTCTAATATCTTTGATTTTTATTGCTTGTAACAATTTCTTCAAATATGCCGTTAGCTTGAGGTATTTTCCAATATCAATGTCCTTCTTTAGTTTGAAGCATAGTCTCAAAATTGAATACTTCGACCTAGAGTTGATGGAGAGTAACGTTTTGCAGAATAGTGGAAATAAGCCAAAAATATCTCTTCATTTAAAGATGAATTTTGACCACAAAAATTGTGCTGAAAAGTGGCTTCGTCTCAAAAAATCTTACGGAAAAGTACACTTTTCCCCATGATCATTGGAAAAAGTATTCTACGTGTATTATTTACAAATAATGTTTTAAACTTATACTTTATTTAAACCTTAGAAGAACATGGTATTTCCAAGTTATACTGAATAGATTAGAATTACCGGGGTCAATGTGAGTATACAGCTACGTACATTTTATACGGATTTATAGAAATGATCTTCCTTTAATGGACCTCAAATAAAAATGTGGGACCGATGCTTTTCTTTGCTGGACTGAAATAATTGCTATGGCTTTTACGTGCTCAGTGTGTCGTTCGACCAAACAGTAAACACAACTTTGAGGTTTATTAAAACTGATGACATTGAGAATCTCTTAACTGAATGTTGGAATAATATATTTCTCATTCATGTTGTATGTATTTTTAAAGCGAAATGAACAATTCGTTACGTATTTATTATGTTCTCATTTTGTAGCATCAGTGGCGCAAAAAAGGCTATTAGACCTGTCAGTTTTAATATTTGTATATTTTACAGCGTGCATTGTTCGGATATGTCTGGAAAAACGTTCAACATTTTAAAGCGTAACCATGTATTCGTTTACAGTTAATGAAATTCGATGTGAATTGTCTAGAAGGGTATAATTTCATTTTTCAACTTTAAGAAGATTTCTATGTTTCATAAAATGTTGGGAAGACTTGTTATCCTCTCGCGATCACTGCTCCTTACTTTATTAACAAATATCGATAAAAGATAAATCATCATTATTTCTGTTGTCTGCGGCGGCGGTTCGCGCTGTAAATATATCTCTCATTGGAGTGCGAGAGGCATCGCGGTTGTGGGGGTTTTGTGCGGAACAGAACTAATATAATAAATTGCAGTGGCATCGTAATGTATAAATGTGTCGATAACACAAAATGTAGACGTTGTACAGGAACCACATAACTAGGTCAGCATATAGTATAATAACTTATTTTCAAATATCTCCATCAAAGTATTGTTTCATATCATAGACCTAGTGTGTAAGTAAGAAAGTGACTCATTTTATAGATCCTCTCACAATTTATGGCAATCGACACAAAGAAACATACATGCAGCCCGCATATTTTTCCTATAAAATCGTGTGCCGCATACATCTAAGAATATACCCAATGACACAGCTTCTGCTGTAGCAAATACGCATGAGTCAGATCGAAACATTAGCCTTCTATTGGTTGTGACGAATTGACGGATACACCTGTTCCATCTCTAGCGCTATCATGGGCGAATATATTTTTCGGGCTGGCTAAATTTCGGGTATCTTTCCGCTAATTTAATTATGAATGTAATTAATTTATTAGTGATTTTGTGTTCTTATAAATGGAGAATAATTCAAGCTAACCTCCTAATTGAACAAGTGAGGAACATCGGATGATGACATGTATGAAGGGTTTAGGGCACGATATCAAAATATGTGTGTAAGCGATGTTGAAATATCTAGTTCATTAACAAGAATGTAAGTGAGTAGCGTATATGTATAGTGCAATAAAGAGTGGCAAAGAAGTACAACTGCGAAACGGAAAATATTGAAAACTGGCGGAAGGAAGATCTTATAGTATTTTAAAAATGAGCTTTCGGCAAAAAAAGAGTTGCTATATCTTACAAGCTGAAACTTTGCCTAGAATATATAGAAAGGTGCTCTTGCGAATTATGCGTAACATATGAATTATGGTACGTGAATTTCCGTATAAATGAAATCGAAAAGAGTATACTGATAAAAAAAACGAAATAGTCATATGGCGAAGAAACTATTTAAAATAAATATTAAAAGGTCGGAATCTGAATCGAAGAATATATTAAATTTTGACGGAACCTGGATACATAAAGGTCAGGGAAGGCGCTACAATATGATATGATAAGTGTTAATGTGTGGCCATTATAGTGACAGTGCTAGTAACCAATAGTGAATAGTGTGCATGTATAGTGCAATGTATTCTAAAGCCTTTTGTCCTTTAGGATGGGAAATTCGCGAATCTTTGCGCAATTTATTTAATGGTGGGAAAATGTCGACTTGTAAGGGATTTTGTCAACTATACACTGTAAAAAATAATTACACATTTTAACACAAAGTAACACAATACTGTGGTAATCGAGGTGCACACAGGATTGTGTATGTTTTAACTTATTTCTCTGTATGTATCAGTGTTTTAAAGGTTTAACACAATCCACTGTGTAAATATAACAAATGTTATGTGTAAGTTTTACATATTTTTGTGTTATTTGTATTTTTGAAGGTAGGATTATTGTATAATAGGTACTGATATGGAAGCTTACCTACCTTTTTAGTTTGTTAATAATGTTTCTGTTTGCTATCGAAATAATTTTTAATAAATATAATTTTTCTAATACCTTTAATTTGGCATTTTCTCTTCATCTTCAACTTAAATTTAAATGTTCTCCATTTGAACATAGCGAACGAGACGCAATGACGTGTGTTTGAACAGCTGATATACTGCAGCTGAACATTGTGCTCAACTAGTCAAGGGTAGCGATATAGAACACAAAAATGTGTTAAGTTTACACAAAATGGTGTTCTTTTAACACATCACTGGTAAATATTACACAGATTCAATATATTTTATTATAATACTAGTAATTTTAACACATTTAGTGTGAAACGTATAAAAAAGCCATAGTGTGTAAAACTATTAACACGGAAATTTTACACATCCTAAATTACGCACGGGAAACTCTCACTTACACAGCCACTTTTTTACAGTGTAACATTTTCGTCATGAAACTGTCATAGTAGATTATAAGAAGCTCAAAATAAACTTATTAATATC
This sequence comes from Monochamus alternatus, assembly GCA_037114965.1. NCBI lineage: Eukaryota > Metazoa > Arthropoda > Insecta > Coleoptera > Cerambycidae > Monochamus > Monochamus alternatus. The sequence goes on from CM073428.1 coordinate 21,669,080, forward strand.
ACATAAAAATGAAAGAAGCAATAATATTTGTACTGTTTTGCAAAATTTGTCAAAAGTTGAGATTTTCGCGCCATAAACAATTAAAACAAAAGGTGCGAAATTCGAGAATTTCGCGTCCATGAAGACAAGGCTTAATTGTTAAACTGTGATATCTGCGGAGTGCGCATCAGGTACCTGTAAGTGGGTCGTCGTGGGGCATCGTCGTCTTAATCTAATTTGTGGTAAGTAATCATGCAACCCTCACCTCCCGTACTCATTTCTGTGCTGTGAATTAATCAATCTCTATTATTTTCGACCTTGGGTAATTGATAATATAAGATAAACACTTTAAATTTGGAAATAACTCTTATCATTATCTAATGCCTTGAAATTGGCATAAACTGTTATATCGCTGTTTCTACTAAAAATAATGGATATTATGTAATGCAATTATTTTTATCAGTTTTCTATATTTTTTGGTTCTGATTGCTTTCAAATTTAGTGCGTCTATGAAACGTTGCTCCTCGCAGGCTTCGCCCGTCGCACTTGCCTACAAGTTAACCATGAGTCGCTCTCCAGATTTTCGACGGGTGGGTGTAGGTTGTTTTTCGTGGTGGTAGAAATGTTAGAAAAACAACACTTGGCAGATTTCCGCTCCGTTAGGCAGCGGCTCCAAACAAACCTCGACACCGCCAGATTTGGTCCCATCGAACCGGAAGCGGGTAAACATTCGCGAGCCGAGCCGGCAAATTGGATTGCGCGGGTGGTCCCCTAACGAGTTATTTCCAATCAAGGAATTACCGGGGGACTGGCGCGCGTCCGACCGCGTATTCTAGAACCGCCCTAATTACAAAATTGATTCGAGGTGAAACGACTCACGGCCGAACAAATCCCCGAGGCACTTGTTCTATTAGACAGGACTGGCTCTAGGGGGTGGGCGAATCGAGCCCCAAATTAAAACAGTTGAACACATTTAAATGCGGATGCTGAAGCAATTTCTTGTTATATTTGTATATAAATGTCTACCTAGAATACTTAGGAAACACCAATTATAGTTCAGATGAGTTTTATTTCTATTGTCGGTACATGCAAAGAAGCTATATATTGGGATAATATATGCATGATTAAAATCATACATCTCAATATTATTAACTGAAATGTTACTGGTATGGGAACATCAATATTCAGTGCTGTATGATGTAGATCTTCCCTTAGAATAGACTCAAGAGCTCGGCTTGCATTACAAGGTTTATTAGAAATAATTAAATCTAAAATGTTACCATTTACGTCGTTACTTTCGAAATTAAATTGAATGAAGTGCTGAAGAGCTCTAACACGACCTGTTTTCACATTGTACAATACAACATATCATAAGTTTCGATATCTCCTGTTATTTTTAAGAAGTATTAAATATGGTTGCTTTTGGGGAGAAACAGTTCATCTTTTTGTAATAGTGGCAATATGAATCGTATCTTCTCCACTATTAAATCACAGATTAACAATTATTTCGAGTTACATTTGAATGAGTTATTTTAAATGCTATCCATTATTATCTTGTTACATATTGCTGCAAAAGTAATATAACGCAAATGTATTAAATATCCGAAAACTATTAGAAAATACAACAACTAATTTGATATCAGTTATGGTATTTTCAAATTTTTGGCTGCCTTTTAATATTTTCATCCATTCTTCCACAGTTCTTAATATGCAGACATAAAAATATATTTGTAATTATATCGGTATTTATGTTATTGCTATAGATATCATGATGTCTGTGATTTAAGACCGAAATTCTAGAAAAGATTGTATTGCTTGGAGTAACTGTATTTAATTACAACACACACTGAAAAAGGAATATTAAAATTGTAAGCACAAATTTATAGCAACTGTTTCAGTAATATATATTTCAGTACAGAAGATGTCACCTGGCAGTATTATGTATTAATATGTAGAAATTTCTTAAGAAAAACATATGAATATTCCTGAAGCCATTCCTGGCATTGACGCCATCCTTCCTTAAACTATCCAGCCTCTAGTTATTAGTTTCCTTCCTTCTGTTATACTGCATCTTTTAAGTTTTTTCAATTCCTTTACCAACACACAAATATTGCATTACTATTTTTGCAATACACACTAAACGACTGTGAGAAAATGTCTTAAACCGACGCTGCAATTGCTTTATTAGATCATTGCTTTACTGCACAATCCCATTACCGACGTGTGCCAACCGGTCGCTGGTGCTGCTGCGAGTTGCTTCTGTTTTATAAAGTAAGGAGCCAACTAGATACTGTGGGGTGGGGACCGAATCGCCAGCAGTGACGCGACCGGCTATTGTTCGCGCGTTTTGTTTTCTGCGGACTCTTGATTATGTGCATTGTTTTCTAAATTAATTGAAGTCGTTCATTGAACCAGTTCAAACGCGTTTAATGCTGGCTTAACAGAATCATCAAATTAGAGATAAAGACCTTTGTCAGACGCACGGTTTTTTGTTGTATTGTATATCTACTTCTACACCAATTTTGTACGTTAAGCATAAAAATTTGTAGAATTTGCCACCAAGCAAAACCATTGTGACTAAAAAAAAATAAGATCGATACCAAATGAATCAACCTTCATTATTATAGTTATTAATGATACTAGATCGATATGAACACAAGTTTCATTAACAAAGTTCATATCAAACGTGTATCATTCAAAATTTAATCTACGACGGTCCAAATAGATTTTATTATTATTTGCTCTTATTTTACGATGTCATGGTAATCACCGTTATTGATTGTTTTAAATTTGATTTTGATAATTTAATGACTGTCCTCCAATTTTATGTCATACGTTCAGTTTTAGTAAAAAAGAATATTAATATGGGTGATTCTGATTCCGAGAGTGTCTTCGGATATCGAAGATATTACACAAAGCGTTGTCGATTCCCTTCCCGAAAAATCAAGGGAAACCTATGAGAAAAGTTATGCAAAGATTGATGTATTGGTGTAAAGAGAAAGGGATAAAGAATAACAGCAATGAAATGATTCTTCTGGTATATTTCGAATATAGCAAGTCTATGGGTATATTATTCTATATTACGTTCAGTTACTATAATTGTTTTAAATTTGACATTGACAACTTCATTATTGACCTCCAATTTTGTGTCACACGTTCAGTTTTAATGAAAAAGAATATTAATAGGGCTGATTTTGATTCAGAGAGCAATCCTTCGAATATCGAACACATTGCACAATTCCCTAGGTTCCAAAAAATCAAGTGAGACGTACGAGCAGAGTTATGCAAAACTTGAAGATTGTTGTAAAGGAATCAAAAATAGCAGCAATGGAAAGTTTCTTATCTTCCAAAACATAATGATTACAGTAATTATTTACAGCAATATTGTGTTCTGTTATGGTAACGTCCTTATTACATCTAGAAAGGTTTCTAGTGGAAATAAAAAATAGGAATTTATAATTATACTGTTATTTTTGTCTAAACCCCTTAGTGTCATATAATTATGTCACATCATACATTTAAATATTGTCACAGGATTTGCCCCGATCGCACCCAATTTAGTGACTGTTGGATTCTGATGCCGTCGATCGAAGAGCGTTAGGAAGATTCGCAAGGCGCATCAGGAGTATTCGCGGGCCGCTCTAGAATAAGATCCAGAGCTACTACTTCGTTTTGCCTATAGTCGTATAAGGCGAATAAGCGGACGAGCGAGAAAATTTTCACTTGGATATTTCGGTGAGATCAACTGGAAATTCAGAGCGATTTGGATAGTGGTTTATTAGTTAGTTGTATTTAGTATTCAGTGTTTAATAAAGATTTGTGAAGAATTAACTGATTGGTTTTTTCTGGTAAAAAAAGAAGTGGGGTAGGAAACTCGTAAGAACTAATGAACTTAGACTTTGAATAACAAGTAAAAGTGGTGATTAACTTTGTTTTTGTTTATACTTTTTACTATAATTGTAATATGTAATTATGAGTTCATAATGGCACTGAGTAATGTTGCTATTCTTAATCAACCTATTTTATTTTTGCTTTTTCCATACCTACCTTCTTTCGATGTATTCCGAGTGAGTATAAACTTTCAAATTGGGTTCGATTATTAGGTACAGGAAGCCTAGTGACGACAACGTATTTCTTCTGCGTAATCTACACCACTGATCTACAGTGTGCCAGACTGTGTTTCTTATTCTTATCATAAGACGTATTACAACCCCGCTTTATTTTATGTCGACTTCAGCACAATGTTGCTCGCACATATCCGTTTTCCGACCATATAGAGACCCGGATCCGTTCAGCCGGCCGTCCGGTCTCCTTTGTGTCCGCCCTGGCTATTGGAATTCGAAACGGTTAAATGGACTTAATTCGGGATACGGGAGGTTGTGAAAAAGGGAATAACGTAATTTGCTTATACGGGGAAATCTCGGGACATTTTTCAAACGGCTTAATCCGAGAAGGATGTAGATGCGGCCAAACAAAGGTGAAAAATCCAATCTCTTACGGTTTATGGACGTTTGCCTCCGTTCGATATTAAATTTTTATATTGCACAGCCGTGTATAAGCAGTATCTGTTTACTTACTTAGATCGGGGATCGCCAAATCATCGATCGTGATCGTTCAATGGCTCACGTGGACAATTCGAATAGCTCATGGACTTAAAAACCAAACCAACCAAATTACTTAAAAAACCATTAAACCACAAAAGCCCTTTTAGAGATTTGAATGTGAAATACAAACGGGTACATATGTTCATCATACAGAGTGGTCCGTTTTTCACTTAAAAATATTACGATTTACCAACTTGCCTTAATAAAATAATAATCGAATGTATCAACTTAAAATTTTGGGAATAGATGTTTTTGGCTATGAGAAATCATAATCTGTTGTCTATTTCGACGTATTTACTAGAGCGCGCCACATTCGCAATATTTGTGACGTAAATTAGAGCGTAACTTTTTTGTATCACGTTTTTTATTTACAAAATCTTAAACATAAATTGTTTTTGAGTCATTATTCTCAGAAATTGGTAATTTTCATAAAAATAGCTTGCATAGTTTATTGTACAATATTTTATGGTAGTGGAAATTGGATATGTTGAAGGTAGATCGACAAGCATTAAAAGCTGCAGAGGTGTAAAATGCTGCAGATAGTATTTTTCAGCATGCCAAATATTCTCTTTGCCCAGCATGAAATTTAATTGCCAACAAATAATAGTTATCTCTCATATCTGAATATGAAAAATTATTGTTTCGGAATTTTTTGATTTTGTAAAGTAATTGATTTTAACCAGAATTAGATAAATATCTTACATTTAGAAATACTTATTAATTTTAAGATAAGTTTTGTCTAATAATTGTTAAAATTTAACTTACTATGGCATACATATAAGATACACAGTATTATAACATAAAATACAGAAAAAAACTACAAATTTAAATAGTGTCAGGTAAGTACCGTATGCATAAAGATATTTCATAAATTTAATAGTAGGTGTATCGCAATTTTTATTAATTTATTTTAGAAAACGTATTTTAAATGAATTAGGACATTTACCAGAACAAAAAAAACAAAACAGATCAATATATTGAAAAGGTTGGCGACCAATATGTGGGTAATTAATAGTATATTAATGAACAAGGTTTGAAAACGACTCTTTGCACACGAGCGAGACATTTTGGTGGACCGAACCGAAGGAGAGGTCCAAAGTCGAGCGAGATTTTTGCAAGGCAGACGTATAAAAAAAAATTAATTAATTTTGTGTATGTATCAAATTTTCAATAATAAAATAAACTGAAGATGAAGCCTTTTTCTATGCCGCTGACAGATAACTATAGCAAAATCACAACCTCGCTGTTTCCGAATGTCAACCCGAGATGGCATTATAGATATGATAAGTCAAATCATGCAGAATACGATTCTTTCGTCGCCAATGACACTTTGATTGAGTTCATAGAGTCCTAGATAGACACGTTCGGCCAGCGGCCGAAGAGAATTATTACAGGACGCTTCCTTTTTTGAGCCTGACGATAAGCCGACGCTCCTGCAACATATTTCACGGACGAGGGAGATACATAATCGTCACTTTATTTTCTATAGCTTCATATTCATCCGATATCCGATGAGAAATCGCTGAATTGCACTTTTTTGCTGTGAAAAGGAGAGTGATTATTTTTTATTACGGTCCGTCTAAGATATACGGGGGCAGGGCCGTCAATTATCGGGGCGGAAAAAAGGATTTCTCTTATAACAAATAAAAATGATAGCTTCATTCAAAAAATGATTGGCCTTATATTTCACCCCCGTCCAGAAAAAACTTCAGAACTGACAAGTGAAAGAGAGGTAATCAAATTTGCTCTCTCATTTATTTCATAAACAATTCCAGTATTTCCCAAACGTAGTAAATTAGAAATTGAAATAATTTAAAATGAAGCAATGCCGTATATTTTAATAAGTATAGCTGCAACTTGGAAATTATTCTTCCTGAAATGTCTTGACAGTAAGCCTTAAAACACTTAATTAAAAAACAAAATACCGCAACACATTATTTTATACAGGCAGAGGAATTAATATCGTGTTTTAATAATGTTGAAATAATTACGTTGGAAACAACTTAATTCAGATAAGGAATCTTTTTATGAATATGAAATTTCTGTTTTGAGTATCTTGTAAGGCTAATAATGAAAAACGTGGACGTATCGATCCGGACAAAATATGAAAAAGAATGTATATTTATATTTACATTTCATTTTCAGGAGTATTATGTTTACAATAAGTTTAATAAGACATTCATCAAAAAAATTAAATATTGAAGTAAAAGAGATTAATATTTGTTAAAATGAATTAATTTGTTGATCAGACAGCTTTTAGAGGAATGTCAAATTTGGTATAAATTTTTAAATTTATATTTATTTATTTATTTACGAAATAGGGATGCAAACAGGTCAAGACCCAACAAAGCATCCACAAATACAATATGTGTTTACAATAGGTATAATAAAAAAGAAAACATATTAGAATTGAACTAAAACAAAGAATGATTGTAAGATACATCATATGAATATGCAATTATAGTACAGTTAAGCACTAATAAATATATATAACTATAAATCTAAGAAGTGCATATTTAAAACATAAAAAATAGGAAAAGTACCAAAATAAATATCTACATTGAAAACAACAAGTTATAACAAAGTTTAAGCTGCAAGAACTTTTATTTAGAATTTAGTCCCAAATTTTTTCTACATTGATCTATATGGAATAGATAATTTACCCTAACATATCTAGCTGGCACATGGAAATTCAGTAGAGACAACAATTCTTTAGAATCAACGCCATTATTTAAGATTTTAAATAAAACCAATAAATCTGAGTGTGAATGTGTTACATTATAAACTCCATATATTTTAAAATGCAAGAATCTTAAAAAAATATTTTGAATTCTTTCTATTCTAATTATACTCGTATGGCTATTATATTGTCGATTCCTTATTTTGTTTTTAAAATTAAGTCACGAATAAACGAAGGCATAATATATTATACTTTTAATTGACTTTTCCGATCTGAAGTCTCCACAGATTCTATAGATAAAACCAAGCATTTTATTGGACTTATTATAGCTATGTAGTCAACATGGGCGATAAAACTCATCCTGCTGTCAAAAACTACTCCTAAATCTTTAATTTCGGTGACCCGCTTATTATTTTCATCATCGATATAAGTAAATTCAATAACGGAGAAATTTTTTGTGAAAGATATACTGTAACATTTTTTTAGATTTAAGTGTAATTTATTTTTTTGACAATATTTTGAAAAACGATTTAGATCTTGTTGCATAAGATGGCAATCTGTTGTTGACTGAATTTGTGAAAAAATTTTCAGATGATCTGCATACAGTATGCGCCAAAAATATGGAATAAATTCAATAAAAACGAAACAATTATTTTTTGGGAAAAATCCTCGAACAGGTCGATTTTTAATTTAAAAAATACATATTTTAGAGTAAAATGCGATTTTCAAATGTCATTTGTTTTCGAGTAATGACGTCATCGATTTGTTTTTAAATGGCAACATCATATTTTTTTCCTTGATTCTGAATGATCGTTTAATTCTCTATCAGACAGTACTAAAATTTTGCCCTCTTACATAGGAAAGTTTTCGAGTAAATGACGATTGAATTTTAGAAAACGTAAATCAATTAAAATAAAGAAAAAACGTTATCAAGTTTAGTTTTTCGAATTCCATAGTTCTTTTATGGATCACGTAGGTGAAAATCTTTGCAAAGTGTCATTGTCACACCGACTTTCTAATAAGTATTGTAAGCGACATAGAAATTATTATTCAATTTAAAGTATTATGGCACATTTAACTGTTACTCAAAGAATTAAAATTTTAATTCTTATCGGATGCGGGAATATGACTAGAAATCAGCAGGAAGTTTGCGATTTATTTAATGAAAAATATCCAGATCGCCCTATCAGCCAATCAAGTCAGTAAGGTAGAGTCTAAATTTAGAGAAACTAGCAATGTTGTAAATATTCCAAAACCTGGACGTCCAAGCATTAATGAAAATCAGAAACAGATCATTTTAATAAGTATGGTGGATAATCCTCATAATTCTTCACGATTGGTTGTATTAAACAATGACACTAGTCAGAGCACAGTGCTACGTATCTTGAGGAAGGAAAAATATTATCCCTACTAAGTTCAACTTGTGCAGGAACTCAATGAAGATGATCCCGATCGCCGCTTACACTTTTGCGAAATTCTAATGGATTTATGTCAAGGAAATAGAAATTTACACCGGCAAATACTTTTTTCAGATGAGGCCACATTTTGTCTGAATGGTACAGTAAATCGTCAAACTTGCAGATATTGGAGTCGGGAAAATCCTCATTGGATGGCAGAGGCACATACCCAACACCCTCAGAAATTAAATGTGTGAGCTGGAATAGTTGACGACAGAATAGTAGGGCCTTTCTTCTTTGAAGGAACCCTTACAGGACAAAGATATTTAGAGTTTCTAGAAAATTACCTTGTTCCAGCCCTTGCAGTAATTTTTCCTAACGATAATGACCCTGACATTCCTGACGATACCATATGGTTTCAGCAAGACGGTGCACCTCCGCACTATGCGCGCCCTGTACGAGATTTTTTGGACAACTGTTTTCCTGGGAGGTGGATCGGCAGACGCGGAGCGATAGAATGGCCTGCAAGATCGCCAGATCTTACACCTCTTGACTATTTTTTATGGGGATACTTAAAGTCAAAAGTGTATATTAATAAACCAGTAATTTAGAAGAACTTCAAAATCGCATTCGGGACGAAATACGCAGAGTTACCCCAGAAATCATTCATAATGTGCAAGAAGAATTTCTTCACAGACTTGCGCATTGTCAAGAAGTTGGTGGATGGCAATTCGAACATTTAATTTAAGTATAAAATTTAATCAATTGTATTTCATTTTACATACCTCAGAATTGTTACTTTTTTATGGATAAAATTTACGTTTTCTAACATTCAATCGTCATTTATTCGAAAACTTTCCTATGTAAGAAGGCAAAATTTTAGTACTGTCTGATAGAGAATTAAACGATCTTTCAGAATCAAGGAAAAAAATATGGTGTTGACATTTAAAAAAAAATCGATGACGTCGAAAACAAATGACATTTGCAAATCGCATTTTACGCTAAAATATGTATTTTTTAAATTAAAAATCGACCTGTTCGAGGATTTTTCCCAAAAAATAACTGTTTCGTTTTTATTGAATTTATTCCATACTTTTGGCGCATACTGTATAATAAATATTTATATTAATAAAAATGTTAATGATAAACCAGGGTAATTGTTACAACTGTTTTATTGGGAGTGCCCTGTATTGCAACGTTGGACGTATGCTGCGCCAAGCTAACAAAGAGACAAAAGAAAACATTATCCGGATAACACCTTGGCCGATACATCACTCAATTTGGCAATAACTTCGATGCCTCCTCCCGACTGTGGTCTGAGGCCGGCCTGCAGCCGAGCAGGTCAAAGCTCTGCAATCCAGCGACCAGCCATCTATAGATGATTTCATCGTTCAGTGTCCACCCTCGGACGCCCTCGCCGCATTCCGAGTCCCGAGAGTAGAAGAGCGAACGGGCGCGCCATTGTACTGGGTTCATTTGTGTAGGCGCAAATGGGACGCTAGGTAGCGCTTGCAAATATGAAGAGCAGGAACTTACTTTCTTACCAAGACATAAAAACGTATCCATATTTCAGATAAAAAAATATATTTCCAGTTGACAGCACCTAGGTAGTACCTATCTAGTTTTCATTTGATATTTTTTTATATTTTTGTGGTTGTGTATAATAATAAGGATGATCCTAGCTCAGAAAATAATACAAGTTAACAGTCGCAACTGACGTTGGACAAGAATCCGAGAGTATTGCGTGATGTACACATCTAACATTCAGAAAAACTCAACACTTGGGCAAGTTTTGTTTGACCCACACCGTAATAGTATATTAAGTATTAAGAACGGTAAGGGTAATTTATCGGAACGGTATAATCCTTCGTAATGCTTTACTATTTTTGCACCATCGCAATAAATGAAAACGAAGTTATATACAGTATGCGCCAAAAGTATGGAATAAATTCAATAAAAACGAAACAATTATTTTTTGGGAAAAATCCTCGAACAGGTCGATTTTTAATTTAAAAAATACATATTTTAGCGTAAAATTCGATTTTCAAATGTCATTTGTTTTCGAGTAATGACGTCATCGATTTTTTTTAAATGGCAACGCCATATTTTTTCCTTGTTTCTGAAAGATCGTTTAATTCTCTATCAGACAGTACTTAAATTTTGCCCTTTTACATAGGAAAGTTTTCGAGCAAATGACGATTAAATGTTAGAACACGTAAATTTTATCCATAAAAAATTAACAATTCTGAGGTATGTAAAATAAAATACAATTGATTAAATTTTATACTTAAATTAAATGTTCGAATTGCCATCCACCAACTTCTTGACAATGCGCAAGTCTGTGAAGAAATTCTTCTTGCACATTATGAATGATTTCTGGGGTAACTCTGCGTATTTCGTCCCGAATGCGATTTTGAAGTTCTTCTAAATTACGTGGTTTATTAATGTACACTTTTGACTTCAAGTATCCCCATAAAAAATAGTCAAGAGGTTTAAGATCTGGCGATCTTGCAGGCCATTCTATCGGTCCGCGTCTGCCGATCCACCTCCCAGGAAAACAGTACAGGGCGCGCATAGTGCGGAGGTGCACCGTTTTGCTGAAACCATATGGTATCGTCAGGAATGTCAGGGTCATTACCGTTAGGAAAAATTACTGCAAGGGCTGGAACAAGGTCATTTTCTAGAAACTCTAAATATCTTTGTCCTGTTAGGGTTCCTTCAAAGAATAAAGGCCCTACTATTCTGTCGTCAACTATTCCAGCCCACACATTTAATTGTTGGGTGTGTTGGGTATGTGCCTCTGCCATCCAATGAGGATTTTCTCGACTCCAATATCTGCAAATTTGACGGTTTACTGTACCATTCAGACAAAATGTGACCTCATCTGAAAAAAGTATTTCTATTTCCTTGACATAAATCCATTAGAATTTCGCAAATGTGTAAGCGGCGATCGGGATCATCTTCATTGAATTCCTGCACAAGTTGAATTTTGTAGGGATGATATTTTTCCTTTCCTCAAGATACGTAGCACTGTGCTCTGACTAGTGTCATTGTTTAATGCAACCAATCGTGAAGAATTATGAGGATTATCCACCATACTTATCAAAATGTTCTGTTTCTGATTTTCATTAATGCTTGGATGTCCAGGTTTTGGAATATTTACAACATTGCCAGTTTCTCTAAATTTATACTCTACCTTGCTGACTGATGATTGGCTAGAAGAACTATGGAATTCGAAAAACTAAACTTGATAACGTTTTTGCTTTATTTTAATTGATTTACGTTTTCTAACATTCAATCGTCATTTACTCGAAAACTTTCCTATGTAAGAGAGCAAAATTTTAGTACTGTCTGATAGAGAATTAAACGATCTTAAAGAATCAAGGAAAAAAATATGGTGTTGCCATTTAAAAAAAATCGATGACGTCATTACTCGAAAACAAATGACATTTGAAAATCGCATTTTACGCTAAAATATGTTTTTTTTTAAATTAAAAATCGGCCTGTTCGAAGATTTTTCCCAAAAAATAATTGTTTCGTTTTTATTGAATTTATTCCATACTTTTGGCGCATACTGTATAAGTATTTAATTTTTTACATGTCCCGAATTGAAGCACCAAATGACAGATATAACTCATAACGTAAATTTGGATGATTTTATATGTATAGGTGCTAAATATCGTTTTGTATTTTAGATAGCATTGATATTAGCAGTATCGGGAATATATAGAAGGGAAGAGTTATACGAAAAAACTGCAATGAGAGTAATCCTTAGCAGCTGCTGTAAACTGGAATTATTGCTAATACTACACACATCAGATAAGTTGAGTTTAGATGTATTATATACAAGGGACTAATATGAAATTACTTTTAGTAGATTGGCAATAAAATGCGATACGAGATCTGATCGAGGAATGCGAAACCAACAATAAAAGAGCAATCGACTATATTATGCAACAAATTGTTTTTGGGTTTTTGAATAATTTGCTATTTCTAATTATAAATCCTTAGGTTTTTGGAACTATCTTGACAATAGATCACTGTATTGTGAAAAGATAAAAACTGAGCTTCTCAAATTTCAAAATATTGTGAAGGTTATTAATAAATGGCAGAAAAGTAGTGGGCACAAAATCAAATACTGAGTGATTACATAACTTAGTTTTTGAATTGTAACCATTGAATATAACAAATTGCTTTATATTATGTAGATATGTAGGAGCGAAAAAATATAATTTGTCATTAAAATAAAATCATTGATTTTCTGTAGTTAAATTATATAAAATGTATTATGTCTGTGTATCCATGGTTATCTAGAATATTTTAAACAACTGCAAAACAAACAAAAAGAAGCTATATTGATTTCCTCAAAGCAAATTCTTTACAGAAAAAATATATAATTCTTTTACGGATATCATAAAAATAATTTAAATCTCGTGTGTTTCCATATTTATTACTTCTAGATTCTACACGGTGACCAAAGTTGTAACCTTGCTGACTGTTTGAGCGGACGTTTTGCCATAACGCTCTGTATATCATCATAAAGTGCCCGATCAGCCAGCGCACTGCGTAATCCAATCCGATATTGCAATGTTTGCCAGTGAAACCCAAACGGTTCTAAAAACCACCCCTACATCTAGCATTACTGACTTACACCCTCTCCGGTTTCATCGCCACGCCACTTCGATATGGTTTCAGACATCCAGCGGCATAAATCTCCACCCGAAAATAAATAAGGAATGAGATGTGGCTTCTAATAGTGTTCTTAGGGCCGTATCTATGCTCTAGGGGTCGCAGAAGTTAAGACCGTAAGGGAGAGAGAAAACACAATTACAATAAAGCATTGTCGCGCCAACAGAACGAGGGTCGCACAATTTAATGTAATTTCTTTCAGGAGAATTACTTCGGTTTTCAGTAAGTCACTTTTCACTTAAATTGTTCTATTGTGTTCCCTTCATGGATGATTTTTATACACCTACTTTTTCGGAACCAACTCAAGAACTCACAAAAGTAAAAGCAGAGCGACACTTTACACCTTAAAGAAAAAGGTGCAGTGAGGCATTAGTAGTAGTTTTCTTGTTGAAGATAACTATTTACAGATATAGTTGTAACGTCAATAAGCCTTAACCCAAATTAATAAATAATTTTTATTCAAAATATGATCTATAGAAAGAAGACATCCTGTAAGTGTTTAACTTCGTTACAAATAAGTCGGTAACTCTTTATTTATTATTAAAATATTTGGCAACGTTATGTGTGTTTGTAGAAAAACCCTAACTCGAAGAAATGAAAGTCATATTGTCCCATTTCCATGAAATTGGGAATGGTGTTTCTACACTCTACATCCATATAAAAAACAGAGTGATATAAAAAATGAGTGGAAACACAGAAAGGCCCTGAAAAAAGGAACCCCATTTCATAAAATAAATTTATACAATCTCCCCGTCACAAATAGACTATTTACAGGGCTCTGGCCAATAAAGATGTGTCACTTCAAATATATTTTACACATTATCATGCAGAGATAAGTCCAAATAAGATACACACTTCCTTTCTTTCTTAAGTTTTTTATATTGCAATATTTATTTTGTCAACCCTACCAGAAAGGTACATTCTATTACATTAATCCATTTAACAAACGTATTATCTAATTAAAATTGTTTTTCTACAAAATTGTTAAAAGTGGGCTTTTTAATTGTCATTTTTTATGTTAAAAATGTCATTTTTTGACACGCGTATTAAAAGTAAGTTACTTTTAACACTAGTGTTAAAGTTTATTTAAATTTTGTTTTGAAAATTAATAAAACGTTTTAACAAACACATGAACAACTTTTTATTTTAAATAAGTACAAACCAACATTTTAACTAGTTATTACTATTAACATTTATAGTAAAATTAGAACAATTTGAAATTGTAATTCCCTACGGAGTCATCATACTTAAGTTGGTTTTACTGTCAACATGTGTGACACATCTATTTTCTGTAGAAATACTACTGGTAGTACTGGTGGTCTTGCTAGTAGTTGCAGCAGTAGGAAGTATTTGGCACGCAATTTCCTTCTTCTGTTCCAGTGAATTTTTAATGTAGTCTTCAGCTACCGTCGAAGATTTCCATCCTCCATGTCTCTTGATGGTAGTAAGATTTGCACCAGAATCTGCTAACAATGTCGCCGATGAACGACGAAAACAGTGTCCGGTGTAGAGTTGAGGATTTGGTAGATTCAAGAACTCTGCAATGTCGGCAGGCATTTTACCAAACATGTTAATTCCGACTGGATTCTTCACACATTTATTCTTCATTCTTCATATATTTAAGAAAAAGTCGTCTATGGTTAGCGTTGGGTGGCCGGAGTACTATATACTTTCTAAAAAAGTTTAAATAGAATTCACCAACAACACTGAAAGTCCGAGACACTTTCGTTTTAGTATCTGGTATGGTCACAACAACCGAAGTGCCCAAATATTCGATATTGTCGATGGTCATCTGACACAATTCCTCCCGGCGACACGCCCCGAAGACACCCACTATTGCTGCGACTTTCATCATCAGATACTTTTCGTCTTCTGCTTCTGTGAGAAATTTGTCGATATGCGTCTTCGTCAAAACTTTTGACTTTTTTGCTTGATATCCTTCACCCTTCCGTTTAAAAAAAGTTTATAATGTTTGCTTATATCTTGATCTTGCTTTATTTTTAACATAGTTTTGATCATGGAATAATTTGACCACAGCGTTGACGATTTCCATCTTGGCTTTTTCCTCAAAATATGCCAGTAAAACACTTTCGTTACATTTTCCTATTTAATGTTGCACCATTCCGAAAAGCGTCTATAAGCGATTTCATACTGTTTCTTTGATTTCGCCGGCAATAATTCCAATGTTGCTCGACTGGCGGTTTCTTCGATTTCAGCAGGGATGGATTCGTTACGCTTATTATCGAGATTATTCATTATACTGTCACGGATTTCCCAACCCGTCTTGTTCTTACTGCTAGAAAAACAATCTGTTAACTAATTACTTATCTTTATGAACTACTCAGTACACTGCGCATTTCGCGATACCACAGTCGTCGGTTTGGGTGTGAGTGGGGCAAATTCCGTGACAATACTTACAATATTACTAGAAAATGCTGTCAATGTCAATATTTTTGCGTTTTTTCCGTACCTAACAACAGCACTGGTGGCTACGAAAATTTTGGTTCATAAACATTGCGATCTGTGTCGTTTTTTTTTATTTCTTATTTTTATTGAGTTTAAAGTCATTCCGATTGTTTTGTAGAAAAAATAGTGTATGATATACGTGTTCGTGAAGTTAAAAAACTCACTATGCTCGTTTTTTAATCATCTTCACTCACAAAATAAAATCTTACTTTTAACACGTATATCATAAATAGCTATATTTCGTAAAATCGTTGCATAATAATGACATTTTGATTGTCATTTCAGTGTCGAAATGTCTTTATGGTAAATGTTCTGAAAGCAATCTTTTTTACGCGTGCGTAAAAGTAAAATAAAATAACTGAATTTCAAATTATTTATTTATTATAAATATTAATAACACAATGTTTCAAATCGTATAATTGGACATTAGGGGAACATTTTTTACTTCACTTCGTATAGCTTCAATATTGGAAGAAGATGACATCTGCATCCCGGTGCTGCTGGTAGACTTTTGGAATGAAAGTGGTATTTCTTTGCTCGCTGAGAATTTTCCTTACTATCGCCTGCTTACTTTGCATGGAATTTTCTATGTACCCTCTGCCACAGAAGTCGAACGCCAATCTTCATGTCTCTTAAACATCGATATATTGGCTCCTGCATCTGCAAGGAAGATCGCAGAACATGGTCTAAAGCAATATCCAGTGCACTCTGTAACATTGGGTAATCTAAGAAATTCAGCAATCTTTTAATTGAACCTATATTATTTATACCCACTGCTTGTGTAGTAAATTTAATTCCTGTACGTGATAAAATATCGGTGATCAATGGTGGATGGACGTAGACTTGCATATTTGCGGAAAATTTGCAAGAAACTACTGACTCGTAAATAGTCACTTTAATGAACGAATTGTCATCTTCAATGTTCTCTGTACGTAAATAAGTTAATTATTCTCTCCTACAGGCTCCAAACATACCAACAATCGAGAACTTTTTGGAATAAGTATTTTTCATTATCTGTCCCTTTCAACTACTTCTTTAGAAACTATTCTGGATTTTCTGGGTCTATAACCACTTGGTAATGATCCCAAACGTTCACAGATTTCAGAATTTTATAAAATGTTTGTATAGTTTATACCATACCAACAACCTTATAGGCAACTTAGTTAAAGTTGTTGAAATAAAATAGTCTAGCAATCATATTAGCAAATGCAATCGAAGGTTACGTGGAAACTATTTTTAATGTTTATTTGATAGTCGAGGCAATGAAGCACTAAAAAGGCCAAAGATAGGAAATCTTTTATGATAGGATGTATCGGAAGGCGGTTTTTTGCATTCGCTTGAAAAAATTATTTAGATCATTCGTACCTAGTTTGTACCTGTTACAAACCGGAAGTTGCATTACTGCAGCCAAAAATGCATGCAAAAAATGCATCTTTTGAGAGGCTTTTTGGCAAATTTAATAACTTCGTAAATAAGAGTCATAATTGGCTCAAGTCGGGTACCCGGGGGTTTTCGAGGTCGCTGATGTTCAAATTGACCCCCCGAACACCTGGAGCTCAGGAACGCCGACGAACGTCATCTCCGGGGACTATCCCGAACTTTATGCGAGAGAGGAGAGAAACTGGGCACCCGGGGTTTTTTTGGGTCGCTGAATTCGAATATACCATCGGCGAACACCCCACGGACACCTGGTGGGCCCCAACCTGGACGCGGACGTCATCTTCGAGAATTTTTCTGGAAATATCGACAATAACGAACCGAAAATCGTTATGGGGGCTTTTTGTGTGCGCTGTTTTGTGTGCCAGTAACGATTTTTGGTTGGTCTTTCAATTGTGTCTGGAAAACCCTCGGAGAAGACGTTCAAAGCCAGGGTAGGGCGCACCAGGTGTCTGTGGGGTGTGCGTCGTGCTATATTTGAATTCAGCGACCCGAAAAACCCCCAGTAACGATTTTTGGTTGCTCTTTTTCAATTGTGTCTGGAAACCCTTCGAGGATGACGTTCAGAGCCAGGGTAGGGTGCACCAGGTGTCCGTGGGGTGTTGGCCGGTGCCATATTTGATTTCACCGAGCCAAAAAACCCCCCGTCACGATTTCCGGGTGGTTTTTTTCAATTATGTCTGGAAAACCCTCGGGGATGACGTTCAGGGCCAGGTTAGGGCGCACCAGGTGTTCGGGTGGTCGTTTTCAACATAAAATTCGGATTCAGCGCACACAAAAAGCCCCCATAACGATTTTCGGTTCGTTATTGTCGATATTTCCAGAAAAATTCTCGAAGATGACGTCCGCGTCCAGGTTGGGGCCCACCAGGTGTCCGTGGGGTATTCGCCGATGGTATATTCTAATTCAGCGACCCAAAAAACCCCCGGGTGCCTAGTTTCTCGCCTCTCTCGCATAAAGTTCGGGATAGTCCCCGGAGATGACTTTCGTCGGCGTTCCTGAGCTCCAGGTATTCGGGAGGTCAATTTGATCATCATAATCGGGATCAGCGACCTCGAAAACCCCCGAGTACCCGACTTGAGCCAATTCTGACTCTTATTTACGAAGTTATTAAATTTGCCAAAAGGCCTCTCAAAAGATGCATTTTTTGTATGCATTTTTGGCTGCAGCAATGCAACTTCCGGTTTGTAATAGGTACAAAGTAGGTACGAATGATATAAATAATTTTTGCAAGCGAATGCGAAAAAGCGCATTCCGATACGTCCTATCCTAAAAGATTTCCTATCATAATGCTTCATTGCCTTGACTATGAAGATTTTACGAAAAATCTTGGTCGATACATACGTCGCGTGCCTGAAACACTATTATTTCCCCACGTTTACCGAAAATATTGAAAATTTTGTTACAAAACTACTGTAACGGTTGGATGAAGGATACTTTCCTAACTATTAAAATGGAGACCGTAATCTTTCCAAACTTCCTTTTATTGTGTTTGACATCGATGAAATAATAGGCTGCTTTCTGTGTTCCTTACAAAATTCCAGATTAATGTATCGCCATCTATTTTGTTCTCATTTTATCAGAAAACTTTCCGAAGCTGTTTTTCTATTATTGACAAGAAAAACGCGTGTTTCGCTTCCAGAAAATAATATATTACTTTCCGATAGGAAAAAAAAATCATTGATAGATGTTCTCTCACAGAAAGAATATTAATGAATATTTAGGTCTGTTGCTTCCTGATAGTCTTATTTAAGGATGTGGTCGGAATAAAAATGAAATGACTTGCATTTAGACATTCAGAAAAAGACCTCAGGTTATAAAACTGGCGAATTTTTTTCATAATGCCTGCAGGTAACTTTTTTGTTTCAGACAGGACGCTACTCAATAGACCCTTTCTACCTCCATTATGCCCAAGGAAAATCTTTTATGGTACAGATTGACGTGTTCGGAGCTTCTTAGCGCAAACAGCCTCGCGAAATGAAACACTTTCATTGATCACGCGAAGAGCAATCAATCACGCTGTGGATTTTCTTGCGCGATGCAAAACAATTGCACGCTCGTCTGGAAAACAATAATATTTTCCAACTTTTAATGAAAATTGCAGAGCGCGGAGAGGCCTTAATAAAGAAGAATCCATGGCGATATCACAGCCGAGTTCTGGGTTTATTATTGTGGGAAGGCGGGTCGTTGAATCGCTGAAATACATAGTCCGATAGAATATTTTTCGGATAGCAACGGGAAATTAAAAAAACATTGTAGTTGTGTGGACCAGTGCAGGCGTATTCCGTCTTTCTAGCCAGTGTTGATGTTTTTTATCTTCGTCATGAAACAGAACATAACTACAAAATAGTTATACAGTTTTCTAGTGTGAGCTTATATAAATTTACTAGATTATATAGCCGAATTTTTGTTTTCACGCAGATTTATTGAAAATAAGATTGTTAAAATTTAAAAATAACATTTTTATCATACACGTCTATTAATATACAGGGATTTACATTTTAAATAATAATTACTGTTTTTAGACATATTCTTGAAATTCTTCAATAAACTAAATTGATTTTTGACTGACCTGTACTGTTATGATAAGCATAAGGGGAAACCTCCTACTATATATTGCACTAAATTGGAAAAATGATTATTTTTAACGCGAGCAAATATCAAAAATTATGTTGACAAGTAAAACAATTGCGTAACGTCAGCCTTGACGTAACTCGTCTGACTTCTTGCCACAACTGTATACTTAAAACTGAAATGGTTTTGTAAATTTTACATATATAAGGTGATCTCGAATAATGTGCAGAAAATTGAGGGTAGATTATATGACCGATTTTGAGATCCTTCGTATATATTTTTTTAATATAAGATCCTCTGAATGAGTTACAATCTCTTAGCAGAGGGTGATAAATATAGAGTTTTATTTAGTTTCTCCCAAACGCTTTGAAATTATGAAGTGAAATTTGGCGAGACATTTAGGCTTATAAAGCTTCATCTGATCGAGTATTATTTATTATCCTCGTCCTATTATAAATTGTTGTAATAAAGTACCCTCTGTATATTTTTCATAAGATTTTTTTTGGGGCAACTTTTTCTATTGAAAACAAATCTTTTTTAATGCCTGTTGTTGTTGCATGTTACAGGTTTTGACTAAATAATAAAGTTCGCATCCCTACACGCACCTAGTTTTTATTGACGTGAGGAATTTATTTGTAATTATATATGTTAAATTGCGTAAATTGTATGTAAATATATGTCTGACAGCATTTATGTAGTCTAACACATAACATAGATATTTTCCATCGAGAGAATTAAATTTTACTCAATTTAATTTGACAAATTATTGAGTTTAAATTATTGTACTGTGTATTGTCAAGGTCACTCCTAAACAAACAACAAATTAATGTCACATAAATTTAACGACATTGAAGGAGTATACAACTCATTCAAAAATCAATTTTATTCTTTGATAGATTTCAACGCCATGACTAAAACAGCAATAATAATTTTAAATTTAAAACCTTATACCTACACTAGATAGAAACTATCACAGTTTGAGTATACTATTGTCAGGGGTTTCCCAACCCGACTTTTTCTTTTACTACTCTGTACACTACTGAGTACTAATTACAACTCAACTAAACACTATTCCACTTTGAAACTTCAGGAAATTTCCAACTAAACACTCCAAATTAAGACTGTAATTCAAGATTGACTGACTCGGCGTTTAGTCTTTTTCTATAGACCAAACGAATATTCCAGGTATTTTCTGGTATCTCTAGATTCATGTCTCGAACGATTCTTGTCGATTCTTCATTTTGCAATCGCTCCTCGATACACGGCATTATTTGTTTGTTTACCAAAATCATGTAGGGGCGATCGGAGCAATCTCGCGTTTCGCGATACCACATTCGTCGAATTGGGTGCGAGCGAAGCAAATTTCGTGACTCTATTTTGGCCAGATCTATAACTCGGAAAATTTGTGTACGCTCACACTCTGTATATATTAAATAACAGTAACGTGAAACAGTATCATTAATAAACACAAAGTTAATTATTTTTTCTTTGCCAGGTAAGATACTCGGTGTGTTGCGCTATCTTTGCAACAAAAACAAATCTTAATAAATTTACGAATGTCATTAGCCCCATTAGCGCGTGCTCCTCCAAGTTCAGGAACATAAACTCGCATTATTTTATCTATAAACGTCGACTTCTGCTAACTTTACTAATTATCCATATACGATACAAAACAGACGCATCGTTCATTAAAAGTTCTCCGAAGATTAGGCGAGATTACCCATCCAACACCTACTTATTCGTGTTTTAGTTTTGCCGGGGTTTCCGAGCAATCCGAACTTTAACGGCAGATCTCTCTCCCCCAAGCCATATATCAAAATATCGGCCTCCTTGATCCAGATGTTAAATTTTGTGCAAACGGAAGCAATACAGTTCCTACTAAATTCTGTTTTATTCCCCTGTATGATATCTAATAACGTCTCCCCCTTTACAGTTTTTGCATGTGTTACCTCTCCGCCGGAAGAATTCCGAATTTTAAGAAAGATTACATAAAATATTTTATGGAAGCGCGAGAAACTATTTGAAATAATATTAAAGTTGCAGAGCAGTTCGGCTGCTGGCGTACATCTCCGGATTAACATTTTATAAAATCTCGCTCGGTAGAGGGTAATACGTTCGGAATTTGAGGCGTGAGACTAGAAAAATATTCAAGTTTAACGACAATCTTGACTGCCGTGTTTTTATACCTATAGTATCCAATTTTATGGTAATGCACTGGGAGATCGGCATTTGGTATTAAGCGATATGATATTTTTGAAGATGTCCTTAAGGAATTTGATTTTCACAAAACAAATGTATTTATAAACGGATAAAACAAATTTAAGCTAGACTGTAACGGCTTCGTCGTAAACTAATTTAAGACTGTTATATGAGAGACCCCGGTGCAATGGATATTCAATAAGAATTATGCAAACTATTTCAAAAATAAAAATTTAAACTTTGAGTAACTAACTCTTTTAAGTAATTAATTATTTTTTATTTTGTGAGATTTCCAACATTAATTTTTAAAATCACCTCTTATATTTTTCGAATATCTTGCATATCAATATACCGGGTGTTCCCTCTAAGACTTTCAGTGCGAATATCTCAGAAACCATCATAGCCAGTGCGACCAAATTTGGTATACAGACACTAAATGGCGCGTAGAATCTGATGATAATATCAGTTCTTATACAGGGTGTTCCATTTTACAAGAAATCGATTTAATTTTGATTTTTTGGTTGTCAGCTCTGCTAAAACTTATGTTTAAATTGAAATATACTCAAAATTTAACATAAAAAAACGCCTCCAAAAAGTACCCAAATTTCATTGTTTTGTCATGTAAAACATGCATAGCCTTGAGCCAGATTTACGCAGAAGAAACTATATAAATTCGCTATACGTCAAAACTATGAATTGTCATTGAATTGTCAAATATTAATGGCATAACATATTTTATTGAACATAAGGAACGCTAAATAATGTATTTAATGAAATTTAAGTATGCACAAAGATGTTATTGAGACTTGTCGATAAAAATTTAGACTTAAGTTGAGCCTTTTGGAGCATTGGGGTCGCTGTGCCGGCGCAGTCAACCGCTACAGCTAGGGTTACAGCGTGAATATTGTGTAAAATATCTGGATATTTTCAAAATTTTTCCATTATAATGTAATGAAACTTCAGTAAATTGTTTTTTTATGTTACTACAGTGTACATAATAATTAGGTACCCGTATTTTTTATCACAAAATAATTTACAAAATTGTGTAAGTACCTAAAGAATATCCCTCTTTTACAACTGCTGTATTTATTGATTACTTATTTAGCAACAAATAAATTGGAACAAAACGATTCCTAAAACTTTTTTATTATAATGTGAACGTGATTGTCGTTGAAAGTCAGATCTGAACCTACCCTAGCCCCACAAAAGAAATGTTACGAAAGCATAACCTAGAAATGATTGATTCTTGTATCGACATATTTCAGCACTTCTTTCTAATGGATAAAATATGTTTATAAAAACTCTACATCTGTAAAATAGTAAACAATGAACTATAGTTTCTGTTATTTCATGACAGAACTAAAATAAAGCAACTGGTGTTTGCTAGGAAGAATCACCTGCAAATGTACTATACCCAGTAGGTACCTATCAAATAATCATTTAAAGCTAGATAATAATTTTTAATTATTGCTTTTATCTTTCAGTTATGTGTGTGCAGTGCCACAAATTACATTAAAACAGACACCAGAAAGAATAAGCGATACATATTACGGACATTTTCTTGGAAATAATTCTAAACATGAAATGATGGATACTATTATAAAGACATCTCTAACTCACTTTCTTTGAAGAGTATTCCATAAGACATTAAATTCAGTTGTCTGTCGTGGGTTTTAAAATTTCTAAAAAAAATAAAATTAAGAAAAATATACTAATTTCATAATCTATGTACAGTATGAAAACATCTCGTTAGAATATCTTAAAAATGTTGAAAGCTAACTATTGTTATAATATACACAACATAACGTAATAAGGTAGGTATCGAACAATGGCAAGATTTGTTTCTAATCGTACATGCATGACCACCCCTCAGATTGAACGTTGCTCTGTAAAAGAAATTAGAATACAGAACAAGTGTTTAATATAAAATCAGATGTAATAACGTAAATTTATTTTATTGTTAATTAATCAAGCATCACATAGTCATTTAAAGCTAGACAGTAATTTGTAATTATTATTTGTATCTTTCAGCTATGTGTGTAGTGCCACAAATTACATTGAAACAAAACGATTAGTAAAATAGACCACCAAACAGAATGAACGAATATTATCACACAGACATTTTGTTAGAATTAATTTTATACATGAAATGATGGATAATATAAAGAAGTCCCCTAACTCATATTGGAGAGTATTTTTAAAGAACAAAATTTTCAAAAAACAAGACTAAACAAGTGATTTTTTATATTTTATTAAACCTAGCTATAATTCACTGTAATCAGCATAATTTTAATTAAAGTAATACGTACCTACATTGTGGCTTATTTTTTAATTAGTAACTGAACTGCATAACTTGACCCTTCATCTTTAAGTATTAATTAATATTATAAGTATTATTTCTGAAACATTTATGTTTAATAATTTGGGTAGAATAAAAAGCAACAAATACAGACTTTAATTTATTAACAATAAAATAAAATTACATTAAGTATCTACATTATTACATCTGGTTTTATATTAAACAGTTATTCTGTATTCTAATTTCTTTTACAGAGCAACGTTCAATCTGAGGGATGGTTATGCATGTACGATTAGAAACAAATCTTGCCAATTAATTGTTCGATACCTACCTTATTACGTTATGTTGTTTAGCTTTCAACATTTTTAAGATATTCTAACGAGATGTTTTCATACTGTACATAGATTATGAAATTAGTTAATTTTTCTTAATTTTATTCGTTTTAAAACACACACGACAGACAACTGAATTTAATGATAGAATACTCTTCAAAGAAAGTGAGTTAGAGACTTCTTTATAACATTATCTATCATTCCATGTTTAGAATTATTTCCAAGAAAATTTCCCTAATATTTTTCGCTTATTCTTTCTGGTGTCTGTTTTAATGTAATTTGTGGCACTGCACACACATAACTGAAAGATAAAAACAATAATTGCAAATTATTATCTAGCTTTTTTAAATTACTATTTGATAGGTACCTACTGGGTATGGTACATTTGCAGGTGATTCTTCCTAGCAAAAACCAGTTGCTTTATTTTAGTTCTGTATCATGAAATAACAGAAATTGTAGTTCATTGTTTACTATTTTACAGATGTAGAGTTCTTCTTAAACATATTTTATCCATCAGAAAGAAGTGCTGAAATATGTGGATACAAGAATCAATCATTTCTAGGTTATACTTTCGTAACATTTCTTTTGTGGGGCTAGGGTAGGTTCAGATCTGACTTTCAACGACAAACACGTTCACATTATAATAAAAAAGTTTTAGGAACCGTTTTGTTCGAATTTATTTGTTGCTAAATAAGTAATCAATAAATACAGCAGTTGTAAAAGAGGGATATTCTTTAGGTACTTACACAATTTTGTAAATTATTTTGTGATAAAAAATACGTGTACCTAATTATTATGTACACTATAGTAACATAAAATTTAAAAATATCCAGATATTTTACACAATATTCACGCTGTAACCCTAGCTGTAGCGGTTGACTGCGCCGGCACAGCGACCCCAATGCTCCAAAAGGCTCAACTTAAGTCTAAATTTTTATCGAGAAGTCTCAATAACACTATTGTGCATACGTAAATTGCATTAAATACACTATTTAGCGTTATTTATGTAAAATAAATTACTTTATGCCATTAATATTTGACAATTCATAGTTTTGACGTTCACCGATGTTAGTTTCTTGTGTGTAAGTCTGGCTCATGGCTATACACATTTTACATGACAAAACATTGAAATTAGGGTATTTTTTGGAGGCATTTTTTTGTTAAATTTTGAAATTTTTTAATGTGTATTTATCAGAATGTGTTCATAATTAAGTATATTTCAATTTAAACATAAGTTTTAGCAGGGCTAACAACCAAAAAATCAAAATTAAATCGATTTCTTGGAAAATGGAACACCCTGTATAAGAATTGATGTTATCATCAGATTCTACGCGCCATCTAGTGTCTGTATACCAAATTTCGTCGCACTGGCTATGATGGTTTCTGAGATATTCGCACTGAAAGTCTTAGAGGGAACACCCGGTATAAGGTGGAAATAATAATTATACAGGGTATCTCTTGGCCTTATATAGGCCTGCTGTGAGAATACAAAAACATTTCTCGATATAACAGCTCTTCTTATATTGTGTTGTGATTTGTCGAAAATTAGCGACTTATCAACTTTTTTTGAATGAGAAAATATTTTGTAAGTATAAATGTCATACGTTTGACGTTCGGATTGAGTAATGACAATATTTTGTAACATTTATGCATTTTAAAAAACTAACATTCAATTATTTTCCAACGACTATTTGATCCTTCCACCGCTAATGCGATTTTTAGGTAGTATTTCTTGTGAGATTCTCTAAAACGATATTGCTTGCAACTTTTCAATGGGAAGTAATACAGAAAAATTTATTTAATAAAAGTTTATTAGAAAAATGAGAGCTTTTTAACAGGAAAAACATTTGGGTATGTTTTTGGAAAAAATATAATTGATGACGTCGTTTCTGTCAAACGCCAAAGATGATAATTTGGATTGAACATGAACACGTGTCCCAAATTTTATTTGACACAGTACAAATTAACATTGTGTAAATTTAAACTCATTTATAACTGAAAGTAATTTTAAAATCAACACAATTAGTTGTTAAAACGAGTCCACACCCGATTGTTTTACTGTGTAGGTAACAGAATTACACAGTATAGATTTGGAACAAATTATAAAAGTATTGTGCCGATACTTTTCTGCTTGTCTGGATACGTTGGCTAGTAAATGACAGTTATAATATTGTTACCTCGCTATATTGATTTAAATGGTATACTTACATGTTGATGGGAATAAACAATAAAATATATTAATAATATAACTCAATTTTAGTATGTAGTATAGTAGTATGCTAACAAAAAATTAATTCAGTGATACATACCCATCCCATAAGATTGTTTTAGCTAACAAAGGACTGAGTGAACGATACTCAACGAGTTGTGTTATTATTTAAACACAATCGGGTGTGGATTCGTTTTAGCAACCATTTGCGTTGACGTTGAATGAAAATTTACATTTTTTACAGCTTATTATAGACACTGAAAAAAGGCCAGTAACTTTACAAATATACTTTGTAAGAATATCGTTATAATTGTCTTAAAATAATTCTAAAAATAATGATGACACTGACGCTTGCAATTTTACAAGAAAACTGCCAATATACAACAAAACCGTAAACTTCCAATGTAATTATAATATAATGTGTACATTTATAGAATATATTGTAATACATTTACAATTAACAATGTGAAATCAATTTTTACATTGTAAAATTACTAAAAATACTAAATTTACTATATAATGGAGTGCAAAAATATGTCTAATGTGTATGTGAAGGTACTACTAATTTTAAAACGCGCTAACCTAATCTAACTGTTGAGAGCGTTGGGTGGTGACACTTTTATTATTTCTTACTTCATTTCGATGAAAGCAGCGTGTATATAGGACCTGGGTACTTACATAATTAATTTAGTGAGTAGTGACTAGCAATATAATCATATCTAGAGTGACAAGTGAGTGTTTTTAGTACTATAAGTAGTTTTGTCTAGTGCTGGTTCTAACATAACCTAAATGAGATTAAGAAGTAATAGCTATGTAAGTTATACATAATTATGAAGCAAAGAAACATTGGTATTCTTACATCTACAAAAATTGGATACCCCACACTTGATTTGTTCATCTTACATAATATATAAAAAATATATTATTTTCTATTAAAATTACATTTTATATATATTTGAAGAACAAGGACCTGTGGAGGATTAGCATGATTTAAGTTCTGGGTACCTACTTATCTATGCACATTTATATAATTAATATTACTTTGTAATAGTTAGTATAAGACCGTCATAGATCTCGTTTGAATATTATAAAATGTTAACTTTAGTTCTATGAATATATTTTTACCTTGTCATATATGTTTTGTATAATGTTAAGTGCTCTGTTTTGTACAAATAACCTAAATGTGTAAAACTATAATATTTTATTACTTCAGTACCTGTATGTACATGTCTTTCTAAGCTAAAAAATAAGCAAAGGGCAGTTAACTACTAATTAGCTAACTGAGCCGTAATCGGAGTACAAAATAGCTATTTATATAATCAATTAGGAAAAGTACAAACAACAAATGTTTTTCACACAATTTGTCCAAAAATTTTAATTATAAATTTAAAAAGGATTATTCTGCTGAGTTCCAAAGTACTTAATTTTTTGTATATAAATTTGAAAAGCATATAGAAAACGAATCTTTTGCTTCGGAAATGTTTGATTTCACTGGGGATATCATATCAAAAATTTAGTACTACTATTAAGGATGTTTGTTAATATTAGAAGTAATTGGCATTCATTTTAACTTAATATGAGTATATATTTCTTTTGAAATAACATTATGATGCAGTGATGCTATTGAGAAACTCACGGAAAAGTCTGATATGTTACTTAAGATAAGTAACAATCGTTAATTCCTTACGATATTTTAATTTTTCTCATGTAGGCATATTAATCTATTAGGTATAAACGAATTACTATTCAGATTTTTTTTAGGTATCTATGTCAAAACACTGTTAGTGAATTCGAGTGTTGTAAACAAGATGTTTTTAAAGTAAGTTTTTCTAAAATTGACTGTACGGGTTAGGTCAGTTTTGACACTTTTAGGAGATTTATTTTTTTCTCCGAAAAGATAGTCCAAATGTCACGGGAATATTTTTTGAGAAAAATTGAAGAATGAAAATTTCAGTTCGATATCTTGATTAGTTATGATATAGAATTTTTTTTTAATTTTAGGCCTTTCTTATGATGCCCCATATTACATACATATGTTGTTTCATCAAAAAATATATATGTTTGTTATAGTAACGGAAAACTAGAATTTATAAAAAAATTTTCTCAAGCCACCAGATACTACACATAGAGAAAAGTGTATTTACAATGTATAAATATTAATATAATAAGTAGAAAAGTTATCATAGGAAACGACCAAAATTTAAAAACATCATGTACCTAGATATCTCTTAAACAAATAAAAATATCTAAATGAGATTCTCACTATTCAATTTTTCTCAAAAATTAAGCTCCAAATACATTGGCTACTTTTTTCTGTATTTTCGGAAAATAGAAGAAACCTTCTATACCTATCCAAATTGGACCATCCTGTATAATAAATAAAAAAATTACATTGTAGCCACAATATAAAATGTATTATTACAATGTAACTATACAACTACCTGTAAAGTTACTCTGCAATTTTACAAGTAATTGTGCAAGTTACATTGTAAAAATACTTTTTGTATTGTAAAATCGCAAAGTAATATTACAATTGCAAAACCTAAAATTACACCGCAAAATAAATTTACAACGTAATTTTACATTTTATTTGTAAAGTCACAATCGATAAGAAAATTACAGCAATAATGAGTGGTAAATAAATTGCCATCTATTTTTACTGTAATTATTTTTTACAGTGGATTTAAGCATAGATTAAGATTATGAATATATGTGTTTGAGGAACTAAAAAATGAATCCTTTTTTAAACAGAAAAACAAACATGTGAATTAGGATGCATTTCGTCCTCATTTTTATTAACAACGACCAAAAACGAAAATTGCAAAGTTGAAGACGAATGGGCAAGTAATCAGTTTAAATGTGTGTTTCAGTTCCACCCTCCAACAGGCCGTGCATAATTCGGGTCCGCTTCCCCTGAATAAGTGATATCGTACACATTATTCCCGTCTCCTCTTTCCACATTTAATGCGCAATAAAAAGCCAAATTGGCAACAGTGTTGTTACTTCTTCTGTTCTTCTATGACGTACCGAAATGGGAACTTCGCAATAAAAAACCGACTGGACCGTTAACATTTTTATTTTACTATAATTCCCGTTTTATATTTGCCGGCTTCTGATGTTGTGACGGCGTCCTTCCCCTTCCTTTAGGGCTTTGGTGGTCCAAAGATGCAGAGTGAAATGTAAATAGTTTCTTTTAGATTCGATACAGGAAGTCTTGAAAAATGAAATAAAAATATATTATTCAATGATAAGGGTTATTTATAGTACAAGTGGGATATAGGCATTATTAATAAAAACAATGCCGTTATCCCACGTGTACTATATAAAATTTTATTTAGAACTGCAAAAAATTATATCTACAACTACCTTAAATTGAGAAAAATCCAAAATCAGATCCAGTTTGTAAGTTTTGATTCAAAATCAAGAAGCAAAGGCATTGTTATGGTAACTTGTCCTGTCAAACTTGTTATAAATAAAATTGCGTTTTCGTTTTTACATTTTCTTGTGAAAATAGTGGTGTTGATTGAAATAATGAGTGATTCAGAAATAAAAAACTGGCCTCTTGAAACTAAAAAAGCTGCTGCAACTGCAGTAGCTTTACTTTTACCAGATAAATCGAGAACCAAGTACCTACGAACAATTTTATAAACAATTTGCCGATTGGTGTGCATCTAAGAATATAAAATATGAAGCGAAAGAAAAGGTATTAGTAGCATTTTTTGAAGAATTATCCAAGAAATACACATCATCTAGTCTTTGGGTGTTCTATTCCATACTGTGGTCTACAATCTGCATGCGGCAAAATGTTGACAAACCAAAAAAGTCGAGAATATTAACGAAAGAGAATGTTTCAAAATTTTTACAAGATGCCACGAAATTCTTGCTAACAAAGGTAGGAACAAGAAAATATTTGCTATTTGAAATTCATAAATGCATAATTTAAGGTTGCCTTAATTATTGATCTTGGAGGTGCATTCAGAATGCTCGAGTTAACTAAATTCCTGTTATAAAACGTAAAAAATGAAAGACAAATTTTTCATACCTTCTTACTGGATACGAAAACTAAAGTTCCCCGAGAATGTGAAAATACCTCCCCTGCATCCTAGTCATGCCGATCATGGAAGATTTTGTGTTGACTACAGAGGTGGTAAATGCATAAACTTACTGTTGGAATAAATACTTTTAGTGTAATGCCAAAGCAGATTGCTTTTTTTCTTCAATTACTCACAGCCACAGCAACAATATACAGGGCACTGTTTTCGACGATCATCTACTTCACTTCTAGCCGACACAGGATCACACCTTCTAACTACAGTATGCGCCAAAAGTATGGAATAAATTCAATAAAAACGAAACAATTATTTTTTGGGAAAAATCCTCGAACAGGTCGATTTTTAATTTAAAAAATACATATTTTAGCGTAAAATGCGATTTTCAAATGTCATTTGTTTTCGAGTAATGACGTCATCGATTTTTTTTTAAATGGCAACACCATATTTTTTTCCTTGATTCTGAAAGATCATTTAATTCTCTATCAGACAGTACTAAAATTTAGCCCTCTTACATAGGAAAGTTTTCGAGTAAATGACGATTGAATGTTAGAAAACGTAAATCAATTAAAGTAAAGCAAAAACGTTATCAAGTTTAGTTTTTCGAATTCCATAGTTCTTTTATGGATCACGTAGGTGAAAATCTTTGCAAAGTGTCATTGTCACACCGACTTTCTAAATAAGTATGGAAAGCGACATAGAAATTATTATTCAAGTATTATGGCACATTTAACTGTTACTCAAAGAATTGAAATTTTAATTCTTATCGGATGCGGGAATGAAAAATATCCAGATCGCCCTATCAGCCAATCAACAGTCAGTAAGGTAGAGTCTAAATTTAGAGAAACTGGCAATGTTGTAAATATTCCAAAACCTGGACGTCCAGGCATTAATGAAAATCAGAAACAGAACATTTTGATAAGTATGGTGGATAATCCTCATAATTCTTCACGATTGGTTGCATTAAACAATGACACTAGTCAGAGCACAGTGCTACATATCTTGAGGAAGGAAAAATATCATCCCTACAAAATTCAACTTGTGCAGGAACTCAATGAAGATGATCTCGATCGCCGCTTACACTTTTACGAAATGCTAATGGATTTATGTCAAGGAAATAGAAATTTACACCGGCAAATACTTTTTTCAGATGAGGCCACATTTTATCTGAATGGTACAGTAAACCGTCAAACTTGCAGATATTGGAGTCGGGAAAATCCTCATTGGATGGCAGAGGCACATACCCAACACCCTCAGAAATTAAATGTGTGGGCTGGAATAGTTGACGACAGAATAGTAGGGTCTTTCTTCTTTGAAGGAACCCTTATAGGACAAAGATATTTAGAGTTTCTAGAAAATGACCTTGTTCCAGCCCTTGCAGTAATTTTTCCTAACGATAATGACCCTGATATTCCTGACGATACCATATGGTTTCAGCAAGACGGTGCACCTCCGCACTATGCGCTCCCTGTACGAGATTTTTTGGACAACTGTTTTCCTGGGAGGTGGATCGGCAGACGCGGACCGATAGAATGGCCTGCAAAATCGCCAGATCTTACACCTCTTGACTATTTTTTATGGGGATACTTGAAGTCAAAAGTGTACATTAATAAACCACGTAATTTAGAAGAACTTCAAAATCGCATTCGGGACGAAATACGCAGAGTTACCCCAGAAATCATTCATAATGTGCAAGAAGAATTTCTTCACAGACTTGCGCATTGTCAAGAAGTTGGTGGATGGCAATTCGAACATTTAATTTAAGTATAAAATTTAATCAATTGTATTTTATTTTACATACCTCAGAATTGTTACTTTTTTATGGATAAAATTTACGTTTTCTAACATTAAGAGGGCAAAATTTTAGTACTGTCTGATAGAGAATTAAACGATCTTTCAGAATCAAGGAAAAAAATATGGTGTTGCCATTTAAAAAAAAACGATGACGTCATTACTCGAAAACAAATGACATTTGAAAATCGCATTTTACGCTAAAATATGTATATTTTAAATTAAAAATCGACCTATTCGAGGATTTTTCCCAAAAAATAATTGTTTCGTTTTTATTGAATTTATTCCATACTTTTGGCGCATACTGTATAAAACGGCATGGTGGTTGGAAGTCACCGTGCGTGAAGGCTATATTGATATGTCTCTTGAAAACAAGAATACAATCGCCACAAAATTTCTTGGAGGACAGATTGCCGTCATTGAAGCTACTTCAAATGCTTACAAAGAAAATTTAAGCATTGTTAATACAAATACAAGCCAGCTGCATTCATATGGTATTAATCTTACGAATTGCTAAAGTTGTGTTGTTAATATTT
The DNA here is from genome assembly GCA_037114965.1 of Monochamus alternatus. Lineage (NCBI taxonomy): Eukaryota > Metazoa > Arthropoda > Insecta > Coleoptera > Cerambycidae > Monochamus > Monochamus alternatus. The sequence goes on from CM073428.1 coordinate 21,702,321, forward strand.
ATAACAAGTAATTCAATTTAATTTAAGTTAAATTATCTATTAATTGTTATATTTATAAACCTTGATAAACCAGTGAATCATTTTTTAGTATTTCACAAGTGGGGTAATATATCATATTACTTCACTACTAGTTATGACCTTCATTATTCAACTGAATAAGTGCCAAATAAATGCTGTAATGAGGCTCTTATAAACCAGTTGTAGATAAATAGATTATTCTTATTCGTATTCCTATAACACTCGCTAACGCAGTTCTAGACGAGAACAAAGTTGTAAAATTACATCATTAATGTTTGATATATTTTTGCACCTTTTTACATGATAATTAACACATCGTTAAGAAAACAATTACTGGGTTATAACGAACAAATTATTTTCTAACTTTTAATGAAGTCTGCAGTCCTGAAGTTGGCCACGTCACGATTCCACTGAGGTTTTTGCTTAATAACGACCTTAAGTGTTCTTGAACTTGTGTTGTTATCCAACGGAGATCGAGAATCCATCGTCGATTTTGCCTTCATCATTTTTCGTCCGATTTTAGAGAACAGTTAAATATTGTAAAAAATGTATAAGCTAATATTGCCATCTCTTTATAAAGGACCTGGTAGTGTACACATTCTTTAATAGGTAAACAGTTAACATAGCAATTCGAAATCATTTGAGTACTTAAATCATTAATTACAGTAAATTCTCACAACTGTACTTATAAGAAACAAGATGCTTTTAATTTAAATTAGTAAATGAAAGAATATTCCAGAAAAGTCACGGGGTCAAAAGGTTCTTCTAAAAAACAATATGCCTCCAGTACCTTCACAGCACAAAAGGGAAATATAAACAAGCTGTTTTCAGTTACATCAAAGCTCCCCGCGTATTGAGCCTCAGTCTTACTCATTTGACCAATTAATTATCTGGATAAAAAGCTCTTTATTGTCGTTTTGCTGTAGGTCTGGTTGCGTCCGTTAATAAAAGGAATCAGTTCTTGTTTTTTTTTTCGTAAAGATCCATTTAGAAGTTTCAGCCATTGTGTCTCTTCGAGTACAACAAAAGATAACACATTCTCTTGGCTCGCGAACATGCGAAACAACAAGTATTACTACCTCTTGTTTGTTTTGGTAGGATAAAAGAAATCGAGCGGGATATACTTATTAGCTTTAAATAAAGTTTTGCAGGCGGAAGAGAGTTTTTAGAAGTACGACATAACTTAGCATGTAGAATTTTATTTAACAATGAAAATATGTTTTGAAACGTATAAATTAACTGAATTTTCTGTAGCAGAAGTAATCAATTAACTTGTTCTTTTTCTCCAATCATGATTATATTAAAACAATACATTTCCAAAACTAGCACTGCTCAGGTATCGTATATGTTTTCATTCCATCCGGAAACTCATTTTGTGTCTCCCGACTAATTTATGCCACAATTAGCTACAACAAAAATAAATAATTGATTAAGCCTACAGTTAATGAAACAATCTGTGCGCATTGCGGCGAAACAGCAAAATATAATTAACATAAATTATAATTAATTAGTAAATATTGTAACGTAAAAGTATAAAGGGAAAACACGGTACTCGTTAAATAATTTACTGCAACTGATTGCATTTTATTACCTATTGATTATATATCAGCGCGATTAATATTATTTTTAATTATTATTTATATTATGCACAAACGCTACCTGAATAATTGTAAAAGTTTTTTAGTTATGAACTTAAAGGCAAGACATTTATGCTACCGCAATTAAATACCTGATCTGCTTATTCCATATAAAGCCAATCCTAAATTATTTCACCGTTAGCATTCTTACAAGTTTCCAAGGTCGTTTGGGACTACCTCTACTCTCTTTACTATTATTAAGCAAATTCTGATCAATTCTCCTACAATGTCAACGAAGTCAAGTATGGTCTTTGATGTGGACTAAATATAATTATTAATAGGTGAATAGGTACCTATCCGAACTAAAAATATTCTAGCTACATACAACCAACTAACTTGGCATAATAAAATTATTAAATTATGGTCAAATTTACTTTCACACATAATTAAGACAAGGTCAGATTGCTTTAGATTTAGGTGATAGCATTTTAAATAAAATGAAAGTATTAAATAAAAATGCTTATTAGATATTTATATAAATCAAAATTATTTGAAACATTCAATTTTTAACCGACGGTCAAAAGTGTTGATAATCTGTTTAGATTAATTTAAATCAAAAGCATTTACTTATTTGATTTGATCAAAAGCAGATGGTTAGAAAGATACAGGGTGTCAAAGAAAAAATTATGTTTTCTATATTTGCAAGTAACTTTTTTAAAATACAAATTTTTGCATACATTTTGAAAGTCGTAGGAATTGGGGGCGAAAAACTCAAATTTGTTTCTATTTTGACGTCCCTAGTAGAGGACGCCACTTATGGCACATCATGTTTTCTTGAAATGGCAGAACTTTTTTTGCGGCTTAATATATACATTTGACTACACTGTAAAAAATAATTACAGTTAAAATAGATGGCAATTTATTTACCACTCATTATTGCTGTAATTTTCTTATCGATTGTGACTTTACAAATAAAATGTAAAATTACGTTGTAAATTTATTTTGTGGTGTAATTTTAGGTTTTGAAATTGTAATATTACTTTGTGATTTTACAATACAAAAAGTATTTTTACAATGTAACTTCCACAATTACTTATAAAATTACAAAGTAACTTTACAGGCAGTTGTATAGTTACATTGTAATAATACATTTTATATTATGACTACAATGTAATTTTTTTTTATTTATTGTACAGGATGGTCCAATTTGGGCACTTAGGTATAGAAGGTTTCTTCTATTTTCCGAAAGAACGGAAAAAAATAGCCAAGATATTTAGAGCTTAATTTCTGAGAAAAGTTGAATAGCGAGAATCACATTTCGATATTTTGATTTGTTTAAGAAATACCTACTTGATATTTTTAAATTTTGGTCGTTTTCTGTGGTAACTTTTCTATTTATCATATTAATATTTATACATTGTAAAGACATTTTTTCTCTATGTGTAGTATATAGTGGCTTGAGGAATATTTTTTTTATAACTTCTAGTTTTCCGCTGCTATATGTTTTAATGAAACATCATACGTATGTAACATGGGGCATCATAGAAAAGGCCTAAAATTAAAAAAATGCTATATAAAAACTAATCAAGATATCGAAATGAAATTTTCGTTATTCAATTTTTCCCAAAAATATTGCCGTGACATTTGGACTATCTTTTCGGAGAATAAAAGAAACCTCTTAAAAGTGTCGAAACTGACCTAACTCGTACACAGGACATCTTGTTTACAACATTCGAATTCACTAACAGTGCTTTGACATACCTAGATCCCTAAAAAAATCTGAATAGCAATTCATTTATAACTAATAGATTAATATGCCTACATGAGAAAAATTTAAATATCGTAAGGAATTAACGATTGTTACTTACCTTAAGTAACATATCAGGCTTTTCCGTGAGTTTCTCAATAGCATCACTGCATCAGAATGTTATGTCAAAAGAAAAATATACTCATATTAAGTAACCTAAGTAACATGAATGTCAATTGCTTCTAATGTTAAAAAATACACATGATAGTAATATTGAATTTTTGATATGATATCCCCAGTGAAGTCAAACATTTTCGAACCAATAGATATGTTTTCTATATGCTTTTCAGATTTATATACAAAAAATTAAGTACTTTGGAATTTATGACGCATTTAGTTGAAAATAATACTTATTTCTATTATAGCCTCGATGTATACCTTAAAATCAGCAGAATAATCCTTTTTAAATTTATAATTAAAATTTTTGGACAAATTGTGTAAAAAACATTTGTTACACAAAACCGTACTTTTCCTAACTGATTATATAAATAGCTATTTTGTACTCCGATTACGGCTCAGTTAGCTAATTAGTAGTTACAGCTTTATTATATCTTATATCTAAGTGCCCTTTGCTTATTTTTTAGCTTATAAATACATGTACATACAGGTACTGAAGTAATAAAATATGGTTTTACAACAATTTTTTATTAAAATTTGGTACCTACACTTTTAGGTTATTTGTACAAAATAGAACACTTAACTTTATACAAGACATATAATAATGTAAAAATATATTCGTAGAACTAAAGTTAACATTTTATAATATTCAAACGAAATCTATGATCTTATACTAACTATTACAAAGTAATATTAATTATATAAATGTGCATAGAGAATAAGTAGATACCCAGAACTTAAATCATGCTAATCCTCTCCTGTTCATCAAATATGTATAAAATATAATATAATAGAAAATATATAATAGAAAATATTATATTTATGTATATTATGTAAGATGAACAAAACAACAGTGGGATACCCAATTTTTGTAGATGCAATGTTTCTTTGTTTCAATAATTATGTATAACTTACATACCTATTAGTTCTTAATGTCATTGAGGTTATGTTTAAACAAGCACTAGACAAAACTATTTATAGTACTAAAAACACTCACTTATCACTCTAGATATGTTTATATTGCTAGTCACTACTCACTAAATTAATTATGTAAGTACCTAGGTCCTAGGTACACGCTGCATTCATCGAAATGAAGCAAGAATAATGAGGCGTCACCACCCAACGCTCTCAACGGTTAAGTTAGGTTAGCGCGTTTTAAACCTTCACATACACATTAGGCATATTTTTACAGTCAATTATATAGCAAATTTGGTATTTTCAGTAATTTTACAGTGTAAAAATGGATTTCACATTGTTAATTGTAAATGTATTACAATATATTCTTTAAATGTACAAATTATATTATAATTACATAGGAAGTTTACGGTTTTATTGTATATTGGCAGTTTTCTTGTAAAATTACAAGTGTCAGTGTAATATCATCATTATTTTCAGAATTATTTTAAGACAATTATAAGAATATTCTTACAAAGTAAATTTGTAAAGTTACTGACCTTTTTTTCAGTGTATTAAAACAATCGATTTTCCTACCTTGTTATGTGAAAAGGGTATACCTTGTTGTTAGGATTAACCGTTTCCGAAATGATTCTATTTGAAATATTCGATGCACCGAGTAAAAACTGTTTTGGTTTCTGGTAAAGTGCCTCTTCCACTGAAAATATAGCAAAATGTTACTTGAAAAAGTTTTTCAGAATGCTAAATAATGACGATGTGCAAGATTTCGACAAAATCGGCTTGCTTTGATGAAATATTTGTGCTTTAACGAAAACATTGTTGAAAATCAAAAGATAATGGTTTCATTAAATCTTGCAGATTTTTTTTTTAATTTTGCACATCGCCATACTTAACAATTTTGAGTTAACTCCCAGCCCCAAGCCAAGCCCCAAAAAAGTTTTGCCATTTACAAAAGCATGATGTGTCATAAGTGGCGCTCTCTAATATTCACATCAAAATTAGAAACAAATTTGAATTTATCACCCCCAAAATCCCCTGATATCCAAAATGTATGTAAATATTTGGATTTTTTAAAAAGATGTTTGCAGATATCGAAAATAGAATTTTAAATTTAACACCCTGTACCTTTTTATGTATGAACTTTTAGACTAAGGTAAGTTTGGCTACATCGCGTCATTTTGTCATTAGGTATCTACTCTTGCTCTATGTTACATTAATTTCGGAATATTCTCTATATAAATATTTGAAAACATTAGCGAAATTTTAAATCATGCACTGCAGTAGGTAGAATATTGCTGTTATCCAACACGGTGGAAGGACAAAATAATAAATGGGTTTTTGAAATTTGTATTTAAAGTTTCCATTTTTCATTACACGATAAGATTTTTAACAGCAGCGAATAGTTTGAAGTCAGTAGAGCAGGCATACATGTCATTGGTTTGCTTCTAAAATTAAAACACTCGGTGAGAGGTCAGCAAACTGACTGGGACGAAGTGCCGGCAGCTGAGAGCGCCGTGTTATCTTGACCACTCCGGCGTGGACCGAACTTTGACGGCCCCAGGCCAGACAGTGAGGAGCGTTGAAAGTAAATCACCATCGCCCGTCCTGTTGGATCGCTATCGGATGCCCGAGGTGGACCTCCTCACTACTTAGTCGCCCGACGAAAACGCAGGGCCGGATTCTCTCAACGCCTCCTTCAAGAAGTGTCTCGGATTCGTGTTTGATTAATTGTATACACGTTCCAAATATCCAGGCGTTTTCACCCACTATTAATAATAATGTCAGGCTGGAACCACTTTATGATATTCTTGAAAAAGTTTCGCAATTGGTGTAGTTTCCGGTATCTGTTCCTATATTTAAAGGATTACGCATAGGGCAAAACATTTTTTAGAAATATCAGTCAGTTTAAAACTATATCCTCAAATATTCATGATAAGGAAGAACAGCTTTTAAACAATTTTTTATTTTCGCAATTCTTGTCACAACGGCGCCTTCGCCAAAATATCCAATTTGATATTTTTTTTACAAACTTATTTAATTATACAACTCGTATATATATTTATACAATAGAATTTATACTTTTTACAATTTTTCTTGCTAGTTGCTACAGAAGGTAAAGCAAAAGTGATGCCAACAGAGTTTTCAGTAGGCCAAAATATATTACCTCACATATTTTTATCTAGGAATTGAATAGGAGTATACTGAAATACAATTTTTCAATGCACTTTCTCCCAAATGTATGAGGAACTTAGACTCAAACTTATTTAAAACAAAAATAAAGAGTTTTGTATTGAATCATGCTTTTTATACTTTCAATGAATACTTAATATATAATTTTACAGTGTAGTGTTTATTGTGTAAAAAATTTTTTTCACTTTCACTGTTTTAACATTTACTTTTTTATACCTTACTTGTATCGTTAGTTCTTTACAGAACTTGACTACTCCATTGTTTTGACGTGTGCAAGTACTGGAGCATGAAATAAAAATAAAAAGATAATAAAAATGGTGAACCTCTATATTTTGTCAATTTTTGGAGACTCTAAAGCATACAGGGAAGGGGGTGGATCTTTGTGTAGGATAGGTAAATTAATATATATGTTTTTCACAAGCAAAAAATGGAAAATTTGTCACAATAACTTAATAGACTGTTGTTGATATGTTAATAATGGTGATTATAGCGTTTTTGGAGATTTTCAGAGTTATTTCGAGAGTAGACGATGGAAATACTCGTATATACCGGATAGCATCTTCTATCGGTTTTGAAATAAAAACCTTTGTAGCTTTTGACAAAATTTGATATTTTTTCACTAGGTACCGTAAAATGGTTTAAATATTCTACAGCTACTTTTTCAAATAGATACTACGATAAAATTATTAGGCGGTAGCACTTGACTCGACTATATCTGCTCTGATGCTCTTGAAAATGTGCTAATTCAATATTACCTGGAGTAGTATTCATCTCAATATGGCGGTGTAATATATAACATATTTATCAATAAAATTCCACCGATTTGACAGTAAGCAAGATTGTGCAGGAGTGAAGTTGTAGAGATATAAATTGCATAATATGCCGAAAGGTTTGTCTTTTTCAGATGATGACAATCTCTTATAATTGTGATAGAATTGGAGTATGACAGTTTATACCGACGGATGACGATGTTGAGAATTTCTTACTTTCTAAAAATGTTATTACCTATTCTATTTTTATTAAGCTGTTTGTTGGGACAGTCGGCATTATAAACATTATTATATCCCGCAGAATTCTTTTAAAAAACTATTAACACTGATGATGTAAATTATTAAGTGTTTTTCACGGTGTCTGGAATACAGTAATAAAGTATATTTCACGGTTTTTCATGTTCTCTAGCGCATTTTCCCCCAAAAAGTTAAAGGAAATGATTCAATTTCAGCATTATATTTTAGTACTACGCTAATAAGAACCTCCACCTACTGGGTAAATTTTATGTGTTTATCTGTAAATACGATTCATTGTTTTACTGTTTTAGAAAGGTATTTTAAGCTAATATAAATCAAATCTCCTACAATTCCTATCAATGAAGTCATATGTATGTTCTCTGATACCAAACATCTAGGTATGTTAATGAACAATTCCACAGACACAGCTCTAATCAATAATTATCTAAAAAAATAATTTAATTTACTAACCTGCTAATGAAACACTCTATAAATATCTAACTTCACTTTTTGGCAGTGGGAACACGACAAATTCAACCACAATAGATGCGATCTGACCTATTTCTGCATTTTTAGGATTGCTTCTTCAGGTGGTCTCTTTTAAGTTGAATCAAATATCTAACTATAAATATTATTATAAAAATTAAAATTATTTGAAGTTAAATATCGACAATGACAAAAAGTGACATCCTGTCAATGAATTAAATATGACAATACCTGATTGAAAAATGTTCACCTTTTATGTAAAAGTTTTTATATATTTTTGGGTATTAATAATATTGTGTGAAACTAACTACTCAGTGGACAAAAGTCCCAACCTACGTGAATTACACCCACAATATCTACTTATATATTCCTTATTATTAGCTTTTGTAACATTTTTTTACTGGAATTGTTCATTAACATACTTAGGATGTTTGGTATCAGAGAACATACATATGACTTCATTTATAGGAATTGTAGGAGATTTGATTTATATTAGCTTAAAATACCTTTCTAAAACAGTAAAACAATGTTACAAAAGCTAATAATAAGGAATATATGGGTAGATATTGCGGGTGTAATTCAACGTAGGTTGAGGCTTTTGTCCACTGAGTAGTTAGTTTCACACAATATTATTAATACCTAAAAGTATATAAAACCTTTTACATAAAAGGTGAACATTTTTCAAGTAGGTATTGTCATATTTAATTCATTGACAGGATGTCACTTTTTGTCATTGTCAATATTTAACTTCAAATAATTTTAATTTTTATAATAATTTTTATAGTTAGATATTTGATTCAACTTGAAGGAAACCACCTGAAGAAGCAATCCTCAAAAAGCAGAAATAGGTCAGATCTCATCTATTGTGGTTGAATTTATCGTGTTCCCACTGCCAAAAAGTGAAGTTAGATATTTATAGAGTGTTTCATTAGCAGGTTAGTAAATTAAATTATTTTCTTTAGATAATTATTGATTAGAGCTTTGTCTGTGGAATTGTTCATTAACATACCTAGATGTTTGGTATCAGAGAACATACATATGACTTCATTTATAGGAATTGTAGGAGATTTGATTTATATTAGCTTAAAATACCTTTCTAAAACAGTAAAAAAATGTTACAAAAGCTAATAATAAGGAATATATGGGTAGATATTGTGGGTGTAATTCAACGCAGGTTGGGGCTTTTGTCCACTGAGTAGTTAGTTTCACACAATATTATAAATACCCAAATATATATAGAAACGATTCATTGTCCTTGAAACCCCAGCCTTAATTCCTTGCGGTGTTCTTGCACTTGTAAGTTATCAGTTAAATTGTAATTTGTCAATGTTTAAGTAAATACATGAATAAATTCATTCATATAAGATAATTTATTTCATCTATGATAACTACGTTCACTTCCAGTGCATGAAGTTTGTTTGTGCCACGTTAAACAAGAAACCTTCTTTAAAATGAATTATGTTGAGGATCAGTTTTAAAAAATTAAGAGCTAACGAACTGGTGTCCAAAATAATATCTGCTGCTTAACAGCTCCGGGGCCAAATCCTTTTTATGCACTAACAGATCGTTAATTTATCGTCGCAGTGGACTCGAAAATGCGAAAGCCGGTCGCTGACAGGACGACACCGGCCGCAAATCCCGATCCCAGCATACGCCGGAACCCGGAGCGGACCGATAATCCAGGCTTCAATAACAAATGCCTTACTTATAATCTGATTACCGAGTGAGTATTTGCACGTTTTTAGACTATCCAATCAGCACTAATCCCGGCTATCAATATAACCCTGGAGATTTGATTCCGCTGGTGTGATAGGGTTGGTGAAATATTTCGGTAGGGGCGCCTCGAAAATTATTTTTTTTGATTGATTATGCAGTCATCAGCAGCCATTCTGGTCAGCCAATTCGGACGGATGGGTACGCGAAGCGGAAGTAATTTTGTATTATTGATAATGACGTTAAATTTTTTATTCAATATGTTATGTCTACTGTCAGCTGATACTGAAACTTGGAATGTATACATTAATTGCAGACAGCGACCTTTAAAATTACCAAATGCAGGGTGTTCCCGTTGTTGTGTTCTTAACTTCTGTGAAGGATTGAGTGTGAAAGGATAGTCGGGGTAATTCCCATAACATGCCAATTCTATTTTGTGATACATTAGTTCTGCATTCTATTTATCTTCTAAACAATTGAATATTAGGTATTTGTAAATAAAACTTTGAAATTACGCCATAACTTTAGTTGTGTAATGTTATTCATGTCAAAATATTTATATTTACAGTGTACCAAATTTGAATGAAAAATATTTATTTGCTTAGTAAATAATAAAAAATATATTCCTATGTTTTTAAGGAGAATCACAAGGTCTCTAATATTTATGCATCTAGATGAATATTGTGAAGATATAGATGAATAGTGTGAAGATCTACATGACGATTTTGAAGATTTAGATGAATATTGTGCAGATCTAGATGGATGTTCATCTAAATCTTCACAATCCTCATTTAGATCTTCACGCTATTCATCTACAGTATGCGCCAAAAGTATGGAATAAATTCAATAAAAACGAAACAATTATTTTTTGGGAAAAATCCTCGAACCAGTCGATTTTTAATTTAAAAAATACATATTTTAGGGTAAAATGCGATTTTCAAATGTCATTTGTTTTCGAGTAATGACGTCATGGATTTTTTTTTAATGGCAACACCATATTTTTTTCCTTGATTCTGAAAGATCGTTTAATTCTCTATCAGACAGTACTAAAATTTTACCCTCTTACATAGGAAAGTTTTCGAGTAAACGACGATTGAATATTAGAAAACGTGAAATTTATCCATAAAAAAGTAACAATTCTGAGGTATGTAAAATAAAATACTATTGATTAAATTTTATACTTAAATTAAATGTTCGAATTGCCATTCACCAACTTCTTGACAATGCGTAAGTCTGTGAAGGAATTCTTCTTGCACATTATGAATGATTTCTGGGATAACTCTGCGTATTTCGTCCCGAATGCGATTTTGAAGTTCTTCTAAATTACGTGGTTTATTAATGTACACTTTTGACTTCAAGTATCCCCATAAAAAATAATCAAGAGGTGTAAGATCTGGCGATCTTGCAGGCCATTCTACATACCTCAGAATTGTTACTTTTTTATGGATAAAATTTACGTTTTCTAACATTCAATCGTCATTTACTCGAAAACTTTCCTATGTAAGAGGGCAAAATATTAGTACTGTCTGATAGAGAACTAAACGATCGTTCAGAATCAAGGAACAAAATATGGTGTTACCATTTAAAAAAAATCGATGATGTCATTACTCGAAAACAAATGACATTTGAAAATCGCATTTTACGCTAAAATATGTATTTTTTAAATTAAAAATCTACCTGTTCGAGGATTTTTCCCAAAAAATAATGGTTTCGTTTTTATTGAATTTATTCCATACTTTTGGCGCATACTGTATATATTCACAACATTCAATGCGGTAGAGAATACGAAAATCAGTGAATTAATCAATCGTAAACAATTTTTTCAACGTGCAGTTGCCCTGTAAAATTTAGGATAATTTATCATAAAACATAACAGTTGAAAATGATGCCTTTAAACTGTTAAACAACCTGGAGAAAACTTGTATAATTAACATAGTGAAGAAATATTCTTATTCAGATTTTCTTTAAACTGTCCCAACAAACAGCTATGAAATTCGTTGGAAATTTGTGTATAAAAACGGCCCCCTTAATAGAAGTAGAATAGGTAATACAATTTTTGGAAAGTAAGAAATTCTCAACATCGTCAACCGTCGGTATAGACTGTCATACTCCAATCACGATTATAAGAGATTGTCATTATCTGGAAAAGAAATACTGTAAAATTTGTATCTCTATAACTTCACCTTTGCACAATCTTGATTACTGTCAAATCTGTGAAATTTTATTAACAGATATGTTATCTATTCCACCGCCATATTGAGAGAAACACCACTCCAGTTAATTTTGAAATAGCACATTTTCAAGAGCATCATCAAGAGCATCAGATACACAAGTTAGTTGGGTCAAGTGCTACCGTCTAACAATTTTATCGTAGTATCTATTTGAAAAAGTAGCTGTATAATATTTAAACCATTTTACTGTATCTAGTGAAAAAATATCAATTTTGCCATAAACTACAAATAGGCTTCTATTTAGAAAACGATAGAATGTTCTGAAGATATAGATGAATAGTGTGAAGATCTAGATGAATGTTCTGAAGATCTAGATTAATATTGCGAAGATCTAGATGAATGTTGTGAAGATCTGGATGAATGTTCTGAAGATCCTGATGCCAAGTATACGTATGTTTCATATGTATATAGGGGTATACGTATGAAAATTATTTGACCTGTATTTTTTTTGTTTTCCCAAATTTTAATTTTTGGATACCTTGAAATTGGGCCTAAATTGTTGTTTTTTGCTAATGTCTCCGAAACCTCTAAGCCAATTTTAATGGAATTTGGTATGGAGTTGTAGATAGTCTTTCTAAACATTATTAAGAAAATAGTTCTGTCAAGTATCACAGAGGGCGCTTGTAATGAGTAATGCCACTTTTATTTTCATTACTTTTTCTAAATTTTTTGCCAGTACATTAGAAATACCGTTTGATTTTGCACAAAAAAGTAATTTTAACTTTTTTTCATTTGAAGTTTAATTTTACAAAAAAAGTTGTTAAAGCTGTGGTACTACCATTGACAAACTTGAAAAATTATGAATGCATTAAATTAAGGTGGTTGTGAAGATAATTCAAACAGTTTGAATGACAGATTCGTGATTACGCTGTATCTGCTATTATTTTCAAGGGATTTAAAAAATTACGTAATTTTAAACATTTTCAATCAACTAAAAACCTGAGATTCTTTTGTAGAATACTAAGCTTTAAATGAAGAAGACATTTGTTCTAGCATCAAAAAAAATATTCGTCTCGTGATATCCTTATCAATCATAGGCTCTATATCTTGTTTACGGATGTTTTAGTTGCATTTGCCAATGTTATCACTACATTTTTAACAACTTTTTCTGGAAAATTAAACTTCAAATGGAAGAAGGAAAATAAAGTACTTTTTTGAGTAGAATGAAACCTGCTGCTTCGAATTCAATGGCAAAGAACTTAGGGGAACAATGGAAACAAAAGTTTTTGAAAAAGAACTGACATTACGCATAACTAACGCCCTCGGTGGTACTTGGCAAAACTACTTCCTTAATAATGTTCAGATAGACTATCTACAATTCCATACCAAATTCCATTAAAATCAGCTTAAAGATTCTGAAGATATTTTCAAAAAATAAAATTTTAGGTCCGATTTTAAGAAGCCGGCCCCCAAAAATAAAAAATGAGAAGAATAAAAAAATACGCGTCAAATAAATTTTCACGTACTTAACTTTTTCCAGATTTCTGAATCACCCTGTATATATTTACACACCTGTATAATTATTGGTTTCGATGTCTTGATGTCGCATATTACTGAAAGATATCTGGTGTTACCATAAAATTGACATGAATAATTTTTAAAACAATGAATAAATGAAAGAAACCCTTTGTCTACTGCAGTTAAATTAAGGTCCCAAATAAGCTTTCATTTGATGTTTCACGGTAGGTGGCTCACCATTTGAGATTTTAAAGTTATAGTGACAAGGCGAAAGGGTTAACCCGTGATGCATCTTGGCGTAAATCTTGTTCCCCGGTGTGTACCAAGCATGACCCTCGTTTGTTTTGTTGTGAAATCTTGTTTAGTTTTCGAGACGTTTCCATTACAATTTACACGAGCAGGGTGGGGTAGTTTCACTCTGCTCCTTTTCTATAATAATAGGTAAAACAAACGAGAATAGTAGATGTGATTTTAAACAAACTTATATACCTATACGTAATCGCAATCCGGTTTTGGTCGTGATGAATTTTTAACGCACTTTCTGGGGCGTAAAAAATTCCTACTCCTTACAGCATCTGTTTGAGTCTGTTTATTATTAATTAATTCCTGTACTTCTCGAACAGCTCCCTTTGAATTATCAGTTTGGTTCTCCAGCAGCTTCTGTGTTCTCAATTAACATAATTTCCAGCTAACAAATAACGCCAAGACCTGTATTACCCCGCCATGACACCCACCCTTGTTTGCGCACAGCAGATCGCTTCAAAGCCGCCTTACGTATGCAGCCTACATCAAGCCGATTTCAGGATTCGCCTGCAAGGATGAGATTACCTTTTACACAGTCCCTCTCAGATCAAAGATATACATGCATAGTTTTGTCTAGATTTCAAAAACCATTATTTTTACCTACAGTTGAAGAAAATAGTAATTCAAGAAGTGTGTAAATCATCAGTGATTTTTTACTTGCTTTTGCTTTATAAAAGAACATTGTAAAGCTGGAAAAGTTCAAAAACAGTCTTAGCGCACGTTTATGTTGGAGCGGCACGCCCGGCCACGACAAAAGCTACGTGCCTAGCCACGACAATTGAATACATACATTCTTCTTATAGAGGTGTTTATAGTGGAGTACTAAAGCCGCGCTATGGTCGATATTCTATATCCGAGGTGCAAAATAATAAAGAGTGATTCATTCACAGCAGATGAGTACGCGAGGTGAGGGAAAATTGAATGGCGAAAACCGCATTCCGATATATCAGTTTGTTTAAAAGACAGGGTGTTTCTAATTTTTTTCATTTTCTATGAAGATATTTTCTCTATAACTTCCTTGTTTGATAATATATTAGATTTTTGTAAAAGCATTATTTATGATTTTTTTACGTAGACTTGAATGGCATATGCAATTTTTTAAAATTCTCTTTATTTTTTTGAGTTACAATTCAAAGTTACGTTTTTTAAATGGAACTCTTATCTTATCTCACGGTTGGATAGCATTTTTCATTGGCTTTCCAGCATATATACTCGCGACAAGAATTCAGACGACTTACGTCATACGAACAAATGAATAATTCATTATATTTTATCAAAATATTTAAGAAACTGCAACTGATAGTAATAAAACTATATACTACACTAGAAGTTTGTGTTATATATTAAACCACTAAAGTGCAAAAAATGATTCTTTTTAACGCGACCAAATATCGAAAATTACGTTGACAATAAAAACAAATGTATAACGTCAGCCGTGACGTAAGACGTCAGAATTCTTGACGCGAGTATGCTTTATATTTCTTTACAGGAATATGTGTGGATCTTTTCCTTTTTATGGTCAACTTCTACTGTTAACTAGTTTATATATTTTTTTTGCGGTAAAAAATGTAATTAAAATCATTGTTAAGTAAGTTATTATTAATATTTCATTTTTGTTCAGTATGTATTGGTAAAAATTTAAACTGTCAAAAAATAAATATAATGCTATGGTTTGTATACGAATTTAATTGTTTTTTAAAGTTAACTAGAAAATTCATCGTAAATAATCGTATTAGGGTAGATATTGACTACACTATCAGATTTACACAGTAATTTTTATTGCAGATAGAAAATGCAACTGGAGATATTTATTTAGATGCATAGTACTTATTTAATTAATACAGTGTGTTTTATATTTTTGTACCGCCGATGATTTTTGATATATGCAAATCGTTTACCAATACATGCTTAACAAAAATAAAATAATAGTAACAGCTTATTCTTTAATATATTATTAAGCTAAACGGGTAATGATATGTCCATTACTAAGATTACTTAATCATGGATTTAATTATATTTTTTATCGTAGATATTACTATAGAAATAAAATATAAACTGGTTAAGTTGATCATAAAATTGGGAAAACTGTGATTTCACACAGATTGCTATAAAGAAATATTATTTAAAATAAACTGCGTACGCCGCTGAAATCTACGTAAAAGCTCAATAAGTATTTTTACAAAAATCTAGAATATTAGAAAATAAGGGAAAAAGGAAACGCCC
The DNA here is from genome assembly GCA_037114965.1 of Monochamus alternatus. Classification (NCBI taxonomy): domain Eukaryota; kingdom Metazoa; phylum Arthropoda; class Insecta; order Coleoptera; family Cerambycidae; genus Monochamus; species Monochamus alternatus. The sequence goes on from CM073428.1 coordinate 21,718,366, forward strand.
TGTATTGTTTAAACGAATCGAGATATCGAAATGAGGTTCTAGCCATTCAATTTTTCTTAAAACTCGAACTCGTGCTATCTTAAATACTTTTATTCTATGTCCTCGAGAATGGGAAAAAGTGTCGAAATTGACTTACTCTGCAAAAATATATTTTTTTTCGCATTTTATTTAGAAAAAGCAATTATTGGCCGTCGATTCTAGTAAAATCTCATCATCTGATAGAGACGACGATTCGGTATACATATTGCTAGGATTTTAAGTTTAAAACAGTGGCCAAACGTTAGAACATTGAAATTTATAAACTAGAAGAGTGCCTGGCGCTTGGCTCCAACATAAACACTGTCGCAGTCCTCCTAGCTCTTGTCTTGGAGCTTGGCCGGCGTGTGGCTTTTTTCGTGGCCTGGCGTGCCGCTCCAACATAAACATTTAGCGCAAGGCATGTATTACATCGTATCTATCTTCTGTATATGTTTGAGTTGTGTCGGTTTGTATGACGAGCCGCATCGATACAGTCCGCGAATCCGCGGCACGCTGCGAGAGCCACAGCCCCCTGCCCAGAAGTCACGTAGATCTGGGGCGGCGGCGTATCGATGCATGTAGCTCACTTTGATCTTCCTAATTGTGTTTATCTGTATCGGTAATAGCTGCCTAATACACAAGCACGGAACGCCGCTAATTGGGTAAGATTATTTCTGTAGGTGCAGACGCGTGCTCGCGAGACGAAAACAATGGTTGAACGGGGAAAGGTCACATGAAATTTTCATTATTGCCTTGCGAATAGCGGTAGTATAAACTGTTCTATTTTTATTAGAATTTACTACTACTACTACCAATTTATTGCTGACCCCATTTTTTCTTAAACAGTTTTCTTGGTGTACCTATATACGGGGTGGTCCACTTTTTTCATGAAACTCGAAAACCAATACATCATAAAAAATGTTAGTTTGCTAAATAAACTATACCCGATAAATGTTTACTTTTTGAGATATAGTACGTTGAAGTATTCCAAAAAAAATGTTTTTTGAATTTTTCTGTAAATGATGATGTTACATCTTTCTTTGAACGGGTTTACATACTACATCTTGTACAATTAATAAAACCTTGTTTTTTTTTGTTCGATTAAATAAAAGGTAAAGAATTATAGACCACAGCAACAGAGGCCACAATGGTCTTTGAGAGGTTTAAGTTTCAACACAATTTTCACCCACGCAGATCCTCTAAAAAACGTGTATTCTCACCAATATAAAATGAACAGTTCTGATGAACAGATGTTCATAAATCGTCAGAATTTAAGCCTCAATTAATATTAAAAGTTTTTTTATATTTTTACATAGGATGTTTCAGTTAAATGGGTTTCGTTTTATAGGATGAAAATGAATTTCATCTACTTTCATTTCGAAATATGAATTTTACAGTTCTATAAACAGAAACCGAAAAAACCCGTTTTTATTAAAATTGTTCTGTTAAATAAAACCCTGCCTTTTAGAAGAATGATTTATTAAAAACCTAAGGTTTATTATAAACATTAACAAATATACTTTTTACAGTTAGAAATATGTATACCAGAAGTATAGAAGCTAATTAAGTTCGAATTTTAAATCGTTAAATAAGTCTTCATTATTATATGTTTCTTATTTTCTAAAGAATTTTCAACACAGGCTTCTACTGTAAAATATTTCCAGTCCCCATGACGCTTTAACATCTGCATATCTGCTCTACCATCATCCAGTTCAAAATTAATTAGTGTATGTTTTTCCTTATTTTTAAACATAGAACCTGCTACTATTTTCTTGACGCCATTCTGTAACACTTTATATATTTTGTGTTTTTTTTAAACAAAACTTAATTTGTAAAACCAACTCCTTGACTGATCTATTAGGCACAAAAGGTTATTTGTTAATATTTTTAAATTTCAGTGGCAGGAGTACCCAATTAAACAAAAAAATGCCACAAATAAATAACTTCACACAGTGCCTATTTTTAATTTAACGGAATATTGCGGTTCTAATACAACACCTACTTTATTCATATTAGTTATAAATATCTCAAGTGTGAATTTGTACGGATTTGCTTCCAAAAAAAACCTTGACTCTCCCATAAATTCCCATACCTTCACAACTATGTCGAAGGTATTTGAAGCACGTAGATACCTACCGCATTTTAAAATGTGTGCCTTACTATTTCGGTATGCGAAAGAGAAAGTAAACCGTGTGCACAGAGAAAAGACTTACAAGAGACGAATATGCCGTTTGCAGGAATATCTTCAAATGAAGGACAGGTGTAACTGCCTGGAGGAGTTTTAAAAATATCGGATCTATAAAAGATCGGTAAAGTTTCCATCACTGGGAATAAAACAATCAAGCAAATCCCGTACCGAACGTCACCAGCACCATCAGCCCAGCCCGCAACTCTCTTTTCCCGATAGTGAGTTCTTGGATGGCCCTAATGGACTTTCTGTGTTTCTCAATGCATACTAAGAGATGACTGAAAGCGCCCGCTCAGCCTCTCTAACCAAACTCGAAGACGGGCGAACAATCGACAACAAACGACTAACTTGATAATGCAAACTTAATAATAACTTCTAACCAATAAATTAGCTCGGGGCTCCGCTCACTTGAATAAATTTTGCTAATTTAAAAGTTCTAAGTTTTTTTCTCCTAAATGTGGAACATGAGTTATGCGCGGGCTTTGTCACCGGCCCTTTCAATCGCCGAAATAATGGCATACAGCCCCGCTTCCGGTTCCGATTTGAGAATTAATGGCGTGCCTTTCGAAGAAGTCGAAGTCATTGTGGACGAAAAAACCGCACAGATTTTAAATGACTACCCCGCCCACTCCTTTATTGATTTTGCTCTTGTTTGAATTAGGGAAACTTTATTAGACACAATTATAAAGGATGGACGTGCCACTATAAAAAATTTTGAGTAAAATTTCACTCTAAATCAACACAAAACGGGTCCACACCCGATTGTGTTGAAATAATAACATAATTCATTGAGTAATGTTGACTCAGTTATTTTTTAGTTAAATAAATCTTTAAGGGTAACACTGAACAATTTTTGAGTTATCTTTCTAAACTATGTGTTATTCCAAACGCAAAATTGAGTTACATTATTAATCTATTTCGTTATTTTTTCACAATATGTATTCAATTTAGATCAGTAATGAGTTACTTTATATCATTTTACTGTTGTAGCAAACTCAAAATAATGATGATCTTTCATTATACATTGTTACCTATTTCTACCACAACTTTATGACACAAATTCTCACTTTCCAGTTTACATCATACATTTTTATGCAAATTGTAATTTGAAAATGTATTTACAATTGCGGTCCATGGTCCATGATCGGGTTAGAACAATACACTTATGATTATCGCCCACAGACAGCAGTGACTTGCATCAAACATGGCAGAACTACAACTGCTCATCGATATCTGCTCATATGCAACTTTGTTTCCCTCCGTCCAGTTACACATATTTTGGTTTCTCTAATCAAATATTGTGTAGATAAGCTAATTTCTTTGCTAAAACGTTCAATTTACTCAAAATTCAACAACAACTTACTCAATGTTATTTTTTACTGTGATGGTTATATTCAGCACAATCTGCTGATTATTTGCTGTTTACCTACTGTTATTCTTTAAGAAGAAATCCTTCTCTAACACGATTGATGCCTGAGCAGGCTAAATAACTTAAAAAAACTTTCAACTCAATGCTCGAAAATTCTGTAAAATGGTAAATCACAAAATCAGCCTGTTAGATGTATGTTTCTAACATGTTTTTGATACGATTGAATGTAACGTCACAGTGTATTGTTAATATACGACGTCAATCAGTTCTGCTGGAAACATACTTGCCATATGCAATGGACAGGCTGCGAATATATAGAAAATTAGATAAATAGCAATATTGCGCTGGTACCTTTCACAACATTTTTAATATACAATTTTATTTTTGTTATCTTACTAAGATTCGAATGATTTTTTTAAGTTATGTACTCAAGGAATTGTTTGGTAGAATTTCTACAATATGTAAAAGTTTTTGTGCATATGAACAATACAAATTATGCATATTTGTTGTAAGTCTCTCCGCATATTCTGTAATTTTTGCATAAAAACAACACATACTTGTTTAACAAAATTGTATAATAAATATAAATCCATAGCTTTACATAAAAGTATAAAAAAAATTGTAGGTATATAAATTGAAAACACACACGGAGAAAACGCTATCCTAGTCCCAGTTATATGCCTTTCAACCAATCGCACACTATGCTCAGTATTCCTCGGACATAACTTCGTTCAGTCCAAACATAACCTTGTTATTGAAAACTAAAATTAACATGTCATTGTTTTAACTATAAGCTTCTTTTGAAAATCATTAACGATTCAATGGAAAACTATCATTCTTTACCCTATTAACAATTATTGTTTTAATAATAAACTATCATTCAGTCAACTATAAGATATTTTAGACAGAACTTGTAATATTTTTGAAAAATATATATTTTGCTACTGTTTTAATGATAAATTTATTATTGCCTGGACTATAGGATATTATGAAATCTATACGTTTTTATATTTGTCACATTTGTTTGTTTCATTTTTTCTAATCATTTCCGACATATCCTATAAATTCATTTACATATAAATATACTTTTAATTTATGAATATTTGTGGATTATAAAACATTAAAAAGAATTTAAGTAAAAAAAATTTTATTATTTTTAAATTTTGCAATACATAGAAATAAAATACATCAATAAAAAAACAAAAATTGATTATGTACAGCAAACTATATCTGATCATTCTGATAAAGCCGTAGAAGGGCTGCATATTGCGGTACGAAAAATACAATCTTTATAAAAAAAAACTTGAATATTATATATTCTCATTGCCATGAGGTTTAATTATTAAAAGAATTTGTCGAATGTTACTAGATTTAAATTATTTAAGGAATGGATAATTTTAAGGGAACAATTAATAAAACCTAATGGCAATACGATCTGATAATAGTTTCATTTTATTTCATTAAAGAATATGCTGCAATTGCTCTTTAATATGATATAATATTTTTAATCTGCATTATTACCTAAATGTTACCAAAAAGTTACAAGTAAATTCCAAAAGTAAAAAAAAAACAATGGAAACGTTCAATGCTAAGGTAATAAAGGTAATACTTGCAGAATTAGACCTCCTACGGATTATTGGTTTGTAGTCTTTTCCCTCTTTGGCCCTGCTATTTGGAGGAAGTAGCCTTGGTAACAGGTTTATAAAAATACTTTAGAGTCAAAAAAAAGTAAAGGGTTAAATATAGGAATTCATTTTTTGTCGTTTATTGTATCCTATTTTATTTTTACTCAACAACAAAAAATACTGATGCACTTCAGAAATCAGTGATACCTATTTAAAAAAATTTAACTAGTTACCTTCAGAAAGGTTTTAAGAATTTTCTACAAGAATATTAAGGAAATCCTGTAACACTTCGTCTTCTGTTTTAATGTCCTTTAAAAAACAAGTCCCATTTAGATAATAACATTTATTTCTTTCTAAGATGAGGATATTTAAAATCACCTTCAATCTACAACACAAAAAAATATCCATTTATATGTTTTAATAAAAAATATTGGCAGATATTATAATTAGGTGTAGAGAGATCGGAAGTATTTGAACAAGGTACTAACATATTACATAGTTCTGCATCTATGTGAAAGTATTATTAAAATGTGGGGTTAGAATAGCAAAATAATGTGTGTCTTACAAACGCTTTTTAAGAACTATTATTTTATTTGAGAAGAATTCGAATAGTAAACTGTAAAAGTGGATAAAAAAACATCATGGACTTTAATTTTGATATTACTTTTGTTCTAAGTGTTTTATTTTCCGAGATTTCTGTACCTAACAACCACCACAAATTTGATCATTTTACGGCGAGAAATACGGCGACCATAAACTTCTAATATTGGATTCTTGTGCAATTACCTTCGATTTCAAAATACCAAAACGTATATATTATATTATTATTTATTTGTTAACTAGTGCTACTTATACAGTTAATACTTACCGGCAAACACAGGAATCAACTCCTCTAGATTGTGATCACTCAATAAATCCTTCCTTTTTGGATTTACCCTCGGATTTACCTATGTATTTAATTGTTACTGGTAAATACTAATTATTATTACTTAATGAGCTTTTATGCTTTTATAAAACGTTATGAGAACGTATAGTACTTACAAATAGTGGTGATAGCGGGTACCGACTATGGTAGCGGCGCGGCGTAGGGGCAATGGATGATGGCGGCGCCATTCTATAACTATTTATTTCAACAATAGCAATCATTAAATCAGAAGTCTATATACTTGAAGTAATAAGAGTTACATTTCTCTTAAAAATACTACGTATTAATAATAAAGTATTACTCTTTGTTGTGATTATATTTTAAAATTGAATGGATAAATATTTTATTGATGAAAATAAAAGAAATATTTCAATAAATCCCAAATAATTGTTTGATCAATTTTTAATTTTTTTATTGAATTAGCAATAATTATCTTTTATGCAATCATCATAGTTAATTAAATTAATTTTACAAATATTTAGTCTATAATATATAAAGTATATTTTTTACTCAAAATTAAATATTTCATTGCACGTATTATATGCAATTAAATCCACTATAATTAATATTAAGTGGAACTAATGGTTGCCAAGTATACGTATTTTATTGAAAATACTATATAATTTTTTTCCGTGCACAATTCTACAAGATAGGATCTGACAAAGTAAGAACCATTTTCGAATACAATTTGTGAAAGAAAAACAGCAATTATGTAGGTACAAGATGTCTGAAACTCGATAGTATGGGCCAAAAAATCACACTAGCGGTGGAAGGATTAAGTAGTAGTTGGAAAATAATTGAATGTTTGTTGTTTAAACTGCATAAATGTCATTAAAAATAAATAAATTAAACTCGATAATTGTTTATAGAAATGACAAGTATTTTGTGACAATTATGAACTTTAAACAGGGAACATTTAATTATTTTTCAACCACTAATTGTTTGTATCCTCACAGGAAGCTTATACTATAGAGTCTGATATACCCTGAACTTATTCTGGACATAATTTGAAGACTGCTAAAATCATTATAAATATGACAAATGTTTAGTAAAAGAAACAATGAAAATTATTATATGAATAATGCATAAAAGGGAAAACGGAGAGGCACATTATGGACTCAATCACTCAGAGGATCATAGATATTAAGAATCTTTTATCGAGACAAATTTGAACAAGGGTAGTCGAAGATGCTCCGCGGTCTGCGTCTTTTAATCCATCAAAGGAGTCAACATCGGAATGGGGCACGTCTTATCAAAAACCGATTGTGTAAATGGTATTTTTATACTAATGGTTCCTTCGGAGAATGATAATTCAAATCGTGACGGCAACTTTTATGTTTGCTCGTTGGTTTCTAGTGATTATGTCATCCACATGATTTACCGATCTCCCTCGCACGAGGCAACTGTTAAATGGATGTCGAATATCGAACTAGTACGCCATTGGCGTCACTCATATGCTACGAATTACCTGCAATTAAACGTTATACAGGGTTAACTATGACTAAGTACAAAAATTTTAACCACGTGCTCAGGGAACCCTAAAAGACAATAAAAAATTTATTTCGGAATTCTAGCTCGATGTTAAAAAAATGGGGCAAAACCCTCTTTTCCTACGGAAAGTCGGCACCTATGTCATCAGTCATCGTCCAAGATGGTTACATATGTCAACTAGGCATATGTTCTGTGAAACTAGGTACCATGCGGTCGTTTCTCACAACGTTCCAACGTTGCCGAATTTAGAAACAACGAAAGTAAACATTTTTATTAATAATAATACCTAAGTACCTGATAGATAACAGTTAATCCGGTTAGCTGCAGTATTTTGCATTCGTTTTTCGTTTCTTCGTTCCAAACTGCCAAAACTTCATTTTCACTCATTACAGGTCCGTCAGAATTACTCGCCACAAAATACATATTTCGCGTAGATGCAGTTAATAAAATTATCCATTTATTTTAAGAAAATTGATTGAAAGAAATACTAACAGAAAACTTCGAATACATCCGTGGCAGTTTTTAATTTATAAAATTTTGTCCGATAACGGTCACTCCACTGCATTGCTCTCAACTCTAGGAAATATCTTCACGTACGTTTAAAGAAAATTGTGGAAAACTACACAATATATCGCAACCATCCATTATTTAATGAATAAAACATTTAAAACTGAAACTGCCACTAAAAACGGAAAACTAAAATTACAATGTCAACGCCACCGTTCAGTCTTCGGTCCGCCTACACCGAGAACTTAATATTTTTCAGATAAATTAATATTCTTATGGTAATCAATATAATCAATATTATCTTCTTTTATGTACGATCGTGGGTTTCTTCATTCTAGTATTGTTTTGACACTTCCTCCGTGACATGGGGTTACACCATAGACCTTAAGGTCTATGGGTTACACGCACATAGCACTTGTCAGTCGATATAAACCTATACTGTGTTGGTGGTTGCATTGTTTCTAATACTCTACAAATGTCAGATAACAGTAGTGGTCAGAAAAGTAATATTACAGAGCACTGTAAACGCCTCGGGAAATTTAAAATAATAATACTACAATATTATTATATGCAAACATGGTCGATTATCGTGTGGTCAATTATTTTGTTAATAAAAATATCTTAGTTTAAACTGTAGTAAAGTAGGCATAAATATATGTTTTGTAAAATGTAGATCAGAAAGAATGTAAAAAGAAGAAGAAGAGGTGTGTCAGAGTTGAGTTGTTGTTGTAAAGATAGAAAGTGCGAAATAAAGAAAGTAGTAAAACGTTATTAGGTATTTATTTAATTAACAAAGAAAATATTACCCTAACAATTGTTAATATCGTTACTATTATTAGTTTTCAGTATTTGCTTTTCGCACATTCAAATTCGTGTAATCGCGGAAATTACGGATATGGTACTAATTTATGGGAAGTGTGACGAAAGTGCATATCGTGCAGCAGCAGAATATCATATACGTTTTCCAAATAGACAGAATATGTCAAATCCTCGTACATTTGTACGAATTGTACAACGTCCACGAATGTTGTTTTACACGTGCTGGAGTTTTAAATACATATGTACCTACCTAACTTGAAAATAAAAAAGAACCAATTTCAAACTTTTTAAAATTCCTTGAAACTTCTTTTTTACTTAGTGACATAAAAATAAAGCATTTTTAAACTACAATAGATATACTTACAGAAAAAAAGTAGTTTTTTATTTATGAAATGGTCGAGGGAAACCAAGAGGTCCCCAGCAAGTACAACAATTTTTACAACGACAAGTTTTAATGTAAACAAGTTAGAAAACAGAAAATAATTTAACTTTCTTGAAATCTTCAAATATCAGTTCTGGAAGTATCAGTAAGGTAGGTTTTACTCTCAGTGCTACCATATCGTATTTCTCATTACATAATCTAATATTTTGTAAACAAAAATTTTTCTTTAAAAGCGCCGTAAATCGTGGCAACATGGCAACGCGGTGCTCTGTCACTACCATTGACAACTTTGACTTTGACAGAATATACCTAACCTCGCAGCTGACAGGCGGCATAGTCGCCGAGAAATTAGGGGTTAATAAGGTTTTGAAAAAAAATTTTTTTCGCTTTATGAATAAGTTTGAAATTTTTTTGAAGGGTGATTCCGTTAATTCTGAATTTTCCCTATCCCCTCTTAAAATATTTGTACTAAGTCATAGTTAACCCTGTATAAACGGGATACACTGTATAGTAGTTATTCAAATAAATCTTATTCTATGTTCTTGAAGTATAAGTAACTAAATTTTATACCTACTCTCTGTTGCTTTCAGTTTATTTTAATAATTTTTTTTAAGTTTAATTTAGTAATAATTTGCAGGTACTATCTGAAGATGAACCAACGATTTTTTTATTTATAACGATGTAGCTTAATTCCATTTTACATTTAACAAAAAGTAAAATACGGGAATAAGAAGTTGAAAGACTAAATTCACTTATAATCTTTTATATGCAAAGCAAAAAGTACTTTATTGTTTCCTGAGCATGTCCAAGAGTATAAAATCGGCTATAAAAACTTATTTGGATATGGTTTATTGCTACGGACGCCACTGCAACATCGTCCCAGGATTTTCGCGCCTCATATCTCCTTCCCAGAACGCATGGATGATGCTTGATTATCGTAAAAATATATCCGGAACATAATAGATGAGGTTCCGGGTCTGGAATATTTCAAAGTAATATACCGTTTCAGTCGGCAATTATGGAGAGAACAAAGCTGTTCGTCATTAATAAAATAAAATATCAAAAATAAAAAGAAATCGTCTTGTGATGGATGAATCGTACCTCGAGGAGAAAATTGGATGGAAAAGGAATTAAAAATGGGTGTTGTGGCCTTCATATATCTTTCATATACATAATTACACTATCTCTAAACAAGGCACAATATGCGAAACTCAATACAACGATATCAAGAGACAGCAATAGAAACTCGAGGGTGCATCCGTTTCCAAACAATGTAACAATGTGGCTTTCAAATTATGATAATTAATGTATACACTTTATTATCCAATTGTAATAGCTTTATTTCAATAACTTATTCATTTAATTGTTTAAACAAAATCGTTTATAGTAAGTATAATTTGAGTCGCATTTAAAAACCGAGGTGAAGGCATCATTATCAGTAACAATGCATTATTATAGATATATTACACAAAATTTTCCGCTCAAAAGTCCTTATTCTGATTTTTCCAAGCCCGTGGAAAAGCTTTGATATCGCTGAAGATATTTATTTTGCATCTCGCAAATGCAGCGGTACAAAAAAATCTCTTTCGGTATGAAATAATTAATAAAGAGACCGACTTATTTCCGTTTCTATAAAAACTTTCACAGACTTGGAGTTTTTAATTACTCTTGCAGAATCCTATAAATAAAATATTTCATTTGCAAAAGTAAAAGATTTTAGAGTACCCTTTTATCGTTACAACGGCCGCAAACCTAATTAGAACAGCTTCAGATCGCTAATTCGCCGGTTGTACAATAAAATATAGGTAACAATTATAAGAGTAAGTGCTTAATATAAAATAAGGATTATATATAATTACTTATTAGGTACTCATCTACGGGAACACGTCTCCCCACTCCACATTTCGAGTTTAAAATTTCCCTCCTGCCAACGCACTTCCCCTTCTCGACTAATTGCTGACTTAATCAGCCATTCGTGGCGTCAGATTGATATAAAGCGTCTCCTGTAACATTGGTACTGAGTGCTAAATTTAGAATGAAGTTGTTTTTACTGAACAATTATTATGGCTCCTCATGGATTTTATCGTTGTGTTCCCATGTCCCAAGAATTATGTAAGGTATTACATAATTAATAGATAGATGTAATAACGAGAAATAAGTTTAGACTTTACAAAATTGACACCACAATAGGCATATAGTCATATAAAAATATGTACTGCACATTTTAACTACAAGTCATTCTTTTCCTCCGAAAACGTTTAATAAGATTTGCTATTTCTACAAAATTATTACTAAAATTTTTGCAACGTTTCTAAATTAACAAAAATTAACATTGTTGTTAATAATAATAATACCTGATAGATAGGTAACAGTTAATCAAGTTAGTTGCAGTATTTTACATTCGTTTATCATTATTTTGTTAAAAACTGTCAAAACTACATTTTTATTCATTACAACCACACCCGCGGCAGTCTTGCCACGTAACCTAGGAAAACAAACATGCGAACTTGTGGGAAAATATCTGTACCCGACCCAAATTCCTTTATTTAATAACTATAAAACGTTTAAAATTACAAAAAGGCACTAATAACTGAAGAAACAACGTAACAAAACTACAACGTAAACACAGGAATTAAATTATGACATGACAGCGAAGTTTACGGTTGTGTTGCTGGTTGTCTACTCTGCTTCTGTAAACGACAAACGTGCGGCGGGCGGGCCGCATATTTGCCGTCAAATAAGGGTTTAGTATAATATCGAAAACAACATTTTCGCATTTTAAATAAGTTTGGAATTTTTTTGAAGGGTGATAAGACCATTGTCTTAATTTGCTCTGTGCCCTCTTAAAATATTTGTACTTAGTCATAGTTACCCCTACACTGAGAAAATTAATATCTGATATTAAACTAACCTGTAAGCTCAGGCATGATTCATTTCAATTTAAATTATCTAATTAGATATGATCTGTGTAGAATAATACCTAACGTATTATAATTTTGTATTTAAATTATTATAGGTTTAAAGGTAATCAGTTTAAATTAAACAAACAGAAAGTAAATCTTTTTCACACATTTTCAGATCATTTAATATTAAGCTTTATAAATGGTAAATATTAAATAATATGTTATTATTACAAACGCGCTGAATTAAATAATAATATTTTAATTTTAATATTAATATACATCATCAGTTTCCAGTAAACTTATTCAATAGAGATAATAGGAAACGAACTAATTTAACTATAATATTATTTAGTTAAATCTGAACAAAATTTATTTAATATTATTTCATGACACAAATTCTGCTGTTTTCCCGCGTAAGGCTAAAAAAGTTACCAGCAAAGAGTGTGGGAGGGGAGGGCTAGATCTTATTTGTCTTACTGCTCATTTTGTTTGACATCAGGTACCAGATAGGTGATGGTGATGGAGAACGAGGCAGAAAAACTGCGCAATTTATTACAACTGTGGGGGCTTACATCTATAGTCATTGTATTTATAGGTTAGTAATATACATAATATACTGAGATTTTATACCTATAAAATAAATTAGATTTTTTGGTAATTTATTTATTAAAACCACTAAAGCCTTAATCAAAGTTTGGTAAAAAAACTCAATTTTTATTCAAAATGTGTCTGCTCCTCTATTTTCGAGGGTGCAGAAACACGAACCTGAAGTTAGTTTTGTGCGATCGAATCTAGTTTTCCGGAAAAACATTTTTTAACATTATAACCTGTATACCTACATTTAATAACATTGGAATTAGCGCTATTTAGAACATTCTGCACATAATACAGCATTCACAATCCATGTAATTAAGGTAATTACTTGCATTAGCATAAAACTCTTCAATTTTAATTTTTAAAAAAATTAAACAAATTAACTACTGGAGAAAAATTGATATCTGCTAGGAATCAAGATTAATTTGCTATATTAATATAATAAATATATTAGATATTATAACGTTCACTTTCAGCGCCTATACTTAAGTTTGTTTATTTTTTATTTTTAATATTTTTTCCCCCAGGAAATATTTTATACATTATTTATTTTTTGAGAACTGTATTAAAAAAGATTATATTTCAAATATATTGTTTCTTTTTTACCTTTACCTTCATATTTTTTTTTACATGCAATGTGTTGCTGAAATATGGCAAACAAATAATATATTATGGCATTATTCCATATAGTGTAACCCATTTCAAATAGAAACGCTCTTGTAAAAAAGGATTTTATAGAATGATTTAATTGTTTTTATTTTAAAATAGAGCTAAAAAATTCTATTACATCACATAACATTTGAATTTATTTTCAATTATCAGTGTCTTTGATTTTTTTGGGTAAAATTTATTTTCATAGGTTGATTATCCTGTTTAGGAAAAATCGAAATAATAAAACTTTGAATATTAATTTTACAATATATATATATACCTATCCTCTCTTTTAATTAAGAATGTTAAATAATATTAAATTACTTATGTAATTTTAATTCTGTAAAACATTCCCAATATTATATAATTAATATTACTGCAATATGGTAAATAACCCTCGAACATGCTCTTACCTGACTTAATTAAAGTGTACAACTTGTTGGACACCCTCGTATCGCGCTATAAAAAAACTAGTTTAAGTCTAATTATGAATATCTATATATTATTCAGATCAAATAGTTTTATTTCGCAACAGAATAAAATGGGAATTGCACCAGTTTATATTTAGAGTTAAAAAGCACACTGTTCCGTTCCTACAATATTAGCGGCTTCCCGAATCGCGTGCAAGCAAACTGAAAGATTAGATATCACAAATCGCAAACATTAATATGACATCCTGTAGAGTTAGTGCCCATTAAACTGTTATTATCACCATTAATATCAGACGTACCTATCGACAATTTGGGAGTTAATACCCCCCGAAAATGTTATCTGCAGTATATCTAAATTCCGGACCTAGCAGCACTCCATAAATATCAACCGAAAGCCTCTTACATTAGATAAAGGGGAATAAAAAGTCACTTACCCTCCTTGATTTATTGCAAATAATCCACTAATTGCCCATTAAAAAACTCCACACACCGTCACGCCTAAAAAACCGAAAATCGCTCCCTGAAAATCCTCGAGGAACCACTCACGCGTCGAAAAAGCTGCACGCCACCATTACCGTGCACTTAACAGCAACAAGTTGGTAATAGGTGAGCTCGTGACCCATATATTAACTCATTGGGGTTTTAACACAACTTCTGTGCTTCATTCGATTGCTCTTTCGTTTACTCGTGTTCAATCACACGGCCATTATTGTGCCCGCACTAAATGAAAAGCTTTGATCACGTTTCGACTTTATTTCCGCAGAGAGGACACGTAGGTATTATGCGCTTTTGAGCAGTTCCATCCATACTAGTATAAAACCAAGTCTTAGCAGCTCGGAAGGCCACTACTGTTTTATTTTTATATTGTCATTATTTTTTAAAATATCATATACGTCATCTTTGACTTTATATTACTCTCAGTACCTATACATTTTCCCTTAAATATAATTGTTGGTATTGCAAGAAAATTCAAGATAGTTATTGTCTAGATTTCACTGTTAAGATATACAAATTAAACTTTTTGTTTAAGTGACGTAGCACTGTTTTACATAACCACGTTTTTCTCTTTTTACAAAAATTTCAAAAATCATTCAAATTATAGAAAACCCCCCTATACATAAGCGTGCATATCTTTCTATTTTCCTAAGCTACTAATATCTAATTACTTAAGCGAGTCTTACCTTCTTTCGAGACATGCGATTTCACATCATCCAATTTTGCACAAACTATTTTTTTTAATAACCACCTTGTCAAATCTTTGACAAAGCTTGTTTTTTTTTCACACTGAACCCGGTAGTACCACGATTTGTGCGTGTTTATGTCGCAGACCACTATAACCACTCACTGTACCACCCCGGTCTTTTGTCACAATTTTTGTGTCCCTCGCGGTTACCGAAGATATCTCCGACTGATTCCAAGTACCAATGGACAACGTCTGCAAAAGCAGAACCTGTGGGTTGCAGAAAGCATGTTAACACCAAAGAAGTAAGAAGCACAGAATTCGTGCAGGCACTTGGCGACTGAACTTTAAAGTGTGGTTGCACTATCACATATATTAGTATATCCTTGACGTTGATTTTTTAAATTTAAATACAATATAATATTTAAGCAAAAGTAAATATGAAATAATTTCTTGTTTTTTCAATAGTTTACTAAGTTTGCTTCTTATCTTTATCCCTCATCCTTTTGATTTTGACATTGTTTTTTTAAAAGCATATATATGCAAGGTGATTTAGAAATTAACTAAAAAAATTTATGTACAAGGGACTCTTACATATACAAATTTATAAAAAAATATATGATTGGAATGATTTAAAAATACACTTCTGCACGGCACTGGAAACTAAACAAAACATTCCCAAGGAAAGAAATTAATAACATTTTATAACACGTATTTTATACAACAAATTCAACTGATTTTGCCGCTATTGTTATTAATTATTAATAAAATTACTTTGTGGTTTTAAATAATAAAATAGTTTGACTTACCTGATGTTACAACAACAGAATTGGGCCCGTCTGCAAAGTTTCTGCAAACTAACACAAATGTTTTTGCTTCTTGTCCATTTTGAACTCGTAAATTATTGACAGCAGCTATGATGCGTTTGCATAAATCATCAGTAGTGTCCATTTCGATGCGATACACTTCATTTTTTAAATATTCCAACAAAAAAAGTCCAAATGATTTAAAGTATGGCGATCGTGGCGGCCATCGATTCTCCTTTCCTTTCTCCGTCCAATTCTTTGGTATTAACGCTTGGACACGCTGTACATGGTACGGACATAATTGAGCTTCGTGTATGAACGCCACACTGCTGTAATACGCCGTGGACGCCTTGAGCACGGTTCTGCTAAAGCATTTTCACTTCATCGCATCACGAAAACGTTAATACTTACTATACGTAATCGCATTTCAATATCGGATCGCCTGGCTAGAGATTATGGTAGTCCAGGGATGTAAAAGTTGAAAATACTACAGCTTCAATAATTTTTTCCTCGGAACTTCCATTTTTCACGACGTATATATGCCCAATTTTTTTAGATAAATTATGAATCGCTGTATAAGTAAATTGCATTATTATAAATGTCTCAATTTGAAATTTCTACATATATAAAAAAATAACAATATTATATGTTACTAACAATTTTGTTGCCTAAGCTATCATTTGAGTTTCTTGTATATTATAATTAACAACACAATATACGATACAATAATAAATATTCGCAACATTTTATAGAAGTATTAGGTACTTTGCAGTCTATTTGGCACAATATAGTACTGTGAAGTACGATATGAAAAGATGCTCCTATGTATATCTTTCAGTGTTTACTTCTTTGTTTCACGCTGAGCTTAAGCTTGCTCGGGAGACTGCAGTCATATGTTGAACCGGTTAGTGACCGTTCTTTTGTCATCTTGTCTTGATTTTGTGTCCGCGCAGCTCGCGCGGGGTGAATTTAAAGTTAAAACTAACTGTATGCGAACATACAGGGGGGTTCATGAAGATCGTCCACCTTAGCGGTTCTTGACGGAATATCAGAGAAAACTCTAGTTGTCGACATTAAGCATAATTTATCAAACTACAGTGTCACAGCGACTGCTAAAAAACCGCCTAATTAAAATAGAAAGAAATACTACTGAAACGGTTACCATAAAATTTGTGCTTACAATTTTGTCGTAGAATAAACTACAAATGTAATAAACCATATAAATTCGTTGGTGTGGTAAATGTAAAAGTATTATTGTAATTGGGTTGTTGTAAATTTTAATATAATTGTATTTTTTTTAAATTTTGTAATAAATGTTATATTGTAAAATTTAAAATGCAGGTATAGTGCAAAATAACAATATTTATAGATTGTATTAATACAACACTTTTAATCATCATTACCAAAACTACAGAAGTGTAGTATTATCTACCTTAAATTAAAGTAGTTTTTGTGAGACCGCCAAATCCAGCATGAACCACAACTATGAAACACGTTACAGGGATGAGTATCGCTCTCCCTTTTGTTCAAAAGCGGTTGGGCAGAGAAGCGTGCCATATATCGCGCCCAAATTATACAGTGTATTGCCTACTAACGTTCAAAATATCACAAAATTTGTAAATTTTAAAAATCAGGTTAAAACATGGATTCTTCAAACACCTAGACAAGTTATAGACAGTGTAATAAATCAAAGATAGACTTACCCGAATATTATATACTTACAAATTTTATAAGAAGCTTACTTACGTATGAAATACTTATCCTGTATTTTTATAATCTTATATGTATGTTTTTTATTTATGAGTTATTGTAGTTTTGTAACTATTTATTTTAAAATGTATTTGTATGTAAATGTATAAACACTTACAAGCAGTGATAGCTGCTTCTGTGCATTTTGTTTATTTACATATTTTGTTAATTGTTAACTATGATCGTGTAAGTATCCAGTTATGTACTGTAAATAAACGTTATTATTATTATTAAGTAGCCAGTAACCGCTAGATGTAGACACTTACATCTCGCGATTTATTATTATTATTATTAAAAATTCAATCAAGGACAAAGTTCTATTATGCCTATTACAAGAAAATAACAACAAATAATATGTCTCTGACAAGTAAGTACATACAATTAAATTAAATTAAATTTACAATTAATCGGTGTGAACTGACAAACAGTAGCAAAATGACAAATAAACACTGAACTTACAAATAGTAGCAAAAACACAAATGCACAAAATTCATATGAAATGCCAAAAACTAGCCAAAAGCGATCAACATCGATCATATAATTGTTAATCTTATTTTTAAAAGAATGAATTGATTGAGCATCTAATACCTCGTGGAACAGATTATTCCAAAAGTCAAAGTTCCTGTTACTAAGAAAATGCTGTCTAACCGATGTCTTGAATGATTACTTTTTTAGTTTATATTGGTGTATGCGCAGACGAGCATCTGTCGGATATGACAAAATTCGAGTAGCCAGTCAGGGATATAAGTGTTACATCACGTGTACTTAGATTGACTTCTGATTGGGTGTGACAGATGACCAGCTAGAGATCCATCGAGAAATCTTTTGCCTGATCGTATGTATCGCATACAAATGAGAAGGAACAAGCTCAAATCCGGTATGCAGGATTTGCCACAGCCGAATGACTTTGGCTGTTTGTTATAAGTCTATGAGGTGATAATGCTGATCGGAGCATTGTTTCTTGAAATTCCTCAATTGCAACAGAGGTAGCAAAACATTTTAACTACCTTTGTGTAATTATTTAAATAATTATTAATGTTTATAAACTGTTGCAGTCTTGTGTCTGGAGCTATAATTACAACAAATTGTATACAGGTCTACAATTGTAAAAGCGTTTACTATTTTGTTTTTTAGTGATAAGGTTTCTTTAACGTCACATAATTTTTGATGTTAATTAAATTTCATACGTGAATAAATATTTGCTACGAGAGAATGAACACTTCTCAGGGTCGCTCTGTAAGCGCATTTCTGGGCAACCAGTTTGGTCTATGGTTTTGTATTGATAAATGTTCGACTAGATTATATGGTCGTATATTTTTCAACGCTGTAGAAATATCCGGTTTCTCCACGGTGGCATTTCGAAACTGCTCTCATTAGATAAGGCTTTGCAATCGCCTTGGAAAATATGCGGGAGAAATATATGGCATGTGGGAATAATTTTTTGCGTTCCGCAGTAGTAGGTACAGACCTTTATCCAGATATCGATCTGTTGCCAGGTAGGGAACTTGCAGTTTTATCGCGCATCTTAAAGTAAACTTTGCAGGAATCTATCAGATACGAAATAATTTTGTAGCGTAAAAATACTATTAATGAAAAAAAGTATTCGAAAAATGTATTTATCTATTGACAAATCCATTAAGACAAAGAAAACAGCCAGTGATTTGTAAATTATAACTTTAAGGACGCCGTTCTTGAAATATTATTTTCTACAAATACAAATAATTTTTGGCATTTGACAACTGAATAATATAGGATTTTGCAGATAACAACAAATGTTATCTCATATCCCCTGCTAATCAAAGGTAGGGAAGTCAAATGAATATGTAATGACAGAAAGCGTTCTAACCAACAAATTTGTTGGTACGGAATTCTTTCAAAATACCTATTTCTTTAAATTTAACTGTAAATGTAAATATTGTTATAACATAAACTTACAAAGTTCTGCATATAAGATTGTTCACTTTTGTTTATAAGTATGTGAAAATAATTGTTAAAATGTGGGGTTAGAGTAGTAAAATAATGTGTGTCATACAATTGAATTTTAAAAGTTATTATATTATTAGAGGAGAATTTAAATAGCAAAAATAGATAAACAAAATATCAATAATTTTATTTTTGATATTACTTTTGCTCTACGTGTTTTATTTTTTGATATTTTTGTACCTAAAAAACACCACAAATTTGATCATTTTACGGCGGGAAATACGGCGACTTAAAGACAAAAAAAACAGCAAAGTGGTTAATACAAGGAGGAATAATAATTTAACAATATACATAAAAAATTTTGATTTTGAAATTGCAATTTTAAATTCACACAAAATGAATCACACCCAATTGTGAGGAAATCATAACACAATTCGTTGAGAAATTCACAACTGTGTACTGGCTAAATAAATAAATAACTTTTGAGTTAGCTCTCTAAATTATGTATTATTACAAATAAATACGTAATTTAGTCACATTATGAATACATTTCGTAGTGTTTTTTACTAAACAATTATCTAACAAAAAACGGTGTTGATCAACTGATTTATTTTTTAAAATGAAAATTCATTTAAAATTCAACCCCAAATAATTTCACTCATCTCATAAATCATTTGAATTTACATTTTATTATTTTTTACTGCATAAAAAGTTTTTGTTTCTCACCATTAAAGTAGATTAGAACAATGCGATAAGTAATTGTGGTCATATTCTATAATACAGAAAATTTTTGATCGAAATGCGCCACTCTGTATACGAAATTTCAGCGAAGCTGTAGCAATCTGGTAAGAACAACAAAGGGGGATTTTCAGTACAGTTTAAGCAGTTCTGTTTTTATTGCAGTAACAAAATACGAGTCTGGAGTTCGGAACGCGCGGGCAATGAATTAGATAATCACCAACTCGGAAAACCAGATTTTCAGTCGATATAAATTAGGCGGAATGTGTTATTCCCCGGAGTTAAGCACACAAAGGCCTCCGGAACAGACAACAGACGTAAGGAGGAAATTCATTATATCTTTTACATATTTTCATGCGGTGCGCTTTCTTGGCGTATCTTAATTAACTTCTACTTCTAAGTTATAAGTCCAGTGTTCATGCTTGTTTAAAAGATACTGTAATTACGTTTCATCAAACAGGCTAGCAACTTCTTTCCGGCTTTATTTGCTTAACCTAAACTCAAAGCTCCTTATTGTTAAAAAAAAAACGTCAAAAGGCTCTCTCTATCTTTTGAGAAGGTATAATGAGTATGATAAGTAAATTGTCTTTCGTGTAAAAAGCATCGCCGCTTTCTCAGGTTAAGAACTTGATTTATTATTTACATTAAACACTTTTATGAGTTTTAAATATAGAATACGAAGTCATTTGTCCGAGGACGAAACTTTTTCATTTCGTTATGCCTACACGTGCTTTTGCACTGGACTAAAATGTTTGCGATAAACGATGACGTAGGTATATAAATTTTACCGATAAAGGGACTAAAAGGATCCTACACGCTTTGTTAGAAATTGAAAACTTATTCTATTAAATGGATTAAACTCTAAAGCGGATCAACAATTCCCGGATGCCGAATAGATATATCGAAGAACACCCTGTAGAGCAAGAGTACGAAACTGCCATCCAGACCTTTGGTAATTCCAGGCCAGTCTCTTTATCTCATTGTCACCAGATACCCTAATTCGCACATCCGAAATAATGCCTGCCCAATGAGTCGTGATATATGGCCGATCTGGAGATTTGCCACTGTTTTCTCTCCTAATAGAGACAATGACTCTTTGTCGACCATTATAATTCGACAAAGAAAAGAGACTGACTCTGCTGATTGAGCCGTCTTGCCGAGTTTGTTCGTTCTTTCTTCGCTGGAGAATAACTTTTTGTTTTGTGCTCAAAGGGACTTAATTAACAATGGGACGAGTATATAAATAAGGTATTTTTCAGTTGGAACTTATTTTTCCGAATGAATTTGTTGTTTGCTTTGTACGAGCTGTAAAGTTAACTTCATCAAACGGGACACATTTCAGTTATCTATTTATCATTATTAATAAATAACATTATATCGATTTATAAGTTTTGAATAATAATTAAATTTAAAAACTAATTTAACTATTACAGGGTGATTCAGAACGAATGTACAGGGAACTCTTACAAATGCAATTTTGTAAATATAAAATCATAAAGAGCAGTTAAAAAATAAGACGTATAATCGGCGACCGGACAAAAAATTGAGACATTTCGAATTAATGAAATAGATTACATTTTACTTATTTTAATGCAGCGAATTCAGCTGCTTTTGCCACTATTAATAATAATAACAATAATATTTCTACCCCTCATTCTAATCAGGAGGATTAGCCCAGAAGTCGAATACTTGTGCGGGAGAGGAGGCGGCATATTATTATTATTAAGCAAGCCGCATTTGTGCCCAGGAACGACTTACGTTGGTAGGCCCTAACCATCATTCAGCGCAGGAATGAGGGACACCTGGAAAACCTAGAGACTACAGTAGCCCATCGATGTAAAGGTTGAAACTACTAGAACTTCAATAATTATGTTCTCGGTAACTAAAAGAATTTTACAAAAACTTTTTTTACGATATTGCCTCCATTATTCATGGCGCATCTATTCCCATTTTTTTTAGACAAGTTTTGAATCACCCTATATAAATAGATATATATTTCGTGTATGCAGGACCGAATTGGCAAATTGAATCTATTTAAAAATTCATTGTCTGGTTTCCTTTATCCAAAAGGGTACAAATAAAACCGTTTAATTGTCACGAACGAGTTTAACTTCTGTAAAACTGGAAGGAAAAAAGGCCATTACGAAAAACTACTTTAAACTGGGTTAAACATGAATGCAGAAATTTAGAAGTTGCTTCTATACGGTTCCGTTAAAAAGCATTAAAGTACAATAATGGAAACAAATTGCGAAAATCGAGACACTGTGACCAGATAAAGAATACACATTTGCGCTTTTGTCGTAATGAAAATTGTTAAATATGTGCCGGAAAGTGGTCGTAAATTTTTTCCAATCTAAACGGGATGTAATGGTTTCTAGAGTAAAAAACTTTTAATTTAAATCAAATGCAAAGTCTAGTCAACAGAATTTTTAACGTTAATGTACAGTTGCAGTCACATATGAAAAAGATAGGGGCCGATGCTTACAAAATAATTTGAGAAAAGTCCACTTTAACCAACCCTTTGAAAAATAAATTAATTTGTGCCAAGTAAAAGAGGTCCTGAAAAGAATTCTGGCGATTATATCTTAATTCAAATTAATAAGGCGCAGCGCAGACGGTGTAATAGTAATTACAAGCCGAACCGAAGCCTTTAATGAGATGTATCAACGTTCAATTTCCACTTATAAAGTAATTATCTCCTTTGTGAAACGCAAATCATTTACCCGCTCACAAAGGGAGACGGGATTTATAATAATAGGAATTGCGTTTGAATTTCACATACAATTGCTTCGAACATCTCTTTGTTCTTCGGCTGTGATCTACTTGTCTGGGTATTGGAAATTATTGCAGTACAAACGATTACACAAATAATTACTGCCTGACAAATGGCGCGTTGAAGGAAACACGGTGGCATATGTAAAGTAAATACACTGTAGAAAAAATCACTAAATTGTTACTCAAGATCAAGACAATTGGTTGATTAAGCGATGGTGTTAAAATAATAGCACAATTCTTTGAGTAATATTTATTCGTCATTACTAGCTACATTATTTAATTATTATGAGTTTAGAATGTAATAATGACAGTAATAACTATTAATATTATTATTTTAAGTATAAAGTATAAAACATACTGAGTGTCTTAGATATTACTGGCATTCTTGGAAGGGGTGATGGAACAGTTAATCGAGATTTACCCAAATATATCTATATCTAAAAATCACCACTTATAGCTTATTACGCTTCTTTTAAATGGCAGAAAATTGATTCTTCTACTTTTTTATGTGAAAAAAGTATACTTTGTTAAAGTCGTTTGAAGTAACTGTTTTCGAAATAATTCTATTTGAAATATTCAACGCATCGGGCAAGAACTGTTTTGATTTCAGGCAAACGCCTTTTTTTCCCTGAAAATACAGCAAAATGTTGAAAAAGTTACTCAAAATGGTAAATTATGATGTGTAAAATTGTAAGAGTGGATTTTCAAGTTTCCTTCACCTATTGAAATAAATATGCCCGAATATGCACAAACTACGAAATGTTAAATGAACAATTACTTGAAGAAAATGCATTTAAGAAAATTACAAAGAATAATTATCTTTTTTTTACTGTTTTAGAAAGGTATTTTAAGCTAATATAAATCAAATCTACAATTCCTATCAATGAAGTCATATGTATGTTCTCTGATACCAAACATCTAGGTATGCTAATGAACAATTCCACAGACAAAGCTCTATTCATTAATTATCTAAAGAAAATAATCTAATTTACTACTGACCTGCTAATGAAACACTCTATAAATATCTATCTTCACTTTTTGGCAGTGGGAACGCGACAAATTCAACCACAATAGATGAGATCTGACCTATTTCTGCATTTTTAGGATTGCTTCTTCAGGTGGTCTCCTTTAAGTTGAATCAAATATCTAACTATAAAAATTATTATAAAAATTAAAATTATTTGAAGTTAAATATCGACAATGACAAAAAGTGACATCCTGTCAATGAATTAAATATGACAATACCTACTTGAAAAATGTTCACCTTTTATGTAAAAGTTTTTATATATTTTTAGGTATTAATAATATTGTGTGAAACTAACTACTCAGTGGACAAAAGCCCCAACCTGCGTTGAATTACACCCACAATATCTACCCATATATTCCTTATTATTAGCTTTTGTAACATTTTTTACTGTTTTAGAAAGGTATTTTAAGCTAATATAAATCAAGTCTACAATTCCTATCAATGAAGTCATATGTATGTTCTCTGATACCACTCATCTAGGTATGCTAATGAACAATTCCACAGACAAAGCTCTATTCAATAATTATCTAAAGAAAATAATCTAATTTACTACTGACCTGCTAATGAAACACTCTATAAATATCTAATAATAAGGAATATATGGGTAGATATTGTGGGTGTAATTCAACGCAGTTTGGGGCTTTTGTCCACTGAGTAGTTAGTTTCACACAATATTATTAATACCTAAAAATATATAAGAATAATTATCTGTTCACAATAATCAAAAGTTAAAGTATATTACGCTTTTTTATAATTAAACACTGGCATACTATGTTTATTGTAACTGACAGAAGAATTTCACAGGGTTTCTATGTCATTGGTGATAAAGGGAAGATTTAAACATATTGAGTAATTAAAGATAAGGTATCCCATTACAACCTAGAATTATTCTTGTTTCATCACGAAAATTTTCGGAATCTTTGACACTCTGAATCCCGCAAACGGTGAACTTTTAAACATAAAGATATTTTGGTAAATCTTATTTATTTTGACTGTGCAATCACCCCTTCCAAGGATTCCATTAATACCTGAGGCACTAGATTTAATGTGAAAAATCGTGTAACCATAGAAATAATAACAAAGACAATAACAATAATAGTCATCATGCTTATTATGTTTATTGTTATTTTTGTTTTATAATGACACATTTTATTTTTTTTTCACTTTTATTCAGTATTTGAAAAAAAAATGTTTACCTAACTTCTCGTATCCCAGTAAACACATATACGTTAGAAAAACGTTTATAATGCCCATACGTCGCGGTTTTACACGTTTCTGGTAACCAAAGTACAAACGTTTAATATTAGTAAATGTGGAACGATCATCTTTAGTATTAATAAGCTTTAAGTTTTACGTTTAATAATGACATTTTATTAAGGTTTTTAACTAACGTAAATAAAATCTTGTTATTTTAATGTCCAAATAGATGTTTTAGAGAAGTATTTTACAACGTACCATAATGTACCATAAATGCTAGATTAGATAGTACGTTAAAAAATAAGGATATTATATATATATATATATATATATATATATATATATATATATATATATATATATATATATATATATATATATATATATATATATATATATATATATATAGATTTAGTTTTATATATATAACACATATATATAAAACTAAATAATCAGGTACACTTAATCCTGTAAAACCGCAAAATAAAAACCACTTCTTTAAATATCTATAACACTTAACTAACTATACTACTTTTATAATGAATTTCCCTTTAAGATTAAAGCGCTGTTTTGAGTGATAAGTATTTTTTTGAAATACATAATTTCAAATTTAAAAAAATACTATCCAAAACTACTCCTTAAACATAAGTGATTGAATAGGTGGTAAACAAAAAATTAATTATCCTAATATCATATACTCACCCCATCAACCCATTATTCAAAAGTATTTGAAAGACATTTAAAAAAAAAAGATTTTTATTTCATCTTTCAGAGGGTTATATCTCTCTTATTATTGAGTTTTGAACAAAAATTTATGTATAATAGTATCCTCATTTTTTAACCTGCCATATGCTCTAGTATTTACGGTACATTCTGGACCACCCTGTATTAAATAAATAATTATCAGG
The DNA here is from genome assembly GCA_037114965.1 of Monochamus alternatus. Classification (NCBI taxonomy): domain Eukaryota; kingdom Metazoa; phylum Arthropoda; class Insecta; order Coleoptera; family Cerambycidae; genus Monochamus; species Monochamus alternatus. Next base: position 21,744,572 of record CM073428.1, read on the forward strand.
GAATTAATATAATATAAATAAAATAGTTACAAAATCTTCTCTCATTTAATCTTGTTCCTATTAATAATTATTATCGATATTCCAATAGTGTAGCTCGAATGTTGAACTCACTATACGCCTGTAAATAAGAGTATTAGAAAATATCAATACCTATTGTTTAATTTCAAATTTAGGTAGGTAACAATAAATAATTGGTTTTAATATCAGTAATAGTTTATTAAATAAATAATAATACGTACATAATACAAACAAAATATAAAAATACCAAAATAATATATCTTATTTATGCTACTGATTGGAACCTAAAAACAATGAAATTAAGTCTGAACAAGTTTCATATCAATAACTTCACTTACATTGGATAATATAGATTATTTAAAGAAAGTCTAAACTTTAAACATGTCTAAGTTTAATCTATTATAGTTATAAATATAATAATAATGCTAATAATAATAACAATAATAATAACCTAATATACATTTAATATGACCACGAAGTAGATAGTCAAGAAAGGAAATAAAAAAGTTTAAATCATTCCCAATCATGATTAGAAATATGTCACTGTATCTTAAATTTTAGTATAAAATATAAAAATTACCAAGTTATAATAATTGTTACTCATTTTACAAAGCAATTTAACGTAGGCATGTACGAGTACAAAATTCACACGCCTACTTTTACTAATTTTGTCATCGCATTTTGAAACATAAGTAGGAAAAGTTATAGTGCAATAAATTTAGATTCCATTATATAATTATTTGTAACATGTAATGTAAAAAAATCTAATATTCTTATATTAATAAAATAAAATTAAATAAATTAAATAAATTTGGTATACTTACCAAAATAAAATAGGGAAATATTTCACGGATCACAGTAGGTACGTACAGTGATGAATATGCAACTGACAAGCTTTTACAAACAAAACAAAATAACTCGAAATGGTATGTGTGTAACACGTAATCTTTATCTACCAATAAGATCATTAAATTCATATAGAACGTTTAACGGCATTATAATTGACACGTGTAATAAACGGCAATTCACTTCCTTATGTCAATGAATGATTATAACGTATAATACGCGTTTAAATTGTACTGTTTTTTAACACTTGTGAGGTTTATTAAAAGTACCTATATATTCTCAATGCAATATCTTTTTATTAAATTATATTGTATAAAATTTACTTTGGATTGGTATCGTTCCGAAATATTTATTAATTGCAAAACGTTTATGATACGTTTTGTAAGCATTACTTATGCCTGTTACTTTAAAACGTTACAAGCACGTTTTTGTTCAATGTCAATATATTAATCAATTGACACAGACGTTTTGTAAAGGTTTAAATAAATAAGTTTTAATTAAATATTTTAAATAACGTTTATTTAACGTTACAAAAGATTTGCCCACATTTTTTGTTAAAAAGTACGTATTTTAAACGTTATGTTAGACCGTTACTTTTCTAACCATAAAATAATAAATACGAATTATCAACCAATGGTACGTTGACAATACGTTTAAATAACGTATGTGTGTTTACTGGGATGTTACCTATGTTGTAATTGTTACTTACCTATTTCTACCAAAGCTTCATAACACAAACTTTCTATTTACAATGGACGGAGTTACTTTTAAACATATGTTCTCATTCCCACGCATTTCGTTTTCTTTAATTAAAAATTATGTTGGTAAGCTCTGTTCTTCGTTCACTCAAAACACCAAAGTAATTCCACTCATAAACAAATTTGAATTTAGACAATGTTACATTTGACTGTGCAGATGCGTTCACCTAGACTAAATTATCTCATCGATCGGTCCTTCCATTTCTCAGAGTAATTAGCGGGCACAGCTCATTACTAGAAATCAATTTCAGTCTGAAGCGGCCCCGAATACTTACCGGGAAGCTATCTGACCCACTTAGTGGGAATAGTATGCTAAACATGCCACACGTAACGGGCTCTATGTCTACATCGAAGACTGTATTATTGCACCCCTGAGTAATGTCCGCATCGCGCACTCTTCCGTCAGAACGAATAAATCTCCCCGGTTTTCATTTTGTGGCGTATGCGGGCAGTAGTTCGTCGGTTAGTCCGCAATTTATCATTTTTAAATGGGGCAAAACAGTATGGGAAATAAGGCGGTGAGGCGGTCCGACACACTCCTGATAAAAAGTCGGGGGCATGTGTCTTATTGCGGAAAATATGCCAGCTGCATCATTAGGATCCTGCAGAATGGATACGATAATGAAGCTGGTTCTGAAATATCGGATTTTATAGTGCATGCCGTGAAGTGCATCAATTTTCCTGTCTTGTAACTGGGTTATAGTTATTTTTCATTAAAATAAGGAGAAGATTTTCCTCAAAAACCAACATTCCGTATAAGAATAAATCGTTTTCGTACCTAACTTATTCATTCTAACACAGGAATCGATAGTGAAGAGCTAGACGTATAGGGAGTATAAATATTCAAAATATAACAAATCGTCTGTTGCCACCGCTGAGGAGTATACAGGGTGTTTCAGGAGGAGATGTACATTCTTCAGTATTCTACGTTCAATTTTAAGCAAAAAATTTCCTATGAACTTAGGTCTGGAAACGGTTCGTTTAGGATATACGTAGAGGCTTTAAAATTAAAAAAAGTACCTATTCTTTAATAACTCTCGACTACTTTTGCTATGTTAAATTCATGAAATTTTGTATGCGGAGGTTTCTTGGGACGGGAAATTCAAATTTTATGCACAGTTGGCTGTATCTCCAAGAGGGCGCCACTAGCGGCCATTAGGATCCTTTTAAATTGCGTCAACTTTTTTGTGCCACGGTGTATATCATTTTGGAATAGAAAAACATTTTTCCCTACTTTTTCTACTTAAGGAATGTATACCTTATTGAAGTCTCTAGAAGCAGCCGTTAAGAACTCGTCTAAAGATAATGATGCATTCAATTTATGTATTAGAATGCTACCTTACTTTTATCTAAAAAACAAAGCATAACACTTTAAAGACTAAAAACTATCAGTTTTTAATCAAAACTGTCTGAATTTTTGTGGGAATTGCAAAAATAAAATCTCTAAACAAAATGTACAAATCCTGACAATAACTTTCGATTCACTGTAATACATAATTTGCATGCATCACCATCTTTAACGGAAACGGCTGCTTCTAGAGACTTCAATAAGGTGTACATTTCTTAAGTAGAAAAGGTAGGGGAAAATGTTTTTCTATTCCAAAATGACATACACCGTGGTACCAAAAAGAAGCGAAGCGATTTGAAAGATTCACAATGGTCGCCAGTGGCGCCCTCTTGGGGATACAGCCAATTGTACATCAAATCTGAATTTCCCGTCCCAAGAAACCTCCGCATACAAATTTTCATTAATTTAACTCAAAGTAGTCGAAAGTTATTAAAGACAATGTAATTATTATTTTTTTTTAATTTGACATGAATACTACCTATGTATATTAAGACTGCAACGACAATGTCACAGAGGTGCACAGAAGTATTCATGATGTCGAAGCATTTATCGTCAAAAAATGATCTGCATCGATAGCAATTATTCGTCATCGTAATACGGTCGAACGTTGCAATTCGTAGTGACGATTGGTAACAATATTGATAATATATTGTGTTTAAAAATGTTTACTTTATTATATTGAGCATTAAATCTATTAACGTACTAAACTAATAAATTCATCTATACATATGTGATGTGGTTTTATTTTATCTATTATAATTATGTTCAATTTTATTGTCTGAAGTTTACTTAGTGGGAAATTATGTAATTGTTTTATAAAGAGAAACTGACAACTACCTATATTTCAAATACATATTTATTATATTGAAAAGGACCTATCGATTATCGATACTTAAGTTAGAGAAAAAATAAAATAACCCTGATAAATTGCGCTATCAGTTTTCAACGTGCCCATCATGGCTGCTCTGGCGGTGTTTGTCCCAGTTTGGAAGTTTTCGGAAGTGATAGATGCAGGCAGGTGTTCCCAGGCATACTTTTAATTACCGTATATATCAAACAATGCGTGGGCGGTACCAGGGAAATCAGCAGCTGTTAGATTCGTCAACATAAATCAAGGGTCGAAGGTCACAGTTTGAGAATCGTTTTACATCACCCATTGTTTTATTTTGGATCGAATAAAACAAGTCTTCCAGTTTCAGCAGAAAGTCGAGAACTAAAAACAGTAAGCTGTAACATATGTGTTAAGCGATTGCACACTCTTACAAAATTTAATCTGTATCTATTCTAATACAGATACCAGTTAACGATATGGTTATATAATAATCATTTTTCCACTCCATCATAGACATTTGTAATAATTAAAATAGGTATTTTATGCGTATCAAGTAACCTTTTGTTAGAATATGTGTGACAGAGATTTCAAATTCAAGCAGATGTTTTCCTAATACGTCTAGCAATTTCGAGTGTCAGTTTGTGTGCGGTGACGGTATCTTACTTTTAAACCCTGGCCTGTAATTCAGAGTCTGAAAGTGCCATTTTTAACAGCTCGTAAAAGAATTATCTGGAATAAAGTTAAATCCTTCCTTTATTCAGCGCCGTTCCTAAATGCTTCACCCAAATTGGCGCCTCAATTATTTCACAATTTTCACCACAATTACGAATTCGTCCTGGCTCTTCATAAATAACAGCGCGCGAAAATTTTTTCCCACTTAGTCGAAACTCCGGCCCCATTTCCTTCATTACGAAGTGAAACAATTTCGTCGACAAAGCGATAAGACGCGTAATTACTTTATAAGTCGAGTTTAAACTTCAAAATAGCTCATAAAGTGCTCATCTTACACGTTGTTATTGCTCAGACGTCATAATTACTAGTAAGGCGGGTTAGTCTCGGTTTAATGCAAGCCGGCTCAACAGTCAGTGGCGTGTTATCAATAAGGTATCAAAACCTATTTAAAGTTCTGGCGAAGGCGCCAGTAACGCTCACTGCGTCATAAAAATATTCAACAGAAGTGCAATGAGTATTGTTTTTCTCCTCCCTGTAATTTTAACTATTACTTTAGTTTTTTTCATTTTAAATACACCTCTACTAAACTAATAATTAATTAATTTCTTTAAGAATACATTTTTTTATAATAGAGATAATATTATACGTATTATGAAATTTCTGATTTTTTTGCTAAATATTTTTTAATTGTATATTTTGACCAATCTGCTACCTATAACATAAATATTTTATTATACTACCTTATGTTACGCATAGAGCAAATTACTGAAGTAGACTATGAACTATCTATATTAAGAAATTAAAACCTAAAGGATCAGCGGGTTTAGGTGGAGTGCCTCCGTATATTTTAAAAGGTTGTCCCAAACCTCTTTTATATAAATTTTAAAACAATAACACATTGCCTAAACTGTGGAAAACTTCAATAATCGGTCCAATACAAAAATCATCCTGCTAAAGTTTTTATACAAATACTGTATCCTTTGCTCTGGAATCATTTTAGTAGTATCGTTAGCCCAAGACAGTATGGATTTATATTAAAACATTCGATTTCTACTAATTTACTAACTTTTAGCCATTGCATTTTGGAGGACTTCGAGTGGGGAATACAAAAAATACAGAAAATATGAGCCTCAGTGTATATAAAGCGTTAGGTTTTGTAAATTTTCAGAACATTAGTTCAACTATATTATTATATAACAGTTTAGTCAGACTTAAAGTTGAATATGCTTTGTTGCTATGGTATTCACAGCATGAGATATACAGGGCGGCCAAATGAAAACGAAACAGAGCCATTTTTAAGAACTGCGTCAAGATTGTAGAAAAACGCTCAGACCCGTCGATTTTACATTAAAGGATGACATTCTTTGCTAGTATTTTTGACTCCACCACTTGCACTCTCTAGCAAGGGTAAGCATCACTCCAAAATATTTAAATGGCATTGGGGGTTGAGTAATATTTATTTTGAAAGCTCTTACAATTCTTTTTACAACAGGCTTTACATTTTATAATTCCGCCCAATACTTTGAACAAAATTTACATTTTAAAATTTAAATGATGTTTAGTTGCTTAGTTACTACTTTGTTGGTTAAATGTTCAAACTGATGACCGCCCACTTCCATACAAGAATAAAGATTTTGTTCGATCGATTCGTCGATTTTTCATCGACGATTCTTTGACGCAAATCTTGCAGCTACGCTGGCTGTGTTTTACAGATTTTACTTTTTAGGTATCTTCACAAAAAAAATCAAGGGGCGATAAATCCGGTGATCGTGGAGGCCACTCAAAGATGCCTCTTCTCCCAGTCCAATTCCGTGGAAAAGTTGGTCGAAATACTGACGGACAATTAACGCATAATGCGGAGGAGCACCGTCCTGTTGAAAAATCAAATGATCTTCATCATAATCTGGAACATTTTCAATAATATCAGTCAAGGCAGGGTCAATAGCGTCTTCCAGTAATTGCAAATACATTTGGCCAGTTTGGTAAAAATAGCGTACACCTCTTTAGCCCTTCTGGTTTATTTTTACAATATGTCAAAAATATATATTAAGTTCGCAATTTATAAATACGTTGTATGCATACTAACTGTTAACCTGATGTATATTTATCATAATTTTGATAATGTGAATGCTTCTGCTATATTCTTAGTGTATAATTATTTATTTTTTCTTGTTACTTCTTGTAATTAGGCATTGAAGCCTGTTTGGAAGTAATAAATAAATAAATAATTTTGTGTCCAAATGAGATACGGTCGACCTAAATAAAGGGGAGATATAGACGAAAGCGAAAAGTTTGGAGATACATTAGTATTAGTCAAACGTCATAATAACTAGTGGCGGTTAATCCCAACCCCTGTTTAATGCGGGCTTGACAATACAACTAAGCAATATAATTAATTAACGCCCTGTTTGGACAACAATTAATTTCTATTTAGGTCCGGCAGAGAAGATATTACAAAATCTCCCTCGTGAGAGGACAATTAATAAGGGCATTCCATTGGACTTGATTGCAATGTTTATCACGCGTGCAATGAAGGTTTATTGTGCTACTCCATTCTTGTTTAAATACCCGCGTTCGCCCGGAATAATAAACACATTGTTCTGCCACACGGTCCGTTCAAAGGGACGGGCCGTACCTGCCAAACGGATAAAATTTCGCGAATTTACATCGGCGGCGCACAGAATCCGTTATTAGTTATTGCAGCACACTTAAGGGGGGCGTTTTTGTGTGCATTTTTCAACGAATTTATAGGTGTTTCTTGTCGCAGTTAAAGAAAAATCTAAGCAAGTTAGAAAAAATATCTCTTCACTGTGCCAATCATACAAGTTTTCTCCAGGGTGTGACATATTTTATAGGCTGGTAAGTCATTAGGAAATGGGAAGAAAACCATGTTTTCGCCTCCTATGTTTCATTGTTACGTTTCAGAACTTTATAGGGCAATTATGCACTGAAAAAATCGTATGCGGTATTATAATCACTGTCACAACCGGCAGGATACTTTTTAAAAGACATTAACACTTGAACTGATATAAATTATTGAGTATTTATCACAGTAATTACAACAAGGCTAAAAGGTGCAATTCACGGTCTTTGCATAGGTAAATCTGTTTTCTAGCACGTTTCTTCACCAAAAATTAAAGGACGTGAATTAATTTCAGCATGTTTTAGTTGGGACACTATCGAAAAGATGCCGTTAGTTACGGTCTGTAGGGTATTGGCACTTCAGTATTTTTTTTATCCGTCAGGGTCGGACTAGCTTTTTAATGCTTATTATCAGTAGTAGTAGTACCTAGCAAATCACACACAAATTGTTATACAAAATTCAGAAAGTATCATTATTGATGTTGAACATTATGGAGGAGATAACAGCAAGTACAGCGTCATGCAAATCACAACGAAATAGTAATGTTTTTTCAATTACTATATTAAAAGAAATTTTTTGATAAAACTTCTAACAGGGGTCTAGTACAAGACAAATTAACGAAAAAACTACCTTAAAAATTTATGGAATTTAAACAAATTTTTTTATGGAACTTTTAACAAGGGTCTATTGGTACACTAATTAACTAAAAAATACAGGGTGTTTAGAAAAACCGAACCAATCTCTAAAATCCCTGAAAATTACGAAATTTGACCAACATTTTTGATTAAACTTTTAACAAGGGTCTGTTAGACCACTAATTAACGAAAAAATACAGGGTGTTTAGAAAGAACCGAACCAATCTCTAAAATTCCTAAAAAATACGAAATTTGAGCAACATTTTTGAGTAAACTTTTAACAAGGATCTATTAGAACACTAATTAACGAAAAAATACAGAGTGTTTAGAAAAACCGAACCAAACTCTAAAACCCCTAAAAATTACAAAATTTGACCAACATTTTTTATTAAACTTTTAACAAGGGTCTGTTAGAACACTAATTAACGAAAAAATACAGGGTGTTTAGAAATAACCGAACCAATATTTAAAATCCCTCAATTATGAAATTTAATTAAACTTTTTGATGAAACTTATAACAAGGATCTGTTAGAACATTAATTTACGAAAAAATACAGAGTGTTTAAAAACCCAAATCAATTTCTAAAAACCCTCAAAATTTATGGGAATTAACCAAAATTATTGATGAAATTTTTGAGAAGGGTCTTTTAGAACACTAATTAACGAAAAAATACAGGGTGTTTAGAAGAAACCGAACCAATCTCTAAAATCCCACAAAAATTATGAAATTTAACCGAAATTTTTGATGAAATTTTTGACAAGGGTCTGTTAGAACACTAATTAACGAAAAAATACAGGGTGTTTAGAGAAAACCGAACCAATCTCTAAAATCCATAAAAATTACGAAATTTGATGGGGATTTTTGATTAAACTTTTAACAAGGGTCTGTTAGAACACTAATTAAGGAAAAAATATAGGGTGTTTAGAAAAACAAAACCAATATCTAAAATTCCTCAGTTTATGGAATTTAAACAATTTTTTTTAAAACTTAACAAAGATCTAGTAGAACACTAACGAAAAAAGTACAGATTGTTTGAAAAATCAAACGAATTTCTAAAAATTCTTAAATGTCACGAATTAAAAAAAATGTTTGTCAAATTTCAGCATCAAATGAAGATAACCCGATTCAACATTTGCAATACAGGGTGTTAAAGTAACCAAACATGAAAAAACCACAAAATTGACAGAATTTTACATCTTTTTAAAATGAAATGCCAGCTACTTTTAAAAATTATTGTCAATAAAAGTCAGCCAAGGTCGGGCAGCAACCTTGACTGAGCTTAATGTAATATAGGAATGTACGTTACTATTAGGACTAAAAATTAATCATTTATTTCATATTTTAAATTACACAGTATAATAAAGCTCTAAGCTAAAGCATGAAGTACATTATTTCCATCACTGTTGCCGTCTCGATGAGTTGTTGGCTCCAGAAACTGAATAGAGATCTTCGGTTTAGGGAACGATTCATATTTATGGCTCGATACGCAGTGGATCGCGTCAATGTTATAATTAGGTGCGCCCGATGGATTTTAAAATTAAGTTAAATTTATTCAATAGTAATAATGGCATTTTATTTTTATGTTGGCAATTTTAAAGCAAACTAATTTCTGGCGGTTTGTTTACTATAATATCAGAATTTTAAAAAAGTAATTGAATATTAAATTTGCGCTAATTGTAACGGTACGAGTTTACCTATATGTATTGGATATTTTTTATACGTATGCATACCATATTTTTTTTTACAAACCTTCATGTAAATGAAATGAAAAAGACCAGTAGCGTACACACTTCATTCTTTTATAAAAAAAATATTGCGCTTTGTATGAAGCAGAAATCATATGATATTTAATAAGGAAACAAAGAATTTTCAATAAAATTGTGTATGAACACTAAGTAATTTTCACCTTACATTTTAGTGGTAACATAAATCGATTAGCAACTGAACATTCAGGCAGCTAAATCAGAAATTTTATCATCACGTATCGTTGTTAGTTGTCACATTACCTTCTTATAATAGTAACAATTTAGCTCTAGTTATAGAACGACTTGGAACAATTATAAATTAATAGATTACGTTATTATTATGTTTTATCATTTTTTCCTATTCTGTCCATGAAAATCTTGAAGAAATAGGCAAATACTGTAAAAGTCAGTGCAACCTTATAAATATTTATCGAATTTAAAAGTCCCAAACGTTTTTTTTTTACTGTTTTATTTCAATGTTACTTTATGACAATGAAGAATGTTTCGTACATAAATAAATGTCAAATAATGTGATGGTAATCGAATAACTATCTATATGAAAATCTATTAAAATAATTTCTTTTTTCAGGCGCACACTTATTAGCAATCTTGCGACTGCTTTGACCATCTAGTGCGTGTACATTTGATACACGACACATTTATATCTGTATTGACTATTGACCTTCGGGACCACAGTATATGGAGTCTACCTATGCTGTGTTCGGGACCGGATTACCTAAATCACGATACTGAATAGGTTGTTACGCGCCGCAAATTCTTGTGATTTATAGAGTATCTCAAACAATTCGTAGTGAACTTATTTTATTTAATAATGTCCAGACATCGTTAGTCTGCGGATGGGTTTTTTACTGCATACGATAGGTTCCATGGGGACCATTTTCCAATGAAAAGAGGTAAACACAATATAATAATAAATTCCAAAACATAGTTTACGACTCAGATTTTTCTCCTGTAAAAAGGTAAATTTTCAGCAAATATTTGTATAAGAACTTTCTTACAGAAATAATGCTTTATGCTTTAGAGAAACACATAAATATGGTGATATTTCTGCAGATCAGAGTTATAAACTAATAATACAAATACAAATCTGTCGTTCCTTCTCTAACTATAAAAATTATAGGTGAGTTAGCAAAATAGAAATCCGTATCATTTCTTTATAAGAAACTGTATATATATTATTACGCATGAGAATTAAAATGAAAACAAATAACCTTTGAATAAAACGTGTATGTATTAAGACAAAAAAAATCATTTGGTAGCTCTAGAAATATTCTGGATTACATAATAGCAATGGAGGATGCTTTTCTTGACATGTTTAACAATTTGTGAAAAGTCATTTGGCTAACAATTAAAAAGTGAATTTTTAAAAATATTATATCACCACCCATGTACTAACTTTCCTTTCGACTATTTCATTTCACTATATACAAGAGTATGTATTTATTTTACTTTAAAATCATAAATATATACATAATATGTAATAAAACATGAAACGCTGTTGCAAAACTTAATCTTAAAAATTTATAAAAAGAAAATATATTACAAAGTTGCTGGTAGTTAGGTTACTATGTCTTACTGTATTAATATATGTTTAAGAAGTTCTATGTTATTTTTTGGAAAAATTACGCCAACAAATTTTTACAAACTTGATACACATATGTAATTATTCCAACGAAATAAAATTATTTAACCAATTTTAATGGGTAGGTATCCAGTTTCTTTAATAAAGTCATATTACGGAAAATAGTTACAAAAAGTCATTTGTTTTTTAATTTCATTGATATTAATATCGATCCTTGTCAACGCCAGAAACAGAATTCATGACTGGGTCACCTCGTATAAACCAGTCCTCGGACTGTTTGGCGGCTGCGCGTTGACCTGGCTTTTTCAAAGACGTCGCGCTGAAATAATTCTGTAAATTTCGGTACGGTGTACGACTCAGTGCTTCACTACCTATCGTATAACTTTTTCAGTTGTATTTGATAGATATACAAATACTCGTATATACGTAATATTGGGAAAATTTTTAATTTACTTCAGGTATCATTATTGTATTAAACGATTTTCCATGTCTTTACTGTAGCCGTACTTTATAAATTTCTTTTGGCTAAATATTTTACTACAAATAAAGTTAAATATATACCTATATATTAAAAGATGAAAACCAACAAAACTATTGCAAGTATTTTATCTAACCGCTTTTCGACATACAGGATCTACCTCTCAGTTATTAAATAAATCGACATTCTTAGTAATAGTATAGATAATTATCGGAAGAATAATATATCTAAAAATTTGTTTCAATAATGTGTTACTTTTTCCTGGAACAAAAATTTATTGTATATTATTTATCCCAACAAACCTTATAGAAACATCCTGATATGTTATGACTATATTCTGTGCAGATACTGATATTGTTTTGTTGTTTCTGTACTTTAGGCCGATTTTCCTTAATACGTCTCTGATCCTACGGATAAAACGTTAGGCGAATCTACCGAGTAAAGAAATCTGCAACACCGATCTTCTACGCGAAAATGTATCTAGCTCTAGTTCGGCTTTACGCTAATTGGAACCGCCACATCCTGAGTGGATTGTCTTTGGGCGATTTTCGACGACTAAAACGCGGCCCTTAACGCGCTCGACAGAATATTGTTCATTCACGGTTGTTACTCATACCAATGTTTATACAGTATAGTTAACATAGACTTTCAAAAATTTGCGCCAGATGGAAGCATCGGTACTGCTCTCCAGATATTTGTTTCAAGGGCCCCGTTTTTCATGCGCACATTTTCAACGAATTTATAGCTGTAAGTTTTATTCTACGTCAACTGAACATTGAGAAAATTGTGGCCACATGTCGCAGAATTCTTTTAAAAAACTAGTAACACTTGAATTGATGTAAATTATTAAGTAGTTTTCACGGTGTATGGTACAAAGTGGTATGGTACAATTCACGGTTTTTCATGTTCTTTAACGGATTTTTCCCTAAAAATTAAAGAAAATTATTGAATTTCAACATGATTATTTTAGAACTACGCCAATTAGAACTTTCACCTACTGAGTGGTTTTTCTTTTGTGCATTTTTAATAAATACGATTCTTTGTCCTTGAAACACCAGCCGTTAAGTCGATGCATCCAATAATATGCCATCATAAATATATTTTTAAAACATTGAAAATATAATGATAAAGCACTAATAAAATCACAAATTGTTTTCCAAAAATATACATTTCTCCAATTTTTAACATGGTACTAAATCTCTAAATAATGTATCATTCATTTTACTTCTCATTGTGATCATAAGGATTGACCTGAAAATGGAAAACTTAGAGGGATGGCTTGTGGAAAAAACAGCAAAATATATTGATAATATATCTCAATTTTGTGTTTGGAGTAACACAAGCCGTAAGCTTACTCAATATTATTCAGTGTTACTCATAAAAGATTTATTTGGCTAACAAATAACTAAGTGAACATTACTAAACGAATTGTGTTATTTTAACAAGATCGAATGTGGACTCGTTTTAACAAAAAATAGTTTTGATTTTGAGTGATTTTTTTAACGGTGAAATTAAAAATTATACTACTATAGTAGTAGCCACTGGTCATAAAACCCCATGTACATTCTGCCATTGGGAAATCAGTCCACCTATTAGAGACAAAAAGGTAATAAAGTTGCTCAGACTTAGACTCAGAGATCTTTCTAATATAGGCCATATAGAAGATCATTGTTGCACAATGTACAAGTCATAATAACTACAATCCTATTTAAGATTAATGTTCATAGAAATTGCGTAAATGATCAACAAAATACAAGGAGCAAATGTTACAATAAATTCATTAATTTCAATTAAATTCAAAATTGGTAAAACTCATTTCACCTAGGTATTTTTCTTTAATCATTACTAATTTACATGGTGTAAATATTGAGAAATAGCAAAAATAAACACAATTCTGTGTGTGTAATAAGACATAAGTAATTTAGTAAACTAACTTCAAAGTTAATGTTGGCCGTAATAGATTTATATGACTAGCAAATAACTGAGTTACGAATTGTGTTATTATTTCAACACAGTCGGGTGTAGATTCGTTTTAACAGCCAATTGTGTTGATCTTGAGTGAAAATGTACTCGAAATTATTTGCGGCATAATAGCAGGTATTGTTTCTATGGCGAATCCAAACGCCTCATTATATTCATGGGCCGTGCATGTCAAATAAAAATTTCCCGACCCTCGAACCGCGCTCTCGTCGCGTGCTCTAAGTGACTGAAGACGAGAGGAGAGCACTTTAGACGAGTTAATGGTCGACAGAAATCAATTCTGCAGTGTAGTTCGGGGATGGCGTGCCAGCCGAGGCATACCAGCGAGAGAGATTCCCGGCCGTCTTGTTGTTTCCGCGATTTTTCCTCAACCACCGCCACCAGTTACTCACACCTCTAGAACGCGGCCGAGAATTCGTTTATTTATAGAAAGGACGATATTCGAGCGGCACGCAAGGCCCACTGGTTTCGGTGTAGGGAGTTTGAACCGGAACAGAGCGAAACACTTCTTATTCTTAATGATACCGTTTGCTTCTGTCAATAAGAACTATACTTCCTAATTTATTTCGATACAATTTATTGATACCTGGCAGGTATACAGGGTATACCCGTTCTTTAATACATTAATAACTAAAAATAGAGCATATTTTCAACATTTTCAACTACCTATCTTTAACATTACTTTTCTTAAAAATAGCTACCAAAAGTTATTCGGAATTAAGACGAAAGAATTCTCATTTGTTGGAAAATTGGCCCACTTTGATTATTTGCAAAATATTAAATTTCACTTTTGAACGCCCTGTTCCATGAAACTTTACACTGTAAACAAATAATTACACACAATACTGTATTAATTGAAGTCCACTCGAGATTGTATATAATTTTACACATTTCTCTGTAGCAGTGTGTTTTTGACACAATCCACTGTGTTAATACAACAAATATTATGTTATGGTATTTTACACACTTCAGTGTTAGTACAAAGAAATAATTATACCTAATATTTATTTACTTTTTCTGTTTTAAATATTTATAGTATTAAAAAATAAAACTAATAAAGGGCTGCCCAAATATAATGTTAATAATAAACACAAATATCTAGACATAAACATACATGAATGGTTTTGTTAGAGCTTTTTAACAATAAAATGTGAAATAGTTACGAGTATAAGAAGAAGTGTTCAATGAATGAAATGTTATCGTACGATACTCTTTTAAGGATTTCTTGGGAAACCTCTATTATTTCCTTAATTAATAATAAAACAACAAATTACAAATAAATTACGTTACAGTAGCTTTTTTACTTAACCTTAGCTGTACGTTAGTTTGTAACTTCGTAACAGTTTTGCATTTTATTGCAGTTTTATTTTTGAAATGCACGAATAGTTTTTGTAAGCATTCGTTTTAGACATTTTTGTCATGAAATTTATGTTAATTATGGTTAGATTTACAGGGTGTTTCTGAAAAATATATTTAATGTCATCTAAATAAAACATTTTTTTGGTTTCTGCATGAACGTAGAACATATATTGTATATAACTCGTACAAAAAGTAAGTAGTAGTAAGTATAAAAACTTACTTTTTGTACTTGTTGCATAAATAACGATCATAACAAGTAAAGCAACTTTTATTTTATTATTATTCTACCAGGCAATCAATGCATTCCCGGTGACTGGGAAAACTTCTAGAAAACGTCAAAATAAAAGTATTACAAAAATTATTTTTATTAAAAATACCGGACCGGACATCACCGGACACAAATCCCAGACAAAGCTACTGGATATATCGGACAAAAATTGCGGAGATAATACCGGACAAAAATATCTAACAAAAATACCGGACACAGAACCGGACAAAAATACCAAATAGATACCGGACAAAAATACCGAATATACAAGAACCCAATACCGGGCATAAAAACTAACAAAATATTCTGGAAAAATATACCGGACAAATCCACCGGATTCATATACCGGACCGATATACCGGACAAATCGAACAAAACTACCGGACACATATATCTTACAAAAAAAAACAGACAAACTGAACAACCGGACAAAAATACCGGACATAGATAGTGAACAAAAATACAGGACAAACCGGACAATATACCAACCACAAATACCGGATAAAAGTTACGGTCTAACCGGACAATACAGGGCTAACCAAACATTTTTGACCGGTTTTCTCCGGAAATTTTGTCCGGCTTTTTCCATCAATTTTTTCCGTTTTTTTCCGGCAATTTTGTCTGGTATTTTGTCCGGGTTTTTCCGATAACTTTGTCCGTTTTTCCGGCAGCTTTGTCCGGTTTTTTCCGGAAATTTTGACCGGTTTTTTTCCGGAAATATTATCCAGTGTCTTCCGGAAATTTTTTCCGATATTTTGTCCGGTTAATTCGGGAAATATTGTCCGGTTTTTTTCGGCAACTTTGTCCGGTTTTTTCCGAAAATTTTGTCCGATTTTTTCTGGCACTTTGTCCGGTTTTTTTCAGCACTTTGTCCGGTTTTTTCTGGAAATATTGTCCGTTTTTTTCCGGCACCTTATCCGGTTATTTCCGGAAATATTGACCGGTTTTTTCGGGCAACTTTGTCCGGTTTTTTTCCGGAAATATTGTCCGGAAGTCTTTTCCGAAAATTTTGTCCGGTTTTTTCCGGCATTTTGTCCGGTCTTTTCCGGATATATTGTCCGGTTTTTTCCGGAAATATTGTCCGTTATTTTCCGGCACTTTGTCCGGTTTTTTCCGGTAATTTTATCCGTTTTTTTTTCCGGAATTATTGTCCGGTTTTTTCCGGAATTACTGTCCGTTTTTGGGCACTTTATCCGGTTTTTGCCGGAAATATTGTCCGTTTTTTTTCGGCACTTTGTCCGTTTTTTCCGGAAATTTTGTCCGGTTTTTTCCGGCAGCATTGTACGTTTTTTTTCCGGACAATATTTCCGGAAAAAACGGACAAAAGTGCCGGAGAAAACCGGACAAAAGTGCCGGAGAAAACCGGGCAAAATTGCCGGAAAAAAGCCGGACAAAATATCCGGACAAAACCGGACAATATTTCCGGAAAAAACCGGGCAAAATATCCGGAAATAACCGGACAAAATATTCGGAAAAACCGGACAAAATATCCGGGAAAAACCGGACAAAATATCCTAAAACAACCGGACAAAATATTCGGAAAAACCGGACAATATTTCCGGAAAAAAAACGAACAAAATGCCGGACCGTTTGTCCAGTATTGTCCGGATTTTATTGTCCGGTTTGATGTAACTTTTATCCGGTATTTTTGGATATATATTTGTCCAGTTCGTCCTGTATTTTTGTTCACTATCTATGTCTGGTATTTTTGTCCGGTTGTACAGTTTGTCTGGTATGTTTGTAAGATATATGTGTCCGGTAGATTTGTTCGATTTTTCCAGTATATTGGTCCAGTATATGAATCCGGTGGATTTGTCCGGTATATTTTTCCGGAATATTTTGTTCGTTTTTATACCCGGTACTAGTTTCTTGTATATCCGGTATTTTTGTCCGATATCTATTTGGTATTTTTGTCCGGTTCTGTGTCCGGTAATTTTGTTAGATATTTTTGTCCGGAGCATAAGCACTTTTTGTACGAGTTGCTTACAATATTTTTTCTACGTTCATGCTGAAACCAAAAAATGTTTTATTTAGATGAAATTAAGTGTAGAAGAATATGACGTCGATTTGAACGTTTGTGTTTGTTATGATGACAAAACGCTGTAGTAGAATGACAGATGAATGCTATAAACATTTTATTGCACTAGTGCAATTAAGAACCACTTTTTCTACTAAATATAGTTCAATAAAGTTTTGTTTTTGCATGAACGTTGAAAAAAATATATATAATTCAATTCAAATGAACAACAACCAAATTTTCTAACAAAATATTTAACAAAACTAGTAATACATATTATAATAGGAACTTATAAAGTAATAACGTTCTAGTAAATTATAAACTTAACCAAAGATGTATTTAAACACTACATAATAGAATTTTACGAAAATTGTCTGGCAGTGATCTGAACATATTTTTTGTCTTTAAAGTTGCATGAAAGTTTACAAGTTATAGATCTTAATTAGTTTTAACTGTATCACAGTTATCATCAATATTTGTTATAATTATCTAAGAAGTTACCATTTTCTTTGCTCAAACCTCAATTTAAATTTATATGTTTTTATATATTTTTAGGTATTAATAATATTGTGTGAAACTAACTACTCAGTGGACAAAAGCCCCAACCTGCGTTGAATTACACCCACAATATCTACCCATATATTCCTTATTATTAGCTTTTGTAACATTTTTTTACTGTTTTAGAAAGATAGGAATTGTAGATTTGATTTATATTAGCTTAAAATACCTTTCTAAAACAGTAATTAAATTTATATGTTCTGCATTTGATCATAGCGAACAAAAGAACTCAAGCCAACCAACATGGCATGTGTATTGGCACAACTTATATTATGCAGCTGCGCAGTTGTGCTCAACCAGTCAGGAGGAGAGATATAGAACACATAAGTGTGTTAAATTTAAACAGTGTACTTTTAGCAAAATGCAGTATATTTTATTTTAATACTAGAAATTTTATATAAAACATAAAAAAATCCATAATGTGTAAAACTATTAACATTAAATTACACACTGCAAAAATCTCACTTACACAGTAACATTTTTCACAGTGTAATAATTTAAAGAAACATATTATAAGCAACACCTTTATTATTTTTCCATATTCTATCTCTTACCAAAGTTATAAAGGAAAAAAACGTGGAGGATACATATATTTCCTAGCAGTTTTTTGTAGATGCTTAACATTGCCTGTTAATTTTTAATTTAATTATGTTATTGTCAAAACAGTCGAAAATTGTGTACGTTAAGAAAGACTAGACCCCCTAGCGTTAGTGTTTGACTGCACCAATGCTAATAGATATTGGTTAATTCTCCATGGGATCACATGTCATTATCCATGACCATTTGCTGCCCTTGTAATACTATCCCGCTGTTAATTGTGGGATCAAAACATGGCGCTTCCACAAGTCTCACTCTGTCAAAGCCGTATAAATATTTGATTCATATACCTATATCACATCCAGTAGAAAGTCTGGATAGGTATTGTTCACGTACATTTTACGCATCAATATTAGTAAAGGCCTTTTAGCCACAAAAAGGTGCGTAAAATCATATACCTGAATATATGTAAGAATTTAATACTCCTAATTTTTAAACAGACATTTATTTATTTAAGCGACACACCCGAAGAACATAATACGGGCTCCAACTATCCAATATCCAATAAAGTTTCAACCCGTCTTCTTACTGCTCCCAATCTGTGAACAACGCAGTTTCATAAAGCGGAACAAAAAGTTGTTCCCAACTTACCTTTTCTTCTCCGTAGCAGTGAAACTCAATATGCATTATAACACATCCATATTGAAAAATGTAAAAAAAATAGAAAAGGAGCAGTATTTGTAGATGCAATTGAGCATACAAATGTAGCAATACAATGGAGAGCGT
This sequence comes from Monochamus alternatus, assembly GCA_037114965.1. Taxonomy (NCBI): domain Eukaryota; kingdom Metazoa; phylum Arthropoda; class Insecta; order Coleoptera; family Cerambycidae; genus Monochamus; species Monochamus alternatus. The sequence goes on from CM073428.1 coordinate 21,763,876, forward strand.
GCGCCTGGTAGTCAACAGATGTGCTAAACTGTGAAATACTAAGTTGGAGAACTGCACGAGAGTGAAGCGGCAGATACAGGGTGGTACGCATGTAAAATACGAAGCATATTTACGACACTCCGGTTCCTTAATCATAGATAACATCTATTTATCACTAAAAAAGAAACAAATTCGCTTAAATGAATCAGAAAACGTCCTAGTTCTGGCAGTTTCGAATTATTTTACCTACCCAGGAAAACATATTGGTTTGCTGTGTTTATAAACATTAAACGAAATTCCTGTCGAAAGAATGTGCTGCCTAAGTGAAGAAAATCACAAAATGTCTGTAATTTTCCTCTACAGTTGTTAATGTAACACCTTGTATGAAACTTTACCTACTTTAAAGCGAGAACGAAACGAATCTTCGTAGAATGCGGACGAGCTGTGCAAAGTTTAGTTCCGTGAGCTTGCAACCGGAATTTTCAAAGAAGTTGTAGGCAGAGCGCAGGATGCGAAGTTAAAAACTAGATAGTTTACTTAGGGAGTTTCCCCTACGGCGGGTGGCTCACTATCTGCATCAAAATCTCTAGAGAAGTCGTTGATAATTAGTAGCGAGAATGTACCTCTGTTACAATCCTGTAGGATCTAAAATTATATTAATATTTGTGAAATACTTTGATTACTAATATTCTTTCCGGATCTGTGTAAGAATTAGTGTTAGCTGAGACAAGAAATCTTGTGAAATTTGAAAAAGTCTTGTCTTGTCTTGTCTTGCAAAAAAAGAGTTTCTTAAAGTGGTCAATTGGTAGACGTTATAATGTAGAACCGGCGGTGTCGTTTAAATAAAGTATACAGGGTGTTACAGAATGATGATAAGAAAAACAGACAGGTTCTATATTTAAAAATAAGGAAAAAAGTTATATAAACATGGGTCCGGAAATGCGTTACTGATTTTTAAAGAAATTAGGTAGTATCGCTTTCTTAAAACCAAGTTAATTCTGCAAAAAAGTATCTCTTGGACTTTTTCCTCTTGACGCACCGTTTTCGAGTAAAAATTCAGACTACATTTTTATAGAGGTAGTTTATGAAATTTTTGTCAACAACAACTTTATAGTTTATACGATAGATCCAGTCAGAACTTATCTTAAATGTATTAGACTAAAACCATTGCTTGATTCGAGAGTTGAAGAGAAACTTGTATCAAATCAATTTAGTTTAAGAGTGAGAAAACTTGTGGCATGCTTATTACATTCCTTAGAAGATCGCGAAAGTGGTGCATTTTTCAGATTAAAATGCACAAGATATTCTGCACCATTAACCCTGTTATATATTTGAGCCGTATATAAAATTCAATCTAACTTTAATTCTCATCGCCGTAATACATGTCCCCATGTAGTAAATTTATAACCGAATCTAGAAATTGATTGATCGTTTGTATGCGATAAGTCGTGATCGTATTTTCCTGTTTTCCAATAAACATGGATTACGTCCGGATTGATCGGTAATATTTTCATTATTGCGGCTCTCGGATGAAAATCGTCATCCGTCAAGCCGGAAAATGCCGTCTCTTGTCAGTTAGATGGGGTATTGTTGCATTTCCAATGTGGCCGCGGTTCAAAAGAGACGTCTACCCACTGACGAGGATTGAGGACTTGGATCATCCCAGTTTGCCGTGCCATTCAGTTTGGTTGAGAATTAGTCTTAAAAAAAACACGTTACTGCAGTTACCAGACACATTAAAAAATTATAAACTTTACGTCTTGTTAAAATAATATAATTATGTTAATATATGTTTTATTTGAGTTTCAAGATTTGATTTTTAGACATCCAGCTATATCTACTGCAGAATACAGTTCTGAAAGGTATCCATAAATATGTTTCAAGACTTCATTTTTAGGCGTCCAGCTATATCTGCTACAGCATACAGTTTTGAAAGGTATCCATAAATATGTTTATGGGAAGTAAAGTGATTTACGGAAATCGCATGCATTCAAATTTTATCTTTATCAGGCGACTTAAGAGACGCCATTTGGCGAAATATATTGCAAATACCCTGGGTATATATCGCGAGATCGAAATTCATTTGCAAACATTTATATTCTCGAAAGTTTTACCGAAAACAGTTTTTGTCAATCCGTGGAAAATATTTCTCTTAAAACCGCATTGGGTACCTCATTTTTATGTAACCTTAATCTACGTGACCTGAATAAATACATACACTTATACCTAGCTAGGCAGTCGCGCAGGTTTGCAGAGGACGTGGTTATTAAAACAAAAGAAAGAATTAGAGTCATGGAATTGTTGCCATCAATAAGCAACGTGACTCTACCATAATTGTAATTTCCTTAATGTACGTTTTATTCTTAAAAGACATACATACAAATGAATTTTTTGCAAAACAACACAAATTTAGTTTTCTGTTGACTTTGTTCATCAAATTGGCGATATTACCTACATTGTTATATTTTCTGAAGATATGCTCGTAGCGTGTGATTTTCATTTAACTATCTACAGGTTATATACAAAATTAAAAGAGTTGAATAACTTTAAATAATTTTGTATGTACTTTTAATAGTTATATATATTTTTTAAATTAGAAGTAGTCAGTAAATACATGGTAAATAAAGCTATGAATTGAGATATATTCTTTTAATAACATTTCGGACGAATAGACATTTTTAAATTTCTTACTGTATCAAAAAATAAATATAGCTTTGTTTTAACTGTAAACAAATGTCCACGTAACTCGTGAAGTAGGTAATGCCTATATAATAAGTGATTTTAAAAATTATTTCATTTTCTCCATCAATAGTTTCAATGGACAGTTTATCGTATGGCATATTTTACATCACTATTTATTACAATTACAATTTAAATGAATGCGACTGTATTTGAATTTATTAATGGGATATTAAAAACAATAGAACAAAAGGAAATACTTATGGGAATTTTTTAGACTTGTCTAAAGCCTATGATACAATAGACCATGATATTCTTTGTCAGAAACTGTATAGATATGGAATAATAAATACTGCTTTAAAATGGGTAATGTCATATTTGGAAAGACGAGAACAACTAGTTAAAATTAGATCAAATCATAAGGAAATAAAATCTGAAATTAATACTACGTTTTTAGGTATTCCCCAGGGAAGCATAATAGGTCCAGTTCTGTTTAATTTTATATTAATGACTTGTGCAAGCTATTAACACACAGCAGGCATACTATCACAAATTATGCAGATGACACGTCTTTGTTGATTAAAGCAAGCAATATCAATGATGATATCGAAGCGGGAGCTGTAATGAAATTAGTAGAAAGCTGGTTAGTACAAAATAAATTAGTTCTAAATAAGGAGAAAACTTATTATTTGATATTTAGAACAAGTGCATCAAATGTAAATTACAATGACAATCAGATTATAATAAATAACGAAAGAAAAAATTTGAGTTCAGTTACAAAATTTTTAGGTATATTTACAGATGTGTACTTAAACTGGGCTCAACATATTTCAGAATTAACAAAAAATCTGAATGCCGTGTGTTACAGTATGAGGGTTATTAAGAAATATGCAGAAAGAGCAACTATCAAGACGGTATATTATGCTTCCTTCATTTCAAGGCTAAAATTTGGTATTATTTTCTGGGGAGGAGCTGTTGATATAAATAAAATTTTTGTTATGCAGAAACAAGCTATACGTATTATCAATAATATGTCAATAAGAGATACTTGCAGAGGTAAATTTAAAGATAATAAGTTGTTAACTTTGGCTGGAATATATATCTATGAGTGTTTGATGTTTAATTTTAAATATAAATACAAATATGTTGGGCAGCAAATACAACATGATTATGTCACGAGATTTACTGCTAATTACAATTTTCCAGTTCAAAGATTAAGTATGTATGAAAAAGGTCCATTCTATGCAAGCATGAAATTTTTTAATATGCTGCCAAGTAGAATAAAAAACATTAGAAACATAAAGAATTTTAAAATAGAACTTTTTAATTATTTAGTAAAAATGGAACCGTACACAGTTAATGAGTATATTTATTTTGGAAAAGCAAGTGTTAGTATAAGATAATGTCCGTAGTATTAGATGTATTAGATGTAGAGTGTTTATACTGTTTTAAAATTATTATTATTAAAAACCTAATAGTTCTACAAACGTAAGTACAATCATTTGCAATAATAATAGCACCCTTCAAAATAAAGTTTGCGATTTCTTTTGAACTGCTGATGTACTTTTAATGAAATCTTTCAACATTAGTAATTAGTTGTTTCACTCACCAATAGAGATTTAATGAAATTTCTACTCAGAACTTCCAGAAGTTCAAAAACTGTTTTGAGGGAGTATCATTTTTATTGCAAAAGCATGTACGTAACGGTACAGTCAAATATATTTTCGGACTTTTCTTTAACTCGTCAAAATGTGCACTCAGTTTCAGTAGTTTAAACATTTCACAAAAGGTCGATAGTTTCTGATGTATCCGAAATTGCACTGCTGCCTCATTTTTTGGGAAATCCAAGGGATGGCAACAACAACTGCAAACTAAGCGAAAACACAACACAACTGTCATCCCCCTGATAGGCTCCCCATCCAGCCAGCTGCAGGGATCAATAAAACAATCAGAAACCGGGCCCAAAATTGCCGTTATTAATTTTCCCATTGTCCAATCGATCACTGCCACCCGGGCCCATATAGGACCCGGGGCTGGCGGCATTTATAAGACGCTACGTCCCCGGCATCGGGCCCCGAGCCGGATACGCGGAACAAACGACGCGACGCCTCATAAAGCCGATAAAGCAGAGACCCCAATCACTTAATTCACTGCCAGAAGTTACCTGTCTTTGTGCCTCCATCACGTCGAGGCGTCTTTGCCCCTGTTTGTCAATAGAAACTTCTGATTAATTGGAAGTTTGTTTTGAGGATTCGCTATCTTCCGAATCATCACACTTGAAGAAATTCCAACAGTATTAGCATTAAAAGTATTTCATTAGGCGCACCCCATTTCCCGCAAACATCACAGAAAAAAAGGTTTAAATAAATTAGAATACAGGTCACTGTGTAGGTAGCTATATATTTAAAACTAAAAAGCTTTATGTTTTGTAAGAGAGGTAGTTTAATACCTGGCGCATGGGTTAGAAATTTATTGTATTTAATAGTACGACTGGATCGCATGTTGGATTTATCAAAGGGATATCATGATTGCAAATTCTGGTCTTTTGTTTCGCACATGTGCTGCACATATTTGTTTGATTTGGAACTTCTGATGAAGTTGCTGAACTTCCGGCCCAGTGAACACCTAGCGCATTATTATTTCCGTTAATGCTAATAGTTGGAATATTTCAGCACGTGCAGAATTGTCTTGACTAGAATCCGCATTTATCTGTATTAACATCTTACCACTTGTTCGTGAAAATTTCAGTAAATTTTCACTCAAAATCGACATAATCTATTGTTAAAACTAGTCCCCTCTCGATTACATTGAAATATTACAATTCGTTGAGTAATATTCACACAGTCATTTTCTAGCTAAATAATTTTGTATGGCCAACATTTATAACTTTTGAGCCGATTGACTGTGTTGTTACAAACATAAAACTGAGTTATATTATTGTTACGGAACCTCACCTACCTGTTTAGTTAATTATGTTCCTGTTTGCTTTCAATTTTATAATTTTTTGTAATAGCGCAATCCAACAAACTGTCAAATCACTTTAAAAATGGCGGCTGTAGAACAAACAACTCGACATATGACAAGCAGAAATTTGTTCTTTTGTGTAGAACATGGTAGAACTTTTAGTTATTGGTCTGTGTGTAGAACTGTGTGTTTTGCTCATTATATTTTATACCTATTTCGGAATACCAAGTATAATTCAGACTATCATAATGGCTTTGTTTTGTTGTGTTATGAATTGTTGGAGTAGAGGACAGCGAGAAGATCAAGTTAGATTTTTTAGGATTCCTGCTGCATTGAATTATAAACAGAACTGATCTCAATGAACTCTCATATAAGACGACAAAAGTGGCTTAGTGCAATAAAACAGCAAGACCTAACTCAAGAAAAAATTAAATACAGTGTACAAGTTTTAAATATATTATTTATAAATAGGTAATAAGTTCTTTTTTTTCTCCAACTAGTAGCATAATTACACTCCCGCCAGCCCTAGCAATTCAGGGTCCTGGAGAATACTATATATAATGTTAATAAAAAAATATATTGAAAACAATATTGGCAGTTATATATAATTAATTAGTAAACTATTACAGAGGTACGTAATTTGATTTTAACAATTATTTATGCATAGATACATGGCAGAATTTATTTTCAGTTAAAGAAATATTCTGCGGGGCCTTGAAATTCTTAATAATGCCACTGTTTCCAATTCACATATATTTGACAAAAATTATAAATAATAAATAAAAGTCCATTTGATAGAAAAAATCTAAAATATATTTAATAAAAAATATTAAAAATAAGTTATATATACAATTCTAAAAAAATTGGGTACATAGATAGATAGTATAAAATGTTTAATAATCAATTGGTTTTTTGATATTTTAAATAATTGCGACATTGCAATAATAATTTAAAGTTTGTTACAGCACAATAAAAAACAGCAGTAGCAGGGAAAATCAAAATTTAATGCACCAAGTTCATTTTTGATTAGTCAACTATTTGTTGCCTCGGCCCATTTGAAAGAAAAAATTTGTAGATATACCGAAGTGCAGTGAATACTGAGAATAATAATAATTTTACGAATATTCAGCAACTAGAACGTTTTACCTAAAATATAAACCCACTTTTTCTATATAAATATATGAGAAATAGGCTCATATTACACTTTCTAATATGAGATATGAAAGAGTTGCTGATCTGGCAGGAACTAGGGGGTCCCACTAATCGCAGGGCCCTGCCCAGTGCCCAATGGAAAATAAGGGCCTGCATAGGTAGGTATATATTACTTTTACATATAAATATTGCAGATATTTAAAACTTCAGAAAACATTAGCACAACACTACATTTTCGTTTATATCTACCCATCTTGGTCTCTGACAACGTTGCAGTGGTAATTTGATAACCCAAATGCAATGTAGGAATCCAATCAATATGTATATAACTTTTTATTAACTAACACTGTATTTAATTTTTTCTTGAGTTAGGTCTTGCCGTTATATTGCACAAAGCCACTTTTGCCGTTTCATATGAGAGAGTTCATTGAAATCAGTTCTATGTCTATAATTAAATGCAGCAGGAATCCTAAAAAATCTAACTTGATCTTCTCGCTGTCCTCTACTCCAACAATTCATAACATAACAAAACAACACCATTATGAGTCTGAATTATCCTTGGTATTCCGAAATAGGTATAAAATATAATGAGCGAGTTGTTTGTCCTACAGCCGCCATTTTTAAAGTGATTTGACAGTTCGTTGGATTGCCCTATACCCTTATTTCGACGTTTTCTCGAAAATTCTAGGTTATATTCGATTTTGTTCTAGATACATTCTCGGGGACCTAGGAAACTTTGGGAATCCTAATAACATATATATAAGCGGATTGATTTTGCCTCCATAGTTCATTTCATATTGAGTCCAACGCGAGTGACAAGTGTCAAACTAAAGATTTGACAATTGGGAATGTGTTTTGAAGTATATTTATTGTGTAATCAAGTAATGGCAATAAAGTCAGTACAGTACTTCTGAATATAATTATGTTACTTATACTTATGTTATAATTATTATTACTTACCTATTTCTTACAGTCTCTTGACACAATTTCATCTTTTCAGCAACAAAATTCTTGTCACCTGTGTCTACCTTTTCAAACCCAACTGTATGCCTTTCGTTGTTTCCTCCTACAAAAAAATAATAATAATATCTTCAATAGAAGAAGTTATTTTTATACAACGTCCTCTCACCCACATATATTTTGGTTTATTAAATCAAGAATTATGTTGGTTAGCTCATTTCCCTGCTAAAATGTCAAATTCATTCAAAATTCAACATTAAAATAATTTCTTTTATGAATGAGTTTAAATTTACACAACGTTATTATTTACTGGTTGAAATTGTATGCAGTTTAAAAACATTTAAAAGAAATCTAGGTTAATCAAAATGTTTTACTCTTTTTTTCTAAAAGTTGATATTGGAACATTTTCAGCACTTTCACAGATTCGGTAGTGCAATAATATCCAAATATCCCGGATCATATAGCGAATCTCGTTCCATCTTTACACCTGGCACGTCGCCTCAGCTGACACCATATAATTTTTTGTCGGATCTCGGAACGACAAAATAATATATCCTTCGACATCGATTCCACCGTCCTCGGCTCCCCTTTCGGTGCAAATTTGGCGGCACACACATTCCTTTAAAGAGAAACACTTCTAGGCGGAAGCCGATGAATGGCAGCGCCATAAAGCGAATATTCCTTCAATATTTGATATCTGGGAGCGGGCGTCGGGACGCTCGCTGCCGTCAGTGGCAGCTGCGTCGAGTAACACTTCATAACCCCGGCCTGCCGCTATCTCACTAATATCTATAGCCGACGGATGATCGAGCGCACAGAGCGCCCTTATTGGAAATTATATATCACTTGCCCCTGTCCAAAGAAGTAGGAATACCGGCGATATTATTAATGCTGTACATATGTAGTGACAGTCCAAGTTCTCATTCCTTACGCTTTCTTTTCGAACGAATTTTTTGAAAATATGTGGTTCACCTTCAATTGATATCGAGTTAGGATCATAATATATACGTGGCGTCTCAGAAATTCTCCCTATGTTCTTATTTTATTGTGAAAATATTTTACGAGAATTACGTAGCTTCAATAAAGGATCACCTTCGAGAAAATTAGCAGATAGAATGTCTGGTTTTTGTATTTTCTTTCACCTAAATTCAATAATTCGAGGATTATACTAACACTAACCAGACGTATTATAGCATTCGTATTATTCGATTTACCTTTTCCGCCAGTGATCAAAAGTATATTATCACCTAAAAAAAAGAAAACACATTTAAATGGCAACTGGCTTCAGGACTGGTAAACTGAGAAAAAATTTAAATGATTGATATGAATGAATGAGAGTAACTACTCGTAATGGTCATATTTTGAATTTAGAACATCAAAACATATTTGTAACAGGTATTTGCTATATACGAAGGTAGCTGAGTTAGTTGAACAATACGAATATGTAAGCATTTATTAATAAATAGAAAAATTTTAAGAGTGTAGAAAACATTAATTGTAAAATTAATCAAGCTGCAAATCTGTACTTAAAATTTATAGTTACCTGATGACAATTATTAACTTTTTGAGAACCTCTTCTTTGACCTAAATTAAAAACTGCAATGCAACAATATTTTTTCCAGTTTTATTTTATTATTATATTTTTTTTTTGTAGTAAACAAAAGAGGTACTAGTTCGAAGTTAAATTTGCGATAATAGGTTCTGCTTAGTTTTCATTGCAAAAATATGTGTCCTTTGTAAAATGATTTCAAGCAAAGCTATTAGCAGTGAATCTATTTTTTCAAGTTTTTAATTGTTGCCTAGTTTTTTTTGTGAAAAGTTAATCTCCATGATTGTTTTTATTAATAAATCGGACTATCGTCTGCTAAATCGTGTCGCATTTGATATACTTGTCTGTTGAATCAGATGAATTTCAATCTAGAATTCTGTAATGTGCTGTAGTATGGCGACTTCAATAGTATTTGAAAACATGCATATCAGGCCATAAATGTCAAAATTTGACTTTTGACTACGCATGGTGAGTCACGATGATCGAACTAATAGTACTAAAATGACCAAGCAGTACAGTAACAATGAATTATTATGAAACAGCAAATGATTCCAACAGCAGAGAAACAAAGATGGAGCTACTGAAGGAATTACCGATACCCAAAAATGTTTTTTGCAATATTGTGGTAAGCCGATATTTATAAAGAAAAACTATCGTGCTATTTGCAAAAATGTTTCTCTACCAATCCTTTTCAAGTTATTAAATACCCCGTTTATTTACGTAATCCAGTTAAGAAGGTATTAAAAGTGTTTTTATTGAATGAGCTTACTGCGGACTTATTGCATTCTTAAATTACTTTTGCTCTGATTTATAATTATTTTAATAGCCCGAGTGAATCTGGGCATACAAGAAGCGCAACCAATGGTGTTTAATGCCTCTACCCTCACAAAATTCTCCCTCCGTTAAATTTTATATTAAGTATATTATGCAGTCAAAACTTCTGGTCACGATTCGCGGCAACATCCGGTACACCTTACATCTAAATCATGTTAGAACTTCGGGTTATATATTCAACTATGTGTCGCTGTCGATTTTCTTCGCAGCTCCATTTTAAGCAAATTAATGGGGAAGACGTGGTAAAGCTGGCCTTTTTGGATTACAATGCTGTTCTGAACACTAAAACACTTTGTATTTATGTTTAATTTAAGGATGTCTACTTTCTTTATAGAATGTTTTCTTTGTTTTTCAATTTACAGAACTACAGAGATATCACAAAGTTTAATTTAGTCTGAGGGTGTATAGACGTGTTATTTTTTATTGATTGCGATAATCCGTATTTGTGGGTTTTGCAACTTTTTAGATTATTTATCCATACGAAGAGATTGTTTTAAATTTCAAATTCCATTATAAGCCCCATAGGCAACTCCCTCCTTGCCTGATCACTCCGGGTTCCAGAAACAATGACAATACGAATGGTTTGGCACCGGAGTCGGACCGAATGGGCCTTGAGGGCACTATTAAGTCCACTTCCGGAGTCGGCTGCGACCTCTGGGGCAGCCAGACTTATCGCTGCTCGAGGATTGAGAAGGGAAATTAACTCATGTGTTACGCTAAACAACCCCCCGACGGGAGAACTCGATAGGAGGGTTTGAAGAGGTTTCCTTTCTTTTTAGAAGAAAAATAGTTATTAGGGGCGTCGATACAAAGTTTTTGTATGACACAATATTTTCATTCTAATGTACGTAAAAATGAGACTGTCGGATGAATATCAGAATGACGGAATGGCGAAATGAACGATAAATAAATTTTCTTGTATTTAGACTGACAATTATAACTGCAGTAACGAAGGAAACATGCATTCCCGCAGGGTGGCTGTCGGTTCTTCTCAAAACGGTTATGAATGTCATAAGCGCTGCAAAGTGACATGAAGTCGTCGACTTCTTGGGCGTTTCTCGGTTCATTATCATCGTAAAGCGTTTTGCAGTTGTGCGCTGAAATGACAGGGAGCAGTTTCTCGTGAAGTTAATAGTTTTCTAGATTTTTCATCGGACCTTTTTATTTGCAACGTGTTAAAATGGCATACAACTGATACATTTTATATTTTTTTCATTGTTTAGGTAATCATTTTTTCAATAAATATTAGTTTGAATTAAACATTGTTTATATATATTTTTAGGTATTAATAATATTGTGTGAAACTAACTACTCAGTGGACAAAAGCCCCAACCTGCGTTGAATTACACCCACAATATCTACCCATATATTCCTTATTATTAGCTTTTGTAACATTTTTTTACTGTTTTAGAAAGGATAGGAATCGTAGGAGATTTGATTTATATTAGCTTAAAATACCTTTCTAAAACAGTAAAAAAATGTTACAAAAGCTAATAATAAGGAATATATGGGTAGATATTGTGGGTGTAATTCAACGCAGGTTGGGGCTTTTGTCCACTGAGTAGTTAGTTTCACACAATATTATTAATACCTAAAAATATATAAAAACTTTTAGATAAAAGGTGAACATTTTTCAAGTAGGTATTGTCATATTTAATTCATTGACAGGATGTCACTTTTTTGTCATTGTCGATATTTAACTTCTAATAATTTTAATTTTATAATAATTTTTATAGTTAGATATTTGATTCAACTTAAAGGAGACCACCTGAAGAAGCAATCCTAAAAATGCAGAAATAGGTCAGATCTCATCTATTGTGGTTGAATTTGTCGTGTTCCCACTGCCAAAAAAGTGAAGTTAGATTTTTATAGAGTGAGTAAATTAGATTATTTTCTTTAGATAATTATTGAATAGAGTCTGTGGAATTGTTCATTAGCATACCTAGATGTTTGGTATCAGAGAACATACATAGGACTTCACTGATAGGAATCGTAGGAGATTTGATTTATATTAGCTTAAAATACCTTTCTAAAACAGTAAAAAAACATTGTTTACTTATACACCTTTTCGTAGTACGTTATTAGTGCTGATCTGATCTTTACGCCTACGTATAATCTAATCAATCTTACTTTGTCCTTCGAAAGAGCACAGATATGGTTTCTACCAAATAATCTTAAATTGAATGAAAGTAAAACAAAATTTCGAATCTTTCTAGTCTTGAAAACAAAACACTGTTCTACACACACTATCACACTGTTCCTACTCAGTTTTTAAATACTTCTGATATATTATGGTGACTTTTAAAATGTGTAAATGTGTTTTGTTTTAATGCATTATATTTAAGATTTTGTATTTTAATGTTATTTAACGTAATATTCGGCTCTAATATGAATCCCATTTTAGTTATAATATCATTTACGTTATTTCAAGTTTAAATGTTATATTTCATCACCTTAAATTTTTGTAGTTTGTATCAACATGTAACTGTTAAAAAATAACGACAATATTATTTCTAACACGTTATGTAAAATTAAATTTACATTTCATTCTCGAATTTATAAACGTACATCGAAGATAAATTTCAATATTTAATTCTAACAAAAAAGGATAAAAGATTTAAGTAATCCATTTGGTTTACCTAATGAAAAATTAAAAAAATATATTTAGATTTAGTAAAAGCAATAGGGCAATTTATTAACGAATTAAGGCCATTTTTGGCAGTTCATCAGAGACAGAAAGTATTCCAGCACTGCTAAAGGCAAAATTACTGCTTTCTAATTCTATTTTTTGATAGCTGGAGTGACATGTATTGGTGATAATTTTAATTTAGGGCTGTCAAAAATCAGTTAGTAACTGTATTACACATATAATCGATGCTGTTACCGAATATTTGTAAGAGAGATTTGTACCTACGAGTATATGATCTTTCCACAAACTCAGTAAACAAGGAACCACATAAAAACTGAGTAAGCTGTATCAAGAACAGTTTAGTTTAAAGAGTTTTAGTTTTATTATAATTAAATTAATTATCATATTTATATCATGTGAAAATTAAAGAACAATAAACAAATTGTCAACAGTCATTTAAGCAGGGAATACACATGCCTGTTACCTGCACAGTGGCATTCAAGGAACTTGCAGAAAGCAGCTACTGACATGTGTGTGCCTAGATAAATTGCCGTATTAAACCTTTACTAAATCTAAATAATTTTTTAAAATCTTCATCAGGCAAATCACAGGAATTACTTTAATTGTTTATCTTTCTTCGTTGGATGTTTTGATTTAAATTTCACAACTTACTCTCGATGTGCAGTTATAAAACCGCGAATTAAATGTAAATTTAGTAAGTCGTCCATTTTCACAATTCAAATAACACATACATTACACTATAGCGACGCCTAATTCCTTGTATTTAAGAAACTCCGTTAAAATTCTACATAACGTGTTGGAAGTAACATCGCCGTTATTTCTTAACAAATACAGGGGGATACATACTACAAAAATTTAAGGTGCTGAAATATAACATTTAACCTCGAAATAACGTAAATGTTATTATGAACAAAATGGGATACATACTTGGCCTGAATGTGTGGTTATAATTCCTATATAGGTATCTGTTTACCATCAACGCATCATTATTTCAATTTAAACTGCTTTCCTTCCCAAAACCTCCCATGATAATATGAACACCCTGTATGTAAGTATTGTGTGTCAAACCGTTTATTTTGTATCTGTGTTACCCAGTCGTCTGGAATGATAATTGTCTTGAGACATCCTTGCATCTCTGGTACAAACAGAGCGGAATTTATCCCGAACAAGCATTGTAAAAATGTAAAAAATAAATTGCTTTGGCAGCAAACCAATTCCTCGGAATTTCGTATGTTTTATCTTGGGGTGATGCGTGGATCCCATTTCCAGATCCATACTTTACGTAAAAAAGCCATCCCATTTTCATATATTCGGTCTTTATTCGATGCATCCTTACCCGGGGAATATTTGTCATCGGCCTCTCTTCGCACTTTTACTGGCTTCCAAATCATCCCATTGAGAGATTCCGAATGGCTGCCAAATATCGGCAAAGCGATTGTTTGGCGTAATATACTGGCTGTCACGGAAATCGGCTTCCGTCTAAATAAAAAAATTACACACGTCCTGCGAATTTTTCAAAATTTGGAAAAAAATTACACACGCAAACTGTCTTAACATGCCCTTCGCAGTTTTGGAAATATAGTTACACTAAGTGAGAAAATTAACAGTTTAGCTGAATATGGGTCATTATACTTAATACTTATAACAAAATCACGTTTTAAAATACTATACGGTGTAAGTGAAATAATAAAATAAATGTATATATCCTAATTTAGAAGTCCCACAGGACTTTAATCCAATATAATTTTTAATTTACGTCAATTATGGATGTGTAACAATGTATGCTGATGATACATATATCTTAATTTATCATGAAACAGATGAGCTATTACAGACAAAGTGTAATAATATATTGAATGACATGGGAAATTGGTGAAGAGCAAATTCACTTTATTTTAAGTAAAACCTACCTAAAGTGCCATAACTGACAGAGAATTTCTAGGTCTAAAATTAGATAATTGTTTAAATTGGAAGGAACACTGCTATGATTTAATTATTTTATCTTTTTCGAAATTTGAAATGTGTATTACCCAGAAAGACAATGAAAGGATATATTATGCCCAAACAAGTTTTGTATTATATTAACAAAAAATGTATTCCAGGTACAAAAACTATTTTGAGATACATGACGGATGGACCAAGCAGGTATTCTTGTACAAAGATTTAAAAAATATATATAAATATTGATACTCTTTATATTTTTGAAGTGTGTAATTAAGTATTTAACAATGTAAGCAAATTTTAATTAAATCAAAGTATTGTTCATTCTTACGATACACATAAAAAACAATACTTTCACTTACCGTTATCAAGAATTATTTTACCAAAAAATCTATCCTAATGACATCGAGGTAAAAATATTTAATAGGCTACCTTAAGAAACAGTCACAATGCAAAAAAAATATTTATTTTTTTTATAACCTGTCTCACTACATGTACAGTTTATCTTTATTGTTACTGTTGTTTTTTCCTGTTCTGTGTTTTTATACAGTGTATGTTTACTATACTTTCCATTATGACTATTCCTATACAATTGTAACATTGTCAAAAAGGAAAACAATTTTATTAATCTCTTAAAATAGGTAGTAGTTACATTTTGTAATAACGTAATAAAATAAATGTTCCACCTATTTCTCGTTTATGTAATCTTGTAAATAAGGTAATATTTTTTTCTCAAAAACCACATCTCCGCGTTTGGCAGATTACGGAGGCGTTATCGATATAATAAAAATACATCATATCGAGTAGCTCCGCGTCTCCCCAGATTGGAAATCCGATAATTTTCCGTGTTTTGTCTGACAATGGAGCCGTTCGGTTAGTTTTTAGCATAAAAATGCCGTAAAACAAATAAACCAAGGTGTATAAAAAGCCACTCGAATCGATGAGACAGCGACTGGAAGATTAAAGTCAACAGATTGAGTCTTTTGGGGGATTGGAAAGCGAAACGGAAATAACGATGCGTCAGAAAGAGAACCACTGCCTGCCACCGCGGCCACCGAGATTTATTTTTCCTAGTATGGGCGCAGAACCCTACAGTGTGGAGATATACCTCAAAATACTCGAATCTTTTATTCCTGTATACAGTATGCGCCAAAAGTATGGAATAAATTCAATAAAAACGAAACAATTATTTTTTGGTAAAAATCTTCGAACAGGTCGATTTTTAATTTAAAAAATACATATTTTAGCGTAAAATGCGATTTTCAAATGTCATTTGTTTTCGAGTAATGACGTCATCGATTTTTTTTAAATGGCAACACCATATTTTTTTCCTTGAATCTGAAAGATCGTTTAATTCTCTATCAGACGGTACTAAAATTTTGCCCTCTTACATAGGAAAGTTTTCGAGTAAATGACGATTGAATGTTAGAAAACGTAAATCAATTAAAATACAGCAAAAACGTTATCAAGTTTAGTTTTTCGAATTCCATAGTTCTTTTATGGATCACGTAAGTGAAAATCTTTGCAAAGCGTCATTGTCACACCGACTTTCTAATAAGTATTTTAAGTGACATAGAAATTATTATTCAATTTAAAGTATTATGGCACATTTAACTGTTACTCAAAGAATTGAAATTTTAATTCTGATCGGATGCGGGAATATGACTAGAACTCAGCAGGAAGTTTGCGATTTATTTAATGAAAAATATCCAGATCGCCCTATCAGCCAATCAACAGTCAATAAGGTAGAGTCTAAATTTAGAGAAGCTGGCAATGTAGTAAATATTCCAAAACCTGGACGTCCAAGCATTAATGAAAATCAGAAACAGAACATTTTGATAAGTATGGTGGATAATCCTCATAATTTTTCACGATTGGTTGCATTAAACAATGACACTAGTCAGAGCACAGTGCTACGTATCTTGAGGAAGGAAAAATATCATCCTTACAAAATTCAACTTGTGCAGAAACTCAATAAAGATGATCCCGATCGCCGCTTACACTTTTGCGAAATTCTAATGGATTTATGTCAAGGAAATAAAAATTTACACCGGCAAATACTTTTTTCAGATGAGGCCACATTTTGTCTGAATGGTACAGTAAACCGTCAGACTTGCAGATATTGGAGTCGGGAAAATCCTCATTAGATGGCAGAAATTAAATGTGTGGGCTGGAATAGTTGACGACAGAATAGTAGGGCTTTTCTTCTTTGAAGGAACCCTTACAGGACAAAGATATTTAGAGTTTCTAGAAAATGACGTTGTTCCAGCCCTTGCAGTAATTTTTCCTAACGATAATGACCCTGACATTCCTGACGATACCATATGGTTTCAGCAAGACGGTGCACCTCCGCACTATGCGCGCCCTGTACGAGATTTTTTGGACAACTGGTTTCCTGGGAGGTGGATCGGCAGACGCGGACCGATAGAATGGCCTGCAAGATCGCCAGATCTTACACCTCTTGACTATTTTTTATGGGGATACTTGAAGTCAAAAGTGTACATTAATAAACCACGTAATTTAGAAGAACTTCAAAATCGCATTCGGGACGAAATACGCAGAGTTACCCCAGAAATCATTCATAATGTACAAGAAGAATTTCTTCACAGACTTGCGCATTGTCAAGAAGTAGGTGGATGGCAATTCGAACATTTAATTTAAGTATAAAATTTAATCAATTGTATTTTATTTTACATACCTCAGAATTATTACTTTTTTATGGATAAAATTTACGTTTTCTAACATTCAATCGTCATTTACTCGAAAACTTTCCTATGTAAGAGGGCAAAATTTTAGTACTGTCTGATAGAGAATTAAACGATCTTTCAGAATCAAGGAAAAAAATATGGTGTTGCCATTAAAAAAAATCGATGACGTCATTACTCTAAAACAAATGACATTTGAAAATCGCATTTTACGCTAAAATATGTACTTTTTAAATTAAAAATCGACCTGTTCGAGGATTTTTCCCAAAAAATAATTGTTTCGTTTTTATTGAATTTATTCCATACTTTTGGCGCATACTGTGTATTACACACATTACAACATCAAGAAAATTCATAATTACTAAAAGCACGATAGGAAATTTGGTACTGGATATCTGTTTACATTAAATTATGTGAAGTTTCGCCAGTATCGTCCGGACTAAGATGGAGAATCCCTCCCAACCGAATCGAAGAAGAATTACAGCAGCAGTGGGAGTTAATTGTGAATATTTCGATAATAGAAATCCATTGTAACCGAGATCTTTTGTAAGGAAATCTACTGCAAGATATTCTTAACTTTTCCGTGAAATGCGACCGTAAGTATATCGTGTGGTAAAGTGAGATACATTGTCTAGACTAAATGACACTGGTAATGCTTAATAAAACAGGAAAGCGGTTTAGATTAAATGCAACTTATAATACCTTGATGAACATGAAATTAATAAGGGATCATAAACCAAACTGGTCTAGATATTTTAAGCGCAAGTATTCCATTATTTGTATAAACATGTCATAATTCTGAAATTATTTTGATCGTTATCGCCGAATCGCGATAAAGGTCGCTAGCTTTCAATGGTTTTCTACTGCAATGTAGAACGCTTCGTGCCTGCGGCTTTTCAGTCCGACATGTGCTACTCTGCGTTAATAGTACATACCTACTTTTATTAGTTATTCGATATATACAATTATCAGTTTTTAATTTGAATTAAAAACTTTTAAATTCTTAATAGAATTTAAATATTTACTTCTTTTATCAATCAACATTGGAAGAGTATGATTCTTTCATTTTTAATAAATAATTTACAATGATTATTAAATTCTTAGTAAAAAAAACATTTAAAAAGTCACCTTGCATTTGGAAACAATTTCGTTGTTAAGGTCGCCGTATTTCTCACCGTAACATGATGGAATTTGTGGTGGTTTTTAGGTACAGAAATCTTGAAATATTAAACATATAAAGCAAAAGTTATATCGAAAATTATTGATGTTTAACCCAACATTTTAACAATTATTTTCACATACCTATAAACAAAAGTGGATAATCTTATCTGCAGAACCATGTATGTTTATGTTATAATAATATTTACATCTACAGTTGAAAAAATACGTAATTTGAAAGATTTCTGTACCTAAAAATTTGTTGGTTAGACCGCTTTCAGCCGTTATATATTCATTTTGCTTCTGTTCGTATTGCTGTTATTTGCTAAATTTTATATTATTCAGTTCCTAAATGTCTAAAACTATTTGTATCTGTAAAAAAACACAACATTTCAAGAATATGGCGCCCTTAATGTGAATCGCCATATCGACATATTATTTTCTTTGGAAGAAGTTTTGAAACTGAGTTAAATCCTTTGGTTTGTGTTTAAGTATATTTCCTGTATCTAGTGACTCATAGATTCCAGTACATCTGTTGGAATCGCATATCGTTTAAAAAATCATAAGAAACAGAAATTATTATTATTATAATTAAATATGATGATGGCATTTATTCTAAACTCTTATCGATCAGCCTATATATTCTAAAAACCTCTTGCATTAATTCAGTCCTAACAGGTATCTACCCTATTTATTTAACCATCCCGCTGCATTTTTCCTCCTCGGTTACCAGCGCCTGATCCGGCGCTTCCCCTAATTATCAAAGGGTAGAGCCCATAAATATAGTGATTAATTACTACACTCCAGCTAAAACGCAAGTTATCCGGTAAATTAAACCCGCGTAGTTCACAGAAATTAAATTCGCAGGTACGGTGACGGTCGAATCATACAAGTTTTATTCAGTTTTCGGGCCGAGACGTTAATTAACTCCGTAATAAATGGTGGCTCGCATGATAATAAGGGCGCAAATGTAGTTTGGAAAAAAGACAAATGACTATGGGGTGTACAATGGATGGATATCCTGTGTCGTTGTAAATTACGTCTGGAAACGGGGCAGAACAAAGGTCAACTCTGATTGTAGTGCATCTGTCCTGTATGAAATACATTTATTAAATGTGAAGAATTAACCACTTAAAGAATTCGAAGAATGGAATAAGTACCTGCACTTTTAAATATAAAAGTGAATAATGAGAAATGAAATAATATGACAAGTTATCCGTACTTTATTGTCAATTTATTTGATAGGTGGAATTATGAAAAGAGGAACAGGTTATTAAAAATATTTTGGGCCAAACTGAATTCAATAGAGAAAACTTTTTAGTCGGCTTAGTTGCCTTGAGGTATTGGAACTCCAAAAGAATTTTAATCGAAGAAAAGCACCTTTTGTGCTAAATACATTTCTACATAAACCTGAAAATAGTCTATTTACGGGTTAAACTGTTAAACGTTTAATAATATGCCGTACTGAATGGCATGTTTGTGGAATTGTAAGTTTATATTAAATATTTTACTCTTCAGGAATAAGTAAGGTAGTCCAAATGATTCAAAAACAGGAATATACATATGTGCAATATTTATTCATGTTATAAAAATGTTACTGCCTAAAAACCGACAACTCTTAAAACAGTTTTAAACAACTGTACCTAGATTAGCAGAAAAGTTTTTATTATATCGATAAACCAAACATAACCTACAAGTTTAAGTTTCATATAGTCTAGGTCTAGACAATGAATCAATAATAGTTGAAACTTTGTATAAAAACACATGCACTCAAATGATTCTGCAAATATATTTACTTCAAAACTTGTGGGATGAGATACAATATATTGTAGTACAATTGTATCCATGATGTTATTGCTGCAATATGTAATCAATAATATTAATAAAAATTGATTTAAAATATCTAAACATATTTTAAAGTAACGGAGAGCAAATTTCAATAATTTTATTAAGCTCTGAAATTAAATATACTTGGACATACGGCATTATTGCATCTGAGTACCTACGTATTTATATTTTAAATCTTTTTAATGAAAAGCCTTTTGATGTTTACACAAATATTAAATTATTCCATAGAATAATATTTTAAAACATTTGCAATCAATTGTGTTTCAAAAAACAGACGTGCTGGCTGTTCCATTGTTTCATTAAGGCGTTATATAGTACACACAGTTTTTTGTTAATATTGTTACGAAATATTTTCTACCTACTATTATTATTACTTAATTATGTTCTTGATTATGTATACATTTATGAATACTTGTATTTTGACATTTTCTAGAATATTCCATCGAGATGCGTTCTCGAGGATCATGGAAATTTTGAGAACCCAAAAAATATAAACAAGCGGATAGGCTCAACGTCAAAGTAGAAAACCATTTGACAGTTGTGAATTTACTAATTTCTCTTCGTGAATTATTTAAAGGTCAGTTCAATGTAGGCGTTACAGTATGTACAAATATCGTTCGGAAAAAGGACATACCAATCGCCCTGCGGCAGTAAATATGAATGTATAATTATTATAATAAATGATTCATTTAATTAATTTCTTGTTTTCTCAGATACCAAGCGAATAAACCCTTACGGAAATGAATACTTATGTTTTGAATAATAATTATTATTATTTTAAAAGGTGGACGTGGCAATATTAATGTAACAAATGTTTCAAAATGTCTCAAAGTATCGGAATTTTAAATATTTGTATGCGGCAACAGCCTGCATATCAGACGTAATTTAGCAGTTTTATTATAATGCCCACAGCTGATCCCTGAGCGGCGATAAACCAGACGGTTCCGACGATATTTTTTCATCGTCCGCGCGAGAAATACGGCGACGAGCGTCGTCTTGATCCACGTGGTGGCGGGGGCGCATGCGACGGCGCGAGCGGCGCTCCGGAGACCGCTCCGGTGAAAGAGGATCAGATTCCGCGCTGACTCCGGGCTGTTCGGTGGTGGTGTCTGGGTGATGCGAGTCGCGACGAGTGACCGAGATGTTGCTCGTGGTCGCGAATGTGCCAGTAGTGGTCCTTCTTGGTTGTTTTGCCAGTTTTGGTCACGGTGAGTGGATAGATATGTTAATTATTTCTAACTAGATGAGGACAAAGTTCTGGCACTGATATCGATTCCTTTCCAAACGAAAAAATCACCCCCTTCCATATTACTAACACATTTACCTTTTCATATACATGTTTTATTTAAGCGTACAACATGATTTACAATATTAGCTGGGTTGTTTTGACTGTGGTGCATTGTTGCATCAATATAATACCTATACATAAAATATATCATGTGTTGCTTCCAACAAACAAAATAAATAGTGTTACGTTGGTAACAAAATTAGAAAAAAGAAAAATTATAAGTTTACATTACTCTAATTTTCTTTATTTGTTGAATGTATCACTCATGAAAACGTATAGATAATATTACTAGTCATGCATATCGACAAAAACAATAACGAAGTGTCCTTATTCTGAACTAAAATATGTCAAAGAATAGAAAATGATAAGAACTCAAGAGAACAAGTCACAAATTGTTCCATAATCATATTCATATTTCAAGTCAATTCTTGTATGTGCGTAATAAATAAACATTTAAATTATGTGAAATATCTTCCTTCTCATATGTTTTCATTGTGTTAATTTTGTCATAAACAATTTAAAAAATGAATTCTATGATCAACGGCTGTCTCGGTAAACGTCTCTGGGACATGGGAAAGGAAAATTTGTAGGAAATGGACTTTATTCATTGTTTTTCTTCTCTCAATTCATGTGTACATGAGAAAAAAGTTAGTATCCTTCGTTGAATGTAAATATTCAAGTAGTGTTTCTCTGCGAAGTCCTCTAGCTTCAGCATTTGTGCGATAAGGCTGTCATAAAAAATAATATTTCATGTACCCCATCTTTCCAGGAAGTTAACACGATCTCATGCACACTTACCTCCTTGTCTTTGCTTTCTTTTGAGTGCCGGAGTCGAACCGGAGAAGGAAATAAAAAATCCTAGTGTGGATCGTAGCAGGAAGCTATTCTGAGTGTTCCGTTCCGCAATACATTTGCAACATAACTCGGCGTGTATGTGTAAAACCTCGTGCTCCCTTTCGCAGTTTTGTTTTTAGCTTTTCTGTATAAGACCGCAGTTTTCTTTCATGGCGTTGCAAATATGCAGATGTTAAGAGTATTACTAAGAGAATGTAGAATAACTTTAAACTAAGGGACTTCAGTTTTGCGAATTAATACACAGCACTAATTATTTTCAAAGCGCAAAAAGGGTTTTTTATAAAAAGAAACAAGTGATAATTAGGTAAATTTGAATCTATATAAATACTGAAGATATCTAATAGCAAATTATCCATAGAACTCAACAAAAATGTTAAACTTAACGTTAACATGGCAATGCGGGTTATATTACGAATTATAAACTGTATAAACTAAAGAAAAATTGTTTGTAGTTTTATATGCAAACTGAACTATATATTTTTTTATATTAAGTTTTCATTTTATTTTATAAAAATATTTTCAAACTCCCCCAACTGTTTTCAATAACTAGTTGCATTATTTTAGCTACACATTATCGTTTTCAGTTTGTTTTATTTACCTACACAAATACCGATACTGTTAAATTGAAATTAAAACGTTTTGTACAGACTATTTGAATGCGCTGTACAACTGGCACATTTGATGGTAAAAAATGAGTTTGTCATTATTTTGTTGCAGTTCCTGAGGGACGCCGTCTTAAAATTTTAACTGCAACAAACTCGGTACGTGCTCCGTTGTCCTTTCGTGATGAAAATAATAAACACCTCCTGGAAATTACTTAAGACGGGAACGGGAAATATATGTCGGTAGTGATTAGAATATTAAGATTTTTAAACAGATAGAGTCGGTAATACGGGAAAATTTTAAATTGCGTACCGGAAAATGTGTAGGAAATGTATTTTATTTATATTCATTGTTTTTTTCTTTCAAGTCTCATGTGTGCATGAGAAAGGAAATTAAAGTATTTTATCGTTTCAGTCTATGAATATATTTTTTCCTTGAGTGTAAATATTTGATTTTCATACAATTTCAGCAATTATATCACTACTAATATAAACAGTTAGTAGGTAATAGGTATAATTATTCATTGTTTAGTATTAGGCATATAAGACACTTATATAATAGGGAGAAAAGGATAGGCACGAAAGGTTAACTATTAGCCTTTCCTTGAATGCCTTTTATACAAATAAGGCAGGAATGAGTACAAAACTTTATCCACAACAGAATAAAAGGCAAACTTAAACAAAAGCATGATTAAACAGTTATCAGAAAATATAATTTGAATGTCAGTATGGGTATTATACACTAATGTCTCATTAATTTCATAATACGTCTAAAATATTAAAGTTGTATGTCGATTATCGATAAATAATTTAAAAAACGATTGTATGTAGCTATAGCATAATTACAATAAATTACTTTATAAAACATAGAATATTTTCATAAATACTTATTCTGAAATACTTACATTAGTACATTAAGATACACAAGGAATTTAAATAATATATTAAAATTAAACACAAATGAAAATTTTATCCCTTAATACGGCCTTTGCATGGTTTCTACTAGTACTAATATTCCTACTGCACAGTAACGTGAAAATCCTTACAACTTTAAGGCTTCTTAAGACTGGAAATATTGCATGTGTTATCCATTAGTTGTTTTACGTTGTGCTATATCTTAAGAGTTAAAAACCTTTCTATGTAATAACTGAAATTACTGAAAATATCATCTGACGATATGAAACACCTCTATTTATTTTTATTAAGAAACAAATAATATTTTCTTAGTCGTATATAACCTAAGAATTTGTTTCTCTATATTTTCTTTATAAATGTTAAAAGGTCGGAGTAGACAAACATATAACGGTGGTGGATATTATTTATTATTTACCAGCACGAAGGCGAGAGCTTCTTTACGAGTATTATGGCGGCTTGCTTTATGTAACACTAAATATAACAAAAGTTAGAAAATTTATATGAAAAACGTGACCTGGTAAGGTGAGCTTTTGCCAGATTTCTAGATTCTCGTTATTTTCACAAACGCCACACTTAAATCTACAGCTTATATTAGATATTTTGAATAGTCGTTTAACAAAACAATAAAATTTATACTCAGGTTTTTTCGTCTCGATGCAAAAATTAAAAAACCTTAGAACAAGTATTGGCATCTTTTTCTTGACAAGATAATACAAGACTAAGACACGACTTGACAACTCGAATTGTAAGGCAAGACAAGATTTTGAAAAAAGTCTTGCGAAACAAGACTAGAAATATCGCTACCGCAAAAGTCTTGCGTATGTGTATAAGAAGGGATAATATTTTGAACATTAGCTGCAAAAATATTGTACTTCTATTGTAGATATAAACTTTATTTAAAGGACATCCAGCATATGAAATTATTTTTAAAATCAAAGTTTATTTCGTCTAGATCCAGTTCTGCGGAACTAGAACTAATTATACATTCGCAACCATTTGCCGCAGCCGACCGAGAGTAACCACCGACACCAAATTAGTAATAAAGATCCATGTTTTTCATTTGTATGCAAAAGTTTGGCAAGAGTGTTGCAAAATTGCGAGACAAGAAATTTGCCTCTAGTAAGACAATATAAACCATAATCTTGCAAGAACAAGATTTTAATGAAACTTTCAAATTTCTACCCTTAAGTAGAGATGACCTTTACCCTTAAAATCTTAAATAGAAAGTGGTGCTGTGGGATTAGTAAATGATTTTAAAGAACACTCAATTATCCTTTCAACGCCATCTAATTTCTTTAATAATGGATTTTCAGTTTTCGAGAAAATAATGTTCATATATTATTTTCTGATAAATAATGTCAGTTTGTTAACAAACTGTAGTAAACGACAGAAAATGTGAATAAATCATCCAAGTAAAATTCAACAAATAATAATAATAATAATAATTTTATTAATTCATAAAGATCATATAAGATGACATTGGATAGGTCAATACAATAATTCATACTAGAAACGTATATATCAAGTAAATAAATAAAAGTAACAATCACAGCTACTTGAAAACTCAACTCATTATAATCATATTTCATATTATGAGATATACAGGGTTAACTATGACTAAGTACAAATATTTTAAGAGGGGATAGAAAAAAATAAGAATTAACAGAATTTCCTTTCAAAAAATTTCCAAACTTATTTATAAAGCGAAAAAAAAATTTTCTATATTATATTAAATCCTTATTTAACGCCGCCAATGCGAGTATCACATCGCATTCAACCAGCAAGCTACCGTCATGCAACAGTCGGCCACAGTCGGGTCGGTTCGCTGTCACGTTATAATTTAATTCCTGTGTTTACGTTGTAGTGTTGTGTTCTTCTTCAGTTTTTAGTGCCTTATTTTAATTTAAAACGTTTTATAGTTAATAAATAATGGAATATGTGTCGGGTACAAATATTTTCCCACAATATAGTTCGCCGGTTTGTTTTTCTAGGTTATGGGACAAGACTGCCGCGGGTGTTAAACGTTTTCTGTTATCTATTAGAACCTACCTACCACCCCTTTCTTCGATTTTGTTATAATACATAGGCATTGTACCTAACAACTGTACCTGCGGGAAGTGTGTTTATCGGTAGTGAGTGAAAATGTAGTTTTACCAGTTTGTAACCAAATAATGAAAAACGAATGTAAAATACTGGAGCTAACTGGATTAACTGTTACCTACCTATCAGGTATTATTATTATTACTAATAAGAATGTTAATTTTTGTCGTTTCTGCATTTAGAAATACTGCAAACGGCCGCATGGTAGTTGTTGACAGATGTAATGCCAACTATGTATCTAAGCCACAAGCCATCTCAGTCTATACTCATCATAGGCGCCAACTTTCCGTAGGAAAAAAGGGTTTTGCCCCATTTTTTAAATATCGAGCTAAAATTCTGGAATAACTTTTTTATTGTCTTTTAGGGCTCCATGAGCACGTGGTTAAAATTTTTGTACTTAGTCATAGTTAACCCTGTATAATAGTGATACGAATATTTCGTTCGTTAGGCTCCATTCAATTTGTGCAAACATTGAATTTGTACCGCAACTAAACATAAAAATTTTAGTGATTCAATCAGTTCTTCGTAAACATTATCGTTTGTTATCAAAATGATGTACACTATATATTTAAGAAGTTGAAATAATTTCCCTATTTCGGAATAATAATGGTGCTAGAACTGCTGCAAATTTATTTAATAAACCACATCCTGATAACTATGGCCGCGGGCTTATTTATACCAACGTTCTAGTAAGAAAATTTCCTGAAACTGGATTCAGTAAGAATGAAGCAGTTTTGGCCTGCAATGTAATAGAACTTAGTACAAGAAAATTCTCGGATATTTCACGTACAACCATTTGGACAATATTAAAATGTCATAATATCACCTATATAAAATTAATTAGTCCAAGAGTTTAACGAGGATAATAACGATAAGCGTTTAAAATTGTGTGTGATCATCAGTAAACGAATAATTGCCAACCCAAATTTTCTTTTTAATATTTGCTTTTTTCTGCATAGGTAAGTTAACTGGTATATGCCGCTATTGGTCCGACAACAGTCTAATAATATTTCGTGAATATCTGCGTACCTAAAGCATTCAGAGGAACGTTTGGAAAGGAAGTTTTGAAAAACGCATGATTACCCATTGTTTTACTTAGAAAAGAAAATTAACCGAGGAGATGTATTTGGATCCATTGCAAAATATCATTAATTCTGCTGACGGACCGTCTTGATCATGCCTAAAACATTATTTTTCAAAAAGACTGGGCAAGATTAGAACAAGAGAATCTGCAAAATTGCCTGCACGTTTACCAGATTTGTCTCCGTTAGACTCGTTTGACTCTTTTCTGTAGATCCGTTTAATGCCACGCCAAACGGCAACGCATCATATACAAGTAACCTTATTATTATACAAATGCTCATAAAGAACATTTTGAACAGTGTTTTTACTAAGTAGGTACTGCATGGAGATTGGTGGTGGGCATTTTCAAAATAAAGTAATATTCGTGGTGAATTTGTTGATCTGTACTTTTCAACTTATATTTCTCGAGGACTGATCATTCAAAATTTATGATGTTGAAAAGATAACTAAAAGCAGTTTAAATTCATGTACCGCACAATTCCACTTTTTATCTTAAAAGTGAAGGTGAGCCCCACTTGGAGTAGCAATTTAGGGAAAGATTATCTAAAAGAAGAAAATCGAGGTGACAAGATTTGATAATTAATACCCATCTTCTGAATTTTACTTTTGATTAAAAGATAAATAACATTTGCAAATAATATGTATATTCGCAGTGCCCCGCACCTTTATCAGATTAGGTCGGACTAATGTTGAAATAAATTTTAATTTGCATAAATTTGCAGCCAGGTTTCATAGTGTGCGCCGTGCGAACTGATGAGCTTGATAAGCGAATATCTGCGCTTATACATTCGTAGAAAACACCCCGTCCCCATATATATTTCCGAGCGAGGGGGTTGTCTTTCCCTCACCGTATCGCTTTGATATTGCAGGATTATATGACTAAAATCAGCTTAAAGCAATCCCGCATTTACGTTCAGGCCGATACAAGAGAGCCCGGTCGTTAGTTACACTCGGACAAATCGCAATTTAAAGGCACATTCGAAATCCGTGCATATTACCAAATAATTAGATAACCTAATGGAAAAACAAGAATTATTTCAAATAGGATCTAAGGAGCATCTGGAGGTTAGTCCTTATGAACGCGAAATGTTCGTACGCACAAAAAGAAACATTCCTTTGTGATCTCATCGAAAGTTGATTGTTTATCGTTAGCGATTCTCAGAGATCTACGATCTTACGTTAAGTTAGTTGCATTTATAAACACAATGAACTATTTTTTATTGTATTGTAAAGGTGTTTAAGCTAATAAAACAAAGCTGTATTCAATAATCATCTACAATAAAAATTAATTTAGCTAAATTCACTACAAAAAAGTCATACCTGGTTTAATTAAAATATTCAGTACTTAAGTTCACTTTTGAAACTGTGAGAACTCGAAAATTCAACCACAATGGATTAGATCTGACCTAAAAATGCACAAGTAGGTAATATTTGGTATCACGGGTATCAGAGAGCATACATATTACTTCATTGATAGGAATTGTAGGAAAACTGTTTTCTGTTAGCTTAAATACCTTTACAATACAGTAAAAAAATTACAAAAGCTAATAATAAAGAATATATGGGTAGATATTGTGGTTGTGGTTGGTCGGGGCTTTAGTCCGCAGAGTAGTTAGTTTCACACAATATTGTTAATACTTCTAAAATGTATATAAAAAACGAATTTTAGATAAAGTAGGTAAATGTCATGTCTTTAATTTATTTTTTTGACAGATCAATATCACTTTTGACATTGCCGCTATTTAATTTCAATTAATATTAATTTATATAATAATTGTCTACTTAATACATACTGTATATTATATATATTTATTTTACTAAGTTTTGTGAGATAAGTTTTTCTAAAAGAAATGAATGAATAAACTTATGTGCTGTCCTGATGTACATATGATAGTGGCTAATAAAGAATTTAAATTAAGTATGTATTTAAATTATACAAATCATCGTGAGTTTCGTAATAAACTTAAGCTTTAAATAAACTAAGAAAGTTCGTGAGTTTTGGGTGTGTCTGAACAATTGAACATGGTTACCGAAAACGTAGATCAACTTCGGGAATTTGATCCACTAAATTCGGTTTGGAAGAATCTATAAACGGCGTTAGAACACTACTTTGTGGCAAATAACATCGCTCATAAAGCACGAAAAAGGGTTATTATACTGACCTTATTAAGTGAAAATTATTATCAATTTTTACATCGTTTTTGCTTGCCCATGGATCCAGAATGTAAAAGTTATGACAACCTGATAAAATTAATCAGCGAACATTTTAAACCAACCGTTTCAATTTTTGCAAGCAGATATATTTTATAATGCAAAGAAGGTTTCCAATAAATCGCCAAAGGAATGGGCCGCTAGGTTAAGAAATTTAGCTCTAAATTGCGATTTTACGCAAGATCAGTTAGAATTAGTGTTACGTGACAAATTCATCAACGCGTACGACTCAGATAGTATCCAAGATAGTTTAATGAATGGATGAAGGATTTATACAGATACGTTACAATAATTTTTATAATCAGACATTTAACTCAACTGAGAGGATGCCACCTGAAGAAGCAATCTTAAAAATGCAAAAATAGGTCAGATCTCATCTATTGTGATTGAATTCACCTCCCTTAGGAGCAGAAAGGACAATGTTAAAAATAGCCGATTTTTGGCTTATCCGGGGAACGCATAAATCATAAAAAAATCAATTGATTATTGTTAATTAACATTAGAAATGACCCAGAAATACGTCAGATAGCTGGGGAAATGTCGCTACTACCCCTAAACCTATATAAACTACCCTTAAATAGCTTTAAATGGATAATCATTAATTATTGTTATAAAATTCGTGTAAAATGAAAAAAAAGCTTTAAAATGACTTGAACAGACAGTATGTCAATATAAAAAGTGATAAATAACTGTAAAAATGTCCTTTCCACCCCAAAAAATTAAAAAAACGACTTTCAAAAGCTAATGGTGGGCTTACTTCGACATCAAAAATAGATAATGCTTAAATGTTCAAGGGAACGCCTATTGCTAGAAAAAAATTATAGATTACTGTCAAAAAATGCAAAAACTGATACTAGAGTACATTAAGTAAATGGGGAAATATTAATTGCACCCCTAAATCTATATAAACTGCCTTTAAATAGCTTAAAATAGATAATCATTATTTATTGTTGTAAAATTCGTTTTGAATGAAAAAAATACTTAAATTACTTTTAAGATTCATTTATACTATTGCGACCTGAAAAATGGGCGCAAGGATAAATTGCCATTTTTTCAGTACGCGCTCGCAAAGTGAGATCAATTGGCGCTATTTCGCCATTGAATGGGCACTTTTACAGTCATTTATCACTTTTTATATTGACATACTGTCTGTTCAAATCATTTTCAAGCATTTTTTTCATTTTACACAAATTTTATAACAATAATTAATGATTATCCATTTAAAGCTATTTAAGGGTAGTTTATATAGGTTTAGGGGTAGTAGCGACATTTCCCCAGCTATCTGACGTATTTCTGGGCCATTTCTAATGTTAATTAACAATAATCAATTGATTTTATTATTTATGCGTTCCCCCGGATAAGCCAAAAATCGGCTATTTTTAACATTGTCCTTTGGGAATGAGTACATCTATAAAATATATTTCTCCCAAAACAAAGGTTGATTGGTATTTTCTTTTAGTTTTTGTATCAAATCGAAGCAAAACAAATTTAATTTCTCTGAAACTTTGAAAATGACCCGGCAGCCTTCTTATAGGAACGCAGCGTCGTTTGAGTTTGGCACAGCCTCTCCATGAACGCGTCGTAACTCCCAAACTTTCCGGCTCACCTCACGCGCACAATACTTTCTCCGCGGTTCCCGGAGTCGCGTTCGCGACCCGGAGTACGGGAAGGAGGCACAACTCCCGGCCAATTACAGCAATTACCGTTAGTAAATCACTTCATCTGGGAGCAGATTAGTCGTTTGAGAAACCGCACTCCTGGTTTATGTCCCGCGCTGGTTCTAAACTTGAGCAATCTGAGAAGTTCGGTCGGACCGCAGAGGAACATATTTCAGGGAGGTCGCCGGGCGGAACTGCTCGCGCCGTTCCCGAGGGCAGTGGCGGCGGCTGAGGCAGCGGTTCGTTACGTTTTTACGGTCAGTGCAGTTTCGACGCAAAATGTAATAGTTTATACCTAACCGCCAAAAATCTATAGAGTGATTCATCGCTAGCTTGTAGACAAGTGCGACGGGCGAAACGTGCGAGGAGTAACGTTTCATAGGCGTCCTAAATTTTAAGGCGATTAGATATAAAAACTATACAAAAATAATTGCATTACATAAGGTGCATTATTTTTAGTAGAAACGGTGATATAACAGTTTTTGCCAATTTTGAGGCGTTAGATAATAAAAATGATAGTTATTTCCAAATTTAGTTAGCTTAGTTAGTTTTTATCTTGTATTATCAATTAACCAAAGTCGAAAATAATAGAGAGTCATTAATTCACAGCACAGAGATGAGTACGGGAGGTGAGGGTTGCATGATTACCTGCGTGCCACTTGAGAAGGGTTCAAAACACACATAATTATCAAAAAAAGTTGACGTCGAGTGAACATTAACACTTAATGTCATATAGTACCGCCTTCCATATGACCTTCATGTATCCATATTTCGTCAAAATTTAATATATTTTCCAGATTCCGACCTTTTAATATTTATTTTAAATAGTTTCTTCGCCATTTCATTATTTAGTCTTTTTCTATAAGTATACTCTTTTCGATTTCATTTATACGGAAATTCACATACCATGATTCTATGTCACGCATAATTTTGTAGGATATAACAACCAAATTTTTTTTTGTCGAAAAAATTTTGTTAAAATACCATCTGCATGTATGTTCTTTTATGTCGACTGTTATAAATTGAGTCACTCTCTAGATTTTTGGTGGTTGGGCATATTGTGTAATATTAAGTCAAGATTAAACGGCAATACGGAAATCTGTTGTATAATATATAAACAAAACGAGACCAAGGGAGGACTCTTGGGAAAATACAGATAACGACGTCCAGGATAGATGGGTGAAGTCAACTACTTGGACGAAATCTGTATAAATACAGCTGAATTATTTGAATATCTCGACAGAAATTATACTGAAGAGATGTATACAAGAGTTTAAACAGCAACGGCTAGGTAGAGTAATATTTTATCTAAACTTGAAAGTACCCATTTTTTAATCTATTCATAATAGATCAATTTAAATCAAGTTGTTCCTTATATTTCCATTTCGGCGTGAATAGATAAAGCAAGTACAAAAGGAAATTGTATAAATGAAAGAAGAACTTAGGTACACTTTTACTACCATTATTGCCTTCAGGCGGATAGTGGGAAGATTGCAGGTAATATGTGAAATATTATTCTGTAGATGCAAGAGTTTTATGGCAATATATTTTTTAAGATACTATTAAGTTTAACAATTTGTCACATACCCACAAATATAGGAGTTTGTCAGATGTCCATTATTTTTAATGTATTTTGAACAATGAAAACCAATGCTATTATGATCCAAATACATAGCAAATTAATCTCTACAATTATTCGTTTACAGCTCTTTTAAATCAAAACATCCCAGAGCGTTAAAATACTGCGTTATTTATTATGTTCAACAACAACAATAATGTATTTATATGTATATCTAGTAAACAGTAATTTGCAATTATCTAGTTATTCACACCACTATTGAAATTTCGATAACAATATCATCAAGCAGTAGGACACAGTTGACCATGATACACGATAATAAATCATGAAACATTCTTCAAAAATCCATCAGGATCACACGGAATTTGCTTGAAGGGTTGCCTAATTTACATACTGAAGCATAGTTAGTGCATATTACCGCATATATTCTCAGCTTGTAGCCTCTATAAATTACAATCCGTGAAAATAGCTAGAAAACGCGTACAATCATATCTCTAGAAATTATAGCGAAGCGGCTCCCACTATGACCTCGCAATAAATTAAACCAACCATATTTCATAAAACTAGCATGTAAGATTTCCGCAGAACAAAACAAACTCACCCCCTCCCCACACCCACATATACATTTTTCATCCTTCCGACGACTAGGCACTGTTTGCCTTCTCGGAGGCGCTGAACCCAGGCGTGTTCCAAGCGCTTCCCGCGGGATCTGCGCCAAGTGAGAGCAGCGGAACTCCACCGTCGCCGCCACCACCGCCTCCGGCAGAAACGCTCTCTCGTTCTGTTTCGTTATTGATATTTCCGTACACTTAGAGATGGGAAATGAGCCCTCTAGATATTTGCATGTCTTTTTTCTGGCCTATAATTACTGCTTTTCTCCCTACGAACGCGATAAGCTCGCGAAAATCTTTCTTTAATTTGACGGCTGTGAAGTTGTTTCAACGCGCAAAGTGCCTACAGTTAGGCATTAAAATTATCAACAATATAACTGATCAAATATAGAAATAAATTATTGTGTCTTTATTGTTTAAATGTGTGAATGACCTAACTATTTAAACTGTATATACTGAAATGCACCTATAGAATTTGTTCTAATTACCACTTATGTGCAATGGAAATTTGCGATCGATGGATACTGTCCGGTCCAGGTTCAGCTTGGATTCTGTGTAGCCCGAGTATACATCTGACATTTTCAGTTAACGGTACAAAGTGTATTTAATTTGTACATTTGCGTAAGTTCAGTCGGTATCGATAGAAAAACTGGTGAAGCATTGGAGCAGCAAAATGTTTTAAATGTCACTGCTCTTAGACACTAACATTCCGAATATATTTAGTTACTGAAAATTACAGATACTGAAATTGCTAAATGCATTCAGCTAAAGTTGTCGCTTCTAATCAACGATTTTCCGAAACTATGCGAACGTTGAATTGCCATAGCGGGCAAAACTTGAGAAATATGCATTAAATGATTTTGTTACAGAATGAAAAATGTATTATTATGAGTTTTTGAACCGATTTGGTAAACAGGGCTAAATTGAGTTCTGCAAACAAAACCATCAACTTCAGTAAATACGCACACGAAGATCAAACGATATGCGGAACATATTTAATTTTTTTAAATTTACGCTCAATTATGTATTTATATTTCGAAAAAAAAACAATTAATTTATTTACCAAAGGAGCGGTTCTTATATAAATATTATATAATTGTATAGTTGAAAATGTATACTATTTAATAGTATATTACATACCTATGTGGAAAGTTTTAACTTTTGTCGAAAGTAAAGGATTCATTTGTCGAGACAATAATGAGAGTTTTCTCCAAGGTTTGTAATACTATTTTATTTACAACCATACTTTTTAAATAAAAATGACGTAAGTTTGACATTTCAATATTCATATTATGGTTGTAAATAAACATATTTGATGGCTCTCTAAGAGTGGAAACGCACTGGCCACAACTATTTGTTTCGCAACGTTTTGCAACGTTGCAGGTAGGAGAGAAAAGAAAAGTCGATTAATATTTTTGCTGATCGATTTTTGGTGCTAGTCGAGGCTCAACCTTCGATCTACAATTATAACCTCAAACAGCATCACAACCTAAAATCTATTTTCTTATTGATTTTCTTCATCCAGCAGCTGTAAAAATTGCCACAGCAAAGCAGTCACCTCTGTTTGCTCGTTTTGTATTGTATTTGTATTTTGTATATTCCTTGTGTCTATTCAAAATTTATGAATAATGTTAGAGTAAAAGGCAAAAAACACTTGTCACTTCATCTAATTATGATTAATGTACTGAGATAATTTTGTTGCGATTCAATTGTGGCATGTGAAAAATGTGTCAAATTTTAACTGCAACAAAGAGTTGCGGTCGGTGCGTTTCCAGACTAACAGTAGGTACATTGCTACAAACTCAATATTTTCCTTTCAAATACCTAATAAGCTTAATAGGTAGATATCTAACTATCGCAGAGTGCATCCTTACGTAGTAACGCTTTGTACTCCACCATATCCTAGCTCAGCCAAAAAGGTTACCTGCTAGCTTTCCCATAAACCACTCAATCTTAGAGCTCCCGTAAACTTTACGAGCTGGTGTTTCGACGGCGTTAGTCATTTTCAGAGCGTACAACCGACAGCGGCCATAAGTCTGGTCCCGCCGTCAACCGAGGGCAGCAGCCGTCCGTAATGCGGACCTTCCGATGTTCGGCACTAAAAGACATTCATTACCCCCGAACTAGACCAAGATTGGCGTTACCACGCCACTAACTACGTAAGCGCGACATTAATTATGTAGCGAGACGCAGTTATAGACACCATTAGTACCTAAGAGCGGAGGAGAGATTTCGTGTTCCGGGCTTCGGTTTCCTGTGGAAATCTACAGCCGACTTAGCTTAACAGTTTATGGGCTCGGCTGCAGGATTACTTTAAATCTTAAAATATTCCTGGTTAGAAATTCATTCCTCCTCTTTTAACTAGACCGGGAGAATAGCGGTCACTATCGTTAAGTAATAGGTACGTAATGCAATGTATTCGATAGAATATAGAATAGAATGTACCGATTCTCCTATATTTAATGCCGTTATGAACTTCCAAAATTTTGTTAATTTAATTCAAAGTAATTCAATTGTAAATATAAATAATCGCATTTTAGATCTTCTTCTATCCAATTATAAGTGTAAAGTTGAGAGAGCTATTGATGTTCTTCTTCCTGAAGATTTGCATCATCCTCCTCTTGTGGTGTGGTATCCTATAAGAAAGTGTAGCTCACAATCGACTAGAAACGTTAAAGTGTTATATAAGTATAATTTTAAGAGAGCAAATTTTCCCTTACTTTATACACATTTGCTTGAATCTGACTTCTGTTATTTGGATGAATGCACTGATGTTGATGTTGCCCTGCAACAATTTTATTATCATTTGGATAGAATTTTTTCCATGTTCGTTCCTATTTCACGTGTAAGTTCTCGGTGTTATCCCCTTGGTACACTAGATCGTTAATTAGAGATGTTAGACGTAAACATTTCTTGTGGAAACGGTATAAACGCTCTAGAGATATTAATCATTATAATGAATTTAAGACATTAAGACGTACAGTAAAGTATGACAGTATGATATTGTTTAATAATTACATATTGGATATCGCAGTAGAAATGTGCAACCAACGTCAAAATAACACATTTGTTACATTTTGACAGATTATACCGATTCCATAAAAATTTCTAATGTTAAAAATAAGTGAGTGTGTCAGTCAAACAAGGACAATAAGTATGGACACTATTGATCGATCGATTAAACCTGATTTATAACATTCACAAATATAACTTAATATCTAGAGCTTCTGCTCTAAATGAAATAAATAACTGACACCATCCATTATCCGCAAATAGACGAGGTGGGCGCATCCGAGGAATGATACCGTAATGCCTCTCCGTACACAAAATTGAAGTAATAATCAGACGCAACTAAATTAATCCCATCTAGATCAGACTGTAATGAGGAGCCAGAAATTCCCTCTGTACTGATTCCGAATTTCATACTCTGACAGATTTAATTCTGGCGAAGCAACGTTATGGTATTTAATTACGTTACATTGAATTTCTCTCCGCCGCTTACGGCCCAAGGAAAGTTATTTACAGGGTGGAGGCCACTCTCGAACGTCTTAGACTACCTACCCGTCAAATCCAAACACCTTAGGAGCAGAAATTTACCGGCAGCGAAATAATTCGTTTAAGAGCTGTTGTAATCGACTCAAATTGTCTGCGGAGGCCATTTCTCAAACCGTTCGTCTAATTGAGCCACGAACTTAATTTGTCTTCGTGTTGGAATTTCTGCATAGTTTACATCAACTTTTTCTATAATATTATTCAGAGATTAACAACACAATATTTCCATGATCATATATCTGCCGTACGAACTCGCGTATTTTATAGTCGAGTATATTATGAACGGTTTTTTATATCTTCATTTTCTCTACCCTCTCGGCCTAAGGCAGCTATCCGAGAGCAAGAAACTATTTAGATATAAAACTTTGTCCATTATTGAAGTTTCAAAGCTGAATTTTGGCTATTTATTATTACGATTGATGTTCATCGATCTTCTAACAAAGTACCTATTTACCTTTATAATAATATATTTGTTCTAACTAATGTTTAAACATTTTTCACCACGAAATTTCTGACTCTAAATTGTGCGCTGTTATTTCGATTTGACGACAACATGTAGTGCTGTATTTTGTTAAGTCACATATTGTCTTTATATAGTCTCATTTATTTTACGATTTTCCTCAGGAAATAGCTTGTTATATTTCACGGTTATTCCACTTGTCGACAAAAGCCGAGCCCGGTCTCATCTGCTACGTTTACGTAAAGTCAGACAGGTGGCAAAAGTTTTCATAACAACGTCTATTGTTGAGGTCCTGTTAGGAAAGCTTAATTAGCTTTGTGGTTACATGCACCTTCTATCCATTGGACAGTCATACCTTCCGTCATATTTTAATTATAGTAAATATACATGTTAATATAGATATTTTATTTGTTGGCTTTTATTTGCATTTGGATCACACAGTGTCTTCTATAACAATCGAAAGGATGTTCAACTGAAAGTGTAGAAACGCCGCAGTCAAGAATGAGAATTGAGATTCCCCTCACCGCGCTTACACCTTCCGCCTTTTATTAAATCACATTTCGGAATTGCGACCCGTAGCGATATTAGCCCGACACATTTCAAATGCAAGCGACTGCCGGCATAAATAATCCGAAATGATCCCATTAGGGTTTCGGCGAGCACTTCGATGTTTCCGTTATGGAAACACCGCGTTCTAAACAGGAGCTATAGTCATTGCCGGATATAGATTGAGTTCGGGCTTTCTTTCGCCGCCTTGGAAATGCCTCCGGAAAACGGTTCCGACGAGCGTTGGCGATCCTCCAGTAGTTCCCGGATGAAATAGTGGCTGCGTAACTGCCGCGTTTTGCGGCACAATGCGGCACGCCGCCATCCCATTTACAAATATGGTTGTTGCCGCCGGCGATCTTTGTTCTTTGGGATGGTTTAGTTGGGAATCGAGGACGCGCCGCTCGAGGATTTGGAGATACGTTTTTATTGCTTATCGGAGAACGAGGAGATGGCATTCAACCTTAGACATACCATCGCACTAATTATTTGCAATAAAATATAACATTAAGCACCTAAATTCAAACTCATTTAAGAGAAAAATTATTTTGATGTCGAATTTAATAACTAAATGAGCTTATCAACATAATTTTTGAATTAACAAAAATATGTGTAAGTGTGAACTAGGACTGTCAATCCCGGGATCCCGGGATTCTACTAATTTTCAGTCCCAAAAATCCCGATATACCGCCAGCTTGGTTCCCGGGATTTTCGGGTTTAACCTTGTCAATTTTATAGATACGTTGCGGTCTAATTTGAAATACGAGACCACAGAATATTATATTTAATTTAGAGACCAAGTCTAAAAAATTGAACATTGATCTCAATTTTGCAAAGTAATATCTACTTTAATAGATATTTTTAATACGTCTTTGTTCAGTACATAAAAGCAAGGAAAGTCTCGTTATTTTCTACTTTAACCAAAGAAATATAATTATATGAAAACGGTATATTCTACGATTTTTCATTATCAATTTCACTTACAAATGTAAAATCGGAGAGGACCTTCTCGACGGTTGGAACATGCTTCACCAAAATTTGTTCGAGTTTGAATCCGAATGTGCTGGATGAATTAATTTTTCTTATATATTTTTTGATTTTTCCCAAAATATGAATAAAAACTAAATTTCATATATATGATTATTCATATTAATTATAACGTTTTTTTATATTTACCACTCTGTTTTTTTTTATAAATAAAACTTAAAATAATATTAATTTTTCGTAATATATCGTCATTGTCGACAGCAATCAGTCCTGGGATGAATCCCAGGATTCGGAATTATAAATTTTTAATTTCGAAACCTCGGGATCGAAAGTTTTTTCCCTGATTGCCAGCCCTAGTGAGAACATGTGTAAAGAGAACTTTGTCCGTTTTAGATTTTGCTCATATCCTTTTATTAGAAAGGAGACAAAGTCAGGTACAAGTAGATACTAGTGTGGATTTTGATACCCAAATAAATGTTAATTATCAATTTTGTGTTTGAAATAATAATACATAGCTAACTCAAAACAAAATCAAGATTTTGTAATAGTATATTAAACAACAAGATTTGAAAACGACTCTTTGCACACGAGCGAGACATATTGGTCGAGCAAGTGTGCAAAGAGGTTTTCGAACGAGTTTTTTACGATACTTTTTATACGACTGCAAACAGAGACCATAATAATCAAATTTTAATTTAAATCGTTTTTATTACTAAAATTGACAACGCATTAACAAAATAAATTAAATACAACTTTTAATTTAACTTGTTTTTATTAAGAAAATTGCTAACGCATTAACAAAACAAAACTAATATTTAATATTTATGGTAACATTTGAACATTCCTTCAAGGTTACGCTGGGAAAAACAGTATTACTGTGCACCTTGTTTTCGGTAATAGAGAATATTTTTCGTCGTTGTTTTCTTGTTGTATTCCAGTAGACGATCGTTGTTCTGGTTCTGTGGCAGCAGAAGACACTGAAGACTCTATCTTTTTCGAAAGTTCCATTTTATTTCTCAAACAGTCATCAACGTAGCCTTCGGCAACTGTACTGGCGTTTGAGGGCAAGCAGATTTGAGCTAGAATTGACTAAAATTGTGGCCGGCATAATTTGGGTGGCAACATCAAACAAAAATCACAATCTAGAGAGGCGTGTGCAAAGATGACATAGCCGTGTGCAAAATACCGTTTTCAGAGCGTGTTTTCCGTGTGCAAAACCCCCTTTTGCAAGGAAGTCGTATAGAAAAGATTTATTTAGCTATCAAATAACTGAATGAACGATACTCAATCGGATGTAGACTTGCTTTAAGAACCAATTGTGTTGAAATTTACAAATTTTTTTAAATTGTAAAAGATAATTGTTGTTAAACCAAG
Organism: Monochamus alternatus; assembly: GCA_037114965.1. Taxonomy (NCBI): domain Eukaryota; kingdom Metazoa; phylum Arthropoda; class Insecta; order Coleoptera; family Cerambycidae; genus Monochamus; species Monochamus alternatus. The sequence goes on from CM073428.1 coordinate 21,804,116, forward strand.
AAGAACCGTAGCATAAAATTAATATTTCTTATAGGCATAAGTATAATTGAGTTATTCGTAAAGTCTAATTCTATTTGAATTTTAAAAGTTTATTATAAAGTGTCATTTCGGTTTTTACATATTTATTAAATAAATTTAAATCCCAATATCCCTTCAAAATGGAATATAAATTCTATTATACAGAAATCAATTACCAGACACGAAGGGGTTGAAATGTAAATAAATTACCCTGTTAAACTGCGTCATTATCTCTCACTCTGTATTCATTACTTATTTTCACTTTATCCGTAGACTGTAAATTCTCACAGTCTGCAACAATTATATAAATTATGATGGTAGGTTAGCGTGTTTCTCTTCGAGAAAACGGCAAAACAAGTATCAAATCGGGCTCTGTTTCCCCAAATTGTACGTTCTCCTATTTTCTCATAGAGTTCAGTATATCACATCAAATTGCCTGTGCGTAATAGCTACAACAAACGTTTCTTTGAGAAATCATATTGCTAATCATTTTTTATATATATATATATATACAGGGTTAACTATGACTTAGTACAAATATTTTAAGAGGGGATAGGGAAAATTCAGAATTAACGGAATCACTCTTCAAAAAAATTCCAAACTTATTTATAAAGCGAAAAAAATTTTTTTTCAAAACCTTATTAATCCCTAATTTCTCGGCGACTATGCCGCCTGTCAGCTGCGAGGTTAGGTATATTCTGTCAAAGTCAAAGTTGTCAATGGTAGTGACAGAGCACCGCGTTGCCACGTGTAACGATTTAAGGCGCTTCGAAGGCGAAGAAAAATTTTTGTTTAGAAAATATTAGACTATGTAATGAGAAACACGATATGGTAGCACTAAGAGTAAAACCTACCTTACTGATACTTCCAGAACTGATATTTGGAGATTTCAAGAAAGTTAAATTATTTTCTGTTATCTAACTTGTTTACATTATAACTTGTCGTTGTAAAAATTATTGTACTTGCTGGGACCTCTTGGTTTCCCACGACCATTTCATAAATAAAAAAATAGTTTTTTTCTGTAAGTATATCTATTGTAGTTTAAAAATGCTTTATTTTTATGTCACTAAGTAAAAAAGAAGTTTCAAGGAATTTTAAAAAGTATGAAATTGGTTCTTTTTTATTTTCAAGTTAGGTAGGTACATACGTATTTAAAACTCCAGCACGTGTAAAACAACATTCGTGGACGTTGTACAATTCGTACAAATGTACGAGGATTTGACATATTCTGTCTATTTGGAAAACGTATTTGATATTCTGCTGCTGCACGATATGCACTTTCGTCGCACTTCCCATAAATTAGTATCATATCCGTAATTTCCGCGATTAGACGAATTTGAATGTGCGAAAAGCAAATACTGAAAACTAATAATAGTAACGATATTAACAATTGTGAAGGTAATATTTTCTTTGTTAATTAAATAAATACCCAATAACGTTTTACTACTTTCTTTATTTCGCACTTTCTATCTTTACAACTCAACTCTGACACACCTCGTCTTCTCCTTCTTCTTACATCCTTTCTGATCTATATTTTACAAAACATATATTTATGCCTACTTTACTACAGTTTAAACTAAGATATTTTTATTAACAAAATAATTGTCCACGCAATAATCGACCATGTTTGCATATAATAATATTGTAGTATTATTTTAAATTTCCCGAGGCGTTTACAGTGCTCTGTAATATTACTTTTCTGACCACTACTGCTGTTTGACATTTGTAGAGTATTAGAAAGAATGCAACCAACAACACAGTATAGGTTTATATCGACTGACAAGTGCTATGTGCGTGTAACCCCATGTCACGGAGGAAGTGTCAAAACAATGCTAGAATGAAGAAACCCACGATCGTACATAAAAGAAGATAATATTGATTGCCATAAGAATATTTATCTGAAGAATATTAAGTTCTCGGTGTAGGCGGACCGAAGACTGAACGGTGGCGTTGACATTGTAATTTTAGTTTTCCGTTTTTAGTGACAGTTTCAGTTTTAAACGTTTTATTAATTAAATAATGGATGGTTGCGATATATTGGGACATGTGTAGTTTTCCACAATTTTCTTTAAACGTACGTGAAGATATTTCCTAGAGTTGTGAGAGCAATGCAGTGGAGTGACCGTTATCGGACAAAATTTTATAAACTAAAAACTGCCACGGGTGTATTCGAAGTTTTCTGTTAGTATTTCTTTCAATCAATTTTCTTAAAATAAATGGGCAATTTTATTAACTGCATCTACGCGAAGTATGTATTTAGTGGCGAGTAATTCTGACGGACCTGTAATGAGTGAAAATGAAGTTTTGGCAGTTTGGAACGAAGGAACGAAAAACGAATGCAAAATACTGTAGCTAACCGGATTAACTGTTATCTATCAGGTACTTAGGTATTATTATTAATAAAAATGTTTACTTTTCTTGTTTCTACATTCGGCAACGTTGGAACGTTGTGAGAAACGACCGCATGGTACCTAGTTGCACAGAACATATGCCTAGTTGACATATGTAACCATCTTGGACGATGACTGATGACATAGGCGCCGACTTTCCGTAGGAAAAGAGGGTTTTGCCTCATTTTTTTAACATCGACCTAGAATTCCGAAATAATTTTTTTATTGTCTTTTAGGCTTCCCTGTGCACGTGGTTAAATTTTGTGTACTTAGTCATAGTTAACCCTGTATATATATATATATATATATATATATATATATATATATATATATATATATATATATATATATATATATATATATATATATATATATCAATTTTTAATTTAAGAAATACATATTTTAGCGTAAAATGCGATATTCAAATGTCATTCATAATGTGCAAGAAAAATTTCTTCACAGACTTGCGCATTGTCAAGAAGTTGGTGGATGGTAATTCGAACATTTAATTTAAGTATAAAATTTAATCAATTGTTTTTTTGTTTTACATACCTCGGAATTGTTCCTTTTTTATGGATAAAATTTACGTTTTCTAACATTCAATCATCATTTACTCGAAAACTTTCCTATGTAAGAGGGCAAAATTTTAGTACTGTCTGATAGAAAATTAAACGATCTTTCAGAATCAAGGAAAAAAATATAGTGTTGCCATTTAAAAAAAAATCGATGACGTCATTACTCGAAAACAAATGACATTTGAAAATCGCATTTTACGCTAAAATATGTATTTTTTAAATTAAAAATCGACCTGTTCGAGGATTTTTCCCGAAAAATAATTGTTTCGTTTTTATTGAATTTATTCCATACTTTTGGCGCATACTGTATATATATAATGCTTTCATTCCATCCTCTTAGGGTTGGAATAAAAAATATTACCATGGAAGTAGAAATGAATATGTAGTTGTAGAAACTGAAAAAAATTTATCGTAAAAATAATTTCTTCAACAGGTATAAGATATTGTCAAAAATTCGAATGTCGATAATTACAAAGAAAATTATGATCCGTGCTACAACTCATTGATTCTGACGCCAAAAGCAGTCAATATAGTGGAAGTGAACTCCTCTCTCTTGATTTATTTAGAACTAGGATCGATAGTATACTAATAGGCTATTTGAAAAACGCAGCGGTTGCAATAATTTCTCCAGGCAGATTTTTCTCTATAACTACCTTGTTTTTTAATTAAACTGGTATATATTTTAAGAGAATATTTTATGCTTATGCGATGGAAAATTGTAAGGCAAAAATGGTTTTTATATACTATGTGGTTAGATATCGAAAATTGCAAACTGTGTTAAATAGCTCGTGTTGTTTTGTGGCAGTGCTCCATGTGCTACAGTGCTTTCGGGGCTCAATTTCATGCCGAATTTATCTATATTTTAGTTATATTTCAAATCCATATACCTACAGCCTCATATGCACGAACTGCAGTAATATTTTATTAATTTCCGACGTGTATAATGAATTTGTTGTTATTTATACGTCCACAACGAACACCACTACTAAAATCAACAACGGATAGCTTCGACATAAAAAACCGTGTATCCATTTATAAATAATTTATGAGTATAGACGCTTTATACAATGTCGGGCATATTGTTTATCTCTTTGCTTCGGTAGCTGCAATCTTGTATCAGAAATGGGGACAGTAAATGTTTCATACATTAAAAATACTGTTCTTTATTTCCTCGCTGTATTATAACTAAGGCAGTTACGTTAAACTGTTAAGCAGTGTTTTTCTGTATTGCTTCAGATAACGTTTAACCTTAGCCTATTACACATATATCTCATGACATAATTTGATTTTCTTGTATATATAAGTCCTTCATATTTTCTAGATTAATGTAACCCACAACCTTCTGACATTAAGACGATAAACGATAAATTTATTAATAGTAAGGTTACTATGACATAGCATTTACATAACTTATGATTTAAAACTAAAAATTATTATAGACGTAAATACTATAATATTGATGTAAATAAATTCCATATTTTCCAAGTATCAACGATTTGCACTGCAATGGTATGTTTGAAAAGGATATATACCATTTACGGAGGAATATGAAACAGAAAGCCATTCGATGAGGACATTAATTCAGTCTAGAGTCAGTTAATCCTTATATGGTGCAGTGTGGGGTGATAATCCCCTATGTGGATTTTAGACTCGGAAATGAACATTACCTTAAGTTGCTATAACTGGAGAAATATGAACATTGCAGTCTCGAAGCTGATATTAAACTGGTAAAAGTGAATGTTATTAATATATTAGGATTCATGCGTTGCAATATTTTAAGCATAATATTTAAGGGACAACGCTATAAGTCGGTTTCCGAACCACATCCAGTACGTCCCTGTTACACGCCGCCTTGATTGTGTCTTTAATCAAAACAAATCGCGGTCCCGGATCGCACCGCAAACGTTGTTCGTCTTAAACAGTGAATTTCTAATGAGTTCTCGCTCTGCCCTTATAATGGAAACATCATCCGAAACCCATATATATCGCTTACTGCGACCCACAAATTACACTAAATAAACATTGATGAGTTCATCGCGTAACGCTAAATACCATATTTACGTTAGGCTGTCTTCCTGCGATATTCTGGCTGCTGTACCCGGAAATGAAACAATATAATTTCTGCGATATCCTCAAATCAACATTAATGCTAAACGCTATGTTGGAATACTCCCCTTCGTTGAATTATTGACTCTTTCAATGATTTGGAATTGTGTGTATCTTTCTACGTTGATGTGTGATTGCCAGAATAACAGCAGAAAAACAAGAAAGTTTATGTGGCTAATTTTATTTAAGATATGTAGAAGCAGATTTATTGTGTAATATTTTTCCGTTACGTAGTCTACGTGTTTTTTTTTTTCGAAAGGTCTTGCGAGGTTAAAAAGTAGAGTGCGCAGAGTTTCTTGCGGGTAAAAAGTTCGAGTTTGCAAGTCTGAAGAATTTTAATGTATTTTGTACCAGGGCAAGTAGGGATGGATTGCGCTCTCAGCAGTGTGCGAGGGATAAGGGAAATCCATTTAATGCCACTGGAAAACTTTAGAGAACCTACGGCACCATTTTAGTGAGTAGTATTAAAAAAATACGAATGTTTCGTCGAAGCTGATACAGGAAATATCATTGATAACAAACGTATTAGATTGAAGTTTTAATAGCTATACATATTCAACAAATTTATTAGAAAAAAAATATTAGTTGTTATAAAAATGTTATAAAGAGTTACTGCTTGAAGGAAGACTCCAAAATATTCAAATGCACCAATACCTTTATTGAAAGTTTTATCGAAATGTTGATTTAGAACGGAGATATATCGGAATGCCATTGATGAGTAGGTAAGGCAATTTATGTTAGTTTACATTTTGGGTTCAAAGAATGGTGTTGCTCTGGCCTCATCAATCAAGAAATGGAGGTGAGCCACGGAACATGATGGTTTACGCGAGCTGAGAATATTAATGAGTTGGCCAATATAGACGGAACCTCGCTGACTAATAGAGAACAGGGTCGAATCAGGGACATAAGATTCAAATTGTTATAATAATATTTAGTTTTTACATTTTTACTCTTGTCAGTTTTAACATGTCACCACATTTGCAGTAAGGCTTTGGTAAAGTAACCATAAAATTTGTACCAGCTACTGGAATGTATTCGGTACTCTGAAAGCTTCATATGAGGTGATACTCCATCAATTCTCGCGGATGTGTTTGAAGTTGCGGCCTAATATTAATCTCCAGCAATGTGACATCCGCACAGTCTGTTCCAAAGTGTTCACATAAGTTGTAACGCATATTCCGCAATCGGTAATGTCCCGTAGAACTGACGCGGCAATATGAACAAACTGAAATCTGTTTTCCTGATTTATAGTCTGAAAATTCGATTCGCTACGGCACAGCAGAATTTGCGGTTGCGTTATTAGTTTCAAATCAAGCAAGGTTTTTAATAAACTGTGTCTCTGGTAAAATCATATTGCCGTGACAAATTAACTTTTAAGTAATTTTATCTTTATACTTTGTCACAATTAAACGTTGCCTTAAAAAACAGGTTTAACCGCGTTTGCGAGATAATTAAATTTTTTCGGTGACGGAAAAAAGTTTGACACTTTATCTCTCTTGGCAAGTAACAAAATGTCACTTTTTATGAAATTACTTTTTTCCAGGAAAAAAAATGTTTCCCGGGTATATACACATAATAATAATAATTTAATTTTAGAATATTTTATACAAAACATACATTTTCTTAATGTCAAAAATTGAGTTGTTAAACATGCATTGCATGAAGGACATGTTCCTCGAATGAGGGAATGTTTGCTACAGCGGAATTAAATTGACAGATATTTGATTACTTTAAAAATTTCCTTAGCAACACAGGTTGCAAGATTAAAAATACATTTTTCTACAAAACTGTTAAAAGTGGGTTTTTTAATTGTCATTTTTGATGTTAAAAATGTCATTTTTTGACACGCGTGTTAAAAGTAAGTTACTTTTAACACTAGTGTTAAAAGTAACAAAGTTTATTTAAATTTTGTTTTGAAAATTAATAAAACGTTTTAACAAACACATGAACAACTTTTTATTTTAAATAAGTACATTTTAACCAACATTTTAACTAGTTATTACTATTAACATTTATAGTAAAATTAGAACAATTTGAAATTGTAATTCCCTGCGGAGTCATCATACTTAAGTTGGTTTTACTGTCAACATGTGTGACACATCTATTTTCTGTAGAAATACTACTGGTAGTACTGGTGGTCTTGCTAGTAGTTGCAGCAGTAGCAAGTATTTGGCACGCAATTTCCTTCTTCTGTTCCAGTGAATTTTCAATGTAGCCTTCAGCTACCGTCGAAGATTTCCATCCTCCATGTCTATTGATGGTAGTAAGATTTGCACCAGAATCTGCTAACAATGTCGCCGATGAACGACGAAAACAGTGTCCGGTGTAGAGTTGAGGATTTGGTAGATTCAAGAACTCTGCAATGTCGGCAGGCATTTTACCAAACATGTTAATTCCGACTGAATTCTTCACACATTTATTCTTCATATATTTAAGAAAAAGTCGTCTATGGTCAGCGTTGGGTGGCCGGAGTGCCATATACTTTCTAAAACAGTTTAAATAGAATTCACCAACAACACTGAAAGTCCGAGGAACTTTCGTTTTAGTATCTGGTATGGTCACAACAACCGAAGTGCCCAAATATTCGATATTGTCGATGGTCATCTGACACAGTTCCTCTCGGCAACACGCCCGAAGACACCCACTATTGCTGCGACTTTCATCATCAGATACTTTTCGTCTTCTGCTTCTGTGAGAAATTTGTCGATATGCGTCTTCGTCAAAACTTTTGACTTTTTTGCTTGACATCCTTCACCCTTCCGTTTTAAAAAAGCAATAAGTTTATAATGTTTGCTTATATCTTGATCTTGCTTTATGTTTAACATAGTTTTGATCATGGAATAATTTGACCACATCGTTGACGATTTCCATATCTTGGCTTTTTCCTCAAAATATGCCAGTAAAACACTTTCGTTACATTTCCCAGGGACATTTTTAATGTTGCACCATTCTGAAAAGCGTCTATAAGCGATTTCGTACTGTTCCTTTAATTTCGCCGACAATAATTCCAATGTTGCTCGACTGACGGCTTCTTCGATTTCAGCAGGGATGGATTCGTTACGCTCATTATCGAGATTATTCATTATACTTATAATATTACTAGAAAATGCTCAATATTTTTGCGTTTTTTGCGTAACTAACAGCAGCACTGGTTGCTACGAAACTTTTGGTTCATAAACATTGCGATCTGTGTGGTATTTTTTGACTTCTTATTTTTATTGAGTTCAAAGTTCTTCCGATTGTAGAAAAAATAGTGTATGATATACGTGTTAAAAGTGATTTTATTTTGTTCGTGACAACTCACGTCACTCACAAAATAAAATCTTACTTTTAACACGTATATCATAAATAGCTATTTTCTGAATAATATGTTGTAATAATATGTTTTTTAATATTAAATCGTGAGTTTCCTCGACACAGAAAAAAATAATGTGTTATACACGAGTAAAAATATTAGCTAAAACCTAATACTTTTTTCCCTTGTAAAATAAATAACTATCATATCTAGTTTAAAAATCTTTCTTTCTCTAAAGTTTTATATTTACTAAAATCATAGCATATAAATATCAATTAAATGCTCCTATATTTAAACTTTCCTAAAAACTACGTGTTAAAAGTGTTTGAATGGAAAGTATTCAGAAATGTTTGAGTTAAAAAGCGTTGCCGATCTAAGCTACACCTCACTTCAGTTCCTACACGGGCCTTCATCCTGCAACAGTGTACCGTAGTTCGCAGAGAGTATCCGAGGCTCTGTACTGAGCTGTTTATTGGAGTAGAAAATGAACTGGCGAACTACACTCCTTCCTTTCGAATAGATAATAGATAAGCAGCGCGAAGCTTCAAAGTTTTTATTTAAATACTTGTTGATACAGGATCAATTACATTAGCTGTGATTTGTCAACGGTTATTGACCGGATGCTTTTCAAATTGCCTCAAAACTATTTTACAAGGTTTACTATGAACGCAGAAATTATCCATTCAACAGGGGAACAACCAATTAAATGGTTTTGGATTTTTTGTAATTTTATTTCCAAATCAATTTTAAAAGCATCCAAATTAATTCGCACTTGACATTTTACAGTTAATCAGAAAACAATACTATTTCGACAAGGTTTTCAGTTATGAGCTGATGGCCTATAAGGACGCCCCGCACTGACGTATCCACCTGTCCCTCCACCACTTTTTCTACTCTCCCTTCGGCGGGTTGTTTAACTAACTAATTAAAAGATAAATACTTCGTGCAAATTAATTAAAATAGGATGCTACTCTCGTGCAGGCAGTGTTTGCTTTTACACCACCTCATACGAAAAAGTGCGTGGCAAACATAGCCGAATTAATTAAAAATGTTTTGAAATATTAAACTCTGGATTCGTTTCGGATTAATCCAGACCCTTTCAGTTTTTTGCTGATCTGCGCGTGGCTAAATCCGATACATGAAGCAGGCTCAGCGAAAGTGTTCGGGGTTTTCAAAATAAATAGCTGAAAAAAGCTAAAGTATTTGTTTGTGGGTAAACCTTAACAAGAATGTTGTAACGAAAACTAACAACCAAAACACGGGTTAAAATTCAGATCTTAATTTGAAATAATATTCTGATAGCACTTTAGGTAGTTTGGTTCTACTTTTTAACTAAACACATACATTGAAATTGTTTTTCATATATTTTCAGGTATTAACAATATTGTGTGAAACTAACTACCCTGTGGGCTAAAGACCCAGCCAGCGTTGAATTACACCCACAATATCTACCCATATATTCTTTATTATTAGCTTTTGTAACATTTTTTACTGTTTAAGAAAGGTATTTTAAGCTAGTATGCAGGGTTAACTATGACTAAGTACAAAAATTTTAACCACGTGCTCAGGGAAGCCTAAAAGACAATAAAACATTTATTTCGGAATTCTAGCTCGATGTTAAAAAAATGGGGCAAAACCCTCTTTTCCTACGGAAAGTCGGCGCCTATGTCATCAGTCATCATCCAAGATGGCTACATATGTCAACTAGGCATATGTTCTGTGCAACTAGGTACCATGCGGTCGTTTCTCACAACGTTCCAACGTTGCCGAATGTAGAAACAACGAAAGTAAACATTTTTATTAATAATAATACCTAAGTACCTGACAGATAACAGTTAATCTGGTTAGCTACAGTATTTTGCATTCGTTTTTCGTTCCTTCGTTCCAAACTGCCAAAACTTCATTTTCACTCATTACAGGTCCGTCATAATTACTCGCCACTAAATACATACTTCGCGTAGATGCAGTTAATAAAATTGCCCATTTATTTTAAGAAAATTGATTGAAAGAAATACTAACAGAAAACTTCGAATACACCCGTGGCAGTTTTTAATTTATAAAATTTTGTCCGATAACGGTCACTCCACTGCATTGCTCTCAACTCTAGGAAATATCTTCACGTACGTTTAAAGAAAATTGTGGAAAACTACACATGTCCCAATATATCGCAACCATCCATTATTTAATGAATAAAACGTTTAAAACTGAAACTGTCAGTAAAAATGGAAAACAAAAATTACAATGTCAACGCCACCGTTCAGTCTTCGGTCCGCCTACACCGAGAACTTAATATTCTTCAGATAAATATTCTTATAGCAATCAATATATTATCAATATTATCTTCTTTTATGTACGATCGTGGGTTTCTTCATTCTAGTATTGTTTTGACATTTCCTCCGTGACATGGGGTTACACGCACATAGCACTTGTCAGTCGATATAAACCTATACTGTGTTGTTGGTTGCATTGTTTCCAATACTCTACAAATGTCAAACAGCAGTAGTGGTCAGAAAAATAATATTACAGAGCACTGCAAACGCCTCGGGAAATTTAAAATAATAATACTACATTATTCTGCAAACATGGTCGATTATTGTGTGGACAATTATTTTGTTAATAAAAATATCTTAGTTTAAACTGTAGTAAAGTAGGCTTAAATATATGTTTTGTAAAATGTAGATCAGAAAGAATGTAAGAAGAAGAAGAAGAAGAGGTGTGTCAGAGTTGAGTTGTTGTAAAGATAGAAAGTGCGAAATAAAGAAAGTAGTAAAACGTTATTGGGTATTTATTTAATTAACAAAGAAAATATTACCCTAACAATTGTTAATATCGTTACTATTATTAGTTTTCAGTATTTGCTTTTCTCACATTCAAATTCGTGTAATCGCGGAAATTACGGATATGGTACTAATTTATGGGAAGTGCGACGAAAGTGCATATCGTGCAGCAGCAGAATATCAAATACGTTTTCCAAATAGACAGGATATGTCAAATCCTCGTACATTTGTACGAATTGTACAACGTCCAAGAATGTTGTTTTACACGTGCTGGAGTTTTAAATACGTATGTACCTACCTAACTTGAAAATAAAAAAGAACCAATTTCATACTTTTTAAAATTCCTTGAAACTTCTTTTTTACTTAGTGACATAAAAATAAAGCATTTTTAAACTACAATAGATATACTTACAGAAAAAAAGTAGTTTTTTACTTATGAAATGGTCGAGGGAAACCAAGAGGTCCCCAGTAAGTACAACAATTTTTACAACGACAAGTTTTAATGTAAACAAGTTAGAAAACAGAAAATAATTTAACTTTCTTGAAATCTCCAAATATCAGTTCTGGAAGTATCAGTAAGGTAGGTTTTACTCTCAGTGCTACCATATCGTGTTTCTCATTACATAATCTAATATTTTGTAAACAAAAATTTTTCTTTAAAAGCGCCGTAAATCGTTACACGTGACAACGCGGTGCTCTGTCACTACCATTGACAACTTTGACTTTGACAGAATATTCCTAACCTCGCAGCTGACAGGCGGTATAGTCGCCGAGAAATTAGGGGTTAATAAGGTTTTGAAAAAAATTTTTTTTCGCTTTATGAATAAGTTTGGAATTTTTTTGAAGGGTGATTCCGTTAATTCTGAATTTTCCCTATCCCCTCTTAAAATATTTGTACTAAGTCATAGTTAACCCTGTACCAAACATCTAGGTATGATATTGAATAATTCCACAAATTGTATTCAAAAGATCAGATTGTGACGACCAATCATAATTGTTATATTCCTAATGGACTATAAATATTACAATCAACAAATCCCATTAAGTAAAGTTATATTTGAAATAAAACTCAACGGCCGCTGATTGTCTTATCTCTTACGTCACGCAAAGTATAAAGGATAGCTATCCCTTTGTATGCTTTGTATTATCCATTTTCCGGTATTTAAGCCCTGAAATGTGTCAGAAAAAATTGTATTATATATTACAAGATTATGTGTGGAAAACCTGCTTACGTTTACTACTACTTTCAAAATATGTCCTTTAATTTAAAATAATATATTTTGAATCTTTTTAGAAAGAAGGCCATTTGATACAGCAATCGTTGAAAAGCAGAAATAAATCAGATCTCACCTATTGCCGCTGCAATTACGTGTTAATTTATACTCAAAAGTGAATTTTAATATCATTTCACAATTTCGTTATGCTTAATATGTTTTTTTTTTATTAACCATTTATGAAGTTATTTCTTTAACATATATATTTGGTATCAATTGTAGGAGAATTAATTGTAATTAGTTTAAACCGTAGTGAAATATAAATAACACTTTAGTGATATTTTTTTATAGCAAATTATGATAGAATATGATTTTATAGTTCAAGGATAGTGACTTTAGCTAAATACAGTTTAGTTTTAAAGACAAAAATAATTGAATTGAGGCCATCAATAGCCAAAAGGACTCTTCATATGTTCAATTAGACAAATTAGAGACAATCTTTTTTCAGTAGATACTACCTATTTTGATAATTATAATTTACATTATTGTACATTTTTCTTTTTGTGTTTTTTTAATTTGTTTGTGAATTGTCGCATTCTGATGATGACTTTGTATAAGTTGAAGCGTTGATGGTTAGACATCAGTTTACACACTAGATTTTGTTCTGACTGTGGTATTTGCTTTTTGGTGTATTTTTACATATTTTTTTGTCGTTTTTTAACAGGTTGTTTTTAGTTCTACTTTATGCTATCTCGCTAAATGAAATATTTTTCACTTGAACCTTATTTGTAAACTGTTTTTTTTTTCAGATATATAGTTCTAAAATTCATGGAGAAAGTTGTTTATATTTTAATTTTCAAATGAATAGATTGCATGTCTCCCTAGAATCATTTGTTAGTGGAATATGTTCGATACAATTGTAATTTATATTATTGTATGTTTTTGTGTTTTTTTAATTTGTTTAACCTTTGTATAAAATTAAAACACGATTTTGGATGGTGTACATATATCTAAAAATATTTATTATACAATTTACTAATAATAACTTTATAATAATTGACATAGATATATTATGTTTAGGTAATCTAATATTGAATAAATTATGATTTACTAACTTTGCACGTGGGTAGACAAATAAACCGTTATCATTGTCATTATCGTTAAAAGGTTGAATGGCGTGTTCTTGAAATCGCCGGCAGCTTTTTTCCACCCCCTCATTAACTCTCGGTCCATCAGAGACGGGGAGAAATAATTCCTGCGAGCTGGGCCTGTCTGAAACACATTTTATTTTCAAGAAGTGCAAATGAGTTTGAAGTAATTACCAAGAAATATATTCGCAGGGGTAAAACAAGGAGATAATATAATTAAGAAGAGTGGAATATAATTAGCGAAATAAGGCATCCTTGCTCACTTTCATCGCCGAAATTTGGAATTTAAGAGCAGGGCACCTATGCGATATCGACCCGCTGCCGCCGCCGTCGGTTGCCGTGGGCCTGCCGCGAAATGCCGCCAGGTGGTTCGCGCATGAGTATCCAAAACTATCCGGACTCGATTTTTTTTGTGATCACGCTTGAGATTAGACATTGATTATGTAAATGGGGCATAAATTATGCGATTGTGCTGCAGCACTGCTCACTATTATTTTTACTGCAGTCCAAAGACACTATCGAAAATATTTCTTTCAGAAAAAAAATCTAAATCGCTGCTACAACTCCTTCTACAGGCGCAAAATAATATCTAAATTGTTAGAAAAAATGCGGATTAGTAAGTGTTTGGTCAAGAAATTATTATTTATGTAAATTTGTAAAAAAAAATCTGAGAAATAATACATGAGACTAATCAGTTGACAGTATATTTATAATTATTTATTAACAAGCTGATTATGTTTTTGTAGATTATTGTACCTAATTGTTTCCAAACAACATAATAATAATAATAATATAATAATATATTTATTTTCCAAAAGACAATACAGCATTGTATAGGAATAGTCAAATGAGAATGAAATCCAACAGGATTTTAAAAGCATGTACACATTAAACTAAATTTAGGATGACAAAAGAATCATCTAAAGTATAAAAACATCGTTCTAACAAAAACGATTTTAGATTGCGTTTAAAAAAATGTAAATTTTTGCTCGATTTTATATAATCCGGCAAATGGTTAAAAATTCTAGTACCACTATGAGTCGGAGAATTTTTGGCGATTTTATACCTTGCAAATGGCACATATAAGAGATCTTTATGCCGTGTGTTGACATCATGGAGGTCTTTATTAAACCGAAAGTCGCTTTTGTTAGTATATACATACACAGAAATTTCTAAAATATAAAGTGAGACAAGGGTTGAAATTTTATAATCATAAAATAACTCTTTACATGTATGAGTCTTAGGAATATTTCCAATACAACCTAACACGCGCTTTTGAGCTGTAAAGATATTTTTTGCCATGGTGGAGTTGCCCCACAAGCAAACACCGTATCGCAATCTAGATTCGACCTGAGCGTAATATACGCTTATTAATTGATCTTTGTGTAAAACTAATCGTAAGTTTCTGAAGATATATGTTATAGAATTTAGTTTGGAAATCAAATGTGAGCAGTGTGATTTCCAGTTTAGGCATTCGTCAATGTATACACCTAAAAACTTCACATCTGACTTTTTGTCTTGCAGGATAGTGTTGTTTATATTAATTTTAAGCGGTTCCATCGTTTTATATGCGTTATGAAATCGCAACACCTGTGTCTTGACAGTATTGAAATGCAGACCATGTTCATTGAAATAATTAGAAGTCGCAGTTACGATTTGTTCACATTTAATTTGAATGTATTCAATATTCTTTTCCGAGATAAGTAACGACACATCATCTGCATACATAACCATATGAGAGTGTGATATCGATGCTTCTAAATGATTTATATATAATATAAAGAGAATGGGGCACAATACAGATCCTTGTGGAGCACCCATCTCAACTGGTCTTATTTCAGATATTGCATTTGATATTACATTGTCAGTTTGATATTTTAGGGAAATATATTATGAACGATTTGATAGGTAAGAAGAAATCCAGCCTAGAGAAACTCCTCTTAAACCACAACGATCTCCCTTTGTAGTTTGTATTGGCGACTCGCGTAGTATATAATGAATTAGTGTTTTACATTTTGAGTCTCTATAAAAAGAAATTCTTAACTTCATTTTGCAACATGGCCATCATATTTGCAGTAGCACCAACATAAAGCAAGTAAAGTATCCATTTCCTAGACCTTAGGTCTCTAGAAAACGTGGCACCTGTCACTTGACCTATATCATCGAACGGCGCCGTCTATATTTTTTCTAGGTTTGTGGTAATGACAAGTATTTTGTGACATTTATGCACTTTAAGCAATGAATATTCAATTATTTTCCAACGACTACTTGATCCTTCCACCGCTAATGTAATTTTTAAATGGAATTTCTTTTGAGATGCTTTAGGACGATTTTGTTTATACCTTTAAAGAAGTAAAATTTAGATGATCAAATTCATTATTACTAATTGAACTTGATTCGATGTTGAAAGTACTACTGTTAGTCTCCATGCAATTGTAAAGATATAACTCCAAATATTCTCCATAGTATTATTGTGCTTTTGTGAGGTAATAAGGTTACCACAAGTTTTGTAATCGTTCAAAATGTGTAGCATAAATTTGTCGTTAAGTAGCCTCACAAAAATAAGTTCACATCGATAACTGATGTTATTGCTAAGACAACAATCCACGAATATTTTGTGAGGTACACACCCAAAATTTAGAAAAACTCAATGTTTGGGCAGCAATGTTTTGTGATTTCCGTTTCTCTTAGCTGGAAACTTTATCATCAAAAAAGTATTTGAATATATTGGAAAACACCATTAGTCCCGTTTTAACTGACATACTTGAACAACACGATCGTTAACATGCCAAAATTAATGTTGTGGTTGGACATTTTTAACATCTAATAAATAATAAATCGTAGCAAGGGAATTTTATGATCTGAACTATTCACTTTTAATTTCTCGAAGCTGACGATTTAAAATTAGAATTAAAAACTAGATGGCGTTGGAAAGATAATGATCACAAATACCACTTTCCATTTCAGATTTTAAGAGAGAAGGTCACTCCAGCTTTGGGGTAGAAATTTGGGAAATGAGTAAATCCATAAAATATGCATGGGCCCCTTCAAATAAAAATTGACGAGTTCTAGTGTTTCATTAGTTTTTGGATCAAAATTAAGAAAACCTGGGTGGCAGGTTTTTGGTGTTTCAGACCGTATAAGAATAAGTTCACAGCTTTCGGTCATCGTCAAACCTAAACAAAGGGATCAACGAAATGTCAAGTGGAGTAGGATTCAAATAATTTTTATTTTAAGTACCATGAATTATATAAAAATAATTTTAATACAATCAAAGTTACTTTTACGGCCTCGACAGCTCTTTCATGGGTTTTACGCCCTCTAAAGCACTTCCATGCCTACTATAACTTAACTGTCCTGAACAAATAAATTTCTGATCTCGTAATTCATTTTTCCCTGAAAATAAACGAGTTTATGTGTGAAGTTTTGTTTTATTCATAATCGTTCGGGAACAAATGTTGCAGCCATCTGCTGCAAAATATTCATTTTATCGCCCCCATTTACACTTTATTTTGGTTAATTTCGCAATGTATAGGCCATAGAACGGGCGCTTTATGTATTCACCTGAACACTGATAGGATATCCTTTACTTTCATTCACCATCACAATTACTCTGTTATACAATTCGATAAACATTTGCTTTTAAATATTGTGGTTTGATGTGATGTTTCAAATGCTATTATTGCATGCCGGAAAACCATTGGAAATATCATACGATATTATAAAATGTATTTTAAAGACGTGCCCATGCAAATTTCGATTCCATTTATAGCCAGCACCGTGCCATGTAATATCTATATGAATATCTTTCTTTATGACATTCCACTTAGAATTCACTGTCCATAATTATTGTAAATCATACAGTATTATCTATAAAAATAAAATTTGTCCACTATTTTCCACCTGCTGGAAGCTATTTAAGGAAATTAAACAGAGAAAAAATATGCCGCGAACTTCACCAAGTCGTTCTAAAATTCAAATGAATTGTGCCATCTCAATATACATCGCAAAGTTGCGGCGAATGGAAAACTTAGTTGGAATAAGAGCCAGCCTCGGGAGCAGTAAGCCAGCGAAACACTTTTTGACGCTACACTTTATGCTCGAATTTATGAATTTTAATGGAATTTGATAAAAATAGAGGCAGAATTCAATTTACGTGCGGGGGGATTGCGCGTTCCATGATGCAGGGAAATTAATACCCGGTGTGGAAGTTTGATGCCGAATATTGGACGGTTTCATTGTTTGTGTGTCACGAATGAACGATTAAACCTGAAAAACTTTTACATTACACCAAAACCAATATGATTTTACATATAGTTCGTGTTGGTACTAAATAAAACCTAATATTATTCTTACTGACACAATTTACACTGATAATATATTATTACAGTGTACCTATATGCATTACGTACTATAGGGACATGTGAAACTGATATGCGACAAACACCGTGTCATAAAATTTGATTTGGCTAAATGAATTAGATACGGTGCATTCCCCTCGGCACAGTTGACGAGAGAACGGTAAAAATTTGCATCGCATTTGGGAGTAATTGCTAGTAGAATGTGCACTAAGCCCACCGCGGCGGCAAAAAATATGTTAAACCGCCCCCAACGCAGGCATGTCCCGCGAGTCGCTTTAAAATTCATATTTGAATCATCAGCGGAAAAAAGAGATAATTTATTCATAATTTCAGCCACCAGCGCGGCGGTGTCTCTTAGCCGCGTCGCCTGGCGTAGCGTCGACGTCAAGGCACACGGTCCTACACCCTCTCTTCATGGCTGACTTGATTTAAATTAACTCCGATATAACTACAAAGTAATGGAGTATGCGATGCAGCTATTTATTTTCAATTTGCTTCGGTTTAACTCTGTTGCTTGCCTCAGTAACCAAAGGGTTGGCTGTGCAACATATTTCAGGAACTGCCGCGGAATAATTACTTATTATGAATTCAAGTTGACTCCAAGATAAGTTCCCATTAAAATATCTCCACCGTAATGTTGTTTTACTAGATAACAGGCGCCAGACAAAGTGACGAGAAAATTTTGTTACCGAAACATTCATAGCTGTCAGTCTCTGCTACCAGGAATGAGCTTCATTTATACAGGGAAAAGTAAGTTGGTGGTATTAGATTAGAAATCATTTCATATTTTGTCGATATATCCTAACGCATTCGCCAAAATATACAATTTTATTGTAGAAATTGATTATCATTTGAGAATACTTATTATTTCTTTTAATTATATATGTTACATTTACAGCTTTATATATATCCGATTTCAGGCTGTTTCAGTTTGGCCTAGGACATACTAAAAGTTTCTATCGTTGTTAGGAACATTTCTCTTAGGACATACTAATATCCGATTTAAACTATTGGAAAAAAATGCATAATATTAGGGAAATTAATTCAGAGTAAAATGATTAATCAAAACAAACATTGTCTTTAAAAGCGCTATATTTGAAAGATATCAAAGTTACCTATACTGCCCTGTTAAGCACAGAAGTCATAATTCACAAAATCATCATTCTGAGATTGCTTGCACTGAAAAAAGGCCAGTAACTTTACAAATATACTTTGTGAGAATATCTTTATAATTGTCTTAAAATAATTCTAAAAATAACGATGATATTACACTGACGCGTGTAATTTTACAAGAAAATTGCCAATATACAGCAAAACCGTAAACTTCCTATGTAATTATAATATAATGTGTACATTTATAGAATATATTGTAATACATTTACAATTAGCAATGTAAAATCCATATTTATATTGTAAAATTACTAAACATACCAAATTTACTATATAATTCACTGTAAAAATATACCTAATGTGTGTGTGTGAAGGTATCTACTAATTTTAAAACACACTGCCACTAGCTGTTGACAGCATTCGGTGGTAACGCTTTCATTATTTCTTGCTTCATTTAGATGAATGCAGCGTGTACTTAGGACCTAGGTAGTTATATAATTAATTTAGTGGCTAGCCATATAATCATATCTAGAGTGACAAGTGAGCGTTTTTAGTACTATAAATAGTTTTATCTAGTGCTGGCTTTAACATAACCTAAATGAGATTAAGAAGTAATAGGTATGTAAGTTATACATAATTATTGAAGCAAAGAAACATTGGTCCTTGCATCTACAAAAATTGGATACCCTACTGTTGATTTATTCATCTTACATATTATATAAAAAATATATAATTTTCTATTATAATTATATTTTATACATATTTGAAGAACTGGGGCTTATGGAGGATTAGCATGATTTAAGTTCTGGATACCTACTATCTATGCACATTTATATAATTAATATTACTTTGTAATAGTTAGTATAAGACCATCATAGATCTTGTTTGAATATTATAAAATGTTAACTTTAGTTCTATGAATATATTTTTACATTGTTATATATGTTTTGTATAGGTAACATTAAGTGTTCTGTTTTGTATAAATAACCTAAATATGCAGGTACCAAATTTTAATAAAAAATTGCCGTAAAACCATAATATTGTATTACTTCAGTACCTGTATGTACATGTCTTTCTAAGCTAAAAAAAATAAGCAAAGGGCAGTTAATATATTGAAGATATAATAAAGCTGTAACTACTAATTAGCTAAGTGAGCCGTAATCGGAGTACAAAATAGCTATTTATATAATCATTTAGGAAAAGTACGGTTTTGTGTAACCTGTTTTTCATACAATTTGTCCAAAAATTTTAATTATAAATTTAAAAAGGATTAGTGGGTACATGGGCACTCTATGTCAAAACACTGTTAGTTAATTCGAGTGTTGTAAACAAGATGTCTTAGTCTAAATTATTCTAAAATTGACTGTACGGGTTAGGTCAGTTTCGACACTTTTAGGAGATTTCTTTAATTCTCCGAACGGATAGTTTAAATGTCACGAGAATTTTTTTGAGAAAAATTGAATAACGAAAATTTCATTTCGATATCTTGATTAGTTCTGATATAGATTTTTTGTTTTAATTTTAGGCCTTTTCTATGATGCCTTATATTAGATACGTATAATGTTTATTATTTTGAATATTTCTCAAGCCACTTGATACTACACATAGAGAAAAAATGTCTTTACAATGTATAAATATTAATATAATAAGTAGAAAAGTTACGATAGAAAACGAACAAAATTTAAAAACATCATGTCAACAAATCAAAATATCGAAATGTGATTCTCGCTATTCAATTTTTGTCAAATATTAAGCTCCAAATATCTGGCTACGTTTTTCTGTCTTTTCGAAAAATAGAAGAAACCTTCTATACCTAAGTGCCCAAATTGGACCAACCTGTACAATAAATAAAAAAATTACATTGCAGTCATAATATAAAATGTATTATTACAGTGTAACTATACAGCTGTCTGAAAAGTTACTCTGCAATTTTAGTAATTGTGCAAGTTACATTGTAAAAATACTTTTGTATTGTAAAATCACAAAGTAATATTACAATTGCAAAACCTAAAATTGCACTGCAAAATAAATTTACAACGTAATTTTACATTTCATTTGTAAAGTCACAATCGATAAGAAAATTACAGTAATAATGAGTGGTAAATAAATTGCCATCTATTTTTACTGTAATTATTTTTTGCAGTGGGATTGGATAATTTGCTGTCAAATTTTAAATTTTTAATAAAAATATTATTTAACATATATGTTTCACATTAGGTTCTATTAGGCCAGAACCTTGCTGTATCATATAAGTGATTAGACTGTAATTAGATTTTTGACTGATACTACCTTTAGCACTAATTCCATTTCGAAAAATAATATAAAATTCAGATTTCAAAATCATAAAAAAAATAATTCAACTTTCAGTTTTAACATGTACATACATAATATACTAATTACCAAATTGTGGGTGTCATAAACCAAAAATAAAAAAAAAATCGACTTACATTCTTAACAACTATAAACCTAAAATGGAACACATTAGGTAAATATGATTTAAATAATATAACCAAAAATATAGTTTTTCATTAAATAGTAAATAAACAACAAAATTGTAACTATCTTATTTGTTTCTGCAAGAACTGCTTTTGTGACATTTGGAGCAGTGATTAGCGTTTTGTACATAACATGCATTGGTACCACAGTGTTTTGTGCATTGACATCTAGTATCCCTGGATTTTGCCCGAAGAATTTGTAGCTGCAGATGTTAAAGAAATTATAGGTAGAGCGGCACGATTCCGATTAAGAAGCTACAACAGTAATATCACTATCGAAACTTCTGGATGCAAATTTGTATTCAGGTATTTCCTAATAATAATCAGGCTTCAAATGGCCTGAAATCCGATATTTCCGGTAACATATATAAACGTTTCTTTTTTCGCCAATATTTTGCAGTTATTAATGTTTATTGACTTATTACACGAGGCTAATTATTTAAATAAATATACCTCTTGTTAGGGAAATATGTCATATGTACTTGCAGCATATTTCCTGCCACTTTTTTTTATAAAAAAATCACATCTAACGCGATCATATAATTTTTTTTATATAAATAGAATCAGTAAGCAACTGTATTATGAAGAACTACTAGGTTGCTAGGTCTCCCAACCACGTCGCTTTATTTATTCCAACGCTAGTGGAAAAAGCTTTTCCCAAAAGAACAGAATTGCGGCAATTCGGCTTTTTCCATTCCCGTCCTTCTCAATTCCGGCCTCTTTGCCTCGATTTCGTCAGCAGTTGCACCACATACAACTCCTTATCGCGGTAGTATCGCCACCCCACTTGCATCCCGCAAAATTCTTGCCCATAAACCGTTGGCCCTTTCCAACCAGTAAAGCTCCCGACTGCGTAAATACATTATTCAACAGCGGAATAGAATTATTCGGAATAAAAACGAACCGTGTTATGAATTGAACGTCCATTAGTAAAGTGATGTACCTAATTCGTTCAAACCGTCACAACATTTCTAATTAAAAATCTTAACTCAAAAGAAAACATTCTCGCCATTTAACAGGTGACCCGAACAACGAAATAACGCGTCCCTTTCGCAGAACGTCCCTTTATCGCCTCTCAGTAATTTGAATCCAAGCCAAATGTGCCTCTTGAAGGTCGTTGGTGCGCGTCCGTCGGCGAATAACTAACTGATCGCAGCTCCAGAATTAACTGCACAAATAATTACCGGTCCCCTTCCTCACCATGGAAAGTTCAGAGATTAGATGGCTATCATTTTTAATGATGGCCAGAGTTTTGGTCCAAGATGTGCGGACCAGTAGATAAACAAAACGAATCCATCCTAAAAGTCGCTTACACGATGAAAACAGATTTCTTAATTCAGTATAGATATACTTAGCATAAGTATCTATTACATGGCTTATTAATTTCAACAATCTTCCTTGTAAAACTAAACATATATATTAATTTAATAAAAAATATACCTATATATATATTTTTCATGTGATTGTTGTTTATACTATTTCCAGTATCTTACACATTTACATAAAAATTCTACGAAATATTTTGTTATCCAAAAACAATAAATTTTCTTACATTTAATAAGCAAGTATATTAATAATCTAAGGAAATATTTATTTCGCTTAGGCACAAATTTAAGAGAGAGAGAGAGATAAAGAGCTTTATTAGCAAAAATGCTAGCATATACTTACAACATAAAAAATAACGATAAAACTACACGCTAAACTATATAATAAAATAGGTAATACACATTAATGTAAACCTACTACATATTTCAATATAATGTCTGTAATACTTAATAAGGCTAAATTTTAACAGTAGAAAAAAAAACAAAATTTATGCATATTTAAAAGTAGGAGTAAAAGTAAAGGTAATTAGTAGTAGTTTAACTTCTGGCAAGGTACGAAAACAGTTTCCTTTTAAATATATGTGAATTAGAATTCCTTATATCGAATGGCAATTTGTTATATTCTACCACTCCCCTATCAAAAACATTTTTCTTAGTTGACATTAAGTTCGTCCGAATTATGTCCAAGTTATTAATTTGTCTTGTATAATAATTATGTACATCGCCACGCAATTGCAAATCAGTGGACAAATAAATATTTGTCCACTACCTAAATAGGTAATGAATTATTTAACAATTTATGTAAAAAGATCAATGTTTTAAATTTTATATAAGTTCTAACGGAGAACCAGCCTAAAACATTCTGCATGCTTATTATATTTGTATATCTGGAGCAGCCTAATAAGAAACGCATACATTTATTTTGCAGTAATTGTAATTTATTTATATCACCATCATTAGCCATAAACAATATTGTTGCGCAGTAATCAAAATGAGGTTTAATTATACAGTTATAGATCAGCCTCTTTGAGTACGGACTTAAATCTCTACAAATTCTATAAGCAAATGCCCATTTCTTAGAATTTTTTTTACATATATATCCGACATGTGACGAAAAATTTAAGTTACTGTCAATTATAATCCCCAGATATTTCACTTCGGAGACACATTCTAACATTTCATTTCTAAATATAATACTATAATTATTATTATTAACCTTAGTTGGTATACGAGCTGTTCTTGAACCTATAATAATATATTTAGATTTATTAGCATTTATAATCAATTTATTACTTTCGTACCAATCACTAATTATTTTAAGGCAAATATTTAATTTTAAGACTTCATTCACATTAGATCCTGCAGAGTATATAATGATGTCATCAGCAAAAAGATGGATTTTACAGTCGTTGGTGTTTAAATAAAAAATATCATTGATATATAATATAAATAGCAGTGGTCCTAATACGCTACCCTGAGGTACTCCACTTTCAATTAAAATTTTTTGAGATTTTTCATTACCGAGTTTTGTTTGTTGAAATCTTTCATGTAGATAGGAAGATAACTACTTATGTGCATCTGCTACAATACCGTAGTAGTTATACAATTTACTCAGTAATATATTTCTGTTAACGATTTCAAAAGCACGCCGCAAATCTAGGAAAACCGCTACTACAACTTGTCCTTTATCTATACTATATTTAAAATCATTTATCACTCTCTGTAATGCAGTTTCACAAGAGAATCCTTCTCGAAACCCTGATTGGTTATCATTTAAAAGGTTGTTGCTTTTAATATATGTTAAAATTTGTTTATGGATAATAAGTTCAAGAATTTTTTCTAAACAAGGTAATATATTTATCGGTCTAAATTGTTCAATATTTCTAGTTCCTGAAATCTTAGGAATAGGAATAATTGTTGACAATTTCATAATATCTGGAAATACACTACTATTTATGGATGTATTCATAATATGTAAAATAGGATAACCAAGCACTGGAAATAAATTTTTAACTAACCTAAAATCAATTTCGTCTTCAGAATGTTTGTTCTGTTGATTAAAAATAACTGTTTTTAATTCAGCTAAATTTATTATTTCAAAACTACTTAATGGTGTCAAAGGATGCAAAGCTGTATTAACAAATAATGCATTATCATTGATCACAAATACTTTTCCCTGCAAATTATTGACTAAATTACAAATAGTACTTACAAAGTAGTTATTAAATGTATTAGCTAGATCTTCCTGTACTTCAGTGCCATTAACTATGGCAGAATTTATAGTAGAGCAATACTTATTATTAACTAATTTTTTTAAAGTTTTCCAAAGCAAGGCTGAGTTATGTTTTACATTGTCAATTTTTTTTTCATAATACTTTTGTTTAGTAGATCTTAAAACCGTGACTACATTATTTCGTTTCTTCTTATATGTTAACCAATACTCGTTGGACTTGTTCAATTTGAAAATATTATAAGCAGCATTTCTATCAGTAATAGCATTTCTTACAGTTGTATTAAACCATTCTTTTGAAACTTTATATGTTTTGCTTTTTAAAGGACATACTGCATTTAATGTATCTTGTACTATTTTAATAAAATTTGTAAATAAGACGTTAGTATCACAGCAACTATACAACCATGACTGCCCTATTAGAGACTCGTAAATCTGATCATAATCAATATTTCGATTGTTACACCTTTTTGTTGAGGAATCAATTTTACCGCAATTTAAATAAATAGATATCGTTTCATGATCTGTAGTCTTATGTGAATTTAGCTGCACAACAATATTGTAACAGTTTGTAAAAATTAAATCAATTGTACCCTCACTTACAGATGTTATTCTGGTAGGAAAAGTAACCTATTGTTTCAATCCAGATACTTGCCTTAAACTATGTAATTTTTTACTACTATAAGTTTCTGATACTAAGTCCCATCTGATGTTATAGTCACCCAGCAAGATGTAATTATTACTCAAATCAATATTTTCAAAAAGATTAACAAAAAATTATAAAAAATAGCATCACTAGAACTTGAGGAATGGTAGATACAACCAACATGCCAATATTTATTCAAGATATAAACTCTAATTAATAGAAACCAATAATTTTTTTCAAATATTATATTATCTAATACCGTATATTTTAAATCATCGCGGACATATATCACGACTCCTCCAGTATAACGATTTGTAGAATCACATCTAACTATATTATAATTAGTAATGTTAATTTCACTATCCTCTATACAATTTGTAATTCTAGATTCAGTCAAACAAAGTAAAAAAGGTTTCACCTGATTTGCCAGTTCACAAATCTCATCAAAATTATGGACTAAACTTTGAGCATTTAAATATAAGATATTATTTATAAATTGGTCATTGACTACTATAGTTGTAGCTGTTCCTGTTGAGTTTTCTTTAAAAAACGGGGATCAAACCGATCAACTCCAACAAACTCTGGCCATATTTCTGGATTTTTAAATTCATTCACAAAGTTTGCAGCTACGGAAACTTTAAATGATTTATAAATTTCAGGAAATTTCGACTTCATCTCATCACATACAACATCTTGTTAATTGTTGTTAAATGAAACCAATATTTTGTGTGTAAGTTGTTTTTTTAGCTATACACTCTCTTCGAAAGTAATTCAATTAGGGACAGATATAAAACAGTTTAAACTGACTGAATTTCGAACTGGTGTCTGCTTTGTGACATTCAAACCTTTGTGATGTCAATGCATCTGAAAGTAACGAACTCTATACGTAGTAAACGAAGCTTTAAATAAATTGTCACCGTTCTCCGTGCGTAGCCATACAGATATCGACATTGCAAAGCAACTGAAAGAGATTTTCTACACGTACCTACCTATTCATACATTTAAATATATCGAAAATATATTTTTTGTTACTTTTATTAAATTTGTCGTAAAAAGTTTTCATTTCATATACATATCCTCTCCATACTGTAAATATTGTTTCCAAACTACAGCTTTATATAATATTAAAATTCTTTCGATAATTACACCTATATATCTAAAAGTGTCGATAAACCCTGCTATTTTTGGTGAAAAGCAATATAAAACATTTCAAATAATACATATCTGATTTCTTAATAGAATTTATTGTTCTAAAAGTACCGAAGTCTCTTCCAGACACGCGGAAGTACTGTGCTAGCGCATCGAAGCCGTAAAATTCGAAATAAACTACTTCATCGGTTAATTGACTTGAAAATTATCTTTAAACTCTGAACCCGCTGACGCCGACTTTTAATAAACCGATCTGAACCAAATCCGAAGCCAAGAGTTTTACTTAAATTAAAGATTATGCGGCGATGGGACTTTTACGATTTTTGAACATATTTACTACCCATAAGCGGCCGTTTTCTTTTACGATCTATAAGAATTTAACGGGGCGCATTACGGCCTTTAAACATATTCGCAAAATTGACAACAATTCCCTTTATAGGAGGACGTCGTAAACTTGCTTTTAAATTGAGGACAAATTAAGCATTCTCAATAGGGGCCCGACGATACGAGTCACACAGTTTTATTTGGAATTACACTGTGGCGCCTCTAGGGGATGACAGTGGTGAGAATGATGGAGGTGTAAGGTACCTATTGAGCTAAGTATCTTTCTGGAGAATGTTAATGAAAATGCCGCTTAGGAAAATCGACCAATGAGAAAGTTCGACTAAAATATATCTCATTATAATAACAACATATTCCAAGTTTAATAAAAATTATTTTACTAACACTTTCTTCAATCGACGTTAGAGCAATAAAACACATTTTTACAGTTAATGCATGTATTTTTTAGCACTTCTACAAAATGTAAGAATATGTGGGTAGATATTGTGGGTGTAATTCAACGCTGGTCGGGGCTTTAGTCCGCAGAGTAGTTAGTTTCACACAATATTGTTAATACCTAAAAATATATAAATAAATCACTTTAGTTGAAACCCATTTATTAACGGTTATGAATAATTTACCTAAGGCTCCAAGGTTTAAAACTGCAGCAAGTAAAAATGTTATTACGATGGTTAGATATTTTATTACATAATCCTTTTGGGTAAGAAATGCAATGTGGTATACTTGAATTGAAAAACACAGGTGTTGAAATATATGTTTTTTGAAACAAAAAATTGTAATAAGGGGTGGGATTAAAATATATCAAAAGTTAAAACAACTTTTTTATCCACCAGTGTAGGTTCCTTTAGCAAATTGTTTTTATTATGGTAACGATGTGATGTTTCTGCTCTTCCTCTTTATAATAGATATTTTACTAGAATCAATTTCTACAAATTACTTAAATGCCTTAATAAATATTTTAGTTAAATAGTCTTATATTATAAAAGGTATAATTTGATATATAATGACATAAAAACATAGGTACATACCTTTTACTACGGGAACTTGATCAACGTCAGTTTATTTTCACTCAAGAAGCTATAAGAACACTGAGAAATGTCCGTATATTTTGTTAAAAGTATCATAAATAATAATGTATATTATACAATTTCAATATATTTAAAAATAATGAAAGATCCTGAACCCTTTCGGGCACCATACGCTTGTTCCTGTGCATATTATATTGATCCTAATAACAATTTTGAACAGAATATCTCTCGCTTTTCACATTTTTACGATAACGATTACGATTGGTTAGTCACGATTTCTTTCTGTTGCAGGCCGGCACGTCCGCAACATAGAGTCGAACAGGATATCAGTTCTAGGGGGCGACTTTAATCATGGTAAGTCCTAACAGTGGTAGTAGAAATAATAATAATAACGATAACTATTTAGTCGGTTGCTGGGCCAGGTACACCAGCGATTGGCTCCGGCTTTCAAAGAGCACTATTGCTTTCATATAAAGGTTTTATATGGATAATAAAAAGGGAAACGAGATTAAGGACCGACTGCCTTTTGCGAACTGAATCGGTATAATGGAGGCTGAGAGTTGAATACACAATGTTGACCCTGCGAGAGCGGGCGAGCAGTGGCGTGACAAAGTGAGACGTTATGTCGTTCTAGTGGGACAAGTATAATTTTTTTTCCTCTCTTTTAGCTCGATTGGCGATTGTCGACAACTAATACCAAAATGTGTTATAATAATAGTAAAATAAAAAATAAATCCTGGAAGAAGTTCGTAGGAAATATTCAATTATATTAGTATTTTTGAAGTAATATATTTACTTTGTGTTTCTAATAACTCGAATAACAACATTTTCAAAGTGAACAAGTAACACTTACTAGTTTTCATGTGTTACTCTTAAATCTGTTCGTTATGCTACATATTTTACATCACAGTGCTCAATACGAATAAGTGCTTGTAACGCCGTTAAGTTCTACATGACATTTTAGACAATGTAACAACGCTGTAGTTGTTTTCTTATTTTCTTCGCCTTTTCGGAGTAACAATAACATGCTATTACAGCACGGTATACTTAAAATGCAATTACTGTGTATGCATGTCTCCTTGTTAACATTACCAGCTAAGTTTTTCGTATAATGCCGTCGTTTCGAGTCGTCTCCTTTGAGACTATCTCAATTAAACGAACGACGTTCGCAAAGTATCGTTGATATGGTTATTAAGTTAACAGGACCGATTTTAGCGGTAGCATTTGCTTATATCCAGTGGTTCATTTTAACTGCAACAAAAGAAAATACTCTTAATATAAAAAAATGTGACTTTCAAAATGGCTTGTGCTATACGAAATAATAATTGTTTTACAAAAACATGTATACAGGGTTAACTATGACTTAGTACAAATATTTTAAGAGGGGATAGGGAAAAATAAGAATTAATGGAATCACCCTTCAAAACAATTCCAAACTTATTTATAAAGCTAAAAAAATTTTTTTTTAAACTATATTAAATCCCTATTTATTGCAGTCACTGACCTTCTGTCAGCTGCGAGGTTAGGTCAAAGGTGTCAAATATAGTGACAGGTCCATTGACACGTGTATCAGTTTAATCCGTTTTGAGAGAAAAAAAATTCTTTACAAAATGTAGATTATTATTTAATGATTTAATGAGAAATACGGTATGGTAGCACAGAGATGCAGCACCTACTTTACTAATATTTATTTCCAGGATTGATACTTGGAGAGATATTAAGAATGTTGAATCATCTTCTGTGTTCTTACTTGTTTAAATTAAAACCTGCAAAGATTTTTGTACTTCCTGTGGACTTCTCCTTCCCTCGATCGTTGTTTTTGTGTAAAGCGAGGTACCGTTTGGCGGTCTTGACCAGGTCGATCACTTACGTCGGGAAAAAACACAAAGGATAACAACACAATACACGTAAATGTACACAAATACATAAAAACAGTGACACACGTTTACCGCCACGGCATAAAACAGCTGTTCGATGTGGTTCAAAAAGTATTCAGCAAAATATTTTGTATACTGGGGAAACATCTTTGAGGCTGCCGCACGATAATATGCACTTGTCACACTCTCATAAAGCAGCACCTTGTCCGTCATCTAGACATTTGAATACGACATGTTTGTAAATACACATAAAATACGCGAAAAATTAAATTTGCGAAAAACAAGTACTGAAAAATTATTTCAAACTAATCAGAGCGCTGCAACCGTATATTTACGTTATTTGACATCTACAGACGACATCTGACGACATATGTAGGCCACTAATGCAAGGTGCACTCGCCGATAAATTTTTAAACTTCATGAGTTGTTGTGTAATTAAATTCTGTTAATATTAATAATACCAACAATATTAACAGTAATCGACGATGTTTGCATAAAATAATTAGTAATATTTTAAACTATAACATCCCAAGATGTTTACAGTGTTCTGTAAAAATGCCCCTTAGATTATAACTAACTTCGCTATTCTGGATGGTTTGGAGCATGGAGGGTATGCAATTACCAATGCATGTCCCCTGGACGAAGGCCATAAAAAGAAGAAGAAGAAATAAGAAGATAACCTAGAACTTACTGTTACTTTAAATCAGCTAAGTGACTAATTTTAAACGTGTTATAGTACTTAAATAAAGTGTTTTATGTCGGATATGTTAGTGGATAATTATTATGAATCTGCAAGGAGTGAAAATGTAGTTTTGGCAGTGTGCAACGAAAGAACGAATACAACACAGATTAAATATGAATACAAAATTCTGCTGCTAACCGGATTAGCTGTTATCTACCAGGTACTTAGACATTATTATTATTAATACAAATGTTTCGTTTCTTTGTTTCTACACTTGACAATTGTTGAAAAAACGACCAGTAGTTGACATATCTAGCCATGACGGATGATGATTGATTGTCATAAGCGCCGACTTTCCGTAGGAAAAGAGGGTTTTGTCCCATTTTTTAAACATCGAGCTAGAATTCCGAAATAAATTTTTTATTGTCTTTTAGACCTTCCTGAGCACGTGGTTAAAATTTTAGTACTTAGTCATAGTTAACCCTGTAGAATGCAAGTTTCATGTAGCAGTAAGACAATCCCGTCTGATTTAACTATATAGTTAATGTAGTCACAAGTTCCCTTAGGATTAGGAAATTCATTAGTAACCCGGGAATGATGAATGATGTCTCTCCTTGATATCCACATTAGCTATTGCTTACACGAGAACACATCCAATTTTCTGAAATAAGCATCTCCACTTGTGTTCCCATTGAATCGGTATGTATTTAATCGCATACAATCAACTCTTCTCTCTTCGCTACAAATAAACTAACAGCGTGCAACGCAAACATCCCTGACATCTATTAATAGAGGAATTTTCGCGTTAGAGTTTCATAAATTATATAGTGCGAACACCCCTTTGTTAGTGCGCAGATTTATAATGTTTTGATATAAAATGATAAAAGCTGGCATTCTTATAGCTATATGGATGCTTAATTGTCTCTCTTCATTCTTTGTTTAATTATTATCTTTTCAGTATTTGAATAAATAAAAGAGTAAACGATTTTTAGCTTACCTTCCTTTGTGTACCACTATGCGTTTCGTAACAGAAGAATTATAAATTCCCGGATGAGTGACATAAAAACGGGCAACATAAATTTATTAATAGCTTCTCTTTTTAGGAAAACTTTCAGCAAGCGGCTGTATCGTCCAATTTGTCATCCTTAGTTTCGCGTTTTGATGTAAAGGTGCTTTTATCTCCTTATTCTGATTGTTTCAACAAAAAGAGCGCCTTAAATATTACCGGGTATCTTTTGCAGTGTAACAAGTTCCATCTGAGCCGGACCGTTACGCTTTCCAGCTTTGCATGGATATTCGACGTTTTAATATTTACAAGCTTCCGCTCGTGACAGGATGTTGATAAAACAGTTGGAAAAATTACCGTAGTCTATAAATCATTTAATATGTACTATTCGGGTGAGGTTTAACCAACAGATTTTTTTAATATAAACATACAATTGTTGGATATTCCAATTTAAATTTTAGTACACTTTACGTAGTACATATAATTTAGTGTTGTTTTTTTTAATAAATTGTTTCTGAAAATGGTCTAAATAAAGTTTGTACTTCTTTTTCACATTCTAAAGATTCGTGTCCGTGCAATTTATATTAAATGTTTACTACTTTTATAGTTAGGTATGCATATGTTTTATATACAGGCTGTATCACATAGAGGGCCACTCCCATGTATCTCGTTTAATATGCGAGACACGTCAAAAATCTATAATTGTTTTTTGTAGCATTTTTGGAGGTCTTTATAAGTAATAACAAAAAAACCTGTAAAGTGGCCAAACTTTAAGGCTGTCTAACTTTTTTATTTTAAGAGATAGAGAAAACTTATTGGTAATAAATTTTTATTGCAAAATTGATACCTTCCACCTGATATAAACAGATTTTTGAAATATCGTATGTGGTTCGCTGCGCCCTCTAGGCGGATAAAAAAATTTTTTATTGAAGCAGGCTATGACCACAAAAAATTGCCTGTTTTTCGTCTTTCATGCAATATACTACATGTTGCCCTTATCTTTTGTATTTATTACATTTTTTTTTTCAATTTTAGTTAAAAAATAGTTACCTAAATATTTTCGTGTTGCTCAAGATAATGTAGAACCTGTTTTAAAGACGCCAACTGCAAAAAAATAATACATAGAATGTACTTTTTTATGCAAAATACAGATTTTCTTATAATATTATTTTATTGGTTTTCACATTAGAAGCAATTGGGTCTTTAAAATTATTTTGACACAGAGAATGTAATAAAATAATATTATAAGAAAATCTGTATTTTGCATAAAAAAGTACATTCTGTTTATTATTTTTTTGCAATTGGCGTCTTTAAAACAGGTTCTACATTATCTTGAGCAACACGAAACTAAAATTGAAAAAAAACAGGCTATTTTTTTGTAGCCATAGCCTGCTTCAATAAAAAATTTTTTTATCCGCCTAGAGGGCGCAGCGAACCACATACGATATTTCAAATATCTGTTTATATCAGGTAAAAGGTATCAATTTTGCAATCAAAATTTATTACCAATAAGTTTTCTCTATCTCTTAAAATAAAAAAGTTAGACAGCCTTAAAGTTTGGCCACTTTACAGGTTTTTTTGTTATTACTCATAAAGTTGGCCATGGATTTCAAATTTGTTTTTACGAGCACAAAGGCCTCCAAAAATGCAACAAAAAACAATTAAAGATTTTTGACGTGTCTCGCATATTAAGCGAGATATATGGTCCTCTTATGTGATACAGCCTGTATATTGTTTTTTCAATTCTATTAAACAAAATATGTGTTTTTATGTAAAAAATACAAAACATAACTAGATATGCATAATAGGGGAGAGGAGTTCTAGTTGTCACAAATTTGAATTTAAGTGGAATATTTTCAAAATGATCGATATTGACAATGTCTCAACGTTTTTATTAAAATAAAGTAACATTCTTCAACATGTTGTATACAGAAAGTAACTGAATATTACACAAAAATGTTATTCCATTTTCTATATCCAATGTATACCTGTGACAACTTACCCCGAGAAAATGGCTAGTTGTCATAATAGTCGGGGTTAGTTGTCACAATTGTTAAACAGTAAAAATTAAAAATAATAAATACATATAGCGGGAATATAAGTTGTAGGAGAGTGATATGATTCGATTTCTCCTTCATCAGAGCTGTCTCCTTCCTTTCCGTGTCTTTCTTCTACACTGTTTTCTGTACATTCTGTTTTTTTTTTGTTTAATGATGATTAATAATTTTCTAAAACTTATCTTATGGGTATCAATATTATATAAGGATGCGTTGCATACACAATAATGGCCGTATTATAGCAATATTTTCTACAACTAACCTCCTCCTTCTCTTATATATTGTTTTGGAAACAAATATATGTAAATTTTACCAACTTTATATAATATAAAGCTGTGAAAATTATCTAGTTGTCTTCTAAAAAGATGCAGATTATAAACAGATTCAGTATCATAGTTTCTTTAAATTATGACAGTTTTTACAGGATGATTGATTTTCTAATTTCTATAATTATACCAAGCTATTTCTTAGTATTTCTTAAAGTGTAGTATATAAAAGTTGCTAAGGATATATTAAATGACAATTTACCTGTACGAAGGATCAATAAATCCCGACAGTTAGGAAAATGATTAGGTGGCTGCCTATTTTTTTTATAAGACAACCAATCACCCTCTGTAATTTTATTTGATACTATAACAAGCTTCACTCTGTCTAATAAAACCACGAAAATTCTATAGCTCTATAGTTACCTTTATGTGCAAATTGACAACAAATCGATATTCGCCTTTAATATTTTATAAATAATAGACTGGAATTTCCTAGTAAATATACATTAAAGTTACATGAAATCCGAGCCTCCCCATTATTACTTTATTTTAAACGAAATCTATGTGACGGTATCGATAATGCAGCCATAACAACTGATATTTTATGTTTTTGTCAGCTTGCGAGGGCAATGGAATCGATTTAATGGAAACAGACAGATCATTCTTCAGGCGTAATGTGAATTCATTTCATTTATTCAATATTTTACATCATACCGTAACAGAAGGTGCAAGAAGAATAATAATTACGCTCATTAATACTATCCAGAGTGTAAATAAATACTCACCGGCTCCTTCGTCAAATTATACCCTTGACTATATACACTAAGACTAGTCAATCTAATGGGAGACCTTGTTGCCCTGAATGGGAAACCAACTCTCGCGTAATGGGAAACGAACTCAAAAAGAACGTTTACGCTTGGGCTATTTGCTAATAGATGGCGCAATATTAGGTACTAAAATGACATGAATTTGGATATATAATTTTGAAAGCTCCTCCCATCGAAGATGATTGGTTCATACATATTATGTTATGTACTGTTTGCAATAATATTGACACTCTTTAAATTCAATTTTGCTATTTCTTTTGAACTGCTGACGTATTTGTAATGAAATCTACTTTCAACTTTTAACATTAGTAATTAGTTGTTTCACTTACCAATATAAATTTAATGAGTTTCTACTCAGAACTTAAAATGTACTTAAAATTCATAACTTTAATGACATTCGATAGGATTACTTTTTATTTTATTATTAAGTGAATGTGTTAGTCATAAGGAAGCAGGCAGGAAATAAATGTTAATTTTTAAAATGTAATAAAACTAGATGAAACATTCCAGGAATAAAACTTTTCCGCGCAAGGCGAAAATCAACTATAATGATAGATTTTGAATTCTGATAAGTAATTATAGTAATTTCATCACGATTTTTAATAAAAAAAAATACAGAAGTGCAGTTATCCAGTTCATATTCACTTTCGCGTATCAATGAAAGTCAAAGCTTAAAATATATTAACCGCCAGATAACACTTTTATCATACTCCTCCAGCTTTGGTAAATTCAAGTGAAGAAGT
The DNA here is from genome assembly GCA_037114965.1 of Monochamus alternatus. Classification (NCBI taxonomy): domain Eukaryota; kingdom Metazoa; phylum Arthropoda; class Insecta; order Coleoptera; family Cerambycidae; genus Monochamus; species Monochamus alternatus. The sequence continues at coordinate 21,839,783 of CM073428.1, forward strand.
CATTCAATACGTGTCGATAAAAATATACAGGGTGGGCCATTAATAAGGGGACATAGAAGAGGAGTAACATCATTGGGAGGAAATATGAAGATATAGCTAAATATATCTTCGTAAAATATTTCTGTGGAAAAAGATACAAGGTGTCAAAGTTGAAATATTTTTATTTGTGTTTTCTTTTTTTGTATTAACGCAAGTATCTCTCAACTGATTGAAATTTAATTCAAAAAAATTAGTAGGTATTACTTTTTTTAAATGTCCAGAGTAACTTTGGAAAAAAACTCATATTTGAAAAAAAAATTATCTACATATTTACTTTTATGGACAAAAATAACAACAGAGCAGTAAAAACAACTTAGCCCTTGAGCAAACTCTCTCTACTTCTACATGTCTTAATTAATTAAACTACAGCTAATTACAGAAAATTTTCAATATGGCAATTTTCTAATGCTCCTAAGAGATTTCCTCACGTCGAAAAATACATTTGGTTGTTTTAGATCAGTTTTCTGGAAAACGGTAGGAATTTCGTTAACAAAAAATAAGATAGAAATTGTCATCATCTGGCAATGGTCTATCTGTTTTAATAGGTATCTAACATAAATTATGATTGCTTTTCTTAAAATATGTTTCCCTACCAAATTTGATGACAATCGGTTGAGCGATCCTAGTTATTAAAAAAAAACGAAAAAAAATATGTAAACCTGTATCTTTTTCCACAGCAACATTTTAGTAAGGCATATTTAGCTATATCTTCATATTTTGCTCCAAAACTGTCATTCCTACTCTGGCACATCATTAATGGTTCACCTTATATAATACTTAAAATAATAAATTTTGAAACACATTCTTTTCTGATGAGGCCTGTAAAGTTCACAAATTATTTTTACTAAAAACATTAGCGCATGCAAATTTATTTAAATTTGCATGCGCAAATGTTAAATTATTTGAATTTTTAAATTAATTTAAATTTAATTTTAATTTAAAAATGACTTCAAAAAGACTACAAAATAATATTTATTTCACACCATCACAAAATTATACTTAGATCAAACATTGAAAAAAGATACTTGGTGTTTTAGAATTTTTACTAATGAATTTTTCGCAAAATAATAATGCATCTTATGCAATAAGAGAAACCCACACGATAATCTGCAGTTCTATATGTCTCTTTATAGAAGTAGGTATGTCGAATTCAGTTGAATTATCTTAATATGTTTAAAGAAAATAAAACAGAAAATGTAAATTTTGGCATATCGCTGAAAACTCTTTTAACAATCTTATTTTTCTGTTTTTTTTAATTAATTTACAGTTCATATTCTTACTTCTCTAACGCAATAAAATAAACTGCTTATGTTTCAAACTTTATGATCTGTGGTTTGAATATAAATATATTGCCACAATCTTATTATTTAGACAGGTATATGAAAAAGGGTCACGCGGCCACGCCCTCGAAACGCCTTCACAGTTTTTTGCAGATTAAAATAGTAGCGCTTTATTTCCATCGTTTGAATAAATGCGTATTGTTACACAGTACGACATCTAACAGGAATTATGATAACTATTTAGGTCTTTATTAAGGACTGACCCTCTTGGTGTAAATACTCAAGGATTATACCCAGTAAACACATATACGTTAGAAAAACATTTGTAATGCCCATACAACGTTTGAAAAAGGCGTGGCTTTTTTACGTACAATCAACTTAAAAATGTCGCGGTTTTACACGTTTCTGGTAACCAAAGTACAAACGTTTAATATTAGTAAATGTGGAACGATCATTTTTAGTATTAATAAGCTTAAAGTTTTACGTTTAATAATGACATTTTAACTAACGTAAATTAAACCTTGTTATTTTAATGTCCAAAAAGATGTTTTAGAGACGTGTTTTTTAACGTATTTTACAACGTTGTTTTTTTATCCTTCTGGCGGCATTGTACAGGGTGGTTCAGAATTATGTACCATAAATGCTAGATTAGATAGTACGTTAAAAAATAAGGGTATTATATATATATATATAACACATATACACACACATATATATATATATATATATATATATATATATATATATAATATAACACTTAACTAACTATAATACTTTTATAATGAATTTCCCTTTAAGACTAAAGCGCTGTTTTGTGTGATAAGTATATTTTTGAAATACATAATTTCAAATTTAAAAAAATACTATCCAAAACTACTCCTTAAACATAAGGATTGAATAAGTGGTAACAAAAAATTAATTATCCTAATATCATATACTCACCCCATCAACCCATTATTCAAAAGTATCTGAAAGGCATTTAAAAAAAATGATTTTTATTTCATCTTTCAGAGGGTTATATCTCTCTTATTATTGAGTTTTGAACAAAAATTTATGTAAAATAGTATCCTCATTTTTTAACGTGCCATATGCTCTAGTATTTACGGTACATTCTGGACCACCCTGTATTAAATAAATAATAATCAGGGAATTAATATTATATAAATAAAATAGTTACAAAATCTTCTCTCATTTAATCTTGTTCCTATTAATAATTATTATAGATATTCCAATAGTGTGGCTCGAATGTTGAACTCACTATACGCCTATAAATAAGAGTATTAGAAAATATCAATACCTATTGTTTAATTTCAAATTTAGGTAGGTAACAATAAATAATTGGTTTTAATATCAGTAATAGTTTATTAAATAAATAATAATACGTACATAATACAAACAAAATATAAAAATACCAAAATAATATATCTTATTTATGCTACTGATTGGAACCTAAAAACAATGAAATTAGGTCTGAACAAGTTTCATATCAATAACTTCACTTACATTGGATAATATAGATTATTTAAAGAAAGTCTAAACTTTAAACATGTCTAAGTTTAATCTATTATAGTTATAAATATAATAATAATGCTAATAATAATAACAGTAATAATAACCTAATATACATTTAATATGACCACAAAGTAGATAATCAAGAAAGGAAATGAAAAAGTTTAAATCATTCGCAATCATGATTAGAAATATGTCACTGTATCTTAAATTTTAGTATAAAATATAAAAATTACCAAGTTATAATTCTTATATTAATAAAATAAAATTAAATAAATTTGGTATACTTACCAAAATGAAATAGGGAAATATTTCACGGATCACAGTAGGTACGTACAGTGATGAATATGCAACTGACAAACAAATCAAAAGAACTCGAAATGGTATGTGTGTAACACGTGATCTTTATCTACCAATAAGATCATTAAATTCATATAGAACGTTTAACGACATTATAATTGACACGTGTAATAAACGGCAATTCGCTCCCTTATGCCAATGAATGATTATAACGTATAATACACGTTTAAATTGTACTGTTTTTTAACACTTGTGAGGTTTATTAAAAAATAATTACTATCTAGTTATTTGTATATATATGTACCTATATATTCTCAATGCAATATCTTTTTATTAAATTATATTGTATAAAATTTACTTTGGATTGGTATCGTTCCGAAATATTTATTAATTGGAAAACGTATGATACGTTTTGTAAGCATTACTTATGCCTGTTACTCTAAAACGTTACAAACACGTTTTTCTTCAATGTCAATATATTAATCAGTTGACACAGACGTTTTGTAAAGGTTTAAATAAATAAGTTTTATTTAAATATTAAATAACGTTTATTTAACGTTACAAAAGATTTGCCTACATTTTTTGTTAAAAAGTACGTATTTTTTATGTTAGACCGTTACTTTTCTAACCATAAAATAATGGTTGATTTTGTAACGTAACACGAATTATCAACCAATGGTATGTTGACAATACATTTAAATAACGTATGTGTGTTTACTGGGTACAATAATTATTATTATCAAAAACGAAAGCTAAAAATCGTATATACTCGCAACAAGAATTCAGACCACTTATGTCATACGAACAAATAAATAATTCATTATATTTTCATCAAAATATTTAAGAAACTGCAACTGATAGTAATAAAACTATAGACTACACTAAAAGTGCATTATATATTGCAGTAAATTGCAAAAAATGATTGTCTTTAACACGACCAAACATCGAAAATTACGTTGACAGTAAAAACAAATGTGTAACGTCAGCCGTGACGTAAGACGTCTGAATTCTTGACGCGAGTATATTTCATATTCAGATTTTGAAACGATAGGTAAGTAGTATCCTTGACTAAGGGTAGTATACATGAAGAATAACTATTTATTTATTACAATTTACATACACTCAATTTTAATTATTAACAAAACCAATCGACACGTTGCAAAAATCATTTACACGTATGATTCATGTTTACGCGGAATTATTAAATTAAAAGTTTTTAATTATTAATTATAATTTTAACAAATATTTGTTCTCAAATAACATAGTTATACGTGCAGTAATTCAACTCTAATTTATTTTCCAATTAAATGAACAATAATTCTGTACACCACAGCTTTTTACCTTTTTAAATGAAACTGAAATTCGAACGGTGATAAAATGATAAAATTTCAATATTTGTCTTTATATCTATCAATACTTAAAACTAGTAAATTCAGTTTTGACTGAAATGTAGGTATTATACCTTTTTACTTTACTATTTACTAGGTACGATTTAGAGAGGTACCATTTCAAATTTTAATATTACCTATCTATTATAAGTGAAATTATTAAAGTTGACTTAAACATTAGTCAGTGTAGATGCGTCAACAGATATACTAGCATGCTGGTCGTTGTAATAAATTATTTAGACAGCCATTAGTAAGGTTTACTTTAAAAATATAATAATCGTTTTATATTAAATGAATATGTTGCTGCTATCTGCCACAGAACATCATCAGATATTGAATAAATTTAAAAATAACAAGCGATCGATATCAAATGTTTAAAAGACATAAAACTGTGAAATACTCTTCTGAAATTTAAGTTGGTATTTAAATGTTAATAAAATATTCACTTATTTTCACTAATATTATGAAAATTTTGCGTTTTATTTATATACTAGCAATAAACAAATAAATGCAATATTAAATCTTAATAAACAATTGTTTTATTTTTCAATTGAGAAGTAAATAACAATCGAAATGAAATTACTAGTCATGAATGGGCAAAATAAATTAAATTTACTGCACGAATAAAATAGGAATGTATGTATTATTTTGTGTATCAGTCTAAACAAATTATACATTTTTCATTTAATTTAGTAACGTATTTGTTGAAGGCTCGTTGTGATTCTGTGATTTACTAGATATCTATTAAATATACCACCGAGACTTGCCACTGAAATGTGTAGCAATTTGTAACTTTTTATTTAAATGACAAATCCCCTTCTCCCGCTATCATAAATACGTCACGAGCGTCCTGACCCGTGCAATAGTGCCCTCTCGACACATTTCACGGCCAGTAAATTTTCCAAGTAAATAAATTGAAGTGTTCCTCATCCGCCGCTCGCAGTCCGAAATTGAATAAAAATATGGGTATGCTGATAGGGCGCATTTTTAGGAAATAAAGCACTGAATTTTACTCTCGATAGGAACGCTATACCACGAAGAGGGCAGTAGTACCTACACGTTTTACCTATTTTATTACATTCCAAACACTAAATACCACATTAAAAAATAATTAAGGAATAATAATAGTTATAGGAATAGTAATATGTATATTAAGTATCGATATCGACACTTTTAATTGACATTATTCGTTGGAAGCTGATGCTGGAGGGCTCTCATAATAAAAAATGTAATTAACAGTTTAGTTCACAACATTATCTATATAAATAAATAAATAAGTAAAATTTAGTTAAGATCAGTCATCAACTGTGCCACCAGACATAGGTATACCGATTTAGAGCTTGTTAAGCCAATTGACGACTAACCTTATCACGCTCTATCATACCGGCAGAAAGACATGAATACACGAGATGTAAGAGTCTACATCTTGTGTTCATGGGTTACACTCGATGCTGGGCTAGAACAGCCACTATACTGTGAGTACTATTGTAAGTTCCTGTCCATATCGCCATCGACGATTACGATGAGAGGTGACAAGCTTGAAACCAGTACATGTCTGGTGATACCGCTGACGACTGACCTTGGCTGTATGGTATTAGCCCGCAGAGTAGTTGTTTCATGAAATTCCGCTTTTGCAAATACATATTTATAATCACTTATGAGAATACAGGGCAGCAAATAGTTTCGCCTTTCCTGGTATGGAGGTGATGAGTCGCTACTATTATTATTGAGTATCTATTATTAGTTAAAATAAATGTGTACTACCTTATTATAAAAGGATGTAAGGAAATAAATGCAACATAGAGCAACAGTAGATCCCTGACGAAAAAATGCAATGTTTCCAAACTAATCTTAGTCAAAAGAGACAGGATGTCAAAGTTAAAATTTTAGTTTCGATATTTGTAAAAAACTTTTAAAAAAATCCAAATATTTTGGAGATCCGGGGTTTTTTGAGGGCCAGAAATTCAAATTTGTTTCTAATTTTGACGTCTGTAGTAGAGGGAGCCACTTATGGCACATCATGCTTATTTTGAATGACAGAACTTTTTTGCTGTTTAATGTATCCATCTGACTATTGAAACAGTCGATTCTCCTACCTATTTCATCTGAAAAAGGTGTACCTTGTTGAAGTCCTTTTCCGCTGAAAATACAGCAAAATTTTACTTGAAAAAGGTATTCAGAATTGTATATTACGACGACGTGCAAAATTACAAGAAGATCGGCCTGCTTTGACGAAATCTTTGTGCTTCGATGAAACCATTGTTGAAAATTCGGTTTCATAAAACCTTAATTTTGATACCCTGTATCTTTTTAACCATCAATTTTTGACTAAAGTAAATTTGGCAACAACGCATTATTTTGTCGTCAGGGATCTACTCTTGCTCTATGTTGCATTTATTTCGGAACGCCCAGTATAGTTAGGTAATTAATTTTTTTCCAATGAAGTCATGTATGATCTTTGATATTAAATATACTAAAGAAATAACTTCATAGACAAGGTTAAGCTCTATAAATATCTAAATTAAGAATAATATATTACTTACTAACAATTATTTTTTGAGGGTGAAATTGGCTTACAGTATGTTAATAATGAAAATAATCCAAATATTTTGAAATTGAAACATCAGAAATCTTTCTGAAAAGTTTTAGAGCATAATTTTCCCAATATAACTTTCGCCACCAAACGCATACCCGGTCGACATATTGCACAGATCATACGGAATTCCGCGCTTCTTCTATTTGCACTGACCTCAAAGTTGTGTACCAGTTCGAGCACAAAGAGGACATGCATATAATTGGAAAGTAGGGGAGAACTGCCGTCCGGAAAGCAAAACAACTCGATCCGGTTGAAGCAGCGAGATGTTTCACTTGAGCGACTTGGCCATTTTCCCGGATGCAGGACAGGGGATGGCCCACCGACCCTTATCATTCTATTACTGTGTAAACCGTGAATTGTCAGTTAGTCCGGGTGATCGGGGCAAAAACCAATGCCATTTTTGTATTGCAGGAGTACTTGCTAATCATTTAATTATATTTTTATATTAACTGCTCTGAAAAGTCTGAAAGTTTGCTTGTTGCAGATCCCGCTTTTCCACGGTTTGCAGAGCCCATTCCTAACGTGACGGTGACGGTGGGACGTGACGCTCTATTGGCATGCGTCGTGGATAATTTGAACGGTTTCAAGGTGAGTAATTTTTTTATAAGGGTCAAATTTAATAGTTATTTGTTGTACGAGTTGTTGTTTTAGACAGCGTTTTATTCCCGTAAGAAATGTTTGAATGAATTTTCATAAGTGGATAAAATGCGACTACACATGAATGCAATACAACGTTTTATCCACAATCACGTCCAAGTTAGTCGAGTTTAATTAAAGATTAATTAAAAGAAAACGACATCAACAAGAATAATCTTTGTGAATTGACAAACTTAAAGATCGATGACGTACAAAATTAACTAATATTTGTTGGTTTTCATATCTGATACCAAGACGAATTTTTAACGTAAGTTCATCATTGTGCAAGAGGGATTTTCTATTTTTGATCGTTGGGAGACGGATTTTAGCAAAATCAAAAAGTTATATTAAAAACTCTGTATCAACTAAGCTCTGGATATAGCAAGGAACATTCAATATAACTAATTCCAAACAAGCATAGATATCAGACAATGTGATTTAAGAAAGATGCGGATAAGACATCTAGCAATTACAATGATGTCAAAATTACTGTAAATGCCTTTTGTTAATGTTCAATCAATTTAATTTATTTATATTAATTATTCTTCAATTTCAGTAATAGAGGAGAAATAAGACTTCAGCTCACTAAATCCAATTTTATTTCTTTAGTGAATAAAGTAGGTATAGGTTTTTTCGGCTCTAAAGTGTGAATTCAACTTCAATTATAGGATAATTGTGGATTAAATTCTTATTGCTTGATGAGTAACACTAAGTAAAACTGCCTTTTATATTTGAAATAAAGCAAGATACCCAAGACTCGTAGCTCTTTAACAACAGTTTCAGTGACAGCCGATTTGTATTTTTGTATGGCCAAAAAATAACTTGGTATACTAACAGACGTAAGAATATTTTCATTGACCGTTGCATCGACAAAAAATATTCGATTTACTAGTAGACTGTCTGTCTAGGTCAAGCAAATTAACTAGTCGGTGCAGAAATTGTAAACCTTTGCGTGATATCAGTTAGTCTGTACCTAAGGCGCCAGAGGAGTGGAACTTCTTAGAACAAATAATAAATATATTAAATAGTGGTGACGTAGTATTTTATGTCGGCGAAATATCACGTTTAACTAGTAGTCTGCTTGAGATTATTATGCAATATAAATGTCGCTTCCGGGAATCCATGGAAATTGCACCTTTTCATTATACCCGCCATTTATCAGAATTGTCCTAATGAATATTTGATAAGAATTTAATGCGATCGACAATAGAGCATTATCATTACGTATGTAATGGAAACTTGGTCGTTTTCGTAAATTAGGATTTAGTATGAAGAATAATTAAGAAATTGTTCCCTTTTTATTAAAACCACTTTTAGGTAGCACCATTCAGGTAGGAGATGCACAGATGTGTGTAAATATTTAAAACATCTTGTGTGCCTATATTTCTTGAAAAGAAATTATAAATTTCGGCACATAAAACTTACCGGGAATATTTTCTACATTGCCCATTTAAGTAGAATTCAGGACGGAGCAATATAAAGTTGATTAATTATATATCTACTCGATATCTGGGGAAAAAGGGACCAACGATTTGTCAATCAGTTTTAAACTGCCTCAGAAAAAAATTTAATATCACGGCGATGTAAGGAGGGAATGATGAACTGCAAAGTTTTTCTAATCATTTTCCAATCAATCAAGCTGTTTATGTCTGGCATAATTCGTCCTTTATCTCTATTAAATTATCCTTCCCTTCGTGCACTCCACATTTTAAGTATTCACCAATTCGGAGGCTCGATATCCCAAGATGAAATAAGGACTACATTGTCGAAACCGAGAGCAGATGATGTGATGGAATAAATTTAACCGCTCGGAATCAGTACTTGTTAAATTTGAATTTTAAACCAAATTCGCTTTAGCAACTCAGTGCCGCCTTGACTGAAATTTAAGAAAAATTAAAGCTGAGCTTTATTCGTTGTGGCGGACAATACTGTTGACACATATCGAGTTTCACTTTTTCTTTATAACTTGTGACTGGAATATAATCGATAGGTAATATATAATACCTTCCTATTTTTTTACAACATATCTACTGACAGTGTGAGGATTTTTGGTAAAGAATAAGGTTATACAGAACCGGACACAATGCCAACTTGTAATAAACTCACTAAGACTATTTCTGAAAGTCTCTGCAGAGGTCTTAATTATTACTGAATTTATTCAAGTTATTTGAGTTGCATAATAACCATATTTTCTACCATCTTGCTGTACATCAAAGGTCAGTGTAAACAAAATACCTTTTATTTGTAAACAGTTTTTACAGTGACAATAAATTGAAATTTTTCATAATTTTTCCTTTGGCATTTTGAACAATTAATTAAATGATACAAAATTGTCTTTTATTTCTATGCATAAGTAAACAATTTTTTCTACACCCGTATTATAACAATGCACTTATATGCTCATAATCCGCTTCCTAATGATACCCATTACGATACAGATTTTTCACTACGATACAGATTTTATAATCCGTTTCCTAATGATACCCATTACGATACAGATTTTTAAACAATAGAAACCCATAATTTTTCAATCAAACATGCTGTGCATTTGACGTTTATCCTAGGTTCTTATGTAATTATTTTAGATGCCAAAATCAGTACGTATTAAATTTTCGTAGATACCTAGCTAAACTTCGATAATTTATCAAAATGTCTGATATCAGCGATATAGAAGAATTACCATCGACTCCTCCACACATATCGGAGAAAGCAGAAAATGCAGTTCATACGAATAATTACTGTTACCTACTGTATTCAATAAAAATATAAAATTTATGGTTTTTTGATTATTTTTCGGGTGTAGAAAAAATAGCGTATGCAACTCTCATGTAATGGTTATTAATACACTCGCATAAACCATACGAAATTCGCCTTCGGCTCGTTTCGTATCCCGGTTAATGCTCGTGTATTAATAACCATCATTACATGATCGTTGCATAATATACTATTTTTCAACTACAGTTTAACTAAAATTCAAAAATGTTACACGATGACAACCAGAATTAAAAACACTTTCGAATGAGATGTCACTCGACCTAGAGTGGCATTTAAGATTCTAAAGTTGAATGCGCCCCCGCGGAGGGGGTTGTTCTGCGAGTCTGTATTTAATGCTAAAATGTGTCCCCCTCGAAAACAAAATGGACGTGTCGCGGTGATTTTAAAATTTTGGAACGTAGTTCAAAATAAGCCGGGTGCAAAGTTTTCAATGGTACACCCTGTATATAAAAGTTTACCCTCTCCAGGAGTGTCAAAGATTTCGATATTTTTACTATATTTTTTATTTACTTGGAAACCTTTCGTGATAAAACAGCAATAGTAGTAGGTTGTAATGAAACATCTTTAGTCTAAGTATTCAGTATGTTTAAATATTCGCATTATCAGCAGTGCCGTAGAAACCATGTGGCACTCTTCTTTTATTTAAAATAGAAATGGTACCTACTTTGATGTCCAAAATTGATCGGAAATTCTAAAAATATGTTGACGTTCTAGAAATGTTTTTTTTTGCTTATAAATATACACTGCCTCAATATTCAGTATTTTTAAAAAAGTACATAATATCTGAAGATGAGTCACAAAATATAGGAAAACACACTGTACAAGTAAATGTTTTACAAACTTATGTCATAGATAGTATTCAATAAGTTATTCAGATGGACATTGAACACTTTGAAATTCAAAGGAAAATTGAGTAATAACAAAATCGAGGGTCCAACTCATTCTAAACTAAAAAAGATTTTTAATAGCTTCAACAACTTGTACTGAATTTACTCCTAAGCAGGGTATTCTATGAAAATCAGGAGCATTTTAATTTGCCCTGTATTTAACTTTTTTCTAATTCTAAAAACGTTTTCGAGATATTTAGAAATAACTGGATTGTATTGTTCTTTAGAGATCTTCTATCTCGAAAAGTAGGTAAACATTTTGCTAACCCACACATCAAATTTCTTCTTTTCTCTAGGAACACCCATAAGGTTGCTAACATCCCATAAACAGTAAATTACTAGTGAAATTTATGAAAATGTATTCTGTCAATGCTTGTCTCTTTTCGAGTTGTTCTTCTTGCTTCCCGCAGAACTACCTCTTAACAACAAACGAATTCATTTTTGGAGCATTCTTTTTTCCAATATCAAATTAAAAAGCATCCTTCACTGCTGCCCGTCTCTAAACACGGGGTCTGAGCCCCAGCAGGCGTCACTGGCAACCATAGACGTTATGAAACCGTAAATTGTAATCATATAAAGTGACATCTTGAACGATCGCTTTCCCGGCTGAGCCCGATTTCCATTTTCAGGGAACGCCGGGCGGGTACGTGAATTGATTTCGCGGATCGCCTCAAAAATAATAACATTAGTGTACATCCCGCCCGCGTATAAACAATAAGAGTCCCTGGAACAAAACAAAGTCGAGAAAATGGAAGTGCGATTCTCGAGAAGCCGTCCGTGACGGGAATCGCAAGTTCTGCGGGACCGGGACGTGCCCGGTTTGGCTGATTGGGACACCGTCGTGTTTTCATTTTGTACCTCGAGTACACCTTTTCGGAAGAGGACGCGACGCCGCGGCAAATTGGGAGCGAGTCTATTTGTTTCCGGGCCAGGCACATTCACGGCAGATGTGCGATGTCGATAGTACGCCAGGGGAGCAGCCGAAATATGAGATAAATATCGTTTCGGAGGCGGCGCCTGCAGGTAACACTCGTTGGAATAGGTGGTAAGCTTGACGCGTTCACTATATGGGACATTGAAGACTATTCAAGACATTTATACAGTGTAGGCTACCGAAAATGTACCCCCAGAATTTTTTCGTTTTGATGTAGGGTAGAGGGGGGCTAATTGAGCATAGGGGTAAGTTAATCAATGCATATATCTTGGTAATTAAAATAGCTAATCGAACATGCGTGTACACACCAACGCACATTATAATGTCTTTCTTCTCACACCCCTCGGTAGGAATTTATCGTACCATGCAAACTCAAATTGACTACGCACCAACTTTAAAGTAAAATTAAAAGTTTGTTTACTTTTTGATCTGGACGCGAAACAACAACGACTATTAAATAGAGATAAGTATTTACAGTGTGTTTAGTTTTCCAGGTTTTATTCGTAAATTGAGCTTATCTTTAGGATTAAAATGTTATATGACGGGTATGGGGTTAGTTGAGACACATTGCTCAACTAGCCCCTCTCTAGTTATAAAATATTATTTATTCATACCTATTTCAAAATGAGTACTTTTTAAAAAAATAAGCCGCTGCTGCTCCATAGCTACTAAGGGCACCTGTAGATGCCGTTCTAAAAAATGGTAAAACAAAAAGAGCAGCATCTATTGATTTTGAAATTACAAGAATGGCTCATTTAAAGCAGGTATATAAAGGAATTGCATAATCAAGAACAGTATACAATGGGATATGTTGCGGCAATGAAACTTTTTACGTTATTATGAATTAAAGACAAAAAAATGTTCATGTACTTGTCTAACACTGTGCTGTTAAGCACGATATGAAATTTTCAAATTTGTGGAAACACAACAAGATGACACGTAAACGTTGGCTCTCAGATTCCTTAAAAAGGAATGCTGAATTATCCAGTAGATACCAGACTACTAATAATCTTGGGAAGCAAACTTCTTTTAAAAACACATGAGTTGCCAATGATTTTGTAACAATTTCTAAATAAAACTTACAGTTTAGTTTAAATTGTCTTTTATAAGAAATAATATGTTTATTGCCAGTTTTAGGTATTAAAATAAACAAATAGTTTCCTTTGGCAGTTTTTAACTGAAAACTAAATGGTTTAAAAATATACTTCTGCACGACACTGGAAATTGGTCTACTGTAAAACCTGACAAGGCAAAGCATGCAATCGGCGACCTGACAAAAATTGAAGGAAATTGCCAAGAGAGAATTCAATTTTTGCCGCTAATCTTATAAATAATTAATAGAGTCAATTTGTGGTTTTAATTAATAATTGACATACCTTATGTTACAACAAAATTCTTACCCAGTTTCTACAAACTAACACATATGTTTCTGCTTCTTGTCCGCTTTGAACTCCTAAATTACTGTCGGCTATGATACACTACTGTGTAAATCATCAATAGTGCCCACTTCGGTGTGGTACTCTTGATTTTTTAAATATGTCCACAAAGAGAAGAATAATTTAGTCAGAAGATCGTGGCGGCCATGATACCGGTCGTCCTCGTCCAATCTCTTGGTATTAATGCTTGGACATGGTATGGATATAATTGAACTTTGTGAATGATACGCCACACTGCTGCAATACGCCGTGGACGCCTACGATTCGGTTGCAAATTTCCTATGTCTTGCACTACAGTTGCACTCACTGCACACCGCGGTAAAAGTAGCTTCATTTGGCACATGTTTACCGGCAAATTCTGCTAAAGCATTTTCACTTCACCATAAATTAAAACGATATCCATCAACTATGAGTTACTATACAGGGTTAACTATGACTAAGTACAAAAATTTTAACCACGTGCTCAGAGAGCCCTAAAAGACAATAAAAAAGTTATTCCAGAATTTTAGCTCGATATTTAAAAAATGCGACAAAACCCTTTTTTCCTACGGAAAGTCGGCGCCTATGATGAGTATCGACTGAGATGGCTATGGCTTAGATCCATAGTTGACATTACATCTGTCAACAACTACCATGCGGTCGTTTGCAGTGTTTCTAAATGCAGAAACGACAAAAATTAACATTCTTATTAGTAGTAATACCTGACAGGTAGGTAACAGTTAATCCAGTTAGCTCCAGTATTTTGCATTCGTTTTTCATTATTTGGTTACAAACTGGTAAAACTACATTTTCACTCACTACCGATAAACACACTCCCCGTAGGTACAATTAGATACAATGCCTATGTATTATAACAAAATCGAAGAAATGGATGAGTAGGTAGGTTCTAATAGATAACAGAAAACGTTTAACATCCGCGGCAGTCTTGTCCCATAACCTAGAAAAACAAACCGGCGAACTATATTGTGGGAAAATATCTGTACCCGACACATATTCCTTTATTTATTAACTATAAAACGTTTAAAATTAAAATAAGACACTAAAAACTGAAGAAGAACACAAAACTACAACGTAAACACAGGAATTATATTATAACATGACAGCGAACCGACTCGACTGGACCGACTGCCGACTGTGGCCGAATGTTGCATGACGGTTGTTTGCTGGTTGCATACTCTGATTCTCGCATTGGCGGCGTTAAATAAGGATTTAATATAATATCGAAAAAAAAAATTTTTCTCTTTATAAATAAGTTTGGAAATTTTTTGAAAGGAAATTCTGTTAATTCTTATTTTTTTCTATCCCCTCTTAAAATATTTGTACTTAGTCATAGTTAACCCTGTATACATAAGCCATTTTTGACACCTGAAAAATTATTATAAATACTCGCATTACAAAAACTCAATCGGATATTCGGAATCGCCTGGTTGCAGTAACCCAGAGATGTAAAGGTTGAAAATGCTGCAATTTCAATATTTTTTTCTCGGAAACTATAACGATTTTACGAATTTTTTATAGACTCAATTTTTTATGATGCATCTATTCCCAAATTTGTTTAGATAAGACCTACCTAAATATACTGCCGGTACCAGTAACATAAATTTAGCTACCACTAAAATGGTCGTGGTATGGGAGAAATGGATTTTAATTAATTTTATAGTGCAAGTAATAGTAAAATTATTAGTAAACTACATCTAAAATAATTCTCTGGTATATACCATACACATGCAATAATACAATACGATGGCTATGAGACAAATACACGTACGTACGTTACAATCTCAACGCATACCATTCGGAACATTCACACAACAAAATAAACTGCAGTTATTGCATTTTATGTGCTTCGTTACAACCCTTAAAATGTTAAATGGAAAGTGGTATTGTGTGATACATCATTTTAAAGGCATTCAATTATATTTTCAATGTCATCTGGTTTTTTTAATTTTGAATGATCAGGTCTTGAGAAATAAAAAGTGGAAAATTTAGATCATCAAATTCCCTTTCAAATAATTTCATTTTATTAGATATTGAAAATACTCCAACTAACCTCCAAGCAATAGTAAAGACATTGCTCAAAGTATTCTGTAACAAATTTCTGGTCATTAATAAATGGCCCCACAAGAAAAGGTACAATAGAGACGTGTGAACCATTCCAATCCAGTGTTGAATGTTTCGTTTAAAACTTGTCTCACAGACATCGCTTAATGTGAAATAGCTCCGTCTTGTTGAAAAATTAAGTTTTCGACAATCGTCTTGCTTAATTTGTCAGTTAAAACAGAATTAATGGCGTTTTCCAACAGATCCAAATACATTTCTCCCATTAAATTTTCAGGTAAAAAATGGGTTAACGAATCTATAAAAAGTTTATCTGGAAATGCCTCATGAAATATTCTTGGATCAACCAATTAACAGTAGTTGGACTTTTCCCTGCGTATCTCAAATCCACTGCGCATTTCGTTTTCAAGTGTCACCCTTAAATATAATTAAAAATAAGATTGGCTAACCCAAATCAGATGAAGTTAACTACTGCAATTGTAGACTAATTTTATCAGTGCCAATAATTTAGCAAACTCACATGACGCCGTCGATTAAGCTCGTAACTCAACAAATACTTAAGGATTTATAAAAACGCGCCAGTTCCAATCAGATCGGAAACTTGTATCGAGCCTGCACTCGTGGAAATAAAAGGGTAATTTGTGAAGTCGAGCGAGGAGCGTTCTTTTATGCCGGAAGTGTTCCGCACAAAAACAAAATGTCTTAAAATGTACGCGATATGTTATAAAAGGAGAAATATTTCTATGGGTCAAATAAAGTTCAGGATTACTCAGAGATGACAGTGATTAATGGATAGTTTCCCTATCATTTTTCATGTCCTCTCGATGTTTGGAGCATTAGAAGATGCATTAAGATATTCCCTGCAAAGTCCACAATGTTTAAAAGGAACAAAAAATAACCGAGGTAAATGAAAAACAACTGTGGATTGTCTGCGTAGATAATTTTATTTATCGTTATGTAAATCTATGAAAAACTGTTTCAAAGAAAACATTAAAAATATTATAAATCGTATTATAAACGTAATTTTTCATAATTACAATAATATCAAAACATTAAAATAGGGATGAGAAGTGTTTGTTTATGTTTGAAAATTTTAGAAATTAAAACATTTACAATCATGTCTCAGAGACTGCTGATGCAAAACGGCAAAAATGTTTAGATATATTTTTATAAACAAAATTTCACTCCACCATTTTCTAATCAATTAGAAACTTGTATTTTATTCCGTTACCACCATTATTTTATCATCAACAGCTACTACTATATATTTCTTTCTGGAATGCGTTTTGCATACTTACAAAATTTTACTGTTTGTCTATTATCCAGCGGAAACCAAATACCTAATGTGAAAACATTACAGTTGGCAATTTCATTTAAGAAGGGTATTCTGCGTTCACACTACAACACAAAAACCGCATTACTTGTGGGATGATAAAATCACTGCCACCCTCGTGGAAAAAAGCTCGGCCTCCTTTCCCCGCCCCTGCCATCATGCATAGTCTAACAGACAAAGAAATCGAATTTCTAGCCCGTCGTTTGCGAGATCCAATAATCCCTCTTCCAGCGATCCATCACGCGAGGACCGAACCCATTTGGTGGCTTATACCTTCTCCATAGGCGGAACCTTGATTTCTGTAACCCGGAATTGAACAATTAACCAGGCTCTGATGCAGTGATCATCCTGAGATTAATGGCTCCAATTAAAATCGGACGGGGCTATGCATGCAGAAATTTTGAATTGTGTTTGCAGGTTGCAGGTGTAGCCAAACTCTGTTCTCGATTAATTGCCTTGTAGATAGAATTCGCTTTAAAAACCGAACATTTCTGGCAAATGCGAGCCATATTTCACCTCATTCGGACAAAACGGTATCGAAGTTTTATGGAAGCGAGAAATTCACAAAATTTTATACAGGGTTAACTATGACTAAGTACAAAAATTTTAACCACGTGCTCAGGGAAGCCTAAAAGACAATAAAACATTTATTTCGGAATTCTAGCTCGATGTTAAAAAAATGGGGCAAAACCCTCTTTTCCTACGGAAAGTCGGCGCCTATGTCATCAGTCATCGTCCAAGATGGCTACATATGTCAACTAGGTATATGTTCTGTGCAACTAGGTACCATGCGGTCGTTTCTCACAACGTTCCAACCTAAGTACCTGATAGATAACAGTTAATCCGGTTAGCTACAGTATTTTGCATTCGTTTTTCGTTCCTTCGTTCCAAACAGCCAAAACTTCATTTTCACTCATTACAGGTCCGTCAGAATTACTCGCCACAAAATACATACTTTGCGTAGAGTTAATAAATTGCTCATTTATTTTAAGAAAATTGATTGCAAGAAATACTAACAGAAAACTTCGAATACACCTGTGGCAGTTTTTAATTTATAAAATTTTGTCCGATAACGGTCACTCCACTGCATTGCTCTCAACTCTAGGAAATATCTTCACGTACGTTTAAAGAAAATTGTGGAAAACTACACATATCCCAATATATCGCAACCATCCACTATTTAATGAATAAAACGTTTAAAACTGAAACTGTCACTAAAAACGGAAAATTAAAATTACAATGTCAACGCCACCGTTCAGTCTTCGGTCCGCCTACACCGAGAACTTAATATTCTTCAGATAAATATTCTTATGGCAATCAATATAATCAATATTATCTTCTTTTATGTACGATCGTGGGTTTCTTCATTCTAGTATTGTTTTGACACTTCCTCCGTGACATGGGGTTACACGCACACAGCACTTGTCAAACCTATACTGTGTTGTTGGTTGCATTGTTTCTAATACTCGACAAATGTCAAACAGCAGTAGTGGTCAGAAAAGTAATATTACAGAGCACTGTAAACGCCTCGGGAAATTTAAAATAATAATACTACAATATTATTATATGCAAACATGGTCGATTATTGTGTGGACAATTATTTTGTTAATAAAAATATCTAACTGTAGTAAAGTAGGCATAAATATATGTTTTGTAAGATGTAGATCAGAAAGAATGTAAGAAGAAGAAGAATAGGTGTGTCAGAGTTGAGTTGTTGTTGTAAAGATATAAGTGCGAAATAAAAAAAGTAGTAAAACGTTATTGGGTATTTATTTAATTAACAAAGAAAATATTACCCTAACAATTTTTAATACCGTTACTATTATTAGTTTTCAGTATTTGCTTTTCGCACATTCAAATTCGTGTAATCGCGGAAATTACGGATATGGTACTAATTTATGGGAAGTGCGACGAAAGTGCATATCGTGCAGCAGCAGAATATCAAATACATTTGTACGAATTGTACAACGTTGTAATGCGTAGGTATGTACCTACCTAACTTGAAAATAAAAAAGAACCAATTTCATACTTTTTAAAATTCCTTGAAACTTATTTTTTACTTAGTGACATAAAAATAAAGCATTTTTAAACTACAATAGATATACTTACAGAAAAAAAGTATTTTTTTATTTATGAAATGGTCGAGGGAAACCAAGAGGTTCCCAGCAAGTACAACAATTTGTACAACGACAAGTTATAATGTAAACAAGTAGAAAACAGAAAATAATTTAACTTTCTTGAAATCTCCAAATATCAGTTCTGGAAGTATCAGTAAGGTAGGTTTTACTCTCAGTGCTACCATATCGTGTTTCTCATTACATAATCTAATATTTTGTAAACAAAAATTTTTTTTAAAAGCGCCGTAAATCGTTACACGTGGCAACGCGGTGCTCTGTCACTACCATTGACAACTTTGACTTTGACAGAATATACCTAACCTCGCAGCTGACAGGCGGCATAGTCGCCGAGAAATTAGGGGTTAATAAGATTTTGAAAAAAATTTTTTTTCGCTTTATGAATAAGTTTGGAATTTTTTTGAAGGGTGATTCCGTTAATTCTGAATTTTCCCTATCCCCTCTTAAAATATTTGTACTAAGTCATAGTTAACCCTGTATAAATAACTACCTAACTATTTAGCAAGTGAATTATATCTTCAGTTGCAGGAAGCTGAACGTTTTCCTAGTGTATATTTTTCAGTTGTATCCTAGCTGTTCTGTATTATGTAATCGTTGTTCAGACAGGGAGATACTTAGACATATAGTTATATTTCGTCGAGATTGGATCTTCTTCCTCCAGTCTCGTAGTGTTTAACACGCTATCCCAGAAATTATTATTTCAATATTTTACACAGCCCCAGGTTGTTTTCCAAGCCTAGATTATGCTTTTGTGCAATCTTGAAAGGCAAATAGAGAGCGCAGGATTTGCATGTTTAGATATTAACTTTAACGGCCTCGCTAATTAATTGCTACTAAATAAATAGAGATACCGGGAAATTTTTACATCGCGTAAGCAATTCCTTGCAATTAATCAACTTTTATAGACCGTAATGTTGTGTTGTACATAAATAGTGGTTGGAATCTTAAAGTACCGACAGACGATGTGAAGTACTTGTAGGCACTACAAATTGGATCGACACTTTTCTCCATAAACGCGTATTTCTTGGGTATATTGTTTCATTGAATAATAAGAACTTAATCATGCTTGGGAATATTGCAATGTTTACCTTCTTCATTGAAAGAAATGGTAAGATTGCCTAAAATGTCTACAATTGTTCTATTTTTTTAGGTGGCATGGGTGCGGGTCGATACCCAGACGATCCTATCAATCCACCACAATGTGATCACGCAGAACCCCCGTATCTCCCTGTCGTACAACGATCACCGCTCCTGGTACCTGCACGTTAAGAACGTGCAGGAGGTGGACAGAGGCTGGTACATGTGCCAGGTCAACACGGACCCGATGAGGTCACGGCAGGGATATCTGCAAGTCGTTGGTAAGTTCTCCAAGCTAACACAACTAACTACTCGTATACAGAGAAAATTCGAATATAAGGAGTGTTTTATTCATGAATCATATATCCCACAGTATCATCTATATTGCATTGTTATTATATTTTATATTGTGGTAGCAAAACGATAATCAACCAAAACTCTATAATAAAATGATTTTAAATTAATATAATTGATATCACTTTTTCCGTTCTCGCAAATGTTAGAATTGAAATTAGTCAAGTCAATAATATCTATTGTAATAGGTATATTTTTGTTTAGTTGTACATTAATACCTACTGAAAAATATTTTATTGGTAATTGGAAATCTAATCTAATGACATATTGGCATAGTTATGGCTTCATTTCACCAATAGCGCAA
Organism: Monochamus alternatus; assembly: GCA_037114965.1. Classification (NCBI taxonomy): domain Eukaryota; kingdom Metazoa; phylum Arthropoda; class Insecta; order Coleoptera; family Cerambycidae; genus Monochamus; species Monochamus alternatus. The sequence continues at coordinate 21,860,824 of CM073428.1, forward strand.
ATAATATCGTCTTTCAGTTCAGGAATTGATAGTGGTTTGTTCATATAAACCTGTTTTATAAAGTAACCTCAAAGAAAATAGTCTAACGGTGTCAATTACACCATCTTGGTCGTAAAAATAAAAGTTAACTTCTTACCTTCGTCTTAAGTATAGATTAATTACACTTCCTGGTCATATTGCACACTAAACAGTGGTTCTCATGATTCAATCATCACCCCAATATGACAGTTTTGTTTATTAACAACCACCAGTATTAAAATGTGCTTCATTGGAAAAGGTGATTATTAGAGAAAAGTTAAGTAGAGGTCTGGTTATCCTTTGATCCAATTAATAAATATACGATGTTTTAATGATTGCGGCTTTTGTTCCTGTGTTGTTTATACTGTAACCTCTATGTTGACTTAGTCTCTTGAAATACGTCACGTAGAAAAACATACTTTATTCTCACTACTTGATTACACAATAAATATCCTACAAACAACTCTCGACTGTCAAATCTTTACTTTGACGTTGTCAATCGCGTTCGACTTCTGAACTTAAAACTGTGACGGCAAAACCGATCTGCTTATACAGTATGCGCCAAAAGTATGGAATAAATTCAATAAAAACGAAACAATTATTTTTTGGGAAAAATCCTGGAACAGGTCGATTTTTAATTTAAAAAATACATATTTTTCAAATTTGTTTTCGAGTAATGACGTCATCGATTTTTTTTAAATGGCAACACCATATTTTTTTCCTTGATTCTGAAAGATCGTTTAATTCTCTATCAGACAGTACTAAAATTTTGCCCTCTTACATAGGAAAGTTTTCGAGTAAATGACGATTGAATGTTAGAAAACGTAAATCAATTACAATAAAGCAAAAACGTTATTTAATGAAAAATATCTAGATCGCCCTATCAGCCAATCAACAGTCAATAAGGTAGTCTAAATTTAGAGAAACTGGCAATGTTGTACATATTCCAAAACCTGGACGTCCAAGCATTAATGAAAATCAGAAACAGAACATTTTGATAAGTATGGTGGATAATCCTTATAATTCTTCACGATTGGTTGCATTAAACAATGACACTAGTCAGAGCACAGTGCTACGTATCTTGAGGAAGGAAAAATATCATCCCTACAAAATTCAACTTGTGCAGGAACTCAATGAAGATGATCCCGATCGCCGCTTACACTTTTGCGAAATTCTAATGGATTTATGTCAAGGAAATAGAAATTTACACCGGCAAATACTTTTTTCAGATGAGGCCACATTTTGTCTGAATGGTACAGTAAACCTTCATACTTGCAGATATTGGAGTCGGGAAAATCCTCATTGGATGGCAGAGGCACATACCCAACACCCTCAGAAATTAAATGTGTGGGCTGGAATAGTTGACGACAGAATAGTAGGGCCTTTCTTTTTTGAAGGAACCCTTACAGGACAAAGATATTTAGAGTTTCTAGAAAATGACCTTGTTCCAGCCCTTGCAGTAATTTTTCCTAACGATAGTGACCCTGACATTCCTGACGATACCATATGGTTTCAGCAAGACGGTGCACCTCCACACTATGCGCGCCCTGTACGAGATTTTTTGGACAACTGTTTTCCTGGGAGGTGGATCGGCAGACGCGAACCGATAGAATGGCCTGCAAGATCGCCAGATCTTACACCTCTTGACTATTTTTTATGGGGATACTTGAAGTCAAAAGTTTACATTAATAAACGACGTAAGTAGGGTATTTTCACCGGTTCTGAGTCTCCCCCCACCACTTTCCTCTTTGAAATGACCTTTGCGGTAACGTATTTGATGACCTTCAATGACATTGAAGGTCACATCAGTTGGTAAATTTTATTTGACCTCTACCGATTGGAGGTCATATCAGTACTAAATGATGTGACATTTATTTAACCTCTACCGATTGGATGTTATATGCACATTCATTGACCTCTATAATTTTTATAGTTAGTGGAGTATGTATACAAAAGGCAGTGTGACGTACGAAGTATAATGGAAGGGATTTACTATATAAGAGAGGAGAGCAAAATAGAGAATCATATTTCGTTTGGTATCAACCTAACAGTTAGTGTCTACAGTAGTGTAAATTTTTGTGTTGTTTTGTGGCAAAATCTTTTAAAGTGAGAACAATTACTGTGTTTATTGCTAACTAGATATTATTTAGAATTTAAAAAAATTTTAAACAAAAAAAAAAATGGCATTATCAATTGATGATTTAAATAAAATTAATAGCAATATTAATGGTGATTTTAATGATATTGCTCGGAGATCAATTGCCTCATTGGATATTAATACACCTTATTTGATTAAAAAACTGTCTTTCGTCAATTCACGTTATGGAAAGTGCATTTTAGCTGTACTTTTTGATCAAAAGGATAATTCAGATTTCAAGTGTTTCTTACCAAAGAGAGTTACAGAACATATATCACAAGACAGTTTGGAGAAAATGAATTCTTCTTGGGAAAAGTATACGATAACTTATATAGGTCAAAGTGAACCTACCTTTAAAGATGCTAAATGTAAAGCATTGATAAAATTTGGAATTATAAATTAAATTTATTTGTAATTTTGTTAATTTATAAATATCTAGTAGTAATAAATATGTTGTATAGAGTAGTATAATTTAGTTTCATAATTATGTAAATATTTACACTATCTAGTCATTATCATATAAGGTTGTTCTTCATTTTATCCTATAAGTACAATAGGTAATGGTATGGATATATATATTTCAGTGTAATATCCTTTCTGACTTCAATTTCTTTTTTATTTTTATAGAAACTATTAGCAAATATGTGGATGCAATATGCTAGCCAAAATTGGACCGAAGCTGTCGACATTCAGTCAGCAGTCAAAAGAATGAGCAATGAGTTAGATTGTATAGCAATGGATCGTATGAATGCTTGTAATTATGATATGGACTACTACTTTTCCGTTGAAAAGACAAAAATGTTGGAAGAAAATTATAAAATGTATCGTCGTGGTGCTTCAATATGTGATGATTATTTAAGTGGAACTTTAAATTTGGACGAATTTTGTGAGAAAATGGTGGAAATAGGATTAAAAAGTTTTCTTTGTTTTGATTTGCTCGATTTTCTGCCATATGCAGTTGTTGTAAAATACAAGCTAGCACCTCAAAAAAATGGTGATGACGACCAAGATAACGATGACGATGACGTTTGTCAAACATAATATTAAATTTGTATGTAATTTATATATTATTTTATGATTATTATATAAATAGTGTATTATATTAATAAATTATATCATAATAATTATTTTTGTCTTTCTGTTGTGATATAAATAAAATAAAATTATGATTTTATACTTTTATTGTAAACTTATTTCTTATATAAATACAGAAAAAAGAACATATATAAAAATACATCATATTAAATACAGTTATATATAATAAAAAATACAAAAACTAAAAAAAATATATTGGGATTTCTAAGATATTCATTAGATTACTTAAATCCGGTATGTACAGAGCCATCCAAAGCATTGTAAGACATATAAGCATCGTGAATTATCAATGCATACACTCGTGTATTTTCAGGAAAGTTTTTCTTTCGGGTTTCAAATTCTAGCTTTATATCTACAGTGGATGTCTTCATGGCGTCTTGTTGATGTGAACAGTCGATAACAAATAGCGGGTTTTTTCGGAATTCTCCAATATCCATCATCGGTTCATGATTGTCTTTATCATAGAAATAGCGTTGAAAATTTTCGTACGCATAGTAAGCTGCAGAATCTAATTTCTTCCCAAAGTCTAAATTCCAACGTTCATAAGGATATACTTCTGAATTTAAATATAGACGAATATTACTTATGTCTGCATGACTGAATCGAGTAACATTTTTGCTTCTGTTATCAGAGCTATCAGTACTTTGGAAACCGATAATGATATATCGAGGTCTTTCTAAACTGTTAGTTGTTTTTATAGCCCAAATATCAGAGGCAGTTTTTCGTAATGTAGGGAGTTCATATAGATCCCACATACGATACGCCATCTTAACTGTAGCATGAGCACCACCTTTATTAATGCGATTTAACAATTTCAGTTTCTGTCTATCTTCAGGGATGATGTGTCTTATTTTCCATTCGATTTTATTTATCTCAATATCGGCGTCAACTTCTCCAATGTAACAATTCTTAAAAGATCGGGCAATTATCAATATAAGTTCTTGTTTGGCATTGAGGATGCCCCTGGTATAATCTTCAGCAAAGCCCATAAGATATTTTAGAGGTAATTTTCCACTAAATATATGACTGTTGTTATCCAAAATATCCTGGTTTTCTTCTGTTAAACCCCATCCATACGATAAAAGTGGTTTTAATTGTGTTTGACCCCATGAAACCATAGTTTTCATTGTAGTAGTTACACCTGGTTTTCGAATAACAGTCACTTGTTCTCCACCCATTTCATAACGAATCTCATCGAAGAGGAATGCTAATGCATTGTTGGATAAGTAACATACTTTAGTGAGATCGCTAGGGGTAAATTTACCTTCTATATATATGTAACTTTCTGCAATATCAAGAATAAGATCTTGGAAATGAATAGGAATTCGTATTTCATCCGAATTTCTATAGTATGGTGATCCATATGGTTTGTAGGTGTGTTCATGTAGACTAACTAATGAATTATCAAACAAGGGTTCATCGAACACATCCAACTTTGCACTGGTTGATGCCATAATTATAAATATTAAGGTTTTACTTTGAATCCAATTGACTGAAGGAAAATACGATCTCTAGCTGACAGCTTAGATGTTGATTGTTTAACGTTCTTTCGTAGAATAGATTTGTTTTGGTGTGTGTCCGAAATTTTATCACTTTTTGTAGATGGTAGAGATGATGACTGTTTTCTATGATTAAAACAGAAACCCATTATATATTGTTGTTTTAGTATAATTTCTTTAGTTCCAGTTTCACAATAATTTTTTCACCTCGAAAATCTACCAGACTACCATTATCATCCAATATTCGCAATGTAATGTTATGGATAAACTGACGCCCTTCCGGTGTTACAGGCATATAAATAATATTCTGTGGTTCCTTGGAAAGTTTGAAACCAGGTTCAACATCTATATCAAATTCATATAGTGTGTGTGCTTCTTCCCCATTCACATAGGCTCCGGAAGTGATATTGCAATCAACACGAATTATTCTAACTTTCATGATGTCCACTGGTAGAGTAGATTTGTGTAAAATATTTGCAGGATATATTTTTCTTTCGAATCCTACTATGCTTGCTAATGAATATTCATTAGAAAAGTCGATGTCATATTTGGATAAAATTTCACATTTTAGAGTGTTATTGTTAGCTCTTAATGTAAAGTATTTATCAATAACAAAACTGTTGTCCTTACTATTATGTTTTATAATAGATTCCAAAATATTTTGAATTGTTCTGTTCATTTCATCTACTTCATATGCACCTGGTGGTAATTGGATAAAAGTTGAAGGTGATTTGTTCTTAATTTTGAAACCAATAATATTATTTTTCTCATCAACATTTAATATGGAATTGTAGGAATAGAATCCATGTAATCCTAACCCATATCGACTATTTGTATCTAAATCAAGTGGAGGGTAATAGTCGCTGCTTAGTACGCTAGATTGCCCTGACAATGTGAATGTACGAGACATGACTGACGTATATAAGTTGTTAGCACAATATTTTATTGTTGTTTACAGCAGCAATTTAGACGTATCTCCTGCCTTGAAATTGATGGTACTATATTAGCTCTTCCACTAAGCCTATTTTCAGATGCCACTGTAATATCACGTACATTGCAATAACAACATAGAAATTTTCGTGGAACAGGCCCATCATTCACATCAGTAGATTGCGATGTATTGTCGTCACTGTAATGTTCCAAACAGTATTGATATTTCAATATATCAATGTCGCTTTTTAGATGTTCAGGTAATTTATCCCATACCCATGCGATTTCATGTGGAGCACAGGTGATCATTACCTCTTTAGGAAAATCTGCTAATTGTTCCTTTGTCAATTTTGTAAGCGTTCTATATTTGGAAAAAACTCGTAATGAATTAGCCATCCTTTTAATTTTGTCACGCTCTTCTTTTGGACACGTTGGAAATTCCATTGTTAGTAAGAAATGATAAACACAAATGCCCACACCAGACTGTATTGAACTTCTGTTCACGATCGTAATTATAGTAAATTTTGAGCTGTGGGTTTGGTTTTATATGTAAATATTTTATAAGTTCCTTAGGTGGCGGAAGGTCTCCAAAGCTATCGTAGTAATTAACAATATTACCAATTTTCTTGTATGCCACCCAATGGGTTCCCAGACCATTTAAGCTGTCTAAGTTCAAAACAGCTGATTCATTATGTCGGGCGCCACTTTCAGGAAGTTCATCTCGCATGAATACACCTCGAAAATATGGGATTTTTAAAATACTAGCATAATATCTAATATCGTTATCGCTGAGAGGTCTTCGAGGTAGGGAGTTTAGAAGTTTTTTGAATTATTTGATTTCAGATAAAGTCCTAATCCAGTTCGATATGGTTTTAAATACAAACCTTCACCTTTTTTCCCAAGGGCTACAGATTCCATTTTTTTATTGTGACGTACTTCTTCAGATAATCGTTGATTAGCATTTTTCACATCACTAATAGTCTTATATAGACCTGCAGCTCCACCGGCTAAACTTCCTAATGCCGATAGTCCTGCAAAAATAGGAATTAGGGGTAATATTCCACCAACCTTCGGAATAGGTATAATTCGGGGAGTGCGAATATTTCTTTTACCCCCTGATGTTCTCACAAATCTTCGTGCTGCCTGTAAAGCGAATTGGGTTGCTTTTCGTGCATTACCAGAAACAAATCGTTTACCACCAGCTTTACGTATTTCATCTCGTACTTTATGAACAATACCACCACCAAAGCTAACTATATTTTTCTTAATATTCTTCTTTTTGTTTATTTTCTTTCTCGGAATGGATTTAGATTTACAACCCATACCTAGACGTCGCTTTGCTTTCATGATGTTTGTAACTAACCAAGCAGCTGCCTTTTCTTTAAAATTAGCGTCTTTGGATTTGACTCTTTGCCAGGCGCGTTGCTCTAATTCGTAGTCTGCTTTATGACGTGTTGGTAAATCTTTATAATCTTCATAAGCACCGTCATGTGCCTTACAAGCCTGATCGAGAGGATTAATACCCGGATCACCTCTTGATATCCTTTTTTGATATTTTGTGCCAGGACCACAGTACTGATATCCTCCAGGCAAATGTAATTCAAACGGTAGTTTATTTATTAAAGAATTTATAAATCCCCTTCCTTTTCGTGAATTTAACACTTTACGTCTAGATTCGCTGACGAACGGCATTAAAATGAGCAAAAAAGGTAATAAACAAATGTAATTATATTTGTTTGATATTCTATTAGATTATAGAATCGCAATACCAAGAAAGCTAACTGCCAATTAAATATTATGTATACAGTTCATTTCTATTTATATAGTATCCGACACTCAAACAATGCGGATTGTAAAACAAAAGGCGACGTTTGTAGTGGATAATTTCGATGAACGTGTAGGAAGTGGTGTAAATATTAACAACAGACGCCATGGACCGCTACTACCTTCAACAATTCGAGGTCTGGTGATTGGCCCTTCGAACTGTGGGAAAACCAATGTTATGATATCACTTATTACACATCCGCATGGTTTACGTTTTGCTAACATTTATTTATACTCCAAATCATTGTATCAACCAAAATATGAATATCTTCGAAAGATTTTAAATCCCATTGATGGATTAGGATTTTATACATTTAACAATAATGTTGAAATCGTTGAACCCTCTGACGCCAAGTCGAACTCAGTTTTTATATTTGATGATGTTATATGTGAGAAACAAGATATTATTAGATCATATTTTAGTATGGGTCGACATAAATCTATAGATAGTTTTTATTTGGCTCAAACATATTCTAGAGTGCCAAAACAACTAATTAGAGACAATTCGAATTTTATAGTTATGTTCAAGCAAGACGAAATGAATTTACATCATATATTTCAAGATCATGTGTCGCCGGATGTTACTTTCAAACAGTTTCTGGATATGTGTGCAAAATGCTGGTTAGATAAATATGGATTTCTGGTTATTGATAAAGATAGTGAAATACATGAAGGTAGATATAGGAAAGGTTTAGATAGTTACATATATCCATAATGCATACGATTTTTTACATTAATTGTGAAGGAAGTGGCGATGGGTACACATCAAAAAATGAAGAAGGTCGAAGTTGATAAGGACGCAAATAATATTAGTGAAATAGATTTAAAAAGGAAATTAATAGAAGCAACTGATTCTGTTCGAAAGAAATTCAATTATATAAAAAATAGACATGTTGAAAATCAAGTTGCATTGGAAAAAATATATGAACCACTGACGAAGCCATTAAAAACTATTTCTGAAACAACTAAGGATACAAATCGTAAATTTTATGCCTCACAGCAGTATTTAGCAACACCCCCTAAAAAAGTTACCACCTGCAGTGCTAGTACGGTTGAAACACCCAAATTTGAGGAAGACCAAACAATAATGAAAAACCCTTCTTTTATAGAAACACCACCATCATCAATAACAACAGCTTCAAGTCCTGCTATGTATAGTGGTGATGCTGAAAAATTACCAAATATTGTTTCAAATTATATTGAAGGAGTGAGAATCGGCGATCCTGCATACGATACCAAGTACGGGGTTCGTGTTGATACCGATAGTGGAAAACTATCCATGGGTAATGCCGAAGTTCGATTTCATGGGAAAAATATTTCCTTTTCAAGAAATAATAAAATACTTCGAACGTATAAAGGAAATCCGCAGTTATACGATTTGCTATTTTTAAAACTTCCCCCGGCTCTTAATAGTGATGGAAATGGGGTTAGCGATGAAAATAAAAATATATTTGCTGAAATATTAAATATAACTAATGCAGCATACAAAAACTATGATGTAACATCTGGTTATAACTATAGCAAAACGAAAAAGTATATAGAAGTCATAAAACCGCTGTTGCATCGCAGAATGAGAACTCGATCCATGAAAGGTTCGGGTATAATACCTACGAGAAAAATCTATACTGGTAAAAAGGTGGACTACATATATTGGAATAAACCCAAAGAATTAATTGATCGCTTAAGATTATTATGGAGTTCTAAAATGGCTGGTCATTCAGGTCACGAAAATGAAATATTGTCCATAATAGACGAACTAAGGGAGGAAGGTATTGTGTATTAGAGGAATATTGATTACATTTATTTCATGATTGATAAATATATAAAGCAGATACTAGTTTATTTCTTATCAATTGTAATTTGAACACAAAGGAATAATGGGCTCCATTGACAAATTTGGACGTCGAAAAAAGAGTGGTTGTGTAGGTCATCGTGGTCCGCAAGGCGTCGGTTTCAAACTTACCAATGACAAACATTATGATATTCAAGGCAAACAATTAAAAAATATTGGTGATCCAACAGATGAAAAGGATGGAACAACATTAAACTATGTTAATTTACTTATGGATACCTGTAAAATTGATATCCTTTCCGCTGTACAACAATCAGCCAATCTCATAACCGATAACTTGGTAGCTTACATAAAAAGGGAGAGAAATGAAATTGTGGATGAGGTAACAAAAATATTTCAAAATATTAAAATTAAGATGGATGAAACGATAAGTGATATGAAAATTGATTTGGATAAATTAAAAAGTGACAAAGACAAATATTGGGAATCTCATAATAAGTTACTACAAGATTTGTCAGATTTTGCACTAGATATAGAAAAAGTTGAGCAACTTATTGCGAAACATCATCCCCCGGAAGATACAGGTAGATTAGTATTTCCATCTATATGGTCAAAACCAGTTGAATCATAAGAGGGTGCCATTTGTCAGGAACGATCATTGTAAAAGAGAATATTGCAACACATACATGTACATGTATCATCGTATTACAAAGTTTGAATACAAGGGAGGAATACAATATGTTTATTAGTGATACAAAACGACAAATTATCAATGAATTACATAAACCGGTCCGAAAAAATTTTAGAAGGAGAAGAACCATAATAAAAAATTTTGCAGATTTGTGGCAAATTGATTTGGCTGAAATGCAAGATTTTGCAACCAAAAATAAAGGTTATCGATATATACTCATAGTAATTGATTGTTATTCTAAATATGTTTGGGCCAAACCGTTAAAGAAAAAAAACGCTGTCGAAGTTTCTGTTGCAATGAAAAATGTTCTTCGTGAAGCTGGTTATTCCCCAAAAAATTTACAGAGCGATCAAGGGCTCGAGTTTTACAATCAAGAGTTCTCAAAACTAATGCGTCAGTACAACATAAATCATTATTCCACATTTAGTACAAAAAAAGCAGCAATTGTAGAACGTGTAATTAGAACTTTGAAAAATTGGATATATAAAGAGTTTTCTGCTAGAGGTAATTATAAGTGGATTGATATATTACCTAAGATTATAAATTCATATAACAACAGAGTTCATCGTACTACAAGAATGAAACCTATCGATGTAAAACGAACAACTGTATTAAACGTTTATAATTATCCAAAAGTTGCTTTGAAGCAAAAATTCAATATAGGGGATATAGTACGTATAAGCAAATACAAAAACGTGTTCGAGAAGGGATATACAGCAAATTATTCTACTGAACTGTTTAAAGTTGTAAAAATAAACGTAACAAATCCGACAACATACATGATAGAAGATATGTATGGCCAGCCAATCAAAGGATGTTTTTATGAGTGGGAATTACAGAAAACAAAGTTTCCGGAAGTATATTTGGTGGAGAAAATTTTGAAGAGGAAGGGTGATAGATTATTTTGTAAGTGGCTTGGTCTTCCCGCATCCCAAAATTCGTGGATCAATAAAACAGACTTGGTCTAAAAGTGAATAATAATGGTATATCATTTAAAATGACAACTGGACAATGTTTTAATCATTTCAACAAACCAATGGAGATATTTAATGTTGATAAAATGTAACTATATATGTATATTGTATAGAATGATTGTAATAAAATGTTTATCATATGATAATAATAAACGTATGAGTATATTTGATGTGTTTTATTTTTTTTTGTACTTATATAAAATAGGAATTTGAGGATAGTAGTAAATGATAAAAGAAACAAAATGCTTGTCATTTATATTTTTATAAAATTAATTTGAGAGGACAATAGTAAAAAAAGAGACTAGCTTAAACAAAATATTTTTATTATATACAATTATAGTGTTTTATCTGTCAAACAATTCATTTCGCAATATTTGTTGATGATTTGTTAAGCAAAAGCAACGTTTGAAATGTTTATTTTTATTAGCGAATAAATGTCCTGTTTGTTCGCATAAAAATGTATCCTCTCTGTCAGCAGCGCAGACTCTGTTCCAACAATCTTCTTTATATACCATACATATACCACACCGTTCCTTCAGGGGATGATCTTCAATGCTGCAGCTTTCACAACGGTTCCTAACAATTCCAAAATTGGTGTATTTCAATTTCTGACATTTATTGCATTTATCCGTTTCCACTGTTTTTACGGTTACTCGATTTTCTTTTGAACATTCATTACAAAGTCCTGTACAATCATTAATAAGTTTTTTGTGTACCATACAATAACAATTGTGGCATGTATACAAATTCATCACTTTAAAAGGAATCACTTGCACTTTCACCTTTGAGTCCCATTCTTTTGGAAATGGCATTTTTTTTAAATACTTGTTCACTATTTGAGATGTCTAAAAAAGAATGAACTCCTCCTAAATCCACAAACCCTTATAGTTATATATGCATAACCTTCATGTGACTTCTAAACATTCCATACGATTGAGAAATATTCTAGATGACCTTGACATCATGATGTGATCTGTGACGTCACAACTGAAACGCTATATAACCCGAGAGGAGGTAGGATAGAGATTAGTTGTTGTCTACAGCTTTTTACTAAAACTTGCGTACTTGTAAAAATCAGTTATAATGGCTCGTTTAGGGTTTGTTAATTGGGATCTCTTAGAGGAGCTAGCTGCTATGGAGCAGGAGGTAAATATTATTAAATGTCTTTTTTATTGATAAACTAATTTTGTGAAATTTTGTGAAACAGGAAGCCTGGGGTATACCACTTATCGAAGAAGATAATGTGGATAATGTGGACCAAGTAAATGATGATGAAGGTCAGGTGGTTGAAGATGCAGATGGCGAACTTCTTCAAGATAATGTGGATGAAGTAAATGAACACGAGCAGAACGATGAAGGTGAGGTGGATGAGGGTGATGCGGGCAATGAAGAGGTCGTTGAAGCTGCAGATGACGAAGAAGAGGTAAATATATATTTTTTAAAATATAACAACAATATATGAAATATTTTTATGTAGGTAGCTGAATATGTGGACGAGGGCATCGTCGAAGATTGCTCCGATGAGCCCGATCAAATATTGATGAGGTCCCACGAAGTTCGGAACGGCGACGTTGTTAATAAAAACCAACAGTACTGCTACACATATTCTATGGTACTCGTTAGCACAGACCCGGAGACGGATTACAAATTTTGCCACAGGTGCTATATGGAGTTGGTGCGGCTTTCGGGTGTGGAAGAATATGAACATACGCATTATGATTGCCACACAACGTCGAAATATGAAGAATGTTCGCTTTACTGTTCATCATGTCGGCTACCTCTAGAACAGGTGCGGTTAACAAGGACTTGTGTCATCTGCAATTATGTGAAAAGTGAAAAAGACAAAAACTGAATAATTTTAGCGATTAGTTGTAAGTTATAGTTTTTAGATAATGTAAGTATTTACTTATAGTAATATATATATAGTTTAACATTGTAAATATTAAATAAATAGATGAATTGAAACTATAATTTTTCTTTCAATATATATATATATATATATATATATATATATATATATATAGCGTCCCATAATACTTTTTTTTATAAATATAAGGAAACACAAGTGTTACATTACTTTCAATTGTATCTAAACCATCAAAGTGGAAAGTACAGTGTCGTAGGATTTAAAATGAAGTTTATTGTGGTTGACTTACAAGGTTATAATATACCCGAATTTTCTCCAAAGGAGATTACATTTATTAGTGACAAATGCGTTGGTCATTATCTGTTAAAACCAGAAGTTCCATACAGTTCATTAGATATCAAATTAAAAAGACAAGCCACATATTTAAAATGGTTTCATCATGGATTAAAATATGATGATGGCTATGTAAATTATGAAATGTTGAATGATATATTATATAAACATATAGTGGATTGTAACATAAGAATAGTATATGTAAAAGGACATCAGAAAGAAACATTTCTCCGACAGAAATTAAATGACATACAACCTATATCTCATCAGGATATAATAAACGTTGAGAACTTAAATTGCGATGAAGTGGTTGAATCACCTCCAATATTTAATAAAACTATTCCATATTGTTTATATCATTGCATTAATAAATGTGTGTGTAGTTTGCAAAACTGTGTTGATCTTGATAATTGGATACAATCTAGTCTACTTAAACAAAAGTAAATATATGTATAATCATTAAATAACGTACATATTTACCCTCTCCACTTGACTAGAACATATAAATAAGAATCTCAAATATTCAAGTCAGTATCTCGCAACAAAACAAAGAAGAAACATGGAGAGTAGAACAGCACCAGAGGTAGAAATTGCTGAGGCTGACTCCACCACATTCCCGTTTCACTCACCCGTTAGGCCATCTTCTCCGTCGTGGAGTGACAGCACCATCAGTATATATGGTGATGAAAATGAGGAGGAGAACCCGCTGCCTGATTCTACCACATCGTCCGGAGATTCAACACCGGACAATTTAAGTATGGATCTGCTAGATGGTAAGAAAGTTGCAACAATTGGATGTAGTTCTTAAAATAATTTTTTATTCGATTAGGTCACTTAGAAGAGTGGTTGAATAATCTAGCTCAGGTGTTTGGAGATGTAGAGCGGGATATCGGCAACGATCCTGAAGTGCGGAGTGATGATGAGATGGAGGACGAAATGCATTAAAATATTTTATAAGTAATTATTTATGCGTATTATATAGTATATTTAAATATAAATTAAAAAATTAATATCTGTACCACTAGTTATTAAATGCTGAGAAATATTTCACAAATGTTTATTTTTTATGTACTAACACAAAAGAAATAAAACAAAATGTTGTACACTTTTTTCTCTGATTTTGAACACTGCTTAGAATATTTTTAATTTTGAAGATGGTTTAATTTATTGTAAATAAAAAATGTGATATGTGTATTTATTTAATTATTACTCTGTTGTAATAAATTTGAAATTAAACTTATTGCAACTAATATTAGATTTTGTTTGATATTGATATGTATCCAAACCATAAAGTTCTAACAAACTACTGATGCGTAGGTAATTTTCACAAAACTTTTTATTTATCCAGTGGTTCTGCCGTCCGATCATTTTATGGTATCGGTCAACGTAGGGGTGACCTTTAGTTGTCACTTCGATTATTCCAACGTGCCGGCCTTCGACCGGCTGCATTCCGTCTCACCATTCCGAACGCGCCGGCCGAAGGCCGGCGGCTTTTGCGGAAGATTTGCTAGGGGACGGCGCCTGCGGCGCCGCCGCTGCCTCTTTAATTATCACTCCGATAATTTCAAAATGCCGGCCTGCGGCCGGCGGTGCCTGCAAGGAGTTGACTTGGGGGCGGCGCCTGCGGCGCCGCCCCCAATATGAGTGCGTGGGGGCGGCGATGGGGGCGGGGGGGATGGGGGCGGCGGCTGGGGGGCGGGAGGCCGAAGGCCAACCCGCGAACTGAGAACAAAAACGTTAAGTTTCATATAATATTTCTTAAGTCTTTAGTTTTATTAGATATTTTTTTAAAGATTGAAATATACTATTATTTTTTCTCAGTAATTGAATTAAAATGTAAACACCTATTTTTTACAAAACTTATGTATTTTAAAAGTTTATATTACCCACATTTTCACACCAATATTTTTTTAATTTAAAATTTATGTTATCTACAATATATTTAAACAACATATAAATGATTATAAAAATTTATTTCAAATATAGGATGTATATTTACATGGGATTATATCCCAAACTGTGAACAAAAACGCTAAGTTTCATATAATATTTCATAAGTTTTTAGTTTTATATTAGATAGTTTTTAAAGATTTAAATATGCTATTATTTTTCTCATTAAATAAATTTAAATGTAAACACTTAATTTTTTTAAATTTGTTTATGAAACTTATGTATTTTAAAGGTTTATGTAGCCACATTTTCATACCAGTATTTTTTTTTTAATTTTTATTATCTACAATATATTTAAACAACATATATATGATTAGAAAAATTTATTATTTACACGGGATTATATATATTTACAATATCTAAATATTACATATATTTATATCTAAATCTACTATTCATTCAATCTTCTAACACCCATCCTCTCACTCAATTGTCTTAACGTTCTCTCACTTTCACTTTTCTTGCGTTTCTTTTCATCAATGTCCCGCCGCAAATTCTGTATTTCTTCTTGTAACACCCGCAACTGCCCCTCTTTTTCGATGAGTTTGTTCTCCAGCTCCCGAACTTCTCGATCACTTTCTGCCTCTCTTCTATTCAGTTTTGCCCAGAATTTTAGAAAGGCAGAAATGGCATCTGTTTCACCAACCTGTGAGCACTGGATATCGTCCTCGTCAGATGCTGTGGTCGTTGACGGTGCCACCATTTCCATCCTCTGAGGTTCCGGTGCTGGTTGCAGTTCCATGGGCACAAATGGTGGAATCTGTTCCTGAGGAGCTTCCTGTGATACCCGAGGAACTTCTTCAACTGGAGCTCGCGATATAGTGTGTGGTGCCGTTATTTCTTGTGGTACCACTACCGTTCGGGTTTCAATTATCATTTGTGGGGCTTCCTTTTTGGCGGTGCTTGTAGATGTTTTTGATGGTACTGGTTGTTGCAACATATGCCACAATTCAGAAGACTTCCCTTTCCCAGAGGATTTTCTGGAAGTTTCAACCCTTTGATGTTTATTTATTTTTTTTACCTTCGGCAGCGGGGACTTTGGTCGAAACACATCATCTTCATTGTCACTTATTGGCGATAACACAATATTTGGGAGATCCCCGCGAATTTCTGATAACGCCCTAGCCAAAATATCGTCTGCGGGGATCACTGGCAGGTCATCTAGAACGTTCGGCGTAGTATAATAGCCTGGGTTGGACCTTGGGTTGGCACTGTGGCGTTGAAAATGACGACGCTCTTCAGGTGTCATCTGAGGCATTGGTTTGCCTACACTAACCACCTTCTTCTTAGAACTCGTAGGAGTTTTCCTTGGTACCGTACTTGTTCTGCCCATTTTTTTCACTTTTCACTTTACTTTTTCACCGATGTCTTCACTTCGAACTACACAGAAAGACTGGTTGACTCCTCGTGAGGACGGCTCCATTTTATACTCTGTGAACCCTCCCACCACCTCCTACCACCGCCTATTCTGTAATACTGTAGAATATACCAGAACTTGTGCCTGTTATCGAATTTTCGAGAGAGAAAGCAGGCAAGAATAAATGATTATCTACCGCTACCTATTACACTGCTCATGCTTAACTGAGTCGATGATGTTCTAGAATGTTGGTGAATACCTTCTCAGCAGATTTTTCGAGAACAAATAAAATAAATGACTCATCACTCCAGTGTTCATATTTCACTGGATGGGCGGATTGAATATTCGAGAATTTTTCGGAACAATCAAGAATAAAACATAAACTCTGTGGCGTAGTGTTGAAAAGTATATTAAATCTGATATGTTGCTATATATTAAAAATTCTCAAATAATTATGTTAAGATTCTTAATGTTGATTTTCATGTAATTTCTCTTTAATTTTTGACATGCTTTATTTTAGGAAGAATGGTTGAGAGTTTTTATTCTAAAAGTAAATTCAATAGACAGTATTATATGAAAATTAAATAAATAATACCAACACATTTTATAAATATAAATTGTATATGCGGAAGAAATGAGGTTTTGTGATACTATTAACTCCTAAATAAAATTGTGGGTAAATAAAATAGAAATAAATATACAACAATTCATAATGGACGAATATTATTCTTTATTTTTTTTTCAGGTTAACAAATATACAAACAAGTTTACAATAAGTACAATACTTTGTATACTTATACTATTGTTTAGATATAAAATTTCCAGTTATTCAATTATTTCTTCTAGAGCCTGAATTAATAATTTTAAATTATTGTCTCCATCTATTCCAATCGTTTGACTTATGACGTTTACGAACCAATCGAAATTTTTATCGTATTCGGTTTGGTAGTACCTAATATCATCGTGACCCCAGGGTAATGTTAATACAGTGTTGGGAATAATGAAACGCTTATCATCATAATGAGAAAGAGCTACTTTGTTTTTTAATTCTGTATAAATGTCATGTAACTCGCTTCGGAAAGAGTTCATTTTTCTAAAAATTAAACCACCTTGATCTACGATTTTCTTATAATCATTAATGGTCAACTGATTCTTTATAACAGATTTCTTTACCCCTTTAGCTTTTTTTAATTCATTACTCACGGATTTCACATAATAAGCTTTAGCACCGGTACCATAAAATTCCATTATAGGATCTGAAGGAAATTCATCCTTGAAATTACCCAATATTGAATCAGATACGGGAATACCAAACTTATTATCTTGTTTATAATTAGATGTATCGAAACAATCAATATTTGATTTCATAAAATTATAAAAATCATCAGTGTAAATTTTAATAATTAAGGAGTCTGTATCCGTATACAATAGTGAAGCTTTATCACCAAAATTACTTTTTATGGTGTTATAGAAAAAAGAATATAACACGGTTTTAGATAGTTCCAAAATAGAAAAGCCTAGGTAGAGAGGTTTGTTATAATGAACTTTTAATTTACCCATATGTATGGCCACGAAGTCTTCTGAAAATATAGTACACGATTTAAAATTTGGTCGAGCGATTAATGTGTTTGCGCCAAACGACTTTTGAACTTTTTCCCAATGAGTTATCAATTTGATATCTTTTCTATTGTCAATATTTTCCATTGTTTTCCCATAAACGGCATTGTTCATGAGTTTATAAAAGTCTTTTTCGAATTTATTTGAAGCAGCATTTCTCATTTTAGTGTTAAGATCGATGTAAACTTTCAGCCAAGGAGTTTGATTAAATTTAATTATGCGATGTATTTTTGTTACCTTCAAACCATTTATCACTGCTTGTTTTAAATTTCTAAAGTGTATGATATAATTATATTTATTATTTAAATTTGGAATCAATTTTGGAACTTTTGATTTAGCTCCGGGTGGTATTATATTCTCCGCTAAAAAGGGTAAATCCGAGTGTATGTCATGTAAAAATTTAGAATATTCTATATCCACTTCCAACGCATAACCGTAAACTCCTTCATCGGGAATGTCCATAACGTTAAAATTTGAAATTTCATCTTCTGTTAGCCACGAAAATCCACCCGTTGGTAAATATTGCGACATGCTGTGTCCGTAGAGATTCGTGGCATCCAAATATGTAATAAACGATGAAGGTTCACTTGGATTATAATTTGGAAGGTATATATTATTAGCAACATGTTTCCTTCCAGAACATTGACTTATTCCACCGCGTATACCCTTCTTGAAGAACTGTATCATTGTAGCGTCCGTCAAAAGTTCCAATTCTATTTTTGTTAATCTCAACATGGCATCCCATGCAAGTCCGGGAGCCGTATAATATTGTGCAGGATCTAACTTATATGTATTCAGGGAGATTTTTCGAAAGTTTTCAAATACATCGCATAATATGAACACGTCTGATTTTAAATAAATGTCGGAATATTCACCCAAATTTCTACAATTAAACGTTTCCCATGTTTTTTGTGCCCTTGCATATTCCTTATCTGATATATGTTCTTCATTTAATTTATCGTAAAATTCTTCTTTGCACGGTAAATATGGGGTATTCAGTTTGTCTAAGCTCGTCAAATAACTATATGGAAAAACACCTTTTTGCCTTATTAGGTTGAAATGTTCCTTATCTGGAAAGTATTTAAGGGTTTCATCGAATTGAGTTTCATTCAAAGTTGCAGATAAATTTTCTAAAGATGTGGATAAAAATTTGAAACTGTCGATAAATCTCATCTTTAGAAAACTTTTCTTTACTTTACCATCACTTCCAACATAATCATGCATATAAAGGTGTTTTGTAAATGAAATGTATTTTTCTTTACTTTGGGCTATCACGTCAATTTTATCCTTATTTGAGCACAATTCACGCACGAACAAATGAGCATCGTACCCCGACATGTTATGTAATATAATTGGAATAAAGTTCGATATTTTATAATTTAGATTGCAACCCATGTGAGCGGCTCCTTGTCTCTTTTTCCCGGTTAGATGACAGTGATCCCTAACTTTAACATGAAACCTTTCAAACGGTTTTTCACATATACTGCAAACAACAGCATTTTCAAAGTCACGCTCCTCATCCTCAGATAAGTGGGTCATTGGAACTATGTTCTTCAAATAATTATTATAAATTTCCCTTAAATCTCCCTCTAAACGCTGTACAAATTCCTTTGCGACATTATCCCCCCTGTAAAAAACTAATTTTGAGAGAGAGTCATCGAAAGAACACTTTATCAAATACGCAAATGAATATGGCTCATGGCTGAAAGTCTTACATGTATATGATTTTTCGGGGTTGGGTTCACATGTATCCATAGGTTTCAATATAGATTCAAAGTCGGCATATACTACAAATGGCACCTTCAACTGTTTTTCAATATTTTCAAATTTTAATATGTTTTCAGGAACACTTTTTCCAAACTTATCGACACGCAATTCTAAACTAGGTACAGTGGTATAAATATGATTGCAGTCTCGCTTTTGATGTTGTAAAAGCAAAGTTTCAGAACCAAAGTAAGACATACAACCATCACAAAAAAACTTCTTATGTTCATTATTAGAAATCTGATTAGAAACCAACCTCGACAAATCCTTAATCCAGCAATAATGGCTTATTGCACATTCCTTAACACAATGATGATTTTGGCTACACTCCTTAGTAATAAATAACAGATTCACATGATACCTCAATTTTTTTGATGCATAACGCAAAGGTCCAACGATTTCGTATTTTAACTTATTCTTTTCAAATGCACTTTCCAAACCGTATACGTTAACAGATATATCGTTCATTGATTCGAATTTTGAAATATCCTTTAATTTAACTGGAAATTCCATACCTACCAAATTTAAAACGGAAGAAAAATGTGGATATGATGACATCTCATGCACTGGACCTCTCGGTGGATATAAGGCTGCAGTTATTGCCCATGCAAAGCAACACTCATCCTGATTCTTTATATTTACTACCGCTTTCTTATTTTCCACAAACTTCGGCAATTTTATATAAGAGGAGCCGCACAGAGGACTATTTTTATTCACATTTACCTCCATATACAATATTTCCTCGATGGCCCAACCTGTAACAATATTTTTTATATGAATAAAGAAAATTAATTTCTCCTCTAATAAGATTTACTTACCAGAATCTTTCTCCTCAAATTCAGATGTTTGAGATTTCATCGTATCTACAAATTCCTGGTAAACATCATCCAAGTCCACAGACTCGTCGAGAGTTCTATTGCAACTATTAAATGCTTTCACATCTGAGGTCTCGCGAGTTTGCAATATAAAATTGGCAAAAGTTTCCATGTTCACTTTTATGGATTTATGGACCCTTATGACATCCTCCAGCAAACTTATTATTTTAGCTTTCACTCGATTGAAAAATTCATCAAAGTCTGTAAGTTTCTCTTCACTATGAACTCTGTAGCTTATTATTCTACACTTAAATGCTGTATTAATAATTTGTACACCATCAGATTTAGGAGTACATGACATTGTTCTATGTTCCAATGTCCTACGATGTGCATGTATTTGAGTGCGGGGTATATCCTTATTACAACATTTAACTGTTACAATTTCGGGCGATTGACCATCATGATCTAATTTAACCCGTTTTGACTCAGGTTCATCTACACTTATGGGCGTACAAGACTGCCTTTCATGACGACGCAAATTATCACTGCGTGTAAAACTTTTACCACAGACACTGCATAAATACATCTTTTTTTTTTATTTTATGTTACTCTCGGTCAACACGTTATTCACAAATGAGTTTTCTATCTACCTACTCATTCCTTTATATTCATGATGAGATAGGAGTTGAGCATGCGCTGTAGACTCTAGTATTACAACATCGAGCAAGGTTTTTTCAAGTTCAAATAAAACTTACCAACTGATGTAACCTTCAATTGATGGAGGGTCAAAATAAAAGTTACCAACTGATATGACCTCCAATCGGTAGAGGTCAAATAAAATTTACCAACTGATGTGACCTTCAATGTCATTGAAGGTCATCAAATACGTTACCGCAAAGGTCATTTCAAAGAGGAAAGTGGTGGGGGGAGACTCAGAACCGGTGAAAATACCCTACTGACGTAATTTAGAAGAACTTCAATATCGCATTCGGGACGAAATACGCAGAGTTACCCCAGAAATCATTCATAATGTGCAAGAAGAATTTCTTCACAGACTTGCGCATTGTCAAGAAGTTGGTGGATGGCAATTCGAACATTTAATTTAAGTATAAAATTTAATCAATTGTATTTTATTTTACATACCTCAGAATTGTTACTTTTTTATGGATAAAATTTACGTTTTCTAACATTCAATCGTCATTTACTCGAAAACTTTCCTATGTAAGAGGGCAAAATTTTAGTACTGTCTGATAGAGAATTAAATGATCTTTCAGAATCAAGGAAAAAAATATGGTGTTGCCATTTAAAAAAAATCGATGACGTCATTACTCGAAAACAAATGACATTTGAAAATCGCATTTTACGCTAAAATATGTATTTTTTAAATTAAAAATCGACCTGTTCGAGGATTTTTCCCAAAAAATAATTGTTTCGCTTTTATTGAATTTATTCCATACTTTTGGCGCATGCTGTATATGTTTGTATTCTAGAAGCCTCCGTGGTCTCGAGAACTTGTCACGAGTCAAATCGAATATGGCCTGGAATATTCTCAAAAACGTCAAAAGAAAGGTATTACAAAAAATTATCAATTCTAACACAAACAGGTACATAATTAATAAACTAGAAAGATAGGTGCGCTTCCGTAACAATACTTTATATTCCTTGAGAACTAAATCTTTGTATAAAATACGCCATATTGTGGATTTACTGCGCCCAACTTGCTGGGAGTCTTCAGCGACATTTTCACGAACCAAATGAAGTTCCTGGGAAGGAAGGACCTCTACGATTATATTTTGTCTCTTCTTTTGTTCCATTTGTTCTGCTTTTCTAAATAAGCTTAGTAAGAAGTATACTAAAAATATTAAATTGTATTAATATATTACAAATATTTTTAAGATGGAAGAATCCCTTTAAGTAGTTGAAGTTTTTTTCTAGGATGCAAATATGTATGTGGAAACTTATTTTGTATAATAAATAGGATTTGATTGAATTCACAAATGATTTGTTAAATCATAGAATTTGAAAAATATTGCTACAAGCCAAAAAAGAAAACCATTTCATTTTCGACATTTACGTTTAGGGTTATTAGACAAAAAAAGTCTGACCAAGCTAGTTCGACTATTTACTGAACGTAATACTGCATTTTTATATAAGTCATACTCTTCTCAAATTTCTCAAAGCTGGGGCAAATTTACATCTGTATTCTTTTGAGCAATTAAAACAACCTAAGACCACATAGAAACATCGGCAGAGATTTATAGAACTTATTTATCAAAATAACTAAATTCCTTGATGCTCAAAGTAAAAGGATTTTCTAAGCCATTTTTATGTAGGTAGGATATAATTTTTTTCACTTTTGAGAAATATCAGTCTATTGTAAAGACAAACAAAATAAGTCGGATACTCTAAACGAGTTTCTTCATGAATAAACTTCTCTTTGCTTAGACCGCGTGAGTTTCGTTCACAGAAAAATCACTGCAAGTAGCAAAGTCTATGAAAAATTCACATGCCTTAAAGGTGGTAGATGAAGGCTAAGGTAATATATTTCTCATTTCTTTTGTGTGGAGTGCACTTTGGCCTCGCTGCAAGAGACATCGAATTGACACGTAAAGAGGCGTAATAAACTAACGTGTTTAATATGGAGCGAAGAGCAGACGCTCTGCTGCGAGCTAGACCCCTGAGAATTTAGATAGTCTCGTACAGTATGTGTTCTAGTCAGATATTTATTAATTTACCGTATACAGCGAAATTGAAATATAAACTTATTTACAATCCACAGTGGTACCTATACAAGCTATTTTTGAAGTAAGTGTGTGCTTTCAAAGGTGCATTACATGATGCGAAAATAAAAAATTTTCGTTAAATGACCTGTGGTCTAAAATCATATTTTTAATACTTATGAAATTATGAATGTACGAGACAATTCTGCAACGGTTTTTGTCCAAATGGAGCAGAAATTAATGTGGCAAAAATAAGGGTTTTTGTTATATAAAAAATAGATTTATTTGATCAAGTACATTTTTACACTTAAATTACTTAAACATAGGGAAGTCATGCAAAACAATGATAATAAGAAGCCGTCATATTATTTATTATTGTCTGTTATCAAATTTAAAAAAAAGAGATTTAATCACAGCTTATGCATATTTAAATACTGAAATGGTCAATATGGTTTACATTTATAACCTTGTAGATGGAAATGGTACTGAACCTAGGCGAATTTATAGGAAAAGATTTCCAAATCATCCAACTTCAAAACCAAGAATGTTTTTGTTTTTCAACGTCTCGGAGTCAAGCTCATTTCAGAAAGGTACAATTTTTGGAAGACATTTGTTGTGTTAGAACGCCTGAGGTGGAAGAAGCTCTTCTATACAAAATTGAAGAAAACCTAAATACTAGTACAAAGAAGATCCCTGCAAATCTGATTGTAAATCATAAATTAGTTTGATGCGTTCTGAAGCATCAACAGCTGTACCGTATACAAAGGGTGCAAACCTTAGTGCCGTAAGACTATCCTACTTTTTTTACTGTTTTAGAAAGGTATTTTAAGATAATATAAATCAAATGTCCTACAATTTCTATCAATGAAGTCATATGTATGTTCTCTGATACCAAACATTTAGGTATGCTAATGAACAATTCCACAGACAAAGCTCTATTCAATAATTATCTAAAGAAAATAATCTAATTTACTAAACTGCTAATGAAATTAATACCTAAAAATATATAAAAACATTTACATAAAAGGTGAACATTTTTCAAGTAGGTATTGTCATATTTAATTTATTGACAGGATGTCACTTTTTGTCATTGTCGATATTTAACTTCAAATAATTTTAATTTTTATAATAATTTTTATAGTTAGATATTTGATTCAACTTAAAGGAGACCACCTGAAGAAGCAATCCTAAAAATGCAGAAATAGGTCAGATCTTATCTATTGTGGTTGAATTTGTCGTGTTCCCACTGCCAAAAAGTGAAGTTAGATATTTATAGAGTGTTTCATTAGCAGGTTAGTAAATTAGATTATTTTCTTTAGATAATTATTGAATAGAGCTTTGTCTATGGAATTGTTCATTAGCATACCTAGATGTTTGGTATCAGAGAACATACATATGACTTCATTGATAGGAATTGTAGGAGATTTGATTTATATTAGCTTAAAATACTTTTCTAAAACAGTAAAAAAATGTTACAAAAGCTAATAAGGAATATATGGGTAGATATTGTGGGTGTAATTTAACGCAGGTTGGGGCTTTTGTCCACTGAGTAGTTAGTTTCACACAATATTATTAATACTTAAAAATATATAAAAACTATCCTACTTGTCTTCAATTTTGCCACACTGGATTTTGAAAAAAATTTAACAAAATATTGAGTTTATGGCTGGCATATTGATTACCGACGAAGTTAATTTTTTCATAGATGAACAAACACGATTGGTCTAATGAAAACCCTAATGACATAATGGAATCTCGATTTCAATATCAGTTTTCTTTGAATGTATGTGTGGATATTATTGGAAATTTTCTTGATGGGCCTTACTTTTTACCAAGAACTTTAACCGGTGCCTCTTACATAGATTTTCTTGAAAACGATGTTCCCCATGTACAAAGACAAAAATTGTGGTTCATGCACGACATATTTTAGTTTGGCTGCTCGTGAATTGTTAAATGAAAGATTCGGTTATAACGTAATTGGACGAGTCACTCAAGAACCAGATCAACTTTGTCCATCCAGATCACTTGATATAAATCCTATTGATTTTTGTGTTTGGCGACATTAGTTTTCAAGGCTCACATTGAACCTGAGAGAGAAGATCTGAAGTATTTATTTTAGTTAAAAGTAGCTACAGAATACGCCCCCGGATCCTACTTAAGAAAGACCCTGTATATCGCTATTAGATAACACACGTAACACAGTGATATTTGAAACATCCTGTATTGCGTTCAGCAATCTTTGTACAACCTTTTATATTGTTTTAAGTCACATTTAAATCATATTTTCACTTCCTTTACATAAATACCTAGTAATTCTTGATTTGAATAAGACACTTTGAAATAAAACAAACTACAACCGCACCTGCACCAGGTAGTCCAATCATCAAAGGATTTTTTACAAAAATTACGTTCTTAAAACTTCAAGATTTTGTAGTGCGCAGAATACATTTATGTAACACATGGTCAAGATTTTTGAGAACCTAAAAAAATACAGTATTTGTTATTCAAAGAAAAAAGAACGTATCGTTAAACAAGCGCTATCGACATCGCTATTTGTTCATATAAAACTTTCGACATCAGAAAAAGCTAATACGATAACACTGGGAGTGAAAGCCTTAATCAATGTCGACTTCTTTGTGCGAAATGTAAATTGTTCTTTTTCTGTAAATAGGATAGCATAAAGGGAAACGGAGGAGGCAGGCCTGCAAAAAGCGTGTCGTCAACCTTCTCGCAACAGATTTCCCACATTAACGTCGACGTATTTACAAAAAGGGGAAGATATATTGCGGGGTGTGCTGCCTCGCCTCTGAAGAGAACTGTTACTGAATGTTCATGCCGAAATTAACACTGGTACTTTCGAAATGAATAAAGTGAATGTTGAGTGTCGGAACGACCACACTTTCAAATTTTTCGACATTTAAACAGATTATAATATGAGAGCCTGCAGAATACCATGTGAAAAATATAATACTCAAGCATTCACTATTCCTAGCAGTTCTAAGGAAACGGAATCGTAAGCATCTAATAGTCCAAGATCCCACTGCAAAATACCTTCACCCAAATGTTAATAGATCAAATTGCATTTAAACATGTGTTTCATGCACATCCTAATACGAAATGGCTAGGTTGGCTAATCAAAGCCGGGTCCTAAAGGCATTAATTATGTATTAAAAATATTAATTATGGAGGTGAACTACAAATTAGTTTTAATGAAATAAACAATGTACCATTTGGAAACTGACAAACTGATAAGTAAAAATGTATAGGGTTGTCACTCCTTAGGAGGTTCTCAACATAGGTTGTTTAAACATTACTGTTTATATTGATGGCGTACAACTTCACTGGCTGTTTAATGAAACAAAATATATACCAATCGGAAGCTCCTAGTCTGCGTTTTAAGAATATATAGGGTTGTCTGTATATTTTCGGGTCTAAAATGATACAACCCTCCGCGAAAAGTTTAAATTTTGGACGCACAAATAAAACGAAATGCCGCTATTCGCTCAAGTACAAATTCAGTTCCAGACTGTCCGTTGTTTTTTATAATTATTATGTAATGTGTTTCTTTGAATGAAAAAGTTATTTTATTCCCAATATACATATTTCAAGATTAATATATTAATTGTAACAGAATATTATAGTATACAATTTATAGTTTGAAGTAAAAATCATGTTGTTGACAAGAAACAAACAAATGGTGAACCATTTTTAATTTAAAAATAAAAAAACAGGCAACACACATTTTTAATCTAATACTGCAATGAAAGATAAAAATATTTAACTGGAAAATTGTACAAACATGTATAGTATACATTGAAACAGTCAATGTTAATATTTATTATAATACTTGAATTAAAATGCTATTTTCTCTGCTCTTTCAACCTCACTCTTTCTTAATCTTAATCTCAAAAACCGTGCGCCAAGGAATAAATAATTTTTTATTTAAATCACCGATGTTTTGTTAGTAAAACAGTAGATGTCCCGTGTCGTCAAGCAAAGAACCGAATTATCTAGCTTGCGAAAAATTGCACCCAATTATCTAGTGTTGTAGTAAATCTAAAAATCTAGTAGATTTTAAATAGAATTAAATAAAGCTAAGGCTAGGAACAGGCGAAATAGAATTTATTTTAAAAAAATAAATGAGGCAAAGCAAGGTCCAGACAATGAATCTTTGTTTTAAACTTATCGCAGATAGACGTTCTCATAATAACTTTTAAAAAGGTAGTCATAATACAGGATGTTGTTTATCAAAAACATGAAACTTAAAAAGTGCGAATTTAGCAGTCTCCATGAGAACTGAAGTTATCGGGTATAATTTTAATAGCTTGCAGAACGCCCATTTTTCAAAATGGCCGTAGTAATAAACAATTGATTAGGTATAAATTATGGGAAAAATTAAGCGTTAATTGGTGGGACTGTTTCGGCCATTTTTGGTACAGGAGGATTTTTTTTCTACGGGGCGGGACTAAAATCATAGGAGCTGCAGAGTTTCAGAAGCGAAGGGAAGAAGAAGAGACAGTTGCGACAACGGAGCCGGGGGACTAGTTTGCAAGTTGCGACAACGCAGCCGGGGGACTAGTTTGCGAGTTGCGACAACGAAGCCGGGGGACTAGTTTGCAAGTTGCGAAAACGCAGCCGGACGACTAGTTGCAAGTTGCGGGATCGCGGTTGTAGGGTTAGATTCTAAGAGAGAAGTTAAAAAGTTCTGCGATTAGTTATTGTGTTGCCTTTTTGGGATTAACATCAATTGCGGGGATTTTATTGGTAAGTCTGCTGTATAGCATACTTGTTGTTTTTTTTTATTTCACTAGGTGGTACGTTGCGAGACCTCTCTCCGAAAAAGTTTTTACATTTTGTTAAATAGGCGTGTTTCTAGCCTTGGAAACAGAAAAAAATAGCAGAATTTCTAGACGAGTTTAAAGTTGTATAAGAAAAAGTAGCAGCTGAGTTTAGAGAAATTGTGCAGTATTTTTCTGTTCAATATATAATAATTTTAAATCGAGTTTATTTCGGGATACTGGCATTGGAAGCCACCGTTGTATTTGAGTGTGTTTTTGTATAGCCTCAAAGTATCGTTCACTTTTGTGAGCCCATTTAGTTTTTGTTTGTTTCTATTTTATTTCCTCAATATATAATAATTTTAAATCGAGTTTATTTCGGGATACTGGCATTGGAAGCCACCGTTGTAATTGAGTGTGTTTTTGTATAGCCTCAAAATATCGTTCACTTTTGTGAGCCCATTTAGTTTTTGTTTGTTTCTATTTTATTTCCTCAATATATTAGTTAGTAATAATTTTGTTGGATTTTTTTTTAATTAACCACCACACTCTCCTCAATTCTTCATAAAGACCACGCACGAAGGATTTCAATCCTTCTACGTTAGCCGTGGCCGAACCCAAAAGCTCCAGGTGAGTTTATTATAACATATTTTGGTGTCAGGTGTGTAAACACACCACTTATTATTTTATTACTACAAAACACATTTAGCGAGCTATCATCACCGCTCGCCCGGTGGTGTGTATTTCAGTGTCTTAGGATGCTAGAAAATGGGTGCATACTTATGACAAGATAATTTTTATTTTGACGATTGGGTGGGTGATTTTGCATAAAATAGACGCTCAAAATTCCTCCGATTTCTCTGGCTTTTTCTGAATTTCTACATTTTACCCTTAACATTCACTAATAGTTATTTAGAATAATAATAAATTCTTATTTTTTTTTACCAAAAAATAGGTTTGTTATGAGAGCAAATGTTTATCTGTAAATATATTTTTTTAATTGATTTTTTTTATAGTGTTGGTATATTGCAAAATTAAATACTTTATTAGAACATAGAACTAGGTAAAACAAAATACATACCAATCGTTGTCGGCATATTTTCGGATCTAAAGTGGAACAATCCTAGGCGATAGGTTTAAATTTTGGACAAAAACGAAACGTCCCGCTATGCGCCTGTGCGGGCAAAGACATACCAATCTAGTTTCCGGGACTGGAGTATTTTTTGAGAAACTTAAGATAATAATAATAATAATAATAGTGCCTTTATTTTACATTACAATTAACGCATATACAATGAACTTATAAAGAGGATGGCGAAGTTCACGTGTTACGTGCTCTTCCACTTAACCATCCATAAAAAAAATAAACTAACAAAAAAAACGTATTGAAAACAAAGAAAATACAAACAGATCTACTACAAAATACTTATGCTAATACAGATATAGTACTCGTATAAGTAATTATCATCATTCGAAGGAGAACTACTGACGTTGGGCTCGCAAATATTTTATATATTTATGTTTAAAGCAACTAATACTGCATGAACATTTGATGCTCTGGGGAATATCCTTGAAAATTTTAACTGCAACATATGAAAATGAATGCTGAAATTGACTTGTGGAATGTTTTGGAATAATGTAGAGGGCAGAGTGCCTCGTGGAGCGGGTGTGAACATGGCGCATTTTTGTTAATTTTTCATAAAGGTACGATGGTGAATGTGACGCATTTACTTTATATACTAAGGATGCTACATGTAGGCAAAACCTCTCGTCCAGATTTAACCACTGACTTTCACGAAATTTGTCAGAAATGTGATCGAATTTCCGCAAATTGTAACAATATCTCAAACAAGAATTCTGAATCTTTTGTAAAGTTTGCTTGTTATTTTTTGTTAAGGCAGGCCAATATATTTCATTACAATAGGTGATATATGGCTGAATTAATGAATTACATAAACGAAGTTTTATGTCACTGTTTAAATATTTTTTATGTAAATACAACTGTTTCAGTTTAGAATAAGAACGTTTCACCAAATAATTAACGTGACTAGAAAACCTCATATCATCATTCAAATAGAGTCCCAAATTCTTACATGTAGTTGTAAGTGTCAATAATTTATTATTAATACGCAAGTCAAAGAACTCACTACTCGCAGCCTCCTTCCGATGTCGACCAAATAACATGACTTGAGTTTTTTGTTCATTAAGATACAGAGAATGAGCACATGAAGTATTGTAAATAACATTTAAATCTTCATTTATTTGTTCCATAGCATGTTCAATGCAATTTAGATTGAAAGAAAAATATAGTTATGAATCATCCGCATATAAATGTAAATTACAATTTTTAAGTTTGTTATGAAAATCCGACGTATACAATATATAAAGTAATGGACCCAATATACTGCCTTGTGGTACACCATTATCTTTTAATCTAAATTGAGAAAAAAATGTATTAATTAGATGCCGTACTATAATCAGAATATTCATAGACCTCTTTAAGAAAACAGTACTTATAAGGGATTGTTCGTATCTCAGGGAACAGCTCAGATATCGGAATGGTGAAAATTGTTTCTCATAGAGTTTTTCATGTAGGGTTCAGTAGCGTACTAATTTCTCTACAGGATGCCTCTTAAAATATCACCAACGTACATATTTTTAAATAGAACACCCTGTATATTTTTACTCCATTCAACTGCATTACTTTTTTTTCATAATTATATTTAATAACTATTTTATATTTTGGAAATTGATAAAACTGATGTTGCGTGGTGCATAGTTGGCCATGCATTTTTAAATAATTATATAAAATTGGTTCATGAACTGCGCCTTAGTTACTTAACGAAAAGTGTATGCATAACAAACAGTTATCTAAATAATATATTTGTATAATAGTCTTTAATGCTATAAGTATATCTAGCACTATAATTAATAATATCTACTATACAGTGCTTTCGAAAAGTAACGAATAAATTCATTATTTTTGAAATTGAGAAGTTTTCGAAAAAAATCCCCTGGCACGTCGATTTTGTTTTTAAAAAAGGCACTTTTTAGACATACGACCCACATTTGCGATATCATCGTTGTTCGAGATATGACGTCATCGACAATTTTTTTAAATGACAACTCCCAATTTTGACCATGCCATTTGAAAGAGCGTGTCATTCTACATACACATCATGAAAATTTATGGTGTTACATAACAAAAATTTCAAGAAAATAATGTTGAAGGTTTTAAAATTTTCTAGTCCTATTTTATCTGAGGCCGAAGAAGCAGTTGTATAAAGAAAAGAGTGCTAATAATTCACTAGTACAAAATACACAAAATTATAATATTTTAGAAAAGTTAACATCAACATTAAAAATGTATACCTAACGTGCACCAAGAAAAGAATTAAAAAAACATGTTTTTATTTAAATCAATTATTTATTTTTGTTTTTAATAAAAATTTCGATTTGTTCAACTCTGGTAAAAACATTATATATTTTTAATAGTATTTCATGAGTGCACTCATATACAATGTCTCCTGGCGGTAATCCAAAAACAGAACTATCTAGCATACAAAGAAAATATTTTGACGGTCGGGTTATTCTTTTACATGGAACAGATGTGCGGGTTCTCTCGCCTTCTCTTGTCTTTCTGTCTCTCTGCGCACTTCACCTATACTGTATGTCTATATTTGACCCCTAAAATACCCTAATGGTTATTTAGAGTAATAAAAAATTGCTGTTTTATTTTAATGAAAAATATGGCTGTTTTGAGGATGAATGTTAATTTGTAAATAATTGTTTTCAATTTTTTCTGATAGATATGTGATCTGTAAAAGTGTAATTTTTAATTAACACATTAATAGGTACACATCGATTAAGCATTTTCAATCATATCATGAAATTTTATTTTCATTATACGGATCACATAATATATACTTTGGCAATATAAAACCAAATATAAAAACAAACATAAAACCGATCTGAGTCTGTCTTGAGCGCATAGCGGCATTTATTTTTATTTGTGCGCCCAAAATTTAAACTTTTCGGGGAGGGTTGTATCACTTTAGACCTGAAAATATACAGACAACCCTATATATTCTTAAATCGCAGACTAGGAGCTTTCGATTGGTATATATTTTGTTTCATTAAACAGCGGGTGAAGTTGTACGCCAACAATATAAACATTAATGTTTAAACAACCTATGTTGAGAACCTCCTAAGGAGAGACAACCCTATACATTTTTACTTATCAGTTTGTCAGTTTCCAAATGGTACATTGTTTATTTCGTTAAAACTAATTTGTAGTTCACCTCCATAATTAATATTTTTAATACATAATTAATACCTTTAGGACCCGGCTTTGATTAGCCAACCTATCCAATTCGTATTAGCATGTACATGAAACACATGTTTAAATGCAATTTGATCTATTAACATTTAGGTGAAGGTATTTTGCAGTG
This sequence comes from Monochamus alternatus, assembly GCA_037114965.1. Lineage (NCBI taxonomy): Eukaryota > Metazoa > Arthropoda > Insecta > Coleoptera > Cerambycidae > Monochamus > Monochamus alternatus. The sequence continues at coordinate 21,893,436 of CM073428.1, forward strand.
GGATCTTGGACTATAAATAAACAAAACGTATTCGGTGTGAAATGTGTTTCGCCTACACGAAAATATCTATTCTCCATTTTAGAGCGGGGCTTATCTAAGGTAGATTGTGTAGATTTATAAACGGGCGGTATTCGGATCCGACTTCTCAATTTGTTCTTCAATATCTGTTCCAGGTTCAACTTTTAAAAGACCCACCTCACCTGGCGCCCCCTCTAAAGAGGAACCCCGTGTTATTGCCCACGGTCCTTCTCGAGAGTTATATTTGAATAAACGCGTTTGGGCCACTCTGAAAGCCAAATACGTTTTAATAAATTTGTTTTCTCTTGTTTATACGCGTGCACAACTTCAAAGAAAAATACTGTTTGGTAAAAAATATAGAGCATAGGATGTTTTATATTTAATTCCCTCCACACTTCATAATAAACAAACATGTTATTGAATAAAAATTTCAAAATTACATAATAATAGATTTTTTTAAATTGCAATATGAAATAAGTATAGGTATATTTAAAAAATATATTGATGAAAACACAATTTAACTCATTTACATGGGTTTAGCAAATAGACACAGTTACTGCAACAAGTTGCTAGCTGAAAATGTTACAAGCCAGTAATTTTGCCAGTGACTGTTCACACGTATGTGATATTTTGTATAAGCAAATTCGTTTGAAAGTAAAGTATGATGTGTAAAAATGGATCGAATCGAATGCCACTTGTAGATTTACTATAGCCGTTCCGTCTACAGTATGCGCCAAAAGTATATAATAAATTCAATAAAAACGAAACAATTATTTTTTGGGAAAAATCCTCGAACAGGTCGATTTTTAATTTAAAAAATACATATTTTAGGGTAAAATGCGATTTTCAAATGTCATTTGTTTTCGAGTAATGACGTCATCGATTTTTTTTAAATGGCAACATCATATTTTTTCCTTGATTTTGAAAGATCGTTTAATTCTCTATCAGATAGTACTAAAATTTTGCCCTCTTACATAGGAAAGTTTTCGAGTAAATGACGATTGAATGTTAGAAATCGTAAATTTTATCCATAAAAAAGTAACAATTCTGAGGTATCTAAAATAAAATACAATTGATTAAATTTTATACTTAAATTAAATGTTCGAAGTGCCATCCACCAACTTCGCGCAAGTCTGTGAAGAAATTCCTCTTGCACATTATGAATGATTTCTGGGGTAACTCTGCGTATTTCGTCCCGAATGCGATTTTGAAGTTCTTCTAAATTACGTGGTTTATTAATGTACACTTTTGACTTCAAGTATCCCCATAAAAAATAGTCAAGAGGTGTAAGATCTGGCGATCTTGCAGGTTATTCTATCGGTCCGCGTCTGCCGATCCACCTCCCAGGAAAACAGTTGTCCAAAAAATCTCGTATAGGGCGCGCATAGTGCGGAGGTGCACCGTCTTGCTGAAACCATATGGTATCATCAGGAATGTCAGGGTCATTATCGTTAGGAAAAATTACTGCAAGGGCTGGAACAAGGTCATTTTCTAGAAACTCTAAATATCTTTGTCCTGTATGTAAGGGTTCCTTCAAAGAAGAAATACCCTACTATTCTGTCGTCAACTATTCCAGCCCACACATTTAATTTCTGAGGGTGTTGGGTATATGCCTCTGCCATCCAATGAGGATTTTCCCGACTCCAATATCTGCAAGTTTGACGGTTTACTGTACCATTCAGGCAAAATGTGGCCTCATCTGAAAAAAGTATTTGCCGGTGTAAATTTCTATTTCCTTGACATAAATCCACTAGAAGTGGAAAAGTGTAAGCGGCGATCGGGATCATCTTCATTGAGTTCCTGCACAAGTTGAATTTTGTAGGGATGATATTTTTCCTCCCTCAAGATACGTAGCACTGTGCTCTGACTAGTGTCATTGTTTAATGCAACCAATCGTGAAGAATTATGAGGATTATCCACCATACTTGTCAAAATGTTCTGTTTCTGATTTTCATTAATGCTTGGACGGCCAGGTTTTGGAATATTTACAACATTGCCAGTTTCTCTAAATATAGACTCTACCTTACTGACTGTTGATTGGCTGATAGGGCGATCTGGATATTTTTCATTAAATAAATCGCAAACTTCCTGCTGAGTTAAAATTTCAATTCTTTGAGTAACAGTTAAATGTGCCATAATACTTTAAATTGAATAATAATTTCTATGTCGCTTACAATACTTATTAGAAAGTCGGTGTGACAATGACACTTTGCAAAGATTTTTACCTACGTGATCCATAAAAGAACTATGGAATTCGAAAAACTAAACTTGATAACGTTTTTGCTTTATTTTAATTGATTTACGTTTTCTAACATTCAATCGTCATTTACTCGAAAACATTCCTATGAAAGAGGGCAAAATTTTAGTACTGTCTGATAGAGAATTAAACGATCTTTCAGAATCAAGGAAAAAAATATGGTGTTGCCATTTAAAAAAAAATCGATGACGTCATTACTCGAAAACAAATGACATTTGAAAATCGCATTTTACGCTAAAATATGTATTTTTTAAATTAAAAATCGACCTGTTCGAGGATTTTTCCCAAAAAATAATTGTTTCGTTTTTATTGAATTTATTCCATACTTTTGGCGCATACTGTATAATTCTTAATGAACCTACCTTCTGTGCTTGTGTTTCTTAACTTGAGCTATTCATGTTCTGCAGGCATTAATATTCTCTGTACAGTTCCATGAAACGTACAGTTGCTAGTTCATCTTACTTTGATATTTTAAAGATCTAAAACTGAATAGGTACAAACTGTACAAATACACAAATGTCTCCCGTCGACTCAAATAAAATAATTTGCTACTAACTCAACTGGAAAAAGATAGCAGCAGAATAGTGGACTAACTTAGACATATTCTATTGAATAATTCCGTGGTGGGAGTAAGCTAGTGGGTAAGTTCAACTACTCTCTACTTGACTGGCTTCATTTACTGACGCTAGTACTCTACTAACCACTAGAAACTATGTTCACACGATTCCAGTATGCAGGAGCTAGTTACTTACTCCAGCAACTCACCTATTTACTAAACCCGTGTAAACGAGCTTTATGTTTATGGAACCTGCCGCAAAGCTAATTTGAAAACTCACACTTTTTTGTAATTAATAGATTATCAATCGGTACATACTTAATATTGTTTCACTAGCTAACATAATACCAGATAAGAAGTGATGTTCAAAGTCCAAATGAAGCATATCTAATGTTTCACTGTGTTCTTCTAATAAAATACCTTCATATTTAAATCCGTTGTGCTTCAATAAGGTGATAAAACAATTTATCGGATATTTTAGTTAGTTTGTAAAAAGATATATTTTTTATTTTTATTATTATTATTGTTAATGGAAAGGAATTAAGCTAAATCAAATCAATATATCAGTCAATAAAGCACAAATAAATACGATTTTATCTATAGTGACTGATTGCGATCCAATGTTACATGAAAAATTTTATTTGAATTTTGGAAATCATTTAATATTGCCTGTGTTTTTTTTATGAGTAATATTTAGTTAGATAACTTCATTAGTATACTTCATTGATAAAAAAATAGAAACATTTTTTGGGTAAAATATCGTGGTATAGGGTATACGATTAATATCTAATAAAAGATGATATTAAGTTAACCTAAGATATTTGTTTCCAGTGCCTCCCAGCATCATAGACCGCGAAACTAGCTCCGACATGGTCGTCTTGGAATCGACGAACGTGAGCCTGACCTGCAAAGCGACGGGCTACCCGGAGCCCTACGTCATGTGGCGCAGAGAAGACGGGGAAGACATCCGATACAACGGGGAGAACGGTAATTGCATATTTATGAATTTTTATTAGCACTCATATTTTCACGGATAAACTCCATCCTTTACCGGCGAAATTGGATACAGCTCTATTATTTCGAGCTTTATTTTTCGCTCTGCCCGTAATGGGTCCCTTTTAGCCTCGCAGGAAGGCGGTTTATTGAAATTGGTGGGACCACGTTTCGTTCAGACAAATATTACCGCAGTGTTTATTAAATAGCGAGCGTTAAAAAATGATTATGGCGCTAAAAATTTCCTGAAACATTAAAAAGGTGGGGCGTAGAGAGAATAACTAAAGCGGCTATTACAGGGGGAAATAATATAAGTTCAGAAAATACGGACTTTTATATTTTCATTGTTTTCTTATAAAAACATCTTTGGCATTATTACTTTTTTAGAGAGAAATTAAACCGATAAATAAAACCTGTTTTTGCTATTGCTACGGTTCATATGCATTTATTAAATGTACAGGTATACAGTATGCGCCAAACGCATGGAATAAATTCAATAAAAACGAAACAATTATTTTTTAGGAAAATTCCTCGAACAGGTCGATTTTTAATTTAAAAAATACATATTTTAGCGTAAAATGCGATTTTTAAATGTCATTTGTTTTCGAGTAATAACGTCATCGATTTTTTTTTAAATAGCAACACTATATTTTTTTCCTTGATTCTGAAAGATCGTTTAATTCTCTATTAGACAGTACTAAAATTTTGCCCTCTTACATAGGAAAGTTTTCGAGTAAATGACGATTGAATCCATAGTTCTTTTATGGATCACGTGGTGAAAATCTTTGCAAAGTGTCATTGTCACACCGACTTTCTAATAAGTATTGTAAGCGACATAGAAATTATTATTCAATTTAAAGTATTATGGGACGTTTAACTGTTACTCAAAGAATTGAAATTTTAATTCTTATCGGATGCGGGAATATGACTAGAACTCAGCAGGAAGTTTGCGATTTATTTAATGAAAAATATCCAGATCGCCCTATCAGCCAATTAACAGTCAGTAAGGTGTAAATATTTCAAAACCTGAACGTCCAAGCATTAATGAAAATCAGAAACAGAACATTTTGATAAGTATGGTGGATAATCCTCATAATTCTTCACGATTGGTTGCATTAAACAATGACACTAGTCAGAGCACAGTGCTACGTATCTTGAGGAAGGAAAAATATCATCCCTACAAAATTCAACTTGTGCAGGAACTCAATGAAGATGATCCCGATCGCCGCTTACACTTTTGCGAAATTCTAATGGATTTATGTCAAGGAAATAGAAATTTACACCGGCAAATACTTTTTTCAGATGAGGCCATATTTTGTTTGAATGGTACAGTAAACCGTCATACTTGCAGATATTGGAGTCGGGAAAATCCTCATTGGATGGCAGAGGCACATACCCAACACCCTCAGAAATTAAATGAGTGGGCTGGAATAGTTGAAGACAGAATAGTAGGGCCTTTCTTCTTTGAAGGAACCCTTACAGGACAAAGATATTTAGAGATTCTAGAAAATGACCTTGTTCCAGCCCTTGCAGTAATTTTTCCTAACGATATTGACCCTGACATCCCTGATGATACCATATGGTTTCAGCAAGACAGTGCACCTCCGCACTATGCGCGCCCTGTACGAGATTTTTTGGACAACTGTTTTCCTGGGAGGTGGATCGGCAGAAGCGGACCGATAGAATGACCTGCAAGATCGCCAGATCTTTCACCTCTTGATTATTTTTTATGGGGATACTTGAAGTCAAAAGTGTACATTAATAAACCACGTAATTTAGAAGAACTTCAAAATCGCATTCGGGACGAAATACGCAGAGTTACCCCAGAAATCATTCATAATGTGCAAGAAGAATTTCTTCACAGACTTGCGCATTGTCAAGAAGTTGCTGGATGGCAATTCAAATATTTAATTTAAGTATAAAATTTAATCAATTGCATTTTATTTTACATACCTCAGAATTGTTACGTTTTTATGGATAAAATTTACGTTTTCTAACATTCAATCGTCATTTACTCGAAAATTTTCCTATGTAAGAGGGCAAAATTTTAGTACTGTCTAATAGAGAATTAAACGATCTTTCAGAATCAAGGAAAAAAATATGGTGTTGCCATTTAAAAAAAATCATTACTCGAAAACAAATGACATTTGAAAATCGCATTTTACGCTAAAATATGTATTTTTTAAATTAAAATCGACCTGTTCGAGGATTTTTCCCAAAAAATAATTGTTTCGTTTTTATTGAATTTATTCCATACTTTTGGCGCATACTGTATAGGAAAGTAATTGAATTAATTTGGCCATAATTTCATCCCTCGACCTGACGAAATAATGGGGTTTTCAATAAGGGTATCCTAATTTTCAATTATGGAATAAAACAGAGTATGTAAATAATATTATATTTCTAATTTTTTTTTGTAAGTTCAATCGATGCTATTATGTATTAAAAAAAATAACGGGCAAGGTTACAGACGCCTTTGGGACGACTACTTTAACAATGTATATGCTCTGAAATTCTCGAGGATAATTTGGCTGTAATGATCGAATATCAGACTTATATCACTGTAATATAGACACTAAGAGCAGACGAAAAAGAACATCAATTATGTAATAGAAAACGATTTCAAAACGAGACAAACTTCACTGTGTAACTATAATTTTATAAAATCCTAGACACATATATCAAAAGGTTTCTAGATTCAGTATGTTTCAATTCGGCTGAATAGATGATATAATAATCCCTCAAAAGTTGCAAAGTTTCACCGTATCATGAACGTGATTCGAAGTTTACTAATAAAATATTCCATCCATATTAGCGTTAAAAGTTTGTGTTAAACTTTTTATTTTAAAGTTTGTACATCCGACCATACATTATATACGAAACACTAATATTACGTAAACGTAATTGCAAATTGTGGGGTAAGTCAATGGAGGTAGATGAATTTAATCAGCCATCGAGCGTAGAATAAAAGTCTCTACGCCCGGAAAACAATAAATTTTTCAGGATTTCCATATAATGCGATTGCTGGACATAATATGGAACCTACCAGCAATTGGACATTAACTTTGAACTCTACCTGGTAGTGACAAAACTATACACTGTAAAAAATAATTACAGTTAAAATAGATGGCAATTTATTTACCACTCATTATTGCTGTAATTTTCTCATCGATTGTGACTTTACAAATAAAATGTAAAATTACGTTGTAAATTTATTTTACGGTGTAATTTTAGGTTTTGCAGTTGTAATATTACTTTACGATTTTACAATACAAAAAGTATTTTTACAATGTAACTTGCACAATTATTTGTAAAATTGCAGAGTAACTTTACAAGCAGTTGTATAGTTACATTGTAATAATACAATTTATATTATGACTAAAATGTATTTGTTTATTTATTGTACAGGATGCTCCAATTTGGACAAGTAGGTATAGAAGATTTCTTCTATTTTCCGAAAAGGCAGAAAAAATATATTTGGAGCTTAATTTTTCAGAAAAATTGAATAGTGAGAATCTCATTTCGATATTTTGATTTGTTTAAGAGATACATGATGTTTTTAAATTTTGGTCGTTTTCTATGGTAATGGACATTTTTTCTCTATATGTAGTATCTCTTGAAAAAATTTTGTATAACTTCTAGTTTTCCGTTACTATAACAAACATATATATTTTTTAATGAAACAGCATCATGCGTATGTAATATGGGGCATCATAGAAAAGGTCTAAAATTAAAAAAAATCTATAACAAAACTAATCAAGATATTGAAATGAAATTTTCATTATACAATTTTTCTCAAAAAATACCTAAAAAAAAATCTGAATAGTAATTCATTTATACTTAATAGATTAATATGCCTACATGAGAAAAATTTAAAAAATCGTAAGAAATTAACCATTGTTACTTACCTTAAGTAACATATCAGGCTTTTCCGTGAGTTTCACAATAGCATCACTGCATCAGAATGTTACTTCAAAAGATAAATGTACTCATATTAAGTAACCTACTTAACATGAATGCCAATTGCTTCTAATGTTAACAAACACCCTTAATAATTATACTGAATTTTTGATATGATATCCCCAGTGAAGTCAAACATTTCCGAAGCAAAAGATTCGTTTTATATATACTTTTCAAATTTATACACAAAAAATTAAATACTTTGGAATTTATGATTCATTTAGATTAAAAATAATACTTATTTCTATTATAGTCGCTATGTACCTTAAACTCAGCAGAATAATTCTTTTTAAGTTTATAATTAAAATTTTTGAACAAATTGTGTGAAAAACATTTATTGTTTGTACTTTTCCTAACTGATTATATAAATAGCTATTTTGTACTCCGATTACGGCTCAGTTAGCTAACTAGTAGTTACAACTTTATTATATCTTGAATATATTAACTGCCCTTTGCTTATTTTTTTAGCTTCGAAAGACATGTAACATACAGGTACTGAAGTAATAAAATATTATAGTTTTGCGGTAAATTTTTATTAAAATTTGGTACCTGCACAGTCAGGTTATTTGTACAAAACAGAACACTTAACGTTATACAAAACATATATAATAATGTAAAAATATATTCATAGAACTAAAGTTAACATTTTATAATATTCAAACGAGATCTATGGTCTTATACTATTACAAAGTTATATATACATATATATAAATGTGCATAGATAAGTAGGTACCCAGAACTTAAATCATGCTAATCCTCCAGAAGCCCCTGTTCTTCAAATATGTATAAAATATAATTCTAATAGAAAATAATATATTTTTTATATATTATTTAAGATGAACAAATCAACAGTGGGGTATCCAATTTATGTAGATGCAAGGATACCAATGTTTCTTAGCTTCAGTAATTATGTAGAACTTACATACCTATTATTTCTTAATCTCATTTAGGTTATGTTAGAACCAGCACTATATAAAACTATTTATAATACTAAAAACACTATGTGTGTGAAGTTAGAAACGTTTTTGTTCAGAAACGTTTCTGGTAATCGCGGCCACGGTGTCATTTAGGTGATGGAGCGGCAAGTGCTCAATTTAAGGAATAGGCCTTTTGCGCCACCCGTAACTATAGGACAATACTATAACATTATTACTTTCTTAGATATCTCTGCTATTAACTTAACTTCAGAAACGAATTTTCGCTTCATAATAAATATTTTTTTTTCTCAAAAAGTATAGAGTGTGCCACCTTGAATTTTTCACAGAATATGTAAAAAGAGATGCCGTTTCGATCCTTGCAATTAGTTTTTTGCAAAAATCCGTACGAGACGTAGAATTTAGGCTTAACTTCAGAAACGAATTTTCGCTCCATAATAAATATTTTTTTTCTCAAAAACTCTAGAGTGTGCCACCTTGAATTTTTCACAGAATATGTAACAAGAGATGCCCTTTCGATTTCTGCTATTAGTTTTTCTCAAAAACCCGTACGAGTGGTAAAATTTACGTTTAAAATTCAGAAACGAATTTTCTCTCCATAATAAATATGTTTTTCTCAAAAACTATAGAGTGTGCCACCTTGAATTTTTCACAAAATATGTAAAAAGACATGCGCTTTCGATCTAGGCCTAAGTTTTTTTTAAAAACCCGTACGAGACGTAGAATATAGGTTTAACTTCAGGAACGAATTTTCTCTCCATAATAAATAATTTTTTTCTCAAAAACTATAGAGTGTGCCACCGTGAATTTTTCACAAAGTATGTAAAAAGACAGGCGCTTTCGATTCCTGCCTTTAGTTATTTTCAAAAACCCGTACGAGACGTAGAATTTACGCATAAACTTCAGAAACGAATTATCTCTCCATAATAAATAATTTTTTTCTCAAAAACTATAGAGTGTGCCACCGTGAATTTTTCACAAAATATGTAAAAAAGATGCTCTATCGATCCCTGCTATCAGTTTTTTTCAAAAACCCGTACGAGTTGTAGAAATTGCGCTGAACTTCAGAAACAAATTTTCTCCATAATAAATAATTTTTTTCTCAAAAACTATAGAGTGTGCCACCGTGAATTTTTCACAAAATATGTAAAAAGAGGTGCTCTCTAGATCCTTGCTATCAGTTTTTTTCAAAAACCCGTACGAGACGTAGAATTTACGCATAAACTTCAGAAACGAATTTTCTCTCCATAATAAATAATTTTTTTCTCAAAAACTATAGAGTGTGCCACCTTGAATTTTTCACAAAATATGTAAAAAGAGATGCCCTTTCGATCTCTGCCTTTAGTTTTTTTCAAAAACCCGTACGAGACGTAGAATATAAGTTTAACTTCAGAAACGAATTTTCTCTCCATAATAAATAATTTTTTTCTCAAAAACTATAGAGCGTGCCACCTTGAATTTTTCACAAAATATGTAAAAAGAGATGTAATTTCGATCCCTGCTATCAGTTTTTTTCAGAAACCCGTACGAGACGTAGAATTTACGCATAAACTTCAGAAACAAATTTTCTCTCCATAATAAATAATTTTTTTCTCTATAGTTTTTGAGAAAAACATATTTATTATGGAGAGAAAATTCGTTTCTGAATTTTAAACGTAAATTTTACTACTCGTACGGGATTTTGAGAAAAACTAATAGCAGAGATCGAAAGCGCATCTCTTTTTAGATATTTTGTGAAAAATTCAAGGTGGCACACTCTATAGTTTTTGAGAAAAAAATTATTTATTATGGAGAGATAATTCGTTTCTGAAGTTTATGCGTAAATTCTACGTCTCGTACGGGTTTTTGAAGAAAATAACTAAAGGCAGGAATCGAAAGCGCCTGTCTTTTTACATACTTTGTGAAAAATTCGAGGTGGCACACTCTATAGTTTTTGAGAAAAAAATTATTTATTATGGAGCGAAAATTCGTTTCTGAAGTTTATGCGTAAATTCTACGTCTCGTGCGGGTTTTTGAAAAAAACTGATAGCAAGGATCGAAAGAGTACCTCTTTTTACATATTTGGTGAAAAATTCACGGTGGCACACTCTATAGTTTTTGAGAAAAAAATTATTTATTATGGAGCGAAAATTCGTTTCTGAAGTTTATGCGTAAATTCTACGTCTCGTGCGGGTTTTTGAAAAAAACTGATAGCAAGGATCGAAAGAGTACCTCTTTTTACATATTTGGTGAAAAATTCAAATTATTTATTATGGAGAGATAATTCGTTTCTGAAGTTTATGCGTAAATTCTACGTCTCGTACGGGTTTTTGAAAATAACTAAAGGCAGGAATCGAAAGCGCCTGTCTTTTTACATACTTTGTGAAAAATTCAAGGTGGCACACTCTATAGTTTTTGAGAAAAACATATTTATTATGGAGAGAAAATTCGTTTCTGAATTTTAAACGTAAATTTTACCACTCGTACGGGTTTTTGAGAAAAACTAATAGCAGAAATCGAAAGGGCATCTCTTGTTACATATTCTGTGAAAAATTCAAGGTGGCACACTCTAGAGTTTTTGAGAAAAAAAATATTTATTATGGAGCGAAAATTCGTTTCTGAAGTTAAGCCTAAATTCTACGTCTCGTACGGATTTTTGCAAAAAACTAATTGCAAGGATCGAAACGGCATCTCTTTTTAAATATTCTGTGAAAAATTCAAGGTGGCACACTCTATACTTTTTGAGAAAAAAAATATTTATTATGAAGCGAAAATTCGTTTCTGAAGTTAAGTTAATAGCAGAGATATCTAAGAAAGTAATAATGTTGTAGTATTGTCCTATAGTTACGGGTGGCGCAAAAGGTCTATTCCTTAAATTGAGCACTTGCCGCTCCACCTAAATGACACCGTGGCCGCGATTACCAGAAACGTTTCTGAACAAAAACGTTTCTAACTTCACACACATAAAAACACTCACTTGTCACTCTAGATATGATTATATTGCTAGTCACTACTCGCTAAATTAATTATATAAGTACCTAGGTCCTAGGTACACGCTTCATTCATCTAAATGAAGCAAGAAATAATAAAGGCGTCACCACCCAACGCTCTCAACAGTTAGGTTAGGTTAGCGCGTTTTAAAATTAGTAGTACATTCACATACACATTAGGCATATTTTTACAGTCAATTATATAGTAAATTTGGTATTTTCAGTAATTTTACAATATAAAAATGGATTTCACATTGTTAATTGTAAATGTATTACAATCAATATATAAATGTATACATTATATTATAATTACATTGGAAGTTTACGGTTTTGTTGTATATTGGCAGTTTTCTTGTAAAATTGCAAGCGTCAGTGTAATATCATCATTATTTTTAGAATTATTTTAAGACAATTATAACGATATTCTTACAAAGTATATTTGTAAAGTTACTGGCCTTTTTTCAGTGTAGTTTATAGTTTATTAATTTTACAAATATAATAAAATTTATTAATACCTATTAGTTTTACTCGTAATACTGGAGGAATGTAGCCAATAGTTGAGGCTACGTTTAGTTATTCTTTCCTTATCGTAAACAAATTGGCTGTTTTTAACCGATTGTCATAAATTGTCTCATCTAACAATTATCGAGCCTACATTTCAGTAAGAAGGCTACTGATATCATTTATATTAAGTCGCCTTCTCGAAGCGGCCAAAGTCGAGTCGCAGGACACTACGCACTGGGACCGATACTTCTCTATAAATCTTCCAAGTTTCCAGATCTTAACGTCACAAACAGAAGATTTATTCGGATGTTCGGCGAGAAATGCGTCTCGATAATACAATGAATTAAAGTTTTTTGTAAAAATTTAAACAAGGTTTAAATTAGGTATCTGTAAGTTCATTGTTACTTTCGTATTTTATTTGTTTAGGCAAAAACATACAAAAACAATGTTTAGTTAGAAAAGTCATATTTACAATATGAGTATACAGTAGATGCTTGGCTTGGAAGAACGAGATACATTTCTAGAGATCGCTTAATTTTTAAAAACTGCCAATTTTAGATTATTTTGTATTGCCCTTTATAATAGCTTGAATGGAAGATTTCAACTCATTAGGAGCAGCTACTAGTATCATAATGCTAACATCATACATCAAATAGTTTCCACTGCTATTCAACCAAACTATTACCATTTTTTATATTAAAATATTGCATACAGCATGAAGTAGATCCAATATTTGCTAATATTGTTTAATTACAGCAAAAGCTAGCTACCTGAAAATAAATAAAATATGCAATTCGCTTGAATTTTCATATGCAAATTATAACTTTTTCTGTTCATTTTGTATTATTTTGATACTTACACCTATTTCGTAGAGAAATACAGGGTGAATCTTAAATAAGTACAAATATTTTAACTGCTGGTGTAGTTCGTCATATAGATCAGTCTAGTGAAAGCCATTTTTAAAAATTTCTAATATTTACGGAGATATTAATTTTTTTTAAAAAATACCCACATTTTGAGGACCGCTGGCTGATATATCATCCAACAACCTAATGAAACATATGATTTGTTGCGAGGTTGCCATATCTCCTCCAATATAAATATTACGTTTCCTTTAACGTAATAGTTCTATTTTAAAAATACTTGTTTTAAGCATAAGTACAGTAAAACTGGGTATGTAGCAATATTAACATAAATTTTAACATCTGAACTAACCTTAAAATACTTAAACGATTAAAAATGAATTTCCGTAAGTTCAATACTACCGTAAAATATTTAGGAAGATATTACGTGATATTACTATGTTCAATGTTCAAAAATTATACATAAACGTGCACACAAGCTTACCTGTTTGTTAAAAAATTAACTATTTAATCAGTAATCCACATTTCAAAAGTTAAATGTCATTGTACACTGTTAGAAAGGGACACAAAACACAATTTCCTTAAGTTATTTTATGAAGAATAACGAAAAACTATGATTTTCACACATTAAATTTAATTTTCGCCACATAACCCGAAATGAGTCAATATTAACTATTTCGAATACAGAACCATAAGTGACTTCGCACTTTAATCAGTGAAAAATTTTTTAAAAATAAAGGTACACACAATCACAATAATAAATAACAAAATAAGCAGCTTGACGTATGCGTTTAATATCAAGAAAAAATGTATAAAATGCATACATTTAGACGGCAGATCCAGCAAAGTAAAATATTTTCTCTCTAATGAAATGTGTTGTGGGTTGCCGGTACAAATGGGAAAGGGAAATATGCTGGACGAATTATTAAGAGGTCGATTTATTATGGGCTTTTCAAAAGGCGCAGCTCGAGACAGATTTCATGAAGATGTTTAAAAAAGGTGTATATCGCATATAAAAAAAGCTGGTCAGAAAAACCATCAAGGTAAGTTTTCAATAATGTGCCTACGACAGGTAGGTATCACGGGCAGTAGGCGGAAACGTCGAGCAAGCAAAACTAGTCCTAAGGATTGACAGTCAGTGAGATTGCGATGAGGTTATGTTGATACCGATAAAAGAAACACAAGTGCAAAGACATGGTTTTAAGTATTCATTCACTTCAACACAGTTACAGTACTGACGACGATATACCAGACAAACACAAAGGTCTGTTTAAGTACACCAGACTTTCTTATGGTTTATCGTGTATTCTTTTTAAATTTGTCTAAGAAGAGTATTAGTATTTTTAGATATACTTATTACGGAAACCAGTAGAGATGAACATGGTTTTAATGTAGAAAAAAATGTATGCAGATTGTCTGATTAACTACTTTATTAAGTAAAACTGAATTTTTTAACGAATTGGTAGTTTATTTAGATCATAAATTTAATAGATTTGGATTAGATTTGCGGTTAGTAATACTCCAATACCGATTAATCAAACACAACTTAAAGCTTTTGGTTAAGTATTATCCGAGGTATTATCATAAATTTATACCAAATAGTTTAATTATTTTGCAACCTATAAAATTTGTTAAAAAAATATATTTATTGGAATTTGTAAGAAAAATCAGACAGCTTTCATTTATATTGTTTTGTGTTCATTTCAAGTATAAGTACATCATAACCCTAATTTACCTCGGGGCTGTAATTTCACACGTTAAGGGATAACTCAGAAAGGCCGATGCCTATGTGTCTCGGAGATGGATGTGCATTCTTAGTGAAGTGCAGTGATAGTGACAGTGGAGTGTAGTGACAGTGGAGTGCAGTGACAGTGGAGTGCAGTGACAGTGCAGTGCAGTGACAGTGGAGTGCAGTAACGGTGGAGTGCAGTGATGAGTTCAGTGATAATGATATTAGTCTTGTGAGAAATCAGTTGGAGTGTAGAAAAAATGATTATAGATCACATTCTGGATCTGTGAGTAGAGAATCTGTTTTATGTTTTCAGTTTCATGTTTGTACATAGACGTCCTTTATTGGTGAGGTATAGGTATGGCAATGAGGGGAGGAGGTGGCCATACACATTTTTTATAAACAGTCATTCTTTGACATGTCTAAAAATTCTAGTTAAGCCTTGTCTTCATGAACACGAAATTCGCGAAAATGCACGCGTTTTTTATTTAAAATGGAAAAGTGTCAACTTTTAGCAAATTTTATTATTGCTATTTTCATGCATTATGTGGGGTTAGCAAGTTTGACTTGGGCTTCCGATAATCTGTCATGACAGTCAATGACAGTTTGATAATAAAAATAATATAAAATGTTACAGTTGACGAAATTCGCTAAAAGTTGAGATTTTTTCCCACCATCAAATAATTCGAGCGAATATTCGCAAATTTTGCGTCCATAAGGACAAGATTTTAAAACTCCCTTGAAGCAAAGACATTTGTGTAACACTGGCAACACTGTGAACCACACGTTCAGTCTGCAGCACTATGACTTATAAAAGTATGAAAGGGTCTGTCTAGGCCAGCGGTCCTCAACAAGTTTTCTGCTGAAAAATTACGAAATTTATTTAAAATTTCACTTTTTTATTACTGATTTGTTTGTAAAAAAACTATTAATTATGTGTTCTACACACCAAACTATACTGTTGGTTAAAATATTTGTACTTATTTAAGATTCATCCTGTATATGCGCAAAATACGTTATTTTCTAATTTGACACTAAATAAAATATAAACAGACATTAATGTATTACTAAGGGAAAATACAGTTTCTTCAAGTATTAATGTATGCAGTGACGTTGCAGATTCTATGGAGTATTATGTGTGATATCGATCCTATACATACTGCAGCATATCAGAACTTGGAATGTTGCAAATTTCTTTTAGTTCTTAGAGCACTTGTATAGATACCCAAATTTCGTATTTCTTTATAATAGTAATACCTAGTGGCGCTATAAATTTGGGTTTGACAAATATTTTTTATTGTAAATTTGCGGCAACACAAAATGATTTCAAAAATATTATATTAAATTTAAAAACTATACCTATTTTTAAGTCGAATCGCGTTTTAGGCAGGCAAACCTATAATAAAGCTGGTTGAACATCACACAGACATTAATAAATATACCTTAAAGCGCCTTATTCAGTTGAATCACGACAATGGGGTGTGAGTACGAGTTGCAATAAATACCTCTAATATTTTATAACAGTATGTATTTCGCCCGTTCAGTCACCCAAATACTCGAAGCAGACGCAGCGTGCCACTGACATTTCATGACTTCAACAGCCAAGTCCATTGTGGGGTTTATTTATGAGGTATGGAATGTGGCAAAATTAATTTATGTTTTATTTGCAAGGCAGTGAAGATATTTCCATATAGATTTAAAAATTTAAATTAGTTACCTACAGAATGAATCAAGAAAAATCCATTTGAAATTGTAGGAAATTTGTTACACCTGCCTTTTCACATTATTAATATTTTATGTCATTCTTAATATAAGATGTTCCTGTACGAAATATTTAATTTGCAATAAAGAAATTTTAGGTATACTTAGTTTTTGACATATTTCATTTGTAGTATAGCTGTAGGGATTCTGGATCAGTTTGGTAACCTGTCCATCCGAGTCTCCACCGCAGTGGTGGTGGTCGAGTTCCTGTGAAGTGGTGGACAATGACCAGAGGGTTGTCGCGGAATAAGTGGTGGTCAATGAGCGTAGGGTGTAGAAGAAGTGGTCGACAATGACCGGATGGTGCAGAGGGTGTGAATGGCTTAGAGTGAATGTGTGTGTGAGAAAGCCGAGCCTGGCCTAGCCAGCGATGTATATTTTAACTTGGACATTTGCGAGAATCAAAAATAGAAGAGATTAGTTGACCCTTGAGGTCACGTTACATCTTTGTCACATTAATTATGGAATAAACAAGATTAGTTGACCCTGGAGGTTACCTAATGTTTAATTGTGAGTTAAAATATTAAAACTAGTTTACACAGTGGACCAAAGAAGAAAACAAAACGATTTGTTTAAATAATGTCATGTATTTTTTATAAATGTTAGATAATAATAAAACAAAGCAACGTCAGACGACGACATTGACTTTCAATTAGATATTTATCTAGAATATTTTTTAATATTGCAAATAACAGTTCTGCCTTTTCAATAGGTGTTTTGCACAATTTCAAATGGTGTAGATTTCTTTTTATTTTTTGTGGATGTTTTTGGTCTTATTGTTGTTGGTTTAATCCTTTTTCGTTTCTTTGTTGCTATCATTCCTGAGATGTAGGTAAGTCTGATCCTGGTAAATCAGGTGAGAGAGCTGCTGGTGGTTGTGGTGGTGGTATTGATTTTCCCGGGTTATCTCATTACTCTTTTTTTCTCTGGCAAGTTTTATATGCTTTTTGAATTCTACCCCATTCATCGACATCTTGTTGGACTTTTTATTTTACTGTCTAGAGTTGCACTTTAAACTGTGTGTGCAGCAGCAGAAACGAATAATTTATTGATTAAAAAACTGGACTGATTTACATAATTTTATTTTATTTATTTAAAATAATTACTAGGTATATGTTTTGCTCTTCCTCTTGAAAAAATTCAGACGTCTTAATCATGGCTGACGTTACACAATTGTTTTTATTGTCAACGTAATTTTCGATATTTCGATATTTTGATGAAAATATAATGAATTATTCATTTGTTCGTCTGAATTCTTGCCACGCGTACGCATATTCTATTTTCGTAAAGCATTACTATCTAAATTGATATTTACATAATCGTATATGTAAAGGATTTGTGAGGTATTTCCTTGTGAGGTATTTCTATTAGAGATGTGTAACCATTGAAAAATGTATACATGTATATTATATTTTAAAACCATATATGTGATAGGGCGAGCAAAGAAATAATATTTGAAATACAAATTATTTAACAATTTCTCTACACCCCGTTTATCGAGTAGTGCATTTTTTAAGTTCCGCCTATGGAGAATCAGCGTCCTGACCTATTTCCTAGGGCTTAAATCTAAAATTTTAGATATGCAAAATTCTTCAATTCGAATGGAAGCGACCTTTAATCCGATTATTCACACCAACTGCCTTTCAAATTTAGTTAGACGTTTTTAATTTTTTGCGCCCTCGCAACTCTAATAAATTCAGTCCATTTATCGAGGATTTTGGTGACCCACTGGCAAACGGGTTTTAAAATAGATTTTGCCAACCGTGAAGCCAAAATACGTATTATTAACAGTACACAAATTATTAACATATTTTAACAAAGCGTAAAACAAAACTTAAAATGTATATTTTATCCACAAACTTTAACATACGTGCTGAAAAGGTTTTTCATCAACTGTCACAGAACAGTAACACCCACACAAACCTTCCCTAGAGCAAACTAACATTTGTCCAACAAACCATAAACAAGATGTAGACATAAGAAGCCCAATTAAACAGCCCCTCGCCCTGAAACCCACCCCACGTCCTTCACCCCGTCCCGCCTGAATAATTCATCAGCGTTTTCCATATCCCCGGCAATAAATCAGCCCCATTGTTGGATTTTTCCAATATCTGCATTCTCATTGTACACAATATCATCTTTTATGTTTCAGTTCTTGAAACGGTCTCCTTATACTCGTATATATGAATGGTTCTCTGTTGCAGTCAACGTCGTCGACGGGGAGGTCCTTTTCATTACG
The DNA here is from genome assembly GCA_037114965.1 of Monochamus alternatus. NCBI lineage: Eukaryota > Metazoa > Arthropoda > Insecta > Coleoptera > Cerambycidae > Monochamus > Monochamus alternatus. Next base: position 21,912,220 of record CM073428.1, read on the forward strand.
AAAGTGAGCAGACTCCACATGGCCGTCTACCTCTGCATCGCCTCCAACGGTGTCCCGCCGTCAATCAGCAAGCGAGTTCAGTTGAAAGTTCAATGTAAGTTGACTAATAAACTTTACCGTATTACTCACACTACTAATTAGAACTGCTTACTTTAATACAGTTTGTCACTAGTTGTTTTTTTTGGGGGGCCGAATATTTTTTTATGTTTCTTTTCGAGTACTTACTGTCGATTTTGTCGAACAGCTGTAGTTAAATTATCTACGAATGTAAGTACGAGAAAATAAACATAAAAAAATATCAGGCTCAAAATCTAAGCTCGAATAGTATTTGGTAAGACAATTTCATGAATAGAATAATGATACAAATTTCGATTTCTTTTACTATTTCTTTTTCACACGTATTACCAAATCGAGACATTTGGATAAATTTGTGATTTTGACATCGAGCAATTTTAAACTGCCGTTATTTTTAATAAATAACGTAATTTATCCGCTTTTTTATCCAGTTGCATTTTCTCTTCCTTCCTATTTAGCCGATAGCAAACCACGATTTTTGCGTTCGTCAATGGGATTTTTTATACATAATTGGAATTGTCATATTAAATACTAAAAAATTTCCAAGATATTTAATTGAATATGGATGTTAATAATTAATATATTAAAATATAATATTAATTCCTGACTGCCTTTAGGAGAGGGCAACAGAAACATTTTCGAATAATAATTATCCGAAGAATGTTCAATCCGCAACCGCGTTTGCCCGGTTAATTTACTAATAAGGGAAATATTCATTGTAATTTTCGGAAAGGAATTCACTTCATAAATCAGAGAGAAACGGTCTGAAAGCGTCGCCATTTGCAAGCTGTAAAATTACCGCGGCGCTTAATTCTGTTCATTAAACCGAGTGTATTATTTTTGCCCATGAACGTAAAACTTTACCTGTAGCATAAGTTATCACATAAATAATGGCAATTCAGTGAATGTTTATTGCTAAAACAGTAAATCAACAAGATAGAAACAATATCAGTAGACCTCGCAATATACAAATATTTTTCTTAAGAAATGTCTAAATGTGGTGGTAATTAAATATTACCTTACCTGCAAAACCTTCTATGTTGTATTTAGGTATAGACAATTTTGGTTATTGTAAATAACCCAATTTTGTCTACAATTTCGAGGAGAAGTTCATAAATTTCTTCTTTCCGATACGTAACAGTTCAATATGTTATTTATTGGGAATACTGGTAAAATTGTAATGGTATTTACTAAAGAATGGGCTATACTTTAAGATTAACTTCCTTGGACGGAAATAAGGTGATTTAAGTCTGCTTACCTTAGTACCATCTTGCTTCCTTAAGAAGTTATACCCGAAAAAGTATAGTTTTTTATTTTACTTTTTACGCTAATTTATTTATTTCTTGGGTAATCTTATTAAAATCTTTCTTTCTACAAGAAAGTGGTGTTATATGATACACATGAATATTTGATTGATTTTTGTGGTAAATGTACATGATGTAAATGAAAATGATTAGTTATTTTGGAGCAACATTCTATTAGTTTTTAAAAAGTTATACTTGTTAGAGAAAACTACATTTTAAGTTTGAGTTGTAAATGTATGAATTACTCTACAATCTTGGGTACCTATTGGTCTACTCATTAAACAGTAGACCATATTTTAAGGCTAGCTTCCGTGGACAAAAATAAGATGATTTAAGTTAACTTACCTTAGTACAACTTTTCTTTTTCTTCCTGAAGAAGTTATAGATCTGAAAAAGCTTTTTTTTAAATGCAAGTAAGTATAGTATAGTCCTCTACATTTACACAAAAAACAATCGCGTGTATCATACAAAAAAGCCTTCTTGTACAAAATTTGAATAGATTACCCAATAAATAAATAAATTGGCGTAAAAAAAATTAAAAAAACTACATTCTGGCTCTTATAACTTGTTAAGGAAGCAGAATGATACTAAGGTAGGTTGATTTAATTTGCCTTATCTTCGTCCAAGGAAACTAACCTTGAAGTATGATTCATTCTTTAGTAAACACCCTGTAGAACAAAATAATGATACACAGTGTATATAAAAACCTATCTTCAAACACTACTCGCTTTAATCGTTTATCCACAATTTAAGTTTGTGAAAATGCATTGTTGCAAAATGATAATAGTGTTAATTTTAATATAAATTGACAGCTTATACATTTAGATCGAAAACTAAGTTTAACAATGAAACAAAAATAAAATAAATGATATTAACGTTACTTACGCATATAATTATCTGTTATTTAACCTGTCCTAGCCTACAGTTTTATTTATATCACGCGTTTTACAAAATGTGTTAATTTTAAAGTCTATCTCTGGAATGCCCTTTACTTTTCTAAATAGTAGACAATCATGGAAAATTCGCGTAATCTCACAGCATACTGAAATAATGACTTAATGTTGGAAATTTCTATCTCATATCCGGGTTATTAAAAATAGGTACACGAAAAATATAATGTCTAAACAATACAGTATTTAGAGACTTTTGCTATTCAGCAGTGCAAATATTATCAAATTATAAGACCATATTTAATCATTAAAATTTGTGTTATTTGGATTTTTCTGTTCCGCGAAACAAATGGCAAGTTGTATACAAATGCAAATTAGACATCAAGTTTCAGTGATTCCATCCGATTTTAATTGGGCTCCGCCGTATAGTTGTCATACGGAACGTTCTTGTCGAAATGGGCCAGGACCGTAAATCTCCCGGTCGGCCTTTATGTGTTGCTCGTAAATTTCTGTTTGTTATAATGGTTCTTACATATAGGCCCCTTGGCAATTCAATGGGATTATAGTGGTAATGGTATGAGGGCAATTTAAGAACCTCATTTTTTCGGTCGGTCAAAACGGCACCGATATATATCTTCCCTTAAAGTGGCTTTCCTAAGACTCAGGTTGAATATTCCTGCATTTATCTGCACACGGTTCGTCAGAAACGTATTTTTATTCAAAATGAATACTATACTGGCATTATTTATGAGTGCATAGTTAGAAATTACTGAGTTCTAAGTTTTGTCATAATTATTGTTCTTAAAAAAAGTCCTATATAAATTAAATTTTCTGGCTTGTTTAAAACTGAACATTATTATAAAACGCATGTTGTCTACGAGCCCCTTCCCATTTCAGTTGGCCCACCTACTGAAATATTAGTTTTTTGGCCAGCACCAAAACATAACAAATACTACAGGTTGTTTTCAGGCCCCAAAGTAATTAGCAGAGTATATTAAATAATGTCCAGTAAAAAATACCAAAGTCCTTGCTCTCTATTTAAATTTGCAAGGAAAAGCAAACATTTTGTAAATACAGCAAATCAACCTATGTTTGTTCTGGTACAAAGGATGCCTATAATTCAAAGATTGCTGTGGAAAACTGACACCGTGACAGTTGCTAATATTCATATAGCTGTCAGTACGCATTTAGTATAGCTTCAAGTACTTAAGTAGTTGTGTTTTTTTTAAATGGGTAGAGGAAAGGTTATTGATGAGAAAATTCGTTCACTTATTATTAAATTTTTCAATTCCGGCAAATCAAATTCGGAAATTGCAAATTTATTAGAGTTATCGCGGTATAGTGTAAGAAACATAGTTAGACTGTATAAAAATACCGGCTCAGTTGCTGCAAGGCCCCAATATATTAAAAAAAGCAAAATTACAAATGTGGATATACGTTCGTTGAAGAGGATTATCCAGAAAAATAGGCGAGCTAATTACTTAGAGCTAAGTGCTCTATGGAGTGACGCTGTTGGGAGACGAATTTCGAGATCCACAACGCACAGGGAGGCTCATAAAATGGGTTTTGGCACTTATAAGGTAAATTTTTTAATAAGCAAAATTGCGGTAGGAAAATAAGAAATGACAATATTTTGCTTTAGGCCAAAGAAAAGCCGCTTTTAACACTGCAGCAGAAGAAAAATAGAGTAAGGTGGGCAAGACAACATAAGGATTGGACAACTCAGCAATGGCGTGCAATACAATGGAGTGATGAGGCCAGATTTGAAGTGTGTGTTGGAGACAGTCGCAGTCGAGTTATTCGAAAAAAAAATGAGGCGTTTCATCCGGACTGTCTCAAACGATCTGGGGTAGCATGTCAGCTAAAGGAGTGGGAAAACTTCATTTTATTGACGGCATTGTGAATACGGACAAATATTTAGCCATTTTGGAAGAATCGCTCTTACCGATCATGGAAGAATGCTTGACATCCCGCCAAGAATTTGTGTTTCAGCAAGATGGTGCAGCATGTCACACCTCAAAGAAAGCATTAAAGTGGATAAAGGATAATGGTATTGCACTTTTAGAATGGGTTTCTAGCAGTCCGGATCTATCACCAATAGAAACTTTGTGGCATGAGATGAAAAAGGTGCTACGAAAACATCCTGCTAGAAATATCCCTGAGCTGAAGCAAAGACTTCAGGAAATATGGGATTCTTTTACACCGGAATTATGTCAAGGCTTGGTTAATACTATGCCCCAACGAATTGCGGCTGTAATAAAAAATAAAGGCGATGTTACCCAGTGGTGAATTTTAAAATTGTTTTGTTAGTTTTACGCTACTTGTTCTTATTTTCTCTATTTGTCTATATTTTCTGTTAGATATTGGTTTTCGTTGCTTCATATTTATTTATTGTTTAAAATACTGTTTAAGAGATAAATAAATTTACAGGTTAATGTTGTACTTTTATTTTTGCTTCATAAAGACAAAATTTCTGCCAAATCCTATGGTGGGCCAACTGAAATGGGAAGGGGCTCGTATATTTTCTTAATAACTTAATTTTTTCAAACACAACTTGTAAATACTATTTGCTCATACCTAGTTATAGGAATCAGTCATTATCAGCAAAATAGATAACAGAAATATAATAATTTGAGGACATGCAGCGACTAATTACTAGTTATAACAGGATATTCCCCATAACAGAGCTTTCTGTAATCCTATATACATTATAATCGCATCGTACGCATATGCTATCCATTTGTTGATGATATGATTGATTCGTATTCTCTTTGTGTTAATAGACTGGTAATTTGCCTTATTAAATGCTTGTGAAAAATATTAATATTAATTTCTAATATCTGTAGTTTTCGTTTATTCAAGTCATTAAACATTTACCCTTTCTCGAAAACCTTAAAGGGAATACTGATGGCAAAATATTTTTAAAGTAGTGGCAAGCAATGATACAATAGCTACAACAACAATAATTGTGAATTATATGAATTAATTTATTCAATATTCAGTTCCCCCGATGCTATCGATCCCCAATCAACTAGAGGGCGCCTACATCGGCCAGGACGTCACTCTGGAGTGCAGAACGGAGGCTTTTCCCACCTCTATCAACTACTGGACCACGGAGAGAGGCGACATGATTATCTCAGGTAGTAGTATCAATTGGATATTAAGTGAAACAATTTCGCCCCATATTTTTTTCATGGATTTAACTTCATTCATATGCAGAAGTAAAAGCAAATTATTTTTTTCTCAAAAAGGGCTGATTTGGCATGCCAAAGAAAAATGTTACGTCTGCTATAACTGTACTGGGTTCGGGCGGGCACAATCTCTCGCTTGATTCGAATTCATGGCTGTCCATTTTAAAATTTGCATACTGAAATTAGGTTAGGGCCTGTTAAAGGTGTGCATATAATAACGAGTGGTGGCGTAAACTTAATTATTAACAATAATTCAACCGAATTTGTATATACATATGTTTTATAATATATAATTATAAATGTATGTATATGGTATGGCATAAATATTACAACATCCAATTTGTCGATATCCAATTTCACGATTTGGTTTAGTACCACATAATAATTATACGGTGTATGCACATATTTACATAGGTACGCCACAGTTGGAATTGCTTCAATTTGATGTGGCTCTTTTTTATAATAAAACATTATTTATTACAAACTTAAAATAAAGGAAACATGCTATTGAGAGCACGACTAATAACTGCTCCATATTTGCATTATACAGAATGTTTCTGAAATATGTACATTGTAACAGTTCAAATTATCAAGCAATTAAGTTGTTGACGTATAGACTACTCATTTTACTCATGTATGCTAAAAAGGTTGCCTATTTCTCGAAATATTTTTGAAATTAACAAATATTAAACAATGTTTGTGGAGTAATTTTATTGAGACCCATTATTCGAATTTACATGGCTTACTATTATTGCTTATTATTATACACATAACGAGGAAGAAGTAAATATATTCCAAATACTCATTCAAATTTTTATATCTATAAAATCCTAAAATTCGAAGCGAAACTCGCGAATTTTTGCTCGACGACAAAAAGGCGAGAAGACAGAACTAACGGACGGAATAGGTGTGGTGTCGAGAAGTCTCACTGGGAGAAATTTGTAAATCTAAGGAAAACCTAAAAATATCTAAGGTCAGGATCAAAATTTTATATTATTTTGTTAAATTTTACATATATTTTCTATTTGACATTTAGACGAATGAATCATTTCAGGTTTTACCTAGTGACTGATTATATAATCAGTTCTGTTAATTTTGTCGTTAGTATTGACAATTTGATATTGGTCCACACCACAGCATGTTATCTGGTTGTGCAAATAGTGCACTTTGTTAGTTGCCGAGCATTCCTGAAGATATTTCTGGTCACGCCCTTATGTCGTAACCGCTGGTATTCCGTACCACGGTGCTAAAAAAAGTATGTAGGATTGAAGTACCTGAATGATAAGCAAAGAAAATCATCAGCCCAATGTAATTAAATATTATCATATACCAGGATGTCAAAGTAGCAATCTTCATAACTGTGAGTAACTTTCCTTTTCTGTTATGCCCATGGAAACACACTGCCTGCCTGAAATCAAGAAAATATATTAGTGATATAATTCACACCAATTAATGAAGATATTAAGAATATTGTTCGTTCTATATACTTACCTTTTATGTTGTTATACAGGGTGAATCTTAAATAAGTACAAATATTTTAACCAGCAGTATAGTTTTGTGTGTAGAACACATAATTAATAGTTTTTTTACAAAAAAATCAGAAATAAAAAAGTGAAATTTTAAATAAATTTCGTAATTTTTCAGTAGAAAACTTGTTGAGGACCGCTGGCCTAGACCGACCCTTCATACTTTTATGAGTCATAGTGCTGCAGACTGAACGTGTGGTTCACAGTGTTGCCAGTATTACACAAATGTCTTTGCTTCAAGGAAGAAAAAATCTCAACTTTTAGCGAATTTTGTCAAGTGTAACATTTTATATTATTTTTTATTATCAAACTGTCATTGACTGTCATGACAGATTATCGGAAGCCCAAGTCAAACTTGTTAACCCCACATAATGCATGAAAATAGCAATAAAATTTGCTAAAAGTTGACATTTTTTCCATTTTAAATAAAAAACGCGTGCATAGTTTTTCGTTATTCTTCATAAAATAACTTAAGGAAATTGTGTTTTGTGTCCCTTTCTAACAGTGTACAATGACATTTAACTTGTGAAATGTGGATTACTGATTAAATAGTTAATTTTTTAACAAACAGGTAAGCTTGTGTGCACGTTTATGTATAATTTTTTAACATTGGACATAGTAATATCACGTAATATCTTCCTAAATATTTTACGGTAGTATTGAACTTGCGGAAATTCATTTTTAATCGTTGAAGTATAGTAAGGTTAGTTCAGATGTTAAAATTTATGTTAATATTGCTGCGTATCATACTACATACCCAATTTTACTGTACTTATGCTTAAAACAAGTATTTTTAAAATAGAACTATTACATTAAAGGAAACGTAATATTTATATTGGAGGAGATATGGCAACCTCACAACAAATCATATGTTTCATTACGTTGTTGGATGAAAAATCAGCCAGCGGTCCTCAAAATGTGGGTATTTTTAAAAAAAATTAATATCTCCGTAAATATTAGAAATTTTTAAAAATGGCTTTCACTAGACTGATTTAAATGACGAACTACACCAGCAGTTAAAATATTTGTACTTATTTAAGATTCACCCTGTATAATGTTGTTATTTTTATTACATGTTTATTTGTAACTTCAAGACAGCTGTCTCGAGGACTTTAAGAGATATATATTTCAAAGATTATTTTCCATATTTGATATCACACACATATTCTCGAAAATTTAAACAAATATTCTCATTAGAATACTTCAGTCAGGCTAATTACTAATATATTAACATAAAATTATTATGTCCAAAATACTTACCTTTTAAATTTAATGTTTTCAAACATTATTGTGTTAATCGTTGATTTATTATTGTACTGTGGGTATTCTTTTTTATATTCTTTTTTATTTTGTAATTTTTATTTGCATACTTGCATTTATTAGTCATTACACTACATACTGAGTATTATGTAGGACCTTAGCATGAATAACTTACATAACTATAAAGCACCATAGTACATACCGTTTGTTTTCCATACCTGTTTTATGTAAAACTTTTCGATGTTACTGAAATTGTTATATACTTGCCTTTTTCCTTACGCTGTTTATTATATACACTAACATTTTTTTGTTGTAAATAGTACTTTATTCATTATTATTCTTTTTGTTCATTCTGCGCTTTTATCCCCTTTCCTTGTCAACAAAATCTGTTGACTGGCGCCCAAAATATATAGCTTGCACTTTATTAACAAAAAAAAAACACCCAGTGATTATAAAATCTATTCACTTTTGTTTAAACAGAGATCCACGCCCATTGCCCCTAACCTTTGAAGCTGCCGTGCAGTAATAGTTGAAACTGCATAAAAAATATATTTTTTATTTAGCAACCAGTTTAGACGTTACAACGTTTTTTCAAAGGTGTTATAGAGGATGAGAAAACTAAAAATTTCTACAACCTATGACTTAAACCGTCATTCATGTTCAAGATAAAATAATTTCAAATCAAATAAGCAAAAAGCTTTGAAACTGGCCCTGTTGTCTCAAGGACATTGCCTCGTAATATTTTTTGAAGCTCCCCTATATTTCCCAGGCATCATTTCAGTAGTTACTACAAAAAAAGTGTAGGTATATTTATCACTTGATCTTGACATTAATTTTACAGAACGTGTAAACCCGTAAAAATACGGCCATTAAACTTGCACATATTCATACGGTTAATTTTTCAACAATTTAAATAACTGGTATAATGTCGGATTTGATAGCGAGTTCGCGCTCTGGAAGTTAAAATAGCTGCGTAGGAATAGTTTAGTACCTATTTTATTAGGTATTTTAAGCATTCGTCAGATTATTCAATAATAGTGTATTATTACTTTAAAATTATTAATAATTATGAAGTTATTATGCAAAGTGCCTAAGTTCAGCCCATTTCTTGTTCCACTTGCTATTTTGCTAAATTTAGGAGGCACTACTTCTAGTCGATGTTTCGCAGTCTAATTCCAAAATAGCGTTATTTGGCAGCACAACGCCGACCGTACCTCGAAACTGCAACTGATTCGTTCAAAATCTGCGGCTTTGATGCCATTAATGTATAAGTAAGGCGCATTCACAGTGCTCGTCATATTCAAATAAGCAAATATAACTGACCATCAAAGCAAACGCTACACGAATTCAACCCACAATGGATAGATATATTCTATACCGGAACGGGTCCTCGGTTGCTGAACAAAGACGGTTTTTACTTATGTTTGATTGAAGTACATAGATAGAATCAGAGTTCAGTAAACTAAGGGAAGTTTGGCTTGTATTCGACGACATTGAGCTGCAGATACAGACTAACCCTTCGTCTGAGCAGAGGACAGGCGATAAGTAAGCAAGCGATTTTTTTAACACGCGATATACCTACAATATTTGTGGCAATTTTTTAGTGGTCCATGGAAGGTTTTCTTTGTTTTGATAACAAAATAAAAAAGAGCTCAAAATGAATGACGTTTTTCCAGCAGATCTAAATACATTTTGCAGGTTAAATTCCCAGGCAAAAGAAATAGGCCAACAATGCGATCTCCAAAAGTTCTTACTGAAATGTTTAGTTTTTTTAATGCTGTGAAAATATGTTTCCATTGTTGTTCAACCATAAGGGCAGTTATATATGTAACGGTTAAATTCCTCAAGTAGAAAAAAGGCATTTGCCAAAAATTCAAATATAAAAAAGAAAATTTAGATTGACAATTATTCGTTGACTGACCTCACAAAATTCTAGACGCCGATCGTTATCATCATCATTAAGCTCTTACACTTTCATTCTACATATACAGTATGCGCCAAAAGTATGGAATAAATTCAATAAAAACGAAACAATTATTTTTTGGGAAAAATTCTCGAACAGGTCGATTTTTAATTTAAAAAATACATATTTCAGCGTAAAATGTGATTTTCAAATGTCATTTATTTTCGAGTAATGACGTCATTGATTTTTTTTAATGGCAACACCATATTTTTTTTCTTTGATTCTGAAAGATCGTTTAATTCTCTATCAGACAGTACTAAAATTTTGCCCTCTTACATAGGAAAGTTTTCGAGTAAATGACGATTGAATGTTAGAAAATGTAAATTTTATCCATAAAAAAGTAACAATTCTGAGGTATGTAAAATAAAATACAATTGATTAAATTTTATACTTAAATTAAATGTTCGAATGGCCATCCACCTTGTTGACAATGCGCAAGTCTGTGAAGAAATTCTTCTTGCATATTATGAATGATTGCTGGGGTAACTCTGCGTATTATGTCCCGAATGCGATTTTGAAGTTCTTCTAAATTACGTGGTTTATTAATGTACACTTTTGACTTCAAGTATCCCCATAAAAAATAGTCAAGAGGTGTGAGACCTGGCGATCTTGCAGGCCATTCTATCGGTCCGCGTCTGCCGATCCACCTCCCAGGAAAACAGTTGTCGAACAAATCTCGTACAGGGCGCGCGTAGTGCGGAGGTGCACCGTCTTGCTGAAACCATATGGTATCGTCAGGAATGTCAGAGTCATTATCGTTAGGAAAAATTACTGCAAGGGCTGGAACAAGGTCATTTTCTAGAAACTCTAAATATCTTTGTCCTGTAAGGGTTCCTTCAAAGAAGAGAGACCCTACTATTCTGTCGTCAACTATTCCAGCCCACACATTTAATATCTGAGGGTGTTGGGTATGTGCCTCTGCCATCCAATGAGGATTTTCCATACTCCAATATTTGCAAGTTTGACGGTTTACTGTACTATTCAGACAAAATGTGGCCTCATCTGAAAAAAGTATTTGCCGGTGTAAATTTCTATTTCCTTGACATAAATCCATTAGAATTTCGCAAAAGTGTAAGCGGCGATCGGGATCATCTTCATTGAGTTCCTGCACAAGTTGAATTTTGTAGGGATGATATTTTTCCTTCCTCAAGATACGCAGCACTGTGCTCTGACTAGTGTCATTGTTTAATGCAACCAATCGTGAAGAATTATGAGGATTATCCACCATACTTATCAAAACGTTCTGTTTCTGATTTTCATTAATGCTTGGACGTCCAGGTTTTTGAATATTTACAACATTGCCAGTTTCTCTAAATTTAGGCTCTACCTTACTGACTGTTGATTGGCTGATAGGGCGATCTGGATATTTTTCATTAAATAAATCGCAAACTTCCTGCTGAGTTCTAGTCATATTCCCGCATCCGATAAGAATTAAAATTTCAATTCTTTGAGTAACAGTTAAATGTGCCATAATACTTTAAATTGAATAAAAATTTCTATGTCGCTTACAATACTTATAAGAAAGTCGGTGTGACAATGACACTTTGCAAAGATTTTCACCTACGTGATCCATAAAAGAACTATGGAATTCGAAAAACTAAACTTAATAACGTTTTTGCTTTATTTTAATTGATTTATGTTTTCCAACATTCAATCGTCATTTACTTGAAAGCTTTTTTCTGTAAGAGGGCAAAATTTTAGTACTGTCTGATAGAGAATTAAACGATCTTTCAGAATCAAGGAAAAAAATATGCTGTTGCCATTTAAAAAAAAATCGATGACTTCATTACTCGAAAACAAATGACATTTGAAAATCGCATTTTACGCTAAAATATGTATTTTTTAAATTAAAAATCGACCTATTCGAGGATTTTTCCCAAAAAATAATTGTTTTTTTTTTTATTGAACTTATTTCACACTTTTGGCGCATACTATATTGGTGAAATGTAAGTTGTTTTAATATTCTTCGAACGCTGACAATTCTCTTATAGGCACTCAAAATAGGTTCCATTACAATATAGGCCAATATAGCAGCTTTAACTGGATTTTGGATAACCCCCCGCTGACATAGGCATGGAACACATGGCTATCGGTAGTTATTCATTAAATAAATTTGCAGCAACTTTAGCACTATCATTATTTCACAAGAAAATACAAATTATTATTTTTAGTTTTTGCATCAAAACGAAGAAATCCTGAGTGGGTAAGACTTCGGTGGTCCACACTGTATGTTTTCGGCACAGGTATCAATTTTTTAATGTCAGCGGAGACCCATTGACTGCCGTAATAATTTATTATGATCCCCGGAACTGAAAATTTCCGCCTAATTATTTGAGAAAACACGACTAGGTGGGTAACGGGGGCGAAAGTTAGGCACTTAAGTGGACTTGTTCGGAACGTAGGGTGGGGGTGATTAATCAGTGCGTGGAATATAAATCAGAGGGATCGTTAATCATGAAGTTGTGGCCAATTGTTTACAACTTTGCGGAACGTACACCAACGATACATGCCCCAAAGTAAATTGTTCGCAGCCAACTGCCGAAAAAAGTACAGTCCTTACCCTAATCGAAAACTCTACTCCTGAAAGAAAATTAATGATGCTCTTATTATTTCAAACGCTCGTTCGAGTCTCTTACTCATTTTTTTTACTTTTTTTTTTCATGAAGCAAATCTGAGCTGCAATAACAAATGTAGGCTGTTACGACAGAACACACAATTGATCAACTATTGTTTCTTTAAATAACTTTCCCAGTAAACACATATACGTTAGAAAAACATTTATAATACCCACACAACGTTTGAAAAAGGCGTGGCTTTTTTTCGTACAATCATCTTAAAAATGTCGCGGTTTTACACGTTTCTGGTAACCAATGTACAACCGTTTAATATTAGTAAAGGTAGAACGATCATTTTTAGTATTAATAAGCTTTAAGTTTTACGTTTAAAAATGACATTTTATTAAGGTTTTTAACTGATGTAAATTAAACCTTGTTATTTTAATGTCCAGAAAGATGTTTTAGAGACGTGTTGTTTAACGTGTTTTACAACGTTGTTTTTGGATTAGATAGTACGTTAAAAAATAAAGGTATTATATATGTTAGTTCGTATATCACCACCACCCATCGCAGCTACAATCAGTGATCAAAACACTAATGACAAGGTCAGAACGACTCTCTGACGACGACCACAAAGAAGAGGAAATTAAAAACGTTAAATTAGCCTTACTACAAAATGGTTTCTCCGGTAACAATATCAAGAGGGCTTTAAGACCTAGGCGAAACAAAGAACAGAAGGAAGAAGATAAACCAATAGGCAAAGCTCTCCATATGTCAAGGGAACTACCGACAAAATAAGTAGGGTTTTAAAGAAATATAAAATAGAAACCGTCTTCAACACGGACAGGAAGATTGGTAATATGCTACCATCAGCCAAAACAAACATTCGTCTGGAAGACCAAGGAGTATATGAAGTTCCTTGCGGAGGCTGTGAGAAGATGTACATTGGACAAACTAACAGAAGAATTCAAACTCGGAAAGAAGAACATCGGAATGCTGTCCAGAAAAATGAAAAAACTTCGTCATTAGCTCAACATGTAAAAGACACCGGCCACGAGATTGATTTCGATAATACCAAGGTACTAGCAAGAATGGAGCAAAAGGCAAAAAGAATAATTAGAGAAGCCATCGAAATTGAAAAACATCCTCAAAATCTCAATACACGTGACGATACCCAAAGATTACCAACAGCTTGGAAACCTGTCCTGGGAACCAAGAAGATCAATAAACCAGTGATACGCAACGCTGAGAGTAGGCCAAGCAGAACACAAGAACCCACAGCACCATTAAACGCAAAACCCGTGACGCGCAACCATGCGAAGAAAACCACACACCGGAACGAAAGCACAGTATGTAACTCACCAAGTGGACAAACATCTTCCAGTAAGCCGAACGTAGTAACGCGAAGCAGAAGTAAGAAGACCTGAAGATGGTAAATGAGATTTTACCGAAACGTTGTCAAACAAATGGTTCTTTTGAAGACCATGCAGATTCATCGCGGAGAGGAATCCGGAGAAATTTTACAACCATATATATATATTTAAAAACTAAATAATCAGGTACACTTAATCCTGTAAAACCGCAAAATAAAAACCACTTCTTTAAATATCTATAACACTTAACTAACTATAATACTTTTATAATGAATTTACTTTTTCTAGGTTTTAGTACAATTAATTTTATGTTACCACGTATTCCATCCCTTAAAGCGTTGATTTGAGTGATAAGTATTTTTTTGACATACATAATTTCAAATTTAAAAAAATACTATCCAAAACTACCCCTTAAACATAAGTGATTGAATAAGTGGTAACAAAAAGTTAATTATCTTAATATCATATACCCACCCCATCAACCCATTATTCAAAAGTATCTGAAAGACTTTAAAAAAAAAATGATTTTTATTTCATCCCTCACAGGGTTATATCTCTCTTATTATTGAGTTTTGAACAAAAATTTATGTAAAATAGTACCCTTATTTTTTAACGTGCCGTATCCTCTAGTATTTACGATACATTCTGGACCACCCTGTATTAAATAAATAATTATCAAGTAATTAATATAATATAAATAAAATAGTTACAAAATCTTCTCTCATTTAATCTTGTTCCTATTAATAATTATTATCGATATTCCAATAGTGTGGTTCGAATATTGAACTCATATACGCCTATAAATAAGAGTATTAGAAAATATCAATACCTATTGTTTAATTTCAAATTTAGGTAGGTAACAATAAATAATTGGTTTTAATATCAGTAATAGTTTATTGAATAAATAATACATACGTACATAATACAAACAAAATATAAAAATACCAAAATAATATATCTTATTTATGCTACTGATTGGAACCTAAAACAATGAAATTAGGTCTGAACAAGTTTCATATCAATAACTTCACTTACATTGGATAATATAGATTATTTAAAGAAAGTCTAAACTTTAAACATGTCTAAGTTTAATCTATTATAGTTATAAATATAAAAATAATGCTAATAATAATAACAATAATAATAAACTAATATACATTTAATATGACCAGGAAGTAGATAGTCAAGAAAGGAAATAAAAAAAGTTTAAATCATTCCAATCATGATTAGAAATATGTCACTGTATTTTAAATTTTAGTATAAAGTAAAAAAATTATCAAGTCATAATAATTGTTACCCATTTTACAAAGTAATTTAGCGTAGGCATGTACGAGTACAAAATTCAGACGCCTACTTTTACTAATTTGGTCGTCGTCTTTGTAAGTATTTTGAAACATAAGTAGGAAAAGTTATAGTGGAATAAATTTAGATTCCATTATATAATTATTTGTAACATGTAATGTAAAAAAACCTAATATTCTTATATTAATAAAATAAAATTAAATACTTATAGAAGTAGGTATACTTACCAAAATAAAATAGGGAAATATTTCACGGAAACAAAAAAGAGCTAGAAATGGTATGTGTGTAACACTTGATCTCTATCTACCAATAATATTATTAAATTCGTATAGAATATTTAACGGCATTATAATTGACACGTGTAAAAAACGGTAATTCGCTTCCTTATTTCAATGAATGATTATAACGTATAATACACGTTTAAATTGTTTTTTAACACTTGTGAGGTTTATTAAAAAATAATTACTATCTAGTTATTGTTATATAAGTACCTATATATTCTATATGCAATATCTTTTTATTAAATTATATTGTATAAAATTTACTTTGGATTGGTATCGTTCCGAAATATTTATTAATTGCAAAACGTTTATGATACGTTTTGTAAACTTTACTTATGCCTGTTACTCTAAAACGTTACAAACACGTTTTTGTTCAATGTTAATATATTAATCAGTTGACACAGACGTTTTATAAAGGTTTAAATAAATAAGTTTTATTTAAATATTTTAAATAATGTTCATTTAACGTTACAAAAGGTTTGACAACATTTCTTGTTAAAAAAGTGCGTATTTTAAACGTTATGTTAGACCGTTATTTTTCTAACCATAAAATAATGGTTGATTTCGTAACGTAACACGAATTATCAACCAATGGTACGTTGACAATACGTTTAAATAACGTATGTGTGTTTACCGGGTTGCATCTTAATTTGAACTATATTCAGTAAATACATTTAACTCTCCTCCAGTTTTAACATCAGAACAAAAATGTTTTTAAGTATGCAGTTATTTAATTTCGTCCTACCTAAAGTTCGATAAAAAATAGTAATATATTTTCGCCTTTATCTTCAGCAACATCATACCTTTCCTGAAAGGTATTTCAGAAGGTGAAAACAAGTTTTCCGTGTGTCTTTTCATTGTTTATTCTTATTCGATTTGATAATAAATACAAACTATTGTTGTGTCAAACTCAATAAGTATAGAAACAATAATATAAGCATCCATTTAATCGTCGATCCTTTTTTTTTCAGGCGATAAATACGAAGCAGTTTCGATGGATAACGGTTACAAGAAGTACATGATGTTGAAGATAAGACGAGTAAACAAATCCGATTTTGGATCCTACAAATGTGTGGCGAAAAACTCACTGGGTGAAACAGACGGTGTAATTAAACTGGAAGGTAAGTTCAATCAATTATACAGTATGCGCCAAAAGTATGAAATAAATTCAATAAAAACGAAACAATTATTTTTTGGGAAAAATCCTCGAACAGGTCGATTTTTAATTTAAAAAATACATATTTTAGCGTAAAATGCGATTTTCAAATGTCATTTGTTTTCGAGTAATGACGTCATCGATTTTTTTTTAAATGGCAACACCATATTTTTTTCCTTGATTCTGAAAGATCGTTTAATTCTCTATCAGACAGTACTAAAATTTTGCCCTCTTACATAGGAAAGTTTTCGAGTAAATGATGATTGAATGTTAGAAAACGCAGATATTGGAGTCGGGAAAATCCTCATTGGATGGCAGAGGCACATACCCAACACCCTCAGAAATTAAATGTGTGGGCTGGAATAGTTGACGACAGAATAGTAGGGGCTTTCTTCTTTGAAGGAACCCTTACAGGACAAAGATATTTAGAGTTTCTAGAAAATGACCTTGTTCCAGCCCTTGCAGTAATTTTTCCTAACAATAATGACCCTGACATTCCTGACGATACCATATGGTTTCAGCAAGACGGTGCATCTCCGCACTATGCGCGCCCTGTACGAGATTTTTTGGACAACTGTTTTCTTGGAAGGGGGATCGGCAGACGCGGACCGATAGAATGGCCTGCAAGATCGCCAGATCTTACATCTCTTGACTATTTTTTATGGGGATACTTGAAGTCAAAAGTGTACATTAATAAACCACGTAATTTAGAAGAACTTCAAAATCGCATTCGGGACGAAATACGCAGAGTTGCCCCAGAAATCATTCATAATGTGCAAGAAGAATTTCTTCACAGACTTGCGCATTGTCAACAAGTTGGTGGATGGCAATTCGAACATTTAATTTAAGTATAAAATTTAATCAATTGTATTTTATTTTACATACCTGAGAATTGTTACTTTTTTATGGATAAAATTTACAATTTTCTAACATTCATTCGTCATTTACTCGAAAACTTTCCTATGTAAGAGGGCAAAATTTTAGTACTGTCTGATAGAGAATTAAACGATCTTTCAGAATGAAGGAAAAAAATATGGTGTTTCCATTAAAAAAAAAATCGATGACGTCATTACTCGAAGACAAATGACATTTGAAAATCGCAGGATTTTTCCCCAAAAATAATTGTTTCGTTTTTATTGAATTTATTCCATACTTTTGGCGCATACTGTATAAGATAGTCAAAGCACTTTTCGAGTTATGAATTATTATAAAATATTATCAGAAGTACATAAAGCGACAATGGATATTTCTGGAATTTTGTTACTTAGCGGTAAATAATTACTTTATGATATTTGTCGTTATTGCTTGTTTTATTTGGGATTAAATGGACTATTTCAAAACAGTGGCACAGGCGGGTTTTATTGTTTTTCAATCAAGCTGTAATCAGTTTCCATGTTCGTTTTTGCCCCGTTAAAAAGGATTACCTTGTTAAGTAATTTTGTTAAGGATTTTAAAAGGGGTAATTCGTTTAGAGTGCACGGACGGTTTTTCGAACAAATGCCCGCTTTTTCTATATCCAAGACTACAAAACTGTAATTAGTCTTCTCATCCAACACATCAGACAATGTAACGTTAAATTTAATAATAACTAGTAGCTTCGGTTTTTGTTTAGGTTAAACATTTGAAATTTTTCAATAAATGAATATTTATTTTTACACGTTATATTACAGAGAGCTGTAAATATAACATATCGTAGGAATAGGATCCGTCAAATTATTGATACTATGGTTTATGCGAGTATATTAATAACCATTACATGAGAGTTGCATACGCTATTTTTTCTACACCCGATAAATAATCAAAAACCATAAATTTTATATTTTTATTGAACACAATAGGTAACAGTAATTATTCGTATCAACTGCATTTTCTGCTTTCTCCAATATGTGTAGAGGAGTCGATGGTTATTCTTCTATATCGCTGATATCAGACATTTTGATAAATTATCGAAGTTTAGCTAGGTATCTACGAAAATTTAATACGTACTGATTTTGACATCTAAAATAATTACATAGGAACCTAGGATAAACGTCAAATGCACAGCATGCTTGATTGAAAAATTATGGGTTTCTATAGAGCATTTACATTAACTCAGTGTCATTCAATTCCGCTAGGGGCGCTAGCGTCAAAGTTAAGTATTAATATTAATGTTCTATGGTCTAGTTTATGATTCGATAATTTTTTATTTGAATTTGTGTAAGTCAAATAGTGATTGTAATCTAATTTGCATACGTATTATCAAAATATAACTTATAATAAATCAATAAAATGTTTGTAAACACACAAAGACAACAGGAAAAAAATCACTTGAAAAGATATATTAAATTTTATTTATGTTAACCTCACATAACCTTGTTTATCTGAATTTTACATTAGCAATTTGGAAAGAGACGTAATAAAACGTTATTTAACACAGAAATTATTAACGTTGGAGTGCCTAAAGAATTTCCTGATAATTCTTAATTTAAATCTCTTTGTTTTTAAAGAATTGAAATTTTATATATTACGAATCTATAGAAAAATGGTTAGTTGTCCCTCAGATTGCAATAATGTTGCATGTAATATACCTAGTAAATAAAAATATATTAAATACCCAGTTTCTGAAAAAATACGAATATATAAAAAAATCAGTGTTTTAAGTAATGTACATGCGACAAATAAATAATAAACATATACAGTTTTTATTTGGTATTTTTATTACAGTACAAGTACAATACAGAAAAGTTGAAAACCCTGATAGGTGTTTTAAATGGTTTTCATTAAAAAATTTGAGTGATATTAGTTGTGCTCTTTTATAACTAATAACATTTTGAATCGCCATATCGTAAAATAACTTGTTACTACTAGATGCACTTGCTATACTCTCAGGATTACCGGCGTTATTATCATTCAAGTAATTTTCAATTTGTGGAATCGTATTGTCACATTTCTCAGTTTAGAAGTCTATGAACTCGTGTCACATTTCTACTTTGTTTCCATCTGCAAGTTTGCCTACATTTTCATCCTGTTTTCGCCTTTTCAAGTACCGTTTCATGCGTTCATTATTTTTTACAATATTGGTGTTGTATTTTCGTGTACGGGTAAATATAATGTTGAAACAGCTGTTTTTTGAGAATTATCCATTGTCCTAAAAATAAGAATGAAACCTTATCAAATAATAAAAAATATACACCGAAAATAGATCATATGCTTGTACTTACCCATACTAGTAATAGTATAACAATCTTCTGTAAAATGTTTTGAGCAGGTCTTTGTGTACTGGGTTGGTTTCTTGCTGGATGCAATTGCTATTAACCATTTTTTTTCAGCATTATTGGGGAACTTACGAAACATCAAATCTTTTTTTTATTAGCAACAGATAAACACTGCGGTACACGACAGTTATATGGCTATTTTTTTTACACAAATTAAAACACAACAAAAATTAAATAACAAATATTTGTGAGGTTAGATTTAATACCTAACATTGATCGCAGCGCCGCCTACATGTAAATGCTCTATTGATTAAAAATCTGTATCGTAATGAAAAATCTGTGTCGTAATGGGTATCATTATGAAACGGATTATGGGCATATAAGTGCATTGTTATAATACGGGTGTAGAAAAAAATATTTATTTGCATTAATAATAAAGAAAAAACATCACGTTATTTGCAAAATTATTGCTGTCAAATTGATTTCTTGAGCTCCAATTAAATATCTTTTCCAGGTTCGTAAACACCCTGTAGATTTTTAAAAGGGCAGTTCCGTTTCGAAAAAGTTCGTTAATCTTTCACGGTTCATTAAGGGCAGGAGACCAAAAACAAGCAGGACTATCCGACAAAGAGATAATGTAATAAAGTTCTTAATAACGAACGTTACATCTAGCCATCTTTAGGGATTATTTTGTCAATTTCAGTCCGATTCGAACTCGGATTAATTAAGATTAATGGGTTTATAATGAATAATTCAGCAAGAACAGGAATGCCCGCTTAAACGGCGGAAAATGTCTTTGTTCAAGACCCGAATACACAGCTCGGTAATTAAAATTGCATTTCTCTTTTTAATTGACGGCGCCCGGGCGGAGATACAAAAAGACTTCCTTTTAATTGGCACGATTTAAATCCTAGTTATTTCCTAAAGAGCACACAGTCATATAAGAGCGATTATGTGAAATAAAATTTAACAAAACATTTGCCAAGGAGTAGGTTTATTTTCTTGTACTAATTGACTCCTAAATTTTCAATCGCCTCATAGCATCATTCTTTTTCAAATTAAGTCAAAATTAATTTTTATATTTTCAGAAATTCCTGCCCCTACTACTGTTAAGCCCACGGTTCATCTACCTGTGACGCCTGCGTTGAAGAAAGGTAAGTTGAGGTAGCAGTAAGGGTGAATTGACATATATATAAGCAGAAAGGTAATCACGACTGATTAGTTGACACAAAAGTTGAGAAAAAACTTTTTAGAGTTTTAGTCGAAAAACATTAGAAAAAGGCCAAAAAGGAAGAACACTCTTCGTTAAATCATCGAGCTTTCGGAAACGTTTATTTCCTTTATCAAGTCTATACAATAAATTTATAACATTAACATACAAAATAGTTATTATAATAGCAACCTAGACGGTAAATTTGAATCTCGTAAAGTTTTCCTCAAATTTTAAAATGAATGTGTAAACTTTACTTACACTTTAATATCAGATTTCTTATTTAAATTGTTTTTCCCATATATTAATTGTATATCCGTATTGACAACTGAAGACTTGTTTGTTTGCAGTTTCTTTCAAGTATTCAGCATTAGTTCTCTGTACTTGACTTCCTCCCTGTGTATACAGGCTGTATCACATAAGAGGGCCACTCCCATGCATCTCGCTTAATATGCGAGGCACGTCAAAAATCTTTAATTGTTTTTTGTTGCATTTTTAGAGGTCTTTGTACTCGTAACAACAAATTTGAGATCCATAATTTTGTTTTTATTGAAGCAGGCTATGGCCACAAAAAATTGCCTGTATTTTCGTCTTTCATGCAATATACTACATATTGCTCTTTTCTTTTGTATTTATTACATTCTTTTCAATTTTAGTTAAAAAAAATTTACCTAAATATTTTCGTGTTGCTCAAGATAATGTAGAACCTGTTTTAAAGACGCCAACTGCAAAAAAATAATAAACAGAATGTACTTTTTTATGTAAACTTCAGATTTTCTTATAATATCATTTTATTGGTTTTCACATTAGAAGCAATTGGGTCTTTAAAATTATTTTGACACAGACAATGCAATAAAATAATATTATAAGAAAATCTGTATTTTGCATAAAAAAGTACATTCTGTTTATTATTTTTGTGCAATTGGCGTCTTTAAAACAGGTTCTACATTATCTTGAACAACACGAAAATATTTAGGTACATTTTTTTTAACTAAAATTGAAAACAATGTAACAAATACGAAAGATAAGGGCAACATGTAGTATATTGCATGAAAGACGAAAAAACTGGCAATTTTTTGTGGCCATAGCCTGCTTCAATAAAAAAATTTTTTATTCGCCTAGAGGGTGCAGCGAACCACATACGATATTTCAAAAATCTGTTTATATCAGGTGGAAGGTATCAATTTTGCAATAAAAATTTATTACCAATAAGTTTTCTCTATCTCTTAAAATAAAAAAGTTAGACAGCCTTAAAGTTTGGGCACTTTACAGGTTTTTTTTGTTATTGCTCATAAAGTTGGCCATGGATCTCAAATTTGTTTTTACGAACATAAAGGCCTCCAAAAATGCAACAAAAAACAATTAAAGATTTTTGACGTGTCTCGCATATTAAGCGAGATACATGGGAGTGACCCTCTTATGTGATGCAGCCTGTATATACTTTCTCTCAAAAATTAGTCTATTCACTAGATTCCAGGCATGTCTATCTGTCTTGCTGGTAAGTTTAAAGTATTCTTCCAAAAGATTCTTTCCATTATTCTCTAACTGATGTTTTTATTCTCTTGGAATTACAACATCGAGAGATTGTATTTGAACCCGCTGAAAACGCTAGTGGTTCTAGTTTAGCCACTTACGACCTACATAGTTTATCAGAAAACCGCTAAACAAATAAATATTCCAAGCTTCTAGCAATTAGTAACCATTTGCCATTAATAAAGTATGAGCATTAGCATCCTCGTATATATACACAGGGTGATTCAGTTATAATGTCATTAATTTTAAAGGAAGATAGAGAAAAATGAGTACAATACGAATACACTATTAAAGAGTAAATAAAAATGTTTTGAAATCATAATTTAAACGTGTTGGCGTGCTTCAACGCTCAAACGTACCAGTATCTCCGTGTTGCTGGGAGTTATGGGTTAATTTTCTTCTTTTAAAAGGTCGAGTAAAAAATCGATTTTCTACCTTTATTAGGCCTCCCAAATACGTTCTACGTAATTAATAACGTTATGACTGAATCATCCTATATACATAATAATATCTATTTATAACAAATATTCCACAAAGTACTTTAAAACAAGACATCAAAAAATTAAACTATGGTTTAATTCACCCTAACGACATTCATTTTGTTTAGTCAATTACGTTTCCAATATTGTAAAGCTATCGGCGCTATCCATAAATGTCATAAAATTATGTTTCCCGGGAACTTATTTATTAACGAATCATAAAAGCCGGAATGGGCCAACAGAGGCACTCAAATAAAAGGAAAATGCCGCTACTTCTTCAAATGATCATTTCGGCGACGTAAAAACATTTTAAAGCCCGTTCGGAGCGCGAAATAAGTGTAATTGGCGACGTTTTTACGTCCACCCCTACTTTCGAATGTAACTAGATCAGAAATAAACTCAGGGACGCAGAAAGAACTGATGATAATAAGCTGCGAACAATGTCTGATATAGTTTTAAGTCCGTTTGGGCTCTCCGAATAAGAAATTCAGATTATTCGACACTGAAAATATTGCAGTTTGAAATATGTGTCTTAAAATACTGAAGAAGTATCAATTTTGATGTATCTTCATATTCATAAAAGTTCCAGAAAACATTGAAAGACACAATAATACGAGAGGGAGAAAAGATTCGATAAGTATTTTGTTAAAGTTGTTCTGTTCTACTAATTATAACCACAAAGACAGTTATTTGTATTTAAAAGAAACGACTTTAAATTCATAAATATCAAACAATATGGTGCTTAATAATTTAAGCAACTTAATTTGGGCAATGTGTGTAGGTGTACCAGGAGGAAGGGATAGAATGGAAAAGGGAGGTACCAGTGACAACAGAGTTGGAAAAGGAAGGAATTTTGACGAATCCCGAATATCAGGTTAGATAGTGCAGTCTTTTTTTAAAACATTTATCTTCCTTTTAGTGTTTTATCTCTTCCTAAAATATATCTAAATGAACGATGTACGAAAAATAATTGGGAAAATGCATTACTAACATATAAATAATCATATTCTCTGTTTCTATTATGTATCAAGGGAAACTTTAAACTAAATTGAAAATTCTAATCGATTTATTAAAAGATTTAGATATTTGTATGTAGGTATAGAAATTCAGTAAAAGGCAGAATTTTGCATTTATCTAACATTATCTTCATAACTTTATTATCCAAATATATTATGAGTTTTTAAATAACTCTAATAACTGACAACAAGAAATTGTATATATAGGAATACAAAATTCGGCCTGCTTAATAATAGTATGCCGCCCCCTCTCCGACTTCTGGGCTAATTGCTGTGATTAGAATGAGGGGTAGAGATATTATTATTATTATTATTAATGGAACTATTTAATAACTACCTGTCAATTCTGCCAGATTTTTAAAATCTATTCATGTTTTTAAAATGTATGAATGACGTGTAATGTCAAATTTATTATATTGGATCATTTTCCTAGATGGTGAGCGGAATAAATAAATAATTTAATTTACTGTAATACAATTTTAATGTACTACGTAAAACTTAAATTTGTCTACTTATAAGATTTTGACCATAATGCAGTACAAAAGGAATGGAAGAATATGTAGTATTAAAAAGGAGACCATTAAATTTCGTAAACGATAAAAAATAACTGCGGAATTTAAATTTTCAGCAGGATGTATTCAGAGCCCTAATTAGGCTGTAATTTTTCATTCGAGTGAAAATTAACCAAGTGTATTACCTGGTATCAGCTTTTCCACGACAGAACAAAGGCAATTTGGAAGCGTTATTCAGGAGAAGATTACACAGCCTAACGGCATTATTCCGGACAAAAGCTTTTTAAAATGTATGGCTAATGTATGATAATAAAGCTTTTCGCTGTACATCATCATTCCGGCTTTATTGATCCTGTGGCTTTTTTAAATTTGCTCAATGGCAGCACGAGATTGCTTTCCTCTAAATTAATTTCGACATAGTTTCGTACCGCACCTATGGCTAGATTATAGGAAAATTGGAAAATTGTCGGAATTTGGAATTCCACATAAATTTCCAGAGAAACGAAGTGCGCCCATATTATTCAATCTGTTACTAACGGGCAACAAAGCCTAATTGTTTTTAACGTTTCATGAGGAAATTGATATTTCCGAAATAACATGCATGTACATTTTTGTAATCAAAATCGATAATAAAAATTAACGGTTTTAATGGTTCTAAGAGCATTTTGGTATATAGTAATTTAGCAATAAGCATGTAACAACCCTTAAAATCTATAGCAATTGATGGCTTAACTGCAAAATTACCAATGTGCCTTTAACGTGCAAAAAGAAAGGGTTTCTATCAGGATATCATTGAAAAACTTTATAAATATAACTCGATAGTAACACTAAAATGTATTACCTATTTTTACATTTCCAGATGTAGTTTTAGGTGTTTTTTTTTCAATTTAATTTCTTATTTTACGGGTGTAACAAAAAACAGATCATCTCACTAACTTAAAAATTTTAGCGGCAAATGTTAAGTTGAACTTTTAAATTATTTTTTCTCAATAATTTCCTCAATATTCTGAGTCAGCTTGAAATCTACTCGAGATATTGTTTTCTAACTATAAATCCTCAAGAGTACTGTAAACTACCATTTCCCAATGTCAAGTATCTCTACTAAATTTAAAATTGATATGTAAAAGAATTTACTGGGAAAAAAAAACAATTTTAAAATTTATCATCACCTATCTTTTACGGAAGATAAAAATAAGTATGATTTAATTGTCACTGAAAATATGCAGTTAAAAGAATGACCTGTTTATTTATGTTACACTTTGTGTTTCAGTATCGATATCTACAATATAATTCACGTTCTCATCGCCGTGAACGCTATGCTTTCCTAAACAAAGCCTAACGGTATAACAGTCATAAAGAAAATAAGAAAACTTCAGACCACTCCATAACCAGCTTAGTGTTCAGGGTGATGAAAAATTAAAAAAACCCACAAAGCACCCAAAGCTACCTCTTCGAACGAGCAAAGTAAAAAGTAAGTCCCGCATTAACCCTCAGTAATTCTGTTCCAGAATATGATTACGACGGCGAGTACACGCTGCCTTCCAACGGGCCCCCGCCCATCCAAGAGCCCCCGGGCGCCTTCAGCAGAGCGCCCGGCCCCGCCAGCTGCCATCGGGTAGTCACCGTCGCCGCCGCCGCCGCCGCGGCACTCATTCTTCTCGCTAGCCCGAGGTGATCCCCGAAATCGAATTAGAGCTTTCCCAGTATGGAATAAAAGCGGACGCACAGACGGGTGAGTCGGCTGAAGTTTTGAAGTCGAATATTTGAGTTGCAAGGTTAATAATTGCAACACCAATCCAACAAAAGTAAACTCGAATTGAAAAACAATCGTCAAAAAGCAATATATCTAAAATTTGTAAAATGTCGAAGGTACGAGACGTATTTGAAAAATAAGGGGTCACATAAAAAATAATGTAAAATGGTTCTAAATACATAATTCACACATAATTTCGAGAAGAAGATACCACTGTTGCAGTACGCTGTATCCATTGTCCGTCCGAAATTATTTGAATTTCATTATGAAATTGGCATAATTTCGGAACGGAGACCGCAGACAGACCACCGTAAGTCTCCACATAACATCCCCCCTATGATTGTAGTTAGTAGGTACAAGTTGTCTGTAATTATTCATAACAATCTGTTTGCTCTTTATTTTTGTAGAACTATTACTGATGTCACTATTTTTATTAATTCTTTAATCAATTCTACGTATTTATAAGATTTTTATAAACTTGGTGTATTTCTAAATGCTTAATGTGCCAAAGTAGCAATATTCCGTGTTTTGGATCACCTATAATAGCTGTAATTTAAACATAATTTTTTAATTGCTGCAAGTAGGTGAAATCTTTAAAGAATTTTTTTTTTCAATATCCATAGAAATGATGGCGCGACGATAGCGTTATGCGTTTGCAACCTTACAAATTAGGTACAAATAAAGATTAGGTTTATGCCTAAAAGATTTATAAAGATATAACTGACTAAATACATTTCTTCGACAAAAATGCCTGAGGATATCTTCGAATATTGAGGTGTAGGAAGAAGCGGTAGTCCCTGATTAAGTCTATAGGGTGGAAGATCATAAATGTTTCATTCGAATTGATGTACGACGTATGATGCAGACGTACGTTATCGTCAAGCCGAACAGTTCCTGATCTCAGCATTTCCTATCTCAAAAACTGATTCAGTCATTCCAGGAACTGTTGAAGACCTCATCGCAAAACTGACAACAATAATTATAAAGGTTTGTACATACCACAATATAAAATGTGTTTGGAACCACATGGTGATTATATTATAAAACAACGTATGTAGTTTTCATCTTTCTATTTATTTTTATTTTATAACCGATTCCCTTACTGTTCAAATGTATCTCGTAAAAAATTTTAGACAACCATACTAGTGAGCTTTTGATTTTGACGATTGAACTGAATATCTTCCTAAGTACTTTATTTCAAGGGTGTTAAAAAATGGTGTCACAAACTGTGAAGTCTTTTAATCAACCTATAAGTTAAATGAAAAAAAAACCTAAAAACAAACCTTGTAAAATGTTACGGCCTATTAAATGATAAATTAGGCAACACTATTAATAAAAGTGTTTTTATTTCGACTAGTAGTACCAGTCCTGAAAGGTTGTAACACTATTTTTCGACATCCCTTGTAATTGAAGGAACATAAATTTCAGCTGAATCACCCGAAAGCCACCAATTTTCCGAGTGGCAAAAACATATCCAGAATGAGACTGACTGATAAAAAAATGGACCTGTAAATATTGTACAAAGTAAACAAATCTGTATCATAAGTTAGACAAAGTGTACCTATGCAAAATGCTGTGCTGAAGTGTATATTAGAGACCGCTGTTGACCGAGAACAAAAAAAAAAACAAAACTAGTGCGTGATATCGTAGGGGCGTACTAAGTAAATCTTTAAAATGGTATGGCTTTATTTTGACGGTAATGTTTGTGTTCTTGTGCTAAAGATAAGTAGATACCTTAAAATGCTTAAATTATTCAAAATTGTATCAATTTATGATTTTTGTGTACTGCATAAAATAATCACTTTATGTCTTGATTTTTGATGTTTCCATAATTTACCGTCTAAAATTCTGCAATGGCCAATGTCACACGTCGATATTAATATTACGTCTAATAATAAGACGACAGTGTATATGAAGCTCCGGCTTATAATTAAATATTTAACTTTAAAAAATGTAGAAACGCCTTTTGCTTTCTCAGCTTCCGTGAACCCTTATTAAATTGCCTTGGTACGCCCCTGACAAGACAACGTATTTGTAATTAGATTGTGTAAATGAAATCAATAAAGTTTAAGTGAAACATATGCGTTTGATTTATGATTGCCGTTGTGCGAGAGATCTGAGTTATCTGTAAAGCTATTAATCAAAGGGCTCTAAATGTTTATATTTTGAAGAGGAAATACATGGTCATCGACTTGTTAGCTATAATTGGTACGACTGGGAATCATCAACTTCAGGATTTGTCTTTTTTTTGTGTTCAGTGCCGCGATTGCGATAGTTTTGACGAAAACGAAAACAAAATTTGTGGTAATCGATGTTTCAAAATACTCTTAAAGGATTAGTAGAAAAACGTTTAAAAAATGGCTTCCTTAACGCCATATCAGTGGCGGCTCGTGACTTAAAGTGCAGGCTTAAATATTTATCTATTGCTCCAGATACGAATATAATGTTTAATATTTTTTAGTTATGAAAAACTTAACCTTAATTTTTATATTGGAATATCTATTTTTACCCCGAACGGTATCATCATTTCTATTATCGGTAAACAAAAAATATTTCATTTGTCGAATGATGTTAAAAATATGCAATTTAATTGATCGTGAGAACTGACAGTACCTAACGTTTTACTTAAATTTTGAATTGGGCGCTATACTTTCTTATCACGAAAATTTTTCACCATACAGTATGCGCCAAAAGTATGGAATAAATTCAATAAAAACGAAACAATTATTTTTTGGGAAAAATCCTCGAACAGGTCGATTTTTAATTTAAAAAATACATATTTTAGCGTAAAATGCGATTTTCAAATGCCATTTGTTTTCGAGTAATGACGTCATCGATTTTTTTTAAATGGCAACACCATATTTTTTCCTTGATTCTGAAAGATCGTTTAATTCTCTATCAGACAGTACTAAAATTTTGCCCTCTTACATAGGAAAGTTTTCGAGTAAATGACGATTGAATGTTAGAAAACGTAAATCAATCAAATAATCAAAAACGTTATCAAGTTTAGTTTTTCGAATTCCATAGTTCTTTTATGGATCACGTAGGTGAAAATCTTTGCAAAGCGTCATTGTTACACTGACTTTCTAATAAGTATTGTAAGCGACATAGAAATTATTATTCAATTTAAAGTATTATGGCACATTTAACTGTTACTCAAAGAATTGAAATTTTAATTCTTATCGGATGCAGGAATATGACTAGAACTCAGCAGGAAGTTTGCGATTTATTTAATGAAAAATATCCAGATCGCCCTATCAGCCAATCAACAGTCAGTAAGGTAGAGTCTAAATTTAGAGAAACTCGCAATGCTGTAAATATTCCAAAACCTGGACGTCCAAGCATTAATGAAAATCAGAAACAGAACATTTTGATTAGTATGGTGGATAATCCTCATAATTCTTCACGATTGGTTGCATTAAACAATGACACTAGTCAGAGCACAGTGCTACGTATCTTGAGGAAGGAAAAATATCATCCCTACAAAATTCAACTTGTGCAGGAACTCGATGAAGATGATCCCGATCGCCGCTTACACTTTTGCGAAATTCTAATGGATTTATGTCAAGGAAATAGAAATTTACACCGGCAAATACTTTTTTCAGATGAGGCCACATTTTGTCTGAATGGTACAGTAAACCGTCAAACTTGCAGATATTGGAGTCGGGAAAATCCTCATTGGATGGCAGAGGCACATACCCAACACCCTCAGAAATTAAATGTGTGGGCTGCAATAGTTGACGACAGAATAGTAGGGCCTTTCTTCTTTGAAGGAACCCTTACAGGACAAAGATATTTAGAGTTTCTAGAAAATGACCTTATTCCAGCCCTTGCAGTAATTTTTCCTAACGATAATGACCCTGACATTCCTGACGATACCATATGGTTTCAGCAAGACGATGCACCTCCGCACTATGCGCACCCTGTACGAGATTTTTTGGACAACTGTTTTCCTGGGAGGTGGATCGGCAGACGCGGACCGATAGAATGGCCTGCAAGATCGCCAGATCTTACACCTCTTAACTATTTTTTATGGGGATACTTGAAGTCAAAAGTGTACATTAATAAACCACGTAATTTAGAAGAACTTCAAAATCGCATTCGGGACGAAATACGCAGAGTTATCCCAGAAATCATTCATAATGTGCAAGAAGAATTTCTTCACAGACTTGCGCATTGTCAAGAAATTGGTGGATGGCAATTCGAACATTTAATTTAAGTATAAATTGTTACTTTTTTATGGATAAAATTTACGTTTTATAACATTCAATCGTCATTTACTCGAAAACGTTCCTATGTAAGAGGGCAAAATTATAGTACTGTCTGATAGAGAATTAAACGATCTTTCAGAATCAAGGAAAAAAAATATGGTGTTGGCATTTAAAAAAAAAATCGATGACGTCATTACTCGAAAACAAATGACATTTGAAAATCGCATTTTACGCTAAAATATGTATTTTTTAAATTAAAAATCGATCTCCGAGGATTTTTCCCAAAAAATAAATGTTTCGTTTTTATTGAATTTATTCCATACTTTTGGCGCATACTGTATATTAACATTGATAAAGAGTGTTTATTTATTAAATAATTTGTAAGGTATTTTTCACGTTTTCACGATGGTTCTTGAATTCTGTTACTTATTACACAGTAATGCTGTGCTTATTACTTCCAAATTTATACTGAGGACTGTCTCACCTGCCTCCCCGTACTAGCCGCCACTGCACCATTTGAAGTAAATTAAACTTGAAAATGAGAAAAAATAAATATAGACATTCCGGCATAAAAATCACCTGAAACTGTGTCCATATTTAAAGTCTAATTTTTATTTATATACTTACCTAGCAAAGGAGCGCGTTGAAAGTGTGCCTTTACAACCAGCGCTTAACTTTATTACCGCGATTGCGCTTATATTTATCCTCATCATGCAAGCATAAAAACTAAATAAATATAAAGTATACGCCTCCAGCTGAACTGTACTAGAGAGCGATAAAACCGGAGAGAATAATATTTCACGGGGAAGATGGCAGCCGTCTAGTCAGGTAGGTCAGAATATTTTTCATTTTGAGTCGTAATAAGGGCAATCTTTTATTATTCAGCGCAGCAGTGACAAGGACAACGAAGAGGGGAATGGATTATAAATGTTTTTGTTTATACTAATTGAAATAAATAGGCGTCTCGCGGCCATCCCACACTTAGCGTTGATAGATGTAAAACTGCCCGGGGAATGCCTGGGAAAGATATTTATTCCGTTTCCCGGGCTAGGCCAGATTGAATTTTTAAACTGAAGATTTTTCTTTAAGGCGGCATTAGAACTAAAATTATGCCAAGTCGTATATCATTTTGACATTTCTTTCTCCCTTTTTGAAATTCAGTTATACGGTTATATAGACGGAAAGGTTGCTTAGAATTAATAAACACAATGTGCCATTCTGATCTAAAACATTTCCAGGTTCATTGAAAGCACACACCTTGACTGTTTTTCTTTTATAAATTTAATTTAATTGGCCTTTCAGTATCCAGGATTTATTGATGGTGATGATTGACCTGTACGACCTTGTATTTTAAAAACAGCCAATGTTCTTAATTTTAATGAAAAATTCGGAAGACTTGGCGTAAATAAGTGGAAAAGGAAAAAAGTTTAGTTAATCCTAAAATAACAAAGTATAAGAGACAGACAGCTAGATAGGATTATATTAAGTTAGCTAAAATTTATTGTAAAAAGAAAACAAACATTTATTGGTGAAAATATGACTATATTGAACTGAAGGGGAAGATTGCATATTATTTTAATACATTGAGTAAATTATATTCTCATATTAGTAACTAAAATGTTGCCATCCTTTAGAAAAAGGCAGTGAGTTTTTTTTGGCATATTGAGATAATTACATTTTCAATATGTACATGCTTTTGCAATAATAATGACACTCCCTCAAAACAGTTTTTTAACTTCTAGAAGTTCTGAGTAGAAATTTCATTAAATCTCTATTGGTGAGTTAAACAACTAATGACTAATGTTAAAAGTCGAAAGTAGATTTCATTACAAATACGTCAGCTGTTCCGTTATTTTCTGTTGAAAGTGTAGCACATATGCCATTGTTTCCTATACCAAAATTTTAGTTTTATAAACACAAAATCACATATATAACGCTGTTTTGTTGAAAAACAACGTTTTCGACATTCTCGGAATATATTTAACAATATTTATTTGTTGTTGGTACACTGTTAGCAAAAAAATCAAATTTTTATCTTAATTCGTAAAGCAATTACAACGAAACGAATTATATTGTCACAGAATTTGCCCCAATAGGCCCTACGCGATTCTGGTAAATAAACAAAATAATGCCGTGTATCGAGGCGCAACTGGAAAATTGAGAATCTACAAGAATCGTTCGAGAAATGGATCTAGAGCTACTAGAAAATACCTGGAATATTCGTTTGGTCTATAAAAGAAGAATAAACGGCCGAGTCAGTCAGTCTTGAGTTTCAAAGTGAAATAGTGTTAATAGTTGTAATTAGTATTCAGTAGCGTACAGCGTGTTTAATAAATATCAATAAAAATTGACTGTTTGTTTTTCTGGTAAAAGAAAAAGTCGGGTTAGGAAACCCGTGACAATACATATCTAATAGGTAAATTGGAGCAGCTTTCTTTACACTATCAGAGACATACTTGCACTAGTTAAAAATGCAATAAGCAGCTGATAGATATATTTTTTAATTATTGAAGAAGATCAGTTATTTATGTTTAATACATATACCTACTATAGTTCTCTTTAACATAAGCATCCCTTCAAACCTGAACTCATTTGAATACCTAACGCTATTTTCATGCATAAAAGTAATAACTATTGAATAATTTGTCCTATAATTACAACTTAATCATCGGGATTTTATCTGAAGGCCAGCGTTTCTCCAAAATTCTATAAGCTAAGAGCCCGTCGAAGCGAAAACCGATAAAATTGTTCGCGTGTGACCGTCCAGAATGGTCTGCTGTCTACATTATTAATAACATCTTCCCCCGAGAGGCCTAAGGGCTGAATCTGCGGCGGCCAGCAGAGACCAACGCGT
Source organism: Monochamus alternatus (assembly GCA_037114965.1). NCBI lineage: Eukaryota > Metazoa > Arthropoda > Insecta > Coleoptera > Cerambycidae > Monochamus > Monochamus alternatus. Next base: position 21,945,858 of record CM073428.1, read on the forward strand.
CCTGTTGAGAAATGGCCCGGCAAATTCATGTTACTTGGACTTTGCTTCTGGGAATTAGATAGTCGCTTCTGCGCTACATTTCCTGACTGCGGAATGTCCTAATTATACGAGCTGCTGCTAAATAATGCACCTTTGCCCGCCATGCCAGTCTAGTAGTAAAAGTAAACTATGCCCAGCAGTCAATTTCAATTATTTAGACTATGGAATTGAATCATGTTATTGAATTGTAATGATTTCTCACGGAGTTGATACATTGATGTAATCTGAGCCCCACGTAATATCTGAAGTAGTAAAGAATCATAAATAAAAACAAAATAATGCCCGGCTAGACTGTATATAGGTATACAAACGTTCCACACATGCGCTTGTTCATATTTAATGTAGTTGTTACTCAACTCCTATATAATTACCACAATTATTTGGCTGAATAAACAAAATATATCTTTTCCTAATTACTCCTGCCTAATTAACAATTAAACCTAACAAATTTTGAACTCGGTTCATTGTAAGCGAGTTTGTATCAAAATTAATTGCCTTTGTTGCCTCTATATTTTACATAATTAATGACGATTCTCGTTTGCCCGCGGGAGAAAACTGGGCCTGGTTGCAGTTTTCTTTCGTGATCAGATTACGAAAAATATCTGTCCACCATATTTAATTACTATATTTACGTAACTTACATCTTATTTTTGGCTGAAAAAAAAAGGACTGCGGATAAATTTTATTTGTTAAACATTTTGCTACATACAAATTTTGACCAATAATTGAGTTGTAGCTGATTGTCTCAGATAATAAATACTAAATAATTAAAGGGTAAGGTGTAAGTAAGAAGTTCGAAACAGTGGCATTTTTCAGACTATTCATTACATTTAAAAAAGATTACTACTATAAATTAACACCACACTCATTCTAACATGACACAATAGTGACAGGTAATCCTTCAGCCGTACCAATAGATTTGTAGACAATTAATTATGCCTGTAGGATTGCGTCCGCATTACTGCTATTACGGAATTGGTACAAGCATTTCAATTAATTCTACAGAGTCCACACATTTGAAGTAACTTTGCTTTTTCATATTTATATTGTTTACTGTAATATATATTCCCCTTTTTTGAAAGTTTAGTTCTTCGTCTTCGACATGATAGATATAATAGATGACATGAGATTTAGTTTCACGGAAATTTTATTATACAAAAAATTAGAAATTGTCTTCTTCTTTCATATTAACATTCTAATTTAATATAATTCTTTATGACCACTTACGTGGTTTTCTTTGTACTTCTATTCGTATTTTCACTTATGCAACACCACAAATATTTATGTTATTTCGATGCTTTTCTAAAACTATTGGAGATTTCCGTAGGCCGCAGTTTTTACCAATTTGATAACTCCATAAAGCCAACAGAATAAATCTAAAACCTAAAAAACAGTGTGTAAACAGTCCTTATGTAACTGTCATTGGCCGCACGCCTTTTATTAGAGCCATTCGATTGCCTCGGCCGCAGCTTATGCATAAAAATGGCCAGTTTAACCGAATGTCTGAGGAAACCTTTTCAAAGATCCAATAATCTGGCCACAAGACCGATAACTGCATAAACACCAACCCGGTGAACTGTAGCTCTTTGTTAGTTTTAGGAGTTTTCCTAGGCTACCTGAACCCTTAAATACCAAGTCCTTGTAACAGTTTTATCTTTTTATATTTGATAACTTCCACTCACAAACACGTGAGAATGCAATATGACAGTACGGTCATATTGCATTCTTAAAATAGATAAAAAAACCAATGCACCTTGAGTACACACTTCGGTTAAAAATAAAACTACTAATTAGGCATTGGTATTAACCTAGTAATTTTTAATTTTAGTTTTCACAGTTGGTAATTATTGTAACTAAAATGTCAAATTAAATTTTCACTTAACCTCATTTCGATTCACTCCTCCTGGTCAACCACATGTTCAAACTTGTTTGTTATCTCTATTGTTTTGTTATTTACAATTTATTTGTTTTATGTACTTGAAAATTAATGTTGAACATCGTTAAGATAAATTTAATAATTATTATCATGTTAGTGCATCTAAATTTGGACGTAAGTAACCCTTTGATTTTTATATACTTTCACTCTTTACCTTTGTTAAATTGTAGGATTAGCTCTGATGATGGATTTTTAAAGCCGAAAGCGCTTAGCTAGGATTTTGAAAATACAAATACACACTTTAATATACACTAAATTTGGATTTTTATTTTATATTGCATTCTTCCAAAACACGTCACACCTGCAACAATAATGACGTCATAAAATTTGTTTGTCAGAATATACTCATTTAAAAATTAAGATTAACGTGTTGTAGAATTTATTTTTATTCGCTCTGTACAAATTTGATTGAAATCGTGCCAACCTTTACATCGTCACTGTATAGTATTATTATTCCTTTCCCTCATATACACATAACATTTATATAAACTACATATGTCCATTTGTGTTTCAAATGTATTAATTTGTTGAATTTAATTTTCACTAAAGATTTGAAGCAATAGACGGCCCCGGCTAAATCTCTAGAGCATATCAGTGCAGGGATACGAATTACCACATTAAGGTCGTCTTTCCGGTCGAGACGAGCGTAACCGAAACTACCTTTTTCACTATAATTGGGCCTAGAGCGCGACGTATTTGTATTCGTTATTCTTAATGGCCGCTAATCCCGCCTGGCGAGACCTCCGGCATAATCTGCATAAGAAAATCGTTGCACTAAATAGCAAAGTTTTCAAGACGCAGGATCTTTAATTTTAATTTGCCCCCGGGACGTAATTCATTATTATGCATGAGTTCCCCGGTCCCCGGAATAGAACAGATTGGTCTGCATACAGAACAGAACTTTGGGTTACACATAACGCGACAAGGTGTGCGAAAAAGAACTTTGTTGAAGAATCTTAGTCGAGAGCGTTTCATTAAGAGTTAAATGTCCTTAAAAAATATCCATCACTACAAAAACATTTCCTATCGAATTGCAGTTAATACTTTTCTTGTGCAGAGGGATGTCGTGCAATCAAAGCACTGACACAGATATCAAGATTTATGTGAATTTTTTTCTACACACTTTCTATAGTCGCATTCGAACACATGGAACACATTTAAATAAACCATGCATGTTTTGCTAATTTATTAAAAAGCTATCTGTAGATAGCACACATTGGGCCAGATTACAAAATATCGTCCCCTAAGAATTAAATAAACCTGCCCTTTATCACAAAAAGATATCCAAACGATCAAATCATACTCAAATTTTTATTCACTCATTTTTCCAAATTAACCAATTTTGTAACAGTCTCACATTTCGTAAGTTTTTTATAACAATGTAAGAATTATTTTTAATAATGTATCGTACAACTCTTGACAAAGAAAATAAATAATTAAATTTTGCACATTGTGCTAAGAAATAGAGAATGTTCTCTTTCTCCAATATTAGTATAGTCGAATTGTATATTAGGATAATTTTTTATTTTATGTATTCGGGGATGACCAGACTACGGTTTAATACAAATTTGCATCAGTAGTAAATCTCTTCCACTTCCTCCATATCTAATGCGGCTTTAATCCTAGTAACGCGCTTTCAATTGTTATTTTATTCAGATTAATTATATCGATCAAGTCGGAGTTGTCGCCTCGAAAGAGCTGAGTTGAGATCTGCTTTTGTTAGGTAAGCTCGTTGGTGAGGTCGATTTGTTTAATACTCCCGCAACTTTGTGTTAGGAACCGTTCTGGGGCTTAAGGCCTATAATCGATTTGTAAAACATGGTCAATGTTGTCTACCCAAGAGTGCTGTGCCAGCAGTCGAGCTCTTTTAATAAAATAAAACTTTAAAAATGTTTTATACCATACCTACGAGTATAAAACAGTTTATTAGGGTAAAGCATGTATCTTCCTATTTAAATAAATAAAAATATATAAATAATACACAGAACAAACTCTATACTTTGGTAAAATTTAAAATCAGAAACATATACATTCAAAACGTGACGATTAAAAAATTGAAACTCTAAATTGGTCCATCTATCTCACCTATGTGAGACCACCAAGGATAGGAGTGATGTTTCTTCACAATTCTAGTACTTTTTCTTCGTTGCACTGATACTACACATTTTGCAAACGTTATTAAAAGATGTGCAAACTTCATGTAACCATCTCGAATATAATATACACTTAATTTAGTCATATTTTCTTTTTATCTCATTAGTATTTATTACATTCAACGCATTTATTCTTTAAATGACTATATATTCATCTCCATCGGATGAATAATTCACAACCGTATCATACAACTCTGAAGAAGAGGATTTTTATCTGATTTTTTAAATATTTTCTAATACCTTGGTTTTCTTTGTGTTCTTCGGCTTTGTGCCTTTAGCTGTCTTCTTCAATATATACTAGTGAAGTTAAGACTACTCCCAGTTGACTCTGGCTTTTCGTATATCTTGAGTTACTTGAGTTACAGAGCTCTTCCTGCTGATGTTCCTGTTCTTCGGAATTCTGTGGAGTTGCTCTTTACAGGTTAACTTAGTGGTGATATTCTCGACTATTAGATAGGGTTGAAAATAAATTTTAGGGAAGATGGACCACATAACACAAGAAATAGAACGTTGCAAATAAAGTTATGTGCGTAGCAGAACACATGCATGACTATTTCAATTAAAAAACTTCGGCTAAACTTACCTTAAACAGCTGTTACTTGTGATCAAAATATTTTTCGGAAAATTTTGCGTGTCTAAAAATATCACTAAATTACACAACTGTACAAATCACCAAGTGCAACTGACCACTACGTCTGTATGTTCCTAATCAAATCTATATGAAATAAAATATAGCCCGTTTTTTCGTCTCTCCTACAGGGCCATCTCTCCCATGGGCTCTCTCTTCCCTTTACTCTATTCATTTAGTAAAAACAGATAGACATATTGAAGATATGATAATTCAGTTGTTCGCTGTGTGTATATTGAACTTTGGATTTCAAAAACCGCAAAGCTGAACTGCTTAACGAATGAAAAGATGATTGGTTGAACATGGAAAAATTGATTGTACGTTATGAAAGCAGAAACTATTGAATGGTGTTAAATCATAATAAACCTGTTATGTACACATATACGTATTTATTGAAACAATGTTTATGATAACAGAAAGAAAATGAGAAAGCTACAGTACTGTGTACCCCGTTGTACACCTTCGACTTTTACAATAAGTTCTCATCGCAAGCGACACGGAAAACACCCAAGGAGACATTACCAAATGAAGCCCCCATCTAATCCCAATGTTTCACCGTTTTCCAATATCTCCTCCACGTTCTTGAATTAGTAATAATACATTAGTGATAGTGCATTGTCACATCAGACGGGGGACTAGCTCCGTGGGGACCCTCCCACTTTTATAGATATTGATGCAAAGAAAAATATCTTACAGGACCGATCTGTCAGAAAGGATTGGTCTTCCAAATAGTGACAAGGAGAAGCAAAGACCCTCGGGACGTTATGAATAATGGTTCTCTGTATAACATCGAAGCTGTGTTATATCATATAGGTATAGATAGTTTCCTTTGACTTGATAGCAGCTAGAAATCTGAAATTAGATGAGTTAAGGTTTTCCTTTTGCCAGAAGTTAACCATTATGTATTATACTTAGTTTCAATTTATAAAAGCAGTTAATATTAAATCAGACATATTTGTGTATTTTATACAGGGTGTTTTATTGGAAAACGTGCATACGTTACGGCGAATCTGTCGTTGGAGATTTTGGCTATTTATTTATCTTGCCGTAAAAGCCACCGAAACATTCTGTATAAAAACGTGATATTCGGTACTTTACCTAATCCACAGACTTCATAAGTGAAACAGAAATGCAGAAAATATGCATATGGTAAATTACAAGTAACACACAATCCGTTAATCGATACTTAAACATAATATTCGCGACAGGATCCATCCTAGCCCTCTTCGTGTAAAATGTGGTCGGAAAGACGAAGTAGTTTGCCAAGCAGTGTATCACTGTCGGGAGGCGGCAACTAATGGACATTTTCGAAAGTAGCTCACCTCTGGTAATGAACAGTAACCTTTTAGCGTCCCTATTAACAATACCGAACTTCATTCGAGTGTTTTCGTATTTATCAAACATTCTACCTCATGAAAGATAAAAAAAAACAAAGTTATTAAATTAATATTGTTTTTTGCCATTGTCCGACATATACAGTATGCGCCAAAAGTATGGAATAAATTCAATAAAAACGAAACAATTATTTTTTGGGAAAAATCCTCGAACAGGTCGATTTTTAATTTAAAAAATACATATTTTAGCGTAAAATGCGATTTTCAAATGTCATTTGTTTTCGAGTAATGACGTCATCGATTTTTTTTAAATGGCAACAATATATTTTTTTCCTTGATTCTGAAAGATCGTTTAATTCTCTATCATACAGTACTAAAATTTTGCCCTCTTACATAGGAAAGTTTTCGAGTAAATGACGATTGATTGTTAGAAAACGTAAATCAATTAAAATAAAGCAAAAACGTTATCAAGTTTAGTTTTTCGAATTCCATAGTTCTTTTATGGATCACGTAGGTGAAAATCTTTGCAAAGTGTGATTGTCACACCGACTTTCTAATAAGTATTGTAAGCGACATAGAAATTATTATTCAATTTAAAGTATTATGGCACATTTAACTGTTACTCAAAGAATTGAAATTTTAATTCTTATTGGATGCGGGAATATGACTAGAACTCAGCAGGAAGTTTGCGATTTATTTAATGACAAATATTCAGATCGCCCTATCAGCCAATCAACAGTCAGTAAGGTAGAGTCTAAATTTAGAGAAACTGGCAATGTTGTAAATATTCCAAAACCTGGACGTCTAAGCATTAATGAAAATCAGAAACAGAACATTTTGATAAGTTTGGTAGATAATCCTCATAATTCGTCACGATTGGTTGCATTAAACAATGACACTAGTCAGAGCACAGTGCTACGTATCTTGAGGAAGGAAAAATATCATCTTTACAAAATTCAACTTGTGCAGAAACTCAATGAAGATGATCCCGGTCGCCGCTTACACTTTTGCGAAATTCTTATGGATTTATATCAAGGAAATAGAAATTTACACCGGCAAATACTTTTTTCAGATGAGGCCACATTTTGTCTGAATGGTACAGTAAACCGTCAAACTTGCAGATATTGGAGTCAGGAAAATCCTCATTGGATGGCAGAGGCACATACCCAACACCCTCAAAAATTAAATGTGTGGGCTGGAATAGTTGACGACAGAATAGTAGGGCCTTTCTTCTTTGAAGGAACCCTTACAGGACAAAGATATTTAGAGTTTCTAGAAAATGACCTTGTTCCAGCCCTTGCAGTAATTTTTCCTAACAATAATGACGCTGACATTCCTGACTATACCATATGGTTTCAGCAAGACGGTGCATCTCCGCATTATGCGCGCCCTGTACGAGATTTTTTGGACAACTGTTTTCCTGTGAAGTGGATCGGCAGACGCGGACCGATAGAATGGCCTGCACGATCGCCAGATCTTACACCTCTTGACTATTTTTTATGGGGATACTTGAAGTCAAAAGTGTACATTAATAAACCACGTAATTTTGAATAACTTCAAAATCGCATTCGGGACGAAATACGCAGAGTTACCCCAGAAATCATTCATAATGTGTAAGAAGAATTTCTTCACAGACTTGCGCATTGTCAAGAAGTTGGTGGATGGCAATTCGAACATTTAATATAAGTATAAAATTTAATCAATTGTATTTTATTTTACATACCTCAGAATTGTTACTTTTTTATGAATAAAATTTACGTTTTCTAACATTCAATCGTCATTTACTCGAAAACTTTCCTATGTAAGAGGGCAAAACTTTAGTACTGTCTGATAGAGAATTAAACGATCTTTCAGAATCGAGGAAAAATATATGGTGTTGCCATTTAAAAAAAATCGATGACGTCATTACTCAAAAACAAATGACATTTGAAAATCGCATTTTACGCTAAAATATGTATTTTTTAAATTAAAAATCGACCTGTTCGAGAATTTTTCCCAAAAAATAATTGTTTCGTTTTTATTGAATTTATTCCATACTTTTGGTGCATACTGTATGGAAGAAACCGAAGAAACATTTACAGTAATAATTGTTGTTGTGAGATTTTCTTTTTACCACTCCAACCAGAAAGCTTTTCACACATTAATATATGGTTTGGAAGAAACATCTGTCATAGTGTCATAGGTACATCCGTATAATAAATGTGATATTCCAGTTGCAAGTGATAAAACTAGCATCAAGAGTTTTAGATATGGATCGAATTCCAGAAGTAATATTCTCGTGTGTACCCGAGACGAAATCCGCGCAATATCCTCTACTGGAGCAATATTGGGGTGTTTTTGTAGGGATCGAATCCATACGCTGCTTGGAGAAGATGCGCTTTCTAAGAGTTCGGTGGAGGGGTGATCTAAAACTAAAATAGGGAAAATAAAGAATACGGTGTTTTGTAATCTCAATCTATACAGGGTGATTCAATAATAATGAGACAGAGCTTAATGGCGGGTTGGCGTCTTCGACCTGAAACTAAAACAGTTTTTAATCGGTCGGTGCAGAGAATATTTCAAAAAGGATTATTTCGAAAACGGTTACTCCTAACGACTTCAACAAGGTATATATTTTCCAGTTAAAAAGGCAGGAGAATCAATTGTTTCAATAGTCAGATGGATACACTAAGCTGTAAAAACGTTCTGCCATTTAAAAATCATGATGTGTCATAAGCAACGATCTACTAGTGACGTTAAAATTAGAAAAAAATTTCAATTTTTTACCCCCAAAATAACCCGAGATCCAAAACGTAATGTGTAAATATTTGAATTTTTTAAAAAGCAGTTATTTATAAATACCTTGTAGATCGAAAACGAGATATTGTCAAGTATTAAAAACATTTAACATTTTTAAATTACAAAACAATTTGTAATGTTCTAACTTGCTCTAAAATGTTCTAACTTATTTTATACAGTGTCGCTGAACATCGTTGTTTTTCCTTAATAAACGAATTTATATTGATAAAACACATTTATTTGTGTATAAATGGCACATCTGGCTCAGAGACACTTGTAATTTAAAAATGTGTTCTAATGTTACATGCTCAAAAATCGAAAATCTCAAAAATGAAGAATTTTTCAGAATATCATCAAGAGTGGCATTATCTGTCGATTTCTGTTCACGACACAATGAATGTTAAACTATATTTATATATATATATATATATATATATATATATATATATATATATATATATATATATATATATATATATATATATTATACATCAGAAAGATTTCTAAAAATTCATATTATATACTCAAAAGTATGGAGAAAATGTACTCAATTTTTGACATGTTCACTCACATTTTGCCGAAGTAATTAAATTCTAGAATAATTCCGTACCTGTACATAATATAACTTATAGAGAAAGTAAATAGGCGACCATTAGTTATCAAGGCTAATGAGCGCATCGGTTATTTCGTCCATCGGGCCTGTAATAAAATACACAAGAAGATAAATCGCAACAAATTCTCCCGACCAGAGATTCAAACATATAGAAATAGAGAGTTGTACAAATAAATTGAGGGCGAGTAAGCTAACCGACCGTGTTGCGGTTGTCAGATTTATTACAACTTTGTCCGCGATCCCCACCAGACAGAAAACCAGGGAACCTGAGCAACATTTCGATTATTGTAGATCACTCCATGAGTGAATATAATTATTTTTAAACGCATTGAACTAATTCAGACCAATTATAAAACTTTTTTTCTGATACCAAATACCATAAGTAGTACGCAGCTACGCTAAAAACAAACAAGTCATAGTCAAGTGAGATATAAGTGGTCTGCTTACTTCCTGCTTGGCCTAAGCGGCTCGACTTACAGAAAGTAACCTACATTGCAGCATGTACTTGACGCAGACCTCTCGCCCTGGGCGAAGAGCCATTAAATCTGTAAATTATACTGCAGGAAACAACTACTCCGCGAACTAATGCCCCGACCGGCATTGAATTACTCCTACAGTATCTGTGTGAACAGCCAAGAACCCTTGTCGGCCACACCACCTGACATAGACCGGTTTCGTGCTTGTTAGCCCTTATCAGTATGCCATAGGTGAGATGACCGACAATTGAACTTAGGGTCGGGGCATTAGTCCGCGGAGTAGTTGTTTCCTGCAGTATCATTTATAGATTACAAGACATAGTCAAGACAGCAATTAACAATTGCTAACAATAAAGTAATCTATTCAAAATAGTACTAATGGCTAAACATAAATCATATTAAATGATAGATATAAACTTTTCGCAGAGAAATATCCTTTATTTTTATTGCAACGTTAATTTGGACAAAGGTCAACACAGAGTAACCACGATAGAAGAGCTGAATTATGCATGCATTTAAAAATACAGAAATAATTGATGTTTTAGTTGCTTCAAATAGTAAAATGTATTACAAAATACGCACCAAGTAAATTTTAATATCTGTTTCTCATCATTATTGATTATCTAATCTATAATTAAAGATATTAATGAAATATTTCATTAGCTTGAGTTAAATAACAAGAAATTACAATGGGTCGATGAAGAGCGGGTTCTTCATTAAGAACTATCTATTTTTCTATAAACAGAATCCGATTGGTCGATTTTTTAGGTATTCAGTACCCCGACATTCTCTATATAATTACATTAGCCGAGAGCGATATTAATCAATGGAAAAATATATTGACGCTGCTAATTTCGTATCCATGCAACCGAATTAAGAAAAACTCATAAAAATTTTAGCAAGTAGGGGACGTTTTATCCTAATAAAGAGAAAATTACTCTTTGGAAGAAAAATAACTTCGTGTTATCAAAGATTCAGTAAAACCCAGGATTTTCAGAAATACCATTTCTACAACAACTTTAGTAGTGTAATTAGTTGAAAGTCGTCGGTGAAACCTATGAAATTAGTAAGTTTAGTAATTAAAAAATATATAACTTTCAAGAAATAAGAAATTAACTATTAGTTTTACCAGTAAAATGAATTCAAATAAAAAGAAATTATTAATATCTTCTCATGTGTACTTCCGATTAATTGATATTTAAAAGATTATAAAATTTAGTTGGACAAAGGCGTCATCTGCCCGAGATCCACACTTACAGAGCAGAATTCAAGTATTTGGCGAAGTCGCCAGTTGCAAAATTGTAATATGCCACTGACGGACGTCTCTGTTCGACACAAAACGCTCCGAGCGAAAATACTACACCATACTACAGTAATTCGTAAGAGGTACAAACGGTTAAAACTCCCGACTGCGCTGCAGGCTCAAACAAAGCCGGAAAGTCGAGAAAACGTTTAGGAAAATATGGTAAAGATCTGTTTGTGTTAATAATGTTTATTTCCCGTTGGAAGGAAACTCCTTTGTGCTATAGCAAAGCAACAAGGAGTGCTGCAGGCAATAATTAAAGGTTCGCGATAATTACTATCGCCTCTATTTCCTGGAGCTGTACGTGTTACATAAAGGCAATTACAAAAATGGCTTCACTGATCCTATTTTCACATTACCCAGGCTCGTTCTCAAAGCCCTCCACATAGCGAGGGCGGTCCACAAAAGGGTTTCCCGGGGAATGATTTCGTGTTTTTCCTGTTCCTGTGTAAATTTCGGACTAAACTTAATAATAGTGTTGATTGTCCCGAATGAGGACCAGACGACGCGACGGATTACAGCTGATATAATGCCTTCTTGGCAATTAATAAATTATGTGTAATGGTAGATTTTTTGAACTTAAACTTCTTAAAGACATGAAGTAATAGATAACAGTACTTAAAGTAAACGCCGTGTATGCCATACAAATTATTATCAAATATCATCATAAATACCTATATTTTTTATAAGATTTATAACTAATTACTGGAGATGTATTTCCTTTGCTACTACCTATGTAACCAAGACCCAAAAATGCATTCACTTATTTCATAGAGGGTATAATACAGTATTTTTAAGCGTAGTATGTGTTGGTCAAATTCAAACTCCCATGCAAATCGTGCGAAATTCAAATTCGATCCGAAGGAGTTCTTCTTCGTCGGCTTTAATCCACCATTTTCCATGACAAAAAACCCTCTCCACACCCCGATGTCCCTTTTGCCTTCGCCGCTCCTCTTAACAACCTGTACATACAATAACACATCCCTGCGACACGTCGTCTGCGACGAAGAGGAGCGACATCCCCGTGAGAGACGACGGGGAAGTTTACTTTTCCAGCCACGTCGTGATTCTATTGTTGTGAAACGTGTGTCGTCCCGGATTTTCGCTTTGTGACAGCAGAGCAGCCGCCCCCGGGGACCGGATGATTTGTGGCGGACCCGCCACTATCGGGGGTCCTGACGGACGGACGGACAGGGCCGCCGACAAGCCGGTACAAGCCAGGCTTGTTGAAACGGGACCGTGACCGACATGCAGACATCTTATGAAAGAGCAACATATATGTAGGTATACGACTATTTGGGTTTTTAGGGGGCTATATAGCCAAACTAGTTTCAAAAGGTTTTAGAAAAGCGCGTAACATAATTTTCGTTAAAACTGTTGTTTTCTCATTCCATTATTAAAACTCTTTTTTTGACAAATTGTGATCGCTATATTATTGATTAGAAGTATTTATTGACGACTTGGTTGTTAATATCTACCCTGCATATAGGTTCTTGAACATCACAAAAAAAACTGAAGCTGAATCATTTGCCTAACATTATAAGTTACATATGAAAATGATTCGTTTGATAAAATTAAAATGATTATATATATAATATAGCAATATAATGCAATATCCCTAAATATGTGAAAAGCATGTAGGTAATTTTCTTGTAAAAGAGCCGGAAAAACTGGATTTGTGTCTTAGGCTTTTTATATATTTACACTTTGTAAATATTTCTTTATGAAATTGTTTGGGATTAAAGCTTCATTCACATAAGATTAGTGCGGTTGCATTGGTACTGCAGAAAAGTTGTTAAAAAGGACGCCGTATTCTTGAAATAGTGTTTTCTACAAAATACAAATAATTTTAGACATTTAATAACTGAATAATCTAGGGTTTAGCAAATAATAGGAATATTAACTCATCCAACCTGCAAATATTCAAAGATACTGAAGCAAAACGGCGAGAAATACGGGTGACTTTTGTAACGTTCAGATAAACTTAACAGTAACGCCTTTGTACTGCAGTTGTATGGCAGAAGGTAAAAGCATTTTAGCTTTTACCAATCCTTTTGCAACAATCATATAAGGACCAATCACATTTTTACAGGTTAAGTTTTTAAATTAGATTCTAATTTAGATATTTAGTTTAGAATTAATTTCTTTCTAAAAAAATGGATGAAGAGGACTGTTTGGTTTAGAGACAGTTACTTTTGCTGCTCTTATTCGCAGCGACGTCAATATGTATAAAAACTATACATGCAAAAAAAAATGAAAAGAAGAACTCGGATATGGTGGGTGCGACCTATTAACCGCAGATAGCACATGAGTAGAATAGCTATGCCGATCCTGCTCCACAATTCAAGATGGCGACTGGAGCAGGATCGGCATAGCTTTCAGCCGTCTACGTCACAATGTTTGGGAGGGGTTACAAGTGTGTAGATAGATGACGCTAAGCTATTTTAATAATAATCGTATTATACTCGTGCTGAGCGAAAGTGTTTAACATTTGAAGTTTATTGTTTAATCGATTTTCTTCTGATACAATGAGTGGCCAAAAGCGGGTTGTATTTAACTTAGACAATAATAAAACCATTATACTTATGGATCCTGATGGTTGGTTTAAAAAAGCAAGAAAATCAGATTGGATGCAGATGGCTAGAGATAGAGCTCGCTTTCAAAGAAGAATCAATGATGTCTCATTTATTATAAGTAGTGTTTTAGATAATAATCATCGATCACGTATTTACTATGAAAGGTTTTGTTGCATGTCTATTACTATAAAATAAAGTTTTATTTTCATCACTCTGTAGAAATATTATTTTGTGGATACCTAACCTGTTTAGTGTAAGGGCTGTTATAAAAGTATGTGACGCTCAGTTATTTTAATTATTATCAAATTAGAATCTGCTGAGCGGAAGTGTTATTAATTGCAATATGCCTGTTCCAGTAAAGTATAAGTGCATCAAATGTGGTGGAGATTGCGACCTGCCAAACAGAAAATGTTTTACATGTGAAACTAAGGATTATTTTGAGGGTGCTGATGGATCAAAACATGTTCCTAGTTCTTACTTTGATAAAAGTGATTCCAAGTAACTGTTGCTAGTTGTTAATTAAAGAATTACTGCATCTTACTTAATTTTATTACTTTTTATTATTTAAAAATTAAACACAGTGAAGTTTTAAAATATTTTATTTATTAAAACAATTGAATACAATTCAATTTAGCCTCTTTCTCTTCCACATCTGCAGTTGGTGTGGTTTCTCTTCTTGTTAACAGTGCTCTGTTGTCTATCAGCGATATTTTCCCGCTCTCCATCAAAATAATGATACAGTTATTTATTTGATGAGGGATATATACAGCTAACAGATACAACTTATTAGCCTCTCTATTATAAAAAGTAGGAGAGTAAATTATAATTCAAAATGTAAGATGGAGGGGGTACTAGAGAAATATGGGTGGGTGGGTAAAGTATATATATGCATATATGAGACTTATTTGAACAGTCAGTCTACTATATTCATTTATATTCAACATGGATCTGAAAAAGTTGAACAAGGCAACTTCATATAAAGAAATTAAGAACGTAAAAGATTTAGAAGTAAATCAAAAGTTTAAAATAGTGAAGCTGAGGTTTAGTAAAACCAAATATGGTGACAGTGTTGTGGCTGAAACTGAAAATTTTTCCTGCTATTTACCAAGAAGATTTTACATGCATTTTGAGAAGGAAGGTATTGAAAACTTTAACGATTCTTTAAGAAGTCGACCTGTATATCTGGTTAGTAAAGGAAAAATTGGTTTAACAACGGACATCACATTTATCCAAGACGATGCATGAAGAATTCATAAAAGGATTATTAATATCTTATATTCATATGTATTTGTCTACGGGTCTTATACTCCAAACAAATGTGTTATTATACCTAGTTATAAAATAAAAATAATTTAGAAATAAATAAAAAGTTTAAAATAGTGAAGCTGAGGTTTAGTAAAACCAAATATGGTGACAGTGTTGTGGCTGAAACTGAAAATTTTTCCTGCTATTTACCAAGAAGATTTTACATGCATTTTGAGAAGGAAAGTATTGAAAACTTTAACGATTCTTTAAGAAGTCGACCTGTATATCTGGTTAGTAAAGGAAAAATTGGTTTAACAACGGACATCACATTTATCCAAGACGATGCATGAAGAATTCATAAAAGGATTATTAATATGTTACATTGATATGTATTTGTCTACAACTCTTATATTCCATACCAATGTATTATACCTAGTTATAAAATAAAAATATTTGTATCGAATTAGCAATTATTCTACCTCGTACATATACTATAAATAAATCCTTGTATACTATATCTTCTGCTCCAGTGTATTACCGAAGCATGAAAAATTCATAAAACGAATATTAATATTTTATGTTGATATACATTTGAAGTAAACCTTTGTCTACAAGTCTTACATTTCAGGTGAATGTTTTATTGTACCTAGTTAGAAAATAAAAATATTTATATTGAATTAGCAAATTTATTATTCTACCCCGTACATATATTATAAAATACATGATACAGTGAATGTTTTGTCATAGTTTTTCTCCTGAAACTTGATCGAACCTTGTATATAGGTAGAATCTAACATTTTACACATATATTGTTATTATTATTTTATATAGAAAATGTAACACATTACTGAGAATGAGTTTCTATTGGACCGTTTTTGTTGCAAGCATGCCCATAGGCTTAAAAAAGACAATTGCGTTTAGCATTGGTTACTTAAAAAATCTATAAAACAGTGCAACAATAACCACCCTAACATTTTGACATCTCATTTAGTTTAAAAACTTTTACTAAGTAACATATATTTTAAAATTTTTTAATATTTGAATTATAAACTATAATCCATTGCATTAATAATATTTTATATGATTCTGAAAAGCTGCTATGTAGCACATATTTTACTTCACGAGAAAATATATTTATAATTAAAAAACTAAATAAATTTGTTATTTTACTTGTAATCAAAAACTAAATAATTTCAAAATATGCTTTATTATTTATTAGATATTCAGGTTTGAATTGGTAAAGAAAACAAATGAATAGATAATAATACTATATATTTTTTAAAAACTATACTATAATACATAATTAAAAAAAACAAAATATAATATAAATATATACAAAACAACAAAATATATACAAAAAAGAAGATTATTTAATGAAATTAATAATTAATTATTAATTTCATTAAACTTTGCAGCGATGGCCTCATATTTTTTTCGAGTCTCGTTAGCAGAACGCTCCCTCTTATCGATGGAGCGTTCTTGCTCATCAAGCTGCCGAATCTGTTCCCTAAGGGTCTCTCTGTGTACCCTCAGTGATTTTCTTTCCCCTTTTAGCCGCGATATGAGGTCATCGCTGTTTTTAATCTTCTTTTTTATAGCAGTCATTCTTCCATCCATCCGCTGACGGAATTCTGCCCTCCGCTGCATTTCTTCGTTAATTGCTCCTATCCAATCTTCGGAATCCGAAGAGGAGGAGCAGGTCGAGGGCGTAGGTGACAGCGAGCGAATGGAAGATGAGGGCCGTCTAATATTTTTTCGAGCCAAACCCAAATTTTTGCCTCTGCAACAAAAAATAACAGATAATAATTCATACATTTTTCGATGATGTCTTTAGACTTTTTTAAAATTATTTTTTGAATATTTACCTAGAAGGAAGTGCAGGACTTTCCCGCGGAGGATTTTGGAATACGTCCGCGTCATCCTCTTGTTGAAAACACTTTCTTTTGGCAGCAGCCACCTTCGCTGAAATTGGGCTTGGCTTGGTCGAAGCTTCCAAGGAGGTAATCGCCTTTACTGCCATATTGAGTTCCTCTGATATTCTGTAAAAAACGAGAAAATAGTTTAACAAAACGTAGAAAAACATTAGAAAAAAACTTACGCCTCATGTATGGCTTCATCCAAATCAGGATTCTGCATTTGTTGCTGGTAGGTCTCCTGCAGCTCGAGACGGGCCTCTTCAGATAAAAACAAAGTCATTTTTAGAACTGAATAAGAATTATTTGTGAATCGAAGTTAATACTGTTACCTACTAATAGGTTTGTATAAGAATGAATATATTCAACGAATGCAGTATGCTTATATATCAAATTGTTGCAACTTACACAGTAATATGAACATCCGGTGAATTCCGTTGAACTGTACAGGTCACTAACTTTCTGTTGTCAGATAAAATTCAGTTTCATACTTATTCTTTGAAAATTGTAATCCGACACCATTTCCTGCTGAGTTAACAAAATATGTAATTTGACACCACGTTTTGAAATTTGACACCGCGTTTTGTAATTTGACACCTTATTTTGAAATTTGACACCGCGTTTTGAAATTTGACACCGCGTTTTGTAATTTGATACCGCGTTTTGAAATTTGACACCTTTGTTTTGAAATTTGACACCGCGTTTTGAAATTTGACACCGCGTTTTGAAATTTGACACCTTTGTTTTGAAATTTGACACCTTTGTTTTGAAATTTGACACCGCGTTTTGTAATTTGATATCGCGTTTTGTAATTTGATACCGCGTTTTGAAAATTGACACCTTTGTTTTGAAATTTGACACCGCGTTTTGTAATTTGATACCGCGTTTTGAAATTTGACACCTTTGTTTTGAAATTTGACACCGCGTTTTGTAATTTGATATCGCGTTTTGAAATTTGACACCTTTGTTTTGAAATTTGACACCGCGTTTTGTAATTTGATACCGCGTTTTGAAATTTGACACCTTATTTTGAAATTTAACACCTTTGTTTTGAAATTTGACACGTTTGTTTTGAAATTTGACACCTTATTTTGAAATTTGACACCTTATTTTGAAATTTGACGCCTGTGTTTTGAAATTCGACACCGCGTTTTGAAATTTGACACCTTATTTTGAAATTTAACACCTTTGTTTTGAAATTTGACACGTTTGTTTTGAAATTTGACACCTTATTTTAAAATTTGACGCCGCGTTTTGTAATTTGATACCGCGTTTTGAAATTTGACACCTTTGTTTTGAAATTTGACACCGCGTTTTGTAATTTGATACCGCGTTTTGAAATTTGACACCTTATTTTGAAATTTAACACCTTTGTTTTGAAATTTGACACGTTTGTTTTGAAATTTGACACCTTATTTTGAAATTTGACACCTTATTTTGAAATTTGACGCCTGTGTTTTGAAATTCGACACCGCGTTTTGAAATTTGACACCTTATTTTGAAATTTAACACCTTTGTTTTGAAATTTGACACCTTATTTTGAAATTTGACGCCTGTGTTTTGAAATTCGACACCGCGTTTTGAAATTTGACACCTTATTTTGAAATTTAACACCTTTGTTTTGAAATTTGACACCTTATTTTGAAATTTGACGCCTGTGTTTTGAAATTCGACACCGCGTTTTGAAATTTGACACCGTGTTATGTAATTTGATATCTATTTAAACAACACCAACAGCATACATATAAAATTATGAATTTTAGTTTCTTTTTTTTTTTTTTTTTTTTTTTAAGTCGCTTATTTTTTTTTATTGCATTTTTGGAAAATGCTTTTGTTCTACAAATTAAAAAGTAACATTGCAACCCCTCATCCTTATGTAAAATTTTGCGCTACCCCCACCCCCGATTTTCATACTAGTTGTGAAACCAAAATTATATCATCGTTCGATAGCTTTCTCTTTCCTCTTCATAATAAAAAAAAACCAACTTTCTATCTCTTACAGTAATCAAGTTATAACGAAAAAACTGTTTAAGGGTATTTTGTTTTTTCACCCCTAGCCCTTAAACGTGACGCTTGACGACGAAGTTTGTATAAACTTTTTTTCTCTACTCAACCTCTAATATGACTTGCTAAAATTTAAGAAAAATTCTACGATTGGTTTCATTTTCAGATTTCAGAAATTTCTTTGAAAATGTCCAAAATTTTGGATGTGCATAGGATCTCTGTTATAGGTTTATTTTTGGGAAAATCTGATACAGGGTCAATTAGGGAATGTCAAATCATGTAAGATTTTTGTATATTAAGCAAAAAAATACGTGACCTTGACATACTACCTATTACGATTTCCAGAAAATAGTATTGGCCAAATTCATCTAATCTATTTCACTTCATACTATCTGCTATATACTTTCGTTTCATGTTAAAAAAAAAATCAAAAAAATTTTCAAAACTCAAAATTTTTTCAAAAATCATGTTTTTTTTCCAGACAGGTTTTTTCTGATGACAAATTTTGAAAGAGCACCCTCGAAAACATAAAGATATACAGTTTCATATTTTCACCTATTCCATGCAAATAACTTTGAAATTTTAAATTTTTTTAGATTCGTACTTTAAGTTAGGCAAACAATTTTTTTCATATCTTCTATGTATTTAAGATGACTTAAAATCTTATAAAGTTATGTAAAGTGTTCCACCAAGACGTATTCAATAATGCTTAATGTTTCACAGACTCGTTATTCCTCCCACCACAATCATTATAAGCGCTGACTTGATCATTTAGAAAGTATATAAAGCAGTATCCTAGAGTTTTCAACCATATTACAGATATTAGTATCTGAACTAAATAGAACATTATATTTAAAGATCTTTCGAGAAAGATGACTTCCGACTGCGTGGTAGACATTCAGTGTTTCAAAATTAGTAACAAGAAGGATGACATCAGATGGGCTGTGAAGGAATTGGGGGTTTATAATGGTAAAATCTCCTACCATTATATATTTAAACCCCCTTTCCCCTTTAATCAGCTGTCACGGGAGCTACAAAAAGAGGCGTATTGGGTAGTCAACTTCCATCATGGTATTCCATGGAATAATGGCGACGAATCCCTCGAGGATCTTCCAGAAATCCTTAAGGCAGCAACCCAGACAGCTGGAATAATATATGTGAAGGGAAATCAGAAGGCTGAATTCCTCAGGAAATATGTAGACAAACCGGTGGTTGAGCTTCTGGAACGTCCAAAATTGAAGCCCATGGTTCCGGAATGTTGGCACCACAAACTGCAGCATTGCGCATGTGCGTTGGCAAATGTTTACAGTTTATATAATTTTTATTTAGAATTTACAAAATAAAGAAATAAATTATATATTTTTTTGTTTTATTGTTTTCCCTGTAATATAGTTGCTGCAGTATATTTTTTAAGAACATATCTTGTTCAAACTCTGAATCAAAATATACAAATAATTTATAAATTTTATATAAGTTTTATTAGGTTACCTGTAATAGAGCTATTGTGGTGTTATAGTTAAGAACATGTCTTGTTCAAAATAAATGTGAAGGAATAAGTTATATATTTATTAAGCGGTTGAGGTGTTACGTTTAACAATAGCAAATGCAAAAATGCAGATCTGCGCAAGCTCCAGCAGGATTGCGCATATAAATGAGTCGTACTCTTTAAGAAATCGCACAGTTTATATTTACACTTCTCATACTAATCTGGTATACTTGCTGCTGCTGCTGTTGTTGTTATTTTCCTTGATTCAGTGCTACCGTACAGTGACATGAATCCTGAAACCGTAACCTCTATTAGTTCTACAATTGTGAAAACTACTGAAGAAGCCGTAAAATTGGTAAAAACTAAAGAAGAGATAATAAGGCAAATAAAGTTAGTAAAAGGTAATGTGAAATTGTTGGAGACGGCGATTAAAAATAGAATTAACCGACAAGAGGATACTGAAAATCCTTTTAAGTTAGAAGGAAACTTAGCATTATTGAAATATTATTTAGCTAAATTGCAGCACTTACGATATACTTCTAGTAAAGTTGGAGCAGGCTTGGAGAACAATACTGCTGAAAAAAAACGTAGTCGAAATTTAGTTTGGCATTCGATTGATTCTTGCTTCGACGGACGAGTGTGTACAGGATTAATTGCAAATTTAAGTATCAAAGATCCATTATACTTCTTAAATAAGGCATTTAATAATTTTCAAAGAAAAATTAGATTATATCGTCAAAAATCAATGCTTAAAGTTAATGTTGTATTAGTATGTAATTTTATTAAACCTCAAAGTGGTGATATCGATATGAAAACGTTTTCTACAAAAAATCATATAATCGATATAAATACTAATTTAAAAACTTGGTACAGGGATAACGTAATCCATACTTTAACAAATAAATTAGAAGAATTTAGTGAAAAAGATTCGGGGT
Organism: Monochamus alternatus; assembly: GCA_037114965.1. Taxonomy (NCBI): domain Eukaryota; kingdom Metazoa; phylum Arthropoda; class Insecta; order Coleoptera; family Cerambycidae; genus Monochamus; species Monochamus alternatus. The sequence goes on from CM073428.1 coordinate 21,967,277, forward strand.
GGGCTCTTTCAGAGGTTTTGCACTTAAAAGTCAATATTAACAAATTTTCACCTTTAAAAGGGGGAACATCAACTTATGTGAGTTTACCAGGTTTTATATCACGAAAAAAAGCTGTAATAAATGTAGAAAATAACGATTCATTTTGTTTTCTGTGGGCTGTAATCTCCGCTCTATATCCAGCTAAAAATAAACATCCTGAAAGAATAACAAGTTATCCTCATTTTAAAGATGTTCTAAAATATGATTCCATCGAGTTTCCAATAAAACTTAATGATATAAAGAAGTTTGAAAAATTGAATAACTTGTCTATTAATTTGTATTGTATAGAAAATAAAAACGTTTTGCCGCTTTCTTTAAGCGATTATAGAAATAGTAACAGAGAACCCATTAATTTATTAGCGCTATCGACTGAAAATAATAATTTTACAGGATTCTCAAACGATAAGACATTTTTCCACTTCGCATGGATAAAGAGAATGTCAGCACTACTTTCAAAACAACTATCTTCTCATGGACATAAAACTTTCATATGCTATAGGTGCTTAAATCATTTTAGTTCTGATGATTTACTTAAAGGACATTTAGTTTACTGCAATAACATGAATAAGTGTGCCCTCAAATTACCAATGGAGTCGGATAAAATTTTAAATTTCAAGCATTTCAGTTACAAAGAAAGAGTACCTTTTGTGATATATGCCGATCTTGAAAGCATTCTTGAACCGTGTGAAACCTTAGGAGTGGAAAAGTGCAATTCAGTTAATTATCAAAAGCATACACCATTCAGTGTAGCATATTATTTGAAATGTTCATATGATAATAATTTATCAAGACTTAAACTATATCGAGGTGATGACTGTATAAAATGGTTTATTTCAGAACTACAAGATATTGCATTGAATATTGATAGTATCCTTAAAAATTCAAAAGAAATGGAAACTTTATCATTCGAACAAGAAATAAATTATGCTACCTCAACACACTGTCACATATGTACCAAACCATTTAAATCGAGTGATATCAAAGTTCGTGATCATTGTCACCTCAGCTCTAAATACAGAGGTGCTGCTCATCAAGATTGTAATCTAAATTATCAAAACTCATTTAATATACCTGTTGTTTTTCATAATTTAAGCGGTTATGATGCAAATTTTATAATGAAACAATTGGCTACCGGTTTTGCAGGTCCAGTTCGGTTGCTACCAGTTAATAAAGAAAAATATATTTCATTTACTAAAACGGTTGAAGGTACTGCTGTACACTTGCGATTTATCGACTCATTCCGCTTTATGTCTAGTAGTCTTGATAAATTATCTTCCTATTTAGAAAATGAAAAGAAAACCATTGTTAAGGCTTATTGTAACACTGATCAAGAATTTAATTTATTAATAAGAAAGGGTATTTTTCCTTACGATTATATTGATTCGTGGGAAAAACTCACTGAGTCATGTTTACCACCAAAAGCGAATTTCTATAGTCAATTGCATGATGAATGTATTAAAGATGAAGATTATCAGCATGCCCTTAATGTTTGGAAAACATTTAACATAAAAACGTTAGGTGATTATTCTGATTTATACTTGAAAAGTGATGTTCTCCTTCTTGCTGATATATTCGAAAATTTTCGACGAACTTGTTTATTAACATATGAATTGGATCCATTACATTTTTATACTGCTCCAGGTTTAGCGTTCGATGCTATGCTTAAAACGACTGGAGTACACTTAGAACTTTTAACGGATATCGACAAACTTATGTTTATTGAGAGAGGTATTCGTGGTGGAGTGTCTCAATGTTCCAATAGATATGCAAAGGCAAATAATAAATATATGGGAGATCTCTATGATTCAAGTCAAGAATCTGTATATCTAATGTATTTTGATATAAACAATTTATATGGGGCTGCAATGTCTGAATATTTACCATATGGAGAATTTGAATTTCTGAAAGAGAATGAAATTGAAAATTTAGATATAATAAATATTCCAGATAATGCAGAAGTTGGCTATATTTTCGATTGTGACTTAGAATATCCCACTTATCTACATCAAATTCATAGTGATCTACCTTTAGCTCCACAACACATGACACCACCAGTACCTTCAAGATCAAAATTAAAGAAATTATTACTAACATTATATCCAAAAAGTAATTATGTTGTTCATTATAGAAATTTAAAGCTGTATTTGAAGCATGGATTACGTTTAAAGAAAATTAACAGAGTTCTCAGATTCAAACAAGCTGCGTGGTTGAAAAAGTATATTGATTTAAACACCACGTTGCGTCAGCAAGCTAAAAATGATTTTGATAAGAATTTTTATAAATTAATGATAAATGCTGTGTACGGCAAATTAATGGAAAACGTACGGAAATATAGAGATGTCCGTATGACCACTAAATGGGACGGCCGTTATGGCGCTCAAAATTATATTGCAAAACCTAATTTCCACAGTTGTAGCATTTTTGATGATGATATGATTATTGTAGAAATGAATAAATTAGAAATTTTATTTAATAAACCTATATACGCAGGATTCTGTGTTCTAGATATATCTAAAACTTTTCTATATGAATTTCACTATGATTATATCTTGCAAAAATTTAAAAATAAAGCAAAACTTCTGTACACAGATACCGATAGCCTAATTTATCAATTGAATGTGCCTGATATTTATGAGTATATTAAAGAAGACAGTCAGAGGTTTGATACATCTGATTATGATCCTCATAATTCATATGGAATAGAACGGAAAAACAAGAAAGTGCCAGGTTTGATGAAAGATGAAAATAATGGAAAAATCATGCTAGAATTTGTAGGCCTTCGAGCAAAAATGTATGCTTATAAAGTTCATAACAACAAGATAGTTAAAAAGTCAAAGGGTTCTACATCAGCAAGTGTTAAGAAAATTACATTTGAAGATTACAAAAGAACTCTGTTCGATCATGAAATTATTTACAAGCCACAGCATCTAATTAGATCTAAAAAGCATTGTGTTTATACAATTCGACAACATAAGATGATTCTTAACCCTTACGATGATAAAAGAATTTTAAATTCTAAGAGCACAGATACGAAGCCCTGGGGTTACGAAAGAATTTCAGTTGACAACGATAACATTCCAAACAAAAGAATTTGTATTCGATAAAATTATGTGTGGCAATGTCTACTATAAACTGGATAGTGTGTTCGTGAGTCAGCAAATTACTGGTATATAAGTTGTAAGCTAACAGATCAAAATCAGTTTGTTTTTCATCTCTCCAACAAATAACATGACTATGAAGAATCTGTGTAGTGAGATGCATATTGCTTTGCATTATGCAACCGTTGAAGTTTACAATAAATTTATCGAACGTTGCATTATCGAGTGCTGTTACAGTGAAGAAAGATACAACTTATTAAAGAGTATCTTGGAAGAAGTGGTAATTCCAGAGGAAGCCTTTAAGTGGTTATCGGAATATGATATAGAACCTCCTTTACAATTCATTGAATTGTTGATGGACAAGAAAATGGAACTTGATGAGTTTATTCACAGCGTGTTGGCGGTGTGTCACAAAGAAGGATATGAATACGTATCCGTTAAACGATTGAATGATATTATACAAATATTACATCCCTCAATTAAAATATCATTCAAAATATACTTATTTCAATTGTTACTAGATGACAAATATTATCCATATCTTGACAATACCACTTTTCCACTAAGAAATATATTAAGTAATTATAAAACCATTGACAAAACGATTGATGAAGCCATGTGTAAAGCGGCATACTATGCCAGAAGCCGTACACTTCGCAAATTGTGCACGCTACAAGAGTCTAAAAAGTTGCACTGGAAGTTTCAGCCATCTACAAATTTTCATCATGGTAATATTCTTAAATGGATTGAGGATAATATACAAAAAGCTGAACAAGATTTAGATGCTTGTTTAGGATGGAGCTGTGGTCCCGATTCCGCCCCATGGCCTTCTACACATTTGTATGATTATAATAGAACTCTTTGTATATTAAATGAAATTAAGGAATAAAATGATTTAAAGCACTTTAAGACTTATTTTTATTTATTAAGTAATATACAATAATAACAAACAATAACAATGATTAATTATATGTTTTATAAAATCCTTACAGTACTAGTTAGAGGACTATATTTAACTAATCTATCATGAAGTATAAGAGCGTAACAACTTGTATTTGAAGGAATATTTTTATTAGTTTCGAATTCTAGTCGAATATCAACTGAACCAGATTTAAGACTTTCATTCTGATGAGAACAATCTATAACAATTAAAGGTGCATATTTCTTGAACTCTGCACGTGTATAAATAGGTTCATTTTCCTTTCCATAATACGATCGTTGAAACTTTGCATACATGTCATACAAGGTTGCTATCTGATTGTTGTCAAAATTTATATTCAAATTGTCATAAGGAAACATCTCAGAATTAAGATACAGTTTCATGTTAATTAAATTACAATGATCAAAGTGACTGAAATTTTTTTTCAATTTATTTTTACGGTCAGTATGGAAACCTACAATTACAAATCTAGGTTTCTCAAGTTGCGTCGCCGTCTTGATATTCCAGGTGTGACGTTGAGTTTCTTGTAGGAGAGGATACTCATGCAGTTCCCAACCCCTAAAGGGAACTTCCAATTCCTTGTTCCTAGCTACATAGTCAACTAATTTCAATCTTTCCACATCTGACACTGATATATGAGGCATTTTCCACAATACTTTATTTAATACAACTTTAACTGACTCGTTCTCTGCAGAATTTATTATAGCATTGGTATCCGAATTTGAGCGAATTAACACCAACTCCTGCCTCAAATTTAAAATAATTCTCTTAAAGTCTTCGCAAAATCCGAAAATGGTGGATAAATCGATTGAAACATTAAAATTTCCATGATCGTCAACTATAAGTGACCGTTCGTTGTTATTAAAAAGCCATCCACTATTTTGTAGATATTGAGTATCACTTGTGTTGAATGACACGTATCCTTTTAGAATGGAGGTTAGACCTGGATGACGGATGCGATCTATTACATATCCACCCATTTCATATCTGATTTCATCGAATAACAGCATTACACCGTTATTCGCAAATGTAGCAGTTTTGGAGGGTGTATTATCAGTTTTCAGTAATTTACCTTCAATATACAATGAACTTTCACTGGGTAATGTGTAGACATCCTGCTGTTGTATTGGAATGCGAATTTCATCATTATTATTCAAAGACGTAGATGCGTACGGTTGATGAGTATGTTTCTCAGAGTTAATAATAGTGTTGTCAAAATAAGCCCTCTCGTTGACATTTAATATATCCATTTTTATTATCACTTCTTAAAAATTACCTTAAAACCAAGAGATTCGAGAAACTTTCGATTTCTTACTGTTATTGGTTTGATGGTTCGTGTAGAACTGATGGAAGGTTTTAAATATATACCTCCTATATAGTTTCGACTACTAGAACCGCCACGTTTGTTGTACCTTATTACCATTGCACTTATTGATCACGCTTCCTTCAAATGTAGTCTTAATGACACCACCTCTCTTCCGAAATTGATGAGTTCACCATCTTGACTGACTATATTAACAACAATCTGATCGATAAATCGAGTGTTGATGGGTAAATAGACAACGTTACTTGGAGTCTCAACAATTTTGAAACCAGCTGGTACTGTAGGGAAAAATTCGTGAATAACGTGAGCTTGCCTGTCATTAATATAGGATCCACTCACAATATTGCATTCTATGCAAATGGTATTTACACTAAAAATATCGACTGGAAAATCTGATACATGGTAACCAAATGCAGCCAATTTTCTTGGTTTAAAACCAAGCAAGTGTCCTATTGAATCTTGTTTAGTAAAATCAATGTCCTCACTGCATTTGATTCTACACTTCAGAGTGTTATTGTTAGCTTTAATAGAAATGAGCTTTTGATGCTCCTTAACAATTCCCTCTCTTATGCTGTCATCATTATCATGCCATCTGAAGTCACCTAAGGCTCGTTGTAGATATTTATTTATTGCATCAATATCATAGTTACCCTGTGGAATTTCAATGTATTTACCCTTGGAACCATAATAAAATTTGTTGTTCTTATTTTTCTCGATATTTGGAATTGAATTGTAAGCCTCAAAGCTTATTAACCCTAAGACGTAGTCTTTACTATCATCTAATATAATTGGAGGAGTATACCTAGAAGTAAGAGTTGAGCTTCTTCCAGACAGTAAAAAAGAATTCGACATCTTCGGTGTCGTGAAATATACTATTCAAATACAGCACTGCATTTTTAATTATACAAAAATTTCAGACATAGATGACCACAGTTGAATGTATTAAATGTTTGTAACTGTTCATGATTATACAATATTTTACACGGTCCATTTGTATTTAGGTAATGTACCAATTCTCGTGGAGGCCTTAAGTTGCCATAGCTATCAAAATATACTGCTTTTTCTCCAGTTTTCTTATATGCAGTCCAGTGCGTCCCAGAGCCTCTTTCATTGTCTAGATTAATAATACCACATTCTTTATAATGCACCCGACGTGGTAAACTATCTCTCATAAATATGCCTCGAAAATGTTGAATATTTAATTTCTTAGTCAATCTTATTAAATCCAAATTAGTAAGAGCTCGTTTCGGTAATTTTATCGGTAACGCTTGGAAGGTTTTTTGCGTCCTAAAAAAAGACCAAAGCCTTGCTTGTAAGGTCTCATGTATAGTCCTTTACCCATAGCTATTTCTTCCATTGCAGCATTGTGACGTTTACTTTCTTCAAGCTTTTTCTTTGCAGCTTTGGCATCATTAACAGCCTTTGCAATTCCTGCTGCTCCACCACCTAAAGCACCAAGCGCACTTAAGCCTGCAAATAATGGAATTAGTGGTAGAAATCCTCCTGTCTTAGGTATTGGTATTACTCGGGCAGCTTTAATATATTTCTTCTTCTTAACTTTATTAACAGCTTTTAATGCAACTTTAATAGCATCTTTCATATTCTGCACATTTTTACCTTTTAGCGCTACTCGTGCTTGCTTTGTTACATCTTTAAATGCTAACGATCCACCAACCTTTTTAGATTTCGCTTTAGGTTTACCAGTTTTACTTTTATTTTTTTTAGTTTTTCCGTTAATGCATCCCATTCCTAATTTAACTTTAGCTTTCATTGCTGCTGCCACAGCCAAGGCTGCTGCCTTTTCTCCTATAGATGCGTTTGGTGATTTAAATCTCTCCACAGCCTTCTCACCCAAAATTTTATCAGCCGTATGTCGTTGCTCTAAGTTTTTCTGTCTGCTATAAGCCACGTCGTGTTGTTTACAAGCTTCGTCTAAACCATTAATACCCACATCACCTCTTGCTAATCTCTTCGCAAGTTTTGTACCAGGACCACAAAATTTATATCCTGGAATATGGAGCTCTACTGGTAAATTATTTATAGCAGAGTTCAATATACCTCTGCCAGATTTTCTTGTTGTTCTAAGCATTTGGCATCACGAACTACTCACGAATGATGATAATACCAGTATCACATCTAATATATATATACACACACAATCATAGACTGAGCTTTATTTATAGTATTGCTTCCGTCATGCGCATTATAAAACAGCCAATTGATTTACCTATTAACAACAATGATATCGCAGAAATAAAAATCTCGAAGAGACATGGAGAATTGTTACCATCTACAATCCGCTGCTTGGTTGTCGGTCCATCAAACTGTGGTAAAACTAATGTTATGATTAGTTTGATTGAGCATCCCAATGGATTAAAGTTTGAAAATATTTATATTTTTTCTAAGTCTCTCTATCAATCAAAATATCAGTATTTAGAAGAACTTCTAAAACCAATAAAAGGAATTGGATACTACGCCTTCAATAACTGCAACAACATTCTACCGCCTGAAGATGTAAAACAAAACTCAATATTTATTTTTGATGATGTAGCCTGTGATAAACAAAATGTTATGAGAGATTACTTCAGTATGGGGCGTCATAAAGACGTAGATTGCTTTTACCTTTGTCAAACTTATACACGTATTCCAAAACATCTAATACGTGATAACGCAAATATGCTGGTAGTCTTCAAACAAGATGATTTGAATTTGAAGCATATATATGAAGATCACATAAATAGCGATATGAGTTTTAATAAGTTCAAGGAAATTTGCTCACTGTGCTGGAAAGACAAATATAGTTTTATGGTGATTAATAAAGACAGTGACATTAATAATGGTAGATATAGAAAGACATTTGATCATTACATACATATATAAAGAGAAATAAGCTCTGCTAACTTTATTCATCATTATTAGTATTCATACTGAACTGCTCTTAACACTACGCTGTTTTAACTGTTAAGTATCTGTTTTTAACTGCCAGATACCTACTTTTTACTGCCTGGGACCTGATTTTTACTGCCAGCTACCTGTTTTTTGCTGCCAGCTATCTGTTTTTTACTGCCAGCTACCTACTTTTTACTGCCAGCTACCTGTTTTTTACTGCCAGCTACCTACTTTTTACTGCCAGCTACCTGATTTTTACTGCCAGCTGCCTGTTTTTTACTGCTTATTGAGGATCTATACAAGTACTACAATTAGGAGGAAGATTTGATGCTTTCAAAATGAATAGAAAGGAAGTTGAAGTAAAAAAATTGTTAATACAAAGGAGGAACATAGTAAAGCAAAAGCTGAATGCTCTGAAAGAAGGAAATATAATTCAAGAACAATCGTTTCTCCCTATCACGAAGCGTTTACAAACAATTGCCGAGAAACTTGATGGAGAGCCTAATATAAAAAGTGAAAAGCTTATAAAAAAGGAAGTGAAATCAAGGTTTAGCTCACCAAAGAAAAGCATAGCGAAACATAATAGATCGACGGCTTCTGATGCACCAAGTTTCCTAGATACATCAGTTGTCGCAGAAGGAACTTCAAATGATAATGACATTGCTGATAGAGATAATGAGGGAAACAATGAGGAACTAGATGATAGTGTAAGAGATGCAAAAGAATATATTCAAGACTTTGGTAATTCGCCCGATATGATGTACTATTTAAATCACCTTGATCCCTTACCTAGAGAATATGTTCATAAAATGATTGGTGATGTTCATAATGAGTTTGACTTTAGGTATGGCGTTAGATATGATCCCGAGCATAATGAACTAAAAATTGGTAATGCATCTCTACAATTCGATGGTAATAATTTAATTATAGGAGGGTTAAATTATACTGGGACTCCTGGACTCTACGAATTAATTTTTAAGAAACATCCAAAAAGTTTCACAGAAGGTGATAAAAAAACCTACTTAGACATTGTTAAACGAACGAATGCTCATAAAAGAAACTACTCTGAAAATGAGCAAATTCAGGGTAATGCATCTTACAAATATAAAAAAATCATCTCCGCATTGAGTATACAACCACTAACATCACGAAGACCTCGCATCATAGCACCCTCAACTCGAAAGAGGTTAGGCCTTGGTATGTTAATGGAAGCCTCGAATAATCCAATCGACTACGTATACTGGGATGATCCTAATGAGCTTGTTGATAGATTAAGGCTTTTAGTTGCCTCCCAAACCGCTGGCCATACAGGTCATTCTAACGAGATCGTCTCTATTATCGAAGAATTGCGTGAATCTAAAATTATTGAGTAGTAAGCAAAAACTTACAGCTAACTTAAAAAATGACAGTCGATAAATTTGGTAGACACATAAGTCAACCAAAGCATTCATCTGCGGATCATGATGATTTTGAAGTAACGTTAACAAGCATCTCAGGAAACATAGTGAAGGAATTATATTATAATATTGTTTTAACATTTGAGTCTACAACCTTTCATGAAAACAGTAAGAACTATTTAATATCTGATATAAAAACATGTCAAGTTTTCTTCTACGAAGCAGCTACGATTGAACATGCTACTGGTTACCCTACTGATATCATAACAATTATAAATGAAAAGGAATTTACTTTGGCAGAACTAGTCAACGTTATGCTACGTCGCAACGATAATATTTCATTTCGAGAAAAAGATCCGGAAACAGAAAACAAAAATTTATTTGTAGAAATTGTTATACGAGTTCCTGTGGGGTTAAATATATAGAAATTTGTTTTACATACTGTAATTTTAATTGGAATCCAATATGAAATATCTCAACAACTTTAACAAATATGCAACAAATGTAAAAGAAGATATTGTCAATGAATTACACAAGTCTGCCAGAATCAATTTTAAAAGACGTAGAACCGTAATAAAAGGTCTGAATGATTTAATACAAGCTGATTTAATTGACTTGATACCATATTCCAAGGAAAATAATGGATATAAGTATGTACTAATCGTTATTAATTGCTTCTCTAAATTTATATGGACAGAACCACTAGCGAGCAAATCAGCCCAGGATGTTACAATTGCAATGAATAGGATTTTACAACGTTTTAAAAAAATTCCGAAACATCTACAAACCGACATGGGAAAGGAATTCTATAATGAGAATTTCAAGAAACTGATGAAAAAATATAGCATTAACCATTACAGCGTTTATAGTACAAAAAAGGCTTCGATTGTGGAACGCTCCATTAGAACTATAAAGAATATGCTTTGGCGTGCTTTCAGCTTAGGAGGAGAATATAGGTGGAATCATATTTTAGATAAAATTGTTGACAAATACAACAATACAGTCCATTCTACAACTAGGATGAAACCAATTAAAGTTACATCAAGGAATGAAAGATCATTATTAAAATCAACATATACACATTTAAAAATTGCTAATAAAATAACAAAATTTAAAGTAGGCGACCATGTGAGAATTAGCAAATATAGAGAAGCTTTTAAGAAAGGATACACTCCAAACTGGTCTAGCGAGATTTTTATCATTAGGAAAATAAGATTAACCAACCCTACAACATATTTATTGAATGATGAGAGTGGTAAAGAAATAACAGGAGGCTTCTATGAATTGGAATTACAAAGAGTAAAACATCCTGACGCTCACTTAGTTGAAAAGGTATTACGAAAAAAAGGAAATAAAGTTTTTGTCAAATGGTTAGGTTACGATGACAAACATAATTCTTGGATTGATAAAAATAATGTATTGTAGCATGTTATATTGTATAAGAATTATAATAAATGATATACATTCTATATTCGATTTTTAATTTTAATAATTAACCCTATTAGTTACATAATAATGATAAGCAGGTCATCAACCCAGCTGACGTAGTCGACAGAAACCGACTATATACTTCCGCTCAGCACAAACGGTCCTCAACCTCTACCGCGCAGGTGCCAGCCGCTGTGACGTAGACGGCTGAAAGCTATGCCGATCCTGCTCCAGTCGCCATCTTGAATTGTGGAGCAGGATCGGCATAGCTATTCTACTCACATGCAAGGTGATTTCTATAATTTATATAAAGAAATGCGAAATGAGAATGCCGACTATTTTTTCATTTCACCCGAATGACAGTGGCAGTGTTTGATGACTTGCTGAAATTAGTGGGGCCTCATTTAACCCACAGTATACTGTGATTTAACCAAACATTCAAATAGACCATTTATTCCTGCAGATTGTAGGCTTATATTTTATCTAGGGTAGGTTTTTAATTACTATTCGGCAAATGATAAAAACCAACAATTTCTATAGATAGAGACGTAGTTGACAAAACATAAACATAACCTCTCTGAAGGTCAAGAATCTTAAGTATTTGCATGTCGTCAACTTACAGCGGATAAATTCCCCAACTTCTTAAGTCTACAGTAATTTTATGTAAACAGAGTAAATAATATTTAATACCATACAATTACCATACAACAGTACAACTGCAGTGCCATTGCACTAACGTTTATCTGAACGTTACTTTACAATTCCATCGAACCAACAACAGGACGTCTGTATTCGTTTTAGTCTAGTTTCATACAACAAAAAAAGTGTAGTAAAATATTTTTAATTTCGGAAATTTACAAAAATGTATTAGGTTATTTTTTTGTTTAAAAAAAATAAGAAGTAAACAAATCAGGACGATATGTTTTGTATTTATAGCTATACTTGGTTGTCAAGTGTGGTCCTATTCGAGTTTATTTTCACGAGATTATAAAACTATGGCACATTATTTCTCAAACGAAGAACTTATGATCATGATGTTGCCATACGGGAAATTACATCCAAATTCAATGGCCGCAGATCATCGTTATGGTCAAAAAGATTTTAAATGCCGTCGAGGAGCACCCTAGCTTCAGCATTAGGACAATTGCAGCGCAATTTCGGTTTCCAGTGAATTTTTGCGAGTGGTAATTACATCAGCAGCACTTAAACCTAAACTTTACTATGAACATTTTAGTTACAGATGAGACAATTTTTACACGTAATAGTATTCACAATTTTCATAACACGCATTATTGGACATGTCAGTCGGCGAACACACTTTCGACAACGATTTTCAGTAAATATGTTGGCTGGAATTATGAGCAGAGTACTTATTGACACTTTCATTCTGGAAAATCGGTTAATTAGTGCTCTTTATTCACAATTTTTGCGTATTTTACCGGTACTCTTCGAAGAAAAAGCTGATGCGTTTAGGGTCTCTATTAAAAATTACATGAGACAAAAAAGACATTATAAATTCAACAACAGGCATTTAAAATGATTTATTTTTCAATCGAAATCGGGTATTTTATTTCGACGCCTTATATTATAACAGGAAAATACTTCTCCAGAAGAAGTTTTATCAGCCTAAATTTTGGAAAAGTTTTTAATTCCAGTACGTTTGAAAGACACTAAACAAATCTTTAAAACTTATCTGAATAAATATTATGCACAATTTTGTATCCATCTTATTAAACGAATTATGAATTGGTGAACCTACTTGTCCGTCAGTTAAGCCGTAACCCTTACTTAAAATATTAATCCTCAGTAATTGCAAAATTTGTGAACATTTATGAGTTGGTTTAATTCGTGAAACAGTTTACGTTGAGTCAATGCACGTTACTTGCCCTTTATAGTTTCTCTTACGCGTGTAAATTGTGATGAATTTTTCAACGGCCATGAATATTTTATCTGATCTGTAGCCCTCGAATTAACTGCTTCCAAATGGTTCTCGAGGCAATAAAAAAGCACAGCAACCCGTAATTATTATTTTAAGAGACAGAAATGAGAAAATAAAACAGGAGGCAATGGTCCGATGGCTACAGGCTTATAAAATACGATCAAAGGAGGAGCCCTTCTACCTTTTTGATTTGTTAATTAAATATTTTTAAGATAACACTTTACACGCGTTGCAACATCTCGAAGGACGCATTACAAAAGGTTGCTACTCGGAAATTGCGTCAATATAGAACATGAAAAATTCCGGTGTTCCTCAGATTGTCTTTGCAAAATAGAACTTTCAGCTTCCATTTACTTCGATGAGACTCACCCGACGCCTAGAATGTGGGTTAATGATACGATACGCGCCATTCCTCATCCTAGTCGGGCCAGCGAGAGATTGAATTAGTCAAATGAGCCCAAAGTTTGAGGTTAATTAAACATTTAGCCGAGGTGGGACAGGGCAGAAGGCGGTGGCGGCGGGGGCGGCCATCGCCCCGTTCACTCACTTCGCCACCACAAAATCAACAAGTGTTTAGCTGCGGAGGACCGCTGCTATGTTCTTTGTACAGTTTGTCGAAGAATAGCCTATTGATGGAGCGTGCACTGTTTTGGGTTTTTACTTCGATGGTTCTCTATCAGCTTTATTTTATATTAAATTTTAAAAGGAGAGGAGGAGGCCAGCCAATCCTAATTGGCATTGAGTAAAAGGTAATTTCTTTCTCGAAAATATTATTTATAGCCTAAAAAAAAAATAATGTTATTTTTACAAGATGAAGAGTAACATTCAATTTCAGTATTAATAAAACATTTGAAATGTCAGTCAGAATAAAATCTTAGTTCTCGCATTGTAAAGATATGTCTTCTAGAAAAATGGCTGGAGAGGAAACTTTGGGACGCTCTATACACGCCGAGTTTACAAATGAATCAAACTCTCATAAGTATATACATGCGGCGTGCGTTAAATTTACCGCCGGAGTTGCACCTCTAGGCCAACCTACAACGAGCCGTCTCATGTGATATGTATGAATCAATTTCCCATAAACATCAACTTCCCGCACTTTAACTTGTTAAGTTAGCAGTCTTCGGGCGGTGGCATGAAATATGGGGGCGATAAATAAATACATTGTACTGAATTATCGGCGGATCTGTTTTCTATTTGGGCCTGCAAGGTTGTGAGAGCAGCCGCAGAAACGTGGAGGCCTTGCTTTGCATCCCGATTCTATCCGTTCCTTTAACGGTTTAGCAAGTGTGATAAACCGGAAAGATTTTCGTTTGTTTTTCGTTTCTTGCATTTGACTGAATAGATCTGTACAAAATACTAGCACAAATTTTTGAGGCTAAAATATGAGGATCTGGCCCAATTTACCTTAGTCCGAAAGTTGATAGTATTCGAAATAACTTTTTTGTAAATATTTATCTTAAGAAATCAAGATCTGTTTACAGTTTCCACACCTTGCACCTTGCAGAAGGCGCCATTAACAGCACTTTGCCTACATCTAAAGCTTTATAACTTTTTTGTGCCACGGTATATTAAATTTCATGTAGCCAAAGTGCTGCTGGTGGTGTCCTCTGCAATATACACCGAAACTGTGATCAAATCTCGATTTGTCATTCTAAAAAAAACCCTAATTATTAAATGTCGTACCTATCATTATTAAGATAAATATTTACAAAAAACTTTAAAAATAATAATTTTGACACTCTGTAGGTATATCGGAAACTATCAAGATGAAGGTAAATTGGGTTAGATCTTCATATTTTAGCCTCAGAAACTTGCGCTAGTGTTTTGTACAGACCTATTAGAGGCACCTTGTATATTGATTAGCAAGTAGTTTCAAAAATCACTTAAACTTTAAACCTATGTCTAGAATTGTTTACAATGAAAATTGTGCAATCATTCTATATGCCAACGCACATTTTTTGTAGTAAATAGAAATATACTATATAGTCCTAAATGAAATTGTTATTCATTAGTATCGCTAGCAGTAACAAAACTATGAACAATAAATCCAAATTATTTTTCAAAAATTTTAACTACTCTATTTTGTGAAACGACATCAGTCTACGTTACGATGTTTGGAGTTTTTACAACAAAATGCTACCTGAGTTACTTGACAATCTGCCTCGGAATGTAAAAATATACCATTTGTACGATTGTGCCCCTCCAAATTTTGGTCAAGGTGTGCTCCAACTCTCAAATTCGTAACACCTTTCCAAGTCGTTGGCTAGGACGAAATAAACTGACAGCATGACCACTTCGTCCCCAAATTTAAACTCCTATAATAGGCACCTATTTCAATTTTATCTGTTAGGTAGTGATAGTTATAATATATTTCATCCTTGGAAACTATCCTAAGCCTAGAATTATCCGCTTTATTCGACATCGCTGTGGTAAATAACAAATGTGATTTTAAACGGGTGACAAAAATAAGCGTTTATTGATATTTTGTCCTTTTAATGTGTTAATAGCCAATCAGCGGCTGATAATAATATATGATAAAAACAATCAAATAACAGGTGGCTTATTAAACAGATTGAGATTGAAACAAACTTTAAAAAGTATGTACTTGCAGTTTCCCGGCTACTGTACTTTTCTTAAGATAGAAATGATAGAAGATAAGTACCTGGACTAAAAGACTAGCTCCCCGGTTAGCGTTATTCGCGATCGCAGGTGCGATTTATGTGCCTCTCAAGATCGAATTTCTAGATTTATGGCGTCTTTCTGTGAAACTATTGCCTATACTTCTTGTCCGGATATCTCAGGGGACATCGGATTTATCAAAAATCGCCTCTATCACGGCCAAATCGAATCATATTATTCCCCTGCATATTATGAGTCGGTGCGTGGACTTATCTCGACAGCTACATATGACTAGTATTATTTTCCTAAAAGCGGTCGTTTATTTCACTTTTTTAATAAAGATTTTTCCAACTCAGTCTTTCAAGTTGGTCATTTTTACCTCAACTGTCGATGCCTGTTGGAAACACCCGCTTTTAAATAAAAGTAACTATATATATATATATTGATTTTAAAAAAAGTGATAACAAAAACGGTATTTTTTGGCGATTCACATAATATATCATTACTTAAACTCGTTAGCAAGTCATCATTTGAATGTGTGATTTTGTTTATTTAACTTATTATTTTCATCGGTGGTTAATTACGTAACTGAAATAAAAATTAACATTTTAACTAATTGGTTAAAAAGAGATTAGTAGCTGAACTATTCATTTTGTTACGTGGAACTGGAATAAAAATTAAACAAACTACGGTATACTCGCCAACCGCGCATTTCAAATCGGCAATACATGCATCATCTCCCATCTTAAAAACTGAAAGCGCGTCTAAACAAATAGATAAATAATTATCAGTTATGTAACGAGCAAACCCCCTCCCCCCCTATATACGTGCATATATAGAACATATATTTTTTATTATTATTCTAATTATGTTCACATACATATTTAAAATATAGTTGCGGCAAGAATTCAGACGTGTTACGTCACGACTGACGTTACGCAATTGTTTTTATTAACAACATATTTTTCGATAGTCTGTCGTGTTAAAGACAATAATTTTTTGTTATTTAGTGTAATATATAGTGCAAAGATTTAGTGTAGGATATAGTTTTATTGTTCTTAGTTGCAGTTTCTTAAATATTTTGATGAAAATATAATGAATTATGTATTTGTTCGTATGACGTAAGTCGTCTGAATTCTTGCCGCAACTATATATATCTAATTAAGATAGACATCGATATAGAAAGGGTAAAAGGATAACCTACAAAATGTTTATTCAAAAATTATATGAACGATCATTTTAAATTAACATTTAAATATTACGTTGACTGAAGATTTTTTCGCCAAATTAATAAGAGAGATGACCATACGTTCGTGTTCTTATCCCAAAAACATATAGGTATAATCGTTTGCAATAATAATGGCACTCTTTAAAATTAATTTTGTTATTTCTTTTGAACTGCTGGCGTATTCGTAATGAAATCTACTTTCACCTTCACCTCCCAATATTCGTTCTTAGTTGTTGCACTCACCCATAGAGATTTAATGAAACTTCTGCTCAGAACTTCCAGAAGTTCAAAAACTGTTTTGAGGGAATGTCATTATTATTGCAAAAGCATGTATCTGTTAATAATGCATAGCAGCAGACATCGTCCAAGGAATTATCTTTGGATGGTAATATTTACTCAAGTTTCAGTTTGCAGGGATGAAAAAATAAAACTAGACGTTATTTTCTGAGTAATGCTTACTCCCCGGGAGGCAATTAAGGTAACGTCAAGGCTCAGAGTCATCCTGACGTTGAACGCAGGATATCATCGACGGCGTTTATGATGGCAACGTGGCTCCCGAGAATGGTCGCCGCCCCACTGCCTCCAATCGTGTACAACATCTGGCGCTCCACCGCCTCCGATAAGAGTTGTTAGCCGCCGCTGCGAGCTGCATTATTCATTGGCCGCGATAACGGGATTTGCGTTAAAACTTTTATCTGAGCGGTAATTTGTTTACAAAATAGCCGTCGAACAAAAAAGTTCGCACCTCGGCTCTTTGAATAAATAGAATGGGAAAGCGAGGAAAGATATTGGCCGTGTTCGTTGCTCGGGGATCAGTCGCTCCCATATTGGATTGCGAAGAGATCTCCAAGATTGTGAGGGATTTGCGCTGGTCCCAAATCGAAACAGAACGTGGCAGGGGCGTCCATAACAGCCGTATCCTATATTGAAAAGAGTTATGGTAGGGGATTTTACAGAGGTATCGAAACATGCTGTAGACAATTGCAATTAAAAATTTGTCATGGAAAATGTTTACGTCCCGCTAGTATACCTAATCATAACAAACTATAATCAATATTTTATATATATTCGATTAGTCTGTGGCCGAGCGATTTAAGGCATCAGCTCTTAAATCGATAATTTTACTTTTAACCACTTTGTTATGGACGAATTCTCACATCGCTGAACTGATATTAGGGTGAAATGCCCAGTGATTGAACAAATAAGAGATGTATAAACTTTAAAATGCTATTATAGCATAGTTTGTTTCAAATATTATTTTAAAAAAATATTAATCCTATGTCGTTATTTATAAGGATGTTGTAAATAATTTGAAAGTTGAGTAGTTTGATTGCTACTATATTATAAAAATTAATAATTAAAAAATGTCACCAAATCTAATGAATGAACAAGAAAATTCAGTAAATGAACTTAAACACACTAGTAAATGAACAAAGTGGTTTATTTAAGAAAAAATACAAAAATATATTTACTTATAGCCTACTTATAAAGTAAAACGCATTTCACGTTTACATTTCAATATTGTACATATCTTGGTATATATCTAAAGGCTGTGGCTTTAAAATATATTTTGTTATCTGATTTCTTTTATACCAAATTTGGTCTGTGTGTTTAGGCCACTTCCACATTTTATTTGAAGTTTGATGCATTACACTTACTTCGTATTCCTCATTTTCAATATCTGTAATTACATCAGGATATTGTTTATTATCGTATAGGACGATTACATAGTCGCCAATTTAAAATGTATTCAATATGCTAATGCCATCAGTGTTTACGCGTTTACTTGATAATTTTTTTTTCAAGTTTGGTTTCTACCATTTTTATCTTATCATCTGTGTTTTCCTTATTATCAATTTCATCGTTGCCGATGTTCGGTTCAACGTCCTTAGTTTTGCGTTTCAGTTGTTTACACTTTGACTTTTTCAATTCTGCGGCTACTTTCTTTTGCTCCCTTTCCAATTTTCTCTGTTTTATTTGTTCTACTTTTTCTTTTCATTTTCGTATTTCTGATAATATTACAACCATTTTGTGGAAGTAATGGTATATGGCATTTTTGAAGCCGATTTGCGTTTTCTATTTTTGTCTTGTTGTTCTGGCTGCACTGTAGTTACAAAGAACAGTAATTGACTCTTTTTCATTGCCAGATGAAATTTCGTACAAGTTTTTTAAATTTTTGTATACTGGGCCTAAAACTAATCCCGATTTAATGCATATTCTTACACCAGTTTCGTCCGCGTAAAATATTCTTGCCGGATCTTTCATCATAGTATCTAACAGATTCTCTTCTTGCAGATAGTTAATTAATTACTTAAACCAGTATCTAATTGTCTTTTCAGTTACTGTTGCACGAGATTTTGAAATTATTTCCGTGTTTCGTTTGGCAATATTAGGATGTCTTTGCAAGAATAACTTCATCCATTTCTCTCCGGGTCTATTGTTTTTAAATAAATTTGGTCGGCCACATTCAGTCAAAACCTTCTGCACTGCGTCTTTGACATCAGTAGGATGCATAGGAAATCCTAATGTCGACGAAGGCTTGAGCCAGGGAATTTTCCGAGTATCTAAATCTGGAGTATTGACGTTTTTCAGAATCTATCGACTTATCCATTGTAGAAAAATATTCCTATAATTATAAAACATTAAATGCATTTGTAATACAATAATACAATACAAACAGAGTGCCATTATTAACACGTTTGAAGTCATAAAGGGTGTTAGTTAACTGAGAATGACTAAAAATTTTAAATTGAACACCCCAGCTCTAGTAAATGAACATCCTCGTTCGTTTACTGGTTTCTGACTATACAGATCAAAAATTAATTTTGTAAAGACTTGCTTCTAGAGTCAGTATACTGTAAAGCTTATTTTTGCACGATATTAAAAACATCTCTTAAATACCAGTAAATGAACACTATGTTCCCTCACTGGATTTTATGACAATTTCAGGACTAGTAACTGAACACGCGATAATATTATTAAATATGTATTTCTAACAGCGGATGTTTACACAAAAAGTAAGTAAATGTTATTAATGTTTAGCTAGTTGTTCAAAACATTAATATTTTCTTTTTTATTAAGAGTTGAAGCTATATTTCAAAGAGGTTTGCAACTATCTTACCTTAACAAAATGGCTACCACTCTACTGATGTGCACCAACTATTATATTACACAGCCACTTTTCGATACACTGATTCCCGCCGAGATACTGCCCGTAAATGAACAACTTACTGCGCAAACTCAGCAAAGGTTTAAATTGTTTCCCATAGATGTAGGTATAACAAGTATCTTATTTTATACGAAAAACCATAGATATGTTCATTTATTGGGTGGTGTTCATTCTTTGGTCAATTCACCCTAATTTGAAAATATTAAAAATAAACTACTTACAACAAATCAATATTATTCGAAAATGATATCCACGAGCTAATAAGAATTTCTTCTAAGGGACGCGGATGGTGAAAATCATCTCGCATCTTGCCGAGCTCGCAAATTTACATAGAAATATACCGAATTATTCCTTTTAATTAGTAGTTACATCATTTTCTGCCGCTGTACGTCAAACAACTTCTGAAATAATTGGAAACGTGTGATATTTTTCAAAAACATTAAGGCCCTCTCTTTTGGAAACCAATAACTTTAGTCCCCTGGTTTATTAATACTTTTGAGGCTTTCGAGCTTAAAATAGCCCTGTATATTATTTCACAACCTCTGCAGATGTGGGAATTGTGTATTATTAAATAAATTTATCCGTTTTGTTCTCAATCCAAGTTATGAAAGTTTTTTCGTCCCGAGGCCACACAATCTCTCTGGGTCGCGGATTTTTAACGCCTGTTTCAGTTATATCTGCAAAAGTTACAAGCTGGAACACCTTTGGAATCTCCTAGCTTTCATAAATATCAATCGCGCAGAGGTGTTATCGAAGTCGCCTAATGTCCGGTATTGCTGGCACGTACTACAACTTGGATAAAATGTTCCGTTTCTGACAGAGGCGTAGAAAATGGCAGGTCATAAAAGACAGCACAATTTAAAAAACTGTCTACCTACCTTATTGGATTCTAATTTTCTTTATTTTCGTTAACAAAAATAACGAATATCAAGAAATTTCTGCTAACAATAATTTTGGACAAAATGAGAGCTATATATGCAATGGTTGCATTTTTTTGCATTTTTTTTGACTTTATATAGATTTTTCGATTATAAATTTTGATTTGCATCCGAAACATAAAATGCGGGAAGTACGATGATATATTACTATTATAATAGTGCCACACTAGAAGAAATCGTTAACTTTCGTACTGTGAATAAATTTCAAAAAACAAATTTATTTTTTACCTACTCAACTGTAAATACAACACCCTCTTCAACCGTCTACTATGATCCTGGGGGTCTATTCTCGAACATTCGCAGAGCAATACGTATGCGAATTAGATATGTTTTTCCTTACAACGGTAATTAAGAGAGACATAACCCTCCCAAGCAACACATGATAGCCTAAAAAACGTTTATTATACGAAATAACGGTTTAAATTTCGTTATCGTTTATTTAATAAACGTTTATGAGCAACATTTATATTCTAAATGTTTTTTATACGTATGCTTTAAACGTATTTCTTTAAACCTTTTATAAGAAACACATAATATTTGAGTAATATCTAATTAAAACTGTATTTTGGTTATAGATTTACATTGATCTTAACTTAATTAACTGAAAACGGCATTTTTATTTTTTCATATCATATTATAGTTTCTTATATATGACTTTTAAACGTATATACTAAATGTATATATATTGTAGTTTTCATATATGTTTTTTAAACGTATATACTAACTGTATATATAGGCAACGTTTTTTATAGGTATGTCATAAACATTTGTAAATGCAGAGATTATCTGAGAATGTATTTATTAGTAGCTATTCATTTCCAACCAATGCCAATGTTGTAATGATTACTTCCAGATATAAACATACTGATATGTTTGGTGAAAATTTAATTTTGACAAATATGTAAATTTTAATAGAAGTTGATTTATTTATTTGTCATATTTTATTTGCACTCAAATATCTAGTTATAACAATCATATTTTCTATGACAATAACACGTTACATAATAATTAGTAGGTACAATTGTTTCATTACTTTAGGTACACCAATACGTACATCTAGCGTAAATAAATCAAATACATGTTTACTATTTCTAATTTGAAGATTCGTCTGTTCCAGTTATATCTTAAAAAAAAACGTAACGGAATATAAGTTTTTAAATTTGTAATAAATAAATCACATGATTCCCCAGAAATTACTTAAGGCTTTGTATTTATCTTTCGAAAGGTGTAAGGGGAATGGACATATAAAACCCTAATAGAAAATAAAATATCTAAGTATATATTTTGGAAAAAAAATGTTTAAGTATGTAGGTTTACATGATTTATAAAATCCGGTATAATTCTAGTAATTTCATTTCTACGGGTTGGTACAATCGGCCTGACCAAAGTTAGCAATACTGAACTCTGCCGGCTGACATCCCACATCGTTGTTTGGACTTTGGACTTCGTATGTGCTCCTTCGCAGTGGAACAAAAGCAAAATAATCGCCATTATGTATTTTTATTCCCAATTTGTTTGTAATCTGGAACCACAGTATACTAAGCAATCAGTAGGGAAACTCAGCTTTCCCGCGTCTTCCAAAAATCTGCCATCTTGTTGGCGACTGACAGTTATTACTATAATTTCTGTGTGTCAGTTAGGTTTTTTGAATTTTTGACATAATTACATGGTTATCCACTCGTTATCGTTATTGTACTTATATTCCTGCTTTGTATGTCGTGTTGAGTGTTTAGTTATTTGTGTTTTTATATTAGTGATTATTTATTAGTGGAACTATACCCAGTAAATAATAAATAAACTATGGGAGCAAATAAATGTGTTGTAAAAAACTAAGGCATAACGCAGCTCTGGGCGTAAAAGGCCTGTAAACAGTTTTCTATATGGGAGACCAAGTTAGACGTGATAGTTTAATTGAGAAAATCCCAAAGAAGAATTAAAACATGAAAGGGGGCAAAGGATTTAACTCCACATAGGAAAGAGACTGCTTTCATACATGAATGAAAAAAACACTCCATACACCTAATAGAGCAACGGGGGTTTTTGATTATGTTGCCTATATATATATTTTGTAAACCTCAAAATAAATTGTACCTAATATTTACGTTTTAATTTCATTTCGTACTTTCCTAATAAAAAAATAATGAGGAAAACTATAAAAATTACACTGGGCTCACACATCTTGACATAAAGGCAAAAGTACTACAAAATATAAAATAAAACTACACTACTAGTTGACCTAGTTTCCATGTTTTCGCAGATTTTTTAAATAAATTTAAATTCATACTGGTTTTATAATCAAATTCAAATTATATCTGCTAGAAACCTAAATTAAGACAAAATGTGACCAAAACCTCAATTTACATGAAACTACACTGGATTACAACAGTTAATTAAGAATTAATGCAAAAGTATTACGAACAACTTTGGTTATGTTTACGCCAAATTTTTAGCTATTTTTTCGTATGTTCTCTGGGATCCGCCATATTCTTGGCGACTTTTTCTAGAGTGGGGGTATTTAAAAACTGCCAGACGTATTTCATTCATAAATTGTCTAAGATTCCGTACTGATTGCTTAGTATACTGTGTCTGGAACTAGCTTTCGTTTTAGTTTGTGCTTACCATGTAATAAGAATCTACAAGAGGTATATAGGTAGGTAAGATAATAAACGTTAATGTCTGTATTTTATAAACAAGTTAACCTCATTGAATTAATATAAGTTAGGAGTTGTGTGTTGTAGGTAAGTTCCGAATAGAAACAACTCTAAATTTTTCAATACTCATTATATTCATACTTACGAAATGGGGAAAAAATTGTATTTGTGATGTCACATATCTACTTATTTCTTCAGTTTTGTTCACATAGGTTTTATTTTATTTACTGATCTATTGTTACAAAATGGCCACCACTCCAACCTGCCTATTTTCATGTACTTTGGTAACAAATGTGGATATATTATGTATTTAACTGCTAAATTAATATGAAACAATAATAAAACCTATTTAGGTTATTTAAACAAAACAGAAAGAAAGACTGAAGAGACGTGTGGAAAATTCTAATATCCTAGGCCTACAAAATGTTTAGTTTAATTTTACATTTTTTTAAATTAAAATTTTGCTCAGTTTTTCATTCTGATAAATCTCAGTAGTATTTTGTAGTATCTCATACATTTTACTAGTGATTTGTGATGATTTCTCTTAATTTCTAAGGCACACTTAATTTTCCAGATTTGAAATCATGGCAGAGTTTATTTCAATTTAAAAGGGAAGAGCTAGATCCTAGAAGGCCATATTTCAGTGACATGTAAAATCACCTATCTCGAGGACACTCTATATGTAATAAAATATAATTATTAATAAATCTGTGCAACACACAGTCTGGTAGTATTTTATAGATATATTTACCTCACCAAAAATATCCTAAATGTTTATTATCTGTATGCATGTATGTGTGTGTATGTAATTTTTTCTACTTTTTTTAACTTCAAAGGTTTACCTTAAAATCTCATATACACAAAAAATATTTTTATATCATGATTCGTAACAAGGTAAGTTGATTTTTATTTTTTAATGGTTATCTAATGTCTCAAAAACTAACTGCATTCTTTTTTCCAGGACGTGTGTTAGTGCCATTAAATCAAGTGTGCTATGTGTTTTTTATAACGTAATTTTGCTTGATCCAACGAGGTTCCATATCTTTTCTAATTTGAAACATATACAAAACCAAAAATAATTTTTTAAATTTTTTGAAATTTCAAAATATTTATAAAATCGTAAGGAAAGACTATACTACATAGTATTTACTCACGAGTTTTTTAAGTCTATTCTCATATGTTTTCGAAACATATGGATAAGTATATTGAGTTTTCTAAAAATTTAAAAATTTGTTCTTTACACTTTCGCATATCTCAAATTGAAAAAGATATGTAGCCTTATTGAATTAAGCAAAAAATTCAAAACCTATATATACTAATACAAAAAGCGTTTATTTTCGCTTTTATATAAACGCATATATTTAACATATGATACAACAAATATATACGTTTGCCATAATCGTATGTTTCTAATATATAATATATGAAATATATACGTTTTTGGATGTATATATGCAGGATACTGTATACCATATACATACCATTTTTAAACGTACATATTTTATATATGATACACTAAATATATACGTTTTTCGTAATCGTATATATCTAATATATAATATATGAAATAAACACGTTTTTTGCGCGGATATTCGAACGTTAAATATATGTTGCTGTAAGCGTTATATACAGTATGCGCCAAAAGTATAGAATAAATTCAATAAAAACGAAACAATTATTTTTTGGGAAAAATCTTCGAACAGGTCGATTTTTAATTTAAAAAATACATATTTTAGCATAAAATGCGATTTTCAAATGGCATTTGTTTTCGAGTAATGACGTCATCGATTTTTTTTTAAATGGCAACACCATATGTTTTTCCTTGATTCTGAAAGATCGTTTAATCCTCTATCAGACAGTACTAAAATTTTGCCCTCTTACATAGGAAAGTTTTCGAGTAAATGACGATTGAATGTTAGAAAACGTAAACCAATTAAAATAAAGCAAAAACGTTATCAAGTTTAGTTTTTCGAATTCCATAGTTCTTTTATGGATCACGTAAGTGAAAATCTTTGCAAAGTGTCATTGTCACAACGACTTTCTAATAAGTATTGTAAGCGACATAGAAATTATTATTCAATTTATGGCACATTTAACTGTTACTCAAAGAATTAAAATTTTAATTCTTATCGGATGCGGGAATATGACTAGAACTCAGCAGGAAGTTTGCGATTTATTTAATGAAATCGCCAGATCGCCCTATCAGCCAATCAACAGTCAGTAAGGTAGAGTCTAAATTTAGAGAAACTGGCAATGTTGTAAATATTCAAAAACCTGGACGTCCAAGCATTAATGAAAATCAGAAACAGAACATTTTGATAAGTATGGTGGATAATTTTCATAATTCTTCACGATTGGTTGCATTAAACAATGACACTAGTCAGAGCACAGTGCTACGTATCTTAAGGAAGGAAAAATATCATCCCTACAAAATTCAACTTGTGCAGGAACTCAATGAAGATGATCCTGATCGCCGCTTACACTTTTGCGGTGAGCGATAATATAATATATTTATTTCTTTGCAACGAGATATATTCCTAAAGACAAGTAAACCACATAGATATATACAAGATATATTCTGTGTATTTTAATCACAAGCGATATTTTTGTATATATCAGATATATATTAGGTGTAGCTCACGGTCCGTAACTAGCTTTAAAGTCGTTAGGAGTAACTGTTTTCGACGTAATCCTATTTGAAATAATCAATGCACCGGGTAAAAACTGTTTTGGTTTCAGGTAAATAGCTTTTTCCGCTGAAAATGCAACAAAATATTAATTGAAAAAGTTTCCCAAAATAGTAAATTATTGCGACGGCAAAATTTCAAGAAGATTCCAAGGTTTGATGAAACTGTACTGTACTTGATACTTTTTATATCTTTAGATTTTCAACAATGGTGTGGCATATACGTTTTATACAAATTTAAATTTAATTATTTTTCAGTTTTAGGCGTTCTTAATCATTTTTCTTTTTGTCTGTTTACGTACAAAAAAAAACTAAAGCGTATACTCCTATAATTCGATTGTAGGTAATTTAAATGTGGCACTACGTGTGGCAACTCAACCTCTGATAATAAAAAGAAAGTACAAATATGAAGACAGGCTTATATTGTAACGATTTCGTTTTTCCAATTATTTCTTTTTATTATTGATGATGTTTAGGAGTACTCATTCAAAAGGCCAATTTGTTGTAAGTAGTTAAATCCATGAATTTTGCCTAACAATGTTACTGATGGCGCCATCTGTCTATTAAATGCGCAAGTGAATAACGCGATGATGCGACGAAAACTCTACTACAAACCTAATAGTTCCAAAGTTCCAAATGAGAGAAATACAGATTTGCTTATTTTCGAATATTTCAAAATTCCAATTCTTTTTATTTACCACTTTTTAATGTAATTTGTTTAAATAAATTTAGTATTGTTTTTACGTTAACATTTTAATTTGTGAAGTAAATAGAGGAACAGATTTTCAGACATTTTCAATGCCTTCAATATATTTTATGGAATAAAGCCAATAAAAAGTTAGGACGCTTCCTACTTCACTTGTAATTTTTCCAAAGCATTTTACGTTTGGCGCGAAACTGAACTGAGTAGGTATATATTTTAACCATAATACCTATGCGTTTTTTAAATCAAAATGATTAAGTTAGAATTGTAATTACCTACTTAATTAAAGATTTAAATTTCGTAAAATTTTTAAAGCAGAATGCCGAGGGTTCATTTGGTGAGCTAATAAAATTTAAGTTCCCTCCTGTTCTTATACATATATAGCTTGTTAGATGAGATGGTAACGGCTAATAAAATAAACTGGACAACATTTCATAGACAAAATTTGAAATATACCTGTTAGGCTGGTATCTTTTATCTTTATCTCACATAAAGTATTCTTGAGCCAGCTGCGAAGGACACGAACGACTTAGAATCAGCATATAAGCTGTCGAAAATTCGATAGAAACCGCCCTAATTTACAATAAAGCAAGCAGTTTTATAAATAATTATTATTTTCATAATATTGCATTAACCTTTCGTCTGTTTTGCCTATTAGCGTTAGCGCCAGTCTCAGCGCCACCTCAATCCGCATCGGTAAACCAGTTGCCATAACCTGCAAATAATTACGAGCGTTGATTGGTTAACAATTCTCCCGCCACCTTTATGTATAATGTTATTGTAGGTACCCCTCTAGTGCGACATTGAACTGCTGTAAACTAAAACGCTTTGGTGGCTAATCGATGTTCCTCTGTCTTCGCGGTTTGAGTTAGTTTGTAAAAGCTTACTTTGTCAGCGAGGTTACGTTTGGAAATCTAAGCATTATTTCTGTGCATTTTGTGTCGTTTGTGTTGAACATAAATATTTTTTGGAATGGAGAAGCGTATAGAATTGGAAAAGCGAGGCAAAAACCCTGCCGACGTATGTAGTTTCGTATTTTTCTTATTGTAAATAGTAAAGGTGTCGTCATTTTTGTACATGTGCTGAATACTTAAACTTGATGCCGGTTTGAGTATATATCAAAAGTGTAAAATTAGTAAAAATGCAATAGTTGTACAATATTTTATTCTATAATTTAGTTAAACCGTAACAAACGTGGTTGGTACAGCATATTAATACAAAAATATTGTAATGTCACCTTAGAAGCGGTGATCAAGCTTTCAGGGTTCTTGGGGTATTTTTATCAATTTTTATTTGTAAATTAACATTTTAAAAGTTTAATTTTGTTATAATCATATTTCCGATAATTTTACGCGGCAAATAACCATAGGTATCAGGTGGTTGCATCAAATCTATAAAATTCTTGTATACCTACTTAACTGCATAACATTTTATACTTGTGGAGCATCGGTTTAAACTTTTAACATTGTATTTATTAGTAGCTTCTTTTAATTTTTATTTTTTTCCAGATCAAAGAATTGAATTTGGATAACTGCCGAAGCACAAGCATCGTAGGATTGACGGATGAATTTACCAACTTAGAGACTCTGTCTCTAATTAATGTTGGTCTTATTTCTATTAAAGGATTCCCAAAACTCCCAAATTTAAAAAAGTTGGAATTAGGTGATAACAGGTGAGAAGCCATCTTTTTCTGCCTAATGTTTGTAATGAAGATATAATGTTAGGCAATGTAGGTACTTAGGTACTTCACCTTCAGTTTCTAAGATATTTTCAGTTCTTCTATCCATGATGTGCTTGAGGTAGATGTAACCATGGCTTGTATTCTAAATTTACTTGTATTGATTTTACAAGACTTGAAACAAAGGCAATTGATTTTCATTTTCAGGATATGCAATGGTTTGAATCTTTTAGAAACAAGCCCTAAACTGACATACCTAAACTTGAGTGGTAATAAAATTAAAGACTTGGCAACTCTGGAGCCTCTAAAGAATTTTAAGTATTTGAAAAATCTGGATCTGTTCAATAATGAAGCCACTACGGTAGAAAATTACAGGGAAAAAGTGTTTAAGATGATTCCGAGTCTTAAATATTTAGACGGGTAAGCTAGTAGTGGCACTAAACCTGTTAATTTCTCCCTATACCCCACCCTATATTTTTGTAGTTATGATGAAGCCGAAGGTGAAGCTGATGACAGCGATGGCGAAGAAGAGGTCAATGGTAATGAGGATGATTCCGTGGTGGACAGCTCTTCAGACGAGGAAGAAGACTTGGACGAAAGCGTAGGACTTGGACTTGTTTATAACGAGAATTTGGAGGAACTCTCAGACGAGGGAGATTACGAGGCTGTTGAAGAAGAAGATGAAGAGGAAGACGGGATCGAAGAGGAAGAAGATGAGGACGGCACAGAAGAAGATGTACAATCGCCTGCATCATCTTCTCCTGATTGTGAGTATCACTTTTGGAAATATTTCATTACTTCTAGTGATGGACATAATCGGTCGTTTTCGATTCTTTATGTTAACATTATTTTGACAATAAGACAATATTTCGGAATTTTCAGAAATATATGAGCTTGTCATGAAATACTGCGTTGCATTTCATCATAACGAAATTTAATATCCATAATGGCCATCTCCCTGTCCCTCTCACTCGTACTCGTTAACTGAAAGTGGTGTTCTTTTACCATTTCTGTGGTTTTAGGTAGGTTCAGTTCAACTCGTAAAACACTCGGTCATTTATTTTGTTAATTTTCCATACTGTGTTAAATTTCCGAATAGTTTTAGTTCGAATTGCTTAAACCAATAATCAGATTCTAAATGTTATTTCAATAATTGCATTAAAGGTTATTCTTAATCCGAACTTGCCCGTCACTAATTGTGTCCCTTACGGTATGTGTAGAGTCACAGGGCAAGACGTGAATCGAGTAGAGAGCAAAGCGGAACCGCAAAATCAACACTTGTATTTAGACGACAGCTTGCTTAGTACACGATAGTGTCTTGATAGATAGCGTGGAGTGCAGTTCTAAGTTGGGACTTGTCTGATTTCATTGCTGAGGCACTGATATTTATATTTGTAAAGTGTTGTCATGAGTAATGTCTATACAGGGTGTGTGGAAATGATGTGTCATATCCCTATCCCTACACGAAAAATTAATGCCACAAAGCTCATAACATTTTTTGAAAACTCAAAATTAGCGGGGTTACAGGACTAGGGTTG
Organism: Monochamus alternatus; assembly: GCA_037114965.1. Taxonomy (NCBI): domain Eukaryota; kingdom Metazoa; phylum Arthropoda; class Insecta; order Coleoptera; family Cerambycidae; genus Monochamus; species Monochamus alternatus. The sequence goes on from CM073428.1 coordinate 21,997,544, forward strand.
GGAATATTTATTGATATATCAATAATTATCGATAATAATACAGATAAAAAATTATCGAATTATCGATAATATCGATATTATCGATATTATCGATAATTTCGATAATATCGATATTATCGATAATTTCAATAATATCGATATTATCGATAATTTCGATATAATATCGATTTCAATAATATCGATAATTTCGATATTATCGATAATTTCTATAATATCGATAATTCGAGGATTATCGATATATCGATAAATATTTCCAACCCTAGTTTTGTTAATATCGATAATAATTTGACTCACGAAGAATCACGTTTAGCTGTAGCTTGAAGCCAATAATGATTTATGCAACTTATATGTAAACGTATACAGGGTGTCCCAGAAATCAACGTTAAGTCGGAAACGGGCGATAGGCCAAGTCGTTACAGTTATTAGAAAAATATAAAAAAAAATCTTTGTCATGTACTTTACAAATTATAAGTATCAAAATGCAGTATTATTGTATTGATAATTTAAATAATATTGATAATATCTGTATATTAATCGATAATATTGACATTATCGATAATATTGATATTATCGATAATATTGATATTATCGATAATACTGATATTGTCGATAATATCGATAATAGCGGTTTGGAACTATCGATTATCGATAAATAAAATATACCGATATATCGATAATATCGGTATATTTTATTTATCGATAATCGATAGTTCCAAACCGTTATCGCCCACCCCTATACAGGACATAAAAAAAAATTTACGAGTTTCTTTTAATAACTTCTTTGTGAGTTATACCCATTTTTCTCTAGTTTTGCACATATACCACTTGTATTCCTTTATACCTACATTCTTGTTATTTGAACATTTTTATAAATTTGGGTAGAACATAATTAAAGATCATGAAAATATCTTTTAAAAAAGTACAATTATTACATTATGTTAAAATTGGCCATTTTCGAGAAAAACAACTTTAAACATTCACATGCTTTAATGAACAGCCATTTACTCGGAATTCATTTTCAAAATTAACAAAGCACGTCCTGAAAACAAGGACATAGATGCAAAGGGACACTAGTGTAGTATACAAAATTAGAAAAATATCTGTAGACTAAAAAAAGAAGAAATTCTTAAAAACTAATTTTTTGACCCCACTAATTCTCAGTCTTCGAAAGAATGTTTGGAGCTTTGTGGTATTGATTTTCCATATAGAATATTGGAAAATATTGATGCATCATTTCCGAACACTGTATATTTGTATCTACATTTTTAAATATAAATATTTGAATACAAAAGAAATTAGTTTTGTACCGCTAATATTTAGATAGAAATTCTTATTATACTTTATTATTATAAATAAATGTTTTAAGCAATACTTTGAGAAGTATATTTATCCATATACAATGCAACATTTTGTTTTCGAGAAGTTTTCACCTCAACTACTACCGTTTCATTGTGAACGTTCACTCCTTTGCGCTTTTCTACGCTCCACTTTGCTCTCTACTTGCTCACATCGCTCTGCACATATCCTTAATGCATACAGAAAAGAAACAATTTGCTCATCAAACATTCTTTAGAAAATTCATTGTAGAAGCTATCGACTTTTAAATGAAATGTTTGCCGCCATAAATATTTAAATTAATACCCCTTAGGTAATGTTTGCAGTGAAATTGCAAAACATTTGGTAGCATTGGATATGAACGGTTGCAGAAGAAGCTGCTTTGAGACGACTCGGGACTGGTTGTGACCCTAACGACCATACAATAAGCACCGCAATCAATTAATATGACATAGAAATTTGTTTTATGATAGCCTTAAAGTCACTGGAACCACTCAAGGAATTTTAAACCGAAGGAAACCTGGGCTTCTAAAGAGGTCACTTTTTGATAAATTTTTCAAGTTTTGAGTGGGTTTGGTCATTTAAATCATTTTTTATACCAGTAATCCCAGTATAGGAATCTCGGAAACAATGATATGTACAGAGTGGCTTAAAAAAGTGTACTAACAGTTTTCAGCCAATATATCTGGAACTCCCAGCTCCCTGTACTGGGACACATGGACGTAGTACAAGTGACCACCCTGTATATAACTAAGATGATCCCTCTGTTCGCGGATACTGTCCACAAATTTTATCATTTATAGACCATCTCGAGCCAGTCCTTGCTACAAAACATGTAAACTATTATAATAGAGTAACGAATGTAATAAATGCTTTTGTCATTTTTGAACCAGAGGCTAAGTTATAGATAATCAGTGCCACTAATTAGATAAAACAAAGTAGAACGGTTCCGGATATTATAAAATCAGAAGCCATTTCTTGATTATGTAAAAGGCAAAATAAATTAGATAAATTTGAGCTTGAGGCACTTTAGTTCATTTAAGTAAAACATAGAATATATTATAGGACATCATATACAGGGTGTTATTTTTTTGGGATTCCCGTCTTCGTCATCCCAACTTTTTACACATTTCTGTTTTAAATACTCTTTGTTATTGTATACACAAAGTTATGAAAAACAGTTTACATGAACATATTTTTGTAAGGGTATTACGGCTGTTTAAATATTGTCCACAAAAATAAGAATTCTAGTACATTATGGCTGGACGGTCTTAGTACCCTTAAAAAAATACTTTTTTAAGAAACTCTGATACAAACTTTTATCATGCTACTGGGTAAAAATTGTTCCTTCAAATTCAACACCCAGTGAATATTGAAATTTTACAAAAGGCAACCATTCAAAAGATATGGAAAAGGAACCCCAAAAAAATAACACTACTTTTCGTGTTATTTTCTTTCACATTCAAATCATATGTTGACACCCAAATAAATAACATACATCGTGACTTATTTTGGGGCAAAGAATCTCTGACCTTACCTATTGCATATATTTTAATGACACTCTCTATATGTGATGCAGTTTTGTTAAAATATTAAATACCAATATATCTAAAGTTTCCAAAATATATCGTTAGGTGTTTTTTTTTATACTTAACTCACTTTTGGGTGATTGTTCAAATTGTTTGGTGATATGGTCACTTTCTTTTATAATATTTTGAGTTGGAATTGTGGAAAGAAATTTTTAACGACAAAAATATATCATTTGGAAATTTTTGGCGTTTGTAAGGAGTTTGGAGGTATGTAGATATCAATGTTGATTATTTGTTGCAGTTGCAAGGGGAAAAAAGCGAAAATTGGAAGACGGTGATGAAAACTAAAATGTGTTGACAGTAGTGATATGAACATTTTTTACTGACCAATGAAAGTGTCTCCAACACGGTGAGAAGAGACGAATTATGTCGTCGCCCCTGGCTGTGGTTTCATACTTTACAAAAATAAACATCAAAAACATTGGTGTGTTCTATAATAATAATTTGCTAAATTTGCATATTCTAAATTTTCCTCAAAAACCCCATCCCCCAAAAAGGAGAAACGTTCTGAAATGGTACCTCTAGAGTTATTATAGTTGTAAAGTAGCAGCCAGATGTTGTTAAAAATGTAAGTCAATGATGGAATAGTTATATTTTGTACATCCATTATAGATATGTCTAGTAGTTTAGGGTGTTTACATTTACATATAGCTAAGTTATTTGTTTTTTTTTTTATATATATATATTAGTAATTCTGTGTTATATCAACAATTTCAAATTAAATTCTGATATAGATTTATTTCTAAGATCCTAAGTTTCCTTTTGTTGTATCAGTCAGTCATTTTTATTCCGGTATGAGAGAAAGGCGTACAATATAAATGCATTGAATGCGGAAAGCATATCAAACAGAAACGTGTACATAGTTATTGTTCTGTTACGAAAAGAATGTCAAAGTGTGAAGCAGTAAAATGGTTTTATATGTGTACCGTCTGCGCCTAAAGTATAGAATAAATTCAATAAAAACGAAATACATTTTTTGAGATTTTTTTTTTTTTAAAGAACTTTGTCAAACCAACAGTATAAAAATGTTGCCATTCCATGTGTTTTAGGATTTTCTCCCAAAAACTTAATTTATACTTTAGGCGTGTACAGGAGAACAATGTATTTATCCTGTTGTGTAGTGCAAAAAAAAACCCAGAAAAGTAATCATCATAAAACATCTAGCATATTCAAAAACTTAATTGACAAAAGAAAGTGTGTGAAGACAAATTTTGAATGTGCTACAGGACGGGTATCTTTCTTGGTTAAAATTATAGTTATTTATGTATTTAGGACGAAAAGTGAAGCTTTAAGGTATGGATACCCTAAACCTACTTTTTGTCTTTAGTACATACAATATTTTATTTCATACTGAATTCAAATAATCGTAATTATTTCATGACTTTTTATTAAAAAAAAACAAACTGTCCTCACGTTTCCCAAATGTCATAAAATATCCCCATAACGCTTGGATTGCCATGGAAATTTCTGAACGTGGAAGTTCTAGGACTTACTTTATTGTTCTAATATATACTTTAAAGTTCCATTTTCGTTCTAAAATAGTTATTTATGCAACAAGTGCAAAAAGTAAGTGTTTATTGCACGCAACGTGAAATTGTCGTCGTCGAATGCAATAAACACTGAGTTGCATACAATATTTATTGTACGTTCACGCAAAGTCAAAAAATATTTTGTAATTCAGTTGATATTCAAAGGAAACTAATTTTATTTTTAATAAATTGCATTTTCTAGTTATTTCGTAATCCAGTATATTATAAATATGAATGAAAATAATATAAAATATACGATTGCTTAAAACGTAATATAATATCACAGAAAATATACTAAATATGACGTCGATTTGAGTACAATGATGAATGCAATAAAAAATTTATTGCACTAAGAACCACTTTCTCCACTAAATATAGTTCAATAACGTTTTGTTTTTTGCATGAACATAGAAAAATTATTTAAAAAAAATGTATGATTAGAAATAAATTCAACAAATTTATTACTCCATCACTTTTAAAAATACTTCAGGAAATATGGTAAAGGGAATAATTGGGACGACTGAAGATGAAAAACAAGACTGGTTTAGATTAGATATCCTTAACAGTCACAAAATTATGTGTAAGAAATTAAGCCGTTCAGAATAAATTAAACAAACAAAATGTCTTTGATGATGTAAAGTTTTTAGGAAAACAGACTTACACTAAAATAACTCGATCTATATCGGTTTAGTTTCATCCAAGAAAGCAACCCTTGAAATAAAATAGTATAGTTGTGGCAAGAATTCAGACGACTTACATCATATGAACGAATGAATAATTCATTATATTTTCAGCAAACTATTTAAGAAACTGCAACCGAGAACTAGAATACACCAATTTTTAAATTACAAATGCATCCATAAAAAATTTAATTTCTTTTCTGTTTCAATTTTATGAATATAAGATGCATTATGTGAATATGATAATTCACTATCGAATAAACATTCAACAAATGATTAAATATCTATGTATTTTGTGACTTATTCTCAACAGTTGAGCTTTAGAGTTGCATTATTCTCTTAATATTTTTTAAACGAGTGCTTTTGCCTCGAACAAACGTGGTAACTCTTGAAATAAACAACCAAAGAGGATTATGAGCCTGCGGTTAAAAATTAGTCAGTACTGGTATGTCTTAATTGGAATACACAGGGTTAATGTACATACAATAGATATTTTAGTAGCCTGTGTTTTTGAAAATGACCGTACAGAAACATTTATATTATATAAAATTTGTTCAGGAATATTGGAAAGTTCAGTAAATGACGATCACGTCGATACATATTTTTAGTTGTATGTTTCTTGATTTTCACAATTTAGAATTATTGCGTTATGTGCATGGTATAAATTTAATTTATTAAATACTATACCTATAAATATATATATATATATATATACGAGAGGCGTTCAAAAGTATTCTTGGTATGAGCAGAAAGAAAAAGAAATAATTACTTTAATTTTTAGTTCCCTGTAAGAAATATGCATCTTTCTTGTGTGAAAAATGTGGGTGTGTTGGGAAAATCGGGACTATAAAGTGGATGCTTAAGTTCTTTAAAACCACAGTCATGTATTGTTGTGTAAGAAACATAATCGCAGCATGGTGCTCGATCCCCTCTACAACATTTTAACTTCACTCATTATGGTAGTCTTTTTCTAAGAATTACTAGAAAATAAGTGGTCACAATTAGTTGAAATTTTATATACATACTCTCGCATAGTGATATTAGTTAATGCGAATAAAATTACCCACATCGATAGCAAATCCTACTGATACCGAGAATACTTTGTACTCCCTTCGTATATTTTAATCTGGAAAACCAGAGAATATACCTAGAAATTAAAAGAATACACAACATATAAAAAATATGTAAATTTAATTGACATTTCAAACTTGAAAAACTGCAGTAAATAACGATTTATTTAATATAAGTGTAACAGAATGTAATAATAATTAATTGAGTTCTATATCTCGTTGCCAACAAATTGAACTGTCCAATAAGTGTTTTGTCAGTATTTTATATATTTTCTGTTTGATGTTCTGTTCAATGCATTCATTTGGTCTTTTTAATTTTCCTACAAAAATATAGCGATTTCGACTAGATTTGCCATGAATTGAAAAAAATTGTAAGAGCCTGTTCATTAATGAACTCGAGTACAAAGTAAACTTGTAAACATTTTATACCTATTACAGTATCTTATTTTCCAAATTCTGGATTTACTTTATTCTAAAATATTTTTTTAAAGTCTACTTATAAAAATCTTATTAAATATCTATATACCTATACCTATTACTAATTAGGGAATTCACCTAAGCATTATTATTTTATTAAAATATTAAGATAGTAGCAAAGATAATTTTTAGTTTTACAAAATTAACTTAAATTTTCTTTGTTACTTTAAAATAATTTTAGAAGAATTAGCCATACAATTTGCAACAAAGTTTATTTTTTACGTTTAACAAGAATTGATATTTTATTTATTAATTTTTGGGTGCATATGTCCTAAGGAAATAATAAAGTTTATTGTTTTAGTAGTTCATTTAACAAATATGCTGGAGCGATTCCTTAATTATTAGTATTTGTTATTGATTATTCAAAGAAATCTATTCTCAGATTTTTAGAAATATTAGTTATAGATCTTTCAATATTGTTAGTGGAATATGCTATATTGTGTATTGTATTTTACTGTATATCTGACAAATTTATTTACATTCTCTTGTACGTTTCAGTTAAAATACACCTTTTTAGTAAATACATTATTTTACTTATAAGTAAGGAATGTGTTCCACAAGGGACACAAAATTTCTAAAATAATTTCTTAATAATTGTTGAGAATACTTATACGAACAAAACAATTGCTTTTCCCATTAATTTCGTCAATATCTCAAAACCTATTTGAGACAGACAAGCTGAAGTCATTTTAAACTTTCTTGCACATAATTTATTAGTTCCTACCTACTGATATTCAGAAATGTGGAGCCATTTCAAATCGTAAATCGATCAATATGTTCAACTCTTACGATGGCCTATTGCCCAACTTACTAGCAAGACTACCTGTGCCAACTAGTACAATGAGTCAGTACGGCTCTATAAATTTAGCAGTAAGAAGTAACAAATAAAAATTAATAACCTGCTTACTATAACCATCCAAAGTATTTATTACATCCAGTAACATTAGAATATATTATATATCATCAAAATATTAATTTGCAATTATAAGTGTTGGCAATCTAGAACACGTCCGTATAATAGCTATCATATAGAAAATTTCATACTTAACGAAATTTTAATTATTTATGCTCACGGTGCACGGAAGCAGCGTCACCAAACTGTCTCCTTCCTACTCCTTAAATAGACAATATACATCCCAAAATTTGAAATAATAATTCCCAATTTTTTCCTCGTAACACACGAGAGCTACAGAGAAAATACGTGCAGTAGTGTCGCCCGTATCGCTATAATAGTACTGGGAAATTATTTTAGAATTTTCTGAACCCTTCAAGAATCCAAGATATTTAATTTTTTTCAACTAAAATGTGTATATTAACACTAACCATCCCTAAAGACACACAGAAGACTAAATAAATATTTAATTACTCATATAAATACACACAAGAGATCGCCCTCAGAATTAGCAATATTTATATAAGCACAGTTTATTATACAGTTCGTCGAGTGAAGGTTCCAGAGGGTGTGGCTAAATCGCGGCTAAATGCGCAATGAAATTCATATGTACACGACGAAGTGGGAGAAATTCTATTTCTTGACAAATCATCGTGCCCCTTGAGCGCGCGAATGTGCGCGGCTAAATGCGCAGTCGTCTTTTGGTCGTCAAAAAAAACTAAATCTGAGACCTCGACATCAAAGGAGCCGATGTGAAGACGCCGGACTGTATAATAGACTGTGATATAAGTATAGTTATATAGTCAAGGGTATAGTTAGTCAACCGGTCTTAGTTGTAAACCATGTCGGCTAGATGGCGGGACTATGATATGTGCAAAATCTCTGAAACGAGCCCTAGAGAAGTCGGTAAACAGGGTCAGATCAATTTTATCTAGCGGTCAGACTGAAATATTGTAATATTTCAGCCTTTCAATCAACGATATTGGGTTCCATTTACGTGTTTTTAAATTTATTTCATGCTGCGCCATTTATTGAGTGAAATCGGTAAAAGATTCGTTTAGTATGTAGATAACTGTAATAGTAAAAGGGAAACTGGAAATAATACTGTCACATATAGATAATAAAATCCGCAACAAGTAGATGGCTCTTCAAATAAATTTAAAATGTAGATAACTGTAATATGTAAATTCATTTATAAAATCTTCTACGTTGATTGAAATTCTATGAGGTAGCCAGCCGTATGTATAATGTTATATCTACCCCGCGGCACGTCTCCGGCTCCTGGCCCATAAACGTGGTCTCTGTAATATGGCTTTTTTAAATTGTGTTCTATTCTAAATTTTTGTGGTGGAATAATTATATTTTGGAAGGTATTTGAAATATTTGTGTTTAAAGTTTGTAATACAGTGAAAAAAAATAAAAGAATATATTTCAGCTCTTGACGCCGAGTCTGTCGGCCACGCTGAAAAATTCCGAGATATATTTGATCTGATTTTTAAAGTAGCCCAACTTTATTGCTATACATCTAGTGGATTCAGGTTTGAACACCTAGCAGACAAAGATGGACCTACCGCACATGATTCAGCGATAACCAAAATAATTATTTAATTAACTTTTTACATGATATATTTTGTTGGATAGAACCTATTTCCTATTTGCCAGCTGTAAAACATAAATTGTAAAACATCTTCTTGTAACAACCAATATGTAAGTAAACAATTATTAGAGCCGAATACTAGGTATATTAAAATATAACCAGTAGATAAGCTATACCTAAATAAATATATATTGTCACGGATTTCCCAATCCGAATTTTACTATTTCCAGAAAAACAATCCGTTAATTAACTACTTCTTTATTAACTATACTCAGTACACTACTGAACACTAATTAGAACTCAACTAAACACTTATTTAATTAATCGCTATCTAAATCACTTTGATATCTCCAACTAAACACTTCAATTCAACACTGTAATACAAGACTTATACAAGACTAACTTAATCGGCCGTTTATTTTTCTTTTATAGACCCAACGAATATTCTAGGTATATTCTCGCATTTCTAGATCTATTTTCTAGCATCTCTCGAACGCTTCTCGTAGTTTCTCAAATTTTCTAGTCCCGTCTCGATCCACGGCTTTTTGTTTGTTTAACAGAATCGTGTAGGGGCGATCGGGGCAATCGTAGTAATTCGCGGCACCACAGTCGTCGATTTGGGTGTGAGTGGTGCAAATTCCGTGACACTGCCCCCTCCTTAGGACCGATCGTCCCGATCGGATACACCTCTATATGGGGACAGACGCTCCAGATGGACAACCTTCATCTTACTCCTGGGAGTCCTCTGTATCCGGTAGACGACATCATTGATTCTTTTAATGACGGTGTAGGGGCCCTCCCAACGGTTCTGTAGCTTAGGCGATTTTCCTTTCTTCCGCGTGGGGTTGTACAGCCACACCAGGTCACCTTGTTGAAATCCGACTGTATTGGCCCGGACGTCATATCGAGTTTTCATGCGATCGCTCTCTAGTCGCATTCGAGATCTGACTTGGTCGTGTACGGCTGCTAGTCTTTGTTCTAGGTCATGGATATAAGTGTCTGGATCTGTGGGCTGTTCCGCAGGACGACCAAATACCAAGTCTGCTGGAAGGCGAAGCTCTCTTCCAAAGATGATCCTTGCGGGAGTCTTCCCAGTAGTTTCATGGACAGCTGAGCGGTAAGCTAACAGGAAGAGTGGAATGAGCTTGTCCCAGTCTGTCTGGTTCTCGTTCACAAACATCCTCAGATTGGTTTCTAGTGTGGCGTTGAAGCGTTCCACCATACCATCTGACTGGGGATGCAGTGGGGTGGTCCTGGTTTTTCGGATTCCCATAAGCTCGCAGACCTTTCGGAACACACCTGATTCGAAATTTCGGCCCTGATCTGAATGTAGTTCCATGGGCACACCAAATCTGCAGAACAGGTTGTTGACTAGCGCTTCTGCTACGGTTGTGGTCTCTTGATTGGGAAGGGGGTATACTTCCGGCCATTTGCTGAAGTAGTCCATGGCTACTAGCAGATATCGGTTCCCACTTTGGGTTTTCGGAAAGGGGCCAGCGATATCAATGGCAATCCTCTCAAATGGCGCTCCTACGATGTACTGGCGCATTTTGCCTCTGGAACGGGTCTTCGGTCCCTTGCTTGCTGCACATATGTCACATTTTCGGCACCAATCTTCTACATCCGTCCTACAATTCAACCAGTAGAAACGCTCCCTAATCTTCTGTAGAGTCCTATTGATACCGAAATGACCACCACCAGTACCTCCATGTACTTCCTGCAGCACTTCCTTGACCCGGGACCTCGGGAGTAGTACTTGTTTCTTCACCTCCGTTCCGTCATTGTTCTCCCATGCTCTTTTTAGGACACCGTCTTCCAACACCAGGGAATTCCATTGAGCCCAATAGCTTTTTAATGCTGGGCTTTTACTACTGACTTCAGCCCAAGACGGTCGGTTGTTGGCTTCTTTCCAGTCTAGTAAAGGCTTGATGTCACAGTCAGCTTGCTGCTCTTCCCGAATCGCTGCTGAACTCCAACGGTCTTCAGGTTGGGCTGCTACCACCTTACAAGGAACTGATGAGATGTTCTCTTTCCTTTCAAGACTACTGCAGTGTTTGCAGTTGACAGGACAGGGTCTCCTAGAAAGGGCATCTGCATTTCCATGTTTCCTGCCGGCTCGATGTTCAACAACAAAGTGATATTCTTGCAGCCGTTCCAGCCATCTTGCCATCTGTCCTTCAGGGTTTTTAAACTGTAGCAGCCATTTAAGGGAAGCGTGATCCGTTCTTAGGAGAAATTCTTGGCCATACAGATATTTATGAAAGTGTTCTAGGCTCTTGATGATGGCAAGTAATTCTTTCCGAGTCACACAATAGTTCTTTTCGGCTTTTGATAGGACTTTGCTGAAGTAGCCCACTACTCGCTCTTGGCCATCTTGTACTTGAGAAAGAACTCCGCCAATTCCAATGTTGCTTGCGTCCGTGTCCACTATAAATGGTTGTCCAGGTATTGGGTATGTCAAAATCGGGGTAGTGCAGAGAACCTCTTTCAGCGTCTCAAAGGCTTGCCGGCATCTCGGAGTCCATTCGAACGGGATGCTGTCTTCTGTCAATTTATGAAGAGGCTTGGCAATGTCTGAGAATCCTTGGACAAATCGTCGATAGTATGTGCCTAGGCCGAGAAAACTTTGAACTTGATGTTTGTCTTTAGGAATCGGCCAGTTCTTTATGCACTCTGTCTTCTCCGGGTCTGTTTTCACACCATTTGGAGTAATAATGTGGCCTATGTATCTAACCTCCTTTTGGAACAAACTGCACTTCTTCGGGTTCAACTTCAGGTTCGCTGCTTTCAACTTCTTGAACACTTCGGACACGTTCTTCAGGTGTTCCTGGAAAGAGCGTCCCAGCACCACCACGTCGTCCAAGTAAATCAAGCAGGTCTCCCAATGCAGGCCATGAAGTACAGTTTCCATCAGTCGCTCAAAAGTGGCAGGGGCATTACATAGACCAAATGGCATTACATTGAACTGCCACAATCCATTTCCGGTAGTGAACGCTGTCTTTTCCTTGTCTTCTGGGCTGACCTCGACTTGCCAATATCCACTCTTTAAATCCAAAGTGGAAAACCATTGCGCACCAGCCAAGGTGTCCAGAGTATCGTCAATTCTTGGTAGTGGGTAACTGTCTTTCTTGGTGACGTCATTTAATTTTCTGTAGTCCACACAAAATCGAGTGGAGCCGTCTTTCTTCTTAACCAGGACCACAGGAGAAGCCCAAGGACTCTGAGATGGCTCTATGGTGCCTTGGTTTTGCATCTCAATTAACATCTTGTTAACTTCGTCTCGCTTGGCTAGTGGAAGTCCTCGTGGTGGCTGCTTTATAGGAGACGATGAACCAGTATCGATTCGATGCTTCACTACATTGGTTCTCCCAAAGTCGCCTGGCTTAAGTGCAAACACATCTTCATTTTCACTTAGCAGCTCTTCGAGTTGTTCCACCTCCACCTCTGTTAATCTTTCCTTGGCCCTATCCACGATGTCCCTTAGATATTCTGGTAGACTGGTCTTATTTGGTTTCTTCTCCATTTCGTGGATTTCTTTGAGTGTTCTGACCATGGTAACAGGTTCACAGACTCCTACTTCAGTTCCCTTTGCAATTTTCTGTGGAAAGGTTTTCAGGTTCACTACCCGTACCATTGTGGTTTTCTCAGGTTTAATCAGGGTACGTCCGGTGACTATAGATTTATTGAACAAATCCGGATTACTGGGTTCCACCACTCCTACACTGCAAGACATTTCCCCATCCATTACAGTGGCAACCAATATTTCGGTCTGAGCAGGTAGTACCACACCTTCTTTAACAACGAGTTTCCGTACAGCGTTATTCTCAGTGGTGGTCGTTAGCACTACTTCCTCATCCATTATCCGTAACGTACCAGCATTCAAATCTAAATTCACCCCCTTTGCTCGTAGTAAGTCTAGTCCGAGTATGACATTATCCGATATATCTGCTACCAGGGCTCTATGTTTGAATTTGACGTCTCCTAATTCTACTTCAAGCTCGCATTCCCCCTTGACTGGCAATTGTTGTCCATTGGCTGTTGTAAGGACATAACGTTTGGCAGGGTTCTTAATACGCCAAGCATGAATAATATCTGGCCGAACAATAGTTCTTGCCGCTCCAGTATCGATTACCATAGGGAAAGTACGGCCAAAAATACTGCCTTCTACTAGCAAGGAGTCAGAGTCCTGGAGACGTGACAACGTAATTTCTTCTCGTGGGGCATGGTAGGAGGACGCAGCCGGCTTTTGCCCCGTCAAGCCGGCTGAACCTAGTTTTCCTGCGCAGCCTGGGAGTCGCGCTTTTGCTGATGTGCGACTGAGGCCCTACACTGTCTTTTTAGATGTCCTGTCTGTCCACAGTTCCAGCATTTGAGAAGGCGATCCCTTCGACTATCAGGTTGTTCCTTCTTTGTCCTAGTAGATGGACTGAATTTATCAATAATCTCCTTTAGCGTTTTTATTATGTCTCCATTTGCCATACTATCGCTGTTATCACTGATGGCCCGAACTTTAACATGCCTACCAGATGCCATCTTTGCTGCCTCGAATTCCAGTGCATGCCAAAGACCGTCGTTCAACGTTTTAGGTCTGGCGAGTCGTAATGCCTGCTGGGTTTCGCAATCTCTTAGGCCATCGGTAAAAACTTGGATGGACAGCTGGTCTAAGAATTCGGACGGGGTTGTTGGATAAGCCAATCGAACCAGTCGGGCAACATCGGTCTCAAAATGCTGTAAATTCTCTCCATTCTGTTGGTGACGATTTTTCAATTGTGCCTGGTAAACTTGCTGCAGGTGCTTATCCCCATATCTCATTTCCATATGCTGTTTTAGAATGTCGTAGTTACTCTGCTGCCCAGCAGGAACTCCTTGTAAGACGTCAAGAGCTTCCCCTCGTAGAGCAACTATCAGAGCAGTAGCTTTTTCACAATCAGACCATTCGTTTGCGGCAGCTGCTGCTTCAAACTGGCGCAAATAGACATTCCAGGAGACCTTGCCGTCGAATTCAGGGGGTTTCGTTTTCTGAGTTCGGATAACAGGTCCTTCTGATTTGATTACGCCATCCTTTCTTATTTTGTCCAGCTTATGTCGAAGCTCTTCGCAGGTTTCTCTAACCAAGTTTATTTCTTCGTCTATTTCCTTTTTGTGTGCCAACAGTTTCTCTTCTACATGTGTTTCTACTTTATGTGACTGTTCTTCTAGCTTCTCTTCTAGTGTATTCTCCAATTTTTCTAATTTCGTCTGCATTTCCTTCGTCTGGTTTTCCATTTTACGTCCTTGTTCTTCTAATTTCTCTTGCATCGTCCGTCCCTGTTCTTCCAATTTCTTTTGCATCGTCTGTCCCTGTTCTTCTAATTTCTTTTCTAACTTTTCCTGCATCGTTTGGGATTGATCTTCAATTTTATGCCCTTGTTCTTCAAATTTCTCTTCCATCGTCCGTCCCTGTTCTTCTAATTTCTCTTGCATCATCCGTCCCTGTTCCTGCATTGTTTGCATCATTTCTAACAGCTTTGCTAGTTGTGCATCCATGTTGACTTGACTTCTAGTTACAGGCATTCACTCTATTTTGAAAGTTCTAGAATGTCCACGAATGTATTTCTAGATATCACTGTTGCCTTTCTTACAATCAAACGAGTGCAGTGATATGCCACACTTGGGTCTTTGTCTCACTTCGGTATAGAGTTCTAGAATGTTCGAGATTGTTCTTCTCAAATAACACTGTTCACTTCCTTAAGTCACGACGAGTGCGGTGATATGTCACACTTGGGTCTTTGTCTCACTCGCGTACAAAGTTCTAGAATGTTCGAGAATGTCCTTCGCAAATAGCACCGTTCACTTCCTTGAGTCACGACGAGTGCGGTGATATGTCACACTTGGGTCTTTATTCCACCCACGCACAGGGTTCCAGAAAGTTCTTCCAACTTCCACTTAAACCCACTCACGCACAGGGTTCCAGAAAGCTCCTCAAACTTTCAGTTAAATCCCACTTCTGACACCAAATTGTCACGGATTTCCCAATCCGAATTTTACTATTTCCAGAAAAACAATCCGTTAATTAACTACTTCTTTATTAACTATACTCAGTACACTACTGAACACTAATTAGAACTCAACTAAACACTTATTTAATTAATCGCTATCTAAATCACTTTGATATCTCCAACTAAACACTTCAATTCAACACTGTAATACAAGACTTATACAAGACTAACTTAATCGGCCGTTTATTTTTCTTTTATAGACCCAACGAATATTCTAGGTATATTCTCGCATTTCTAGATCTATTTTCTAGCATCTCTCGAACGCTTCTCGTAGTTTCTCAAATTTTCTAGTCCCGTCTCGATCCACGGCTTTTTGTTTGTTTAACAGAATCGTGTAGGGGCGATCGGGGCAATCTTAGTAATTCGCGGCACCACAGTCGTTAATTTGGGTGTGAGAGGTGCAAATTCCGTGACAATATTTTAATATTAAAGGGTGTCCAAATTAATGATAACGAGTTGTTTGTACTCAAAGTTCTTAAAATTACTAAGGTGGGTATAGGTACTCATAGTTCAGGCTTGATATCAAATTCATTAGAAAAAAAATCTACTAAAACAAATAAATCATCGTTTTTATTTAGTGTCAAGACCCAATTCATTAATCTAAAATCCTCTAAAAAAATCGCATAATACCTTAATTCCTCTATTCACAAGCGAACATTTTGGTCGCCAATATAAGCCGAATCACAGTCAAATTCTGCTAAATCTAGCCAACAGCTCTACCCATATGTAATACTAGTCTACACTGCACAAAACATGTCGAGCTTTTACTATAAATTTTGCATATATGGGTTGGCATTGGGATCAATTTATTGGTAGACAGTATATGTACAATGTATTGCAATAATAATGGCACTTCCTCAGAATAGTTTTTGAACTATTGAAAGTCTGAATAAAAATTTCATTACATTTCTTATTGGTGAGTGGCACAATTAAGACCTAACGCTGAATGTTGAAAGTAGATTTCAATACGTCTGCGCAATTCAGAACAGATTCGATAAGACTGCCATTATTAATAGCCCTGTTCGCACAGCAGTTGGAAACCGTTTCAAATCGCCCGACGCACGCGCAGTTTATAATGCCTCCATAAGGTTGAAAATCCATTGTTTTAATTGGAATGCACACGCTCCGGACGATTGGAAACTAATTTGTGTACTGTGCGAACAAAGCTAATTATTGCAATAGATTTTACTTCCACTTTCCCACATCATCTGACATTGAGCGGTTCTCAAAATCAAAATACATGTAATATTTATTATGTTGTACGTATTCCTTAAAACTAATAACTTTTTAACTAAATATAACATGTTTAAATTTATGAATGGAAATGGCATATATATATATATATATATATATATATATATATATATATATATATATATATATATATATATATATAGGTATATACAGTGTGACGCATTTCAAATTGAAACTGCCCTACAAAAATGGTATTTATTATTCGAATTAATTCGTTTTTTTTAAATAGATGGAGCAATTTGTTTTCTGTTTTAATACATGTTTTGTTTTATAAATACTGTTTAGCGATTTTTTAACTACAGCGCTAAATTCACAATCCCCTAAAATAGTTTTATACCAAATTTGGTATCATCATCATCCTCATCATCATCATCATCATCATCATCATCATCATCATCATCATCATCATCATCATCATCATCATCATCACCACCACCACCATTTATAGATATAGATTTAGATAGATATAGAGGTAGTTTTAGATTTTCATTGCGACGTTTTGGCTTCGGCACCCAAAATAAAAAAGAAAGGGTGATGGTTTCTCGCAACAGAAACGTCGTAATAAAAATCTGAAGCGATGTTTCTAGCGACAAACGGATATTTAAGGTATTGAAACAAACTTTAAAGGTTTCCATGATACCATCATACTTCTGCGCATTATAGATAAAAAAAAATATTCAACCGAGAGACGACGATTTATGGGACAATCCTGGTGATGTTCCAACCAAACTTGTGATCGTTATGAAATAGGTTTCTGTACGATCATTTCGGTACCTACTTAGTCAGAAGTAGAAATCGTTTGAAATGGCGTATGTAGTTCTTTTTAGGCGTGCCTATTTAACTAAACTATTTGTTTTTTTTTTTGTACCAACAGTACGAAGCACAATCAACGTCTGCACATAAAACTGATTCAAACAGTTCGTTTTCGGACGATTCAAAATTTAAGTGTTGGAATAAACCTTAAATAACCTCAGGACTTTCCTATATTGTGCACAGTTGCACTATCTTTATTGAACTTTTGTAATCCATACAAAACTTCTACTTGTATTAAGTTTTTAAGCGTTTTGTACATATGAATAATGAGATTTTACTCTATATGGATCAATTACAATATAATTATTGTTATATTTTGTTTTGTAATTAACTGTAGTTCTAGGACATCATACATATCTTAGACATACAGTGCTTTCGAAATGTAACGAATAAATAATTATTTTTGAAATTGAGAAGTTTTCGAAAAAATCCCCTGGCACGTTGATTTTGTTTTTAGAAAGGGCACTTTTTGACATACAACCCATATTTGTGATGTCATCGTTGTTCGAGATATGACGTCATCGACAATTTTTTTAAATAGCAACCCCCAATTTTGACCATGCCACTTGAAAGAACGTATCATTCTACGTACATCATGAAAAATTATTAAGTAGCACCATAATTTTTCATGATGTACGTAGAATGACACGTTCTTTCAAGTGGCATGGTCAAAATTGGGGGTTGCTATTTATTTTTGTTAACAAAAATTTCAAGAAAATTATATTTGAAGATTTTAAAATTTAATGTTCACAATACTGTGCACCTCCCCATTATGTAACACCTGTCCGTGCTTATTTAGATGAGCTGTTCCCGAATCGTTGGATAGGGAGAAGGAAGTCGATTGAGTGGCCAGCCAGATCGCCTGATTTGACACCTCTAGATTATTTCTTGTGGGGATACTTAAAAAGAAAATTATACGTTACTAGACCGGTTAATTTAAGAAAATTATGTTTGAAGATTTTAAAATTTAATTTTCACAATACTGTGCAACTCCCCATTATGCAACACCTGTCCGTGCTTATTTAGATGAGCTGTTCCCGAATCGTTGGATAGGGAGAAGGGGGTCGATTGAGTGGCCAGCCAGATCGCCTGATGTGACACCCTTAGATTATTTCTTGTGGGGATACTTAAAAAGCAAATTATACGTTACTAGACCGGTTAATTTAGAAGATTTAAAAGCAAGAATTCGTCACGAGACACATGGTATACCTCCTGAAGTTATTGATAATGTCCAAAAGAATTTCAGGCAGCCAACGGTGGACAATTTGAACATTTAATTTAGTCGATTTTTTACATAATCATTATCATTTTCAGTATTGTCAAAATTAAATTTTAAAATCTGCAAACATTATTTAAATTTTTGTTATGTAGCACCATAATTTTTCATGATGTATGTATGTAGAATGACACGCTCTTTCAAATGGCACGGTTAAAATTGGGGGTTGCTATTTAAAAAAATTGTCGATGACTTCATATCTGGAACAACGAT
The DNA here is from genome assembly GCA_037114965.1 of Monochamus alternatus. Lineage (NCBI taxonomy): Eukaryota > Metazoa > Arthropoda > Insecta > Coleoptera > Cerambycidae > Monochamus > Monochamus alternatus. The sequence goes on from CM073428.1 coordinate 22,016,307, forward strand.
GACGTCACAAATGTGAGTCGTATGTCAAAAAGTACGTTTTTTAAAAACAAAATCGACGTGCCAGGGGATGTTTTCGAAAACTTCTCAATTTCAAAAATAATGAATTTATTCGTTACTTTTCGAAAGCACCGTATAGTGTCATCTAGTGGATTATTGTTAAACCTAAAGCATTTTACATCAAATGTATGTGAAGTGAACTTCCATATGTAGAAATAAGCGATCAATACAGAAATGTCTAGATAACAATTTTTATCCAGAGATGTCAGTTAATGAGGCGTTAAGAAAATTAAATATACGAGGATCTTTATATTCTTAACCAAATTTTGATAGTAGAATCTGTTGTAAATTATTTAAATAATTTCTTGTCTGAATTATAAACGTTTTTTTTTTAATTAAAAAAAAGGCTTGAAACGATTTCGTTCAAATAATATAGAGGGAATTAACTTTTTAATGATTCAACGAACGCATATACCTACTTACTTATACAGAGATGTAGTTCTTTTCGGGTGTAGATTAAATAATTTTGACCACATTTTTTTACAACTTCAGTTTCTGTAGAAAAAGTATAAAATTCATAATACGTAGGTACATACCTATGAATACTTAAAAACATAATAATAATCAGTTGTTTTTAAAATAACAATAATAACAAATTATTTTGTGTATGAATAAATAAAACACTTAATAATTTCATTTAACTGTTTTTGCAATTTGTGGTTAATTTACTTAATATTCATTTAGTTATATTGAATAATTATTTGGAAAACATGTATATAATAATATTTTAAATTAAGTTTTTCTAGCATTATACATTTATATAAATAATGTGCAGATTTGAATTCACGCATCTTAGAATGTAATAATCAACGAATATCTCGCTCATAATAATTACAAAAAATTATTACTTATTACTTTCTTACGAAAACGCAGCGTTTGCATCATTTTGTATATAATAAAACTAATGTAATATTGAAATAATTATGGAAACAATTGCTTTGTAACTTTTTTATGTTTTCAAGCCTAAATGTAGGAAAACTATGAACAAAATTGCTTTTATTTTTTCAAAGGTTTTATTATTATTTTTATAATACCTACTGTGTTACGTTATTGTTATTGAAATATTTGCTTAGTTTATAAGATATGAATATCCATTCAAGAACTGATTATATGTAGGTAAATTTTTGTTATCTACCTGTAATTTAATTTCGTTTAGGAAAAAATGAAAGTAATTATTAAATGCAAGCGTTGATGCTGTATAGAGATAAGAATAATAAAATCAGAATTTTATAATAATGTACAGGGCGATCACGTGAAATCGCTCGGCTGTATAACTTTGTTATCCTAGGAGATATCAGAAAACTTAAACGTGCATTTCTCTACCAATATTTCACAAGATTTTATTTTTTTATCAAATAGAAAAAACAGTCGAGTTTCGCAGTACAGAGATATTGTTTTTCTTGCTACACTATCACAATTATTTAATTACCGATAACTCTTAAACAATAAAATATAACCTATTGTATGTTTGCAATCAGGAAAAAGTGGGAAATCCAAGAATGTAATAAAATACTGCGTGTTTCATAACAAAAAACAAAGTCAATATACGTACCTATCTATACAGTGCTGTGCTCAATTTTTGTTTTGTTTTGTTTTTTTTTTTTTTGATAAAAAAATGAAATAAAACATTAAGACAAAGAATGAGTATTTCAGTGTTCCAGGTAGCAAGGGTTGATCAACTCTTATTTTTGAAAATTATCTCTCCTTCAACCAAACCATGTTGGTTAGATATAAATATTATTTATCGAGTGTTACAAAGTAGTAGTGAAATTTGGCATATATTTTTATTTTAAGACGGCACAAATAGAGAAAAGGGGGATTTAGTACCCACGGACCCCTCAATTTTTTTTGAGTACGCCTATGGTTTTAGTATACTTAAGATAAAAATATATACCGAATTTTAAACAAATATCTCCAAAATCACTAGCTATCAATAAAAAAACATTTAAAAATTTTTATTTTGACGCGAAAAGTGCCATTAATTTAGTCCATTTGGATATAGGATTAACGGCGCGATATTCGTGCGACATAAACTTATTTCTGCATACAGGGTGTCTACTTTTATTTGTGTACAAATCCATATAAACTTTGTTCTTCAAGATAATCATTTTTTTTTATTTTGAATGATATCGAAAACCGCTTCCTCTGACCCTACCACGACATTTAAGATGAAGATCCAAGACCTGCTATGATTTTTTTATACTCCCGACATTCAATAAAAAGGTTGAGCGATTTTTTTATTTAAAATCTGAGAAGCTGTGAAATTTGAACAAAAACAGAGTGTTTACATCTACGCGTTCTTAAAGTTTCATTTTTGTTAAAAATCGTAAAAATTTTATTTCTCAAAATAACGCAACAAATATATTTTTTATTTAAATGTCAACGAAAACAGTTACTTCTAATCATATCACGGCGTTTAAGATGGCGATCCAAGGCCTGCTATGATTATATTTATACCCCCCGAATTCAATAAAAACGTTTAACGATATTTTATTTAAAATCTGATAGGGTAGCTCACAACCCGTATGTATGAAACTTGAACAAAAACTATACAGAATGTTTTCTTCTACACGTTCTCAAAGTTTTATTTTTATAAAACTTTGTAAAAACTTTATTTTCCAAAATAACGCATTCATAATTTATCGTTACTACTGCGTGCATTATGCAGTCTATATTGTATAATAATAGACAGCAGACGACTGTAAGAGAGTGACCTTGCTACCAATTAATATAAATTACTAATGTAAACAATTATCTAATTGTATTCTAAAAACTGAGTCATGAAGCATAATTAATAAATTTAATTTTAATTCAAAGTTATGTTTTTGCATTTATAAAGGTTCTTTCAATAAGATCGTCCTACTTTTCAATTAAAATAAAGCAAAATATGCAAATGATGATATTGTATTTCCTTTTTTATTTGCACAATCGGTATCATTACGTATGAAAAATTATATCGGGTAAATGGATGTCACGGCTTTGACTAACAGCGCAAGGACGAGATGCCCAATTCTCAATAATACTCCTGCATAAAGCATTTGAAATTTCATCAATGATTCTTCTAATATTGTTCATTAAATCTGCAGTTATTGGTATAGATTACGGCTTTCTGATAACTGTATAAAAATATATAATGCTGTTAATTCACAAGATCTTTGTGGTAAGCTAACATCACCACCACACAAAATTAGGAAGCCTCCAGATCCTTCCCTTAACAACCATTTACATCTCAAATTTACTCAGTTTATATGTATAAGTACATATGCAGTTCCAGTTCCATTGTCGGTCGTCTCACCTATCGCATACTGATGAGGGCTAACAAGCCCGAAACCGGTCTATGTCTGGTGGGGTGGCCGACAAGGCTTCTTGGCTGTTCACATAGATACTGCAGAAGCAATTCAATGCCGATTGGAATATTAGTCCGTTGAGTAGTTTTTTCCTGTAGTATCATTTATAGAATTAAAGGTGCATACCATCCTGTTTGGGCCAATAATCGATTATATCAGTTTATACAAAATTGTTCGAGCATACTATTTATAGTTATATACATTCAATTAAACTAAAAGCATCGGAGCAGCATGTTTTTTATAAAATAAATCAATTGAAACAAATTCACTAACCTACTCGGTGTGTCATCATAGTAGCTTGGATGGACATTTCATAAGATAAATCATGATATTCTCCTGCTTGCTGTTGTCGATGTGAATGAAACACTTTTGCCGTGGATTGAATTCTATATAAAAAATAGATCACAGTTTGTGGTGATAAATAATTGCCTGCATTATTAACTACATCTTCAAGTGTGCCGCAAGGATCCCATCCGTTATTATTCCTTATGTACATAAATAGTATAAAAAAATGTTTTAGACACTGTAAATATCTGTTGCACGCTGATGATCTTAAGGTGTACTAAAAAAATCGCTTAATTGCCTATTTTTTTCAGTTGGACATTAATAATCTTCATAACTAATGTGAGAAGCATTCCTTGCTTTTGAATTCTTCAAAATGTTACACTGTTTCCTTTCGAGTTAATACGATAAAAGATTTCAGAGACTTGTTTGTGTCAAAGGCTTTTTTGATTATATTAATTCAATTTTCAGCTATAATATGCATACATATTTAGTAATTAAATTTTGCGTGATCAGTTTGGAAACCTTAGTGTTTACATTAAACTAACCTAACGTAACGTAACCTAACCTAACTGTTTCGAGAATTTACAGAATTATTAGCTATTCTACACGAAACTAACAAAAACCCAAATATTAGTACTAGGATCGCTGCAAATCTTAATGTGAATAATAAAGTAGTTTGGTCCTTTCTGAAACATCAACAGTTATATCCGTACAAAGCCTTACTGCCGCAAGACTATCCTGCTTGCTTACAATTTTTGCCACTGGATTTTGAAAAAAGTTGACTTTACTGCTGGACGGCTATTCTTGAAATCTGGGAGTGGGTTTTCTCCTGAGAAAGGGGCGGAGTTCTCCGCAATTGAAAACTATGCTATTCTTGACAACCACGGAGTACTCACTTCCCAGAATAGTAGGAGAACTTGTTTCTCATGGTATGTTATAGCAGAAGTTTAAGTTATCCTGAGAAAATTGCGCTTCTAACCCAACTTTTAGATAATGTGATATTGTAAACAATAATCTTAAGTATTAAGTAAGAAGTCATAAGTTGAAGTAAGTTGTAACATTTATATACTCATATTCAATTTATAGGTATATAATAATCATAATAAAAATTTTAATTTATAATATTACGACAGATATATTCTTTGAACACTATGGATTTTGATGAAATGTTGGAAGCATTTGTTGTATTGGGTGATCTGCACGATGCTGAAGAGCAAGCTGTGGGAGAACGTCAAGTACTTCAAATGACAGATCTATTTACGGTATCTGACGTAAAATCCACAGACAAATATTAATAACATAACCATAGAAAATAATCAGCTGATAATTCTTGGTTTTGATTGGTTATATTCTGAACGCAGTACCGGCAACACTGCAAAATTTGTGGGGACAAGTTCCTACCACGTTCCTATTCACATACGTTCAAGAATAACTGTTTTATAACTGTGTTGAAATGAAGTGATCTTTGGGGGAAGTGATCTTATATTTTCTCATGAGAAGAGCTCAGTTCTCTCGATCTCAAGAATAACCGCCCTGGTGTATTGTTTACCGACGAAGCTAATTTTTCCAGAGGTGCTATAATGAACTTCCACAATAAACGCATTTGGTCTGATGAAAACCCTAATGCCATAATGGAATCTCGATTTCAACATCAGTTTTCTTTGAATATATGGGTGGATATTATTGGAAATTTTCTTGTTGGGCCTTACTTTTTACCATGAACTTTAACCGGTGTCTCCTACAGACATTTTCTTGATAACGTTTTACCTGAACTACTTGACAATGATCCCTATACTATAAAGAATGTGGTTTATGCACGATGGGGCTTCCCCACATTTTATTTTAATTGCTCGTGATTTTTTTAATGAAAGATTCGGTAATAACGTGATTAGACAAGGCACTCAAGAACCAGACCAATCTCGGCCACCTTGATCACCTGATATAAACCCTATTGATTTTTTTTGTTTGGGGACATCTCAAGACATTAATTTACACTAAATCTGAAAAGCACTTACATCAACAAATTATAGCTGGGTGTGATGTTGTAAGAGTTTCTCCTGGAATATTAGGTTTTTAAAGCTGGTAATATTTTATTTCAAACCTGCTGTCGTACTAAATCTGCACACCGAATTTAGTTAAATTATCTTAAGCGGTTTAGAATTTAAAAATTAATAACTGATTCTTTTTTAACTTTTGACACAGCTGTCCCAACCCTACATTTATATAACAAAAAAACCTTATTTTTGGTGAATAAGCCCCTGGATTTTTGACCTCTCATTGAGAAACACCAAGTATAACGTATATTTTAAGTTTTAATTACTGTCATGTAGTAACTTTCACTTTAGGATACATGTTCCAGGAACACTTTGTATAAGATTTTTTTTCGTCTAACTAAAAACAATCTTCAATACATAATTGCATCATCAGAAAATACTAAAGCCAATAGAAATTTTGAAAGATGGAAAAAGAAAAGCATTTCTTTTTTTACATTTAATTTTATTCCGTCTTATCATTTGGCACACAGTGTAACGCATAACTTCTCGAATCGATAACAGTGTGGTATTATGGGTAATTCACCATCACTCCTCCCATCTGGTATTTTCCCAACGATTTAATTCATCCTAGACCACAACCACAGTCTGGCAAACCTTGTATTCCAGGAAATCTGTATATTTTGTAGGAGCGTCTCGTCTCGACTCAGATCGAACGACGCAATTTAGTTTCCTAATAACAGTGATGTCACATTTCACGGTGTCTGATACGTATCATCGCTACTGTGTACTGAATATGTCTGTTGGCGAGCCAGATTTTTGTCAAGGGAATCTGAAAGAGAAACATATAGGGAATAATTATTATACTTCACTACAGGCATCTGTAAACATTTTAATTGATTTTAAAATTCATTTGACATCTAAAACGAACTTGGGAGAATTATTATTAATTAAATATTTAATACCAATGAATTAGCTGTGTCCTACATTCTAGATAAAATAAGATTATCTTTCTTCCAATGCGGATGACATAGTAATCAATCTTTTTTACATTGTGGATTAAATTTGTATTTACATATCTTTTATATTATTTATTTAAAAGATATATTTAAAACCGTCGTAAAAGATATACCTCATAACCTTTATACTAAAAATATGGTATTTATCAAGATTACAAAGTTTTAGACACGGATTTTCCAAAGAATAATGTTTCTAACAGATTGAGCTTACAACAGACTCTTTAAACTGCAGGCGAGTGAAGTTCAAACTTCGGAAATAGATTCCTGTCAAAATTTCAAGCAAACAATGTAAATATAACATACCTTTTAACTCGCTCTCTAACATACAGGGTATAGTCGTTTTTAGGCTTTTGTCGGCAGTGGTATTATTTGATATATAGCGATTTTCCGGGTTGTCATTCCGTGATCTCGGTAACTGGTCGCTGCCAGTACCAGAATTAAAGTGCACATCCTTTGCTTTAGCTGGGATAGCGAGGAATTTGCGACCTGCCTTGTTATTCTCGGGCTAGACTCTGTGTGGGTTAGACCCGCTATTGATATCTCTGGACCCGCCCATGATTATTGATTTCGGCTGCTGTTGTTGGTATTACGACTGATATGGCAGGAACCGTCCCCCGGATAATTGTGGTCTTCCCAGACATCCCGTGGCCGCCTCTTCCAAACGTTTCGTCGCTCTTCACTGTCGGTATCTTCAGTGGTGATTCCGCCCAAAGCCTAGTGCGAGAACAACAAGAGTATGTCAAAGAATCCCAGCTGAAGCTACTTTAATGCACTTTAATTATGTTACTGGCAGCGACCAATTACCGTGGTCACGGCGTAACAACCCGGAATATCATTATATACCATAGATACAGGGTGATAAAGTTCAGAGCAAAAAAATCTAATTTAACCGGTTGCTCAAAAATGACAACAGCAACTTTTCTACAATTTTGTAGGTACTTCTTACTTAGGGTGGATCATCTCATAAAAAAGTGGTATGGATATGAGGGTCTAAAACAACCTTTCAGAAAAATATATGGTACGTTGCTGATAAGGGTAAAAAAAAACATGCAACTTTTGGAATGCCCATCTTTTTACTACATAAGAGGTCTGTGATAAAAAATCGCCAGACCCACCATTTTCCTGTAGAATCCATTTCCGAAATTTGACTATTTCAACACAACTCAACCTGTATACATATTCTGAAAGAAAATTTATATCTGTACATACTTTTTAACACGTAATGTATGCCAGTTGTGTAGAATGACGAACTACATACAGAAAAATGTTTTGAATCAAGATTAAATTTAATACGTCTGCCTCTAACTCTGAAATAATATATCTTGACTAAGGAATAAGTTTATTCATGAGAGGTTATGATATGCTAGTACAGATATACCAAAAAATGTATTCTTGATTCAAGATAATCCTATAGTACTGCTTACATGCACATCGAATGTATTGATTGTACCAGATAGTCCGCATATTACATGGAAACATTGTGAAATAATTCTTTCCAAAACAAAAACTTTCATGTTAAAATTATCTTTTAATTAGTTCCTACGAATCAAGAATGCTCTCAAAATTATTTAAGATTTCAGAAAAGCTTAATTTTTCTGAAGATGATATTTTTCAATGCGTGTAATATATATTTAAAATGAAAAGGTAAGAATGAAAGCAAAGTTCTAGCTCTACTTTGAATTCTTGCTTTTCCACAATAGAGTGATTTTGCACTCCATTTTTAACATGTTGGTGGAGGTGTTTCCTTCAAAAAGTGCTTATTAATGCAGTATTTTCGCATCGAAATATAATTTCGTATCAAAGCAACTAGAAATTTGTTTTGGAACAGAAAAAACATTGCAGCAAAGTAGCAAACAGATAAGAATGTTTTGAACTGCGACGCGTCTAGGCGTGTTTTCAACATTCTCCATCAAATTTTTTTTGATCTTAACAAGATTAGATTCAATTTTATATATTATCTTTTCTAATTTATCTTTTGGGAACAGTTGTTTTTCTATTTATTTTTACAAATGAACTACCTTGTTACATCAATGGCGGCCAGTACAATAAGGCAGGCGGCCTCAGTAAAGATTTAAAAGAAATAAGTAACAAATAAAAATCACTAAGTTCTTACTTTAATCATCTAATCAATTTATTACATCCAGTAACATTAGAATATATTGGCTATGTAATTCCTTCCTATCCATATCTTTAAATTACTGTAAACACACAAATGTTACACCAACAACAGTATTAACGAAGACGCGACTTGTAAACAGTGACATTGAGGCATCTGAATGTGCCTTATACCAGTAGAGCATGACATCTGATGGTAGTAAATTGCTGGAGCGAGGCCCTTCAGAGGCATACGTCGCTATGAGAGTGCAACAGTGACAGTCTAATATAGTATTCTATATGGTATCGCCGTTTCGAGATTCCTTTTCCGTTATTAATATATATTTAAAATTTCAGTGCACTATAATTAAAATTTTATTGTCGTTTTTAATGCGTTTCAGTTAAGTTTCAAATGTGGGTTGTTGTTGTCGTTACTAGCGGCGCGGATTGCCCGCAGTACTCAGGTCTGAGTTCAAAACAGGTCCGTGCTGTGCGCAAAGGCTCTGCTGGAATCTCTCTAATGTCTTGAGGAGACAGAGCCGCTCCAAGATAGTTGTGTCTTTTTACCATTAAACAAACACAGTTACAAAGGATATGAAACGAATCCTCATCTGCATCGTCGCAAAGTCTGCACCTCGCGACTTTTCTTAAGCTTCAGATGTCCGTGGCCTGTTAGGAGATCAGTGACAATCCTGATGTTGCTTCTATTGAGCATAATGAAGTTTCGGTTTGCGTCAGCCCATGGGTCCTCTATAAGTAGTCTAGCCTGACGCAAATCGGATACCACCAACCAATCTTCAATTGATTGCTTTTTGATCCAGTTTGTGATAACCAAAAAAACTGGTTCAGGTCCCACAAATTGACTGCTCGAGCCTTATTTGGCCAATATGTCAGCCCTCTCATTACCTGTCACACCACTGTGACCCGGAACCCAGGTTAGCTTAACACGATTGTCCCTTCTCAAGAGAGAAAGAGCTCTGGCACATTCTAGGACCACACGAGAGGTGATCTTAAAGGACAGAAGCTCTCGTAAAGTTGCCTGCCTGTTTGTGCATAATTGAATATGCTGATTTACATATCTCCTCTTGACGCAGGCAGAGATAGCAATTACTTCAGCCTGAAAGACCGTGGCGTGTTTTCCCAAGGAGTGAAATAAATTTACTCTTGGTCGTACTCCATAGATCCCCGCTCCTGAGCCCTGATCTGTCTTGGACCCATTCCTGAACCAGACGAGCCCTTTTGAGATCTGAGCATCAGGATTAACGAGCCAGGCTTCTCTAGTTGGAAATTCTACCTTAAAATGTCTTTGAAAAGCATAGGCATAGGGGATATCTTGTCGCTGGGTGCAGCAAGAATGTCATCTCCGTCTACTAACTCGTTATAGATCACGGTGTGACCCCTGTCGTGATTTTGACCTATCCACATTCCCCACTGTTTTAACCTCTCGCTTCCCCTTCAACCACGAGATGCAGTTTTAGAAGAAACAGGAGAGCCTCTAGGGCCTCTGTGGGAGCTGTGCTTATCGCCCCTGTCGTACTGACAAGCTGAAATTTGTTTAAGAGGTGAATAACAGTGACCCGTCGAACTGCAGGGCACCATACCACAGTAACATAAGTGAGGGCCTGACTACTGTAGTATAAACACAATGTAGCTTTTGGATTAAGCTACCACATTTTCCCAAAGAGTCTTCTTCAAATTCAAAAATGGCTTTTTGCAGTTGCTTGTCAATATGGAATACACAGGTTAGTTTATCATCCAAAGTAACCACTAAAAACTTGATCTTTCGTTCAGATGTGGATACTGTAATTGTGTAATGTAAAATGGCAGCAGTTAAGGCCTTATGTACCACGGAAGAACAGGAAAATGCTAACGATATTATTAATTATTCAATGAATAAGTGCGCTTTTTCAACATTGGCAAAAAAGGATATTCCTATTTGTTGTTGTTTCGAGATTTATTAATATTTTATAGTAAAGTTACTCATTGTATTTTTTCAAACTGCAAATTAACATTGATAAGTACAAGTAAATAAAATTTTACAACGGTATTAGATGTTGTGCGTATAATACAAATACCATATTGAAATTAATAAATTACTAATTTTGAGCTTCATACATGTCGGTAAAGAGCTTATTTTTGGTAAGTAACTTTAGAATTAAAGTCCACACAGTTGAAAGTTATCTACTTTTATATAAAACAATAACAAAACATGTTTTTTCCAGATTAAAATAACCAGCTTTCCACCCTGTCTGACACAAAATAATCGATTTTTTCCTATAAAATTATTCAAAAAATTCGAAGGTAAAATCGAAGTGCTGCCACCGCATTTGCTACAATAAATTTTAAAAAATATGCTACCTAAGAATACAGGACAACATATATGGTGGTTATCTGTGCACGAGATAACGAAATGGCATAGGGTACAAGGAAATTTGGTGCGGAGTCGGTCAGCTGGTGTAAGAGCACTCTTAACAAAGTAGTTCAACTTCAAATAGTCCCGTATTTGTATTTTCTGATTTACCTATAAATAATGATTAAGTAAAAAGTTCCTAAAAAATGATAACTCTGTAGTTCGTATTTGGAACAGTCTTAGCCAGTTTGTCTCACTAGTTTAAAAAGTCACGAGCCACCACTGTTTTACACGAATACAGAAAAGAGTCATTTATTGCTTTCTGGAGTAATCTCATTTCAAATATGTGATATATGATTTATGGATTTTATTTTTATTAAAGGTGGTGATACCTATTCATAGAACGCACATTTGAATAAAATTGAAAATTTATTTAAAACTAATGACACAAAAGATAATTTTATTGATATAGTTGGATTGCATATTAATTAAACGAACTACTATAAATAAAACAACTATATTGATTTACAAGGATCTATCTAGGATAGATTCTTGAATCAGTTAGGCAAGAAATGGTAAATGGATAAAATGAAAAAGGGAGTTGTATTAAAACCATTTTATTTCCACTAAATACTGCCTTCATATGCACTAAGCTATTCAGGATTTATTATTGAACAGGTGATTTTAACTATAGATATATTTTATTTGCTAAAATTCTAACGTAGGTTCAAGTAAATAAAATTACATGAGAAAAAAGAAAAGAAAGAATTATCTGTTTTATATTCTAATAAGCAATATATGCTATTGTCTTAACCAAAAACAAAATATATGTAGAGACATGCTTTTTTGAAAAGCGACCTAGTCAATGTTAATTACGTAAAACAAAAAATTCAAATAATTATAAAGATGTAATTTCAATAATAATAGTACATAAAAGTACACAAAAGCAGAAATTAAATAATATAGTTATTAATTATCAAAGCTGAATGTCTTCTTGATATTTTGAAACAAGAGTAGGTAATTACTTAAAACTTTTATACCTTTATGAGTATTTAAATTATTACATCCCATATTCACAAGAAGGCACTATTATTGTGTATTTCTCAAAATTATTAAAAAATCGTTATTTTCGCCATTCAATAAGTTGCATGTGAGAAAATAAGGATTTCTAAATAGCCTTAACAAAGGCACAGTGAAGGTATTTAAACGTCAGCCATTTTAAGAATACAAGTGAAGTTGTACATTATTGTCCCAAACAAGCTAAGTTCCTCATTGACATAACCATTATTTGTTCTACAACAAACATTGATCTTTTAATTGAGATTCAGGTTGTTAGTTTAGTCAAGGCATTAGCCCGTAGAGCAGTTGTTTCACGAAATTCTACAATATAGTGGGTTGCTCTTTGTGGCTGTTCTAGCCCAGCATTGAGCAACTAGTAACCACTGGATAACCACGTACTACATCTCATGTACTAATGTCCATATTGTCCATATGTCGGTTATGATTGAGAGAACAACTTGAGTTTTTTTCGTGGCTTTACCTATGACCTACTAATGAGAAATAACAAGCTCGAAACCGATGTGTGGTGGTATTGATGACTTCTAACCGTAGCTGTTTGTTATAGATTTCTCAGCTATTTACATTTACAAAGCTGGTCGGAGCAGAGTCACTGTTTCCTATAATAGCGAATCTAGACGATTTATCCACTATTAAATTGCAATTTTTTGTCGAATTAAATATTTCATAAAAAAATATTTCGAAAACCCTAAAATAATTTCAATATAATCTGAAGAATGTAACCTTATTTTTTTTTAATTTTACAAAATAATTAAAAAGTAGTCAAATTAATATAAGCCAAACTCCAGCGACATATTCTATCGATGATGGGGATTTATTACATAACAATTTTTTATTCAAAGCTTAATAAGGAAGTTACAATTTCATATTTATTTCCTTTTTTTATCCGTAACTTAAATACAGGTAAAGGTTATTTGACAATATTTGGTAAGTACTAATAATTTCTGTGAAACTTATACCAGGGTAGGGATCAATATTACCTGCCGAAGTTTTGGAAAAATTTCACCCGCGATGTCCTTCTTGTTTCACAACAAGTCTTCTATATAACCTTCCGCTACTGTACTGGACATCCATCCAACCTGTCTCTTAATTGAAGTAAGATTAACACCAAAGTCTGTCAACAAACTAGTCGAAGATCGTCGGAAGCAATGTCCAGTATAAAGGTTGGAATCAAATAAATTTAGAAATTCAGCAATAGGTATGTTCAAGCAAAGAATCCACACTGGATCCAAACTGTCAAAAACGTTCATCCAACTACTTATTGCATGATGTTTACTGAAAACAAATTCATAGCTTTACTTCTTCGATAATATTGAATGTTTAGATGCACAGTTCCTTGCGATAACAAGCTCCAAATACACCGAAAACTACAGCAACCTTCTGCATTATGTTTCATTCTGCGCTTCTGCGAGAAATTTGTCGATTCGTTTCCTGGTCAATACTTTCGACTTTTTTTGTCGATATCCTTCGCCCTTTCATTGGACATTGGATTTCAAAATGATGAATACATTTAATAACATATGAAATACGTTGATTTGTACTTTTGATGGTATGTAAAAGTGGAATTTATTTTGGTCGAAGGGATGGGTATTTACTTTCTCACAAAATAAAATGTCACTTTTAACTCTTATATCATAAACAACTATTATTTGTTCTTTAATGCCCCGTTATGTCAAGATTGTATACATGTTTCAAAACATGCTGTATAATAAAGAAACGGGGAAAAAGGCAAAAAGCTATACCTACACACGTTATTGTTAATAAACTTGAACAAATATTTAAATTTACCTTATTTAAAAAGCATAATAACAACTCTCATCTATATTTGAAATTTTGATCGACATTTTATCAACATAAATAGTTTTTTAATAAAAAATGTAATAATTGTGACAAATATTCTTTTAACTTCTGAGAATCTGCGCTATTCTCATCGGGACAATTAAAAAAATTCATTGTGTAGAATACTGCTTCGATCATAAAAGGAACGCCAAAAAAATATTTTTAAATGACTAATTTTAGGTAACAGTATCAGAACTAATTCATCGTATGACTTAATTTACACCAACTGAACAAAATGTATTGACGTCATAGCAGAAATCTGAGTTTATCGATTCAGGTTAGCACGCTGACCGTTGTAGGAGATGCTTATCTAAAGAAAAAAAAAAATCCATTCGTAACATTTCGTCTATTTATTAATGAATACTTATTTTTAGATGTTGGACTACACACTCTAGTGGTTATAATATATCAGTTCAAGTAGGTACTCCAACTTTACTGAAACGGTTACATCAACTATTTGTTTTATTTGGCACAATATGCAAAGACGTCACTAGTAGTGATGATCGTTCTTATTTCCGGAGATACCTAACATATAGGAAAGGAATCTATGCTAAGCTCGGTTTGTTTGTCCTCACAATTTTTAAATAGCCGAGAATTTGTATATTTACGTATTAATCTTTAAAAGAGGACAACACGTAAACACCAGGAAATCGTCTTCACACGCTGCTATTTTGGAAATGTAAAATAATGTGATGTAAAATTGTACACGTCTTATTAGTAAAAGTGTTGAAAGTATAAAAAGACATCCTAAAGCGTAAAATCTAGAATTTAAATTATTTTTCAATAATTTACCAAATTGAGGTTAAAAGTTAAACAACAGCGGGTAAACCTTATGCCCTTCCTAAGTAGTTATATGAAGGACAGATTACCTACAAAGAGTTAAAGACTATCAGCATCAATTAAGTGAAATTAAGACCATATATTACCACGAAGAGATGATGCAGAAGTTTTTGAAAAATGGTTTAAGCGCATTCTTGAAGATTTTGAACCCCTCTGCCGTCGTCATGGACAATGCTCCATACCATGGTCAAAGATGTGAAACAGAACTCCAAGAATGGTTACGAGAAAAAAACTAAAAGTCAACTTATGGAAAATTGTGCAGAGAAATGCCAGACAATATACAAATTTTGCTGTGAATGAAATGGAATTGATTCGTAGAATAACAGTATTTAGATTACCCCCTTATCATTGTAAGGTAAATCCAATAGAATTGGTATGGATAAAAGTAAACGGAAACATAACCAAAGGGAATAGGATAGGTAGATGTAGAAGTAATGCTTAAAAGAGCAATTGTAAAAGTAAGTGTAGAAAATTAGCAGACACGTCTAAAAGGAAGCACAAGAAATGCGGGATTTAGACCTTGAAATCGTTCATATCGATCCACTTATAATAATCCATATTGGAGATAGTGATAGTAATAGTCGTGATGGCAGTGTCTGCTATTAATGTTAATTAAACCTTATTAAAATAAAATATCTTCATTCATACCTATATTTATTGATCATTTCTAACCTTTTCAGAAAAATGATACCTATGCTCATGCTTTAGAGTACATACGTTATACAGTGCTTTCGAAAAGTAACGAATAAATTCATTATTTTTGAAATTGAGAAGTTTTCGAAAAAAACCCCTAGCACGTCGATTTTGTTTTAAAAAAGGCACTTTTTGACTTACGACCCTCATTTGTGACGTCATCGTTGTTCGAGATATGACGTCATCGACAATTTTTTTAAACAAAATAAATAAAACTCTACGGAATATCTCCGGTATGTTCTGAAACTGTGCGGATGCGGCCATAACTCTTCCCAGTAGCTCTTGTTGGTTGGGAATATGAGTTTCATACATTAAAGCTTTTAGATGGCCCCAGAGAAAACAATCCAAGGGCGTTAAGTCGGGTGACCGCGCAGGCCAATGCACAGGGCTACCTCGGCCTATCCACGTGTTAGGATATATTTCATTCAAATAGTGCCGCACTGGCAAAGCAAAGTGGGCTGGGGCGCCATCGTGTTGAAACCGCATGTTATGTCCAGTGGCACATCCTCTAATAGTTCTGGAAGCACATGCTGCAGGAATTGAGCATAAACGTGTTCATTCAAATCCGGTGGAAGCAAATATGGCCCGATGATCTGCTCGCCCACAATGCCGGCTCAGATGTTAATTACAAACTGATGTTGGTCTCTACGGAGGGCTATGACCTGGGGGTTGTTTTCGTTCCAAATGTGACTATTACGGCTATTAAAATAACGATTCTTTGTAAAACAGGCCTCGTCAGTAAACAAAACGTAGCGACCAAAGTGTAGTTGTCTCAACTCCTGCTGCAACCACCAACGACAAAAAATGGCAACGCAGCAGAAGATCGTCCAGACCTATGGCTTGGACTTGTAACAGGCGGTACAGGTGTAGGTGTGGAGCCCGGAGAACCCGCCAAACAGTACTTCGTGCCGGTCCCATATCATGTGCAATGGCACGCACGCTTGTGGACGGATTGGCCTCTACATGGTGCAGAACCTCTTCCTCAAACTCTACTGCTACTGTCCTCATGGCGAAGGGCCGCTCTGGACGTCTGACGCTGCCACTGACACGAAGATGTCCATGAATTCTAGCAAAAATGCTATGATGATGATGGTGATGTTCTGGAAACCGTTCAGTGTACAATCGCGTGGCTCTTCCCCCATTACCACCAGCTTCTCCATAAATTATATACATATCAGCAAGTTCCGCATACGAATAATGCTCATTGTACCACCAAATTAATGCTATTTACGTTTTGCACACCAGTCACTGAAACTAACTGAATCGGTGTGTTTTTTTTGTTTCTTGTTTTTTTTTATTATTATTATTTTTTGCTATGATAGCCAACCATTGAACTGAATCGGTGTGGCGACTTTAGGCCGACAAAAAAGTAAACACAGCAAGCTAATTAGTCAGGAGTCCGAACAGGAGCTTATAAGGTAAAATTGTTTATTTTCATGCCCTCTACGACCCCTATCAATTTGACGCAATAATTATGGGACACCCTGTATAATGCAAAGTTTTAGTGTAGTATATAGTTTTTATATTTTGATGATAATATAATGAATTATTCATTTGTTTGTCGTCTGAATTCTTGTCGCGAGTATACCTAAAGAGACCTTTTAACTGATAATGAAACTATTTCATGCCCATTTCCGATTCTATGTAAAAATGTTGAATAATTAGGTATATAGGTAATGAAATAAGAAATAGTACTTTGCCAACTCAATTCCCAGATTGTATCACTGACCGGTAGTATATTAATTGAAACAAAAGGTATAATTCAGAAGCCAAACAAACAATCCAACATTTCATGACATTCCTCACGTAGTCGCGCGAACAATAAAATAATCGATTCATAAAATTTTAATTTTAGAATTTCTGATTAATTTTTGACAAAAATGTATTCTTGTTAAAACGCTAAAAATTGACTTGTGATTTAATTGAAAAATTAAAAAATACAGGTAAATTGTCAAGTTATTAGTTTTCGTTTTGACAACTTACGTCATAAAAATGTCTTCTTCGCTATATACAAGATTTTAAGTGAAACTTTGATAAAAAAAGAATATGTATTTCTTTGCAGAAAACTCGTATACAGTATTGAATTATGAAAACTTTTATCTGAAAGCATTGTCGTGGGAACTAGGAGTGATACAAATAATTTAAAAAATACGTTAGTCAACCACTTTTGTTGACATTTTAGAACTCATCTCTTTAACAGAACGCTACTTAACTGACAATGAAATTATTTCATGACCATTTCCAATTATGTGCAAAAATATTGAATAAGGAGGTATTCAGGTAATGAAATAATACTTTGCCAACTCAATTTCCAAATTGTATTACTGACAGGTAGCATATTAATTAAAGCAAAAGGTATAATTCAGAAGCCAAACAAACAATCCAACATTTCATGACATACCTCACGTAGTCGCGGGAATAATGGAATAATCGATTCATAAAATTTTACGTAATATGTTTAATCATCTGTGACAAGACCGCAAAACAGCGAAACTAATTTCAATATTTGCATGTGCTACCAAGAAGAAAATAACAACCAAGTGTCTGTCCACCTCACATTTGTGATTGATTCTGGTTGTGCATGCACTTTTCGCCAAGTAAATATGGACTTTATCCAAATCTTAATGTATCATTCATCTCATTTCATCCAACATATTTTTTACGCTTTGTATTATTTGCAACGAATTGGCGGGCAAATATTAACAATGACAATAAACTTGAAATTCCCATTAAAGTTATTTTCAACGTGTTTTACATATTTAAGTGACTGTAAAGTAATATAAAATGCACGTAAACTGAATTATAGACGTTACCCTGCAGCAAAAGTTTATATAATAGCTTTTAAACTATTATATCCATTTTCTATTACCTTTATGTTTATGTAAAAGATAATAATTTCCCAGTTCATAAATGCGCGGAAAGATGATAGAGAGAGGCTTGTTTTAGTTTCGATAGCGAACGGTTCTAGAACTGTTCAAAATAACTGACCATATTATTAATAAGAATTACCAAGCATCAATAAGCTGAGAATTTAGTAACTATTTAGAATCGTTACAGGAGAACTCAAATGCAGAACCAAAACAGCCTGTTAAGTCTGTATAAAGCTGTTAAAATTTTAAGTAAAATAGGCGTTAAATACAGATTATTAAAAAGTTACCTATGTATTTGTGGTAAAGATTTTACAAAAGTAGAGCAATATTGGACAAGCTAAAGGGATTTGTTATTAAAAATAATTAATTATATATATATGTATAGCTACCGTTAATGATTATAATACAATATTGTACCAAATATATAGACGTCAAGAAACAGTTAGAGACGTCTATGCGAATACAGGCCGTTAACAATTAGACGCAACTGGTTATATTTTGTTTTATTGAAATTAACACCGTACAATAACAAAAACATTTACTGAGCTTAGATCAGGGCCACATGCAGATAGGAACTCCCGTGTCATACAGCTAACGGACCGACTGTGTAACATGCAGCTAACAGCCCTAAAATACCCCATATCTCATGCCGTGCGTATAACGGCCTTCAAATAAATCACAAAATAATGATACGCAGGCCTCGTCGGTAACACAGTGTAATTCATAATTTCAAAATAATTCATTAAATATTAAATTAGCCATTAAACAAATGATAAGCATGTCACGATACTCAGTGATAACTCATCTAATATTCCAAATAAAAGAGGTCACTACTTTTCAGTAAGCTAATTTAATACTTTAATGGGAACACCCTTCGAGTTTTCTTATAAATATGAAGTCATTCATCACTGTGAACATTATATTAAGGTACGATCGAAAACATTAGACAGTCGTCTCTTTCATTATTATTATTAATATTTAGTAGCTAAATAATTTCGCTAATTAAAAATGTAACTGCTCCTTACAGAACGTAGTTCCAGGAAGAGGATGTGAGTCCATTAATAAAAAATGGATTTCAGCTGTATATTCCTGACCTAGACAAAAAACCAATGCTGACTATATATTTTTTTGATGAAATGGTAAATATTTTTTAAACGATTTCTTTATAGTAAGGTTATGGTTTAAAAAAAGTTACTTACCATTGTTTATTAGAGCAACCAATAATTTAAAGTATAATTTTCAAGAAGGTATAATTGTAACCAACAATTAGTTGGGTTTTCAATTTTTGAAAATTTGAGTGTAAATTAGATATTATTTCCATGATGTTTTAATTTAGACACAGTGGGTACAGGCAATACTGAATATTTTACTTCTCTCTCTTTCAGAAATTCAGGTTTTGTCTTTCTATGTTCTGTAATAACAACTTTATTACCATGAGTCCACGATGTTACTCACACCTTAAATACATACACTTACTCATACCTATATAGACTTTGCCGAAACGTTCGGTAAGGTACTTCGAAAAAGACTTTTGCATACACTTCTTTATTTTGGAATTCGAAGTGATCTTCTATTGTGGTTTGAGACTTTTCGCAGTACCAAAAATTTTAGTGTGTTGGAAACTATCATCCTTAACAAAACTATGTCCTGCTTATAATAGAGTGGAAGGATGCTACCTTTAAACGTTAACAAGTGTGTTGTTCATTATCTAGGTAAGAACAATCTTGTACTTCAATAAGCTCTTTGTAAATCATTTTTAAAATAGCTGTAACTGTCTCAAAAGAGTTTCTTTCATGAAGCTATTCTTAATAATTTTATATGTTCCTATAAGAGCTATGTTAAGCTTTTCTTGGAATTTGCGAGATTTTATAAGTGATGAGTGGCAGCCCTTACAACATTGAACCATCCATATCCCGTTTGGAAACGTGTGAGTTTCCTACAGAAATGGTAATTTAATGACAATTGTTGGTAGAAAACCACGAAAACCCATTCAAATTTCGATTTAAAAAAATACTTTGGAAATACTACCGTAACTACGTATGTTGTTTATTTCACTGTTTATACATTTTGATGAAAATGAATGGGTTCGAAGCAATTATTAACGAAGGAACGTAACCTCAACTTTATTGTCAAAAAAATAATCTTCAAGGTACGAGCATGAATACAGTGTAAAGTTCTGTTGGTTTGCTATCTGTTAGATTTAGTCCAAATACATTATGGGCAAAAGAGTCTATGCTGAAAAGTTGTTTAGAAATCAAGGAAACTGTTCAAGTTTGAAACTATGTTTTTTTTATTTAAAATTATATGGAAAAATGTAACGTTTAGTTGACATTTATAGAGATTATTGCATTTCTCAAAAGAATGACCATTATATTCGAGGGGTGTTTCGCAGAGGCATTTTGGTGTACACATTGCAGGTATTTCGAGGCATTTTCTAGAATTCTGAGGTATTTTAGGGCATTTTGAGGCATTATCTGGCATTTAGGGATATTTAAGGGCATTTCGAGGTATTTTCTGGAAATTCGAAACATTTTTGGGTGTTTTAGAGGCATTTGGGAGCATTTCTGAAAGAATTTTTGTATTGTGCATATACGCGTAATAGGTTGTCCACGAAGTGCTCGTTGAGATGGATTGTATAATTCGATATCAAGGCGTCAGGCTGACCATTGTGTCATTTCTTTGGTTCAAAATAAGAAACATGTAAGTAACCACTTTTAAATTATAATGGGTAACTATTTATGTTTTTTGTAAACTTCGTTTTTAACCGACTTTGAGTTTAATCTAACCCGAGATCTAATCTAATTCACCTCGACTCACGACTTGTATAGTTGTACACGTTGTATAAGAGTTAAAAACGGATGTAAATGGGCAAAGTGGGTCCAGTGTATGTTTGTACAGGGTGAGTCGATAACTTGACAAAGGAGATTTATTGCAAACCAGAAGACTTTTCAAAATATCTAGGTACATACATGCATATTATATGGGTGTTCGGAAATTATAAGCAAATATTTCAGGCGATTCAGACAAAAAATAGGAAGAAAACTTTATATAAACATAGATCGACAAAAGTACTCTCAGAGAGCTAGAGCCTTCAAAGGGTCAGTCCTGAAGGTGGTTTATATTCAATGGCAGCGATTCGAGATAATGTAACGAAATCTTGAACACTGACTAAAGTTTTTAGACCAAATTCGAAAATTTACAAGAAATTAAAGTACATGATTGAGAAATGTATTTGACAGAGCCGGCTTGGGATATTTTTAGCCCTAACTTTTTTATTAGAAATTATTTTTACAGTTAGACTAAAGAAATTACATTACATTACATTAAAATTATACTCTTGTTCGACTTATACTTCAATAAATTGCATCGTTTCCGAGTAAAAACATTACATGCAAATTACTACGTAATGTAAAGCTTGTATTTTCTTAAGTACACAATTAAATTTATAAGTTATTAATATCTAAAAATAACAATTTTACGTTACGTAGCAATTTTCAAGTATCATTTTACTCTGAAACGGTGCATTTTATCGAAGTCGAAAAAAGTACCTTTTTAATTTAAAGTGCATTACATTTCTTTGGTCCAACCGAGGGTCCAACTGTAAAAATAATTTTTAATTAAAAAGTTAGGACTATAAATATCTTAAGCTGTTTCTGTTTAACACAATTTGAATCAAATGCTTAAATTTCCAGCGGTCAAAATTTCATTACTTTATCTAGAACCGTTTCAGTAATATTGAGTATAAACCATCTTCAGTTTGTTTTTAATTAATCGTTTTTTTCCACTATCTACTATACGGGGTGTCCGTTAAAGAATGGGTCAAATCTATGACAAAAATTAATGGGCAAAATTTATATACCTACAATATTACTCATAAACGCTTAGTTTTCGAGATACAGGGTGTTGAAGTTGAACAAATAAAAACGATTATCAGACATATCTCGGAGATATATTAAGGTATCTTTTTCCAATTTGATATTAGGAGTTTTAACGGGGCCCTACTTCATTTGCTGCACTTTCACATCAATACAAAAAAGCAGTGGCGCGCAAACAATATAGTTCTTGGGTTCTTGGGCAATATGAACTTCCGGCATCTTTCTTTAGACGGCCAACATTATCTGCACTTTTTACAATCTAATTTAATTGAACTACTAGAAGAAATTCCTTTGAACATTAGTGCTCACATGTGGTATTTACTTGACGGTGCCCCTGCTAATTATCTTCTAATAGTAAGAAACCATTTAGATAATATATTTCCTCAGCGATGGATAGGAAAAGAAAATGAACATACATGGCCTCCACGTAGTTCGGATCTAAATCCGCTTGATTTTTTTTTCTGGGATTATATTAAGGCCGTGGTTTATAGTGCTACCTCTGTCAACAATAGAAATGAACTATGGCAAAGAATAGTTGCAGCTGCACATGCTATCAGAAACATGAACCCATCATTTTTCACTGTTTGGAGAAATTTATTACAAAGATGTCGAACATGTCTTTAGTCAAATGGGATAACTAATGTTTTTTATAGTTCTTCTTGTTATATTTTATGAATTAATCATTTACCGAGTCATTTACTTATGCCATACAAAAAATATTTATATTTTTATTTTAGTTTTCTTAATTGTTTGATATATTTTGCAACTATAATACCTGAAATATATTATGTAAACAGTATAATGTTTATTAATGTTATTTAATTATCAAAAAAATATGTCTATAACACAACTTGCAAGTTAATGGAGTTACGTTATCCACGAACTGCACATCCTTGCCTACTTTAACCGCAGTTTATTTTTTCAAAAACGGTGCTGCTTAGCGATATTCAACAAGTATGCCTTTTATACTGAAAAATCATTGAAAATTTTAAAAATATTATTTATTTCGGCTTTATGCAGTGGCGCATTTATTTCTCAAAATTATAGTTTGCACGCCACTGTTTTTTTCATATTGACATGAATCGCAACAAATGAAGTAAATCGCCGTTAAAACTCCTCATACCCAATTAGACAAAAATCCTTTAATGCATCTCCCAGATAGGTAGGTATGCCTAAAAATCGTCAACTTCAACACCCTGTATCTCGAAAACTAAGTTTTTATGAGCAACATTGTATGACTTTTCCCAATTAATTTTCGTCATAGTGGTAAGGTTCCGTCTATTTTTTAACGGATATTCTTTATAAAAATGATAAGTAATACAATTATAACAGAAAATGATAACTAAAAACATAAGGCTTTTCGAGGTATTTCCTAATATTTAGAAGCATTTTGTGGTATTTCTGGCATTCCGGGGACATTTCGGTGGCATTTAGGGCATTTCGGGGGTATTTCGAATTTTTTTTAGCATACTGAGGTAATTTGTGGTATTTCGGAGGCATTTTGGTGCATTTTCCTCGAGGAAGGTATTTTGGTGTACAAAATCTAGACAGCGAAACGCCTCTCAATTATATTCCAAAAAGACCAAAATTGAATGCTCCTAATGACCATTGCTTGCATACGAAAATTGTTACAATATTTTAAATATGCTATTCAATGGACTACAAAAATGAAGACTACAGTAAACATTCCTTTCTTGAATATTCTCCAAACGAAATTATTTTCAACTTCTCTTATCAATGAATCATCATCTCATCTAGATACAACAACTAGTTTTGAATATTCATCATTTTGCAATACCTTCTGATATAACTTTTAGCTTTTGTATTTACAGATATTATTCCCGGTAAAATATCATAAAAATAATTACGCATTTGTTCCGTTGCTGTTTACAACCTATTGTAAATTTTTAATTTCGCTAGATTCATGTAACAACATTTGACTGCGCATTCCCATTAAAGTTTTTTATCGCCAGGAGCAAAACTTTTTTTAACTCCTTTGTTCATTTTCCAGGGAAAGAATACCCAACCCTGGTACCCAATATGTTTTTAATTAAAGATTAAGTTTTTCTAAAATTGTTCTTTAAATCTGTACACCATGACATTTTTTGAATATGAAAACATTTACAGCTGACCATCCTGTCACATGTCACCCTTCTTTGGTGTTGACGTCCAATATTTAGTTTCTTTATACAGGGTGTTTCAGTTTGATATTTCACAAACACGTGAGCATATTTTGAGAATAAAAATAAGAATAAAAGTCTGGTAAACTTTTGTTCTAACTTCCTTCGTTATGAAGATACAGGGTGTTGTTTTTCTCTATAAATTAAAATTTTCTTTCATAACTTTTAAACGGATTAAGATACTGTTATCAAATTTGCTTTTGCATTTGCTGCCAAAATATGGCTTTTTAAAATTAAGCAGTGGCGTAGAAATAGGGTGAGTCTGTCACTTTGGGCAAAATAAATATATAACGCCACTGGTTAAATTAAAAATGTGATTATTTTGAAAATTTTAATTTATAGAAAAAATTCAACCCCCTGTATCTTCATAACGAAGGAAGTTAGAACAAAAGTTTACCAGACTTTTATTCTTATTTTTATTCCCAAAATATGCTCACGTGTTTGTGATATATCAAACTGAAACACTCTGTATAATGAATGCACATCTTCTGATCGTTCAGTGAGATTCCTAATGTAAATACATAGCAAATCCAAAAAGTTCTCAAAGAGGGGCGGACTTTTATATATTTTTAGGTATTAATAATATTGTGTGAAACTAACTACCCTGTGGACAAAAGCCCCAACCAGCGTTGAATTACACCCACAATATCTACCCATATATTCCTTATTATTAACTTTTGTAACACTTTGATTTATATTAGCTTAAAATACCTTTCTAATACAGTAAAAAAGAGAGGCGGACTTTCATAAATAGTTATATTTGTACTGCAACACTGTATAATTCTGTAATAAAAAAATTATAAATTCAGTTCAACTGCACATTCAAAGTGTGGGAATGAGATTTTCGGAAAATTATTGGTTATTTTGAAACAGCATTCTGTTAGTTTGAAAATAGTTGTATACTTGTCATATGTTACTAATATCCATTTTAGAGAAAACTGCTTTTAAATTAACAAGTATTATAAGTTACTATTTAGATAAACATAAAATCAATGGTAGAAAATAACGTATTTCCTAATAAATAGAAACTTTAACTCTGGTCATAAACTCAACTGTTTTTAGATGGACTATATATTTTAATTTTCTTCTATTCACTATATTAAGGGCGCCATATTCTTGAAATGTGTTTTCTACAAGTATAAATAATTTCAGACATTTAAGAACTGAATATGAAGTTCACTAAATAACAGGAATGTTATCTCATGCCACCTGCAAATATTCAAAGGTACCGAAGTAAAACGAATATATAGTGGCAGACAGAGGTCTAATCAACACATTTTTAGATAGGTACAGAAATCTTTCAAGATACGTATTTTTATAATTTAACTGTACATGAAAATATTGTTATAATCATGTGATCTTGCATAAATTGATTGAATAGGAAGTTATATAAGTGGTCGTTCTCAGATAGCTCGATTGCGTAACTTGCGTAACAAATCTAAAGAAATACAGGTAACTTCGAGAGTTCCTCAGGTCTTTTGGATCCTTTCTTGTTCAATATTTTTATAAATGATATATTCCAGTGCTTTCATCTTTGTAAATACCTTCTGTTTGCTGATGATCTTAAGTTTTTTTTCTAGAATTATTAGTGATAAAGACTGCCATATCCTTCAAATTGATTTTAACAATGTTACCGATTGATGTTTTAAAAACAGTATGCAACTTAACACTGCAAAGTGTCATGCTATGATATTCTGCCGTGACAAAATTACTGTTAATTATACTTATCGAATAAATAAATGATGAATCTTTAGATACAGTTTATATTATAAAGGACCTTGATGTGACCATTGCTAGTTCTCTGCAGCAATATCTAAATCATTCCAAATGTTGGGTTATATGTATAAAGAGATGTACTCAGGATTTTTTAGATGTAACAACTTTAAAGATTTTGTACTGTGCTCTTGTTAGATCTGACCTAGAGTATGCTTCAAGTTTATGGTCTCCTAATTATAATATCTATATGCAACAGATAGAACATGTTAAGCACCTGTTTTTAAGATATGCCGCTTTCAAACTGGGGTATGCTGCACCATTTGATTATTATCAATGCCTTTACACATAGACAAAAAAAGAAGGTTTTTTTGTATAACATAGTAACTTCTAATGTTTGCTGTCCTTGAATTTTACGCCAAATCAACATTCAAGCACGAGTCATACATACCTGCTCAGTGACTAGTTTTAATATTCCCCATAATAGAACAAATTACGGAGTAAACTATTTTTTATCAAGAGTATCAAGGTCTGCTGATAACTGTGCCAATCTTGACTTCTTGCACACTAAACCAATATTCATGCAATAGTTTTCACGTATCTGTTTTGACCCATAAAAGTAGTAATATTGAATTTTATATTGTTATTCACAAATATTGATTTTGTATATTGTATTATACAGTATGCGCCAAAAGTATGGAATAAATTCAATAAAAACGAAACAATTATTTTTTGGGAAAAATCCTCGAACAGGTTGATTTTTAATTTAAAAAATACATATTTTAGCGTAAAATGCGATTTTCAAATGTCATTTGTTTTCGAGTAATGACGTCATCGATTTTTTTTTAATGGCAACACCATATTTTTTTCCTTGATTCTGGAAGATCGTTTAATTCTCTATCAGACAGTACTAAAATTTTGCCCTCTTACATAGGAAAGTTTTCGAGTAAATGACGATTGAATGTTAGAAAACGTAAATCAATTAAAATAAAGCAAAAACGTTATCAAGTTTAGTTTTTCGAATTCCATAGTTTTTTTACGGATCACGTAGGTGAAAATCTTTGCAAAGTGTCATTGTCACACCGACTTTCTCATTATTCTAAGTATTGTAAGCGACATAGAAATTATTATTCAATTTAAAGTATTATGGCACATTTAACTGTTACTCAAAGAATTGAAATTTTAATTCTTATCGGATGCGGAAATATGACTAGAACTCAGCAGAAAGTTTGTGATTTATTTAATGAAAAATATCCAGATCGCGCTATCAGCCCAGGGTCTAAATTTAGAGAAACTGGCAATGTTGTAAATACTCCAAAACCTGGACGTCCAAACAATAATGAAAATCAGAAACAGAACATTTTGATAAGTATGGTGGATAATCCTCATAATTCTTCACGATTGGTTGCATTAAACAATGACACTAGTCAGAGCACAGTGCTACGTATCTTGAGGAAGGAAAAATATCATCCCTACAAAATTCAACTTGTGCAGGAATTCATTGAATATGATCCCGATCGCCGCTTACACTTTTGCGAAATTCTAATGGATTTATGTCAAGGAAATAGAAATTTACACCGGCAAATACTTTTTTCAGATGAGGCCACATTTTGTCTGAATGGTACAGTAAACCGTCAAACTTGCAGATATTGGAGTCGGGAAAATCCTCATTGGAGGGCAGAGGCACATACCCAACACCCTCAGAAATTAAATGTGTGGGCTGGAATAGTTGACGACAGAATAGTAGGGCCTTTCTTCTTTGAAGGAACCCTTACAGGAGAAAGATATTTAGAGTTTCTAGAAAATGACCTTGTTCCAGCCCTTGCAGTAATTTTGCCTAACGATAATGACGCTGACATTCCTGACGATACCATATGGTTTCAGTAAGACGGTGCACCTCCGCACTATGCGCGCCCTGTACGAGATTTTTTGGACAACTGTTTTCCTGGGAGGTGGATCGGGAGACGCGTACCGATTGAATGGCCTGCAAGATTGCCAGATCTTACACCTCTTGACTATTTTTTATGGGGATACTTGAAGTCAAAAGTGTACATTAATAAACCACGTAATTTAGAAGAACTTCAAAATCGCATTCGGGACGAAATACGCAGAGTTACCCCAGAAATCATTCATAATGTGCAAGAAGAATTTCTTCACAGACTTGCGCATTGTCAAGAAGTTGGTGGATGGCAATTCGAACATTTAATTTAAGTATAAAATTTAATCAATTGTATTTTATTTTACATACCTCAGAATTGTTACTTTTTTATGGATAAAATTTACGTTTTCTAACATTCAATCGTCGAAAACTTTCCTATGTAAGAGGGTAAAATTTTAGTACTGTCTGATAGAGAATTAAACGATCTTTCAGAATCAAGGAACAAATATGGTGTTGCTATTTAAAAAAAATCGATGACGTCATTACTCGAAAACAAATGACATTTGAAAATCGCATTTTACGCTAAAATATGTATTTTTTAAATTAAAAATCGACCTGTTTGAGGATTTTTCCCAAACAATAATTGTTTCGTTTTTATTGAATTTATTCCATACTTTTGGCGGATACTGTATATATACTTATATTGTACTTTGTTTGTATTCTCTGACATATTTTTTTATTAATTGGGTTTTGCCCGTGAATAAATAAATAAATAAACAAACATGAACTTACATAGTTCTGCATACAAGATAGTCCACTTTTGTTTATAAGTATGTGAAAAGAATTTTTATAATAATAATAATATTTATTCATGTCAGTCTTTATAGGATATGAAACGTCAAAACAAAGAAAACTAATGGAATATACAGTAAAAAAAAACTACAATGAAATTACTGTAAACTATAAAAACAATTTCTTAGCAGGAATGAGCGAAGCTCTACGAAATTTATTTCTGTTTTTTGCTCTTGTAATGCTACAGTCAATTTATTAAAGATTGGTCCACATAAACAGAGGGGGCCTTTCCTATAAGGACACAAACTAAATTTATTAATACAAATATAATTGTTCTCTCTTGTGTCATGACCATGCACCATGCTCATTATTATATTTTACAAAAGACTTGCTTCATATATAAGCAGACATTGAAGTGACAAAATTTTATTTTTTATTAATGTCGGACGACACGATTTCAAAGGTTGCAAAGAATATAGTAATCTAATATGCTGTTTATGATAAATAAACACTCTCTGAAATTCACAGCTAGATCCCCAGTATATTACTAAATATTTCATATGAGAATATGCCAATGCAAAATAAATATTCGATAAATATTGCTTATCCATGACATTTCTCAAATTGCTTATAGCAAAATAAGCAGATTTCATTTTATTTGCCACATGTTCAATATGGTTGTTCCAGTTGAGATGTTCAAGAATAACCAACCCTAAAAATTGTGTGGTGACAACTTTGTTAAAAATAGAATTATTTAATTTTCCTATAATATCGGGATTTTCACGCCGTTTGTGAAAGAATATATATTTTGTTTAAGAAGAATTAATTTTGAATTTATTATTAGAGCACCACATATAAAATCGTGAAAGTGTTAAGTTGACTTTATTTCTCATCAGAAGACGAGGAGACATGTTTTGAATAATTAATAGCAATGGAGTTAACACACTTCCCTGTGGCACTCTAAGATTAATCTTGCACGGAATGGAAAAATATTGCGTTAATTCAACAATTCTCCGATCTGTAAAAAAACATAGACCCACTCATTAAGAATAGCAAAATAATGTGCTTTTTAAAAGTTATTATTTTATTTGAGGAGAATTTAAATAGTAAAAGTGGTATGTTTATCAAGAATTTTATTTTTGTTCTGCGTGTTATATTTTTCGAGATTTCTATGCATAATAACACCACAAATTTGATCTTTTTACAGCGAGAAATACGGCAACCCTAAGAATTTTTATGTTGCATGAATTAAGCATAAATTTACGAATTCAACAATGTATCACACTCAAACTAGCCTATTTTATTAGAGGTCCATAACTATCAATTCCACGGTATATTTAGTTTAGAAAAATCTCTTCCGACAGATAGAGCATGACAATTTATCGATAGTCCAAATTTCATTAAACTATTTTCTGTAACAAAAAATATATGGAACAGCACACATAACATATTTTTACGTCAGTTTCATAAATTTGAAACAAAAAATAGGCGACCGGAAAATTCAACTTAAATCAGTTTTGTGCCTTTTTGTTAGGAATTTGAAGCGTTCTTAAATGTGGCACGTATATTACCGCAAATTGTTAAATATATAAATAGTGTAAGGTAGGTGACATTTATGCTGAAATATTACTTAAAATAAAATAAATTGGTCCTGGCAGAGTACCTAAAATCATACGCACAAATTTAAATGTAAAAATAGTACTTGTTACAAATTCTGTCTGCAGTTGTGTCTCATTTTTTGAAAGATATTAAATCATAGTATCTGAACTATTTGTGAAAAATCCTTCAGTGTGTGTCTTAAACATCTACAGTTTAATAAATACATTAAAGGCCGTATTCTTGAAATAGTGTTTTCTATCAATACAAGTAATTTTATACATTTAAGAACTGAATAATATAGAGTTTAGCAATTAACAGGAATGTTATCTCATGCCATCTACTAATATTCAAAGGTAATAAAATAAAACGAATATACAGGGTGTCCCAAAATAGAAGGCCATACCATTAACCACATATTCTTTGGACAAAAATAATGCGACTTTCCTATGCCATTTTTTATTCGGGCGTCCTTGTTTCAATATACAGGGAGTTAAAGTTACATTTTAAAAAAACTATTTTTGTTAATAATCCCATTGATTTGTAAGAAATTAAAATTTTGCACGTACTTTTATCTTATTTCGGCATACTTATCATGAAATTTTGGTGAAAAAAATCGAAGGGTGAATTGAGATAACTGAGGGATGCAGTACCCTTTATCCCCTCCAATTATTTCTAAGTACGCCTATGCAACTTTTTCTTGAAATATCAAACGTAGAATTTTCTTCTGATCATTTTATCTCTTTTGTAATTTTTTGTTTAAATGCTCCGTTTTGAAGAAAAACGACAATTTGTAGTGCTCATAAATCTATCATTCACTACCAAGTGAAACTGAAATTTTGTGGATATACCTATTATTACAATAATTGCTAATTAAAACAGATTGGATAATTTTAAATTTTATAAAATGAGCAATACTCATGAATTGAAAAAATAATATGGCATTAAAATCTGTAATACAGTTCGCTTATCAACGAAAAAATTATAGTATTTTGAGTAATAGCAATAATGAATGATCAACATAATAACTTTTTACCTAAATAACATTAAATAAAATAATTTATTAATTACTACTAATTTAACAAACGTTCTACTTGTCCACCCTCCTCATTAACACATGTACGTACCCTTTTAAGTAGCGAAAACCTAATATTTTGAAAGATATTCTCTTTTTATTTTAATTAGCAAATATTCATTCTGTAAGTATTACGATTTGCCAAGATGCCAAGGTATTGTAACAACAGGTATATCCACAGAATTTCAGTTTCAATCAATGGTAGTGAATGATAGATTTATGGGCACTACAAATTGCCGTTATTCTCCAAAACGAGGCATTTAAACAAAAAATTACAAAAAATGTAAAATGCTGCATAGGCGTACTTATAAATAATTGGAGGGGATAAAGGGTACTGCATCCCTCAGTTACCTCCGTTCGTCCTTCAATTTTTTTCACCAAGATTACATGATAAGTATGCCGCAATAAGATAAAAGTACGTGCAAAATTTCAAGTGTGTATCTTAGAAAACAATGGGATTATTAACAAAAATAGTTTTTTTAAAATGTAACTTTAACACTTTGTATATTGAAACAGAGACGTCCAAATAAAAAATGGCATAAGTAAAGTCGCATTATTTTTGTTCAAAGAATATGTGGTTAATGGTATGACCTTCTATTTTGGGACACCCTGTATAACGACAGAAAGCGGTCTAACCAATACATTTTTAAGTATAGAAATCTTTCAAAATGATTTTTGTTAATTCAACTATAGATGTAAATATTGTTATAAAATAAACTTACATTGTTCTGTATATAAGATTGTTCACTTTTATTTATAAGTATGTGAAAATAATTATTAAAATGTGGGGTTAGAATAGCAAAATGTGTGTCTTACAAATGGATTTTAAAAGTTATTATATTATTTAAGGATAATTTTAATAGTAAAACTGGATAAACAGAACAATACAAATTTTATTTTTGATATTACTTTTTCTCTACGTGTTTTATTTGTCGAAATTTATGTACCTAAAAAACACCACAACTTTGATAATTTTACGGTGAAAAATACAGCGACCTTAAATGCAGTTTTCTCTAAAATAGTTCATTTTATCGGCATGCAACTATACCATATTTAAAACTAACAGAAGGCTATTTCAAAATAACTAATAATTTTGCAAAAATCTGAAAAGAATACTATAGTGGCACAGGCGCTCAGAACGCCCTGTACAATTAATTAAAACATCAATTGGATCAATTTGGTATATTTATATTACAAAAAAACTTGTTTTCCAATTTAAGTACAATTACCTATCAAATAAGATAATTATCGTAAAAAATTAAATAAAATCGTGCTTTCGCAGAACTTCACAAGGAAACAAAATTGTGCTAAGGTAAGTTGATTTAAATAACATTATTTTTGTCCAAGAAAGCTAACCTTATTGTATGGTTTATTCTTTACTGAACACCCATACTAAATCTATGTGATGGTTAGTAGATAACATACAAGGTTTAATGAGTGTCACTAAGCAATGGAAGTGGCCTCAACCGACAACAGCATATCTGTATGCTGAGTAAAGGGATATGACCGATGCTATGGCAATAAAACAGCTGATAAGCTGGCTAGGAGTGTATCGGGTCTTGGGTCTAAGTATCTTTGGACCTAGTCTCTCTAGTATGCTTCCGCTGTCAGTTTTCGTTGAAATTATCAAGAACTCCCACAAAGAATTCAGAAGATGGGATGAGTCAATTTGCTAAAGAGTTCCTAGAGCACCTCAGCAAGGATACAGCCAAAAAATACCTGTCTATGATCAGGATGAATCTTCGTCTAGTGACAGATATTCAAACTGGACACTGTTGGCTAAGGAAGCACCCGTCTTATATGAGAATGTGTGAAACACTTCTTTGTAGGAGTTGCGAACAAGAAGACGACACCGTGCTTCATGCACTCTGAGTGCACAGCAGTCTGATCAACAAGAGAATCCGTGTTGGGAGAGCGATGGCCTTCTATCGCCTTTTTCTTTTGTTAGGTTGGTTAGAGGTTCAGGTGGATTGATCTATTAATGGGAGGAAGCGCAAGAGGTATAATGGGGCCTAAGTGTTGTGATTTTTTGAGGTTACCCTCTCACAATTACAGAATCCAGAAGATTTAATGAAAAAGCCATAAAATTTTCAAAAGTATTTTCATCAAAGCACAAACATTTGACCATTATTTAACGTTTTGAATAACTTCAAGTAGCATTTTGCTCTATTTCAGCGAAAATATCACTTTACCTGAAACCAAAAAGTTTTGACCCGGTGCAATGAATATCTCAAATAGGATTATTTCAAAAACGGTTCAACAAGATGTACCTTTTCCTATTAAAGAAGGTAGGAAAATTGATTGTTTCAATAGACAGGTGGATACATTAAGTCGCAAAAAAGAGCATGATATGTCATAAGTGGTGCCATTTACTAGAGACGGTAAAATTAGAAATTCAGAATTTCTCCCCCGATTCGAAAATTTGATCGGATCGAGAAATGTATGCAAATATTTGGAATATTTTAGAAGGTATTTACAAATATAGAAAATAAAATTTTAACTTTGACACCCTGTATCGTTTTAAAACGTATCGGGAACGGGGCCTCGGTTAAAGAAAACTAATTTATTGGCCGCCGTCGTTTCGGTCGTCAAAATAATCCATTAATGATTTTCCTGTAAAATACAATTACATAAAATGGGGAATAAAATAGCTATAACATATAGAAATCACAGTAGTATATAGCTTAATAATACTAAGAATAACAATATTTATTTATTATTATTTTGATAAATTTTTAACAACTTAGTATCAAAGTAGAAATATTTACCTGCCAGTTTGCTTTGCGTGTGCAAAATTTCAACGCAATATACAGAGTGTCTCATTTTTAAATAGTAGAACTTCAAGAGTCTTTAGAAGACTTCATGTTGAGACTAAAGTTTCTATAAATATGGGTCCTAAAATATTTTGTTTCTGAGATACAGGGCGTTGAATTTTATTTTATATTTAATTATTTATTTTTTAACTAAAAAACCACTAGCAAAAAAATTGTTACATTGCGGCGGAAGACAGTATTTACGAGCAAATAATTCAACACTGAAAATCATCACATTCCAGTGGTGGAGATAGGGGGGTATCTATGAATCTTTTAGAAAAGTATAGCCGAACTGAAATTTTGCAATTGTTTTTGAAAAGAGCATTGAATTTTACCCATCATTTATTTACTTTTGTTTAATATGATTTTCGTTATTTATTTCTGTATTTATTTCCATTTAATTAATTAAAACCAATTTTAACTGAATTTTTGAACTATTTAATTTAGTTATAACACATGTTTAAAAATTAGGATTTTACATAACATTATTTTCGGTTTTTCTTGAAAACGACAGGTCCTATCGACTCCCGACAAGAAGACCTTTTCTGAATAATGCCCTTTCACATATTTCGAAAATATTCGTAAAATTTCAATTCTACTATACTTTTTTTACAAAGATTCATAAATATCCTTCTATCTCCACTACCGGAATTAATATTGGATGACTTTTGGTGTGTGGTTTACTCTCAAATACTTGCACCGCAACATATAGATTTTTTAGTTTTGTTTTTTCATTAAAAGATAAATAAATAAAAAACACATAAAATTCAACGCCATGTATCTCATAAAAAAGCTTTTTAGGACCCATATTTATAGGAACTCTTATATGTAGTCTCAAAATGAGCTCCTCCGAAGACTCTTGATTCTTCTGCAATCTATTTAAAAGCGAGACACATTCAGAAAATCGTTTTCACAATAATAACTCTAAACACCCTCCATCTCCAAAATGACATAATAATAATCCAGTGATATGTGGAAAATGGTTTGACCTATTGCGTTGTGACGCCCTGTATGGTGTAAATTCATATATCCTGTAGATATAGCTTTACTCTTTTTGCTTATCAATTTATCTGTAATCTTTGTCGGAAACGGTTGATCTGATCATAGCAATTCATTAAAGCAGTAATGATAAATGATATCACTTTGTGTGTATAAGGATGAATGAAAGGATTACCTTTAGTAGCATGACGTGTTTTTTCTATAAATGTCATATGCTTAAACCCTATAAATAATTGAGGATTGTCTTTCCTGTTGCAATTGCTTCTACCAATAAAATTTTTGTCATGTGTATTTTCAATTATTTGTTATAGACAATATGATGTTTTTCACTAAGAATAAGACAGCCTGATCAGAGATTGCTGTCAATATATTGAGCCAAATATCCTCTAAACAGAAGAGATTGCCTACAAACTTTCGTCTTTGCAGTATTTGAATTTTCAGTCGTTTTAATACGTTCTGTGTGGATATATATTGCTAAATAGTATTATTGCAATATTATTAACTGTTTATTATATACAGGGTGTAAAAAAAAGAGTGTAAAATATTTCAGGAGGTAATAGTATGAACCAAAATAAGCACAAAAGTCTTAAAAAAACATGGGTTCGCAAAGTAACGGTTGCGGAGATATGAACCACTATTCGTTTTTCAAATTTAATTTTATTAGGAATAAACCGACAAAGGAAGCTTTTAACAAACAAAAAACAAAGTTACAGAAGAAGTACCCTCCGTCCATTTCCAAGCAGGCACGACATCTTCGTCTCAACGATATTCGAACTCTTTCGAACTCTTCCTTGGTTTGGATTTCTTGACACTTTTGATTAATCCGTAGCTACAGCTTTTCCAGGCTATTTACAGGAGTACCATACACTAATGTCTTCAAATATCCCCAAACAAAGAAATGTAGAGGGTTGAGATCAGACGATTTTGGAGGCCATAAAACAGGTCCGGCCCTTCCTACCCATCTATGTGGAAAAATTTGGTGCAAATGATCCCTAACGGCCATGGAAAAATGAGCTGGACACCATCATGCTGGAACCACATTTGTTGCATCTGATTCAAAGGAATGTCTTCCAAAAACTCATACAGTATGTTCTGCAGAAAGTTAAGGTAAGCAGCGTCTGTTAATCGGTTTGGTAAAACAACAGGACCTAGAAACCTGTCACCTACAATACCCATCCAAATGTTTCATTAAAAACGTGCCTGATGTCCAGATTCTGTTAGAGCATGAGGATTTTCGTCGACCCAAATGTGCGTATTGTGAAAATTAAACACTCCATTTCTTGTGAATCCGGCCTCATCAGTAAAAAGAATGTTTGCAAGAAAACGAGGGTCTTCAGCATCATGACGTAGAAACCAGAGGCAAAAAACCAAACGTGCTTGATGATCATTTATTGGATTTAAGGCCTGTACTCGTTGCACATGGTATGGATAAAGCAGTTGCTCGTGAAGGATTCTCCAAACAGGAGGATCACTAATTCCTACCTCTGCTGATATTCTCCGCACATTCGTACCTGGATTCTGCTCTACTAGTGCTAGAATTTCTTCTTCTGCTCTAGGAGTGGATACCGACCTTGGTCTTCCGGATAAATGGCACTGTTTGCTCAAGGAACCGCTATCACGCAATCATTGGTGAATTCTTCCAAACATGCGTTGTGAAGGAATCTGGCGATTTGGATAAGCGTCAACATGAAGACGTCGCGCTTCGGTGGCGTTCCCATTAGCACGACCATATATGAAATGCATGTCTGTTAATTCTGCGTTAGAGTAACCAGCCATAGCGAAAGAAAACTTGTGCACCGAGAACAACTGTCAAATACGTACTGTTTATTTCACTAAACATCAACCAACTATTATAAGAAAATACACAACGTTTTTGCAAAATAAAAAAGTGGCTAAAAACATAAAACGTTCCATATCTCTTCAACCGTTACTTTGCGGACCCATGTTTATTGAGACTTTTCTGCTTATTTTGGTTCATACTATTACATCCTTGAATATTTTACACTCATTTTTTAACACCCTGTATAATACAGTTTATTCTGTAACCTTAATTAAGTAGTTAGGTATGCCAAGTGTTTCCGATTCTGCTACAAAATATGACTCAAAATTTCGGTTCAGATGCATTTGTCTTAGAAGTCATAACTTTATGACTTGCTTTTAGTATGGGCAAGTTATACTTACTAGGAGAGCACCATGGAGGTACGAGAAGAAACATATTTTATAACTTAAAAAAAAATACAAATTCATCGAGTGAAATATGGTACATAACTCAGCATATATAGTAAAATATCATATATGTTTACGCTCTGAGTGACAGAAAACTAAAAAAAAAATAAAAATTCTTAACGTTAAAAATGTTATGAACAGCACACCCCTGCCAATTTTATTTTTTATCTAGATCGAAATTTTCATGACGTAAAAATCATTAAATAAAACTCGTAACAAATTTATACATCTTCGTTCGACTCCGAAAGTTTACTTACTACCTATTTGCATTCTTTTTGCGCATGGTGTTTTCTATAGCTTGTGCACTGGTAGTAATACATGATGGAACAGTCTTCACATAGCAATTGCACAATCTAGACTTCAGATTAAGGCAAAAAATTGCTGAATTGATCTAATGTAATTGCTGTATACAGCACATTATAAGAATTTATACACGTAGGGTACAATTTCTTTGAAGCTGCGTTCATTTTTCTTCTACAACATATATCTTTAAATTTTTCTGTATGAAAATGCTTGCTACAAATTCCTTGCTTATCTAGATAAAAAGTATATTTTCGATTGCATTGTAGCACCTTCTATTCCGCTCTCTTATTAATGAAGCTACTTTTGTAGGACACTATGGGAAGTAATATATTCTCCAGTTTTCTTTTTTCATTCAAGTAGTCATAATATAAATAAACACGAAAATAATTCCAGTAACATAAAAATAATAACACGGGACACCGGGATACTTCTAAAATACAAATAAAACCGAAAATTTATTAACAAGCAACATTTGACATTTCCTTTTCACTCCTGAGTTTGTGGACGGGCAGAGGGGAAGAAAGTATAAAGTATTAAATCACACATCTAACACTCATATTTCTAAATACATAATATCTGACAATATTACTACATAAGTAAATACATCAATTATTGTTGCAGCAAAATTTTGTAAAATGCAAAAAACATCTATTGTTTCGGTGCGTGAAATTTAAAAAGTCAAACTTCAGGAATGTGTCCCTTACAAAATTCTAAGAAAAAAATGTAAATACAACATAGATACAGGGTGATCAATTTTAAGAAAAAAAAAACAAATTTACTCGTTTATTCGAAAAAAGTGCCAGTCCTAAAATTTTGTAGATACTTATTACTTAGAAGGGATCATCTCATAAACTGAAAACTGGAAAGAAATATGAGGGGCTACAACACCCTTTCAAAAGTACGCCACTGAAGAGGGTAACAAAAAACATGCGAAATTTGAAATGCTCAAGCTCTTTCCTACAAAAAAAGTAAAATTAAACAAGTATATAAAATCTTTAGTCAGGCTCGCTTTAAAACAACTACTGCCCAATGTCAAAGAAGAATCATTGTTAAATGTCACAAAAACTGTTTTCAGTAGATGGTTATAATTTTTTTCTTGAACTTGATCACGTAATATATAACGAATTGTATGCTCTAACAGCAATGCATTTTTAAATTTCTCATTATTTTCACTTTCACATATGTTGTTCTTTCCATTGGTAAGGAACGCATCGATAACTGTAGAATTTGTTTATGTATTTATTACTGATGTTACTGAATAAATAATTTGAAGGGTAAATACCTTTTTACGAATTTTAATTTTTCCAAATTGTTTCTATACGTTTCCCAATTTTCTTGCGAATATACGAGTATAACTACATTTACCTATACAGTATGCGCCAAAAGTATGGAATACATTCAATAAAAACGAAACAATTATTTTTTGGGAAAAATCCTCGAACAGGTCGATTTTTAATTTAAAAAATACATATTTTAGCGTAAAATGCGATCTTCAAATGTCATTTGTTTTCGAGTAATGACGTCATCGATTTTTTTTTAAATGGCAACACCATATTTTTTTCCTTGATTCTGAAAGATCGTTTAATTCTCTATCAGACAGTACTAAAATTTTGCCCTCTTACACAGGAAAGTTTTCGAATAAATGACGATTGAATGTTAGAAGACGTAAATTTTATCCATGAAAAAATAACAATTCTGAGGTATGTAAAATAAAATACAATTGATTAAATTTTATACTTAAATTAAATGTTCGAATTGCCATCCACCAACTTCTTGACAATGCGCAAGTCTGTGAAGAAATTTTTCTTGCACATTATGAATGATTTCAGGGATAACTCTGCGTATTTCGTCCCGAATGCGATTTTGAAGTTCTTCTAAATTACGTGGTTTATTAATATACACTTTTGACTTCAAGTATCCCCAAAAAAATTAGTCAAGAGGTGTAAGATCTGGCGATCTTGCAGTCCATTCTATCGGTCCGCGTCTGCCGATCCACCTCCCAGGGAAACAGTCCAAAAAATCTCGTACAGGGCGCGCATAGTGCGTTTTTGCTTTATTTTAATTGATTTACGTTTTCTAACATTCAATCGTCATTTACTCGAAAACTTTTCTATGTAAGAGGGCAAAATTTTAGTACTGTCTGATAGAGAATTAAACGATCTTTCAGAATCAAGGAAAAAAATATGGTGTTGCCATTATAAAAAAAATCGATGACGTCATTACTCAAAAACAAATGACATTTGAAAATCGCATTTTACGCTAAAATATGTATTTTTTAAATTAAAAATCGACCTGTTCGAGGATTTTTCCCAAAAAATAATTGTTTCGTTTTTATTAAATTTATTCCATACTTTTGGCGAATACTGTATAACTATAGACCAATTTTAATCATGAATGTAGCTCTCCGCATAGTGAAGTTTTTAATGCAAAAATTTACTGGTGCCGACTTTGAAACTAATTTTCCCGAAAAGGCTTTAAATCATCAAAAATTGGTATGTACAATTAGAAGCGCTATAATTTTTTTATATAGGATGTGAAAAAATTATGAACATAGGTAAAATCGTCGATTTACAATTTACGCCATATATGTTACGAAAAACATAATTGTCCAATAACGTTCGAAGCATCTAAAATTCGATTTTCAAAAGTTCTTTCCTACTAAGAAGTTGTAAAAGTTCATTTCGGATGGCCAAATTGTCCCTAAAAAAACGGCATAATTGAGAGCCGATTTGACACCACTAAAATAATCTGTTTCTTTCACTATCTCAGCATTACTTTTTACAGAATCGATATACGAGTATATATGCTGTTTTCTGTTGACTAAATACGACTTTAACATTTTTATACCGTTATCTCTAGCGCTCACTGGCAAAGGGTACTTTTTGTCATTCACACATAAAGAAATCGGACAAATAAATGAAAATCTACTAATTTTGAATAAGATTGGTATGCCAGCTGGAAGTCAAAGTAACAAGAACAACAAGCTAAATTTACTAAGCAACAAAAAGAATTCATAATTTTATTATCAATCAACAGATAATACTCACGTAGGTAGACACATATTTATCTCTGCCTTATTGGCAGTTTAAATTGATATTTTCCTTTGGTGCCTCTCTTATACTTGATTTTGTTAACCCACGCCTATTAAAAATGAATTGAATCTATAGGATGAACAACTTCATTTTTTAATAAATAAAAATGATTGTGGAAGTCCAGTTAATCCAATAGGAATATTTCGAAATATTCGAAGAATTAAATTAAATACTCGCCCCGTCAGGAATTGTACGCTTCGAACTCAAATAAGTCCTACTGTGTTAAATTAAATCAGATTAGCAGAAGCTCACACTTCTTTTAAAATTCGCAATGTGTGAGCATTACTATGTAAAACATTACAGATTTGTCTAATTTACAAATGGTAGGTTTAATTATGGCAATGGACTACTTAAGAGAATAAAAAATAAGTAATTCTTTCTGACTTTAAATATTTAAAAAAATAAAATGTCCCAAAGTACGCTAATTAAGATCTCCACGGAAAAACTACAGAGACAATGAGTGACTATCTAAATATAGAAATAATATCTAAAAAAATAATTAAGTAGACTGATATTTAGTTAATAGCTTTTATTATTTAAATTAAAATTACATATGAATTTCAGTAGTTTTATTATGGAGATAATGGAGTGACTTATGTTCAAAATAAAGGAGAACTTTGCAAGTGCCTTCTAAAGAAAACCACAATTTCACGCAATAACTGAAAAAATAATTAAGCAGACTGATATTTAGTTCATAACTTTTTTTATTCAAATTAAAATTACATATGAGTTTCAGTAGTTTTATTAGAATTTAGTAGTTTGATTTCATTTATTGGACCACCTTGTAAA
Source organism: Monochamus alternatus (assembly GCA_037114965.1). Taxonomy (NCBI): domain Eukaryota; kingdom Metazoa; phylum Arthropoda; class Insecta; order Coleoptera; family Cerambycidae; genus Monochamus; species Monochamus alternatus. The sequence continues at coordinate 22,058,101 of CM073428.1, forward strand.
ACCAAAAATTAGGCAATCTATAACATCGGTATTAAAAAGACGAATAAGGTACTTACTTAATACGTAGGTATGTTGTTTAGTTCTAAAGATATGCATATAATTGTTTACATATTATTAATTATTTTATAAATGACATGCATACTAATTATTTTAAATTATATATCTTTATTTGTATTTATTATGTTGTAATGTTCTTATAATATTTTATATTTCATAGATATTTTATATCTTACTTAAATAATTTTTTTGTAGATTAGGATTTTGCTAATAAAGTTCTCTCTCTCTCTCTCAAACTACAGGGTGAACTTTAAATAAGTACAAATATTTTAACCAGCAGTATAGTTCACTGTGTAGAACACATAATTAATAGTTTTTTTACACAAAAAATCAGAAATAAAAAAGTGAAATTTTAAATAAATTTTGTAATTTTTCTGTAGAAAACTTGTTGGGAATATATGAGGAACTGGTGCCTCTAATTAAAAAAAATATTCGGCTTTGTAAAAAAACCAAAGGCAGCCTTGATTTCGGATGCATCCTTTATTTGCCACAGTTTTATGGCAATTTTTATTTAGTGTCTTTTTTAGTTTAAAATATGATTATTGCACAAAATGATACAAAAATTAAACAGTGCATAATTGTGACATATCTGGTTGAAACAAAACGGTTAAGTTTTGCCATAAAAATTATATACAGGATGGTCCGTTTTTCATGGCTCAGAAAAACGTTGCGCTTTTCGATGGGCATTAAGATAAACCAAACAGAGTACTGAAAACAGCGATTTTAGAAAATGCCATCTAGCGAGAGTATTTCTCAACAGAAAGAGCTGAAATTTAGTAGAGAGGGATAACAATATACGAGATATCGATTTTCGATGAACGAAAATTTCTACGAAAACTGGTTTTGGTTACGCAACATTCAATTGTTTTTTTTTAATATGGGCACCATAATGGATCTTGACAGTGACAGATGTAGAATAAAATTGCGAACACCTCAATATATAACACTACTATTCTATTTGAAGAATAACATACAATTTAAAAAATACAAAAATTTAAATAAAATTCTAATTGCTCTTGACAAAAATAAAAATCGACAACATATTTGACAGGCGTCACTTGAAAGTATTTATGCAGGATTTGTAGAATAAATGTGTATTTTGTTTGACTAAGTATTGAACTTGTATGGGTTATTCTTCAAATAAAATAGTAGCATACGTATTTATGTGTTTGCAATTTGTAAAATAATGTCTTGAGATGTCTCCAAACAAAAAAATCAATAGGGTTTGCATTGGGTGATCTGGGTGGACAAGGTTGACCTGGTTCGTAAGTGCCTCGTCCAATAACGTTATTACGCAATCTTTCAATTAAAAATCACGAGCAGTACAACTCAAATGTGGGGGAGTCCCGTCGTGCATAAACAACATTCTTTGTTTTAGCGCATGGGGAACATCGTCAAGTAGTTCAGGTAAAACGTTTTCAAGAAGATGTCTATAACAGGCATCGGTTAAAGTTCTTGGTCAAAAGTAAGGCCCAACAAGAAAATTTCCAATAATATCCAACCATACATTCAAAGAAAACTGATGATGAAATCGAGAGTTTATTATGGCATTAGGGTTTTTATCAGACCAAACGTGTTTATGTGTGGCTTCGTCGGTAAATAATATGCCAGCGGTAAAGTCGACATTTTGTTTAATTTGTTGCTAAATCCAGTGGCAAAGTTGTAGGCGAGCAGGATAGTGTTGCGGCAGTAAGGCTTGAACTCTTTGTATGTGATATGTATATAACTGCTCATGCTTCAGAGCGGACCAAACTAATTTATGATTCACATTAAGATTTACAGCGATCTTCCTAGCACTAGTATTTGGGTCTTCTTCAATTTCGTGTAAAATAGCTTTTTCCAATTCAGGCATTCTAACACCCAAAGGTCTTCAAATGAGTCTGACTCTGAAAGACATTGAAAAATATTTCTGAACATTACTGGATTTGGAATTGGATGATTTGGAAATCAAGTACCATCACCACCTGCAAGACCATAAATGTAAACCATATTGGCCATTTCAGCATTTGAATATGCATAAGCCATTATTAAAATTTAAATAAAAAAAATAAAAAATATGCCTAATTTGGCAATACACAATATTAAATAAGTTGGCGGCTTCTTATTATTATTGTTTTTCATAGCGTTCCTAAGATATGTTTATGTAATTTAAGTAACTGTGTAAAAATGCATTTGATTAAATAAATCAATTTTGATGTTAATCGGTTTGAAATACAAAAAAGTGTAAGAGACAAAAAGTGAAGATAATACAATGGCGCATATGATGATCTATTTTATTTGTAATAATAAACATGGTGATATATTTTCTTTCGTCAAATAATAATGGATGATACCCACATCTCCGCCCCTGGTAATTTTCTAAAACTGGTAATTTTTTGTTTCATACCTATTGCAAAAACTACTTATAAAACATTTTTATTCTTGAAATACCACGTTTTTAAAATCAGGCAAATTCCCTTTAACAAATTTTGAAAAAATTTTACGCAAGTTTCTAATCAATGAAAAAATAAATAATGTGTACAGGATGTCCCAAACTCGACGCCCAAATAATATTACGGGGTAACGAAAAATGTTACTGAAAATTTGAAGAATGGAGTTCAAATGGCATGGATTGAGGTGCATTTTGTACCAAAAATTAAAGTTTTAGATATTTTGAAAATTGTCTTTTTTTATATTTTTTTTTCAGGAACATACCTGTATTTTTCCATATTTAAAAAAACATATTTTTTCGATAAACTTTTATTTAAAAATTCTTTACCTATTTTCATTAAAAAATTATGAGAAGTAAAAATAATAATTACAACGTCAAAGTTACATTAGCTATGACTTTATCGGACATTCTGTGGAAAACAATTGATCGAGTTACATTATTATAATGTAAATCAAGGACACTTTGGTGTAAATGTGTGGTGTGGTGTCATTGGGTGTCATCTCATAGGACCTCTCCCAGAACTTCTCGAAAACATCTCTTTGCAGTTGCGAAGTTGTTTGTGGTTCCAGCATGATAAACCCACCCTATAAAGCGTTTATTGTGCAGGATTATTTAAATACTGTGTTCGGAGAACAATGGATTGGAATAAATGGGCCCATAAAATATACAGGAAAATCTCCCGACATGACCCCTTTGGACTTTTTTTATAGGGTTTCCTTAAGAATAAAGTCTACAAAAGTATGTCACGTAACGTAGACTATTTAAAAGAAAAAAATCAAAATAGCTGTGAAGAGCTTACTCCTAACATGCTGAGGAACGCGACTATAAAAGAAGTTAGGCGTCGGTTAGATTTATGTTTACTGCAGGGAGTGGACATATAGAAAATATGTTATAATAATAATTGTATTATATACGTATCTAAAATATTTGTTGTTTTTTGTTCTACTTTTATTGTTTTTGTTTTCTTTGTGATTGATTAAAGACATGTTTAGTATTTAAATATGCATTTGGTATTGCTATTTTACGGACTTCTGGCAACTGGCATCATTGGATTCAGGTGATTTCCAGGCATCATTAACAGTGTTATAGCAAGCCTTGTATGCATGCTTTCAACGGCCTCCTATTATTAACGAAGCAATTAATTCTAAAATAATTATTATTAATTGTTTGTAATTATTATTTTTACTTCTGATCATAACTTTTTAATGAAAATAGATATAATTTTATTTTTAAATACAAGTATCGAAAAAATATGTTTTCCTTAAATATGGAAAAATACAGGTATGTTCTTGGAAAACAAATATTTGACGACATAAACACAATTTTTAAAATATCTAAAACTTTAATTTTTGGTACAAAATGCATTTTTCTTTACCCCGTATTATCATTTGGTCGTCGAGTTTGGGACATCCTGTACAAGTTATTAAATGTAATTCAATGCATGCATTAAACTAGTTATTTAATGATATTTATATTATAAAAATTGCATTTCATTTCATTCCATTTTAGAAACAACGTGAATGTATGACTAGGGATGAAATCATTATCCGTCAGTGTTAATTGTAGGTATATCCAATAAACTTTGATATCCCGTACACTGAAAAATAGTAACTTTTAACTCGACCGCCCTAAAAATGTCCCATTCGCTGCGAAACGCCCGGTATGTTCGGAGTGCATACGTGCCGGCGCGACTTGACAACAGCGCCGATAGGCGTCCCGGCGCTCTATAGTCTGTCGAGACGATCCGGGCGCAGGCCTGCAAGCTGGCGTGGCCCAGTCAGTGAGTGTCATGATATCATCCACACAGCGTCGTAACAAAATCTATTCTCTTGGAGAGACATGTATAACGATGAATATTCGCACAGCAGGCAGATTTTTTGTGGTAAGAGACGATTAGTTAAGAAATTAAGTTAGTTTGTGTGATTAAATGTGTCTGCCGTACATTAGAAGTATATTTTTTGAGATTTACAAGGAGATGCTGTGAACATGTGGGATGGAACTGACGTATTCATGTTGAGGTGGTTGTGGCGGCGTGCATAAAGGGTTAATATTGAAACTTGAGTATGCTTCTGAATGAATGAAAGTAATTGTCACAGTTGTTTTCACAAATTTCACTGAAATAAACAAATAATTAATCATAGGTACTTCTGTGCTTTGAAATAGATTCATTCAGTTTATATTGAATAAATGCATATAATAATATTTCTAGAATAATCAAAATATTATACAGACTAAGTAAATTAATTACTACTACTATATATGTAGGTATAATGCGTCCCAACTCTCGCATACACGCCCCTAGATTTTGTGTATTTATTTTTGTAAAAACATAGTAGACCTAGATGTATCAAAAAATATAATTGAGAAAAAATGTTAGGAATTACGAAGTTAGTCTATGTACAAAGTTTTAGAAAGACATATTTTGTTTAAAAAATACTACAATAAAAAACCATTAAAAAATAAATATAAAATTTAACCTCAAATAATGAAAAAGGATTTAAATATTTAAAAAATGATTTGATAAACGTACAGAATGATAACGTGAATAATTTTTTTCAAGGACCTCAATTTTTTTTCATCAAATAAAATTCTTTTGAATTCTTTATAATAAATAAATACAGATGTATTAAGTGTCAGTTCGTTTTTGTTATTATTTCTTAATATTAGAACAAAATCCTGACAGCACACAAATGTTTTAGTAATATTGGAAACTAAGTATTTCTTGCTAAAATTTTATAGATAGACTAAATTCATAACACCAAATATTTTTTCTTCACAATAATGTGGGAAAGTAAGTAATATAATTGCAAATAAGAAAAGTTTTTTATGAAAAAGTAGATATCGCTCATTCGCCACCTCGGTTATCATGGCTAACTTTTCAGTAGAAACAATTAAAAGTTGCCGTGATTGTTTTAACTGAATTTCTCAATACCTTCGCCCTTAATTGGTTTTATGAAAAAATATATTATTTACTGTAAAATCTAGTTATGTTAATTTAAAGCTACTTTACTTTTACCTGAGTTATATCGCATTTTTATTAAATATAAACACCTTAAAAATAAAATAGGTACAGATGTGTTACTTTTCTACTAAAAAATAGGCAAACTATTTTCATACATTTACTAAACCAATTATTTAAGTAATGTAATTAATTATCATACCATGTAAAACTGTTCAATATTTAAACCTGAATTAATTTACTTACTAGTTTAGTTGATCAACTTTTGTGGATCAACGAAAATCGAAAGAAAAATACTGTAAGAACATATATTTTAATTTTGTCGGTCAAGATAAGTTGATTCAGGTGCATTCACATGTTTCAATTTTAGTTGATCAACTTTTGTGGATCAACGAAAATCGAAAGAAAAATACTGTAAGAACATATATTTTAATTTTGTCGGTCAAGATAAGTTGATTCAGGTGCATTCACATGTTTCAATTTTAGTTGATCAACTTTTGTGGATCAACGAAAATCGAAGAAAAATTGCTTTGAAACAATATATTTCAATTTTTGTTGACCAAGTTAAGTTGATTCAGACGCATTTCGATTATTGGATTTTATAAAGACATTTTATTATTATTATTATTCGATTTTAGTTGATCAATTTTTGTGGATCAACGAAAATCGAGAGAAATTTGCTGTAAGAACATATATTTCAATTTTGTCGGTTAAGTTAATTCAAGTGCATTCACAGGGTACGATTTTAGTTGACCAACTTTTGTGGATCAACGAAAATCGAAAGAAATTTGCTGTGAAAACATATATTTCAATTTTGTCGGTTAAGCTAAGTTGATTCAGGTGAATTCACTCGATTCGATTTTAATTAATTAACTTTTGTGAATCAAAGAAAATTGTAAAAAAATGCTGTAAGAATATACAGTGTTTCCAATTAAGTCGGCACTATATGGAGAACATTTTTATTATTGATTTTATGAAAAGAAGTTATTCCTGATAAAAAGTTCTGCATGGCCTAAAACCCAAAATAAGGTAATCGGATTTCAATTTTTTGCAGTCGTATACGAGGTATGTCGAGGAATGTAAAGTACCCTCATTTTTTATAATATCAACAGTCGTTATTAAGAAAAGTTGATCTTAATTGAAAACTACGGTCATATATCCAACATTATCCATCTGCCATTACAGATTTTGTTATTTTTACAAACTTCTCTGTATTAGTATTGATAATAATTTACGTCTAGAGATCGACATTAAATCTAGACAATATTCTCCTCAGAAGATAATAGAGCTGCCATTTCTTGTATTTTATAAATTGTAACTAACGTTTGCTAACAAATATTCATTGGTTTATCAGTGCATCCTAGATTTAATGTCGATCTCTAGACGTAAATTATTATCAATGCTACTAATACAGAGAAGTTTGTAAAACTAACAAAATGTGTTTTTTAATGGTAGATAGATAAAATTGGACATCTGACCGTAGTTTTTAATTAGACTCAACTTTTCTTAATGGTGATTGTCCATATTATAAAAAATAAGGGTACTTTACTCTTGAGCAAAATTTACATTTTTCGACATGCCTCGTATACGACTGCAAAAAAATTAAATCTGATTACTTCTTTTTGAGTTTTAGGTCATGCAAAATTTTTTATCAAGAAAAACTTTTTTTTCATAAAATCAATAATAAAAAAGTTCCCCATATGGTGCCGAATTGGAGCCACTGTATATTTCAATTTTGTCGAGCAACTTAAGTTGATTCAGGTGCATTCACACGATTCCATTTTAGTTGATCAACTTTTGTGAATCAACAAAAATTGAAAGAAAGTTCTGTAACAATATATATTTTAATATTGTCGGCAAATTAAGTTGATTCAGGTGCATTCACACGATCAACTTTTGTGGATCAACGAAAATCTAAAGCCAAATGCTGTAAGAAAATATATTTCAATATTGTCGAGCAAGTTAAGTGTATTCAGGTGCATTCACACGATTCGATTTTAGTTGATCAAATTTTGTGGATGAGTAAAAATCGAAAGGAAATTGCTGTGAAAACATATATTTCAATTTTTGTCGGTCAAATTAACTTGATTCAGGCGCATTCACATGATTCGATTTTAGTTTTTGTCATGAAATGTATCTGCCTTACTTCAGAAGCGTGTTGTTTGAGATTTACAAGGAGTGAACATGCGACATGAAACTGAAGCATTAATGTTGAGGTTGAGGAAATTTGAGTATCTTTCGAATGAGTGAAAGTACGTGTCACAGTTGTTTTCTGTGCTTCGAAATAGATTCATTCAGTTTATATTCAATAAATGCATATAAGAGTATTTTTAGAATAATCAAAATATTATACAGACTAAGTAAATTAATTACTATATATGTAGGCATAGTGTGTCCCAACTCTCGTACCTATACATTCCCCTAGGTCTTGTTTATTTATTTTTGTAAAAACATAGTAGACCTAGTTCTGTTAAAAAATTCAATTGCGGAAAAATGTTAGGAATTACGAAGTTAGGCTATGTACATAGGAAGACATATTTTGTTTAAAAAATTCTGCAATAAATATAAACATAAAATTTAACTTCAAAAAATGAAAAAGGCTTTAAAAATATTTAAAAAGTAACTTGATAAATGTACAAAATGAATATGTGAAAATGTGATTTTTCCACAAGGATCTCAATTAAAAAAAAACAAATAAGCATCGCACTGTATTTTCATATTCTTTCTAATAAGGAAATACAGGTTTAATAAGTAGGTAATTATATAATTATTTAATCATGGATATCCCGAAAACAATAAAAGATAACTCATTACATGCTTATACCAGGAAAAGTGGAGAATCCAAAATATAATAAATAATATACAGTGTGCTCCATAATAAAAAACAAAGTTAATATTAATATATCTGTAGTGAGATGCTCGATAAATATTTAAATTCTTGTGGAAAATTAGTTAAGAATTTATGTTTCAGTTTTCCGAGGTCTCCGAAAGTTAGTTACAGCCTAATTTAACATTTTCGTGCGATCACTCTGTACAATGTTGAATAGTGAATTAATGGAAGTTACTTACTTAAGTCATGTCAGTTCGGTATTGTTATTATTTTATAATATTAGAACATATTCCTGACAGAAGACAGATGTCTCTGTAAATCTCTTAATTTAAAGCTACTTTGCTTTTACTTGAGTTATATCGCATTTTTTATTAATACTAAAAAATTTATAAAGAAAGATACAAAAAATGTGCAAACTGTTTTCGCATATTTACTAAGCAAATTATTTAAGTAATGCCAATAATTATCATACCATGTAAAATTGTTCAGTATTTAAACTTGAATAAATTTACTTATCACTATAGAATATATGAATAAATGAATATGAAATAAATATATGAATGAAAGCATTCATTTATAAAAAAAATAATATTTCTCTTGAAGGAAGTAACATATTGATTTGTTTTATTGATATGAATGTCGAGTTAATATCGAAATTATTACTATTAATTAAAAATTTAAAGAGCCTGTACTTTCTAAGACAAGATTTTACTAAAAGTCAAAATAACTCTTTTTGAATCAAAGTATCAGTTGTTTATAAAAAATATATTTTACATAATGTACCTATGTACAGAATCCTTTTCGAAATCCCAAGGGAAATTTACCCTGTTTCTTTATTTCGCAAACTTTGTTTGAACTACTTTCATCACAAAAATTCCTATATGAGCATATAAATCGCTTCATAAATAACAATATGGGTCTCATACTTTATTATCGATAAAATATAACAATAATTTTTACTAACCAACACCGATGTAGCTTATCGTACTGCTATACTCACTAGTTTCGTAGCTATTAGATATTTTATTGAGAATAAAATAACAGATTCACAGCAAGAGATTTTTTTTTAAATAAACCTATCTAATTTTCAGATTTATCTTTCTATTTATAATCTCTAAATACTTCTGATGTACGGCTTTCGTGATTGATATTGTACGAGTATAAGTACATTTTTCAGTCTTCATTATTCTTTTTAAGCAATAATTATTCATCGGTTTGTATTAATGCCACAAATATTTTCATTTATGTCTGCTTCAAATACAGTGGAAGTGACTAAATTGAACCAATTAATCAACTGAATGTTGGTTAAACTTTATATATAAAAAAGTAATGATAATTGTTACTGTTCGTTGGACTCGTAATATTATGATTCATATAAATTACATCTACGTAGATTTTTAAAAACGTAGTTATATGTTTAATTAAGTAACAAAATACAAAAGCGCTATGAACTTTTAAGACAATTTACATAATTACATGTCATTAAAAAATAGAATTGCGAAGCTGTCGAAAACACGTCATTTTTAGTAATTATTTTCATAATAAAATGTTCTTTTTTTATAAAGAGTAAGTAAGATTGTTTATGATATACAGGATATGCATTAAATAGTCTTGGCTTGGCTATAATAATGGCATTTGAATTTTATAATATACAGGGTGTTTCTTAAGTAGAAGTAAAAAATCCAGGGACCTACTCTGGGGCCAAAAATAAGGGTGTTTCCGTTATATATATGGGGTCTTACTTAGAGCAGCCATTGTCCAACTACAGCGTGTCAAAAATTTTAAAAAATCAGTTTTTATTTTCCGATAAAAGCTAGTCCTGAAATTTTTGCACGTGTTCGAGGTGCAATTTCATGATTTGAAGGATATCTGTTGGCTGGAGGTGGCCATTTCCAACATTTGTTATAATAAATCATAGTAAGTTAATTCTATTGTAAGTTGTTCTTGTTAAAGAAATCTTTTTGTCAGAAAAACCAAATACATTTTTAAAAGTATATTGTTTTCTGAATCTTTTTTGTGAAAAGAATATGTTTGATAACTTGAGTACTTAGGAAATTAAAAACCAGCAAAATGTGTATGACATTTTTGACAAAATTTATTAAAACAAAAAGAAGTAACAAAGCAAGTTCTCTACTTGACTAATATTCAATATGACCTCCACCACGTTCCAATACCATATTGACACGTCTGTGCATTGAGATTATCAAGCGGTTAATGATCTTTTGCAGAATATCGTTCCATTCTTTTTCTGCCGCCACGACTAACTTATCTGCAGTCTGAGATGGAGGAATATGATTGTGAACGGCTCTATTGATATGTCCTGCTTTGAGTGTCCCTTGAACCCTTCTGCCCGATGGGGTCGAACATTGTCATCCATAAACAACAAAACAACAACAACATTTTCACCTAATTCATTACGTAGAGGAGAGATAATGGGCGTAATAACTTGTTCGATGTAAATTTAAATGGTCATATTCTGTGGTATGCGAATTAATAGAATGCGGCAGTTGAACATTATTCCACCCCAAAACATTACGGTACCCCCTTCATACGGAACAACGGGGAAAATAAAGTCGCTGTTGACGACCTGGTTCTCTCCAGACTCTTTGTCGATTGTCATCAGTAACCAGCCCAATTCTGGCTTCGTCTGTAAATAAGACCCACCGCCACTGGCGTAGAAGCCAACCCCTATGCTCTCGCGCCCACTGGAGACCGGCAGCACCATGCCTTCTAGCACGTAAATTTGCGTTGTGGAGTCGTCTTGGAATAGTAGGTGTCGATATAACATGGCGTAAACCTTGAAATTGGGCCCTGAGAGCTGAAGCTGAAGATGTGTGTTGTCTGCGGGCATATTTCACCTAATACCGAGCATCCCTTTCATTAGATACTCGAGGACGTCCACTACGTGGTCTGTTTTCCACTGTATCAAATTCTTCATCGTACAACAGATAATCTAGGAATGCCCAACATGTTTCATATCTGATGATTAGAATGTCCTGCATCATGTAAAGTAGCCATTCTTGCTCTGGTAAACGCAGAAATTTGGCGTCCTGTCATTATAATGTACAAAAATGTAAAGGAATACTTGGTTGAATACACTGCCAAACTGACCAGATTTGTAAAAACATTGGTAATAAAGTAAACGTTCATGTTCTGTAAATTTTTATTATCTTTTTTGTTCCCTAAGTGCATGTACTGTTTTATCACTAGATTTAATCAAATCATTTTATATACAGGAGGTCCAAGATTTTTGACGTTGTGTGTATTTTGTTATTAATTTAGGTAATGTAATGAGTATCATAAAAATGCAATTGATCAAATAAATCCATTTTGCTGTTAATCGGCTTGGAATACAAAAACGTGTAAAGAAACAAAAAGTGAAGATTATATAATGGTACAACATATTTAAATATTATACAGGGTAATATATATTTTTTTGGTAAATAATGATCGATTATACCCACACCTCCGTCATTGATAAGTTTCTAAAGCTGGTAATTTTTTGTTTTGTACATACTGTACTATGCACACCGAATTTGGTTAAAATATCTCCAGAGGTTTAGAAATTAAGAACAATTTTTTTTAACAATGATTGTCCTAAGACCCATATAATATAAAACCCTTATTTTTCGCCAGAGAATAAGCCTCTGGACTTTTTATCTCTACTTAAGAACACCCTGTTTATCAAGAAAGAAAATGTAAGGTATTCTTAAATTTACATTTTAATAATGATCTGAATTTCAAGTCGCATGAAAATCAGATCATTATAACAAAATCAATATTTCTGAAAATTGTTAATAACTTTGTAAATTTGGAACTAAGAAAATGCATTTTAAGTTAAAGCCTGTTAAAATAACAGCTTACGTTCAAACAGAATCAGGCGATGAGAGATACGAGGCATACCGTTACGGTGATAGTGCATTTAGCGGAACAGTCGAGTTGACTTGTATATTACATCTAGTGGCCCCTTAATAATGACACTACATCGGACGTTTCTCTTAAAGGTATAAATATTAAACACGCATTATTGTGTATAGTTGCATATTGTACTGCTGTGAAATTGAATCCCCTGTTCATCCCGATTCCTCCACATTGCTTTGTGTAGACCTTTTACCTGGAAACATGTTAACATCTAAACATGATTCACATTGTAAGAAAAAGCATATTCACATATAAATATTTGCTAGTTGAGCACTAACATTATTTGCACTCATAAATACATATTTTGAAATTGTTTTACCATGCACCGTAACGAATTCCGTTGACCCGACAATAATTTCAATTGACTCAATAAATTGTGTTCTAAACTGTCAAGGTTAGCAGTTATTTATCTGCAATTATTATTTTATATCATTCTGTTTTTTGGTTGGTGGCGATTTTTTAGTGCTTAATATATTTCACGGAATATTAGTTAATCTAAATACCAATCTCAACTTCAAGTTCAAAGTTAATCCTATACAGAGCGATATAGTAAATGTGTAGATTACTGATTGGTCACTGAGAGATTTGTAAACAATTCAGTCCTGAATAATAGCTGTCAATTCTGGCCTATTTATGCTTCCTACTGTCCCATAAGCAGATTTGTTCCCTATACTGGATGCAAGTCTACAAGGTAATCGATATTTGCCTTAATTCCCTGGTACGAAGCGACGAACGGGTTGAATTTCAGGTATGCAAATCCCCTGCAGTCGCGCAGAATATTGTGCAGTCTTCTTCCCTCTTTCAACTCCAATAGATTTGTTTTATTATTATTATACAAATGGTTCGACAACGACAGTATTCTGTTAATATTTTTTGTTCACGCTCAGCATTTTATATATACAATAAGAAATTTTTAAAGCTTTGTTATTTACAAGCACAAATTTCATTTTAAGTGGACCATCGATTATTTCCTATTGTCAGAATTATGTACAAAATCAACATTTAATTTAAGTAATCTGCGATGATTCGATCAAGAAATTCAATATCTTTATTTCGATATCAGTCCAAACACAGTTCCAAAGGATCCATATAATGTTCTTGCTCAACATTAATTTAAGTACATTATTATTACTAAGTATATGATTTTATTATAGTCATATGTTTAAATGATCTCATACAGAAGAGTGTAAATATTTAATTATTATATAATGAAGCATCTTATTTGCCCTTCTTCGCGGACACCATATTACGTTCTTTGTCTTATCCCACGCGTCGTATATTTTAAAGAGTAACAACTGTTGTCAATTATAAACTATTACGCTTCCTATTGCACTTTGATTCAAAAGGTAAATTTTTCCTCCTTACAAAATCGAAAAGTCTACAAGATATTTTTCTTATTTCCATTGTAGGTAACTAAATATTTACTAAGAGGCTAAAAACTGTTTAAAGCTTTATTATTTACATCCATAAAAAGCAAATTTTAACTTTTAACGTATCGCATTAATTTCTAATGTCTCAATGCAATTCGGGTATATTACATTAAATTTCATTGTAATCATATGATTCTAAAACTCTTACAGAATAGAACTGAACTGTGGTTATGGTGATGAAACATTCTGTTAACTCATCCTTAACACCACCTTCTTAGGAACTCATCCTTAATATCTTTCGCGTCAAAAGCATATTTAAATAAATAAATACCTTTTAAATTTGGAATTTATCGGCTCTTCTATCCCCCTTGGCATGACTATTTTGGAGCAATTCTTGTAAAATGTCATTTCTGGAAGCGCTGATATTAAAATTTACACACGTAGGTAGCAAATGTGTAATTTCAAGTGACTTTGCCAGTTTGTTTCTCTTTTATTTCTGATATTCCACCATATTGAAAGAAGCATATTAAATATACAACCCCTACGCGAGAGTATCAGACATATATTAAATGTAATAACTTATTTTAGTAAGTTCAAGGTTAATCTTATACAGAGTGATTTTCAAATTATGTAGAATACTGACTGGTCACTAGGAAATGCATTTTTTTGTAGGATTATGTTCTTCATCTTCTACGAATCAGTTGTGAACAATTCAATCCTGAATAACACCTATCAATTGATTGACCTATTTATGGTTCCTACTGTTCTATAAGCAGATTCCCTGTACTCAATCAAAAACTCTTACCTCTTTCAACTCCAATAGATCGAATTCTTTATTAATTTTGTACAATATAAATGGTTTGACAACGACAGTACCCTGTTACTCACACTCAGCATTTTTTTTTCTATAATTACAAGCGTAAGCTTAATTTTAAATGTATCCATGAATTCTACGCCATCGATTGTTGCCTATTGTCAGAATTAAGTCCAAGATCAACATATAACATAAGTAATCTGTGATGATTTGATCAAATAATTCAATATCTTTATTTCTACACCAGTTTAAAAACAGTTCAAAAGCATTCATATAATATTCTTGCTTAATATTTAAGGAACTCATCTAAGTACATGAGTATTTCTAAGTATATGATTTTATTGTAATCGTATGTTTAAATGATCTCATGCAGAAAAGTGTAAAAATTTCATTATGATGATGGGGCATCCCATTTGCTTTTCGTGAACACCAAATTAAGTTATTTGTCGTGTTCTTCTGAACTTGAGGTAGAATTTTATAAAGAGTAACAACTGCTGTCAGTTATAGCCTATTGTGCTTCCTACTGTACTTTTATTTGATAGGCAAATTTGTTTTCTTTACAAAATCGAAAGGTCTACTAAAATATTTCCCTTAATTCCATTGTAGGTAACTAAGAATTTACCAAGATGTTAAAAACTTTATTATTTACTACTATAAACAATTTTTAACACATCATTTACTCATTTCGAATGCTTCAAAACAATTAAAACATAGTGTCTCAAACTCGATAGTATAGGTCTACTCAGAGGATAGAGAAAAAATAAATAAAATTTGGGTCACGTGGTATTAAATGGGATGAGGTAAACTCCATTTTCAATCAAAAGGATTATCTTTGGAGCTTGACAAAAACGACTAATGACGTTATCAATTATATTTTTCCGGAAACGTACCCAATTTTTTTCCTGTCAAAAAGCTCTCATTTTTCTAATTTTTAATTATAGATTCTTTTCTGTATTACTTCTCGTTTAAAAGTTATAAGCAATATCGTCCTAAAGAGTCTCAAGAGAAATACCACCTAAAAATCACATTAGCCGTGTGAGGATGAGGTAGTCGTTGGAAAATAATTGAATGTTTGTTGTTTAAAGTGCATAAAATAAAAGGATTAAACTCGAAAATTCTTTAATACAGTTAACGCAATGGCGATGGTAACAATACCTAAACTTAGAAAATGAAGCAAACGCCCTCATACTACATACATATTACAATCTATTCTCTATATGACCTCCTCTCTTTTCAAGATACTGTGCTGTGCACTGCGTTTATTAATATTACGCCGTTTAGCTCATTACAAGCGTTTATGATTTTTCCTTTCAAATGATAATATATCGTGAAGGTGCTTTGTAAACCATATTTTTAAAATCCTCCATAAAAAATCGAGGGGTGTGGTTTACTTTCCAGCCCACTGAATAGGTCCATTAATCCCAATCCATTTTTCTGGGAAAGTGTTATCTATATATTGCCGCACAATCCTGGCCTTGTGGGCTGGAACTCCGTTGTTCTGAAACCTTAGGTAACTCACGCTGTTCAATGTATGCTTATATAAATAAGACCCAATTAAATGCCGACCGATAATGTCGCACAATATATTTACTCCAAAATGGCCTTGGTTTTGGACTGGATTTACATTGTGCGGATTTTCAATGGACAAGTAGTGCTCGTTGCGCCTGTTTGGCAAACCATTAATGACAAACCGACTTCTTTCGTCCGTCCAAAGAATGAGCCGAAAAAGATTCTGATCAACAGTTTCTACATTTACTACAATTTGAGTTATAAAATTAAGTGTGTTTTCAATGTGACGCTCAGGCAATACTCCAAATTGTTAACTTTGTGGTGCTGATACTCATTGGTCTTTCAAACTTGTTGAACGGTTGATTTATCCATATTCAATTCCCGGCTAGCCTGCCGTATAGAATTTTGTAGATTTTGTTCGAAATACTGTAACAGTCTAGCTGTATTAATATTGTTTCTTACCCTTCGATCAATAATTTGATTCTTGTCGATAGAAAATGCATCTTCATTTCGTCTCAAGGTCGCCTCCAATCTTCTAATGTGATTTTTAAGTCGCATTTCTTTTGATACTCTTTAAGACGATATTGCTTATAATTTTTAAACGTGAAGTAATAGAGAAACATTTCTCTAATAACAGTTTATTAGAAAAAAGGGAGCTTTAACGGAAAAAAAATTTCGGTATGTTTCTGAAAAATATATATAATTGATGATATCATTAGTCGTTTCTGTCAAATTCCAAAGATAATACTTCAATTGGAAATGGATCTTACCTAGTAAGTACGAAATAAAATTCATATCATTTAAATGAGTGATTTTTTTTAAACGCCGAAACACGGTACAGTAGATACTTTGTCCAAAACTGGATGGGCACATGCTTTCAATGAAGAAAAGAAATTAGACATTGCATTAGAACTTGTTGAAAATTCTCACCTGTTTCATTGGCCCGGAATCACGATGCTTCTGGAACTGCAATTCGAATGTTTTTGAAACAGGAGAAATACCACCCCTATAACGTATATCTTGTCCAAGAGCTTTTGGAAGACGATTATGATAGGCGATTACAATTTTGTCAGGAAATGATGAGACGGCAATAATTGTTTTCAACGAGACGTACTTTTTTCGAATGAAGCTAAGTTTTATTTAAATGGAGTGGTCCCAGGAAAATCCACACTGGACATGCGAGTCATACGCAGCACCTACAGAAATTGAATGTATGGACAGGTATCATCAACAACCGCCTATTCTTTTTTGAACAAAATCTCACTACCACACGCTACCTGGATTTCCTAACATTTGACCTAATACCTGCTTTAGCTGAGATTTTTCCTCATGAAATTAATCTAGATATACCTAATGAAACAAGATGACGCTCCCCCACCTTTTGGTATTGATGTTCGAAGCTACTTAGATGAAATGTTTCCAAATCGTTGGATTGGTGGACGGGGTACAGTTGAATGGCCTCCAAAATCCCCCGACTTAACGCCCCTGGATTATTTTATTTGGGGCTAATTGAAAGTAAGAGTCTACCAGGACAGACCGGATAATATTGAGAATTTAAAGAACAAGATTAGGGCGGAGATGCATAATTTACCAGTTGAAGTTATTTGGAATTCTGTGGACAGCTTTTACTATCGTCTTGGAGAATGCATTTGCGGCATTGAGTTTATTTTTGCAAATTATCTAGTTGTTTCAATTTCTAAATGAAAAAAAATTGTTATTAAAAACATAAAACGTTTTTATTTGGTATGGCTGGATTCAGTTTTCTATAAGCTTTTCAACAAACCCGCTCATGCCTTATGTTTTCATTTGAAAAAAAAAGTAGGGGTTGCTGGGGGTTAGGTAGTTGATCAGTTAACGTGTTTCGGCGTTTTAAATAAAATTAACTCATTCAAAAGATACGAATTTTATTCCTTACTTCTGGCCACTTCTGCAGAAATAACATTTGCAGGATGTACTCGTAGCTCAACTTTGACTATGGTGATGAAGCATTATATTCACTCATTTTGAACATCAGATAGGCATTAATAATTTGAACACCGCCTCCATCCTTAATACATATCTTTCGCGTTAAGGGCGCTGAGCAACCGTTAAACTTCTCAAAGTTCATATTTAAATAAATAAATACCTTTTAAATGTGGAATTTACCTGTGCTTCTATCCCCCTTGGCGTGATTATTCTGGAGCAATTCTTGTTAAATGTCATTTCTGGAAGCGTCGATATTAAAATTTATACACGTAGGTATCAAAGGTGTAATTTCAAGCAATCGATTTTGCTGGATTATTTCTCTTTTCTTTCAGATATTCCGCTACAATATCAGTCAGATATTAAATATAAAAACATTTCAATCTGCAAAAGCTTTTACGTTTTAAACAAAGCATTGTAACCTACTGAAAATTGTAAAAAAGATTAAGTTCAGTAAAAAAATAAAATTAATAGATTAATTTCTATACTGTTCCGAAAATTTTTCTATAAATTAAGAAAGAAATATGTTCGCTGCTTCTTAAAAAAATATATTCCCACCTATCTACACCGTTTCAAAGTTATAGAGACATATATCATTGTATTCAAATCAATATATTACTAAGATCTATTTCTTTAATTAAAATTTTTTAAATGAAATCTCGAAAGTAAAGTAAACTTCGTTATTTCTCAAATATATCACATAGAAATATTTGGGTCGTGTTATCAAATTTAGTCCTTAGAAAATTAGATTTTCTAAGTGGCAATTCAAAGCACACATTTTACTTACGGGAATTAAAAATTGAATTAAATGCCTTACTTTTTCAAAAAAATATCTAAAAGAAATATTACGATTTGGCACAGAATGAGACACAACACAAGATTTTATTTGTTGTGGTCGAATTTATTCGCCAAAATGAACAATGCGAGCATTATACAACATATATATGGATACACATATGCCAAAAAATATATATATATGAAGTTAAATTTGATAAAATAAATTCTCTAGTGCAGTAGCTGTTGCTAGGTAAGTGAACAACGGCAATTTTTTAGTTGATATTAATTTTATTGGCTGAAATCCACGACACACGCTTGTATAATACGAATATATTTGGCTTTTAGTAATGTGTAGAGCCATCATTTGTAATCTGCACCAGCAATTAATATCAATTTATTCATATATAGTGAGTAGTTTCATTATTTTACCTATCTACACAGGGTCAGTCAGATGCAGATGTAAAAAAATAACTTAAGATTTTTCTCGCCAAAGTTTTTTATCAAATAAATTTTTGTTCTAACATATCTGAACAATGATATAGCGTGTTAAAATTGAGTAAAATGTAATGCTCACTATGGCGCTATGTTGCACCACTTCATTTTTGCATATTAAGCCATTTTTTTACTACATATAGTAAATACATAATTACATAATTTCAGTAAACAGCCTTTTGGAGCGAATCAACTTGTTACGTTAAAAATAGTGACCGCAGATTTTTTTTTTGCTTCAACGAATTTATCAATCAACTAAATCTTGGATCTGAAATGATCTTAAAATTAAAAAAGGTGCCCAACTTCAGGCGAATTCAGGCTTATTAACGATATTTACGACTTTCAGCGACCTCTTGTGCGGCTAAATCACCCATTTAAAAAATGTAGAGACTTATAAAGCCGTAAATGAATTTTCAAACAATTATATACTAGATTTAACAAAGAATGAGTTTTAATGACGGCGACATCTTTGATTTGTTGGATATTCAATTACTGAAAATACATAATTGTGTGCATACTTTTGCAGAAAGTTGACTTACTCGAAAAGGGAGCTATTTATTGAAATTATGTCAGAATACTTTTTTGTAGTAAAAAAAACGGCTCGATCTAAAGAAATGATTAATATTAGTCAGTGGCGCAATATAATTATTTATTAAAGGTTACCATAGTGATGATTCTACTTTGTTATATTTCAACGCCCTGTATCTTTATAAGGAGTCATGTTAAAGCAAACATGTATTTATATAAAAACTCTGTTTTGACGAGAAGAATTTCTACTTAATTTTTTTACATTTACTTCCGATTCATCCAATACAGGTTGTCCGGAATATAATTAAGGATGCCTTAATTGTGCTATAATATGTACTGAATAAAACATATTTGACTTAACAATTTTTTTTCTCTGACCAACGGTAATAGAATTATTACAGCAAACAGGTCTTGAATATGTGACAACGTAGCTCACATACTATCTTAGGATTGTCATGTTTTATACATAATTATTACAAATAGGTACACCTAAACATATCGGCTTACTGTGAATGGTTTTCTTAGAGCTCTTTTTACAACACAGAATAATAATTACAAGTGTTTAAAATGACTTCTGTTTCTTGCAAGAAGGGTTTACTGTACAAACGTCTTGCAGTTGTGCTTTTGCCTAGATACGCCGTAAATTTACATACGATGCAGCTGGTTATGGTGACTATAAATTGTTCTATTTTTGTTTATGTATACTCACAAACATCAAAGAAAAATTAGACAAAAATAAATCGCACTAGCTGTACGCACCAATATGACTAATCTTACTTTTAGGTTATCACCAGCTGCCTGACACTGCTACGTTGTCATACGTTACAGCTTTAACGAATTTCTCGGAAACTTCAATTGTTTACTTCATTAATACTAATCCATAAATCAAATTATGAACAAATTACGTTACAGACGCTTTTACTTTGTTATATACAGTGTGTCCCACTTAAGAATGACCGATCCATAGCTTCCTTATGAGTCACTTTAGAAAAACTATTCTTAGACAAAAGTTGCCTCTATTTTTATTGTTCATCCCTGCAAAATATTTTTAAATCTACAGGGTGTTCGGTTCAGCCTGAGCGTTGACCAACTTTAGTTTTTTAAATGGAACACCCTGTATATTATTTTATTTTTAGATTTCTCGTAAAATTTTAGGCTGACTTTGTATACCATACCATAGGCCTAGGACGCTTCGGCTCCGAGTTATTCAACTTTTTTAGAAAATTTTTTCGATTGCATTATTGTTTTTAAAATTAAATATCTTCTAAGCTATTGATAAAACAGATTCACGGTTTTCACCATTCGATTTATCATAAAATTCTCTATCATTTGAGTTAAGGAAAGAAAATTATTCTTACAAGACCCAGATTGTACGCCACATTAAACTTCAAAATGTTCAAACTCGTATAACTCATTTTTTCCAAAGGAACTATTAGTTTTTCTTCTTTTCATTAAACGCAGATTTAAATTCCCTTTCGACTGATATAACATTGTTAGTACTTATCTCTATCAGTTTTTGAGTAATTTTCATTTAAGTATTTAAATTACTCCCAAAATCGGCGTTCATTAAAAAACAAAGTAGTCACTAACAACGAGGTTTTGAGCACTACAGATTTTTTTTAGCCAGTTTTCTTTCGCATTTTACCAAATTTGGAACTGGCAGTGGCTTTACAAGCATGCTTAAGAGGTCAAAAGAACA
Source organism: Monochamus alternatus (assembly GCA_037114965.1). Taxonomy (NCBI): domain Eukaryota; kingdom Metazoa; phylum Arthropoda; class Insecta; order Coleoptera; family Cerambycidae; genus Monochamus; species Monochamus alternatus. The sequence goes on from CM073428.1 coordinate 22,079,450, forward strand.
ATAAAATTAAACCACATGAACATTAGGTGCTCAAAATGGCACCCATTTTGAGTAATGTACAAGTGAAGTCTGTTTTTTAACGATCTTTGCACATTTTCTAGCATCTGTGGGGTGATTTCTTCAAAGGCTCTAAATATACGATGACAGCCTAAAATTTAACGAAGAATCTAAAAATGAAATAATATACAGGGTGTTCCATTTAAAAAACTAAAGTTGGTCAACGCTCAGGCTATACTGAACACCCTGTAAAGTTGAAAATATTTTACAGAGATGCATAATAAAAATAGAAGCAACTTTTGTCTAAGAATATTTTTTCTAAAGTGACTCGTAAGGAAGCTATGGACCGATCATTCTTAAGTGGGACACATAAAGCCCGCTTTGTATTTATTATTGCTGAGAACTACGTGATCTCATGAAAACTTCAATAGCATATTTCTCGAAAACGGTTACTTTTAGTGAATTGAAACACGAGTACCACTTTTATAGGATATTTAATCGGATTTTATTTTGGCATATCAAAATTAGAAAATAATTATAAATAAAAAAAATTACCAGATTTCTTACATGGATTGGAGGTTTAAAGGTGTTGTGTTTTTTTATTTTGAATTCTTTTTGATAATTTCGGCACACCTCAATGCGTATAACAACTATATCGAATTTAAAGAAAATCGGTGTACTAGAACTAACTACGTAAATAAGTACTCATGTCATTGTGTTGGTTATGACAGAAAGCGACCAGCCAGAGTTTTTCATCGGTGGCACACTGATGAGAGCTAACAATCTCGAAACCAGTACATACCTAACGGCAGAGCTGACGACTAGCCGTGACTGTTTACTGTAGAGTTTTGAGGTATAATTTAATGCTGATTGGAGAATTAGCGCGTGTAGTAGTTTACTGAAATTCTGCTTTTGCCATTCATTACAACATATATCTACCTACATTTAGATACCACATGTATACCAAGGAGAATTGACCAATATCCTCTTTTGATTACAATGTGCGATTTTTTAGTCGTATTTAGTAAAATTCTATTTTATGAGAATGACTTGATCCTTCATAGTCAAAATGAAAGAAAATAAAATCATTAGGTTATACTACTGAGAAGTTTTTATTTAACAAAAAAACATATTACCATAAAGATTTCTCTGTTAACAAAATCAACTAAGTCATCATGATAAAGCTATAACAATTAAATTATGCATTGTATCTTGGAAATACCAGGTATTTGAAAAAAACATCAGAACAAACATAATGGTTTTATTACATTTTATATTGCATCCATTAAACACTAAAATTAGTTCACTTTTATTTAATGTCGCAAAATTATAGGCTTAACATTCAGTTTAACACATATTCGTTTATTTAAACGATTAATTTAAATTTTGCAATGAAAACCCATAAATAGACTGTATACACAGCGGTCCGTGTTACATGAAATAATATTGCTGGTATTCCACATTTTGCTTCAAATATTGTTTGTTGTCATTGCGGCTTATTCAGTTATATTTCTGACAAAGCATAAATTATAGAATTACTACTTGCATTTTTTTATAAATAACAGGAAATAGCAATGTATTATTTTTCATCGATAAGTAATGGCATCCTGTCTATATTATTACTGTTACTATCAGTGTAGTAATTGTACCCATTATTCACGCAATATGGATTCTTTTTAAACCGACAAATAAGACTAAAACACTATTTCTAATGGTGACAGTAATTACGTTATAGATAAATGGTTGGAATAATAACTTTATTATTAATGATTAGTTCATTTAGCCCTTCTAATTATTTATAATTATTTGCAATGTAGGTCTTAATTTCGTTTTACAACACAAGATGTTAAAATTTGACAAAACATCTAATGTAGTAATATGAATTTATAAAAAATATTGTATAACATTTTATCTACTTCCATTTAATAACACGAAAAAATATGTATTTGTGAAAAAGTGTCCATGACGCGACAATAAGCAGTGTATTTTCTATGAACAAAAAAAATTACCTGCTATTGTGTCACCTTTCGCATGATTACTGTCAAAACTTTGTCAAACAAATCCATAAATATAAAAAGCGCTTTTCAAGATGAGTGATTTTGATGGATGTTTACCCTTTGATATAGAGGGTGTTAAAGAAAGAGTGTAAAATATTTCAGGAGGTAATACTATGAACCAACATAAGTAGAAAAGTCTTAATAAACATTCGTCAGCCATTATTCGTTTTTCAAACATTTTATTTTATTAGGAATAAACCGACAGAGGAAGCTTTTAACAAACAAAAAACAAAGTTACAGAAGATGTTCAAAGTGTCCTCCGTCCATTACCAAGCAGGCACGACATCTTCGTCTCAACGATATTCGAAAACACCCTCTTTGGTTTGGATTTCTTGACACTTTTGATTAATCCGTAGCTGCAGCTCTTCCAGGCTATTTACAAGAGTACCATACACTAATGTCTTCAAATATCCCCAAACAAAGAAATCTCGAGGGTTCAGATCAGGCGATCTTGGAAGGCATAAAACAGGTCCAGCCCTTTCTATCCATCTATGTGGAAAAGTTTGGTGTAAATGCTCTCTAACGGCCATGGAAAAATGAATTAGAACACCATTATGCTGGAACCACATTTGCTGCCTCTAATTCAAAGGAATGTCTTCCAAAAACTCATACAGTGCGTTCTGCAGAAAGTTGAGGTAAGCAGCACCTGTTAATCGGTTTGGTAAAACAACAGGACATAGAAACCTGTCACTTACAATACCCATCCAAATGTTTAATGAAAAACGTGCCTGATGTCCAGATTCTATTAGAGCAGGAGGATTTTCGTCGGCCCAAATATGCGTATTGTGAAAATTAAACACTCTATTTCTTGTGAACCCGGCCTCATCAGTAAAAAGAATGTTTGCAAGAAAACGAGGTTCTTCAGTATCATGACGTAGAAAGCAGCGGCAAAAAACCAAACGTGCTTGATGATCATTTATTGAATTTAAGGCCTGTACTAGTTGCACATGGTGTGGATAAAGCAGTTGCTCGTGAAGAATTCTCCAAACAAGAGGTCCACTAATTCCTACCTCTGCTGATATTCTCCGCACACCCGGATTCTGCTCTACCAGTGCTAGAATTTCTTCTTCTGCTCTAGGAGTGGATACCGACCTTGGTCTTCCGGATAAATGGCACTGTTTGCTCAAAGAACCGGTATCACGCAATCTTTGGTGAATTCTTTTAAACATGCGTTGTGAAGGAATCTGGCGATTTGAATAAGCGTCAATATAACGACGTCGCGCTTCGGTGGCGTTCCCATTAGCACGACCATACATGAAATGCATGCCTGTTAATTTTGGGTTAAATTAACCAGCCATAGCGAAAGAAAACTTGTGCACTGAGAACAACTGTCAAATACGTACTGTTTATTTTACTAAACATCAACCAACTATTATAAGAAAATACACAACGTTTTTGCAAAATAAAAAAAGGGGTTAAAAACATAAAACATTTCATATCTCCGCAACCGTTACTTTGCGGACCCATGTTTATTGAGACTTTTCTGCTTATTTTGGTTCATACTATCACCTTCTTAAATATTTTACACTCTTTTTTTAACACACTGTAGAAGCAGCAGCAAATGGAGCGATCTCAGTTCTAGTACCAAAAGTTTGAAGATTGGTGCAAAGCTGACAGGGTAGAGGAGGTGTCTGAGAAAATCCTTTTGGTTTATTTTTCCGGAAAGCAACGCTTCCAGAAACTATCTACCTATGGACTCACTATTCAGTGTTAAGAACTACGATTTCAGTTAAGAAAAATCAAGTTATAAGCAGATTTTTTCAACTAATCGAATTTTGACTAGAAGTTCAGGGGGTTATAAGGCCAAAAAATGTAGAAGTATATAAATTTCTAAGTACTGCAGAGATAACTAAGCTAATTTTGAATCATATTCGATGTAATGATCTCTATATAAAAATTGTCATTCCATGCACAAAAATAAGTGTTCGAGAATGTGTTATAAAAGAAGGAAATGTGACACATATCATCTGTCGATCGTCCTGCTAATGTAACTCACAGGTAGTTTTTTTGTAGTAATACTATTCGGAGAATTCCAAAAATGATTGCAACAAAGCTTGAATTAAAGAATCCCGAAATACACTGGACATTGTTTTAGAAAGTCTCGCTAAAACTTTCTGGTTAATGGCGGTGCAATTATGCAGATGCTAAAGCGTCATGGGAGCTAGAAATCTTCTTTTAAGGTAGAAGGCTATGTTGAGAATTCTTTACAGAATAAGACATAGATAGCAAAGAAGATCATGGAGTCAAATACGGATTTAACGATTGGAAATTTGAACAGCTCTATCAAATCTATTTCTTCCATACAAATTTCTAATTGTAAAAAATGTATTATTAATGTTTAATATAAACCTAATATTTTTAATAATAAATAAATAATTCTTCTAAATAGCAGAACCAGAAATATGTTTAATTTTCGTTACAGCACTAGTGAGACTATTTATGATTTTAGAACTATAATATTACTCAGTGAAAGTAAATAAACATAACAATACCATTCCAAAAATTTTCTCCATAAAATTATAGAGTACACATGTTTCGAAAATTTTATGAAGTTCTCTTTGTAAAATTGAGGGTCTTGGTATAGTAGAATTCTGAACTGTTCATTTTATTTCTTACCACCATGTATCCGTCTTCAGATACTTTGTGAGAGAAAAAAAGAAAAAACTGAAACTAACTGATGCGTTACAATGTCCTTCGTTTAACCTTCCTACTAATCTGTTTTTAATAGTGCAATTTTAGTTCGTGACATAATAACACTTTTTGCTGGAATACAATACTATAATTTACAGTGGGTCCTGTCCATACTAATTATAAATATAAGAAACGCAATACTTTGCTGAAATGTTATTTAACCGAAAATAATTTTTGATATCTGATATCAGAATATTAACTCATAAAATTAATTGTTTTCAAAAAGTTAGCTGAATAAGATAATACCCGCGTATTCATAAACACTATACTTTTTATGTTACAGAACTTTTATTATCAAATCGTGAACTGTATCACGTTTTTTGTGCTCAAAGCCGATAAAAAGACTAGAAATTAATATATTCGAACTTCAGGAACACTTTATCTTTATTATGTTAAGAAACGTCACAACTAAGTAGATTAATTTTTTTTGAAAGCTTTTGTGAGACACTGGCATCTATCCAACCGTTATTTCAGGCATTTACTAAATTATTGTTCCTTTTTATATTTACAGGCATTTTTATAACACCTTCAGAATATTTTATTAGACATTTTTTTATCTTATGAATATTTCTCGTACAATACAAATACTTGACTATATTGTTAAGAAAATATGAAACATATGAAAGTTATAAGTAAATGTCTTAAAAACATAAATGAGGTAAATAAAAACGTAGTTCTTGAGTCAATTAGGCTTGCTACAGACTATGCGTGAATTCGCGATTCCTTATGCGCGTTAAACATCCATCAAAATCATCATCAATCATCATTTTGAAAAGCGCCATTTATATTTATGGGTTTGTTTGACAAAGTTTTGACAGTAATCATGCGAAAGGTAACATAATAGCAGGTAATTTTTTCTGTTCATAGAAAATACACCAGTTTGACACTTTTTTGCAAATATATTTTTTTAGTTTTATCAAATGAAAGTAGATGCAATACAATATTCTTGTAAATTCATATTACTACACTCCATGTATTTTACATTTACAGTATGCGCCAAAAGTATGGAATAAATTCAATAAAAACGAAACAATTATTTTTTGGGAAAAATCCTCGAACAGATCGATTTTTAATTTAAAAAATACATATTTTAGCGTAAAATGTGATTTTCAAATGTCATTTGTTTTCGAGTAATGACGTCATCGATTTTTTTTAAATGGCAACACCATATTTTTTTCCTTGATTCTGAAAGATCGTTTAATTCTCTATCAGACAGTACTAAAATTTTGCTCTCTTACATAGGAAAGTTTTCGAGTAAATGACGATTGAATGTTAGAAAACGTCAGCAGTCAGTAAGGTAGAGTCTAAATTTAGAGAAACTGGCAATGTTGTAAATATTCCAAAACCTGGACGTCCAAGCATTAATGAAAATCAGAAACAACATTTTGATAAGTATGGTGGATAATCCTCATAATTCTTCATGATTGGTAGCATTAAACAATGACACTAGTCAGAGCACAGTGCTACGTATCTTGAGGAAGGAAAAATGTCATCCCTACAGCGGCAAATACTTTTTTCAGATGAGGTCACATTTTGTCTGAATGGTACAGTAAACCGTCAAACTTGCAGATATTGGAGTCGGGAAAATCCTCATTGGATGGCAGAGGCACATACCCAACACCCTCAGACATTAAATGTGTGGGCTGGAATAGTTGACGACAGAATAGTAGGGCCTTTCTTCTTTGAAGGAACCCTTACAGGACAAAGATATTTATAGTTTCTAGAAAATGACCTTGTTCCAGCCCTTGCAATAATTTTTCCTAATGATAATGACCCTGACATTCCTGACGATACCATATGGTTTCAGCAAGACGGTGCACCTCGGCACTATGCGCGCCCTGTACGGGATTTTTGGGACAACTGTTTTCCTGGGAGGTGGATCGGCAGACGCGGACCGATAGAATGGCCTGCAAGATCGCCAGATCTTACACCTCTTGACTATTTTTTATGGGGATACTTGAAGTCAAAAGTGTACATTAATAAACCACGTAATTTAGAAGAACTTCAAAATCGCATTCGGGACGAAATACGCAGAGTTACCCCAGAAATCATTCATAATGTGCAAGAAGAATTTCTTCACAGACTTGCGCATTGTCAAGAAGTTGGTGGATGGCAATTCGAACATTTAATTTAAGTATAAAATTTAATCAATTGTATTTTATTTTACATACCTCAGAATTGTTAGTTCTTTATGGATAAAATTTGCGTTTTCTAACATTCAATCGTCATTTACTCGAAAACTTTCCTATGTAAGAGGGCAAAATTTTAGTACTGTCTGATAGAGAATTAAACGATCTTTCAGAATCAAGACAAAAAATATGGTGTTGCCATTTAAAAAAAAATCGATGACGTCATTATTCGAAAACAAATGACATTTGAAAATCGCATTTTACGCTAAAATATGTATTTTTTAAATTAAAAATCGACCTGTTCGAGGATTTTTCCCAAAAAATAATTGTTTCGTTTTTATTGAATTTATTCCATACTTTTGGCGCATACTGTATATTGTAAATAACTGTTTCAGTTGAGTTTTACTTTGGTCATATCCTAACATAGGCATTAAGTAAAAAAAAATCATAAATAAGTTCATTTTTTATTTACAAAAATCATAATTCGTTGCAATATTAAAATGCTTTGAGGATATGTAATATCCAACATTGGAAACTGGTGCCCAAAAATGTACTGTACTTAAATGAAATCTTAACGTTATTTGAACAAGAACAAATATATTGTGCCAAAGTAATATTCGAGGTCTTACGTTGCATCAAGTTGCACAACATTGATATTTTTAGAACTGCACTGCAGGGTGTTTGTAGACACTTTATTGTCGATAAATGTAATATAAATTCAGCAAAATTCTTTTGTGACATTTCCACGTTATAAAAAGGTTGTTAAAATGTAACATTTAATATTTACACAGACTAGACAGATCGTAGTTTTATCTTGAAACGTCTATTTTTATTACTATTTTTTAATCTATCACCAAATCAGTACTTATCAGTAACTCGTTAATTTACTATACGATTGTCAATTTCTATTAAGAAAAGTTCCTGATATACATTTTATTATATGAGAAAATCCAGATTTAATCAAATTTTAATACAATATTTTATGCCTAGAACTTTAAATTAAATTTCTTGTGGTTGTTAAACATTGGGTTGATGTTTTTAGTTCACAGTGTTACCATTGAATTCTTTTTTATAAACAAAGCGCGTGATCTAATCAAGGATATATTCTTTTCCATTGATTATGATTGTCCCCCAACAATATATTCGGTATCTAAAGAAATTCAGTGGTTTGAAAATAAAAAACGGAAGAGATGAATATCTAGTGGAGGAAGATCAGGAAAATAAAGTTGATGTGGAATGACGTTTCGATCTTATTCCTGAACTTTTTGACTTTTGTGATGATAGCAATGCTAAGAGTCGTGTTAAATGAAAACACATGAAATGGAGATGGAAGTGACAGAATAAAAACTTTGAATTTTGTGGTAAAAATAATGACAGTCTAACGTAGCAATAATACAAAATTTAATATTATCAAATTTTGGTCACATAAATAATCTCAAACAAAAGAAAATAATATAAAAAATTAACAAAATTACTCTACATACACAGGATGTATAATATGTATGGAATAATCCTTATAACTTATACAAAAATTGTGGCAACCAATTTTATTTTTTTAAATGGGATAATACTATTTTCTGTCTTAACTTGAAGTCGTCGTTTCAACGAACTATGTCCCAACCATTATCACACACTTATACATAGTGAATTGAAAAAAACATTTTTCCACACATTCTGTATAACGATAATCATATCATATAACCGTATAACAATAAAAAAAAAATAATAATTAAAGTTGCACTCTATGGACTTTCACTGTGCAAATTTTAAAATATTGTCATTGTAATCAATTTTTCTGCAACATGGAACTGCAGTACAAGTTCAGATAAATGATCTTATTTCATACTTGATCGCTAATAATTTTTTTTTATAATTTAAAGTTTTTAAACTATACTCTATATAGAGACAACTGTAAGTTAAAAATGGTCTAATCACAACTGAAACATTTGAATATACAGCGCTATAGAATAGTCTATACCACTGTGTTTTAAGTACAAGTTAACTTACTTACCTTAGTGCAACTGTTGTTCCTTAAGAAATTATAGATCTATTAAAGTTTTTATTTAATATTTTATGTTATTTATAATGATTAAATTATGGACAATAATACATATGTAACTTCGAGGCTGAATTCAAAGTGATTTAAAAACACACTTCTGTACGGCACTGCTCCACTGTAAAACCTGACAAAAAATAATATGCAGTCGGCGCCCGCACAAAGAATTTAAAGAAAATAATAAATAACATTTTATAACACCTATTTTATATAACAAATTCCACTTCTTTGGTCGTTATTGTTATTAATTATTAACATAATTTATTTTATAGTTTTAATTAATAAAATAGTTTGAATACCTGATGTTACAACAACAAAACTTTGGGTCCGCTTCACCCAGTTTCTACAAACTAACACAATGTTTCTGCTTTTTTGTCCGTTTTGAACTTGTATGATATTAGCAGCAGCTATAATAACGTTTATCATAAATAGTAAATCATCCATAGTGTTCACTTCGGCTCCGGAGAACGTGGCGGTCACGGTACCGGTCCTCCTCATCCAATGTTTTCGTGTATGATACGCCACACTGCTGCAATACGCCGTGGACGCCCTGGACTTCCATCTCTTCCGCGATTCGGGTTAATATTTCCCGTGTCACGCTTCCATTGCACTACACTTGCACTCACTGCATACTGCGGTAGACGTAGCTGAACTTGGTACACGTTTCCCGAAAAATCGTTCTGCTGAAGCATTTTCATATCACCATAAATTAAAACTATATCCATCAACTCCGGGTTGCTATACACGTAAGCCATTTTTGACACTTGAAAAACTATTTGCATCACAAAAGGAGTTTACAAAAAAAAAATTACGATATTGACTCTATTGCCAAATTTTTTAAGTTGTGAATCACCCTGTATATGTAAATCATCAGCGGAATTTTGTATTGCATGATTGTCCAGAGAATTTATTTAATAAAAAAATACCTATATAATTATTATGTTGCTCATTCAATAATAGAGTTAGCCTTTGGGCTGTTGGTTGATTCATCCGCAGTATCATATGAAAATAATGCGTAATTCGCTTGCGTTATGTTATACAGACGGGAAACTTATCTCAACATTTAATTGTTCTGCTATGTCTGACGCTCTTTATAGGGATTAAATTTTAAACTAATAAACTAAAAACAGCGAGTGGCGTAGCTTCACTAGTTCAAACTGTCAAAATTTTTTTCTTAGAATTTGATTCTTGACACCTTTTTGTATTCTTTTATTGGCATCTGTAAATCAAAAGTAATTTGCTAACGTTGCGTAATGTGTCCGGGTCCACATCGCTTCCTTTCGAATTTTCCACGAGTAAGCATTGTAAAGTCTTTTAAGGGTGCATAACCGGTATTGAGAGTAAAAAATTATTAACCTTTTTAAGGCTCTAGCGCCAAAACCGCACATGTTCAGATAGGAGTTTCTCCAGGTAGCACAAAACCATGATGCAATATTAGCCAAATCGTGGCTTTAGTATTGATTGTATATTGGGTAGCTATGTTGGTGAGATATGTCGACAATTTATAATACTGCTCTTTTAGTGTTTCATGCTATATGCCTAACATTTTACATGCAAATGAGGAAATATATATTTTTATTTTATTGGCTTCTACCTAAATGTTATATTAGGAAGCTGCGTTGGCGATATACAGTGCTTTCGAAAAGTAACGAATAAATTTATTATTTTTGAAATTGAGAAGTTTTTGAAAAAATACCTTGGCACGTCGATTTTGTTTTTAACAAAGGTACTTTTTGACATACGACCCACATTTGTGACGTCATCGTTGTTCGAGATATGCCATTTGAAAGAGCGTATCATTCTACATACGCATCGTCAAAAATCATGGTTGTCAGATAAAAACTTCAAATCATACTTTATGAAATAGTTTTCTTTTTGTTCTGTGAGTTATTTGTTTAGTTCTTATCTTTTGTTTGGCAAAAGCAGTGCGTTTGAAGTGTTTATTAAGTAGTAGCTTTGTCAGTAACTTTTATAAAAAAAAATGGTTAAATTAACTGAATGAGAACGAATTGAAATTCTTTGCATGATTTGGACACAGGATGCGCACCCAAAAAGAAGTAGTTGAATTGTTGAATGAAACTCATCCTGATCGGCATCCCATTAGCCAAAGCATGGTAAGCAATATTGAGTCTAAATACCGTAACTTTGGACATGTTCGTGTTTTTCCTAATTCTGGTCGACCGTCAAAATCAGTAGATGATGAGCTTAAGGTTTTGTTGGCAATACAAGAAAATCATCACTTAACACTTAACCAACTGGCTTCTGATTTCAATATGGCAGCGTCCAAGCAGTGAAATATTTAATTAAGAACCAATTTTGGTTCAATTCCATAAAAATATATGTCAATATTTTGTTCTAACCAATAAAAACAAACAGTTATTTTCATGAACATAATGGTCTAATATTGGTTATAGTTTTTGAAATATTGGTTACTAAATGAAACCATTAATATCCCAAAATTTCTTTGCAAATATTGGGCCACTATTTAATTATTTTTCCTATATTGGTATATTAAATGTGTACTACTTAGACCTATCTTATGCATTCATGTCTTAACCTAATCTACTATGTCTCAAAATTTGTAACTTTTTCAATGGAAAAACATAATCTGAACTCCCTGCTCAATGATGAAGCGACAAAAGCCAACCAAAAATCAAATCACCTCTGCAATTGCCTTGAAAACATTGTAATTAAATAATAATAACTATTTTAAATGTCTCTTTTTGAAAAGTGATTTATTTGTCAATAATAGAGATGCAAAGAATGTATGTAGCAAAGAATTCAACATAGTAGAAATGTCATTAGAAATAATCCACAAATCTTACAAAGAGTACAGCATAGAATTAATATCTGCATGCATGTAGGTCGTGGACATTTGCAGCTCATTTTAAAAGGTCAATAACAACAATAACCTTTTATATTGGCTACATTATTTAGATTGTGTTAGATTATTTTTAGAAAGTATGTGTTTTTACTGTCAATTCCGTTTGCAGTAAAAATGTTAAATAAACGAAATTTAAAATTGTAATTGCACTGTTGCATATATATTGCTAATAAATGATTGCTCCTAATGGTAAATGTTTCGTTTATCAGTTGGAGTTGAAAATAACTTTTAAACAATTTTTGTATGCATTCACAAATCTAAATGCCTTTTTTTAAAAAAAAAGTGTTAGTCATTGAGATATTAGCAAGATATACATTTTTAAAACAAAAAAGTTGAGAACACAAATTTGTTTGCCCAAAGTGACATGCACCGGGGCGCAAAAAAGTTTTGACAGTTTAAATGCGTCCTAATCGTCGCTTGTGACGTCCTCTAGAATATACAACGAAATCGTCAATAAATTCGAATTTCTTCTAAAAAGCTCCAGAATACAAAATTTCATGAAATTAGCTTTATGAAAATTTACAATTGATATACATTTTTGTAGATACTCGCAGCTTTTTAAAATGCTTTCTATATTCAGCTTTCCATATTTTATCGAAATCAAAACAATATTTACAAGAGTAATGTGCAGTATTAGATAACGCGTACAACAAGCTCCTGATATAAGCATTTCATAATTTATCGAAGCCAATAAAATGATAAAGAGCGAAATCTATTTAGATTAATATTAAGAGACCAAGCGATAAAATTCCAAAGCCCAAATAATATTCAGTCCACGCGAGACCATGATAACTTGAATAGTTGCTAAAAATTTGCAATCATGGACTTAGTGACCGTAAACGAAACTACAAAAATGATTAACGGCAAGTATTCGAGTGTTTTTAGTTTTTGTTAGTGTACATATGAAAGTTAGTCGTAGAGAAAAAATACTTGTGTAAGTCGACTTTGTTATGACTGCAAGATACATTGTAAGTAATGCACAGGAGAGATTATCAGAATAATGTAGACAATCTTGGAGATCAAACTGTGATAATTGGTAACACTACTTAGTATACGAACACGTAGGATGACAAACTTCAAAGATTGGTAATACTTGGTAAAATAAGGAAATAGGTCCTTATGGGCATATCCTCTATACCGTGGATGAATAAAATCTATTTCGAAAGGGGAATTTTGACAGTTTGAAACCATTCCAGATCCCTTGCTTGAACAGACCTATAGTGACATATCCAAATCAGATTAATGATACTACTGGTATATAGTCAGATGTGATTTTGCTCTTTTATGTGGTTTTTATGTAACATTATTTTGAGTCAGGATATCGGAAAGGAAAATGTAATAACACGTGCATATTTGTGTGACGTCTTCAGATGGAAAATACAACTCACAATTATTGAAATGCAAATAATATTTTCAGGACTTTTTGTTCTATTGGAGATGAAGCTCTCTGGTTGGTGGTGTAAATTCCGTTCGTTCTAACAACTTGTCCTTGTATTTAGATTTTCCTACATGATATCTTTATATAATCTTTTCCTTCTCACCAGTATTTTGATCTTATCCAGGCCTATTGAGCTCTTGGTCTTCCACCCTTATGCTAACGTGTTGATTCTATCAGTGCATCATTGTATGTAAAGTAGGAAGACTAATACCAGATATTTCTCCCTTTTTTGATCTTAAATGTTTTTGCTCAATATTTTTGTTGGTATAGGTCATTCAGATACCATTTATTTATTTATTTATTGATACAAAGCCCAACTACAGAACAGGAGGGTAAAGAGATATATACATATGTTAAGTCTTAAAAACTAACACACAATTAAAATAATACATCAGTTAAAATACAATGACCTTATCTTAGCAGTGCTGGAATTGAAAATATCTGAGCGATGCTCCAATAAATTACAAAAAATGCACATTTTATATATAGGGGAATGTTTAAGAATATTTGTACGAGGGGTGGGCAAGAAAAAAGTATTACCTTCCCTTGAGTTGAGTCTCGGAACAATAAAGTTTATTTGCTGCAGCAGATCATGGCAGTCAATCAGATTATTTAAAATTTTAAACAAGACAAGCACACTGTGACATCGACGCCTGGTATCAAGACTCATCAAAGCATGTCTTTGTAATAATTCAGATTGGGGACACCCAATAGGAGGAAATACCCAATCCATCCTAAAATTAAGAAATTTAAGAAACTTTCTTTGCACTGCTTCAATTTTTTTATATGAGAAGGAGTAAGGAGACCAAACAGAAGCGGCATATTCGAGTTTGTAATTCTAATAATAATATTCTAATGTTTCATCTGATTATTTCTTCATAGGGACATCTAAAAACGAAAGAGAACAATTTTCTTCTAATCCCATAGTGAAAGTGAAATCCATTAATTATGTTGTTAAAATTCAGGATACCATATGATAAATAAATGGTAATATATTTAAACCAGTTGCTTCTAATAACAACTAATATTAATAAAACTGCAAAACGGAATTTCGGAAAACAAGTACTCTGCGGGTTAATGTTCTGATAAGTATGGAATTACACCTGAAAACTTCTATTCGTCAGCAGCACATCAGACATATGTTAGCTCTAGATGTAGCTATATGTCGCGTAATAATAAAATTATGTATTTATTCACAGAAGGAATCAATTTTATTTTAAAAATGTATAACGATTCTTTTAATATTGTCTTTGTCACTAACTTATTCCCCAATGATTTACGTTGATAGACCTTCAAAGCCTTTGAGAATTTCAGCTAAGGAAATACTGGTTAGATTAATTTTTCTCAGTTCCCAGACATCTGTGTTAAACTTTCCATGTTCCGTTAAAAATTAGTATTCACAGTAATATATCAGAAACCATGAACTATTCGGTAGAGATTTACTAAAGTCTCTTACTATAGTTACAGCACAATAATTAATACTTATTGTTCTAAAATAAAATCGTAACTCTACACTATCGATCAGCCGACTACTTGAAACTAATGGCTTCCTTTGTGTAGAAAAATTCCTGTATTTTTTTTCTGTTCGATGGAATAGATATACAATGTCTGGATATACGAAAAATTATTCCACAATGTGGTATAACATTTCTTCGATAATTCTAAATTGCTAGAGTTACAAAACGCCAAATATTACTTTTGTTTTGTCGACAATTTTACAGGGAATCTTATTATAAAATTGTAATCTGTAAAAAATTAATTGAATGTCAATTTGTTTAAGGAAACTAAAATATTCTAAGATTTTTAATTGTTTATGATTACGTGCTATAAATATTTATAAAAAGGTTCATACAAAAAATGTTTAAGTTATTATTCTACAGTAGCAGAAGTAGGATGTTTTTGGGAAAAAAACAGGTCGATTTTTATTTTCGAAATAACCTCCTTTTATATCTATGTCGTACTTCTGGTTTTACCGGAAATGAAGTCACCTGTCTTATGTTAAATGGAGTACTAACATTTTTGTTACAGATATCGAATCTAAGGTAAATTCTGAGTTAGATGATATAGCACAATACCTGTCAGATCTTGACAGATCGTTCAAAAACGAAGAAAACCTCTTGTGAAAGTATTTAACAACGTATAATTTAATTTTTCTTTAATAACAATATTAATACTACTTTAATGGAGAAAATGTTCGAAATGTGCTTCCTGGACTTCCTGACAATAATAAAATCTGTTTTTACTCTCTTCACGCACCTTATCGTTGCACTGTATAGGTATAGTTAAGGACAGTGTAGATCCTATGGCACTGGAGCACACTGCATATAAGATTACAAAATTTGAAGTAAATCGGTGCACTCGAAAAAAATATTGAAAAAGTTTAAACTGTTACCTTGCTAATTTTGAATTTAATAATAATGTTACGTCAAATTTTAAATAAATTACGTAATTTTTCAATAGAAAACTTGATGTAGATCACTTATCCGATTCGTATATTATGATTTTTAAAGGTCATGGTGGTTGTGCATTCCACAACCTTGCCAGTGTTACACTAATGTCTTGGAATAGACTTCAATGAGCTTTTATGCACGTTTATGGATAATTTTTGGAATCATTGAACAAAGTAACTTTCTAAATACTTTAATTGATAGTATCGAACTTGTGGAAATTCATATTTTAATCGTTAATGATAATTTTCTCGGTTCAAAGCAGCTGTGTGTGGTAGAGCATTGCCTTGAAGAAGATTCACACTTCCCACAGGTATATCTCTTTTTTGCCGAATGGTAAAGGAGCTGACAGTAGTACGCAGCATTTATGGAACACCACCCGTAATAGAAATCAATAAGCAGTACGCCTCTGTAAATCCAAAAAATAGTGTTAAGAACTTTCCTTGCAGAAAGACGAGTTTTAGCTTTTGAAAGTGATGCTTCAGGTTGTCGTCACTCCATGCTAGTTTGTTTTGTTTTTGGGGTGTAATGAGCATCTATATCTTATTCAGATGGTAATGCGACTTAGAAAGTTGTTTCCCTCTGCTCGATAATATACTAGAATCCTTGTAAGAGTGTTTCCTCTCTGTTTTAGAGAAATTTAAACAAAATTTGGGAAACGTGATGTTAAATGGGATGAGGTAGCTCCATTTTCAATAGAAAGTATTATCTTTGGGATTTGACAAAAACAACTAATGACGTCAACAATAATATTTTTTCCAGAATCACCCAAATTTGTTAACTGTTAAAATGCTCAATCAATAATTCTTTAACAGAGGTAAAACAAAAAGTGATGATAACAATTATCAAACTTAAAAATGAGGCAAACGCCCCTATAATATACAGGGTGAATCTTAAATAAGTACAAATATTTTAACCAGCAGTATAGTTTTGTGTGTAGAACACATAATTAATAGTTTTTTTACAAAAAAATCAGAAATAAAAAAGTGAAATTTTAAATAAATTTCGTAATTTTTCAGTAGAAAACTTGTTGAGGACCGCTGGCCTAGACCGACCCTTCATACTTTTATGAGTCATAGTGCTGCAGACTGAACGTGTGGTTCACAGTGTTGCCAGTATTACACAAATGTCTTTGCTTCAAGGAAGAAAAAATCTCAACTTTTAGCGAATTTTGTCAAGTGTAACATTTTATATTATTTTTTATTATCAAACTGTCATTGACTGTCATGACAGATTATCGGAAGCCCAAGTCAAACTTGTTAACCCCACATAATACATGAAAATAACAATAAAATTTGCTAAAAGTTGACATTTTTTCCATTTTAAATAAAAAACGCGTGCATAGTTTTTCGTTATTCTTCATAAAATAACTTAAGGAAATTGTGTTTTGTGTCCCTTTCTAACAGTGTACAATGACATTTAACTTGTGAAATGTGGATTACTGATTAAATAGTTAATTTTTTAACAAACAGGTAAGCTTGTGTGCACGTTTATGTATAATTTTTGAACATTGGACATAGTAATATCACGTAATATCTTCCTAAATATTTTACGGTAGTATTGAACTTGCGGAAATTCATTTTTAATCGTTGAAGTATAGTAAGGTTAGTTCAGATGTTAAAATTTATGTTAATATTGCTGCGTATCATACTACATACCCAATTTTACTGTACTTATGCTTAAAACAAGTATTTTAAAAATAGAACTATTGCGTTAAAGGAAACGTAATATTTATATTGGAGGAGATATGGCAACCTCGCAACAAATCATATGTTTCATTACGTTGTTGGATGAAAAATCAGCCAGAGGTCCTCAAAATGTGGGTATTTTTAAAAAAAATTAATATCTCCGTAAATATTAGAAATTTTTAAAAATGGCTTTCACTAGACTGATTTAAATGACGAACTACACCAGCAGTTAAAATATTTGTACTTATTTAAGATTCACCCTGTATACATATTACAATCTATTCTCTATATGACCTCCTCTCATTTCAAAACACTTCTTGATTTTTTTTGTGACTCGTCGTAAATTAGCAACATATCATTTTGTAAGCACAAAAGTTTGAGGTTTGTATTGAGTAATGTAATATTAAGTATTTTGTGACATTTATACACTTTAAACCACGAACATTCAATTATTTTCCTATGACTACTTGATACTTCCGCCGATAATGTGATTTTTAGGTGGCATTTATTTTGAGACTCTTTAGCGCGATATTGCTTAACCGGGAAGTAATAAAGAAAAAAATTCTATAATAAAAATTTATTAGAAAAAAAGAACTTTTATCAGGAAAAAATTAGGTTTTGTTTCTGGAAAAAATATAATTGATGACGTCATTAGTTTTTTCTGTCAAATCCCAAAGATAATATACTCGCGTCAAGAATTCAGACGTCTTACGTCACGGCTGACGTTACACATTTGTTTTTATTGTCAACGTAATTTTTGATATTTGATCGCGTTAACAACAACCATTTTTTGCAATTTAGTGCAATATATAATGCAAACTTTTAGTGTAGTATATAGTTTGATTACTATCAGTGACAGTTTCTTAAATATTTTGATGAGAATATAATGAATTATTCATTTGTTCATATGACGTAAGTCGTCTGAATTCTTGTCGCGAGTATACTTTCGATTGAAAATGAAGCATATTTCATCCCTTTTAGTACCTCGTGTCCCAAATTTTATTTAAATTGTTTGTATCTTCACAGTGTGCCCATACCGACTATCGCGTTTGAGACACATTCCAACTTCTGCATCAATTTCCTATACTGCTCTATGACGGTCACTTCCAATCAGACTACGGATCGCACGAATGTTCGCCTTGTTGATGCTTGTCTGATTCTGCTACTGCAAAATTTTTTTAGTCAGTCACGTACCTAGAACTTTGAAAGGCTTGTGTCGACAAACTATATAGTTTCCGGGTTTCCTGTCTCTTTTCTCTCTTGTCATCTAGCGGCAGAAGTGTAATAATAATCCGCTGCTCAATGGATGTGTGTACTTTTTGCTTCTACTGATGGCGACTAGGTCTTTGATGTGTCAATAGATTCCCTTCCTTCTGACATCCTTTCTTAATATTTATTAAGACAGTACCATTCGTTTAGCTAGAGACCATTAAAATAATTTTGGTTTACATTTAATCCACCCTTCTATTTAGTTAATCTAAGGACATTATTATTACATTCCTCTAGGTGTTACAACTGCAACTTCAATCTATTAAAATAATTATCTATGCCTACATAAAATAATTAAAACTCTATTGATTCCTTTTTTAATTAATCTTACATTTTAGGAACTCGTAACTCAGTTTAAATGACTCCAATCTAAAAAAATTGCGATGAATTTGCACTATATTTTTGGCACCTCAGTGAAAAAGTAAGTTTTTTTAGGGAATTATTTACAAGTTCTTTTGTGCTTAATCCCAGGTCTGTGTAAAACATATTTAAATTTTTAAGCTGTAATTCCGAGGTAATAATATTGTTAAAATTTTACTTTACGTATTGCTAAAAGTAAACGTTTTCAAATTAGAATCACAACTTACAGACGATATGGTAACCTCGCCTTCAGTAAATTATATCGTTTATTTTAATAAGTTACGTCAGTGGTCCTCAAAATGTGTGTTTTTTTTTAAATAATATCCATAAATATTTGAAATTTTTAAAAATGACTTTTACTACACTCATCTATATGACGAACTACAACTGCAGTTAAAATATTTGTACTTATTTAAGGTTCATCCTGTATGTTTTTGAAGTCATTAGTCTGTAACGTTCCGATCCTTGATTTAGAACTGAATCATAAGTAACCCCTTTCCATAGATCTGCATCTCCGTTTTCATAATTGGTTTTGAAGTATAAAATAATACATCCCTGGAAACTACAAGAAGCCTAAATCGACAACCAACTTAGTTATTATTCAACCATTCTATTTGCTACATTTTTATTGTTTTCTAATTAATTACTTGAGACTTGTCTGTCGTTGGCATATTGTGATAAGACGTTCACATAAAAGTTATTTCATATTTCGATAAATGACATAGGTAGTGACTTTTTGCGTCACAAAATGATTATTGAATATACTCGTAGATAAGAAAACATTTTTTGTAGACGTCCCCAGTTCTATTACAAGTAAGAAAATGATAATTTATTATTTGAATAGATAGATTTAGCTATTATTTTATTTAATTTTTACAATACTGGCAGCTTGGTAACTAAAATTAAAATCAATCATTTTAAAGTGTTGAAGATATGATTTAAGTGCATAGTATTTATTTATGTTTTGCAAGTTTTGAGTATGAAGAAAATAATTTCTAATTGAAGGGATTGACATTATTTTGTTATATATAAACAAATATATGGTGCCATTCCAATAAATTGAATGTACTCAAGCAATTAGATTTTATCTTCAACACGATATTTCCTATTTGTTGTTCTGATAAGAAAAATGTTAATATTTTTATATAAAAGGTGAAGGTTAAGTGGTTTCTTCACCTGCTTTTATTTTTTATATAGAGACAAACAATAAAGACAGTAGAAGGCACTGATTTTCTAATTTGATCAAGACTTACACTGATTTAAAAACACAGTCAAATTTAAAAAAGTTCATAAATTTTCTCATAAATCATGATTACTTCTTCGGCAGGGTAATAATACTTAAATTAATTATGAAACGGAAACTTTTAGAATATTCTGTTAATTAATTACTTGCCAATAAGTTATTCTATGAACAGTACAAATAGCAATTACCACATAAGTGAACTTCTTCATCAAAATAAAAACAATACCCAGTTTCAAGTTACTTAAATTTTAAAAATGTGTTATAGAATATACAAAAATCAATATTGTAATAAAAGAGTCAGTTTAATAACCCAAAGTTTGCGAATATTTATACTAATGATTGGTATTGAAAGTAAATTCTGTTTTCTCAGGAATACTTATACAGTGCTTTCGAAAAGTAACGAATACATTCATTATTTAAAATTGAGGATTTTTCGAAAAAATTCCCTGGCACGTCAATTTTGTTTTTAAAAAAGCACTTTTTGACATAAAACTCACATTTGTGACGTTATTGTTGTTCGAGATATGACGTCATCGGCAATTTTTTTAAATGGCAATCCCCAATTTTGACCATGCCATTTGAAAAAGCGTGTCATTCTACATACAGATCATGAAAAATTATGGTGTTACATAACAAAAATTTCAATAAAATAATGTTCGAAGATTTTAAAATTTAATTTTCACAATACTGAAAATGATAATGGTTATGTAAAAAATCGACTAAATTAAATGTTCAAATTGTGCACCGTTGGCTGCCTGATAGTAACCAAGACGATTAATAAATTCTTTTTGGACATTATCAATAACTTCAGCAGGTATACGATGTATCTCGTGACAAATTCTTGCTTTTAAATCTTCTAATTAACCGGTTTAGTAACGTATACTCTGCTTTTTAAGTATCCCCACAAAAAATAATGTAGGGGTGTCAAATCAGGCGATCTGGCTGGCCACTCAATTGGTCCCCTTCTCGGGTGATACATTTCGGTGAAAATGAAATTTTAAAATCTTCAAACATTATTACCTTGAAATTTTTGTTATGGAACAGCATAATTTTTCATGATGTGCATGTAGAATGACACGCTCTTTGAGGGTTGCTATTTAAAAAAATTGTCGATGACGTCATATCTCGAACAACAATGACGTCACAAATATGGGTCGTATGTCTAAAAGTGCCAGGAGATTTTTTCGAAAACTTCTCAATTTCAAAAATAATTAATTTATTCGTTACTTTTCGAAAGCATTGTATATTTGTCCAAATTAAAAATACTTATAATGCCAATGAACTCAATATTCGCCAATAATTTATCTGTGATATTGACATTTCCTCCCACTCATCATTTTGATAATTAACTAATATATCATCTAGAATTACCTTTTATTTACTTTTTATACATTAAAGTTTAAATTTAGAGTAGACTTACAAGTTTGTCTAAGGAAATGATTCTGATAAATTTTACAAAGCTATGAAAATACAATGCCAATTTCTTATTACTCACCACTAAAATCAAATTAATGGCTACGTCAACAAAAATATCTTAATTACGTTCCTTAATACTCAATTTAATGGACAATGCAATAATGATGGACATGGAAGAAAAATATTTCGAAATAAAAAACAATATAGATTTAAAAATTAAATTTTGATAAATTTTCTAGGTTTTCTTTAAGAGAATGAAAACTACTGGATCAAATGTAGCTTCCAAAAGCATTATTTTAGAGCCTTAAAATAAATAGTCATTGAATCAAATACACAAAACCACGATAGCGTCATAAGCCATAAATAAAATTAACGTAATAAGCATGCGCTCAGTCAAGTACATCCTAGAAAAATTCTCAGTAAATACTCACTAAATCCTCATCAAACCCTGCAATTTTCGAAAATCCCCAAGAAATCCTCATAAATCTTTAAAGGTGTACAGGTGTATATCCTCATATGCTCACCCCTCGAAAATTATTGAGAAATTTCTGAACAGGTTTTTAAATTTTAATAACACCTGCACACACAGAAAAGTGGTCTGCACTTTTGAATAGACCCACCTCTCTTTATAGATGGTTAACTATGACCAACTACAAAAATTTTAACCACGTGCTCAAGAAGGCCTAATAAAAGACAATAAAAAAATTATTCCAGAATTTTAGCTTGATATTTAGAAAATGGGGCAAAACCCTCTTTTCCTACGGAAAGTCGGCGCCTATGATAAGCATCGACTGAGATGCCTTAGATCCATAGATAAAGCTTTACATCTGTCAACAATATCTACTCTCATGCGGTCGTTTTTTGCAGCATTTCTAAATGGAGAAACGACAAAAAATAACATTCTTATTAGTAATAATACCTGATAGATAGGTAATAGTTAATCCAATTAGTTCCACTATTTTGTGTTCGTTTTTCATTATTTCATTACAAACTGCAACATTTTCATTCTTTACAACCACTCACTACCGATAAAACACACTTCCCGTAGATACAGCTAGATAAAATGTCTATTTATTATAACAAAATCTAACGAAAGGAATAGATAATACAAAACTTTTAATGTACCTACCCGCGGCAGTCTTGTCCCATAGCCTAGAAAAACAAACCGGCGAACTATATCGTGGCAAAATATCTGTACCCGACACATATTCCTTTATTTAATAACTATGAAACGTTTAAAATTAAAATAAGGCACTCAAAACTGTAGAAGAAGAACACAAAATTACAACGTAAACACAGGAATTGAATTAAGACATGACAGCGACAGCGACCATTGCATGACCGTTGCTTGCTGGTTGCCTACTCTGCTTCTCGCATAGGCGGCGTTAAATAAGGATTTAATATAATATCGAAAAAATTTGTTTCGCTCTGTAAATAAGTGGATTTTTTTTAAAGGAGATTCCGTTAATTCTTAATTTTTTCTATCCCTCTTAAAATATTTCTACCTAGTTATAGCTATCCCTGTATATTTTAACATAGTGAATCTGAATCTAAAGTCCTTCAAAATTTTAAACAAACCGTAAAAAATGGCGAAAAATCATAAAAAATCATTAGTGAGCAGAAAAAAAATTTGAGTTTTTGTGTTTTCTGATTTTTATCATTTATAGCTACGCTGAATTCAAATATGAAGTCTATTGAGCTGCGTCACCCACAGATTTTGCAAAAATTACGAAAATAGCTGAAAAAGAGTGCGTCAAAATACATTAAGATAGGTGGTGGGCCTGGACAAAAGTACAGACCACTTTTTTGCGTGCTGGTGTAATTTTTAGATAATGTATAGTAAACAAATCAAGGAAAATTATTTATGCTTGTCATCGTTCAGAACAGTCGTCCTATTTTCCATCAAACTGGACCAATTTTCCTAGCGTGCAAATAAATTGACTAATCAAGTTACTTTAGCATAATTTTCCATTCTTAAAAGTTTTGCTTGTATTTGATAATATTCAATTCAATAATATTTAGTATATGGGAGTTGTTTTTCTTTTATCTAATAAGTAGAGGTCACTAAAATCACTTTAAACGTTCTTTAATCTTTTTACTAAATATTTTTGGCTCACCCAAAAGAGCTATCCTTTAATCTTCATTCAATTAGATAATATTCCAAGTAAATGCGTAAATTGATAAGTTAACAAAGCACACTTTTGAGAATCAAAGCCGCCAATCATAATGTTAAATCGATAATCTAAAATACGCGAAAAGTTGTACATCATAAATTTTCAATTTATCCTGTTCCGCAAAAATAGAAAGCAATTTATTAGGATTAGCTAAAAGACAGTTTCAGTACGCTGATGACAGTATGTTTTATTTCAACTCATGCAACTCTTCAAATAAATTTATTTCTCACGTTTAATACTATCCGACTTGCAATGCATTTGTTTAAACTAATCACCACCCACTTCAAAATCTATACAGGGTAGTAGATGGTAGTTGGGTTAATGTCAAAAATTTTTTCTTATATGAACATGGTTCCAATTCGTTTTTATTACAGGCATTTAAAAAATATATAACTTCATATTTCAGTCAAAATAACCTGATAAATAAAAATGATGGACGAGAACAATAATAATTATTTTTTTAATTTACTTGACACTTGTGCACTTGTTAACGTGCTAAATAAAAAATGTTTTTATGTACAACAGAAGTGTATGCAGATATATTGTTTTTGGATATGGGTCTTCCAGTAGGAACGTCAGATAAGCAGCCCAAGAATACCGACGAAGGTACCCAAATAGACATCAACCTACCTACACAGTCATCGTTTCGTAGATTTTAAACTTTTGAATCCATTCCAAAAACACCACTCGTCCTACTGAAGTGAACGTACAAAATGAAGAAGATATAATAGATGCTGTCCTGTCATTAGCAACTCAATTAGTGTTTATCGTATAGCAAGTAATCTTTGTTTATTATCAAATTTTGTACGTACTGATCAGATATTAGAATTTTGTAGTTGATTACTTCAACACCAAGCACAAAATGATAGATTCATTTCGCTTATCGCGTAGTCTGATGAAACCTGTTTTATTAGGGACTATATAAATAATAATCAGAATGGACATATCTGGGCGTTACATAATCCGCATGGAAATAGATCAAGACGATTTCAGCAACGTTTCAGTGCCAACGTTTGGGGTAGCATTTTCAATAATAATTTACTGCCTGAACATGTTTTAAATGATTGATTAAATGCAGATCTGTATATAACTTTCTTGGAAAATAGCCCTTTCAATTTCATTAGTGACATAGGTTTTAATATTGTTCGAAATATGTGGTATAAGCATGGTGCATCACCACATATAGAGATAAGTAACTGATTGGTTAAATCATCATTTTCCGTATAAATGGTAGGTCAATAAGGTCCAATATCATGACCAGCGCAATATAGGAAGTAGTTTTTTTTAAATTTAAGAACGAAAAAATCTATGAAAATTCTGATTGTGCATATCAATTTTATTGAAAAAGTTACCCAGTATTGTGAAAACCGCATCCATCTATCTCTTGTAATTTCCGAAATATTCTGCAATTACAACGTTTTTATTTAGTTACTTTTAACTAACATAAAAAATAATAACTACTAGTACTGATTATAAAATTGCACTGTGGTGAATTTACTCATTTGTGGTTTTTGGTGAATCTTTTAGAAAAGAACTGTTTCAGTAAATTTCTGCTAACATTAGTGAAAATTGTTTTACATTTTTAAGATGGATCGCTGCTCTGTAGCATATTTGTGAACTATAAGGACTCACAGCTGTAGAAGAAAAAAATCTCATAGAAA
Organism: Monochamus alternatus; assembly: GCA_037114965.1. NCBI lineage: Eukaryota > Metazoa > Arthropoda > Insecta > Coleoptera > Cerambycidae > Monochamus > Monochamus alternatus. Next base: position 22,104,960 of record CM073428.1, read on the forward strand.
TATCTACCAATACTGCTTTAAAATTGCAGTTCTAGAAAATAACACTTACACATTTCTCGGTTTGCTTAAGAAAGAATTTTTCAGAACTATCAATGAGAGCTACAAAAGTACTGATGCCTTTTGCGTGTGTGTGCGTGTGTGATATTCCACGAATCAATGCCATTTCATCCACAGTAAATTTATATATTGACTGGCATTTCTCTGCACAATTTTCCATAAGTTAAGTTTTAGTTCGTTTTCAAATGGAATCCTTTTTTCTCGTAACCATTTTTCGAGTTCCGCTTTGCTCCATGATTTTGTGGCATTTCTTCACATCTTCGACTATGGTATGAAGTATTGTTAATAACGATGTTCAAGACTGTGTTCAAATCATCTTTGAAAAACATCTGTATTCATCTCTTTGTGGTAATCTCCGGTTTTTTTTTACTGAAATATCGGTTCCCTATTCTTCAGAAATCCTCTCTCACTTCTTTTGTATGTCACTATCAAACGACAACTCATTCCAGATGGTATTCTTAAACCAGTTCACCAACCTTCTATTGCTGGTTAAACATCTTGTCATACTTTTTTAACTGTATGTTCCTCGTTGACCCATGTTTCGTCCATGCAATAAAGTTTTCTCCCTTGTTGCTGATATTCTGTAATTTTCTATAGATAATCTGTCCTCCATATAACTAACGTATGGCATATTTGGCATCATCATTTATTTCTATTTTTTTCGATTGCTGCTTGTTTTGGCTGTAATACTTCTCCATACACTTTTTGTTCTGCCAAAATTCTCTAAATGCTTTATTTTGAGATACCTGTATAATCAGAGAACATATCTATTAACTCATTATTTGGACACGGATGATCTCCTTAAAGATACTTGCAATATGATTTTTTTCCTCTAACTAATACGAAAACTTTTTTTGCTTTGAAGTGTTGAAGGTTCCGGAATATTTTCAATATCAAAACACAATCACAATAACGTTATAACTGAATACTTACTGTATACTAAATAATGATTCACTCCACATAGTTCATTTTACAGTTCACACTTTGAATTCACAAAAAAGTATATTTAAATCAATACCACAAAAAAACACTCACGGGAACCCCTCTTATAACACACTTATTATAATGTATTGCACTTTCACTTATTCAGAAGTTTTTCACAATTGAAGAAATATTGATTTCTTAAATTGTGATTATTTCATAAATATTTCTACACTTATCTATTTAAATCGCCTATACAACAATAACAACAAACAAATTACCGAAGGTAAGAAAGAGCGCGTGAAAATCCGATACCGGTGTTAATGTTATGGAATGTCAGGATATACTTCGCTAAGACGAGTCCACGTATGAGAGAGATAGACTTATATATATATATATATATATATATATATATATATATATATATATATATATATATATATATATATATATATATATATATATATATATATATATATATATATATATAAGTCTATATATATATATATGCATTTGTAAAACAAGGATAGCAATGTATCTTCACGTATCAGCTGTACGTCTGTTTCTTGCGTTGCCACTTTTCCTTTAACAGTAAAAATTTCTCCGTTAGTTAATTCAAATGCTCTTGAATAAAACAACAAAATTGAATAAAAAGTGAACTAAACATGGAACTTTTATTTGGCAATATGAAACGTCTTAGGTAAATATGTAATAGACGATAAAATTTACACATTTTCCAATAATTGAGAAATTTCTGAACTAAATGTGACAACTCTGTTTACTGGTTTACCAGGTCATTTAACTGTCTATAATTTTTAGGTGGAGTGTATATATCATGGAAACATCAAAACGTTTGCGATGTAACACATTTTCTCCCAACATGTTACGCGTATTACACAAACACACATACTTTCACCCTCTTCGAGATGTAGTTACATATCAAGGTTTCGTTATAAATATTTACGCGGTTTTGCTTCTATTGCATCCTGGTATCTTCGCATTCCACTTCAAAATCCCTGTGTACCACAAGTGATACGCGACAAAGGAATCTTTTCCATTTCCAAGCAGACACGACATCTTCGTCTCAACGATATTCGAACTCTTTCGAAAACACCCTCCTTGGTTTGAATTTCTTGACACTTTTGATTAATCCGTAGCAGCAGATCTTCCAGGCTATTTACAGGAGTACCATACACTAATGTCTTCAAATATCCCCAAACAAAGAAATCTAGAGGGTTCAGATTAGGCGATCTTGGAAGCCATTAAACAGGTCCGGCCCTTTCTACCCATATATGTGGAAAAGTTTGGTGTAAATGCCATGGAAAAATGAGCTGGAGCATCATCATGCTGGAACCACATGTGTTGTTTCTGATTCAAAGGAATGTCTTCCAAAAACTCATACAGTGTGTTCTGCAGAAAGTTGAGGTAAGCAGCGCCTGTTAATCGGTTTGGTAAAACAACAGGACCTAGAAACCTGTCACCTACAATATCCATCCACATGTTTAATGAAAAACGTGCCTGATGTCCAGATTCTATTAGAGCATGAGGAGCCCAAATATGCGAATTGTGAAAATTAAACAATCCATTTCTTGAGAACCCGTCCTCATCAGTAAAAAGAATGTTTGCAAGAAAACGAGGGTCTGTACTCGTTGCACATGGTATGGATAAACCAGTTGCTCGTGAAGGATTCTCCAAACAAGAGGACCACTAATTCCTACCTCGGCTGATATTCTCCGCACATTCGTACCTGGATTCTGCTCTACCAGTCCTAGAATTTCTTCTTCTGCTCTAGAAGTGGATACCGACCTTGGTATTCCGGATAAATGGCACTGTTTGCTCAAGAAACCAGTATCACGCAATCTTTGGTGAATTCTTCCAAACATGCGTTGTGAAGGAATCTGGCGATTTGAATAAGCGTCAGCATAAAGACGTCGCACTTCGGTGGCGTTCCCACTAGCACGACCATACATGAAATGCATGTCTGTTAATTCTGCGTTAGAGTAACCAGCCATAGCGAAAGAAAACTTGTGCACTGAGAACAACTGTCAAATACGTGTTTATTTCACTAAACATCAACTAACTATTATAAGAAAATACACAACGTTTTTGCAAAATAAAAAAAGGGGCTGAAAAACAAAACATCTCCGCAACCGTTACTTTGCGGACCCATGTTTATTGAGACTTGTAACATTCCTTTTATTATAAAATTAAGAATGTCACAATTTCAATATGAAACGTCTAGTAACAAGGTATTTTGCACATCCTGTATAATGTCGGTAGATTAAGTAAGTGTAAACCATATTCAGTGTACCATGTAACTTTAGATTTCTTCAAGTTAGCCTAAACACTTTGTACGATAAATATTTTATTATTTATTTACTTACCATTACTGTGAACCAGTTACATCGATGTATATCGTTATGTTATATTTTTCTACTCTGTATAACACTCTAGTAATTTGTTAACAGTTTATTATTTAATTAGTATCACTTATTGTAATAAGCTTTGTTTTGGCAAAAAGCAAGGTTAAGGTAACTGTCAGAATAATTCAATTCGATTCGAACTATTGGAACAATGTGCTGAGATCTCGAACGAACATTAGCCCGAAATTACATAGAAGCCGAACCAATCAGATTTCAGTGAGTTTTTAGATCTTTGTAGCGTATAAAACCTACAGGAACCTAAATTCTAGTCCCTTTTCGTTCTGATTTTGGTCAATTGAAGTATTTCCATATTACAGATTTAGTTATAGTGCGAAGCCACATTTTGAAAATAAATCTGAATTTAATTGAAGTCATCAATAAGGATGGAGGTAATATATTTAATTAATTAAGATTATTATCGATAGTAGATTTCATTTTAAACAATATTTTATGTTATTTTTTGAAACTAAGGATATAAAATACCTGACCTGACCTTGATCTTTGCTAAAGCACATGCTAATTATTATTTTTTCTTTTCTTTTGTTATTTTTCTTAACTTTAGAGGCCAATAATTAATTAATTAATTAACAAACAATTTAAATAAACAATTAATTAAACAGATAATTAATTAAATGAACAATTAATTCAATAATCGATTGAATTTCGAGAATTTCTATTTCCTAAGTTGGAATATTTTGTTTAACCGTTGCTGGAAAGTTTATTTGTTGAAAAATCAAAATTGAAATAAGAAGACCATTCTAAAGTTTAGAAATCTAGATTGTAAGCGGCACTATCCAGGTACGAGAGGAAAGCTGCCCATCTCGGAGTCATCTCCAACGTTAACAACAACGGATGAACTTGTCAACTGGCTACAATTCCAATTCTGTATGTCAACTTCTTCTTCAATTCCACGTCTGTGTATCAACTGGTGGGCAAGTTAATAAACTGTGTTTATTTTTTTATGTATGTATTTTATTTCAAACTGTTTGACTTCAGCAAAATTTATCATCCTCCTACAGGGGTGAAAAGGCAAACCGAACAGATTATTCTGTAGGTGGCGCCCAATTATAACATCTTTTTTAAACAGTTTGCTAGTCAAGAACCCACGACTATAAAAAAGTGCCCCGACTAAAAGAGCAGCCGTCCGCAACATTGTACATTTATTGTTTATAACAAACGATAGGTAACAATAATTTTTGGCGCCCAACGTGGGGCATGGGGGGAAAAATTATTGTTACCTATCGTTTGTTATAAACAATAAATGTACAATGTTGCGGACGGCTGCTCTTTTAGTCGGGGCACTTTTTTATAGTCGTGGGTTCTTGACTAGCAAACTGTTTAAAAAAGATGTTATAATTGGGCGCCACCTACAGAATAATCTGTTCGGTTTGCCTTTTCACCCCTGTAGGAGGATGATAAATTTTGCTGAAGTCAAACAGTTTGAAATAAAATACATACATAAAAAAATAAACACAGTTTATTAACTTGCCCACCAGTTGATACACAGACGTGGAATTGAAGAAGAAGTTGACATACAGAATTGGAATTGTAGCCAGTTGACAAGTTCATCCGTTGTTGTTAACGTTGGAGATGACTCCGAGATGGGCAGCTTTCCTCTCGTACCTGGATAGTGCCGCTTACAATCTAGATTTCTAAACTTTAGAATGGTCTTCTTATTTCAATTTTGATTTTTCAACAAATAAACTTTCCAGCAACGGTTAAACAAAATATTCAAACTTAGGAAATAGAAATTCTCGAAATTCAATCGATTATTGAATTAATTGTTCATTTAATTAATTATCTGTTTAATTAATTGTTTATTTAAATTGTTTGTTAATTAATTAATTAATTATTGGCCTCTAAAGTTAAGAAAAATAACAAAAGAAAAGAAAAAATAATAATTAGCATGTGCTTTAGCAAAGATCAAGGTCAGGTCAGGTATTTTATATCCTTAGTTTCAAAAAATAACATAAAATATTGTTTAAAATGAAATCTACTATCGATAATAATCTTAATTAATTAAATATATTACCTCCATCCTTATTGATGACTTCAATTAAATTCAGATTTATTTTCAAAATGTGGCTTCGCACTATAACTAAATCTGTAATATGGAAATACTTCAATTGACCAAAATCAGAACGAAAAGGGACTAGAATTTAGGTTCCTGTAGGTTTTATACGCTACAAAGATCTAAAAACTCACTGAAATCTGATTGGTTCGGTTTCTATGTAATTTCGGGCTAATGTTCGTTCGAGATCTCAGCACATTGTTCCAATAGTTCGAATCGAATTGAATTATTCTGACAGTTACCTTAACCTTGCTTTTTGCCAAAACAAAGCTTATTACAATAAGTGATACTAATTAAATAATAAACTGTTAACAAATTACTAGAGTGTTATACAGAGTAGAAAAATATAACATAACGATATACATCGATGTAACTGGTTCACAGTAATGGTAAGTAAATAAATAATAAAATATTTATCGTACAAAGTGTTTAGGCTAACTTGAAGAAATCTAAAGTTACATGGTACACTGGATATGGTTTACACTTACTTAATCTACCGACATTATACAGGATGTGCAAAATACCTTGTTACTAGACGTTTCATATTGAAATTGTGACATTCTTAATTTTATAATAAAAGGAATGTTACAGATTTTTCTGCTTATTTTGGTTCATACTATTACCTCCTTAAATATTTTACTCTTTTTTAACACCCTGTATAACTTTGCAAAAATCTTTTGATTGGTTTTAAACTTTAAACTACAATACGACGTAGTAATCCTCAAATATGGATTTGTACATATTACTCATAGATAAACTTTGCACACGCATAAATTTTGATTAGAAGTAGTCCGTCCAAATCTATACTATTTACTTTGATAAGAATACCTCCGTTGCTATTGCGACGTTTACTTACAACACTGTGCAAGTCCATTTGCAATCTCTCGGCTGAGATCCAGAGGTGACACATTACTGGGAATCACATGAATATTCTACGTAAGTGAATATCTCACATGATTTATAAGAGGTTCTATATTTACCGATGCTTTTAGCGATACAATATCTACAGCTCGTTTTACTAGCAAATACCAGTAATATTTAATATGCGACATACCTCAGTATGCGACTACTTGTACTATTACGTTACTTTCAGTAAAGTGTTGTTGAAATTCTTCGATGACTTTTAAAAATCAATGATTTAAGGAGTGGTGCACTCGTGAGCATATTTGTGGTTTTTACTTATAATAAAATATTAATATACTATAATATTTGTCGTGCTTCAAATGAAATTAAAATTTACAATCAGACAAATCACATAAGTGTAGGTCATGGAAATACCGTACTTTTTTATTTAATCAGTATAAAACAATTGTTTCAGAACACTGAAAATCGGAGATCGGTTATGTACAAAACTTAATTAAATTGTGAATTGAATTGATTTCCGCGAAACCAATGCCAGTGGATTCTGTGAATTATATTTGTAAATATTATTCATGATGATTGAATTATTGTAATCTCAGCCAAGCGCAACATGAAAATATATGGCTCAGAACTACTGCAATATAGTACATTCACATAATCTGCTGAAATAATAATTAAATTTATTACATGTATCAGTAGATACTGCAAAGAACACATAAATATCACATCTGTATCTTGTCAAGATCTCTGTTATAAACATTACATTGTTAAATTTTGCAAAAAAGCTATTAAATTGAAAACTTCTGTAATAAACATATGTCCTTGTAAAGTAATATATTGCGTGCGTTGTCATCAAATTGTAGTTTTTTTTACTTTAGATTACTTCGTCTAATTTGAATGAATTTTTCTACAATTCGTATTAATGAAGTCATCTATGCTCCTTTCTACCAATTATCTAGGTATTTAGGTTAGAGTGAATAAATATCAAAATTCAAATTCGTTTTTGGACATACAGTGTGTTCACGGATGGACTATACCTGTGAACTTTTTCATTTCTCATTTTTTTGAAAAAAGTGATTTTTTAAAAAAGTTTTGCTTGTTATGAAAAGCAACTGTGAAAATGGCATTGTATACAGGGTGTTGTACACCTCAACATAAGGAAAATCGCGTCAAGGGCAGTCAATCTTATATAGAAAAGTTGTTTCTAATCCAATATAACCTGTGAACTTTAAAGATTGTACATGAACATTTTTATTTTTGGTGGCACTTGATGACCACACCCTGTATAATAAATAAAATCTGATTATTTTAAGGATTGTGTTCTCATGTGGCATTTGTATTGCATAGACATGTTTGAAAAATATCAATACAATTTTTCGGCACTTTGGTAAGTTAATATTTAGACATTTTCTTATAAAATCAGTGCCTTACTTTCTACAGCTCTAGACAAAAAAAATTGCCTCCTAAATCTTTTACAGAGATTTAGACAGAGAAACAAATACAATCTTATTTATGAAAATCTTAAGCAATTTTTTTCGAAAATATTTGGTTGTCCACAGATGTACCCTTATTGTCGTTGCTTTGGAAATTTCTAGTATTCTACATGCAATAAATACTAAGATTAATGACAATATACATCAGAATATTCTACACCGGTAGGTACTATTTGGGTAATATTTTTATATTTCACTTCCTTATTTAGTTACAATATCTAGCATACGGGATATATAAACATACCCATATCATCCCGAACGTTCATAATGCCCACTGTTATACCAGCGGGAAAATGAATATTTTGACTGCTATGAGAATCCGAAAATAATGATGCTTGGGTTGTTATCGATATGTTTGAAAATATCTAGCATCAGTCTTAACCACAAATCAAGAAATGTCAAAGATATGACTTTTTATAGTTTTTATTTCGTATGAAGTCAAATATAAAACGTTGTAGTATGTACCACGGGAGATACTAGGATGATTTTTGTCTTAGGCGACTTACTTTCCTCGGGTCTAAACGGCCCCCAGAAGGAACCTGTCGCTTACGGGCATAATCATCCCTGTATCTCAAGCCAGAGAAGCAAGTTCTTAATTTTAATCAAATTAATCTTGATATAGAATTATTGTATGGCTGGTTTAAGAGTAATGGTTTGAAATTAAATCCGATGAAGACTACGGCAATATTATTTGGAACCCCGAAACAATGTGCTAAAATCTCAGAAGAGAATGTATTAATTTTGTCCAATTCTGTACTAGAATTTAAAACTGCTTGTAAAAGTCTTGGGTTAACTTTTGATAATAACTTAACATTTACAAATCATGTTAATAATGTCTTAAAAACTGCGTATTCTCGTTTGCATTGTCTGTATAAATTTAAAAATATTCTTACTACGAATGTTAAATTGAAGCTAGCGGAATCCTTAATATTATCTTTGCTTGATTATTGTGATATTGTCTATGGTCCATGTTTGTCAGCGTGTCATGCCAATAAAATTCAGGTTTTACAGAATTCTTGCATGAGGTTCGCAGAAAGGGTAAAGAGGAGAGATCACATTACTCCGTATTTTTTGAGGAATGGATGGTTTAAAATGGATATGCGCAGGAATATTCATTATTTAAATCTAATACATATAGTTATACATACAAATAAGCCACCGTATCTTAGATCTAAGTTGGTGTTCAGTGGTGAAGTGCACAGTAGAGGCTTGAGAGATGAACTACTGCTACAAGTACCCCTGCACTCATCCTCATTCTTTAAGTCTTCGTATTCATATTTAGCCGCACACCTTTATATGTTGCCAAAGTCGATTAAAATAATTGCAAGCAAAAATTCATTTAAATCTAAAATTAGGGAATATTTTACTAGTCAGCCAAGTGTCTAGTTTTTCTTCTTTCTGTCTTTTATTTTACGTATTGTACAGAATTATTTGTGTTCATTGTCATCATCTGCATTTTTCGTTTAAATATTTGTAAAATGATATCATTGTTTTGTTATGTTATGTAATTTGTAATAATGTTTCTCTCTTTGTTCTAATTACAGCATTGTGTAAAGTGTCGTGATGTTTTTAATTTATATATTTAAAATAATGTAGATATTATGTATTAGTGGTTGGGCCTAAGCAGCTTATGGATGAGCGCCGCCAAATAAAGACATTTTGATTTGATTTGATCTCCCTTAGTACATAAATCACTATTACGTACTTTTCACAAATTATTAAAAGGCAGCTATAGTCAGATTTTAATATGTATGTCGAACCGATATTCGAAAAACATTTTATTTCTCACTCTGATGGAGTTTGTAACACATTAAAGATCCATTTACACACATCAGTGACGTATCAGTTCAGTGTAAGTTCAGCATCAGTGTTATTTGAGGTAGATCACTGAATCGAGTTTACACATATCCGTTCGTAGTTCATAAAAGGAGTGAGTAAATGATTAAACAAAGTGATCTGAATATATGTATCATGCAGTTGATCAAAATTTCATACTCGATAAGCTTTTCATCTATTCTAAGCAATAAAAAATCTGGTCAGTTCGTCAGTAAAATTACAAAAATCGTCTCCGGCGCATTTAAAAGCCATGGAACGGACACTGAAGCAGCACTGACAGTATATAAACACCCCAATTTAAAATCTAAACAACAATTTTTTATTTTTTACTGATACTAATACGGGACTGACACGGTACTGATGTGTGTAAATAGACCTTTATTGTACTTCTGATTTATTAACCAATATATTATTCCATATAAATTTAAAATATGTATTAAATTCTTGTTTCTTCCTCTATTAGGTATTTGTTTCTTGTTTAAGAAAATACCTGATAGTTGATAAACATCGATCTTTTCTTTTATGTTTATTCTCATATATATTTCTACTACTAATCAGTGATCTGATGCTAACCATGTCTTTTTCTTTCAGGTAAGGCGAATTCTTCATTTTCTTAGATAGATTCATGTAAGTATTTGCCAAGAAATATCGCACTTAATATCAACATGCATATAATTCTAATTATTTTTATCTCATTTATTAGTAAGTTGGTGAATAGTTATACCTTTTATCAGATATAATTCAAACCTTCATTTAAAATCACAGTATATATACCGTCACGCATGATTAATGATAATGAGTATTAGAAACTAAATCATACAATTACTGTCTTTGTATTACTGCAGATTGACGGATTTATTTGCCTAAGTATTAACTTTATCAATGTTACAGGATTATTTGATTTTATATTTTTATGAATAGAAATAAGCACCTAAATTTATAATCTGTTCCAATGTTTATTTAGTGGGACACTCCATACTTCCATAATTCTAAGCGGAATCTTCCTTATTACCGTCTATAAACTAATTCAACACAATTGGACGTGGAGCGTTGTATTCTAATCTTTTCCATTAATATTTTCACTTTATGAGTATTTTGAACTAGTCCACAGAACTCCACCGCCATTTAAAAATGAAGTTTGACGTAGAGGCAAATATGACGCATAATCGAGAGATTTACCCGTGGAAGTTCCCAACGAAATAGGTCACGTATGAAAAAATCGTTAATATTAATAACGCGCTCGCGATTATTTTGCTGTCGAATTATTCAATTACACCAAATGAAGTGCCTGAGATTGAATATCTAGAGATAAGTATGTGTATCTTCCACTTGTAACTAATACCGACCTATATTAAAAATATATACCTACTTTACTTTAAATAGAGGTACCGGCATTGTCTTAAATTACCTCAAATTGTAGTTAGCACATTGTTATTATTTTTTTTAAAGGTAGTGCAGGTCTTAAGAGACTCTGAAGGTATAAAATTTAGAAATCATAAAGTAACATTAAGGAACATCAAAGATAATACAAGAAAATACCACAATAAAAGTGTTGCCGACTTCAATTTCCTAGAGATTGGTTCCCATGCTACTTGACATTTTCAAACACATGGTCTTTTTTCAAAAGGTACTTTGAAACCGAAACTGAAATATATTGATCAGTAAATGTGGTATGTGCACTGGTTTTGATGTTCTAGTGCATAGTAGTCCTTATCTTGGTTGAAACGATTTTCGATTTTCTTGCTTCTCTTTCGTCTTAAACAGAATCTTTTTCTCTTGGTTTTATTCAAAACCTCGTATTCTTATGATTATTTAAATAGTAGTTTCAGAAAATTATCATTAAAATAAAGTGAATGGTGTAAGCTTCCTATAAACTCACATTGGCAGATTCTATCACCTCTGTCAACAACTTAGGGCATCAGATGCAAATCATTTATATACCAGGAAAAAGAACATGGATACTTCAACAAAAATATTGAGCAGGCCATAAGAATGACAAATAAAATCAATGATACAAACGAAAGAACACTTGGCAATAACATATCTATGATGATAGGCTACAACCTCATAAGGTAACACAGTACTAATACCGTCAATAACACGAGGAAGGTAGAGGCAGTCTTTTTTGAGAAAATCTATGAGCCTTCAACTCTGAGGTATACAAAGCATTCTATGTATATATGGCAAAGTATACTTTGGGAAAATAGAAAGAGAAATAAGCACAGCATAAATGAGAAGGGACACAAATGTCATCTATGGATGACCACCAGAGAAAATTCGGCGGTTTGAAACAAAGGTCGGAAGTGAGACGTTTAATAGATATAACCAAAACTTTGGTTGAAGAGGTAATTTTAACCTAATCAGGGTACTTTGGAAACGATTCATAATAAAAAATCAAGAACCGAAACCGTACACATCAGTGTCTTCAAAGCATCATGTATAAACACCTAACAGAATCCCCAGCTTCGGAGCTCCTTCTGAAGAAGAGAGTGATATGTCTCTCGGCGTCCCAAATAGCCCGAAAATTGTTCAGTCCCTAAAAGTGTCCGTAATTTTTTATACATTCTCTGAGCAAAATTCTACTAAATATTATAATACGTGAGTCTTGTTCGTGATGTATCTCAGAAATAATAAAGGAGGTAGAAAATGGATACTATTAGACCACTTTACTAAGCTATTATTATTATAACGTTTTCTATATGCTATAAGTTTTTCTTTGTTGATTTTTATTACATCCTGTGTATTTCATCAATATTTTTTATATTTGATGTCTTCCATATTCCAATACAAGCAGTTATCATAATACAATTAATAAACATTAATACTTTATTCTCATTGAACATATTTAATCTTTCTTTTTAGAAAGTCGTAATTATTTAAGTCGGTGAATAGTGACATTAAATATCATTTGCTTTCTAAAACTGTTTAAATTTCAGTTAGTTGATCCCTAATAACAGCCGCACAAAACTTTGTTAGTAACAGCTACTAATTTATTTTAATAATCTTTTGGCATCAAAATATCGTCTTGGTAGAACTTTCTTTGACTTCGATGCCAAAGCCGGCGCTCGGGTGTATATCATCGCTCCGTAGACAATACTGAGCTTTTCGTAATAATTCTTGCAGTACTGTTCGCACTGGCGCCTATTCAAAAATAGCCTGCAACTACGCGAATGGTCGTTAAAAATAAAATCACTCGACCTTAGCGCGGTTTGGTCATAGTCGCAGATTTCGCAGAGAATTTAGACTTGACAAGAATCACGTACTCGTTGGTACTTCCATTACGGTTATTTGCAAGTTTGCGGTACTCTTGATCATAAATATAGATAATATGGATTAGGTGTGCACATGCACACTTCATAAATTTATTTATTTTGATTTGTTAATACAGGGTGGGCGATTAATAATGGGCCATAGAGCAGAGACGATATATTCGGGACACAATATGAATATATAAGTAGTTCAATATGTCTTAGCAAAATGTTGCTGTGGAAAAAGATACAGTTTGTCAAAGTTGAAATTATTTTTTCGTCTTCTTGTAATAACTTGAGTACTGCTCAATTGATTCTCACCAAGTTTGATAGGGAAACACTTTTTAAGAAAAGGAACCATGTATTTATTAAGGAGCCACGCTAGATGCAAGTCAACTCTATCGTTCCGTTAGCGCATTGCAACCGTCCGACTTCCCTTACATCTTCTGTCTTCGCCTGCCTCGTATCTCATCGTCTAATACTATTTGAACGTAAACGGCTTCTTAAACTGGCTTTATCTTAAAATGACTTTCTCAGTACCAAATTTAAAATGTTATTATCAATTTTTTTCAGAAAAAAAGTGTATATAAATTAATAAAATAATTCTCCGCGTTTAGGATGCCCATTTATTTTGTTTTCTTTACGTTTTTAACCTTAGTTTGCTCGTGTCAAAAAATATGATTTAGAACATCCTGAAAACTAGATTTTTTCTAGTTTCAAGATACCTAAAGAGGTCTCTTAAGTCAAGTTCGGCCATAGTGTGCGCCGCATTAGCATAGCTTGATATTAAATTTCTGTTTGAATGAATCCAAATGCAGCCATTTTTATTAGGAGAAAACCAAATGTGTTTTTCGATGTGAGGAAATCCCTTATCATGAGAATTAGAAAATGCTTAGAAATGAGTGGAGGTCATAGTTTTCCATAGTGGAGTTTGCATAGGAGCTGAATTGTTGTTACTGTTGTGTTCTGTATTTATATCAATAAGTAAATACAGTTTTTTAAAAAGAGCTCAGTTTTTTCTCAAAGTTATCACAATACTGATTTTCTGAAAACAATTTTCAATAGCATATTTGAAGTCGCACGAAAGCAGAAATCTTTTAATTTAGTTTTCTCAAAAATGGTAGGAATTATATCAATTCTATCAAGTGTACCTTTTTTACGTAGAAGTGACATCCGGACAAGATTTTATCGTGAACAAAAAAATAAGAGGGATTTATCATCAGGCATTGCTATGCTAGGCTTTCTATAGCTTTGACACCTTGTATCTTTATCCACAGCATATCTTACTAAAACATTTAGAGGTATTTTTCTAGTTTCTATTACATTTTTACTTATTTTAAAGAAGATTCAATGCATATGCACAGAGTCAGTAATAGAATTTTAGAAAGCATCAATGATTAAATCGTGTTTATACTTGTCAATAATTGTTTTTGTTTAGGCATATGTGTGACGGGCAAGCGTTTAAGCCGTCGTAATTGAAACAAAATATGAGACTGATTCGAGCTGGAAACCTTCATGTTACGACGAGTGTGCATATATTAAAATTTGCTAGGTTTTACCTGTGCTAAAATGACAGTCAGCTCATGGTTGCAATCTCGTTCAACATTGAAACAAATGGGAAATGTTAACATTGCATCTAGTGCGGTCTTGCCTACCACTATATAAAAAGGAAAATGGACTGTACCTTCTTTTATGTTATTGTAAAATAATAATGTTCAGTGATATGTTCAATTCATAACAGCATCTTGGGAAATGATGAGACAAAAATATGTGTAGGTGATAAGATATTTATAACAAAATTCAAATCAGAGCGAGTGATTTTGTGAGATAATTATAGTTGCTTGCCTGGATAAACAGTTATTTCACATTTTTATAATTACGAAACCACAACAACACCATTACGCTTAAAGCCACCATTATTAGAACTGATTTATATGTTTGCTTCCAATGCGTATAATTTTAAATTTGCTGCATCAATATGACAATCTATACATGATTGCTATCTGGCATTAATATTTTTAATGGAATACATAATTTTGTATATTTTGAATCGAAGCAACGTTGGGGCAAGCTGATGATGTTATAATCGGATCAGAAATTGTTAATTCCATTGACGTTGTTGTTGTTAGAAGACCCATTGTATATATGCCGCTGACTGTAGACAGCACCAACTTGTCTCTTTACCATTAAACTGGCACAGCTGCATAGGATCCGAATCGAATCCTGCAGCTCACGCCATTGCTTAAGCCAATTGTTGGTGCTTGTTAAGACATCCGTGGCCCGCTAGGAGACCCGTGACAATCCTCATGTTGCTTCAGTTAGATATATTGAAATTTTAGTTTAAACAGCCCATGGGTCTTCTATAAGAAGCCTGGTCTGACGCAGAATCATCTTCATTTGATTACTTTTTGATTCAATCAATGGATTTTGCGAGATAGCATTGTGGTAACCTCAGTATTAACTACCTGAATCTTGTCTGGCCAACATATCAGCCCTCCCATTGCCTGTCACACCAGTACGACTTAGAACCCAAGGCGGCTTTACGCGATTATCCCTTCCCAAAAGGAAACAGCCATGAGTCATTCCAGAACAACATGAGAGGTGATCCTGGACAGAAGCACTCGTAAAGTTTTGTGGCTATCTAGATATATCTGAATATGCTGATTTGATATTCTTTTGAAAAGCTAGCATATAGTGAGAGGCCGTGGTGTACCATTAACCTTATTCAACCATAATAAAACATAAAACTGTATTAGTTGTTATGCAAAATTTCAAAGGACAGCACTATCAGATCTGAAAATTAACGCATTTGTTATTAATGTGTTATTTACACTCATTATCTTTAGTCTCTGGTAATGAATTGCCAACATCATTTCATGGTAGTAGATCTTAATGACATCAACAGCGTAAGCTCATCTAAAACCATGGGTAATAATGATCATTGGGAATAGCTCTCTTGTTATGTCTTTATTCTCGTAGGCAGACAACAAAATGGTTAGATATATTTTTTGTACATACCTTTGCTCGTATAGGTATATTTTTCATATCGATCGTTGGATATCCTGTATATAAATGCTTTTGTTAGCGTGAGTAATCTCTAAATCAGAATCCAGAACGCGTTGCAAGTTAATTTATAATATAAATATTTATGGAAACTTTGTTTAATTCCATTCTAAATATTTCACTGTTGAGGGATACGTAGAAGTGACGTATTTGTAGAACGACATGCAAAGTCTATTTTCCCTCCGTTTATCATTGAAACTTTAGTAGTTAAACAGTGGTGGAAGCGACCATTATTGCGTCAATAGAACTAATTAACTTGCAGAACTGCTTTAGTGTATTTTAAACAACATAAATTCGCTTGTATCTTCTTGAATTACAGAATTTCGAAACTGTATTAAATAACTCCGTTTCAGTTTGATCATGTTCATCTATTGAAGTTGCTGTAGGCAATAACTATTAGTTGAAAGATCTTAAAATTTCAATGTTTTCTGAACAGTTTCTCCTGTGAGATTAAAATTGTTTATCAAAACTTTTAAAATTAAAGTAGTTCCGTATGTTCTTTCACATTACAGATCCAAAAGATGAAGATAATAGTGTTTGCTTAAAAACTGGTTTATTTAATGTTTTTGAAGAATTCAGTACTTCAGCTGTAATTAAATTTAATTAATATTTAACATCGCAGATTTATTATCTGAGTACTTTAGAACATTCCGAGATCTTAAAGAAAGATTAAATATGTTCAGTTAAAAGGAATTTGGTAACATTTGGTTATTATATCAATAAGTTTCAATATTTATGATATATTGGAATTTTTCTTACTTTTCAAGTACATAATAGATAAGCTAGCAACAATTCTTAAGATTCGAATTATGGATATACAGTATGCGCCAAAAGTATGGAATAAATTCAATAAAAACGAAACAATTATTTTTTGGGAAAAATGCTCGAACAGGTCGATTTTTAATTTAAAAAATACATATTTTAGAGTAAAATGCGATTTTCAAATGTCATTTGTTTTCGAATAATGACGTCACCGATTTTTTTTTAAATGGCAACACCATATTTTTTCCTTGATTCTGAAAGATCGTTTAATTCTCTATCAGACAGTACTAACATTCCTCTTACATAGGAAAGTTTTCAAGTAAAAGACGATTGAATGTTAGAAAACGTAAATTTTATCCATAAAAAAGTAACAATTCTGAGCTATGTAAAATAAAATACAATTGATTAAATTTTATACTTAAATTAAATGTTCGAATTGCCATTCACCAACTTCTTGACAATGCGCAAGTCTGTGAAGAAATTCTTCTTGCACATTATGAATGATTTCTGGGGTAACTCTGCGTATTTCGTCCGGAATGCGATTTTGAAGTTCTTCTAAATTACGTGGTTTATTAATGTACACTTTGGCAATTCGAACATTTAATTTAAGTATAAAATTTAATCAATTGTATTTTATTTTACATACCTCAGAATTGTTACTTTTTTATGGATAAAATTTACGTTTTCTAACATTCAATCGTCATTTACTCGAAAATTTTCCTATATAAGAGGGCAATTTTAGTACTGTCTGATAGAGAATTAAACGATTTTTCAGAATCAAGGAAAAAAATATGGTGTTGCCATTTAAAAAAAATCGATGACGTCATTACTCGAAAACAAATGACATTTGAAAATCGCATTTTACGCTAAAATATGTATTTTTTAAATTAAAAATCGACCTGTTCCAGGATTTTTTCCAAAAAATAATTGTTTCGTTTTTATTGAATTTATTCCATACTTTCGGCGCATACTGTATTGAAACCTTGAGACAATAAAAACTACGGGTATCTTTACTTATATTGATATATTTTTTCTCGGGACAATTATTTAACTTAAATTTTGTTTACTTATTTTTTCAGTTATTGCCTTATTTGTTACTGTTTGTTGTATTTTCTAATGTCTCATTCCAGATGCCACCGAGATCAATTAGATCATTTTGAATTTATGATAAACTAACTTGTGCTTTTTAGCTTTTTTTGTATTCCATTATCATCTTGTATAACTAGGTCAAATGAAATGAAGAACAATTGCACCAAATTTATAAATTTTTAGGTAGTACTAAGTACAGGTTTAAATTGTTTGGCAATGATCTATTTATAGATACATTGAGACAAAAAATATATAAACAAAACCATTTAGTTAAAAGAAAACAAACAAAATAATTCTAACATAACCTATAAAATTAATGTATTTAAGTAAAAGTGTTATGACTGCTGCCTCTGACAATATTAGAAGCATCAGTAAAAAATTTGATTTATAACCAAAAAGTTAAATTTGTAATAGATTTATTTCTAAAATTTTATTTTAGACATGGTAACTGTTGCTGGCAAAGGATTTTAATACCCTATTACTTCAACTAGAAACATATATTTAAAACATCTGTTAACTGAAAATGTCTACACAGATTTGTTTGAAAAATTTGATAACAGGTGATGTTAACAAATACATAGATATGTCTTTATGTATTAACCGTTTTATATTTATTATTAATGTTCAAGTTTTTAATGGAAAATCTTAGTAGGTATCTACTTGTGTTTAAAAATTATTTTTCTCTTCTTTGTTTTAATTCTGACTACATATAATACAAAAAAAGAATTAGAAACATTGGACATTTGTTTTACTTGCAAGCTTCCACACCAGTTGTCAATGTTTGAACAATTTTCGAGCTGGTTGCCACGTTATTGGTTTAGGTTTCTAAACGTTTCGATCTTGCTTCTCTTCTTTGAGAGTACCTATAAAATTAGAGAAGTTTTTCGGCTGGTATTTATATTTGATGTTTCATGGCATTTCAATCCATGGCTTAGAATCACTGGTCTATGACATTCCAGTTTTTGATTTTGTTATTTTTAAGTGGTACCTACTTGTGTCCCTTAAACCTAGTAACATGTGTTTTTGTATGTTCAAGGCAATGCATTGGACAAATATTGATATAGGAATAAAAGAACAACATTATGGTAAGAATTGAGGAGATTCTGGTCAAGACTCGACATTTATATGTGATTTGATAAAACAGCCCGGAGAGTCACTGTATATCAAATAACTGATCCTCATTTCATTTTACTCGAAATATGCAAGGGAACTAATTAAAAAAGCGAACAACATGTTATTTCTATTTTAGGTTAGAAAAACGTCACAACGGGTATGATCGATTACGACCGAAGGACTATCAAATAAGGAACCGTTCGATCATATATAAAAATGGTCAAGCACCATCCTTATTACTGCTGCCTTAATAATACAGCACATATGCGCATGCTTAGATGTCAACATAAGGGAAACCTAAATACTGCTTGACCTTATGGCATGTCGAATAACTCTCTAATATTATGCTACTACAATTAAAAGCTCTAGTCCGATAATATTATGGCCTTGTTAGATACGAAGCGTAATTTACTACAGGTGTCTTCTTCGAGATAAATTCATTCATTTACTTTTTTTTTATTTGAAAAATAAACAAAACCAAAGTGATTTCCGCGTAATACGAACTTAATATTAAATAACATTTATATTTGTCAGAGGTTATCTGTTCCTAGAACAAATATTAAGCCGCATATGTACCACCTAGTTTCCTCAATTCCGGTATAGTTAATCTTTTGATAATACAACTGTAAAAGGATATGATGTAATTTATAATTTATTCACAATATATGTATACCTAAAAGTATAGTAGGTAGTAATCATTTAAGATTAGACCCTTGGATTTGTATAAATATTAACATTTCATAAAATAAGAAACTGATTTGAACCACAATGTATTTGTCAGGAAAAAGTAAGTGGATATGGATCTGCTGTATAAGGGTAATAGTAATGAACGTAATAAAGACACCATTACAGTCCAATATTAAGAGAACCAGGGATAACAAATAATACAAATATAATAAAAAATCAATGCAGAAATAGAACTGAAAATTTTAAAAGACAAAGTTCGATTGCTTTCTTATAGAAATCGAAAACGTTAGATTCAGCTCTAACTTTTCTACCCTAATATACAGGGTGTTTATTAATTGAATGCCGATACTTAAGGATGTGAATCCTTAGGTCATTTTGAGAAGAAAACTTAACATCAACATATGTCCTAAACCTCTTAATTTTTGAGCTACAGGGTGTTACAGTTTTAAGAAAAAATTTTCTTTTTTATTATAATTTTCTTATCACTCCAGATATTTTTATGAAATTTTGTATTAATCATTAAAGAGCATTGTTTGATGCAAAAAATGTTTTAAAATCTTTGCCAATGACGTCCGTACGAGGTTTGAACTAAACATTTTTGAAGAAAAAAATGGAACGCCACTACTTTTTCTAAAAACTAAAGTTATTTTTAAAATTTCTATTTATGTTACAGCAAATTCGAACCCTAGACTTATTCTCGTACGACGCACCATTTTCACGTAAAAAAAATAAAACCAAAAAAGTTTTTTTCCCAAGTACATTAAGACTGCTTTTGATATTTTGTTGCCATTTTATAGGACCCACCATGCGTGGAAACACTTTTTTAGGACAGAAATTAATTTTCTATTTTCACAAATGACGTTCACGTAGGCTTGATATTGAATATTTGAATAGAAAAAACGGTAAGCTCATCAAATGCCCCCGAAATAAAAATTGGTAGGCTGGGTAAAATGTCATAATTTTTAACGTCATAATGTGATAATTTTTAAGTAGATATGTTCGACCAGTTTTCTGGAAATGATATAATCTTCCAACAAATACTGAAAATACTAAATAGTATAATAAAATATTCTTAAAACAGGTGTGTTTGTGGTTAAAGTGTAAAGTTTATGAGATTGGCGCCATTTCTTGTTTATTTAAATAATTCTTTGGCTTTGGAATTCTGATTTCATAATGTATATTTTACAGAAATCATAAAGTTTGTTGCATTTCACATTTGTGTTGTTAAGCTCATACGAACCTGAGTTCAGCAGAGCTATGGCAAAGATCAATAAAACAAAAACAGCCACGATGCGTACAATCTATTGCAATAATAATGGCACTCTTTAAAACAAATTTGGCAATTTACAAAATATAGAGAAAATGCCTGAATTTTACCAGACATAGTTAACAATTGCGTTAAAAATCAGTTTTTTAAATTGTTTTTAACTGTTTTTTTCACTTTTATATTAATTTTTTAACCAGTCTTTTATAAAACTTGGCTATTGCTTTATTTTTGACATGTATAAGCACTGTGGTATGTGTGGCATGAACTTCAAATAAATAAAAGAATCACAAATAAAAGTTTTATTGCCTATTTTAATAAATAATGACGTAGCATTGAAGGGATTCTAAGGGTTCTATGGTGAATATATTTGTTTATAATGTATTAATTACTACAATAAAATTATTAAATGAATATGTTGACTTTAATAGAAATATTTTATTTGTATTTGGCTTTAATCGTTTATATACAGGATGATCCGAATTTAGTCTGCGGAACTTTAAGGGAATATTCTACGTTCAAAAACAAATCGAAATAATAATAATATATATTATAAACGTTACAGTAACATTTTTAAAAGCAAGTTGAATGGAATTGAATTTCGAAAACATTTTACTACCATTTCTTCTTTTTTTTTCAAATACTAAAGATAAAACTGCATTGTTACAGAGCAGTGGTGTGGGATATTCAATACCATGTTTTAATTGCAATAAAAAATAAATAGGTCAGTCAGGTAGATGTCTGAAAGACAGGATTGTTACTCACAAGAGTGATGTACGAGTTGGAGTTGTGCTTTAGCGGAACATGTAGTAGATGACGGGTATTCTTTTTCTTACGATGACGTCAGGATATTGGATTCTGAAGATAATTTGCCCAAAAAAAGTTTTTTAGAGATGTTTCATGTTTATACCGATAATAATTCTATTCCAGGAAAGATGTTGATGGCCTCAGTGTGATAATAGTGACGTTGGTATTTGTCAGTTCTTTGCCTACACCCAGTAGGGTTTAATATTTTTCCAGTATCCCTTTTGTGGATTTTTCTTGTAAGGTATTGGGTTTTGGACGATCTCCTTAATTATTTTCAATACCAACGAATTTGTTAGGTTGGAATTAGTATATTTTTCAATTATTCTATTTTTGTGTCAGCCTGTAGCTGATTCAACTGAACTTAATTTATTCTAACCTAACTGTACTTCCTTGACCACCTGTTGGGCTCAGAGAAGTTTTTTCCCAAATTTTTGTAATATGTTTGAGTAATCTGTGTTCATCCTGGCTTATTGGCCAGTTTTTTAATAGTTTTTTTGAATATTACAAGTGATGTAAGAAATTGTAACATTGCGCCAATGTTTTTTTAAATTTTTCTGTTTTGATGGATGGTTCCATTGCATTTTTATAAATTTCAATCTTTTTCGTAAGTCCCTTTAACTTTTTCATTTACAGTTTGATAATGATTGTACGTTTTTGTAGTTTCCTGATGAAGAAGCAATAAAGGCTTCGAAAGCTTTAATAGAATTACGGAGTGTTCTTTTTTTCTTGCCTATGTGACTGCTATACCTGGATTAATTAATTAATTAATGTAAATATACAGTATGCGCCAAAAGTATGGAATAAATTCAATAAAAACGAAACAATTATTTTTTGGGAAAAATCCTCGAACAGGTCGATTTTTAATTTAAGAAATACATATTTTAGCGTAAAATGCGATTTTCAAATGTCATTTGTTTTCGAGTAAAGACGTTATCGATTTTTTTTAAATGGCAACACCATATTTTTTTTCCTTGATTCTGAAAGATCGTTTAATTCTCTTGACTATTTTTTATGGGGATACTTGAAGTCAAAAGTGTACATTAATAAACCAGGTAATTTAGAAGAACTTCAAAATCGCATTCGGGACGAAATACGCAGAGTTACCCCAGAAATCATTCATAAAGTGCAAGAAGAATTTCTTCACAGACTTGCGCATTGTCAAGAAGTTGGTGGATGGCAATTCGTACATTTAATTTAAGTATAAAATTTAATCAATTGTATTTTATTTTACATACCTCAGAATTGTTATGGATACTTTTTTATGGATAAAATTTACGTTTTCTAACATTCAATCGTCATTTACTCGAAAACTTTCCTATGTAAGAGGGCAAAATTTTAGTACTGTCTGATAGAGAATTAAACGATCTTTCAGAATCAAGGAAAAATATGGTGTTGCCATTTAAAAAAAATCGATGACGTCATTACTCGAAAACAAATGACATTTGAAAATCGCATTTTACGCTAAAATATGTATTTTTTAAATTAAAAATCGACCTGTTCGAGGATTTTTGCCAAAAAATAATTGTTTCGTTTTTATTGAATTTATTCCATACTTTTGGCGCATACTGTATATGTATATCTACATACATAAGAGTCTGCGCCTATGAATACAGCAGTTTTGACCCTTTTTTTGCATGTGTATCACTAATTTTGTTGTCTACATAAAAGGTAATCATCCTCATAATTTCTATTTGCACACTAAAAAAGCAGATAAGCACTAAAAGCGATGCTCAGTGGAACAATTCAGCTATATTTTCTTAAACCCTAATTTATTGCCCAGACAAAAGTTTTTTGCTGTTTCTATTTCTTGTTAATAAAGGATAAGATATCTGTGAAATATTTTATTATTGCTACAATAACAAACCGACAAAGTGAAACGAAGTGATGCAAATAGTCGCACAAATTTGTTTTGTGTCAGCATTCATTTTTGCATTTTGCAAAGCAAACATATTTATACGCATAATGAGTGTATTCAGTAAATTGTAGGTGACTTGCCAACATTTTGAGTTATATGAATCGTGTGTGAATAGGTATATTCGTAACAGTCCGTTGAATATGCAGTAATCCGGTATTTGATAATTTGGCGTCGAAGTAGACTCCACGCAAATGTCATAGCGTAGTCATAAGGATATTTATTTTTTCGTTCTACCTGAATTTTCTATTTATAAGTTCAGATTAACCCACGCGTGAACTAATTTAATTCCTTGCTTCTTTAAAAAAAAATCATCTGTTATATTGAATAACCATGTTTCGAAATAAATCCAACATTTCGCGATACTAACCTGACGACAAAATAATGCGATGTTGTCAAACTTAGTCAGACGTTGATGGTTAAAAAGATATGAGGTGTCAAAGTTAAAATTTTATTTTCGATACTTGTAAATAACTTTTTAACAAATCCAAATATTTGCGTGACGTCAATAGTAGAGGGCGCCACTTTATTTATTTATTTAATTCTTATTTTGTATCTACAGGATTAACCCAAATGATACTAACGAATGAAAACAGTTGTTCTTAAAAATAAATTCAACATTTATAATAAATTAAATAATATTATAATCATTATAAATAACTTAAACAATAAAAATAAATTCTACATACGTAAGTACTAATTTATTTGTTTCATAAATTTAGTAAGTTGACTCTACGGTGCCTCAAGAATATCAAAATTTCGAGGCAACGCATTAATTACTAATTCTGGTGGTATAGTTCGGAACTCTTATATTAAATGATGAAAGTAATTCACTACAATTTATTTTATTATTAAAGAGTACGAACAATGTCTTCTATATCTTAGATATTGAATACTTAGTAATTGCAGTTTTTCATTACAAACATAATTATTTTTATTAATATTCAGTTTAAACAGTATAAAACTACATATTTTCTTTTGAACACATAACTAACAAAATATGGCTTCCAAACAATACAACAATATTCTAAAGTTGGACGCACTAGAGAATTATATAAAAGAAAAATAGATTAGAACATTAGTGAAATCTCGAGTTTGCCGTTTAATAAAACCACACATTCTAAAACATTTGCTCAAAATATCATCAATGTGAAGGACAAATTTCAGTTCACAATCAAATTTTACGCCCAAATCTTTCACTGCCTTTACTCTTTCTAGTTGAATGTTTTCAATAAAGTAATCAGTCACACAAATATTTTTCCTACGGATAAATGTAATGACTTTACATTTACCATGGTTCAATTGCATATCATGGGATTCGCATCACTTAGCTAATGAATTTAAATCACTTTGAATTGGATCACTATCTTTATAATCCTTAACACATAAAAATAACTTTAAGTCATTTGAAAATATTAAATATCTACATGATATTAGATTGCAAAAGATATCATAAATAAAAAAAAGAAAACAGAATTGGCCCCAGGTGACTACCTTGAGAAACACCTGAAGTTACTATTATTTCCAGTAAAGAAAATTCTTTAATTTTGACTGTTTGAGTTCTATTTAATAAGTAAGATTTCATCCACAATAACAAATTCCCGATTAATTCTATTCTTCTTATGGCACATCATGCTTCTCTTAAATGACAGAACTTTTTTGCAGCTTAGTGTATCCATCCGACTATTGAAAGTCAATTTTCTTACCTTTTTTTTCTGAAAAATGTATACCTTGTTCATGTCGATAGGAGTAACCTTTTTTGAAATAATCATATTTGAAATATTCAGTGCACCGAGTAGAAACTGTTTTGGTTTCGAGTAAAGAGTTTTTTCCGCTGAAAATACAACAAAATATTATTTCAAAAAGTTATTCAGAATGGTAAATTATGACGATGTGCAAAGTTACAAAATAACAACAAAGTTTTTTATTATCACTGTCACGCAAAAAAACATACTTTAATTAGTAATTGTAGATAATAGCTATTTATGATATACGTGTAAAAGTAAGATTTTATTTTGTGAGTGAAGATGATTAAAAAACGAGCGTAGCGAGTTTTTTAACTTCACGAACAAAATAAAATCACTTTTAACACGTATATCATACACTATTTTTTTTCTACAAAACAATCGGAAGAACTTTAAACTCAATAAAAATAAGAAATCAAAAATTACCACACAGATCGCAATGTTTATGAACCAAAATTTTCGTAGCAACCAGTGCTGTTGTTAGTTACGGAAAAAACGCAAAAATATTGACAGCATTTTCTAGTTATATTATAAGTATAATGAATAATCTCGATAATGAGCGTAACGAATCCATCCCTGCTGAAATCGAAGAAGCCGCCAGTCGAGCAACATTGGAATTATTGTCGGCGAAATCAAAGGAACAGTACGAAATCGCTTATAGACGCTTTTCGGAATGGTGCAACATTAAAAAGGTCCCTGGGAAATGTAACGAAAGTGTTTTACTGGCATATTTTGAGGAAAAAGCTAAGATATGGAAATCGTCAACGCTGTGGTCAAATTATTCCATGATCAAAACTATGTTAAAAATAAAGCAAGATCAAGATATAAGCAAACATTATAAACTTATTGCTTTTTTAAAACGGAAGGGTGAAGGATATCAAGCAAAAAAGTCAAAAGTTTTGACGAAGACGCATATCGACAAATTTCTCACAGAAGCAGAAGACGAAAAGTATCTGATGATGAAAGTCGCAGCAATAGTGGGTGTCTTCGGGACGTGTCGCCGGGAGGAATTGTGTCAGATGACCATCGACAATATCGAATATTTGAGTTGTGACCATGCCAGATACTAAAACGAAAGTGCCTCGGACTTTCAGTGTTGTTGGTGAATTCTATTTAAACTTTTTTAGAAAGTATATGGCACTACGGCCATCCAACGCTGACCATACACGACTTTTTCTTAAATATATGAAGAATAAATGTGTGAAGAATCCAGTCGGAATTAACATGTTTGGTAAAATGCCTGCCGACATTGCAGAGTTCTTGAATCTACCAAATCCTCAACTCTACACCGGACACTGTTTTCGCCGTTCATCGGCGACATTGTTAGCAGATTCTGGTGCAAATCTTACTACCATCAAGAGACATGGAGGATGGAAATCTTCGACGGTAGCTGAAGGCTACATTGAAAATTCACTGGAACAAAAGAAGGAAATTGCTTGCCAAATACTTCCTACTGCTGCAACTACTAGCAAGACCACCAGTACTACCAGTAGTATTTCTAAAGAATATAGATGTGTCACACATGTTGACAGTAAAACCAACTTAAGTATGATGACTCCGCAGGGAATTACAATTTAAAATTGTTCTAATTTTACTATAAATGTTAATAGTAATAACTAGTTAAAATGTTGGTTTGTACTTATTTAAAATAAAAAGTTGTTCATGTGTTTGTTAAAACGTTTTATTAATTTTCAAAACAAAATTTAAATAAACTTTGATTTACTTTTAACACTAGTGTTAAAAGAAACTTACTTTTAACACGCGTGTCAAAAAATGACATTTTTAACAAAAACGAGCGTAGAGAGTTTTTTAACTTCACGAACAAAATAAAATCACTTTTAACACGTATATCATACAATATTTTTTCTACAAAACAATCGGAAGAACTTTCAACTCAACTCAATAAAAATAAGAAATCAAAAAATAACACAGATCGCAATGTTTATGAACCAAAATTTTCGTAGCAACCAGTGCTTTTGATTTACTTTTAACACGCGTGTTAAAAGTAACCTACTTTTAACACGCGTGTCAAAAAATGACATTTTTAACATCAAAAATGACAATTAAAAAGCTCACTTTTAACAGTTTTGTAGAAAAATATATTTTAGATACTACCTACAGAAAATATATCTGTTTCGGTGGGTGGGTACCAAATAGACAAAAAAATGTAGTAAAATATTTTCTTACTTAAAAAACTAAATTATTTATTCATCATAACTTATAATTTTATTATCCTGTGTGAATATAAAATCAAACGTGGATAAAACAATATGGAAAGCCACTACTTATTTTTAGGGTTCTCGAAGTTTCCGCGGTCTTGTGAACGTGCCGAAAACTGAATCGATTATGGTCTAAAATGTTCAAGAAAACGTCAAAATAAAGGCATTATAAAAATTATAAATGTTAACGCAAACAGAAACATAATTAACAGGCTAAAAAGATAGGCGAGCTTTTGTAATATTGCTCCTCTGTTAGAACTGATCGTTCCGATTAGGTTACTCCATTGTCCGCATAGCAGTGGCGGCTCGCCGGTTGAAACAGGTGAAGAAAAAATTCACCTACTCAAATTAAAATAGTTGTAAATGCCCGTTTAAATATTTATAATTTACATTATTTATTATTTTATAACAAAATGCTAGTGGCAACTCTGTCATTTTTTATTTGCAGTGAATTTTAACGCCTCCTTGAATTTGCCTAGCCATTACTATGGCAGGGAGTTTACGGCTTCTCCTGCTTCCAATAACAGTAGTTTAAGTTTGTTTAAAATATGTATCCTGGTATTCTCAATGTGAATGATTATGCGGTTAGTTATTGTTTAAAAAAACTTTTCTGTGTGCTCTGTCTCTGTATTATTACGGTAATTATGGAAAATACTTACAACAGCGTAAAACTTTTCGATCTTAATGAAAAAGTGTATACGCTCCTATTTTCGAGGGTGCTGAACACGAATCTAAAATTAGTTTCTTTCGAACGTTTCGCTACGAGTTTTAAAAATAAAAATTTTATGTATACTCTAGGTAATTATTTACAACAGAGGAAACCTTTCCAATCTTAATTTAAAAAATCCTATCCCCTATTTTCGAAGATACTGAAGACGAATCTAAAATTAGTTTTGCGCGGTCTAGTCTAGTATGCGAAAAAAAATCAAAATTGTAACCTTTATGTATACATTACATTAGGTTGAAGTTGCAATATAACGTTTCAGAAATTTTCATTTCATGACGTCACAGCGATATATTACAATTTCAACTTAATGTTAACAAATAGAGATTACAATTCTGCAATTAATTTTTTTCTCGAAAACTAGACGACCACAAAAAACTAATTTAAGATTCGTGTTCAGCATTCTCGAAAATAGTGAGGTTAAATAATTACCAAAATATATCATCTAAACAAATTACATGGTAAGTAGGTACCTAGTTTAAGTACGCCGATAATTCTTGAACTCATGTGCCTTCTGTATGCTAAAAAGTATGTTTTTTAACGGAATTTAGTTTTAGCACCCCAAATTTGTAATGGTTTATTTTAGAGCAGTTAACGTTGAAGTTGTTGCCTGCGGCAAATTTTATTTTACTAACATAACTTTATATTTTATCTGTTTCTATATATCTGCTTCATCTTGATTTATACCCACGAGCCGCCACTGCCGCATAGTCTTCTTGATAAGGTTTCAATCAATCGATGTAGACAATCTTTATCTTGGCTGGGGATTCCTCTAAATCCTATACACCACGTCATTCTTGATACGACGGTATAAAGGCCTTCCCACGATTTATGCAGCTTCGAAGAATTACCCATGCTTCTTTTTAGGTTATACAGCCAAAATTTCGCCTTCTCTTGAAACCCGCTGTTGCTGGCACGCAAGTCATATCTGGTCTTCATTCTGTCGCTTTCAATTTTTAGGTTATGTCGTAATTCTTCATGTACCATCTTTATTCAATCTTTGCTGAGATAATAATCTAAGTTCTCCTTCTGTTGTGATCGGTTCATAATTAGATCTATTAGTAACCTCAATTCCTTGCCAAAAATCACCCTGGCTGGTATTTTACCCGTGGTCTCATGAATTGCTGCTCGGTAAGTCAATAAAAATTGAGGAATGTAGGTATCCCAGTTGGTCTGTATCTCGTTCACGGCCGATCTCAGGAAGTTTTCAATGGTGCGATTGAATCTTTCCACCATTTCATCTGACTGCGGATGGAGAGGTGTAGTCCAGGGGCCGCTCTAGCTATTTTGACGCCCTGGGCGAGATTGCCCCCTATTCTATGTAATTAAGATAAAAGTTTAAAAAATATAAGATATTTTGATATATCTTGGGTCAATTTCAGTCATTACAAATTTCATGACGAGTGTAATAAATAAACAATATAAATAATTTTCTAATTACAATAATAATTAATATTATACAAGCACATACAAGTACATATTAATTTACCTGTGAAAGTAATTATAAGAGAAAATGTCATTTATTAACACTAAATAACAAATTAAAATAAAAAAATAAAAACGAATCCTCATTCAATAGTTGTAATCGTAAATTTACTACTAATTAAATGAAATCAACTTTCCTTGCCTTAGCATGAGCAAAATCATAATTATTAACTGATCCTCATTCAGATTTCTACTGAATTCACTTTCTATAGATATCATAGCCAATTCGCGACACATAGATCTTAAATAAGTTTTTATCCGTTTATGTTTAGAAAAACTTCTTTCGCAGCTTGCCACATTAACAGGCAGTGTTAACAGGATTCTAAGTGCTACTATAACATTTGGAGTAAAGACTAATTCAATGGCAATTTTACACCATACACCCTAAATAGGAAAATGACACATCTTATCTTTGAGTATTGTATACACTTACATACACATAAATACACGCGAACGCAAATGGATCTGCGCTGTAGATGCTGCAACTCCGCATGCTGCGCAGTTGTCGGGTTCCGAGTCTACGACAGAGATGCCGCCCCGAGCGGTTCCTCAGTACGCTCACCGTCTGGAGCGGCCCCTGTTGTAGTCCTGGTTTTATGGATGCCTAGCAGCCCACAAACGTTCTAAAATATTTCAGATTCGAAATTCTATCCTTGGTTTGAATGGATTTCTCTTTTCCCTAAGTTTCTGTGGTCTCGAGAACTAAATCGAATATGATCTGGAACGTTCTAGAAAACGTCAAAATAAAGGTATTATAAAAATTATACAGGAACATAATTAACAAGCTAAAAAGGTAGGTGAGCTTTCGCAACAATATTTCTTCCTTTTCAACGAAAAGTTAGTGTAATGGTGTGAGTTCTGTAATGCACGTCTACCAATTGATACGACTGAAAATATTAATTGAAATATCCGAGAAGCTTCAATCAGTTAATTATGACATCTTTTGGCTTGTCAACAAGTGAATCATGTGGCCCAAACGCATACTTGTCTAGATTCTTATTCGGCTTATATGCAGATTAAACGATGTGTTTACTGGTGTGCGCCCGCGGATTACTAAAAGCGCCATGAACTAATTGTGTCTCGGCGGACTTCGTCCGAAATAGTGTTTGGGCTGGCAGCATGCCTTCGGGATGATCCAAATTCGCCTCGCCAGTCTCCCGGCGATAAGTGTGTGCGTGCGAGGTGGTGCTCGGTTAGATAATGTTAGATACGATAAAGGACATCCTGGGGTGTAAATTTACACAGGGTATAAGACACTCATCACACACTTCACTGAACTTCACAGGTAAAACCAGCACGTGAAAATTCATATAGTATGAAAAAATAGAACTGATAATAATTTTATGGAGAATTTTTGATCTATGAGTGACTCCTTCTTAAAGCAATTACAAAATTTTCTTCCGATATCTCCTGTAGCTACCTATAATTTTTCCTAGTTTCAGAGAAAGGCTGGACATTTTACTAAATTAGTAACCTGCTGGCAGCTCAGCAGTTACGAAATTTCATTTCATTATTTCCTCATACCTGTCACTTTTACAAACGTTTAGGAATGGGTAAACGTATTTTTCTATAATCTTTTGTTTTATTAAATTGCTAATGATCAGACTATATTATTAATGTCTATCACCGGCTAAAATGGAAACCAATAGACAGAGATAATCTGGTCTGGTTTTTACAGGAAATTGTTATTGCAGTAGTGCATATTTTTTTCAAACCATTTCTCTTTAAATATGACAATTTTTGGATGGTAAATTCAATAAAAAAAATTATCAAATATTAGATGAGGTAGTCTCAAGCTTGTAAATTGCTTTCGAATAGACCCAGATATTGAACTACCTGCTTAATCTAAAAGCAGTAATCAGTTTGGAAGAATACAAACAAAGCTTAATTTTTTTCAGTCGCCTAAGTGTATACAGTCTCCCATTACTATTTTGTACATCTAATCGCTGCAAATTTCCAGAAATAATAACTATAATATGCCACGATCTTTTTTTATAAAAAAAAAACAAACTTGGTGAGAGGTCAGATAATTTTACTAGCAGTCATCAGTTAAGGTATATATCAGAAAACTCTACTGGTCTCCAACTTCGATAGTTTTCTGTAATACGGTAATACAACATTATTTCAACCTTCAATTTAATAAATAATGTTCAAATTTGGTAAATTCAATAAACATTTACCATATCTGTTAATTGTAGTAGGTACCAAGTTTTGTAAAGAAAAATTTAATCAATTTATCAATATACCTAGTAAGTACTATTGTACTATGACAGAAATATATACTAAGTATTCCAAAAGTCAAAAATCACACATTTGCTGTAATCCAATACTATAGAGCTTATTAATTAGGATATGAATATAGTCGTCAGCTGGAACAAATATTTCTAGTCCATAACCATATGCTTCTACAGTGTTTCTTAAAAGTCATGCGAAACTGGCAATTTTTGGAAAAATCGCTTGCACAAATCAGCTTTGTTTTTTTTTGAGGAATAAACTTTGGTGGCGTTAAGTTCTAAAAATGTGGTGGTGGGAGGGGGATAAGGCTGGTTTTTTTAACAGCAACCACCTTTTTTGTCGCAGCATATTAAAGCTTAGGTTTTCCGATTAATATGGTGTGAAATATGGGGGTGGTAGGAAACATTTTGGGAAATTGGAAAACCCGAATCTCTGAATTTCTCTTGTTCAACAGCATAGCTAAGTTTAGGCCCTTGAACACAATCAACCTGTGCTGAAATAGCAAATGCTGCTTTTAATGGATCAAATATTCAAACTGCTGATCGTCTGCATCTTGACAATGACCTAGCCGGTCGACAAACTCTCTTTATCTGTACATTCGTGATTGTTTAATGTGGTATTTGCCTAATCTCATGACAAATATGTTGCTTTAGATTTTCAATGTTGTCTGGTCTGTCACGATACACATTGCTTTTCAAGTTTCCTCATAAGAAATAAATTAATTAAGTCAGGTGATTTTGCAGGCCACTCTATTTCTCCTCTTCTGCCAACCCGACGACGTAGAAATAGATGGTTCAAATAGTTTTTTAAGATGGCTGCGTGCACGTACTCTTTCTTATTGATGGGAGGAGGTTCCATCAACTGTTAGACTCAGCTATCCCACTGAAAAAGTGAAATTTGGAGTTTTCAATTTATTATTTTTCTCCAAAATTTTTGCTACGAACTCCTAATATGTTCTACATCGAATAATAACGTTGCAATAAAAAAGATGGTTGCTGTTTAAAAAAAGCAATCTTATACTTCGCCCGCCGCTACTGATTATATTTTTGAAACTTGAATTTCACCAGTCATACTCCAAAAAAAAATTGACCTATCCGATTTTTTCAAAAATTGTCAGTTTCTGAAATGTACATGACTTGAGAAATGCTGTATATAACAGACGGTAGATAGTATGGTCAATTATAAGTATGTAGATTTACAGAAACATCTTTAACATTGTTCTTAGATTTGTTTAATTTATTTCAATGCATTCAAATATATGAAGCTTGATAAATCTTCATTCAGAAATTCAATACAATTTTTTATATTATTCACATTACACAACTTTCTAAATATTTGTCTTGAGAACCAGTGGCTCTAAGTCTCTTAAAGGAATTCTAGAAAAGACCTGTCAAAATTATGATATGACTAACTTGCACAACCTCTTATTCAGAAAGGAAACTACCTTCGCCAAAATTATTTTTTTATATACTTACTTACCGACAAAACCTGTAGAGAAAATGTAAGTCCAAATATGTATTATATATATATAATCATCATATATGATAATCTATATTGTTATACCCTTTTCAATACCACTATGCCCGCCTTGTATACTTTTTCAAAAGGATTTTCTACAATAAAATGCGACCTAGTCTTTCCACGTTCGGTATTAGTTCGCAATGAAAAATGAAAAAGTAGAAACGCCGGTGACAGAATAAATCTCTTTGTGGCAGACAAGCATTTCTCTTGCTTCAATTTATTAAATGCTTTCTATTTTTTATATTCTTGTCGGCTACAATATCAAATATTTCTTTTATCATGCCCTTTCCTGAACTGCTATGAATTATTTATCTTCGCGAACACATTAATTAAGATCAGATTTGATGCTGAGATACCTACGTGTAGAAGCCAATAATGGTTTAAAACGTCGTTAAGTAATATGTTAAATTATTAAAATATAGCGGTTTTCTTGGACAGAAAACTATTTTCCACATGGTTCACATTCATTTTTTATAATAATGGGTATTAGTTTCAATATACATTGTGGTATGGAACTACTTATGAAGTAAGTTCAATAAGATCTATTGGGCTTAAGTCTACCAATCTAGCTTGTAATTCCAGAAAGTCTTGTCTTTCAATCCATCAATTAAGAAAAAATGTACCTAAATAATCGCAAACTAGACGACCTTAATGACCTGGTGCTCGATCCTCTGGGAACCAAGTATGGATCTTATTCTTCCATATTCACATATAAGTGTTAAAACTCGATCAAGGACATATCTGAGAAGATCTAAATATTTTTATCCTGTGTAATTATCTAAAAACATGGATCTCACTACATGATCATAGATTATGCCTGTTCAGACGCTGACTTTCGATGCTGAGTGTGATTGTCGCGCATCTAATGGAGTTTGTGGCAGTTCAGTATCTACACATTTGACGATTCGGTTAGAGCAAATGAAGACTCGTCACAAAAAGGATGCTCACTCACAAAATTGAGTTCGATGGTCTGGATTGTCTCTGTTAATTCTTGAACGTATTAAATTTTATACGACTACAATTAAAAAATATTTGTGCGACCTTAATAGGATGGAGTTGTTGACAATAAACTTTACCAGTGCTGCTTATTACCTTATTCACAACCAGTAGCAGACAACACTTTCCTTCGTACCAAATAGATATCTTACGCTTTTGCTTAGAGAGTTGTTTTTCTGTTAAGCCTAAACATGAGTGACAGATTGGATCAACAGGATACATAATCATAAAGCATCTGCTCTTTTGGGGGAAGTTGCTGATGACGACACAACACGTGACGTCTTCATAAACAATTCACACTCGACTAACCGTACTAATCCAAATATGTTTTCATCCGTACACTGCTAGTAGAGTAGAGTAAAAATAAGTGGTAGAGGAAGATAAGTGACAGAGGGACTTCAGCACCGTGCAACTTACTTATCAGTCTAGTCAATCAATCACGCTTGCATTAGTACAGTTCGAAGAATACTTAGTACTGACTCAGATTACTGAAACGCTAACTCTATTAATGAAAATTAGGAGTAATTATTATTTATCAAGTATGTCATAGAAATGTTATGGTTGATTGGTCACAATAGGTGATATTGGTCATTTCCTAAATTATCTGAATCAGCATGACCAAAACGTTCAAATGACTCATCAAAGTTTGAAGGTCTCTCTGAATGTGAAGAGTGGTTCTTGTCAGAATAGCCCTCTTCAAAATAACAACACTCTTTTCGTGCTGTAGATACTTTTCCCAATGGTGTATTCTTCGTAAACGGTACAACTGATTCTAGTGACATACCTGTTTAAGTCAAACAAAAAAATACATGGAAAATGCTCCTGTTTCAATTTTACACAACATCTTCTCAAATTTGACATTCAGTTAAATAATAGTATACTTAACATTAAATCTACTTTGGTATAAGTCTAACGATTGATATCCAATGCACTTTTGCTATAAATACTACGAAATGTATGCAGCACTGAAATATATTGGTAATCAAATATCATCTACTAATTTAGTTTTCTAAATGAAGGCAACTTGAAAACAGAAATCTTTGTAAATTGCAGAAATATAAATTCAAGAATTGTGACCCAATTCAATGCCAAATGCATTTTGAAAATATGAAATAATGAATAACGATTTCTAAATATTAATACTATTTTTATAATACTAATTAATTCATCACTTAGTTAGATATTTGACATCCAAAAATTAACTACATATAAACTCATTTAAGAAGAATTAATTTAAATTATGTCTCTTGAATATCGCATTGGAAGTTAGACCTTTAGAGGAAAATAGTTTAGTAGCATTAAATTTTGTTAGAGCATTACAAGTAATTGGTTTGAATGTCGAAGGATTTCAGAGGTAGGATTTAAAAGAAAGCTGCTTTACAACAACAAAGCTTTTAAGGACTCACGAACCATATTATATCTACTTCAAGAACAAATAGTTAAAATTTGACTTTAAGAAGGTCGACGGGTTAACGGCTAGTACGACAGATGTCCTAGGTCGATCCTTGATCCTTATCTTATACATCTTTCAGAACTATTTTCGTACGTTCCAGACACCTATATTTAGAGAGGTGAGACGTCGACCAACATATGTCGGTTCAAGAAGAATGCAGTTAAAGTGTATTTGAAACGTCGAGCATGCCTGGAAAAGTTATCATTCTTATATCATTCTTTGAAATTATACATGATGTTTATTAATTTCATTCAAAGTATTATTTGGAATGTTCAAAGTAAATCGATATTACTGCTGTGATATGGAATTCCTTTTTCTACTTTACCCCACTGTCTACATTTGCACTGTATATTTTAATTTGCTGTATTATATCTGCTTAGCTTTATTATGAACTAGTATCTACAGAGCATTATAGTGTTCATGCTTGTAATAATAGAAGATTATAACAAAAGTGATTATAACAATAGCAAATTATTGTTACTATTATCGCTTAATATAAAAATACTTTAATTTAACATTAATCTAACCAAAATATTACATCAGTAAAACTGGTGAATAAAAGAAATAATTACAGTAATTATGTTGGTGATGATGATCAATGCTAAAGATCATGAAAACGATAATAACAACGAAAATATAAATATAAAAATGTTGATGATCATAATAATAATAGTAATTGTAATAATAGTGACCGAAAGTCAAGTGAAGTAATGATTATATTTCAGAAAATGAAAATTCTTTCAAAATTACTTTATTTTTAAATATTAGTTATATAATATTAAGAAATTTTAGTTAACGACTTACAAACTATTCCCATAAAACTAAATCCTTAATTTCAATATTCCAGATTTTTTTTATAAAAACGTTATATTAAACGAATAAATTGATAATATACGTCAACTTTTTCAAAAATATATAAATTCCACAATAATAATCCAGATTAATTTTAATATATCATATTTAATAATGGTAATGGTACGAATTCATTATGTAATCATACGAGTATAATCGAAATCAACAAGTGCCAATAAAAACCACAATTTTTAATGACGTAAATAAACCACAAATAATAAACCTATATAATGGATTATGCCAAGAAAATGATTAATTATCCTACATTTCTTTGTCCAGATTTATTTTGTGCTTAACACAATTTCATACAGAAAATTCAATTAGACTGCAAACATTAGGACAAGCATGTCAATTATAAATTTAAGTCGGTTATTTTGAGAGGGACGTAATTTAAATTTTTTAACAAAAAGAAATCCTTGGTACTTGTGGTAAATATATGATATAACATTTCAACTAATTCATATTGTTAAAGCATTTTTTTTGTATTCTATGGCACAAAGTTTGGAACTAAAATTTTTGATCGATGGCTGAAGAACTACTAAAGAATAGACTTAATCTCGAAATTCAGTATGTTATTAATTGCGAACTTAACAATTTTTTTTCCAAAATATTACACGTTTTTTGGTTTTGACGACATAAATTTGTTATGATTATTGACTCATGACTTATGTTACGGATTGTTTAAAAATATTCAGATTGTTAGTTGTCAGAATATTAATTTATTTTCATTGAAAAATTATTATTTTTTTTTCTTTCAGTGATCATATTTCAAAAACCACAAATATACGCGACTTTTCAGTATCAAAGGCTCTATATCTAATGCTATAAAATAAAGAATGTATTGAATAAAATAGATTATAAAATATTAAATAAACTGTAGATCTTTAGTTTTATAGATATTTTGTCACACTTCTGAAAAAATAAAGATTAATTGAGTAAGTCCTTGCGCCAAACGGATCAGTCAAGGATTATTTTTAAACATAAATTTGCCTAACCAAAAAATCTGACGCTGAAAAAACAGATAAGTAAAAAATAACAAAAATCACATCACTATAGCGCACTTCTGTATTTTTTGACGTTTCGAAAAACTCTCTGTTTTTTATCAAGTTTGAGAGTTTAAAATTTGTTTTATCTGCCTGCATAAACGTTAAATGATTTTTATTTTATTGATACTTACTTCTGCTTGATGCAACTGTAGCCAGCAATGAACAATGTTTACTGAACAGCTTGACACACTTATCTCAGTTCAACAAAATAATCGCGGTCTCTTTTAATTTTCATTTTGTTTCATTATCCATCTTCTCTAAAAAATTTTCCGAACCCCATTGAATGACCGTTGTCCCAAACGTGTTCGCAAATTCTGTTTTTTTCAAATTATTTTTCTCTTTATATTTCTTTCTTTTCGTCTTTTTATATAATTTTTATGTTTTTCAACTCTAACATTCGGGAAAAATTTTAGAAAAGGAGAATGAATCATTGATATTCCCATAAATAAATTATTTCTCTAATCAAAACAAAGTCCATGATAGAAAATTGGGTCACCGATTGGAGACTCAGCTTAAAGTCTGCACTTGCATGTTTTATTCTTTTCTAGCACCTTGTATAACAAATGTCACTAGAAAATAATGGAACATGTAACAGGTGAGTTTAAGCTGACTCGCTGACACCCACCATACCTGTATGATTTAAAAGATAACATTTGAACTACTGGTAGTTGTTCTTTTCTCATGGTGTTCTTGGTATATTTACTTATTTTAATTGTGTCTTCGTATCACTGATCCTATAAGCTTAGTTTTTCAAAAAGAATTTATTCAAATTATCTCATTGTTCCGACCCGTCTATTAATGAAATTTTAACGTAATAGCTAGACATGTGTACTAATAAATATAAGTACTTTTTAATTTATCAGTGTCACTGTCCGACATAAATGACATGTAATAATTAGAATGTAATCCTTTGTTATCCCAAATAAAACAGATGAAATGGCAAAATCAGATGCTGTATCTACACGACTGAATGGTTTTTTATAAAGCGGGTTGGGTAGCATTCTAGCATAATAAATGTGGGATCCAAATCTGACAGATAGTTATGTAGATTACACCGTCTGTCGTCTTCATATCAGACGGATTAGAATTTTAGATATCATTCCCGAATGCTGTCTCGTCTCTCTGAAGGTAATCGGAATTAAACTACAAAATTAGAAAGTAAAAAGCCTTCTCTTTGGGAATACATTAGTAAGGATATTTAGAGCATTTAACGTAATGGAATCATTTACTATATGTGGGTACTTATAAGCAGTTTAAATTCAGAACGAAGTCATGACAGCCATTAATATTCTACGTCTCTCTGTGTTTATTAACATCGTAAAAAGAACATAAATTGCAAACTTAATTTACTGGCAGGTGCTACACCAGTCACAAAAAATACTTTGTATTTAATGTATTAATAGATAATATTTAATACAGAATTGTATTTTAGAAACTTTTAAAAAATACTTTATCATTTGGATTTGTACTTTCCATACCTTTAGAAAATAATTTATCACGTATTATTTTTGTAATAAATTTAAAGTATATGTTAGTTATTTTGCTGCATATAGGATGGGAGGACTTAAGAGTAGGTACGCATGTACGCAATAAGAATACGCATTTGAATTTTCAGTAGTTGGCAAAAATTTTAGAAGAGTTAATGTGGTGTTTTGATTCTATGATTGCGGAAATTGCTGGTTAGAATTGGAACTCTATGAGTGTGCGTTATCGGAAACAACGGCATAAAATTTATTTGTAGTCCAAATATTATATTTTCGACTTCACTGGTAAGTACGTATTGTTCAATAAATAAAGTGTTGTATAACTAAGGATCCTGTATTTATCCTTTCCACTCATATATTGGTGGTTATGTAGTGGCTGCATCTAGGTTTGCTATGACGGGCTATTTTTTTATGGTTTACTTCTGCAAAAGTACGCACCCCAAGAGTACGCATGCGTCATAGAGAGAGTCTATCTATGACGGAAGCACATGTAATCATGTCTGGTAGAAAAGTCCTAGGCTCTTATTTCGAGAAAATAACAATGGAGAAAACCGCATCCCTCTTGCTCTTTTTCGAGATACACGGCGTATGGAAAACCGAAAGACGCTCTGTATCTGGAAAACGGTAAGAGATAGGGATATGTAGTTTTTGCCATTATTAAATAGAAGTCCAGGATTCGTCCATCAGTTTTGCTCTATTTATGATAGAACCACAAGTAATACTCAAAAACATACACCACTGTACTGTACTGCTCGAATAGGTAGCAGGGAACGAAGGTGACCCAAATTGTTGGCACTGCCTTTTTTAAACACAGAAATTGTTATGCATTAGCATCGCATGGCTTGGTAACAGTGTACACCCAGAGTGCATATGTCGCATCACGTCGGGTCGTGTGGCGTGGCGTGGCGTGGCATTAGAGCAATATGTCGCCATACAAACTGATTGATAAGGCTCACTTGGCTTCAATCGTTTACAACAAACGGACATTTCCCATGATAATAAAATCACCCTGTACTCTAAGGAGCTCCTACCCTACGTAATATTCTAATATTGAATTTGATATATTTTATATACTTATAATGAAATAAATCCTTTTTGCAATAGACTAAAATAATAAAAGCTAAAAAATATTCTTCTTCAATAATTCTGAATACAAAATCCAGAAATACCCATCTTTATCAAAGACGAATTTTCAAATTTATTATGTCATTTGTTTTATCGTTTTAAATTCCTCTAATTTCTGGTTTTTTCTAATTTATTAATTTCCAGAAAACCACTAATACACATTGTAATGAAGTAGGTATTATCGTTATTCACAGTAATTTCCAAAGAAATTCCCAATACATAAATAGTGCTTGGAAGAAAAGATTATATTTGATTCGAGAAAATAATTTTATATTATTATACTTACAAATATTTCGTTAATATTATATGCAAATTAAATATACTAGAACTAATTTTATACAAAGCTGGGCGTTAAAGTGCATTTTATATGAAAATTTTTCTAGCGATAATTCACTTTAACGCTCTCGGGCGTTAATTACTGTAGTAACTGTAATGCACCAAATATTCGTTATTCTTTAGCGGTGTGTACTCCTATTATTATTGAAAAAATATCATTTTTTGTACTACATTTTATGAAAAAGATAAAGAACTACAAACAATAAACTACATTGTGAAGGAAATTCTGATTACATGCTATGAGTTTGGGATCAAAGCAATGGTTCTATTTGTGGATTTCAAGAAAGCATATGATTCGATCAAAAGGAATAAACTAAGTAAAATTTTGAAACAATTTGGGATTAGGCTATTGAAAATGACCTTAGAAAATACCAAATCCAAAGTACGAATAAAAGGTGAATGTTCGGAAGGCTTTACTATTGATACAGGACTGAGACAAGGAGACCCACTCTCAACGCCTCTTTTTAATTTGGTACTAGAAAAGGTCATAAGAGATAGTTAGTTGAACAGAGAAGGACACATTGTTTAATAGTCATCAAATTGTAAGTTATGCAGATGACGTGGCTATTATTGCTAGAGATAGTAGGGAATTAGAAGAAGTAACGAGAAAACTTGTGAAGGAAGCACGTAAAGTGGGATTGCAGATAAATCAAGAGAAAAGTAAGCTTTTGAGAATAGGAGAACAAAAAAAGGATACCAATTTTAAATTGAGAACACAGCATGGAGAGATAGAGTTTGAGGAAGTTCAAAAATATGTGTATTTGGGGGCGCTAATAACAGCTAACTGTGACAAGGAACAAGAAATAAATAGGAGAATAATAAAAGCAAACAGAAGTTCGCAGCAGTTAACCACTTATTGAAATCAAAAAATTTGTCCAGAAGAGTAAAATGTATAAAACAATTTTGAGACAGCTCTGTCGCTGTATGGTAGTGAAACCTGGGTTCTCAATAAGAAGTCAAGAGAAAACCTTTTAAGGTGGGAAAGGAAAATCTTAAGGAGAATTCTAGGGGGTAAGAAGACGGAGGAAGGCTATGTAAGGAGAAATAATGAGAAAATATATGCAATGTACCAGGCACCAACAATAGACGAAATTGTAAAAGCCAGAAGAGTGCAGTGGCTAGGGCATCTAGAACGTAAGGAAGATGAAAGGGCAGTTAAGAAAATAGTAGGGAGTAAACCTAACTACAAGAAAAAAAGAGGTAGACCGAGGAAGCGATGGAGACGCAGTGGAAATAGATCTAAGGGAGAAAAATGTAACGGGTTGGAAAAGAAAGGCGACGGACAGAATGGAATGGAGGAGAATAACACAGCTCTGGGCCTAAAAGGCCTGTATATATATATATATATATATATATATATATATACATATATAATACTATATATATGAATTATATTTTTATATTTACAATACAGTTAACGATATTATTAGTTCTACCTGCTGCAGCATCGGCTAATAAAGTAGCCAAAAAACGCCGAAAACAATGCCTTCTGGTTTAATAATGCTATTTTGTACGGAATCTGACCCAACGTATTTTTCCCAACCACATGGAGCATTTATTGTTGATATAATATACAAAAAAATGTCGATGCTCAGTATCCGGTGTACATCTCCAAATATCTGGTGACTCTATTTTAAAAGTACCTACTGAGCAGCTTATTGCAACAAATTCTAAAAAAATTCTTGACCGTTCTTTTTAAACATAAAGAAAAGTTTCAGTTAACAAAATGATTATTATAAAAATAAATAATAAATAGATATAGCACATAAAAATAAAATTGAAACAGCATAAGTGAATGTTATAAAAATTAAAGTACTCTTTTCTTCAATTTATTATTGGCAAACTGTCACAATTTTACTTTAGCAGGCAATTTAAAAAATTTATCTTAAATTAATGTCTAGATGCACCTGAAGTAACGTCCCGGATTTTTTTAACAATAGTGACAATGCATTAAGGTAGTTCTTACCAACATTTTACTTCAAATATGTTTTGATACGGAGACCACAACTATTAATATGTCTCTAAAATTATCGTCAGATAAATTTCCTTTCATATTCTCAGAACTAAAATAGCATATGTTATCATTTTGACGCTCCTAGAACAAATTTGCTCGAATTCCCACATTTGCATTTCATTGTCAAGAACTGCAATAAATTACAAAACAGATGTGATATATTTAGCTACTCTATTAATAAACTTCCTATTGAATAAACTTTATATGTATTTTAATGCTTATATATGCTTACTAATTATTTTGTATATATGTATGTTGGTATATTCGTATGTCTTATGCGTTATGTTCCGTGCTAATATACTGGGTGATTCATAGCATCTCCAAAAAATTTAAAGGACAAAAATATTAGAACCCCGTTTCCAAATAGTTTAGAAGTTATAGGATGCTGAAACTAAGAATCATTATTTCTGCGATATCTAATAAACGAAGACATATTTCCTTTTTTAGTTCTTGCTCATGTAATAGATCATTAAATTTCAATTTTAAATTAGCATTTCCTCCAACAAAAAATGAATGGCTTAGTTGTAGGAAATATCTAACTTGGTAACCAGCGAGAATCATTTCAATTTT
This sequence comes from Monochamus alternatus, assembly GCA_037114965.1. Classification (NCBI taxonomy): domain Eukaryota; kingdom Metazoa; phylum Arthropoda; class Insecta; order Coleoptera; family Cerambycidae; genus Monochamus; species Monochamus alternatus. The sequence continues at coordinate 22,148,372 of CM073428.1, forward strand.
GTGTTAAATTATGAGTTGTCAATTCCCATACAAATTTAATCAAAATGTGTATTTTCCTTGTAGTGAATACATAATTAGATATAATATTATTATATTAATTCATAAAAAATGGCACAGGAGAATGGAAACATCTTCGAATATTATACCATAAAACTCCTCTTCGTCATTATTACAGTCACATAATATGTCATCTACTCCCATATCATTATCTTCTTCATTATACTATTATTATCTTCGCCATAATCATTATTTGCGAAAATTGGATATAACTGTTGTACTATTCGACTGATTGAAAATACCAAATATATTTTTGCCACATACGGTAACTATACAGTTCCAAGCTTCTTTCCGTTTTGGAAGAATCATCATTTCTGTTAAACAATTTGGTCAGAAACTCACCACCAACGGCAATCAAACAGCGATAGTCCACATTCAAAGAACAAATTATTATTAGTTTAGCTTTCACTTTTAGGCATATTGCACATAGAAGTGTCTAAGGTGTTTTTATGATTTATTTCAATGTAACAACATTCTTTTAGTATGTCTTTTTCTACAAATGTCAGTAAAAATATAATATTCAACGCATGCCGTCAGTATCTAAAATATCATTTTTACGCAATGGAGATAATAGTTATTTACCTAACAAGTACGGAAAGTGATACTTTTCCGTATGCTGATTGTAGTTGCAGAACGACGCGAAGCGGGGTCAGTAATCGAGCGCTGAAAACAATGTCATATATACGTTTCGGAGTTTGCAAGGCCTAAGTAACCAGCAATGTTAGATGGAGTTTTCCCGAAGCTGTTGATACCCATACATTGTTTAGTACATTTAACCCCTTTAGAGAATAAGAAATACCGATCGTGAGGGATATCTCTAGGACGCAAAATAATATACATTCGATAGATATCGACATATTTATTTGTTTCTTCGTTGTTCACTACAAATTTTCTTGAAACATTGGTTTTCGTCTTTGGTATGATAATAATAACCATATCTCCTTTGACTTCTATATCGCAGATCATTATAGAACCACCGACAATTCCAAATATCGTGGCTATTTTGGGTATAAGATATACGTTGTATTTAAGAGAAAATTTTCTGTTTCTTTTCTTTCTAATACCTTTGATTTTTTGGCTTGTAACCAACATTTGATTTCTTGAAATATGCCGTTAGCTTGAGGTATTTTCCAATATCAATGTTCTTCTTTACTTTGAAGCATAGTTTCAACATTGAATACTTCGACCATAGAGTTGAAGGAGAGTTAGGTTTTGCAATATCATGGAAATAGGCCAAAAATACCTCTGAAGTGTTCTTCTCCATGCGCCATGGTCGAAGGTAACAAGATAGCGAATTTATGATTTTGCAGGAATTAATACATTGCATCATTAACGGCTTCTAATATCTCTGTCGGAACATCATTGGGAGACTCCTCACTCAATTTGGGTAGTTTATGATGAGAAGAAATGAAAAATAAATCAAACTTAACCTTCAAACTGGTCTGATTGAAAATTTTAAAACTTATGTCAAAAAATATTGACAATCAAAACTGCAGATTAGTAGTTATGGAAAGACAGATTTACTTGTGTCCGGTGTCTTCATTTAGCGTCGAAGTAGCTTTACTGCCATTTATTATTAGACGGTAAGCTGCATCGAGCGATACTCATAAGCACCTTGAGAAAAATTTTGCGCAAACTTTTTCGTTTTATTTTGCCTCCATCTGCTAAATTGTAATGTTACTGTATAATGTAACAAAAATCGTCTGGAAAAGTACACTTTACCGCATGATCGTAGGAAAAAATCATTTCCTTCACAAGATTTGAAGTTACTTGTTATCAGTAACCAGCAATTGAGCTTACTTTTCCTTAGCAACAATAAGCTTCATAGACAATAAGATTATTTTCATAAATAATAATTATTTTCTATATAAAGTGCATATAGAAAGTTTACTCCTCAACCAAACAAAGCATTTAGATCAGTTCCATGTGTTTTAATTTTTGTAAGTAGTATTTTTTGCCAAATGTTAATGTTTCTTTCTGTTTTCAGGAAATAATAATGCGTCCTCAAAAGATGGGGTTCAGTGGCGCGGCAGCAGGACCAGCAATGGGCACTGCAACGGAACCGGGTGTGGGCTTGGGGGCCTCGGCGGGACCGGCGACAGCGAAAGCGGCGGCGGTGGGAACGGGACTGAAGGCTCAGCCGCAGCAGGGCCGGACCAGCTGGAGAGGTCGGGCTCAATTGAGAATGACGCTATTCACCTCAAGAGACGGGTGGGACTCATCAGTGGGGTGGCTTTAATTGTCGGAACTATGATCGGTAAGCATACAACCCTTATAATTTTTATTGAATTACGAAGAAAAGTGCTATTCGATATCAACGAAATGTCATATAGAGATAAAATAAAAATCTTCTCATCTTGTCTTAGTCTTGCGAAACTAGACAAAGCAAGGCCAAGTATTACATGGTACAAGACCAAGACCAAGACCAAGACAACATCAAGACCAAGACCAAGACAGGACCAAGACAAGACCAAGACAATACCAAGACAATACCAAGACAGGACCAAGACAAGACCAAGATAAGACCAAGACTTGACCAAGATAATACCAAGACAATACCAAGACAATACCAAGACAAGACCAATACAAGACCAAGACAAAACTTGAGCGGTAACAAGACCAAGACAACACCAATACAAGACCAAGACAAGACCAAGACAAGACCAAGACAAGACCAAGACAAGACCAAGACAAGACCAAGACAAGACCAAGACAAGACCAAGACAAGACCAAGACAAGACCAAGACAAGACCAAGACAAGACCAAGACAAGACCAAGACAAGACCAAGACAAGACCAAGACAAGACCAAGACAAGACCAAGACAAGACCAAGACAAGACCAAGACAAGACCAAGACAAGACCAAGACAAGACCAAGACAAGACCAAGACAAGACCAAGACAAGACCAAGACAAGACCAAGACAAGACCAAGACAAGACCAAGACAAGACCAAGACAAGACCAAGACAAGACCAAGACAAGACCAAGACAAGACCAAGACAAGACCAAGACAAGACCAAGACAAGACCAAGACAAGACCAAGACAAGACCAAGACAAGACCAAGACAAGACCAAGACAAGACCAAGACAAGACCAAGACAAGACCAAGACAAGACCAAGACAAGACCAAGACAAGACCAAGACAAGACCAAGACAAGACCAAGACAAGACCAAGACAAGACCAAGACAAGACCAAGACAAGACCAAGACAAGACCAAGACAAGGCCAAGACAAGACCAAGACAAAACTTGAGCGGTAACAACAAGCAAACCAATATGTGACAGATAGCAGTATCCTAATTGTTTTTCCAACGCCTTCTACTTGATAAGATTTAGAAAGCGAGAACCGCAAACTAAAGTTAAATTTTTAATTTTTTTTTTAAATTCTTTATGCCAAGGGATACAAAATAAGGTAGGAAAAAAAATAAAAACATCTATCAAAATGTGAGAAATATCGATGAAATCAGCACTCATCTAGTGTGACGAAAAAAAAATTGTGCGTGAGTATAAAGCAAATAACATCCAGTTTAAAAATATATATACACCGTGTAAGGTATCTAAAAATATGTAATCGAGTTATAACTCGGGGTTTTTATAATTAAGTAGAATGTATACTTTGTTCAGACATCCAGCCTATAAAATTATTTTTAAAGTCAAAGTTTATCGAATCTAGCTCCAGTTTGGCTGAACTAGAACTAATATCTGTCTCAGATAACACTATCCCTTGCGAGGCAGCGAAAACCACTGTGTGTCTCATCCCTTTAAAGAAGAAGATGCACTCTGAGATCGCTGTCTAGGCGCATCGCGGATCATTCTGTGCAGAACTGATGATTGCCTTTCACAAAATCAATCCCTTAATAATAATACATCTTCCACAGAACATATTTGAACATCTAAATAGTACAGTAGAACAAGTCAGAAATGCATAGAATGACATATGCGACTGGTTTTGTAAAAGTCCCTCAGCTCGGCACAGACATTCTGCGTCCACATCGCGACCTCATAGTGCGCGCTCTCCTTTAAAATCATTAGAAAATACTTCGTTAAACGAGATGGTCCGCGATGCCCTAAACCGCGAGCGGTTAGTGCGTTTTCTCCTTAACAGAGTACTCATTTATGGTTTACTTAACGAGTACATACAAGTATAATTCGAAATTTAAATGACGATTTGCTATCTGTAACTGCTTTAACAATTTCAAATTACGAATTACATCTCATAACTATTAATTACGTATTATGTAACGTTTTAATACTAAAATTATTAATTCTTTTAGAAGCAGTTCTAAGCAAGTTAGAAAGGATATCTCTTCGCTGTGTTAGTTATACAAATTTTCTTTAGGGTGTATAACAGTTTCCAGGCAGCACTGGGCTACTTTTTCAAAAAGCTAACACTGACGCAATCTAAATTTTAATAGACTCCTCGCTAGAGCGTAATTTAAAAAAATAATTTTAAGAGATTGTTTGTATCGCAATGGAGAAAATTGCTTGTAATATAGTTTATAATGAATAATAAAGTTTTAAATGGAACATTTTGTATATTTTTATGCATGAAATTTTTTTCTTCATAAATATGTACTGCAACTGCTACTTTATGTTTGGAAATTGTCAAAAAACATTAAATTAATAAAACTGTGTTGCGTGGTGAATATATAGTCATGCGTTTTATATAATTATATAAAATTGGTTCATAAACTCTAACTGACTTACCTACTTAAAGAAAAATGTATACCATAATAAACAGTTGTTTAAACAATTAAGATATATAATAAAGAGACGATATTTTTTATGTTGTATCTATCGGAAGTTCAGCGCAACAAATAATAATACTATTGGTGTTATGAAAAAATTTATTTTATACATTTTCTAAAGATTTTTTCATTGTCGTCTTATTAATTATTTTTTTTATATTTATTTTAGTTTATTTGTTACCAAAAGGTATTTACAAACTACTTAATTGGCTAATATAAGTAATTACCTTGTTAAAATTATTTTTTGAATTGGTAAAGAGAAAATTATTAAAGTGAATTAATTTATGTATATATTTTGTATAGTTATTTAAAAATGGTCAACTATGCACCACGCAATTGTTATATATCATTATGAAGGGAAAAAGTAATTTAACTGAATTGCATACAAATGTATAGAGTATTCTATTTAAAATATTGTATATTTGCGTCATATTTTAAAAAAGACACACGTTGTAGAGAAATTACAAGTACGCCACTACGTAAATAAGTAAGTCTATCAGACGCAAATTTCACCATTCCGATGTCTTAGCTATTTTTTGAGATCTGTGTCTCAAAAACGAAGAAGATTATGAGAATTCTGATTGCGGCATCATAATTTTCTCGAAAAAGTAGCGCAGTGTTGCGATAATTGTATCCTTCTATTCTTGCAGTTTTCGATGTACCCTGCAATTATAACGAATCTATTTTACAATTAATATTCAATACTCAGTTTTGAAATAAGCCTATTTGAAATGCTCAGTGCATCGAGTAAAAACTGTTTTGGTTTCAGGTAAAGTGCCTTTTCTCTGAAAATACAGCAAAATGTTGCTTGAAAAAGTTATTCAGAATGGTAAATTATGGAGACGCGAAAAATTTCAAAAAGATCAGTCTGCTTTGATAAAATCTTTGTGCTTTGTTAAAAAATGGTTTTATCAAACGCATTCACGTCTCCATAATTTACCGTTCTGAACAACATTTCCAGGTAACATTTTGCTGTATTTTAAGTAGAAAAGGCACTTTACCTGAAACGATAACAGTTTTCAATACTCAAATAGGATTATTTCGAAAACTGTTACTCCTAAAGACTTCAACAGATAGGAGAATCAATTGCTTCAATAGTCAGATGGATACACTAAGCAAAAAAGTTCTGCCATTTAAAAGAAACATGATGTGCCATAAGTGGCGCCCTCTAGTAGTGACGTCAAAATTAAAAACAAATTTGAATTCCTCGCCCGCAAAAACACCTGATTTACAAATTGTATGAATATATTTGCATTTTTTAAGAAGTTATCTATAAATATCGAAAATTAAATTTTAACTTTGACATCCTGTATCTTTTTTATTATACGACTGCATTTTTGCAACTTCATTTAGAAACACCCTGTATAATTTTGATTTGTGAGGATTATATTACAAAATTTCAGTCATTTCAGTGAGAGAAGATTTTTAGCTGTAAAGCTCAATATTAAAGTTTTCTAAACAATCTAATAAAATATAATAAATTTTCTAATAAATTCAGACTTAAAATGTCATTCAAATATTAGAATTTAATATTTCACCAAAAGAGAAATGTTTTCTTCTAAACTTTCTTACTATTTTTTTTTTTTAATGAAAAGTCTGAAGGGCAAATCTGTGCACGTGTGCAGTTAATTGATATCACTTACTATACAGGTTTAAGTATCTCATTTCAACCTCTATTCTGTGGCTTTATAAAAGAAATATATAGCACTCATGACATATTGTAATTCTCTAGGGAATAAGCGAAGTTTACGGCCGGTGATGATCAATGGAATCCTTAAAGTTTGTTATAGAACAGAAACATGCAAACTTTCCTTCTACTAAAATACGTCGGATATCGCAGTAAAAGTCACGAGGGCGTCTTCGGGAAATTTATGTGACCAAATGTCAGATACTTGACGAATTGAAAATGCTAATAGCATCATTATCTTGCTACACACATTTTTATTGATGTTAAAATGTCATTTCAACGTCTTCCGACTTTTATTCTGACTTTGTGGGCAGTTCATAAATACACAAATAAGCCTAAATAATTAACTAAAATAAGTTTTTTGCCTTTTCTGTAAAAAATCGCAAGAATTTATATCCGATAATTACTAAATGGTTGATTTTTGAGTTATTGTTTAAAAATCTTTGGTATTTTACATAAATAAGAGAGTGTTATATGGATTTGCATTTAAATATGAATTTCCACTGCTTGAACCAGCCTTGTATGCCAGGAGCGTCATATATTATAAAAAATAGAAGTCTTTGCAGATTTGAAAAATAGCTTTTATTTCTCGATGACAATAAATTAATTACTGATAAAAACAAATTAACGTGTGTTTTTCGTTTATTGAAATTTCTATCCCAATACATCGTAGAAGATAGAAGCTACAGCTATTGCTACCGGTTACTAAAATCACTGTTTAAGTAATTCACAGTGACTGAAAATGCTAACACGACTTATCGTAACAGAAGTGCTATATGCGACAAAGGCATAAGCAATATCTGTGTATGTGTGAATGACAGCCTACGAAAATATAGAACCCTGCAAAAATAAAGGAAGTGGTGATCCGAAATCATGCACGGGTTATTCATGAACCATAATTATAACTTACACAGATAGCCATTACTACAGACAACTTTTATTGCTATAACCTTAGAAGCTTCCATAATTATTAACTTTCAATGTGTAGCACGTAAATAATCATAATAATAATAGTAAAAATAATAATAATAAATGCCTTTATTTCAAAATTACAAAAATATATAACAGAATACAAAAGTAGAAAATATGTAATATGAATGTGAATTTTGAAATCACAAGGGGAAATTCACACTCACTGTGTTCTACCACTTAACCCTTGCTAAATAAAAATGTAAATTATGCATTAAACCGAACGGAATAATATACAGTATAAACTAAATATATAAATACATTATAGTATTGCCACAAATTAAACAAGCAATGAAAGGTTGATATAAAATTATTGCTTGGACACACAAACGTCCAATAATCACAAATTCTGTTTCATTAGAAGTTCACGTTTCGCAAAACCTTTAAATTTAACCATATTATATAACTTAACGGCAGGAGACACATTATTATACAGTATATATTATATTTAAAGCTTCTTTCAAAAAAGGTAGTTCTATGTGGAGGAGGAGTTAGCAATCTTTTTGTTCTAATGTTCAGAGTATGTACATCACTCCTAAATGAAATTTTCTCATAAAGATAAGGAGGGGTTTTTGTCTGTAACAATTTGTGAAAAATACATGTAGCTTGAAGACGTCTTCGATTTGCCATATTGAGCCAGTTCAGATCTACAAGTTTATATGAAACATGTTCGTATTTCCTGATACCATATATAAAGCGAATACACGAATTTTGAACGCGCAGAATGCGATCGCTACAATTTTGATCCAAACAAGGCCCATAGACATTAAAATGATTTAAGACTAGAGTTTCACATAAGATTTTTTTAGTATTGTAACTGAGATAACCTCTGTGAGGATATAAAAGTGCAATGCCATGTATGATTTTTGAATAAATTTACTTATTTGTTCTTTAAATCTCAATGATCTAAAATTATACCAAGGTTTTTAGCACTTTCAGATATAGGTAAATTTGTACCAATCAATTCGATGTTGTATACGGAAGTATATCGTTAAGTTCCAAGTAATCACGAATTTGAAGTTCCATAATCTTTTCAGCAATCTTGAATAAACAAGGCAATATACTAATTGGTCTAAGATCAGACATTTGCTTTGGGTCACTATTTTTTGGTATCGGAGTTATTACAGCTGTTTTCCAACTATCGGGAAATCTACATTCAATAAACATAGTATTTATAATATTAACTAAGTACTTTAAAATATAAGGACAGCAAATTTTAATAAGATTAATACTCAAGGAGTCAATGCCCGGTGAAGAATTTTTTAAAATCATAATTATTGTATTTATTTGCTCCACAGTTACAAGATTATAATACTCGCCTATATTTTGTAGAAATAGAGGTCACCTACATTGTTTACGTTTACGAAAAACTGTACTAAACATAGTTTTATAAGAGTGAATTTCAAAACATAACCAAATAAAATCATATATGTTGTCTCCTGACTTGCTGCAAAATAATATAAAAGTATTATTTCTCAATTATTTTCCTAATGAAGTATACAGACATAATGTGACTGCTTGTAATATGCTCAACCAAAGGACAATGTTAAAAATAGCCGATTTTTGGCTTATCCGGGGAACGCATAAATCATTAAAAAATCAATTGATTATTGTTAATTAACATTAGAAACGGCCGAGAAATACGTCAGATAGCTGGGAAAATGTCGCTACTACCCCTAAACCTATATAAACTACCCTTAAATAGCTTTAAATGGATAATCATTAATTATTGTTATAAAATTCATGTACAATGAAAAAAATGCTTGAAAATGATTTGAACAGACAGTATGTCAATATAAAAAGTGATAAATGACTGTAAAAGTGCCCATTCAATGGAGAAATAGCGCCAATTGTTCTTGTTGCGAGCGCGCACTGAAAAAATGGCAATTTATTCTTGCGCCCATTTTTCAGGTCTCAATAGTATAAATGAACCTTAAAAGTGATTTAAGTATTTTTTTTCATTGTAAATGAATTTTACAACAATAAATAATGATTATCTATTTTAAGCTATTTAAAGGCAGTTTATATAGATTTAGGGGTGCTATTAATATTTCCCCACTTACTTAACTCTAGTATCAGTTTTTGCATTTTTTGACAGTAATCTATTTTTTTCTAGCAATAGGCGTTCCCTTGAACATTTAAGCATTATCTATTTTTGATGTCGAAGTAAGCTCACCATTAGCTTTTGAAAGTCGTCTTTTTAATTTTTAGGGGTGGAATGGACATTTTTATAGTTATTTATCACTTTTTATATTGACATACTGTCTGTTCAAATCATTTTCAAGCATTTTTTTCATTTTACACGAATTTTATAAAAATAATTATTATCCATTTAAAGCTATTTAAGGGTAGTTTATATAGGTTTAGGGGAAGTAGCGACATTTGTCCAGCTATCTGACGTATTTCTGGGCAATTTCTAATGTTAATTAATAATAATCAATTGATTTTTTTATGAAATCGGCTATTTTTAACATTGTCCTTTAAATGTGTTTTCGTTTTTGTCAACAAATATCACTAATGGTTTTAGCCAGCCAAGCATATGATGGTTTGACGTCATATTTAAAAGAAATATTTGTACAGTTAGTTACTCAGTAAGTATATTACTATTTTCCAATGTAGCCTGGTATTTTTCTTGAATTGACTTTTTTGTAATAAAACATTCTCAAATCATATTTTTGCAGAACATCTGTAAATGCTTTTAGATATCAAAACTAGATTATTATAGAAAAATTATTTTTATTTAATTTATGTATTGAGTTGAGACTAAGAAAAGGGTTTAAATCTCTCAGTTTAAAAATGCATGTCATAGTTTGTCTGTTGGCTGTTATTGAATTATCAGTCCTATCAAGTCAAATCCCATTTGGTAGCTATTTGCTTGAATGCCTTGATGAGTATAGGAAACCATGTAAACCTAGCTTGAGTGCGAGAGCATGAGAGACATAGAAACATAGAGAAGGCAAAAATTAGCTAGGGCAAGCTTAAATATAACCTCCTCCGGCACTGCTAAATGTGTTATTGAAACACTCACGCAGAAATAGATGGAGTATAAGGCAAAGAAATTGTGAAAAAGCTCATGGACAGAGGATGACTAAGAAGTTTGTAACCATGGGAGAAGAATGGTAGATCTACAGAAGCTGTAGATTAATAAAGATAATAATAGAACTGATAATATGATATCGTGTACCAGAGAAAGCTCTACATATCAATAATCTGGTATATACTAGTTTCTGTCAAAAGGAAAAGAAGGCCGCAGCCCACTACGTTATGTGTAACTGTGAGGGTCTAATAGAAGTGCACCATCTACTGTTTAGAATAGAAATCTGAAAGTTAATAGCCATGTGATAAATCCATTGTCAAAGTTGTGAAGCCTAATTAAAAAGCTGAAAAGCTTTAGTATGGAGGCTCAGAATAGCTCTATGCTGTGGCTGGCTACAGTGGAATAGGGGGATATCCACTCCATGCACTTACAGAGTCAACATATACAAGTAGAAAAAAATACTTTCTATTGCTACTCTATTTACCTCTGAATAAGATATCATAAGCATTAAGTTGAAAGTAAATCAGTTGAGATAATTATGTTAAATAAGAAGAAGGACCAAATAGAAAGCATTTCTCTATCTCTCTTTGTAATTAATCATAAAAATCATTCAGCAAAATTTATTTATTAATATATTATTCAGTTAAAGCCGGGTGCATACCTACCAAAATTAAAAATATAAGAAATAATAATATAATCTACAAAATTAAGTACGTAGTTAATTCACAGTCAACGACGACGTTATTAATCAACTTAATTTAAATATTTAACGTTTCGTTAAACTTGACGGTAGTAATTAAAATCAATTTGCAGCAATGTCAATAACATTACTCTTATATTTTACTCATATTTATTATTTTTATTGGTTAATAACGAATATTAGAACGTACAGGTCTTTCATTTATTTTTTTATATCATTGCGGAATGGCATAGTAATTCGTTTTATGATGTATAGTTAATGAGACAATATTTCGTAAAAATCTTGTATTTCTCTTCCCATATATATGAAAATAATATTTCTCTTGACTTACTCGTTATGAAAATGGATTTGTGTTTTCTCTAGATAATAAAATATTTTTATCTCTGGAATGGAAAAGCAAATATGTTGGTATTATTTTCTTAATTATATTAATGCTAACTAAATTGCGTGGACCTTCTTATCAATTAATTTAGTTGAATTGAAAAGTTGTATGCATCTCTAAATATAAACAATTATATTATAACATTTTGACAAATCACGTACAATTTCATTAATAATTAAAGTGAGATTAGTAAAATGGCGAACATTTTTGCAAAATGTCTATTACTTAACAAATTAACAAAATGTAATAGAATATATTTTTTAAACAACTATACAAGTGCTATTCAGCATCACTATTGTCAGATTATGGGACATCAACTTCATCGAATTTTATCATCGAAGAAATAAGTTATTCTAACTAAAAGTATCTATGTAGAAAATTACTTAGAGATATTTTGATTTTTTTTTCTTGAAAACGATTGGGATTTAGGACCCATAAGACCCATAAGATATTTTTTTTAGTCTTTATGAAATTATATTTCTTTTGTCTTAATAGTTATGTATAAATCTCATTTACTATGTAGAATATAGCTCATTAACATTTTATAACTTTTTTTAAATTTATTCATAATAAGTTGGGTTATACCCTTGAGTATATTATATAGCCAAGGGTTACACGGAATGGTTTATAAGTATATTAAATAACGTTCCAAACTGCAAATATTGTACAATAAGCATTGGATCTAGCAAATCCTTATCTTAAAAAATTGCAAAACAGTGTAAATCCGTTGTGGTAATAAATTCTCAGTTTTCACACTTTGATAAAAATCCCTTAATTAGTTCAACTTTAGCATTATATTTTCTTATCTTACTATTTCAGTATCACATCACTAGTTTTGAGAAAAATGCCATATACATAAACATAAAGGGTGTTAAAAAACCATGTTGGTAGCTATATGACAACCATGAAATAAATGCCTTGTAAAAAGTAGATAGTAATAAAGTGGTAATTATTATCAATGGTAAAAAAGCACTAAATACAAAATCTTTGAATTTAGATTTTTAATTACGGAATTAATTACAATAAATGAGAATCGTTTATATTTCTAAGTCTCAAGTAAAACAAAACTATTCAAATCAGCATTCAGGGCGTATTGCTTCATTTTCTACATTCATAAACAATTGACTGAAAGACGGGTGTTTATTACCGCTGAATCAACAACAGTGATGTCACTCAAACTGTGCAGTGCCATGGATTTGGGTTACAGCTCGACCACGCTGCCTTTCATCCACACACCTGACCACACACCACACCATTGTTTGATTAGTTATGTCATTGAGAACCTTGCATTCGTATGTCATTATAATCCACTTCATTCGCACTCTTTTATGCCATTCATCCGTAACACATCATGCATTCTCAGACTCTTCGTCATCTCTGCATAGATTTGGATTTGTATGGTACATTTTTGTGCACACTCTCTATTTCCTGCATCTAAGGAAATCTGAGTATTTCCTGCATTTAAAGAAATCTTATTTCTAGTGTCGATCGGTCCCAAAGAGGGACGCAATCATCCAGAACTCAACATTCACATTCTCACATTTAGCAACATTGCTAGGAAAAACGTATTTGATAATTGATACTTTCTCACTCTTTTCTTTTTCACTCACAATCACGCAACTTAGAGGCCCTCCATGAGGCTACCACACGTTGAACTTAGTGAGTCTGATGAGTCATCATCTTGACTCATACACTACGACTTCAAATTATCAGCTGCAATAATTCCAGTGTATGGCTTGGTAGATCGACTCGCTCCTGGAAGGTCCTGAACAACATATCTGTCCGCTGGCAACACCTTTGTTACCATATACGGTCCATCATATTTCGGGAGGAATTCTCTACTTCTACCTTCATTATTGATTTTTCTTTTCTCAATAAAGACTTGTTGACCAACTTCATATACAATTGCTGGACAACGCCTTGCATCAAAGTCTCTTTTCGACTTCTCTTGCTGTTGTAAAATTTTTTGTTGGGCATCATTTCTTATGACTTCCCGATCTTGTAAAGTCTCAATTTCTAGTTCATTTGTAACTAGACTACCCCCTGGTCCTCTTGGAGTATAGCCAAACAGCATTTCATATGGCGTCTTTCCTGCTGGCAAACTTACAGTATTATTCAAACCTCATGTAACTTGACTTATTAATTCATCCCATTGGTCTTCACCATTCATTGATGAACTTAAAGCTGCCAAAATGGTTCTATTGTACAGTTCCACTTAGCCATTTGCCCTTGGAGTCGCTGACCACAGCGGCCACAGTTTTATGTTGTACTGTTTCCCAAAATCTGCGAACTGTCTACTCGTAAAACAGCTTCATCTGTCACTTATGATTCTTCGAGAAACGCCAAAATTTTCAAATATTTATTTTAAAAAAATGAGCACATGTCGCGTTGATGTGTTCTTGACGGCTTTCATACTCGTAAATACATATTCTGTGAAAGTATCCATCACTACACATAAGTAGCTATTCTTTCTTTTTGTATATGTATAGTGTTTGGTTTTAAAATATTGACCTCAACAGGGTAATGCATTTTATTTTTGTCACATAGTATGTAATTTATACATAACACAAGACTGCGGAATTTTGAATTATGTATACAAAAAACTGTTTGTTTACGTTTTTATTAATAGATGTACAGAATATAATTTTTTATATTCCGTGCCACGCCTTTTCCAAATCGCAGTTTCATTCAACAGCGAAATCAGTCGTACATCATTTGCCTGTGTATTACTAAAATTGCCAAGGAAAACATTTGTTTAGGCTAAGTTCCTGTCCTGAGCAAAACCTGCAAATAAATAGACCAATTTCACCCACACAATTCTGTTGACAAGTGATTTAATAAATCACAATTTTCTCAATGTTAGAATACATCAGATTTACAATACATACGAAATTTCAACAATGTTGAGACATCCTACCTATATTTCTCTAATTTCCAACTATATCTGCTCTGCTTGTATTGACTTTAAAATGAGGATCTGAATATGGAACTGATTGAAAATACTTTGAGTTATGTAAAGCATGTAAAATATTATACAATGTATAGATAAGAAATATGGTTATAATGAAATGCAAATCCATACAGCCCTTTGTCGCAGATCTAATAACTTCATTATTGGTGTTCGTGCGGAGTTGAGATTTAACGAAAGAATTCTGTCACACTGGGACGGGATATTGAAAAACTTTTAATTTCGACCCACGCTACGGCTGTAATATGTGGGCGGAATAAATGCTTTTCTCGATGTCGGGTTCACTATTTTGTTCGGAATGTTACGAGCAGTCCTTAATTTCGTGATGAATAAGTGTAATTATGGAGAAAAATATACAGTTCAAGCTGAAGCATAATATATTTTTTATTAGTACCCTAATTTGCTTATTTGAAGCACGCCTCAGCGTTTTTAAATCTTTAAAAACCTTTTTAATTATTGATCTGACAGGGGGACCTTGTAGCGTCAAATGAAATATTACTAACAAATATTTCAAAAACTTTATTCAAATATTCAACAATCTTAATTTTTTTTAAAAATGTGGAAAGTACAGTTGGTATTGTTTGAAATATTAATACTTCGGTTTTTTAAATCGGAGGAGATGCTGTTCAAATTAATACTGTTGACATTCTCGCATGTCAATGAGATTGCAAATTCAGCTTCACCAAACGCAAATAACTAATTCCATCACTGTCGGCAACAGTAAAACGTCGAGCCTTCACTGTCGGTGAAGATGGTCGGATAGGAATAAGCAATAGGCTTCCTTCTTCCCTGATGTCATGCAAGCGTAAGTCACATCTTCTACAAGAGCCAAAGATACCGTAAATGACTACAACCTTCAAAAATAAATACGTATATGTCCGGTGCATCTATGAAAAGCTTCCGCAAATCGTCTTCCTTGAATACACATGCCTTCTTGGCTACATTATTCTTGCTAATTGTCTTCATTAATGCATGCACTTCCACAAATGATTTTAAATCAACTCCTTTATTTATCCTCAACCGTACCGTACTTTGCAATTTCGAATGGATAGCCCATATTTTCGACGCCTTGCACTGCTCCGACACTTTCTGAAGGTAAGCAAAGCACAACTCGTTCACCTGTATCACCTGTATTCACTTTTATACTGGACATTTCTTCCGACCATCTTTCCCTATGTGTTGGCAGACTCTGGTGCTAATCTTACTACAAATAAGAGACACGGTGGATGGAAGTACAGCGGAGGGTGATATAAAAAACTCGTTACGAAACAGGAAGACCACCGCAGGCTAAATTTTGTCCAAAACTTCGGCGGATAATATTGCTACCTACCTTAGTACAAATTTCACAGAAATAATAATATTTATTTATTTATTTATAGAAAACAGGGACAATCACAGGCTTTACAGCCCATAACAATGTCCACAAAATACTTAAATTAAATACAAAAGTACAGTGATAATTGCTATAATAAAAAAATCTTAACCTACAATAGCAATTCCCTTTAAAGATTTTTTAAAACCGACGAGCGAAGAATGAAAGATATCTACAGTACAAGTTGCAATTTTACACATATTCTATTTATCTCATCTCATAAAACAAAGCATTTATTCTAAAATCATGTTGAGATACATGTAAGCCGATCAAGGCTAATAAATCTGGAGAATCAATCAGACCATTAAAAAGTTTAAATAGAAATATTGCTTCGGCAATAATTCTTCGATTTTCTAATGAAACAATATGAAACTTGTTTCTTAATAACGTGCTACATTGAAAAGAATACACACCACTCTCCTTGTAATATAAATATCCCATAAATCTATTTTGCACCGACTCAAGTCGAGATTTATGTATGGAATATTGAGGATTCCATACTATAGAGGCAAAGTTGATTATGCTGTGCACATATGCAAAATATATAGATTTAATAGAAAAAACTGACTGAAATTTTTGCAAACTCTGACAATGAAACCAAGCATTTTGTTACATTTTAAAGTTATGTAATCAGTATGCGAAGAGAAACTCATCTTTCTATCAAAGACAACGCCAAGATCTTTTATTTCTTCAACTTGATTTAACATATTTTTATTAAAGTTATAATTGTAAGAGTATATGTTATGGTTACGGGTAAAACAAATATAAAAACACTTATTTAAATTTAATTGCAGCTTGTTTGTTTTACAGTAATGAAAAAAAGAGTTTAAATCTTCCTGAAAGGCAAAACAATAATGATCGGAGAATAAATTTTTAAATCATCTGCGTAAAGCAAAAATCTACAAAATTTGAAACAGTGGCGGATATCATTGATATGGATTAAAAATAGTAAGGGTCCCAAATGCGATCCCTGAGGAACGCCTGACCTTGCAACATAGGGGAAAGATTTATAACCACTACGAATTGTGACCTATTAAAAATATAAGAGGTAAACCATCTCAGTAAGTTACGATGTACACCAACTTCAAACAACTTAGAAATAAGATGTTATGATTAAGTTTATCGAATGCTTTGCTGAAGTTAGTGTACACGGCATCCACCTGTGTCTGACTATCCATTGCAGTAGTAATATATTGAGAGTATATTACTAAATTAGATTCGATTGATCTATTTGGAAAAAACCATGCTGCTCAGGAATTATTGAGGATTTAAGTGCACTAAGTAAATGATTATAACAAACACGTTCAAAAGTTTTGCTAAGAATATTTAACTTACTAATTGGTCTATAGTTTGAAACTTCTTTTTTATCACCTTTTTTATAAATAGGAATAACAAATGCTTGCTTCCATATCTCAGGAAATACTCCTTCTTCGAGAGATTTGTTAAATAACAATGTAAGAGGGTTACACAGAGAATCTGCACATTTTTTACAAAAAATTGAGGGAATTCCGTCAGGTCCGGCCCCTTTATTTTCGACCAAATCAGTTAGAATGTTTAACACCTCATCTCTCGTGACTGTTATATTACTAATCTTATTGATATTATTGAGGTTTTTGAATAGAATAGGACACTGAACGTAAGGTTCATAAACACTTTGAAAAAAATTGGCAAAATGCGTACAAATGTCTTCACCATTGAATATAAATTTATCGCCATGTTTAATAGAATTAGGGAAGGAACTTCGACCCTTTTGAGAGGAACCGTATTGCCAAAATTTTTTAGTGTTTTTAGGTATTGTATCTTCTACAGATTTTACATAATTAAAATAATCTTTACTTATCAGTTGCTTTGATCTATGCCTTAAAGTTGAAAACAGTTTATAATACTACATCTATTAATATATTGGCCATGGAATTACTTATTCTAATTATCGTAATTTCTCTAGCTCTACATTTAATTAAGTAAATAAATATTTCTTTGAATTAAAATTTCTTATTCGTTTTCTATTTTTGCACCAGTGTTAAAAATAAATTACATTTAGCATCAGTGCCTTAAAATTGCGCTGTAGACAACGTCTGTAGAAAAATAATAATATTATATTTCATATAAAATAGAACAAACGTTGTAAAATATATCATGTCAGTTACTAGAAACCATCACAGGAAAATATTCTTGTACCTCGAATGGATTCGGAATTTACGTACATTCTCGGAATTCATAACTGTTACTAAACGTCAACCAGTATTTGAGGTAGGCACTCAATTAAAATTATTGCTGCTTCAATTAACTAGATAGATTGATGGACATTGATGAAGATGCTTCGCACCGTACACCACATTTTACAAATTCCAGTTGATTTATTATCTACGAATTTTATTTGTATAATATGCGATACTACACTTTCGTGTTTTACTATACCAGTATAGAATTTTATTATTGCAACATTGTTATAAATTTTGTCTATACGTCAAAGAAAATGTATCATTTAAACATTTACCTAATTATTTCATAAAATAAATAATACATTTTAAATACACAGTTCCTACAACTTTCTTTAAATAGATATTCCGTTTTTAATATCTCTTGTAGCTACTTTATTTGTTTTTTTTTTAAGTAGTGTGCACTGTGAGCCTGTAAACTGTTATACATTCATATGTTTTCCAACTTGCTTTTATACAGGGTGTCCGGAAAGTAACGGGACCCAGCTTAAACATAGCTTCCTGTGATCAAATAGAACTGATTTAGATAAACTTAGCTTAGTCTAAAAGTGCCTCATTTAAAAGTTACAGGGCTCCAAAAAAAAATTGTTTTCTTGCTATGGGCATAATTAGGAAACAAAACGCCCAATCATGTTTAAATTTGGTACAGTTATGTTTTAGATAAGTACAAACATTGTGAAGGAGTAAGTAGTGCTGCATATCGTAGGAGGCGCTCTTGGCAGTTTTTTTGTAACTCATTTTTATCGTATCTTTTTGCTGGTCCTATTCAACTGCACTCTGCAGCTCTTTCATTAAATTCATTTTGACAATAAACACCGATCATATCTGCCTGAGTTGGAAAACTGATTATTTCGAGGGATGTTTTCAAAATTTGACAAAATAATATTAATAATTTGAAATTATTTACACATTACATTTTAATTTTACACAACTACACAACGACAATTACTAACTCAGTACAACAATTAATATTAATCTGACAGATCCAATTTAAGCGTATCAACGTCAGTTTGACAGGTGGTAACTTGATCGAATTAGAAAATTAATTTCTATTTTAATGTGCAGAAATTTTCAAACGCGTTTTTACCGAAAACGGTGCAGTTGATCATCATGGAACAAATACAGCTTTTCTACGCAAAATTAATTTCTCCATCATAATTTTCAGTCAAGCGTATCAGAATAGGACCAGCAAAAAAGATACAATAAAAATTAATTACAAAAAAAACTGCCAAGAGCGCCCCCTACGACATGCGGCACTACTTACTATTTCACAATGCTTGCAATTATCTAAAACATAACTGTACCAAATTTGAACATGATTGAACGTTTCGTTTCTTAATTATGCCCATAACAAGAAAACAATTATTTTTCTTTGAAGCTCTGTAACTTCTAAACGAGGTACTTTTGGACTAAGCTAAGTTTATCTAAATCGGTTATATTTGATTACAGGAAGCTATGTGTAAGCTGGATCCCATTACTTTTCGTACTGCCTGTACTAGGTGATTCAGAACTTACCTATAAAATTTTTTTGAATGTACAAGGGAGGAAAAAAATTAAAAAGGGCGGTTTAAAAATGATTTAAAAATGCACTTCTGCACGGCACTGGAAACTGGTCCACTGTAAAACCTGATAAAGCGGCAAAATATGCAATCGGCGAACAGACAAATAATGGAAAGAAATTCCCAAGGAAATAAATAAATAACATTTTATACCACCTAATTTATTCAGTAAATTCAACTGTTTTTGACTATATTGTTATTAATTATTAATTTGTGGTTTTAATTAATAAAATAGTTTAACTAATTTGACGTACCTGATGTTGCAACAAAATGTTGGGTCCGTTTTACCCAGTTTCTACAAACTAATACAAATGTGTCTGTTTTTTGTCTGTTTTGAACAGCAATTATGATACGTTTGCGTAAACCATCAATAGTAGTTATCCACTTCGGTGCGATACACTTCTATTTTAAATATCCCCACAAAAATTGTCCACATGGATTAAAGTCAGGAGATCGTCGTGGTCATGGTACCGATCCTCCTCGCCCAATCCCTTGATATTAATTAATTATGGTACGGATATACTTAAGTAAACTTCGTATATGATACGCCATGCTGCTGCAATACGCAGTGGACGCCCTGGATCTACGATTCAGTTTCAGTTTTCCCTCTCGCGTCGCACTATACTTGCACTCACTGAAGACCGTAATAGAAATTGCTGTACTTGGCACATGTTTACCAGGAAATTAATTAAAACGATATTCACCAACTTCGAGTTGCTATATCGGATTTCAATATTCGGAATCGCTTGGCTAGAACTACAGTAGCCCAGCGATGTAAAGGTGGAAGATACTACAACTTCAATAATTTTTTACTCGAAAATTAAGGATTTTAAAAATTTTTTTTACGATATTGACTCCATCTCCAATTTTTTTTAAATAAGTTTTGATTCACCCTGTATAATTAGCTACGACTTCAATGAAAACAGTGTATAAAAACGGCGTCCTAAGCTAACATTATCACAAGTTATAAAAAATTGTTATAATATGATTTGTTAATAATTTAAAATGAAATGCATTAATAAATACAGTATAAAGTACACAATATAAAATAAAAGATAAAAAGTAAATATTTAATTTTTTATTATTAATTTGGTAATATAAATACAAAAGCAATATTGCTTTAAAAATCTAATTTCGTGAACTGGAATACGATTTTTTACAAGATTACCTTGTACTTACGTTCTTTGGAGAGTAATTTTATATAAAACCCCTAAAAACTTTTCTTTTATCTTTTTGTTAGACATTCGACAAATTGAAAGTTTCTCATCTGAACTGGAAGCACCTTAATTACTTTTATTCTGTGCACACAGCTGTATCTACAAAAAGTTAATAAGAACCTCGCCAGAGCACGGTAAACAAATTTAATTTGTTAGAATTCGCTCTAATTTTATCCAAATTACTAGTTTTTACATAATATACAGGGTGATTCTTTAATATTGCGAAAAATTTCAGGGACAGGTTCTTTAGATAAAAATAAGAAAAAAGTTCCCATTAGCGTGTGTCCGAAAACGCTTCGTTTCCGAGATACAGGGCGTTCATTTTTTTTAAATCTACTTTTAATACTTGTTATTTCAAAAGTACTTTAACCGATTTATTTGAAAATTGACTGGTTTATGTTTAATAATAGGAGCCATTTTTTGTATTATTAAAGAATCACCTTGTATAACACCTATTCATATGTTATTATATTATTTATTATTATATTATTATTTTTCGTCCATATATGTACACAAAAGGATGTAGTTAATCAAAATTAAATACATAATGTAACTAACGCAGGAACGTGTTAAAAATGCCGACTCATTTTTTATATACAGAGTGTTTAGTAAAGAATAGGTCGTACTTTAAGTTTAGCTTGTTGAACAAAAATAATGTAATTTAAATCAATTTACCTTACTACAAGTTATAGGCTTGACAACATTTATTTGTGCGACAAACATGAATATCTAATTGATTTTTTAGTTAAAGGTACAAGGCGTTCTGAGCGTCTGCGCCACTGTATTATTCCTTTCAGATTTTTTTAAGAATAGAGAGTTTTGGAAAATGATTATTTATTTTCCTTCGATTAGCTTAATAAAAAGTATAATAACATATGTATTTTACCAACAGTACACGCCAATTACAGGGCAAAGTTTATAGGAGAACAAAAATAAGATGAAAAAACAATGAAATACAAAATAAAAATTAATAAAACTAACTAACACGAGCGCAAGTATGTTTGACTAACCAATGGTAATTTTCAAAGTAGAATACAATATTTTCAAATTAAAATGAAAGATATCACATGCTGTAGATTTCAATAAAACGTTAATATTGGCGATGGGGGCAATAAAAACTTCCTTGAGTACGACTAGCCATTCATTCTATTAGTTAAAAAATGTAAAGAATTTAAAATTTGAGTACAGTCGATATCGTAATGTAGAAGTGCATGTAAAAATTTCAAATTATAAATCACAGAGGATTTGGGATATATCCCATCAACATGAAAAGCTAGATATTTCAAAAATCTTTTTTGAACAGATTCAATCAATTTGACATAGTTATTATTCTACGGAGACCAAATTACAGAGCAAGTCTGGATCGAACAAACGTATAAAACAATTTTAATAGTACCTACTTCATTATCACTGAAGACGCGAGCCTGTCTTATCACAAATCCCAAACGCTTTAAAGAAATAGAAACAGTTTGTTGAATGTGTTCAGAGAAGCTTAATTTATGGTCGAAGTACAAACCCAGATTCCGAATCATGTCCGTTCTTAACAGTTCTCCAGTATCTATATTATAATCGAAATGAATAGAATTTATTTTGCGAGTGTATGATATTTCGATATATTCAATTTTAAGTTGTTGGAATTGCACCACTCTGAAACCCTGTTTAAATCATTTTGAAGAACTATGGCAATCATGCAAACTATTGATGAATACATTTTCAAATCGTCAACAAAAAACAATTTCTTGCCGGTGATACAAAAGTTAAGTTCGTTAAAAACAATGAGAAGAGTAAAGGTCCCAGGTTGAATCCCTGAGGAACACTTGACGTAGTAAGGTAAACTTCTGATTTAAAGCCATCATAAGTAACTTAATTATAACGATCAGAAAGAAAACATTTAAACAACTGTAATCAATATCTTGAAAATCAATAAAAAAATTCTAAAAACTGATTAATGAAATAAGTTATTACAGTTAGTAAAGCCGTTCTTATACAACAACATGAAGAACAACACAGATAAATCTGACAACATGAAAGAAAGACAACGTTTAAAAAAAATATATTTATAAAGTATTCGCAAGACAGCTACTTACTATACATTATTAACTGTAACAACTTTTGAATTAATATTTTGTTAGAATTTATATATTTTATTGATTTCCAAGAGTTTCTTCTAAATAATCTTTATCTTCATTGCATTAGAAGAAATCAATCAAAAATTTACTTATTTGTAGATGAAATGATGCCCTAGAATATTTCCTTACAGCAAAATATTAATATTTATTTATTATCTGATCTTTTATTATATCCCAAATCCATACTTGTTTTTCTCAAATTTATTGCGGTTCATAAATAAAAGAAATTAATTTAGCACTTTATGAGAGTATATAAGCTTCTTCCTCCACACTAATCACACTTCTATATTTTATTTTATTTCTAGGTTCCGGAATTTTCGTTTCCCCGTCTGGACTACTAGAAAGGACAGGATCAATCGGGATGAGTTTTGTGATATGGATGGCATGCGGATTGTTATCCTTATTAGGTAAGATAAATGATAACCAATAAAAGTTTATCACCAATGAAGTTCATCAATTAATGTTTTGAATAGTAAATTTATTCGCAAACATCAAAATACTACATTATTTCAGCTCATTATATTCCAAATATCTATTTATTTATTGACTGAATTTGGTAAAAGTTTTCATAAAATAGTGATCATAAGTATACTTAATTTGTCAAACCAAAATTCGAAATTGCTTTCGAATCAATCAAGACAAACTGTCACTTCAATATTTTACCACGTGAACAGAACATGTGTCAGTATTTTTAATTTTATGGTAACTCTCCAATTCAATTCAAAATTCAAATGGCATGGTCAAAATTGGGGGTTGCTGTTTAAAAAAATTGTCGATGACGTCATATCTCGAACAACGATGACGTCACAAATATAGATCGTATGTCAAAAAGTGCCTTTTTTAAAAACAAAATCAACGTTTCAGGGGATTTTTTCGAAAACTTCTGAATTTCAAAGATAATGAATTTATTCGTTACTTTTCGAAAGCACTGTATATGTGCATCTACATAGTTTAATTGAAAAGTATATTTTATTTGTACAAAGATAGCAAAATATTTTTATTTGCATGAACCATTTATTTATGAATTAAAAGTTTAACTTCACAAATGCATCTATCCTACAAGCATCTTCATATTCTTTGCAAGAATAAGGTGATTTTCTTCAACCATTTGACTTGATATACTTCAAATTTTATAGAATGCATGCTCCTTAATATGTCTGCATGTAAAATTGCTACAAATTTTCATGTAACGTAAAAAACAACTTTGTTTTACATAATTGAACAAGTTATCTTCAAGTAAAACTTTTGTACCTCTTGAGGTTTTTTCCGTAATTTCACTGGGCAAAATCCAAACAGCATAATAATTGGCTGTTGATTATACAGCATATAAGTAGGTAATTATAGCCGGAACTGAGACTCCCCCCACCACTTTTGACCTTGGGTCGACCTTGGGTGACGTCATTCGTGACCTGGTTGACATTGAGAGGTCACGTCAGTGGATGACATTTATTTGACCTATTCATATGGGAGGAGGCATTTGACATTGAGTAACTTTAAGTGATGCAATTTAATAAACAACGAATGCTCCGCCCACACTCCCTAAAAACCTTTAAAAGGAGGGAACGGATAAACTGAAATCATTTCGAGTTGGTATCTTCGTGGGGAACGTGCATAACAAAATGTATTTGTGTAGTAGTTGTGGTAAAACGTTTACTCGCAGTGATAATTTACGTCGTCATGAGAGGGTATCTTGCAAAGCGAGATTCACTAATAGTGAGGAGGAACCCAGTGCTAAACGTATTAAACTCGAATCCTCAAGTACTCAAACTATTAATTGCTGTAATAAGACTATACCCGCTAATCAAATAAATTCACATCGCAGAACACTGGAACACAGAACAATGTCCTGTACTCCTAAATGTGACGGCATTCAAATTATTAACTGTGCGTTCAAGCGAAGAATTATTAGTTATCGAGTGTGCAGCCAAAATCATCACATAGATTACAATTTGTTTTTTAATGAAGTAAAAGAAAAGATATTGGAATTGTTAAAAGAAATCGTGAATGTGCACAAATCTGTAAAAGTCAATATGGAAACCTTCGGTAAATACGTTTTACCAACGCAAGAAATAACCGACGTTAAAGCTTTCAATAGTTCTAACAGAATTATAGACGAATCCAAGGATCTGAACAGTATTTATCAGGAATTTGTCGATTCAATGATATCTCAAACATCAGAATTCGAAGAGAAAGATTCTGGTAAGTAATTCCCAAAACACAACGGATGCGTTATACATATTTACATATTTAATGTTTTAGGTTGGGCTATCGTTGAAGTTTTATATGTAGAAGTAAATATAAATAAAAATAGTCCTCTATGTGCATCATCATACATGAAGTTACCGAAGTTCATCGAAAACAAGAAAGCCGTAGTGAATATAAGAAATGAAGATCAAAATTGTTTCGCATGGGCAGTAACATCGGCGATATATCCACCTATAGGTCCAGTTCAGGAGGTGTCTTCGTATCCTCATTTTTCTACAGTTCTAAATGTGACGGGTATGGATTTTCCAATTAAATTAAAAGATATTTCAAAATTCGAAACGCTGAACGATATATCAGTTAGCGTATACGGTTTAGAAAGGGAATTTGAGAATAATAAAATAAAATACGAAATAGTAGGACCGCTGCGGTACGCGCCAAAAAAATTACGTTATCACGTTAACTTGTTACTTGTTACAGAGAATTGTGGAGAGAACCATCATTGTAGAAAGGAATGCATAAAAAGTCATTATTGTTGGATTAAAGATTTCTCAAGAATAGTTTCTAGTCAAGTTTCACTTCACGAACATAGAAAATATTTTTGTGACGGTTGCTTGATGTATTTTAGCAGCGATAGATCATTATTACAACATCAGAGCAACGACTGTAATCACGTTTATACCACAACACCTTCAAATAACCTTCGTATAGATAAATTTGGAAAAAGCGTTCCCGAAAACATACTAAAATTTGAAAACTTCGAAAAACAATTGAAAGTACCTTTCGTAGTGTACGCCGATTTCGAATCTATTCTAAAACCTTTCGACACTTGCGAGCCCAATCCTGCAAAATCTTTTACAAATAAAACGTTCAGCCACGAACCATTCTCATACGCATACTTAATAAAATGTTCATTTGACGATTCGTTATCTAAATTCGTATTATATAGAGGGCAAAATGCCGGGAAAGAGTTTATAAAACGTCTCGAGTCGGATTTAAAAGAAATTTATAACAAACATTTAAAAGATATAGTTCCAATGATGCCTTTATCTAAGGAGGAGGAACAAGATTTTTTAAATGCAACTGTTTGCGGTATATGTGAAAAACCGTTTATAGAAGGAGAAGTAAAAGTCAGGGACCATTGTCATTTGACGGGCAGAAAGAGATACGGGGCGGCCCATTCCGTTTGTAATTTAAATTATAAACTGCCCAATTTCGTTCCTATCATATTACACAGTATGAGCTCTTACGATTCCCATCTCTTTATTAAAGAGCTGTGTTCTAATAAGGATAAAATAGAAGTTATAGCTCAGAGCAAAGAGAAATACATATCCTTTACGAAAAACGTGTTTTTGCACGATTATATCGGTAAAGACGGAAAAGTAAAGAAAAAATATTTGAAGATGAGATTTATCGATAGCTTTAAATTTCTATCCACTTCTCTGGAAAATCTAGCTAATAATTTGAGCGATAATCAATTTCAAGAAACGGTTAAACATTTTCCCGACGACGAACAATTTAACTTAATCAGACAAAAGGGCGTGTTTCCTTATAGTTTCTTAACAACTTTGGATAAATTAAATAACAAAATTTTACCCAGTAAAGAAGAATTTTACGATAATTTATCGGAAGAACATATATCAGAGGCCGACTATCATAGGGCGCAAAAAACCTGGAATATCTTTAACTGTCAAAATTTGGGTGAATATTCAGATACGTATTTAAAATCGGACGTTCTTATATTATGCGACGTATTCGAAAACTTTCGAAACATTTCATTAGAAAAATATCATTTGGACCCGGCACAATACTTTACCGCCCCAGGATTAGCTTGGGACGCCATGTTAAGGCTGACTAAAGTAGAACTAGAATTAATGACAGATATTTCAATGATTCATTTCTTTAAAAAAGGCATTAGGGGCGGTATAAGTCAGTGTTCGGAACGCAAACACGTCGCAAATAACATATTCGTTCCAAATTACAATCCGCAAGAGTCTTCCTCTTTTATCGCATATTTAGACGCTACATATCTATACGGGCACAGTATGTCACAGTATTTACCAACAGGCGGATTCGAATGGTTAAGCGAACAGGAAATTATCAGTTTTGACGTCACGAATATCCCAGACGAGGATCGTTACGGATATACGTTAGAAGTCGACATGGAATATCCATCGGAATTGCACGACTTACACAGAGATTTACCATTCTTAGCCGAAAGCATGGTACCGCCCGGTTCAAAATCTAAAATGCCAAAACTGATACCCAACCTGAATAATAAAAATAAATATATAATACACTTTAGAAATTTAAAACAAGCCATAAGAAACGGCTTGAAATTGAAAAAAATACATCGTATAATAAAATTCAATCAGAGTTGTTGGTTAAAAGCGTACATAGATTTAAATACGGAAATGAGAAATAAGGCAACAAGCAAATTCGAGAAGGATTTATACAAATTAATGAATAACGCAGTGTACGGTAAAACGATGGAAAACGTAGATAATAGAAGAGATATCAAACTAATAACTCACTGGGAAAGAAGGGGTAGATCCTTAGGGGCAAACACGTTGATCGCCCGTCCTAATTTCAAAACTTGTACAACGTTTTTAGAAGACTTCGTAGCCATACATATGGGGAGAACAAGAGCTCATTATAATAAACCGCTTTATCTCGGGTTTTCAATTCTAGAATTGTCCAAGACAGTGTTGTACAACTTTTATTACGATGTCATAAAAAGAAACTATAAGGATAACGCCTCTTTGCTTTATACCGATACCGATTCCTTAATTATAAAAATCTATACAGAAAATTTTTACGAATTTATCAAGTCAAATCCGAACATATTCGATACGTCAAATTATAAAGAAGGAAATAAGTTCGGTATTCCCGTATCTGCTTCCGTATTGGGAAACATGAAAGACGAGTTTCCTTCAGATCCCATAATCGAATTTTACGGAACGGGGGCAAAAGCTTATTACGTAAAATCGGTAAATACGGAAGTAAAAAAAGCTAAAGGTATAAAGAAATCAGTCATTAAAAATAATTTAACCGTCGAAGACTATAAAAAAATCGTAGAGCAAGGCGGTATCATATTCAGAAAAATGAGTTCGTTTCGTAGCGAATTACACAATATATACACAGAAATAAAAAATAAAGTCGCTTTGTCATACTTCGACGACAAAAGATTCATAATACCGAATACAACACATAGCTTACCGTGGGGTCATAACGATATACAATTCTACTTAACGGACGCAGAGAAAAATTTCGAATGGTTCGTAACAGCTTTAAGTCAAACGGCAGGCTGTGACAACGATAGCAGTGAAGTCAGGTTGAAAAATTTAATAAATGCAATCGAAGAATTAACCAAATAAGTCAGTCATAAATTTACGGTAATCGAGAAAAAAAAAAGAAATAAAATTGCACGTACACTAATAAAAGTAAACTATTATAGAAAATAAAAGTAACGTGTCATAACGTGAAAACGTAATTAAATTAAATGCTAAATAATCTCATTATTAAGTACAACATAATTGACGTAACTGTAATGTAATGTAGCATAATTTAAATGTAATGAAAATAATCGTTACATGACCAGAATATTAAGTACAATGTAATTTAAGTAAGTGTAAAATATAAATAGCATAGTAATGTATCATACTTTAAATGTAAGGAAAATAATTGTTATATAACCTCATTACTATGTGCAACGTAATTGAAGTACATGTAACGTAAATAGCATAGGTACCTACCGTACCATAATTTAAACATAATAAAAAAATTGGTTACATGACTTAATTACTAAGTGCAAAGTACTTGAAGTATCTGCAACTTAAATAACGTAGTAATAGGTATTACGTAATAATGTACGTAATACCGCGATACCATGTAACATGAATATTAAAGCAAAATAACAATTAAACAACCAGTCTTTCATTCGTACAATATCATTCAAGCATACCTCTCACACTTAGCATGTCATAGACACACTGAGCATCACAACGCATAGTATGGAGTATATGAAGCCTTCGCGGTAGAGTGGGGATGGTGGGGGAGCGACTCTGATCCTTTAAAACGCCAGGGTTGATCGGAGGAGTTAACATTCGTCCAGTCGTCGTCGAGAGTAGAAGTGTTAGAAACAGTGTAGTAGTACTAGAATCAGTTCGTGCAAGTACAATGGGTAACAGTAGAAACACCAACCAAAAAGCTAGCGGAAGTCGAAGACCGCAAACTGTGGAAAATTCAACATCGCGGAGCAAGACGCCACAGAAAAATATCGAAACGATGAGGGTATTATCCAACATAATAATACCTAGCGTCAATTATCAAGATAACCAGATGCAATTGTGGACGACAAACCCCGTTAGTGGTCAACAACAAAACGCATCGCATCCTACAGCGTCTACATCCCAGCATCCGGGTTACTTTACGGAACCATATAAAAACGTATGGCGACCAGAAGAATTAGGAAACGGTCAGGGAACGTCCCACAGCGAGGCCTCACTGCCATTGGATATTGTAAACCAAGCTTTAGCTGAAGTAATAAACGAAGGGTATCAACATACAAGTACAGAAAACGTAAGTAAGGACGTGTTGGTAGAGATGATCCACCAAATGTCACCATGGAGCGAAGACGACTTCGTAGATCCTGAACCTAAAAGTGCAAGCATAAATAATAAGAGTAAGGGACCTACATCGACAAAAAAGCCCCGCCGCTCCGTCGATAAAGAGGGATCGTCTTCCAAAAGACAAAAAGTAAAAGAAACCGAAAAGCCCAACGCACGTCCTAACGTACTGAAACAGTTACTGCTAGAAGAGACGACGCTGGTGAAAAATAAAATGGAAAAGGAAGCGCAGAGTAATACCTCGACCGTGACGACGAATAATAACATCCCCGTCATCAAAGTCGACGAGGACCAGGAGAATCTCCATCTAGACTGGGAAATATTTTCTCAAGAAACAGATATGGCTATATTCAGAAAGGCAATAACGTTAAAGAAGAAGCTGGTAACGGAGAAAGAGACGACGGATCGAGAGTTCGAGAATGTCCAACAAGAAGCAAGCGGGTTGCAAGCGGGTTGCAAGCGGAAATCGTTCGCTTAAACGAACAATTAACGGCCACTAATAAGCGGCTTAAAGAAATAGGAGAACGTCGCGATAAAATTACAAAGAAAGTGAAGTGGGTAACGGAATCTTTAGGTTAAGAGTCGTACGAGCAATGTAAAAGTAATTAAAATTTAAGTAATATAGTAGTAGTATAGGGTAGTAACAATATTGTAAAATAGAAGTATATAATAAAGGAACAGAAAAATTTAACGGTTACGTTAGCAATATCAAATAAAGAATAAATAGAATGCAACATCGTTGTTTCTTAACCCTTCCCTTAAATCCAAAAGTACACACATTAAGGAGCAATAATACGAAAATTTGGTAAAAGTCGACATGAATAAACGACGTAGGAAATGTCAAGTGAAAAAATGAAGTTGGCAACATAGAGTATAAAAAAGTTAGGTTGGCAACATAGAGTATAAAAAGTAAGGTTGGCAACATCGATAAAAAAAAGAGGTTGGCAATACCGGCAAAGTCGAACACGCGAAGGGACGTGCAGGTAGAGCGAAGCGTACCCAAGCTGCGTAGAAGCACCGCGCAAGTTAAGAGGGAGAGCGTAACGAAGACCCTCGCAAGAGCAGGTAGTGAAATTCTTTTCCTTCCAACCTCCGCCGAGTGTACACGTGTGTCTCCGCGTAGAGTCTGAAGTGCAATTGTGTAATTGCGATTAATAATATTCAAATTTTTGTTTTTCGTTTTCGCTGTTTTTCGTTTCTTAAACTCATTAAGAATGGTCGGTTTACGTCGTCCCAGAAAACGTGTAGCAGC
This sequence comes from Monochamus alternatus, assembly GCA_037114965.1. Lineage (NCBI taxonomy): Eukaryota > Metazoa > Arthropoda > Insecta > Coleoptera > Cerambycidae > Monochamus > Monochamus alternatus. Next base: position 22,179,496 of record CM073428.1, read on the forward strand.
CGAGGCAGAAGAACGCCGTCCTCAGCCGTTGGTGACGCCCGCCCAACGGATAATACACCGACAGTGGCTACAACCAGCTCGTCCACAGGCCCGTCCACAGGCTCGTCCATCAGCCAACGTACACCTTCCTCAGGGTACGGAAATCTCTCTGGTACCGGCGGCCTCTACGTCGTCCGGGACTCCGATGGATTTAACCGCGGCGTCTGTGGCAAAGGGCGACCTGGCAACGGGCGGCCAGGGAAGTAGCCACTTCAAGGTCTGCACCGTGGTGCCGCCGATGTTGTCTCCTATGAGCAGCAACCATACGGAGGACGAGGACGAAGACCACCAGGTCCAAGTCCAAGTCCAACAAGACGACCAGGGGAGGGCACGCTCCAAGATGGCGGATCCCACGCCGACGAGAGCAGACGAAATTGTAGAGGCCAAATCGTCGACGCAAGAGACGCCATCTAGGAATGAGCCAGACCAGCAACCGCCCCCTATAGCTGTGGTTACTGTCGCCGCGCAAGTGCACGTACCGGCCGAGCCGAGACGGGAACGAGCGGGCGGTAGTCAACCACATCCCGAAGCCGTAGGAGACAACATCGACGGGGATGCGCAAATTTTCTCGCAGGAGGAGGACCTGCAGATGTGCAACGAAATAAAGCACTGGAGGCGCCGCCGACGCGAGAAACTGGAAAAAGTCGATCGCGATATCGCAATGACCGACCACGAAATAGAAACCATCCGGGAAAGACTACAGCAGTTATTAGTAGGTCGTGAGGAGATGGTGCGGAAACGCGATCGGCTTTTGGCGCAAGATCGTAGAATAGCGGACATTCTTAATGGGTAAGCGGCCGCGAGAACGGAGACACCAGAACCCTAGGAATCCATTTTCGAATCTTCCAGAATCGAAAAACATAACCCAATATCCAAAATCCTACTCTTCCCACCTTCCCCCTCCCCCCCCCCTTCCCCCCCTCCGGGGGGGAAAACCAATTTCGGTGCTGAGTAAGATCCAGTATACTGCGCATAAGTATTGTCGAAGGGTTTCGAGAGCGCACTGAAATGGTCGATTTTGGTGTTAGAGTAGAGCTAGCTATGCGCGAACTTTTTTTTTTGGGGGAAGGAGGGTTAGGGGTTGGGTAGGGGTGGGGAGAGGGGGTAATTAAAATTTTTAAATTTTATAAGTCGATAAGGCTTTAAAATTTTTAAATTCATTTTCTCAGATTCGAAGAGTCTGTAGTACCTCGTGTAACGTATCTAATTACTCGTCTTGCCATTGCCTATCGATTGGTACCATTTCCAGTCCCATCCGATAAAATTTTTGGAAACCCATCTGAAAAAGTGCATTAAAAATCAGAAAAATTCAATAAAAATCTCTACTGTGGATTGCTAACATTTCGGATATATGTGTAGCATATCGAATTACTCGTCTTGACATTTTCTATCGATTGATACCATTTCCAGACCCATCCGATAAAATTTTTGGAAACCCATCTGAAAAAGTGCGTTAAAAATCAGAAAAATTCAATAAAAATCTCTACTGCGGATTGCTAACATTTCGGATATATGTGTAGCATATCGAATTACTCGTCTTGACATTTTCTATCGATTGGTACCATTTTCAGACCAATCGGATAAAATTTTTTGGAAACCCATCTGAAAAAGTGCGTTAAAAATCAGAAAAATTCACTAAAAATCTTGCTGCGGATTGCTAACATTTCGGATATATGTGTAGCATATCGAATTACTCGTCTTGAAATTTTCTATCGATTGGTACCATTTCCAGACCCATCCGATAAAATTTTTTTGACAAACCATCTGTATAGTAGTTTTGTGAGAAAAAAAAATATATTTTTTTATAAGATGTATTATAATTAAATTTGCAATTAAGATACTGTTTATAAATTTAATTTTTAATAATAGTTACAATAATGATCACAGTGGTATATTACATGTTTTCTTATTTAATATTTTCAATAATTAATTTAACAGTTCTTTAAGTTATATCTTAACACTTGCTGTTTGTTAACCAAACACCAACATTTTCGAAAATGATGATTTTCATCACTGTACAAACAACCCACATTCTCACACAAATATTTATTCGCTCTGCAGTGTCGGCAAACGTTATTCCAACAATCCTGGCTATATGTGTTGCACGCTATACATCTTTGTATTAATGGTTGACACACATTTGATACACAGTTGATGCAACGATCTCGAATTATCCCCATATTAATTGCATTATTCTTAACCATATTCGCACATGTCTCACATTTATTTGTGTATATTTTCTTCAATGACTGTTCAACATTCACTGTTACACAATTAGCGCAAAGTCCAGTACAAGGATTGAGTAAAGGTTTGCTGTACGAACAGTAACAATTGTGGCAAACCACTGCGTCTTCTATTTTACATGGATATACACATATCTTTACCTTAGAATCCCATTCTTTCGGAAATGGCATCTTATTAACACAAATTAACTCACTCACTGATTTTATGTATACTGCTGAAGAGACGTAGTAACACTGAACTCCTCCATCCTCAAGTTGCTAGTTTTATGCCTTCAACAGATGACGTCAAATTACTCTTGAGTGTAGGATGATAGTATCCCTTCCATGTCGGTGACGTCACAGAATATATTTAAAATGAGGAGGACGTCTATTTCAATTCATTTCGTTTTGATCTTCGAACAGTAAAGAGTAAATAAAATGGCTGTAGGACAACCCCATCTTGAATTCCTGACGTGGTTGGCTACCACAATTTTTCAAGAAAATAGCGATGAAGAGGATCACGAGGTAAGTACAGTACTTGAATTTAAATTTATAATTTTTATTACAGGTAACTTACATATATTTTGTGTTCATGTAGGTTGACCCCCATGACGTTGGTGCTTTAACAATAAAGCAGTTAGTTGATGCGGGATTGGATGTCGTCGGGGACAGTGATGACGAGAGTGTAGAAGCTGACGCCACGGATGACGTCGGTGAGGGCCTTGTTCGTGGAATACATGTGGAAGCCGTAGAGATCTTCTTGGGACAGATGAAGTATTGCTCTATGATGTCATGCATCGTAGTGCCAGGTGATAGGCTCTACTTCCTCTGCTATCGCTGCTTCGAGTGGTTCACGATCAATGCTGTCCCCACATCCAGATATCACTGTATGGAATCGCACCGAACAATCAAGCGAGAGGAAGTCATAATTTATACTTGCGATTCATGTCAACTACCCCTCAACCAGATGAAACTAACAGAGTGTTGCATACTATGTAATAGTAATAATTAGTGTGATGATTTAGGTTAAGTTGTGTAAATAGATTTATGTATATTGAATAATAGTATAATATATTTAGGAAGTAAGTTAAACATTATATATATATTTTTTCTATAATAAATAATATATTTTTTTATCGCATTCATGTCTTTTTATTACGGACTATATCTAATAATTAATTAGATCATTGAGAGAGAGGTACCTATGAAATTGAATAAAAACATATACCAAAAAAATAAATGAATAAAGTAAAGCTATACGTAATCGGTAGAAAATAGTAACTTAAGGAAATATGTGTAAATTAGTAGTTTCATTTGTCTGTGAACCGTCAAACGGAAAGTACAGCATTTCACAAAAATGGGGATAATTGTTGTCGACGTAAAAGGGTCCAACTTAAAACAGTTCTATCCAAAGAAGATTACATTTATCAGTAGACAATACACCGCTCATTATCTATTGATTCCCCCAGTTGATAGACAATTGAAATATCGAGTTACATATCTACAGCGATTTCACCAAGGATTAATGTTGGATAATATATTGCACAAACATTTATTATACTTTATATTATTGTTATTTATGATATGTTTGATTTCTGTTAAAGAATACCAGAAGGAAATATTTCTCAAACGATTATTACAAGAATTGGAAACATCATTGCACCCAATTGTAATCAGTGTAGATACTCTATTACGTAATGTTTCTTCCAGTACATTTCCTGTATTTATTAAAAATAATCCATATTGTTTTTATCATAGTTACAATAAATATATGTATAGCTTAAGGAACTGTAGGAATCTTTATAATTGGTTGTACACATACCTACCTAATTAAAAACATCTTGTACATTTTATATTTCTTTTAATTCCCACCAATCTCTAGTCAGAGAGGGATACCCACCACCAAAATAATATATGAGATTCAAACTCCCCCACTGCTAAGTAGGAGGGATGAGTGGACGATTTAAGATCTTACCATATAGCAGTGCGTAGAAGGAAGATTTTGAATATCCCTCTCACTCAAATGTAAGAGGAGGGATGGCTGAGTGCTTATATATACTTGCAACATGCATCAGTTTGGCAGTTCAACCGAACATCTCCTTCCAAAAGTTCCTTGTAACACTTGCAGCAGCATCAGATTCAACGGTTTCAACAGTACAGCATTAAAATGGCATACAGACAATGGTAAGTATAAGAGAAGTTTTGGTTATTATAAATTCCTTGATGATTGTGTGTTTATATATACTTACATCTTGTATTTGTTTGATAGTTCAAGTGCATATTTCACCACTAGCCACCCATCTAACAATATACTGGAGTCCGAAAACTGGGACAATGAATATGTGGAGCCGTCCGACAACAAATCCCAGCCGTCTAATATACTGGAGTCCGAAAACTGGGACAATGAATATGTGGGGCCGTCCGACAACAAATCCCAGCCGTCTAATATACTGGAGTCCGAAAACTGGGACAATGAATATGTGGGGCCGTCCGACAACAATTCCCAGCCGTCTAATATATTGGAGTCCGAAAACTGGGACAATGAATATGTGGGGACCTACAAACCCATTGAAGCGACGAATAATAGAATGGTCATAAGAACCAGTTACGCGGTAACGAATAAGTCCAAAGCAGAAAAAAAGGCTTATAGGATGGCTGAGAGGGCCAGGTTGTATGGCCTTCTCAGCCAGCAGTACAAAGAAAAAAGTGAAATGTTGATGAAAAATAAATCTTAAGTTATATTTATATAATATTATTTTAGTATTATTTATATATAAAATATAAAAATAAAAATATATAATAAACATATATGTTTCATTGCTTCCCTTTTTTTTGACTTGTGTAAATATTTTAATGTCTGAACACCAATAAATGAAATTTCTTTTCAAAAGATTCTTTTTTATTTCATCTTCCTTTCTATTTCTAATACAAACAAAAAAATAAATAAAAAAAACAGTGCTATACTTGAAGTGTAATTTTATTGTAATAAAATAATAATAAAATAATTATGTGCTAAATACATTGTAAATATATTAAACTACGGCTGCCTTGTTGATCCACTCATTCTGATCTGATGGTAGTCCAAGCCATTTGACAAATAGTTTATTATCCTTTTCTTTCAAAACTTTTTCCACTAAGTAAACATCAGAGTATTTAGTCCTCTGAAGTTCGTACTCATAAAAGCATCCTTTAATAGATTGACCGTACACATCTTCTATCATATATGTTACAGGATTTGTTATATTTACTTTAACAATTTTAAAAAGTTCCGTTGAATAGTTAGCAGTATATCCCTTTTCAAATACACCTTTAAATTTGCTAATTCGAACCATGTCACCAACACGGAATTTTGCTTTTAATGCTACTTTGGGACGATTATATACGCTTAACTTTGTTGTATGTTTTACATCAATGGGTTTCATCCCTGTTGTACGATGAACTCTATTATTGTAGAAGTTTATAATGTTAGGAAGAATATCGAACCATTTGTAATTGCCTCTGGCCGAAAATTCTTTGTATAACCAATTCTTTAATGTTCTAATGACACGTTCCACAATAGCTGCCTTTTTTGTACTGAACGTTGAATAATGGTTTATATTATACTGTTCCATTAGAGATGAAAATTGGCGGTTATAAAATTCAGTTCCAAGATCTGTCTGTAAGTGTTTTGCAGAATAATCAGAGTCTCGAAGTATATTTTTCATTGCACTATAAACTTCTCTGGCTGTTTTATTCTTAAGTGGCCTGGCCCAAGCATATTTAGAATAACAATCAATTACTATGAGTATGTATCGATATCCTTTGTTTTCTTCAGCAAAACTTTGCATTTCTGCTAAGTCGGCTTGCCATAGGTCACCAAACCCTTTTATTATAGTTCTTCTTCTTCGAAAATTTCGTCGAGCGGATTTGTGTAATTCATCAACAATTTGTCGTTTTGTATGACTAATGAACATATTGTATTCATCTATAATTCAAACCTTGTAATACGATGTACATGCACATGTATGTGTTGCAATATTCTCTTTTATAATGATCATTCCTGACAAATGGCACCCTCTTATGATTCAACTGGTTTTGACCATATAGATGGAAATACTAATCTACCTGTATCTTCCGGGGGATGATGTTTCGTAATAAGTTGCTCAACTTTTTCTATATCAAGTGCAAAATCTGACAAATCTTGTAGGAACTTATTATGAGCTTCCCAATATTTGTCTTTGTCACTTTTTAATTTATCCAAATCAATTTTCATATCACTTATCGTTTCATCCGTCTTAATTTTGATATTTTGAAATATTTTTGTTACCTCATCCACGATTTCATTTCTTTCTGTCTTTATGTAAGCTACCAAGTTATCGGTTATGAGATTTGCTGAGTGTTGTACAGCGGAAAGGATATCAGTTTTACAGGCACCCATAAGTAAATTGACACAGTTTAATGTTGCTCCATCCTTTTCATCTGTCGGATCGCCAATATTTTTTAATTGTTTGCCCTGAATGTCATATTGCTTTTCACTGGTGAGCTTGAAACCAACACCCTGTGGACCGCGATGACCTACACAACGACTTCCTTTTCGACGCCCAAATTTATCGATAGAGCTCATCGTTGTTCTTTCACATTCAATGTGTAAACTGGTAATAATTAATGTGTGATGTGACATATATTTATATATTTTTATCTTCTATAAATGTTATACTTGATGTTTGTTTTAATATACTATACCCTCTTCACGTAATTCTTCGATTATAGATAATATTTCATTATCATGACCGGAATGACCAGCTATTTTAGAACTCCATAATAAACGTAAACGATCGATTAATTCTTTAGGTTTATTCCAATATATAAAATCTATTGCTTTATGTGTATATAGTTTTCTAGTTGGTATTAAACCGGAACCTTTTGTAGATCGAAGCATCATTCTGTATGCTAATACTGGTTTAATAACTTCATTATACTTTCTCGATCTGCTGCTGCGATACCCTTGTTTTACATTGTAGTTTGTATAAGCTGCATTTGTTATATTTATTATTTCTCCATACAACCTCTTGTTTTCGTCACTAATTCCCTGTCCTCTACTACTTACATCTGGAGGCAATTTCAGAAATAGTAAATCATAGAGTTGCGAGTTTCCCTCGTAGGATCTCATCTTTTTACCATTTTTCCAAAGAGTAATTTTTCTATCTGAAAATCGCACTTCGGTGTTACCGATCATTAGTTTTCCACTCTCGACATCGATATGTACTCCATATATGGTATCAAAAGCAGTTTCGCCGGCTCTTAAACCGTTAATGTAATTTTTAACTGATTCCGGTACATTTTTACTATCAATGCTAGATGCCAAAGAACTTGGAGGCGTCTCTAATTGATTTGATGTATTTGCTCCATGAAAAGATGAATCAAAAACCATTGTTTTATCATCATCATCATCATCATCATCATACACTTCGGCGTGGATAGTTTTATGCTTGATAGGACTGCTGAAACTGCTTCTTTTAGGTTGTGTCGTCACTGCTGGTTGAGGTTTACGATTTGTTTGAGCTGCTGCGGATATACTTCTTAAAGGTTTTGTGATGGGTTCATATATCTTTTCTAATGCCACTTTATTTTCAATATGTCTGTTTTTAATCAAATTGAATTTTTTTCGAACTGCGTCTGTCACTTCTACTAATTTACGTTGTAATTCTATTTCGCTAGCATTATGCGTGTCTTTATTATTCTCAACCTTCTTCATTTTTGATGCGAACTCGACATTGTTTGATTAACAAATAACATTAAAATTTGTGTGCATTACGGATATATGTAACTATCTAAGCCTTTTCGATATCTACCTTCTTCTAATTTGCTGTCCTTGTCGATAACTAAGAATCCATACTTATCTTTCCAGCATTTGGCACACATCTCCTGAAATTCTTTAAATGTTACGTCTGGTGAAACGTGATCTTGAAATATATGATGCATGTTCATTTCGTCCTGTTTAAACATGACAATCCAGTTCGAGTTATCCCTGATAAGTTGTTTTGGAATCCTAGAGTATGTTTGAGCAAGATAGAAGCAGTCTACAGATTTATGACGACCCATACTAAAGTACGATCTAATAACATCTTGTTTTTCACATATAACATCATCAAATATAAACACTGAATTGGGTTTAGCATCAGAAGGTTCAACGATTTCAGCGTTATTATTAAACATATTGAATTCCAATCCTTGAATAGGCTTTAAAATTTTGCGCAAATATTCGTATTTCGGTTGATATAAAGACTTTGAGTATAAATATATGTTGGAAAAACGTAATCCGTGCGGATGCGTAATGAGAGAAATCATTACATTTGTTTTTCCACAGTTAGAAGGACCAATTATAAGACCTCTAATTGTTGACGGTAAAAGTGGACCATGGCGTTCATGGTTAACATTTACCCCACAACCCACACTTTCATCTAAATTATCTACAGCAAATGTTTCTTTTTGTTTTACAATCCGCATCGTTCGAGTGTTCAAAACGATATAAAAGGAATTTTATTGTGTATCTGATATTTAATTGTTTGTTTGCATCACATGTGAAAACTTGTATCCATTTTGATGCCGTCGGTCAAACAGTTCAGACGTAAATCGCAGAATTCAGTGATTGGGACAGGATTTGTTAATTCATTGATAAATAAACTTCCCGTTGAGCTACATTTACCGGGAGGATATCAATACTGTGGTCCTGGTACAAAACTAAAAAAGAGATTAGCCAGAGGGGATCCGGGTATTAACCCTCTTGATGCTGCATGTAAAAAACACGACTTAAGCTACGAGCAATCTAGTGATCTATCTGCGCGACATAAAGCAGATTACGAATTAGAACAACGTGCCTGGGAAAGAGTCAAATCTAAGGACGCTAGCATTAAAGAAAAAGCAGCTGCTTGGTTAGTTACCAACACTATGAAGACAAAACGGCGCTTAGGTATGGGATGTACATCCACGAAAACAATGACAAAAAGAAGGAAGCATAAAAATAAGGTCAAGAGAAAAATGAGTGGAAAAAAGGTTAGCTTTGGTAGTGGTGTTGTTAGTAAAGTCCGAACTGAATTACGAAAAGCCGGAGGTAAACGATTCGTGTCCAAGGACACCCGAAAAGCTGCACAATTTGCATTAAATGCTGCACGAAGATTTACAAAAGCGTCTGGTGGTAAACGAAATATTCGAATTCCACGAATAATAGCAGTTCCAAAAGTTGGTGGAATTTTACCGCTAATACCTATATTTGCCGGGCTATCGGCCTTAGGAAGTCTAGCTGGTGGTGCTGCATCTATATACAAGAGTATTAATAACATCAAAACTGCTAGAGATCAATTAGCTGAAACAACGCGTCATAATAAAGAAATGAAAGCCGTTGCCCTTGGAAAAAATGGAAAGGGGTTGTATTTAAAGCCGTATCGGACTGGATTAGGATTATATCTGAAACCAAAGAATTCAAAAAACTTCTAAGCTCTTTACCTCGAAGACCTCTCAGTAACATCGACATTAATTATTATGTTGATATTATGAGAATTCCACACTTTCGAGGCGTATTTATGCGTGATGATCTTCCAGTAAGCGGTCCTCACCATAATGAGTCTGCCGTATTGAATCTGGATAGTAGAAATGGTATGGGAACGCACTGGGTAGCATACAAGAAGTTAGGTAATACTGTTAATTATTATGACAGTTTCGGAAACCTACCCCCACCTAAAGAACTTCTTAAATATTTATATCTAAAATCAAATCGTCAGATAAAAATCTTCTATAATTATGACCGCCAACAAAAATTCAACACAGTTTGGTGTGGGCATCTGTGCTTAAGGTTCCTAAGTGGCAGTAAAAATAAAATCAACCATGGCTTATCCAGCGACTCCAAAAAGTGATCGTGAATTGATTAAGAAAATGGGACATTCTTTGCGTGCTTTCTCCAAGCACAAAACTCTTACAAAAATGACAAAGGAACAATTGGCAGACCTACCTAAGGAGGTAATGATTTCCTGTGCTGCAAATGAAATAGCTCTAGTGTGGGATAAATTACCGTTACATTTACGAGAAGACATTGATATATTAAAGTACCAATATTGCTTAGAACATTATAATAAAGATTACGGCCCAGACGAACCTGTAGATGTCAATGACGGTCCTGTGCCAAGAAAACTTTTCTGCTGTTATTGCAACGTGCACGATGTCTCATTAGCATCGGATAACAACGTTAGTGCGAATATAGTGATACCCCCACCAAATTCACGAAAGAGACTACCTCTCAATTGTTGTTGTAATCATCAATAAATTATTGTGTGAATACATTTTATGTATCAGTCATGTCTCGCACGTTTACCATCACAGGACAGTCAAGCGTATTAAGCGCTGACTTCTACCCACCAATCGAATTAGATATACATAGTCAATATGGCTTGGGACTACACGGTTTCTATTCCTATAATTCAATATTAAATATTGATGAGAAAAACAACATAATTGGATTCAAATTCAAGAAGGGATCGTCCGTCACCTTTATTAGAATACCACCAGGTGCTTACGAACTTTATGAAATAAACAAGGCAATTCAAAGACTTATAGAACCCATAATAAAACCTAACAATAAGAGTCCTACGTTCAACATTGATGATCAATTTATGTTAACAGCCAACAATAATACTCTTAAATGTGAAATTCGATCGAAATTCGATTTCGATTTGACACCACAACACTCTCTAGCAAGTGTTATAGGATTTGAAAATAAATTATATTATGCAAATCTTGGACATCAGTCTACGTTTCCAGTGGATATTATGAAAGTTAGGATCATTCGCATTGATTGCAATATTATTTCAGGAGCCTACATGAACGGTGAAGAAGCACATACTCTTTTTGAATTTGATATGGACGTAGAACCAGGTTTCAAAATTACGAAGGAACCACAAAATATTATTTATATGTTGATAAGACCTGAAGGGCGCCAGTTTATCGATAACATTACACTACGTATATTAGATGATAACGGTGCTCTGGTAGATTTTCGAGGTGAAAAAGTTATTGTAAAATTGGAGTTAAAAAAAGTTATATTAGAACAGTGAGTCATAATGGGATTTTGCTTTAATCAGAGAAATCAATCGTTGTCCACACCATCAAGAAAACATGATAAATTTATAAACAATTACCCAGACCAGTTTATTCTACGAAAGAACGTTAAGCGGTCAACATCTAAATTATCAACTAGAGACCGCATTTTTCTTCAATCTATTGGACTGAAATTGAAACGTTAGTGGTTATAATCATGATACCAACAAGTGCAAAATTGGATGTGTTCGATGAGCCTTTATTTGATAATTCACTTGTTAGTTTACATGAGCACACGTACAAACCGTATGGATCACCATACTATAGAAATTCTGATGAAATACGAATTCCCATTCACTTCCAAGATCTTATTCTTGATATTGCCGAAAGTTACATCTATATAGAAGGCAAATTTACTCCTAGCGATGTCAATAAAGCATGCTACCTATCTAACAATGCGTTAGCATTTCTTTTCGATGAGATTCGTTACGAAATGGGTGGCGAACAAGTAACTGTTATTCGAAAACCAGGTATAACATCTACAATGAAAACTATGGTGTCATGGGGGCAAACGCATTTGAAAACGCTACTATCTTATGGATGGGGTTTAACACAGAAAAATCAAGATATTTTGGATACCACCAGTCATATTTTTAGCGGGAAATTACCTCTAAAATATCTTATGGGATTTGCCGAAGATTATACAAGAGGCATCCTCAACACCAAACAAGAGCTTACATTGATAATTGCTCGATCATTTAAAAATTGCTACTTTGGAGAAGTTGACGCTGATCTAGAAATTAATAAAATAGAATGGAGGATAAGACACATCATTCCTGAAGATAGGCAAAAACTGAAGCTATTAAATCGCGTTAATAAGGGCGGTGTTCATGCTAAAATTAAGATGGCCTATCGTATGTGGGATTTATATGAATTACCGACACTGCGAAAAACATCTACAGATATATGGGCTATAAAGACCACTAACAGTTTAGAAAGACCCCGATATATCATTATCGGTTTCCAGAGTACTGATAGTTCTGATAATAGAAGCAAGGACGTTACTCAATTTATCCATGCAGATATAAGCAATATCCGAGTTTATTTAAATTCTGAAGTGTATCCATATGAGCGTTGGAATTTAGACTTTGGAAAGAAACTAGATTCTACAGCTTACTATGCTTATGAAAATTTTCAACGCAGTTTCTATGGTAAAGATAATTCTGAGCCAATGATGGATATTGGAGAATTCCGAAAAAACCCACTCTTTATTATCGATTGTTCGCATCAACAAGACGCCATGAAGTCATCCACTGTAGACATAAAGCTAGAATTTGAAACTCGAAAGAAAAATTTTCCTGAAAATACAAGAGTGTATGCACTGATAATTCACGATGCTTATTTAGCTTACAATGCTTTGGATGGTTCTGTACATAGTGGATTTATGTAATCTAATGAATATCTTACGTATTCCATTAAGTTCTTAGTTGTTAGTTAACATATTTTATTATACATGTGTAGTTTATTTATTACTTTTGTATTAATTTTAATTTATTTATAGAATGTGTTTTTTTTTTTGTGAACTCTTGTAGCAAATAAAATCAACAATAAAAGTTTAAAATGATATATTTGTTTTATTAATAATACATCACAATAAAAAAAAAAGATAATAGTTTATACAGTACAATTTATTTATATAATATGTAATTTGTAAAATAATCTTAAGTTATTGTTAATTACATAAAAGTTTATTATAATCACATATTTATTATATTATTCTAGAAATATTAAATTATACAAGTTATATGAAAAAAATATAAAGATAAAATTAAAATTATCTCTATGGGGTTTGAGTGAAAGTCTCTTCATCATCAATGTCCTGGTCATCTTCAGAATCAGTAATAGATTGCTTAGTTAATTGATACTTTTGGCTAATTGCGTCAGGTAAATACTCGAGCAAATGTCCTCTAACATAACCCACTAAACCGATCTCTATCATTTTTCCACAAAATTGATCCAAATTTAAGAGACCTTCGGAATAACTTATACATAGTTCCCAACCATTGTTGTACATTTCGGCTTGTTCTTCGAGCCACCTGATTTTTTCCTCATCATAACAATAATCCAGATCATAATTAGTAGCGTGTAGTCGATCAAAACTCACAGCGTTTAATTCACTTCCCAATCGTTGAATAGCTGTGTCGATATCTGTGGCCTCGACCCACTGTTGACGAGCGTAGTGCATCCACATTTTGTTATAGCTGTAATAAAAAGTTAATTTTTTATACAGTGCAACGAAATATGTTATTGGCTATTTACCCATATTGGATGTTGTATTGGATACAGTTATGAAAACTAAATATATTTACTACTACTAGATATTAAAAACTAATGTAATTATTCAAGAAGTTCAAATTTTAATAAAGGTCTGCACTTGGCATCTTTAAAGAGTGGCTTACTTTGACCTATGTATGTCAAAGTATATTTTGCTTGTGTAAAATTAATTTTACTTAAATTTTCTTCTGATAAATGTTCCACAACCCTCTTGGGTAAAAAGCATTTAAACTTGCGATCATTATCATCAAATAATGTGGCTAACACACACTTTCCATATCTTGAATTCATCATAGACAATGTAAAAATTAAATAGGGTCTATTTATTTCTAAAGAGGTAAACTGTCTTAGAGATATATTTTCAAAATCACTGTTAATGTTATTATTAATCTTATTTAAATCTTCACATGATAGAGCCATTTTTAAATGCACTTCTTTTCTTTATCTAATTAGTAATAAATATAATAATTGCGCTCACTTGAAACAACTGTAATCACAACACTAATTTTACTGCGCTTGTTAACTGTAAGGTCGGTGGTTAAACTAGTATATGATTTTAGTCCACAGACCCTTGGATTATATAGAAATGATTGTATCCCCTCCAACTTTCAAACATATACATCAAGATATTCAATGTCAAATGTCTCCTCCCATATGTGGAGGTCAAGTGAATGTCAGCCACTGACGTGACCTCTCAATGTCACCCAGGTCACGGATGACGTCACCCAAGGTCAAAAGTGGTGGGGGGAGTCTCAGTTCCGGCTATAATTACCTACTCATATAACGTGAGATAGAGTAATGAATCAAGTGGAATGAGACAGATACAAGATTATTCACAACTTATCTGAAAAAATTTGGGAATAGAATGTTGTACAAAATTTTTTGAAAAATCCTTACATATGGATTCATCAACAAAGCGTAACGTTAGTCCGACTAGCGGAGGTTACACAAAAAATTTACTTTGTGATATGTTAACTAATCCGTAGTACTGAAAAGTACTGTTTTTGAATATAAATAGTAAATATACAATGGGAAACGCAAGGAACTAGAGGTCGAAGTTACGCGATTTTTAGACAGGTACAATACTGGGTCTAACTTTTGGCGCAAATATGAACATAAATAAACAGCTAGCAGCGCATGTTTCGTGAATGGGCGCAAAGCTGGTTAGTCCGACTAATGCGCTTTACATGGGCGCAAAGCTAGTTAGTCCGACTAACGCTACGTCCGTTTTATGAATCCGACTGTTATAGTTTCCGAGAAATAAATTAATGAAGTTCTAGAAGTTTCAACCCTTACATTGATGGGCTACTGTAGTCTCCTACAGAACATTTCTGGAAAAACGTCTACTTCTTTGTTGGGGTAGTGGGATGGGTGGGATACAAAGAAAACACGTTTATTGAACAGAAAATACATTGCACCGTAATAATTTTTAATGACACACTAGAGTATATATTACATATGTACAGTATAAAACAAACATATAGCCTAAAGTAGGGATTGCACATACGTAAACTTTTTTGGTCCATTGACTTAGATGTGATAAAAAACACAACAGTATTGTAGACGTTTCAAAGACAGCAGCTGAGCAGCATCACATTCATCTTGCTGTTCTAACCATTTAATGGTAGTCTCGAAACATTGGAAAGCTTCTTCATTGGACGAACCTTTTTCAACTGAGACACTGTCATCATAATCTTCATCGTCTTCATCGACGTCATCTTCAGGCACTTGGACCTGTGCTATTATGTCGTCATCTGTCAACAATTCGTAGCCAGGATCGTCCTTGCCACACTCTAGCCACTAAGGAACGTTCTCTTGGTCACATTCTTCAAATCCTGAAGACTCTTTCATCAACTCGACCACTTCTGAGACAAAGTTTTCATTTGTTGGTTCTTCAGGTGTAGACCTTGTTTCAGACTCTACTGGGCAAAGCTTCTTCCAGGATTTTTTTAGGGTAGCCTCTTTAACATTAGCCTGCGCTTTTGCTGCCATATAAACAGCATTCTTGGACAATTAGGACGCTACGAAGCAATGCTTTTCTGTAATAACGTTTAAACGCTTCGATCACCCCCTGGTCCATAGGCTGAAGGACGGATGTAGCGGAAGTTTTTTTATTCCTTTAAAACATCGTGGATTTTTAGTTTTTCCAATAAGCAGCAAAGATACCAGATCCAACAAAAAAGTATTATGTTAAAGGGATGAGTGGAAAAAGAAATTAAAATACGAAATGAAATCTCCTTTCTTGAATTAATTCTGCCATTGAAACTTTTTAAATCCCTTAATTTCTCTATATATGCTTTTAACTCCGAAGGAGAAGCAACTGTTTTCATTGAGAGGATTTAATTTATTTGTTTGTCAGCATCAAATACATTTTACGCCTACTTTCCTGCTCATCCTAAAAGGCCTACAGGAAATTTCCGCTTCTAAAGGTCTGACGAAAATATAGTTGAAATATTTCTAAGGGAACCGAGTACGTCAGTCTAAGATAATAATATGCCGCTTTTCAACAATGAAGTACATATCCTCGTAAATAGCTGGAGGATGTTAATGGAATCTAATTTTAATCTATGAGAAACCTTGTTGTTACAACGAAAACAAGAGAACACTAATGAGCGAAGGAATTAGTACAAATAAATTAACATACAAGTACATTCCTAAAATTTAACTATAATTTAGTTTCCACTTACCTTTTGATAGTCCAATTTGCTTCTGTGGATTAGCACTTCACATGAAGAAGTTATGTGGCAAGGTATTTCTAATGTCTTACTGTATTGTTTGATTTTTTAACATTCATATCTCAATTTTATTAGAATTATCATTTATTACACTCTTCTTGAACTACTTTTATTTCTTAAAGATACACTTGGTTCTAAGATAGAATATTTCATGTTCCTATAGGATATTTTAACATCAGGTACTGGGAATAGAAAGTTTAATTACCCAGTATTGATAGAACAGGACGTGTCAAACTCGATAGTATGAGCCTGCTGTGAGGATATAACAAATTTAAATAAAATTTAGGACACGTTGTGTTAAATAGAATGAGGTAAGCTCCATTTTCAATCGAAAGTATTATCTTTGGGATTTGACAGGAACGACTAATGACGTCATCAATTATATTTTTCCATAAATATAGTCAACTTTTTTCCTGTTGAAAAGCTCTCTTCTAATAGACTTTTATTAGATATTTTTTGCTGTATTACTTTCCATTTAACAGTTATAAGCAATATCGTCCTAAAGATTCTCAAAAGAAATACCACCTAAAAATCACATTAACGGTTAAAGGATCAAGTAGTCGTTAGGAAATAATTGAATGCTCATTATTTAAAGTGCATAAATGTCACAAAATACTTGTCATTACTCAATACGAAAGTCAAACGTATAACTTTTGTGCTTACAAAATGTTCTCGTTCAGAAAGTTGATATGTTGCTAATTTACGGCGAGTCACAAAAAAAATTTCAATAACAGCTGCAGAGTTATATCGAGACGAGAAAAGTATCCATTCCTTCTGTTTGAAAAAATCATATAATTACCGAAGGGTAAGGAACAATGTTAATACAGCTAGACTGTTATAGTACTTCGAGCAAAATCCAAGAAATTCTATACGGCAGGCTAGCCGGGAATTGAATTTGGATAAATCAACTAGACAGAGAGCCTGGCTACGAAAATCGGAAATGATAAGGTGCAGTGAATATTTTTATCTAAAAATACTCCTTAGTAGATGACTAGCCCATAGCGCTGCAGCCAGAAGTCGCTCCCGGGGCTGAAAGCGGGGGCGGGCGGTGGAACATGTAAATTTTTAATGGAAATAAAATGATTGAGTGCAGCCCTGAAATTTGATGTAGTTATACTTTTTAACTGTAGAAATCGCGTAAACTTATTGCCAGAAGCCTAGGTCGAGGCTTAAACGTTGCCAGAGTCGATAAAATTGTAAACAAAATTTTTAAATTTTAATGACAAGGTGAACTTTTGGCGAATTCGTTTTCATATTATTTATTGCTTAAAGACCTGGATAACAATAATTACCAAAAGGTAAAATGGTGGCTATGTATTTGAAAAATCATAATAATGTTATAAGTTAGCAAACCGGATAGCAATTATTTAAAATTAAAATAAGGTGCATTTCTTTCAATGTTTTTTTATTATTTATACTATTAGTTAACTACATATGCAATGGCAGAAGGCTAAGGTGAGGGAGATGCATACAAAAAAAAAACAAAAAACATTATTTTGCCGTGTAGCGCTGACCGCTCAGTTGTTAAACACAGTGTGCAAAAATGAATTGCATGTAAAAATGTGTGTCATCAACTGAATTTACAAGTAAAAAAATAATGTGAAAAATAAAATTCAATCGTGAATATTTGAAACTCTTAAATGGTTTGATGGTCCACAATTACCATCAGCAGTTAAAGATGTTATTCTAAATAATGAAGAATCAAGAGGTAAAGTATTCAACTATTACACAATGAGTAACTCTCTTTTTACATTTATTTTTGTTATAAAAATGTAAATTTGTGTTTTAGATGATGATTCAGAAACTGATTATGCGCCAAAAATATTGAATAAATTCAATAAAAACGAAACAATTATTTTTTGGGAAAAATCCTCGAACAGGTCGATTTTTAATTTAAAAAATACGTATTTTAGCGTAAAATGCGATTTTCAAATGTCATTTGTTTTCGAGTGATGACGTCATCGATTTTTTTTTAAATGGCAACACCATATTTTTTTCCTTGATTCTGAAAGATCGTTTAATACTCTATCAGACAGTATTAAAATTTTGCTCTCTTACATAGGAAAGTTTTCGAGTAAATGACGATTGAATGTTAGAAAACGTAAATCAATTAAAATAAAGCAAAAACGTTATCAAGTTTAGTTTTTCGAATTCCATAGTTCTTTTATGGATCACGTAGGTGAAAATCTATGCAAAGTGTCATTGTCACACCGACTTTCTAATAAGTATTGTAAGCGACATAGAAATTATTATTCAATTTAAAGTATTATGGCACATTTAACAGTTACTCAAAGAATTGAAATTTTAATTCTTATCGGATGCGGGAATATGACTAGAACTCAGCAGGAAGTTTGCGATTTATTTAATGAAAAATAAATTTAGAGAAACTGGCAATGTTGTAAATATTCCAAAACCTGGACGTCCAAGCATTAATAAAAATCAGAAACAGAACATTTTGATAAGTATGGTGGATAATCCTCATAATTCTTCACGATTGGTTGCATTAAACAATGACACTAGTCAGAGCACAGTGCTACGTATCTTGAGGAAGGAAAAATATCATCCCTACAAAATTCAACTTGTGCCGGAACTCAATGAAGATGATCCCGATCGCCGCTTACACTTTTACGAAATTCTAATGGATTTGTGTCAAGGAAATAGAAATTTACACCGGCAAATACTTTTTTCCGATGAGGCCACATTTTGTCTGAATGGTACAGTAAACCGTCAAACTTGCAGATATTGGAATCGGGAAAATCCTCATTGGATGGCAGAGGCACATACCCAACACCCTCAGAAATTAAATGTGTGGGCTGGAATAGTTGACGACAGAATAGTAGGGCCTTTCTTCTTTGAAGGAACCCTTACAGGACAAAGATATTTAGAGTTTCTAGAAAATGACCTTGTTCCAGCCCTTGCAGTAATTTTTTTTAACGATCATGACCCTGACATTCCTGACGATACCATATGGTTTCAGCACTATGCGCGCCCTGTACAAGATTTTTTGGACAACTGTTTTCCTGGGAGGTGGATCGGCAGACGCGAACCGATAGAATGGCCTGCAAGATCGCCAGATCTTACACCTCTTGACTATTTTTTATGAGGATACTTGAAGTCAAAAGTGTACATCAATAAACCACGTAATTTAGAAGAACTTCAAAATCGCATTCGGGACGAAATACGCAGAGTTACCCCAGAAATCATTCATAATGTGCAAGAAGAATTTCTTCGCAGACTTCCGCATTGTCAAGAAGTTGGTGGATGGCAATTCGAACATTTAATTTAAGTATAAAATTTAATCAATTGTATTTTATTTTACATACCTCAGAATTGTTACTTTTTTATGGATAAAATTTACGTTTTCTAACATTCAATCGTCAAGAGGGCAAAATTTTAGTACTGTCTGATAGAGAATTAAACGATCTTTCAGAATCAAGGAAAAAAATATGGTGTTGCCATTTAAAAAAAATCGATGACGTCATTACTCGAAAACAAATGACGTTTGAAAATCGCATTTTATGCTAAAATATATATTTTATAAATTAAAAATCGACCTGTTCGAGGATTTTTCCCAAAAAATAATTGTTTCGTTTTTATTGAATTTATTCCATACTTTTGGCGCATACTGTATTTTCAATCTGTATGATATTGATTTTTAAGTTATACATAAAGAAGGATTTAAAACAAAATTATAATTAATGTAATTATTTATACTTATCCTTCTTTTGTCTACTTCTCAGTTATTTATAATTCATAAAATATTTATAATCGATTAAACTCGATTCGATTTTATTTATCACGTAATTACCTTACTTTCAATTCAATCATTTTTATTGCTTTTTTGTATGCATCT
Source organism: Monochamus alternatus (assembly GCA_037114965.1). Classification (NCBI taxonomy): domain Eukaryota; kingdom Metazoa; phylum Arthropoda; class Insecta; order Coleoptera; family Cerambycidae; genus Monochamus; species Monochamus alternatus. Next base: position 22,199,745 of record CM073428.1, read on the forward strand.
CTCTCATTTTTGCCTTCTAGCATTGCATATGTAGTTAACTAATAGTATAAATAATGAAAAAAAAGCATTGCCAGAGCTTGCACCTCATTATTTTAATTGTAAATACTTGCTATCCGGTTTGCTAACTAATTACCAAAAGTTTCAATACTCCCAACCCTAAAGAGATCATCCACTTATGCACTGATCTATTATGTTTGAATCATAGTCATTCAGCAAAAGGTTGTTTTCTAACTTTTCAAGAAATATTAAAATCTGATTACTACTTGGCGTTTTATTTTTTAATTCCTCAACTTGTTCTAAATTACAGTAATTTTCTGTAAAGCTTACATGGCCCTGAGGTGAAGAAAAACTTAGACGTTGGTATATTGGGTTCTTGTTTTCCATTATAAAATTATAAATCGATATTAAACATTTAGTCATTTTCTACATTATTATCATTTTTCATATACTTAGCTACCATTTTGCCTTCTGGCAATTGTTGCCCAGGCTTTTTAAGCAATAAATAATATGAAAACGAATTCGCCAGAAGTACACCTTGTCATTAAAATTTAAACAATTTTTTACAACTTTATCGACTTCTAGCAACGTTTAAGCCCCGATCTAGACTTCTGGCAATAATTTTACGCGATTGCTACAGTTAAAAACTATAACTACACCAAATTTCAGGGCTGCACTCAAGGCGCTATAGACTAGTCATCTACTAAGGAGTGTTCTTAGAGACAAATATTCACTGCACCTTATCATTCCCGATTTTCGCAGCCAGCTCTTAGACTAAACCGTGCAACGAATTTTAAGGCTACAAAATTCATAATTTGAAGTACATACCTGAACGTCACGTTGAAAACAGACTTATTTGTATAGCTCAAATTGCAGTAAATGTAGAAACTGTTGATCAAAGGCCATTTTGGAGTAAATGTATGGTGCGACATCATCGATAGGCATTTAATTGGGCCTTATTTTTATGAACATACATTTAACAGCGTGAGTTACCTAAAGTTCCTACAAAAAGAACTTGCACTTCTGGAGAATGTGCTTTTGTAGCTAAGGACAAACCTATGGTTTCAGCAAGACGGAGTTCCACACCACAAGGCCAGAATTGTGCAGCAATATTTAGCTAACACTTTCTCAGAAAAAGGGTTGGGATTAATGGACCTGTTCAGTGGTCCAGTCAGACCCCTCGATTTTTTTATGGGAGGTTTTAAAAAATAAGGTTTACAAAACACCTTCGCGAGATATTAATCATTTGAAAGAAAAAATCGCAAACGCTTCTAATGAGATAAACAGCGAAATTTTAATAAACGCAGCAGCCCACAAAGAAGTCAGGCGAAGATTAGATATGTGTCTTGAAATGAGAGGAGGTCATATAGAGAATAGATTGTAATATGTATGTAGTATTTCATTTTTCAAGTTTAATTATTGTTTTAATTGTATTAAAGAATTATCGAGTTTTATCCTTTTATTTATTCTTAACGAGTAATACAGAAAAAAATCTCTAATAAAAGATTATTAAAAAAGAGCGCATTTTAACAGGAAAAAAAATTGGGTATGATTCGGAAACAAATATAATTGATGACGTGATTAGTCGTTTCTGTCAAATTCCAAAGAATACTTTCGATTGAAAATAGAGCTTACCTAGTCCTATTTAACACTAGGTGTTTCTAAAATGAGGATCCAAATTTCTACTGCGTATAAAACTCATTATAATAAGCCCAAAAAATTATTAACATGTAGCATAAAACGCAACTTTAGAAGGAATAGGAACTGCATATTTAGCAGGCAATATAAGTTGGGAACCCTATTTCGGAAACATCCTGTAAAAACAAAGTCGGTGTTTATGGAAAATAAGAGATTAATTTATTTAAATAAAAATTTAAAGAGTCTAGCTTATGATGATATCATCATATTAATCATGTTAAAAAGAAAAAAAAATGAACTGTGTCAATAGTTTTTGCAATTTATGCAACAAGTACAAAAAATAAGTGTAAGTGACAATTTCACGTCGCGTGTAATAAGCACTTTTTGTACGAGTTGAATACAATATTTTTTCTACGTTCATACAAAAAACAATAAATGTTTTATTTAGATGACATAAGTCTAGGAAAATATGACGTCGATTTGAACGTTTATGTTTGTTATTATGACAAAACGCTGTAGTAGAATGACAGATGAATATAATAAACATTTTATTGCACTAGTGCAATAAAGAACCACTTTTTCCACTAAATATAGTTCAATAAAGTTTTGTTTTTTGCATGAACATAGAAAAAATATATTTAAACATTTTGATTTTCATCGCAATATTTTGACATCCACTTGGTTCTACACCACCTTATTTGATATTCTATGTCTGTTTCTAGTACGCTCAACCCCATTAGTGCAACCTTTATTTTTTTTTGTTTGAAGATTTTCAACGGGGAGAGTTGTGGTTGTGTACATCAATTTACATACAATTTAAACGCATTTTTTACATATTTCGTATCTTGCATCCCGATAATTATGGTTTAATATAAATTTAACCAGTTCCGCCCCGTAAGGGCAATTCTAGTAAAAGGACAGAAGGACACAGAGGCTGAAGTAAGGACTGTCCTTCCGAAGTAAGGACAGGTGGCAAGCTTATGTTTAGACAATTTGTCAATTTTGCAATGTTTAATACTAATAAAGGTTAGCATTGTCACTATTGACAAGTACTTACAATGACTGGTTGGTCACATTTTCTATTCCAACAAGTAAGCAAAGCAACCTATTCCAGAAGTTAACAATGGCAGTTAAGATCTCTAATAGTTTGAATGTTATGGTAGTATTAGCAGTATTTGTACCTTAACTAATACTAAATATGTTAGCCGTTTCCTTCAACAAGTCCCATCTTTCCTCTGAATCTTTCAGCAAAGGCCTGAGAGATAAAATTGGTATTTATCCTTGCAAACCACAGACCTGTACTCTGATTAATTTAATTATAAAATAGAATTCTGAGATGTATTTAATATACTCGCCCGGAGATACTTTCCATCGACTTTGATCTTAATTTTAGATTAACCCTTTTAAACCAAGTTGTACTTATTAAATTAAACAACATCAGCAACAGACACCAACAACAGTCAATTTAAAGCGGCTGAGCGAACTGAAAGAGGACTCTCATTAACTAATACCCGAACAAAGCGAAAACATTTCATTTTCTCTTGTACCTTACGCCTACCGTCTAAATTACATTACTTGTTTCCTACAGAATATTACAGGTTCTGATACTCCGCGTTTTACTTGCTGTGTAAAGTCTAAAAACTCTTATATGATTAATTTGAATGGGAAAAGCAATGGTTTCAACCACTCCTTTGGGCGGTAACAATAACAGAATTTGAAATTTATTCTAGTAAGTATAACTAATGGTATTATGAAATGTTGTTGGTATTCAGTTTGTTTAGTGAATAATCCTCTTCTGGGTAAAGCGATAACTGATCAGTGTATTTGTACTAAACACGTCAATATTGTATTGATGTTTAATCATACCATACAGTAAGCAGTCCTGCTACATGACTTTCATTGAAAAAAAAAGAAGATAGTATATGATAAACGCTTGCGCTGTGTGTACTGAATATTTCACAATACAGTTATAATAGATTGTGTGATAAAATATATTCGATATTTCTTAGCATAATATATAGGGCGTCACAAAGTTAGCCTGCAATAATTTACCAGTGTACACTGAGGGAGTCGACCAATAAAAAAGTGTCGCTTAGATAATCTGCATTATCGTTGGAATATTTCTTGTTAGTATTGCAATATCTTGTACCATGCATAAAAAAAATTAAATTATTTAATTAACATGATTTTATTACTATAAGTCGACGTTTTGCTAAAACAATAGAGCATCTTTTTACGTTTAATAGGCATATATTTCCTATAACTTTTTCTACTCAAGGTAACTAACTCTGCTCAGTACTATTTTAATTATTTTAATTGAGGCCTTGAGAAAAATAGTTTACCTGTGGTTTGTCGCTAATCTGTGCAAACGCACAAAGCCACTTTTGCCGTTTTATATGAGAGAGTTCATTGAGATCAGTTCTGTCTATAATTCAATGCAGCAGGAATCCTAAAAAATCTAACTTGATCTTCTCGCTGTCCTCTACTCCAAAAATTCATAAACACAACAAAACAAAACCATTATGATTATGTCTGAATTATACTTGGTATTCCGAAATAGGTATAAAATATAATGAGCAAAACACAGTTCCAGACCAATAACTAAAAATTCTACACAAAAGCACAAATTTCTGCTTGTCATATGTCGAGTTGTTTGTCCTACAGCCGCCATTTTTAAAGTAATTTGACAGCAAAGTGACAGTTCATTGGATTGCCCTATACTGGAAAGTATTGGAATCGGTTCTATGACATGCGTCTATTTACATAACAAGAGTGAACAATTTGCACAACCAACACAAAAATGAGTGAGAATACTGAGAATTTCTTCAGTCCAGCTGAAATCCAGCAAGAAGCCAAAAAAGCAACATTATGTCTGTTACCAGTGAAAAGCAAAAGTATGTACCAGAAGGAATTGGTAGAATTCGATAACTGGCGAAAAAAAGAGGTATAGGAGAAGGAACAATTGTAGAAGAGGTGCTACTATCCTACTTTTTTAATGTGGAGAAACGGTTTGCTGCCTCTTCGATGTGGATAAAATATTTCATGCTAAAATCAGTGTCAATATCAATATTTGGAAGTATGGTAAACTTACTTCATATTTGAGAGTAGAATTAAGAAATTATAAACCAAAGAAAGCTAAGGTACTGAAGAGAACCCAAATCAAAAAATTTTTAAACAAAGACCGGATGAGGAATATTTACAAGTTAAGGCAGAAAATACACGATTTTAATATTTTAATTTATAGATTGAGCGTTTTATTTAGAACTCTTTACAGGATGCAACGACCATGGGAGCCGCAGGTGTTTGTCGATTCGATAAACCTTTTTGGATATCACTCATGTCCAAGACAAAGGTAGGTACCTATACGTACTCATTCCAGATGCAAAAACAAATATTTCAAGAAGTTTCACAATCATGGAAGAAGCTTTATCACTGGCCTATACTGGGGGGGTTGACATTACCACTGTGAAGCGTTATGGTGGTTGAAAATGGACTACGGTAGCGGAAAGATATATTGGAGATTCACTGTCCAGCAAGACGGCGATTGCTGAAAAAATTCATATTAAACCTTCTTAATATAGCGGCCGTGGATAAAAGTTATTTTTGACAACTTTAAATACCTATAACTTATAACAAAACCCATTATTTTATGTAATTCTCTTTCGTAGATCGCATTTATTTACCGTCGTTGAATATTGCCAAATATTGTCGTTGATATCTGCAGATTCTTATTAATTTAAATTACAAACAATTTCAATTGGTGAAAAACTGAGTTATATTATTTGATGAAGCCATTATTTTCATTTGACCAAACCTTTTCGTATAAGGATAAATACATTTTTCCCAATTAAAAAAATAATAATTTTAATTAAAAAAATGAAAATCAAACATTATTACATTAATTCATTCATTCAAATATTTTAATAATAAATCAACACAAAAAAAAAGAATTATATAAAGCTTTGAAATTTCAAAAACGTATAAATACCAAGATACTTATAATTTAACTACTGTTACGAAAATTTAGTTTCCTATAACAATTTACAAACAACGCACATAGAGTCCCTCTAAATACAAAACAGATTATGGAGGAAAACCTTCGGTGCACAAATATAAATCAGGCAACAGTGAACAGAATTCAGAAATAACTAGCATTTATATTTATGAATTATGCATTGCTTCCACTAGCGGACGTTCCCAAAATATTCGTTTAATAATATCGGGATATCTTTGGATCCAGACCCCTGCATTCTGAAATTTGATACGAAGCGACTTATGACTTATGGCAAAGGTTTTCTCAAAAATGATAATATTGCCCTATATTTTATTATCTTAAAGAACAATATAAATAATAATAATACATTTTTGTTTAAAGGACTTAATGTACCATTAATATAACTTATCTAAAGCCGGCTTATATGCAATAACTATCGCTGGCTGGTTGTGGTCACATTGTAGTGTCGCTGCTGCACCTATTTGACAGTTGGTAAACATTAAACATTGGCGCAAGTAAAATTTAAAATTTGTTACGATGTATATATTTAGATTTTTATATGCGTGTTAAAAACGAAAAATGAAATAATTGTCTTAACAATTTTGTATTGGAAATGGAGAAATAGACAAGATTCCGTCACTCAACGAATGGGATTTGGATCATATCCTATCTGATTAGCTGCATCTTGAATTCTTTTAAGTAACTACTAATGTGCACCTAATGATTTTAACATAGTAGAAAAAGTTGTTTTCCAAGAAAGTTCTATACTGATCTGCAATAAACGATCATTTAATACATGTACAGGCAGTACATATTGTTGAAAATGTTGACACTCAAACGTCGCTGAAATTGTTTTGATCTAATTGCATGCGGATTTTGTATTATGATTATTTGTAGTGGACAAATTCAAGAGAATATATCAATGTGACTATACACATACAAGTACTATTGGTTGAAAATACTGTCGCTGGCCAGCATAAAACAGATTTATTAAAGAAGCCCACAAAAAAAGTTGTCTTCCATGGATCAGACCGAGATAGCCCCATGTACTTTTGCTCACTAAAACCGAAGCTGGAATCAGTTTCCCTACACGGCAGGATTTTTATCTAAAGTAGAAAATATGTCAAGCTGTAGAATTCTCACTATCATATATCGAACTTATAAATCAAACATAGGAATCAAAGAAATGGAGAGACGTTACTAGAGCAAATTGGATTTTAAATGTGAATGTTGAGAGAGAAAGTTGTACATGTTGCAAGGAGAATGTAAAGAAGCAAAGAAGCATAAAGAAATCCACTCCACAAATCATGTGAAGGCAAATAGTACAACACAGACAAGCTATGCGATTCTATGCGTTATGTGATCATTGAGTATCTGTTGTGTAAATTCTTTCTGGGTTATATGATTATTGGGATTTTGCTTATTTGCTGTTAAAGTTCTCCTAAATTATGTAGTTATTTGGGTCTACTCCTCTGCTTTGTACATCCTTTCATATGGGCCGTGTATTTATTGGAAAACTATGAGGTTTGCTGGAACAAGATTTGTTAGTGAGGGACTTTCGGATCCAAATTATCTTAACGCATTTTAATTCTGTGTTATGGTGAGAGAAGTTATTGGACATATGAGTCACTGATATAGTGTCCAGAAGTATAATTACTACAGAAAAAAAATCATACTTGTAGAGATTAAACTGACTTCTGATTTCAACGATCAGAAATGCATGAGAGTATATGGAGCTACGTTATTGTTATTTTCAATAATATTGCACAAAGTTGTGATGGGGGACATTTAGATTCAATGGAAAGCTATTTGAAATATGGTATGAAAACTAATTTACATTTAAAAAATCATGGTAGGTCCAACAGGTTTCAAAATGTACAAGTCGAAATAAAAAAGATACGGTTATTAGAATTAAACCCTAAACCTAAAATAAATCTTTAAATGATAAAAAAATCTACATTTAGTTCAATCAAATGATAGTACTTATCAATAGGTTCTCATTTGTTTAGTTATAACCTAAAGAGATCTTTGATCAATAACCAATAATTGAATTAGCGACTTTAAATATGAATCTGGTATAAACATGCAACTTGACCAAGGGAAAATCAATGATACATCAAACTATCGTGATGCAGTAAGTCGGTTTCTATACATGCAATAAAAATTTCAACCAGTTATTGTGTGTTATGTACATAAAACTCTATAATATCAGACATGCAATCTGACAGAACTATTTTTTTACTTACGGAAAATATTTAACATTTTCAGTATCTAATATTAAATTAATAAATTTTTCCTATTTTAAATAGCACGTCAGTATAACCATTATTAAATGAAATAATGTAGAAAAACTTTTCAGTAACCTTCTAAGCACCGGCAAAAATGATCTCAAATGCATGCCATCACTCAACACATCTATCTAATTTCATTGGCTGCTTCAGTCCACGAGGGTAAGCAAGGCAGGTCCGCTCTCCCAAGGTCAAATGACTGTTGAACTAGTGGTTGGCCTAAGCTTAGAAAATAATTCCGTATTTATTTTCTGGGGAATAATAATTCTTGACCACAAGTTGTTTAATGAAAACTTATTACTTATTTTCACCTGAAAATTAATGTCTTTTTTTCGAACAACCAGCAAAACTGCTTATACAGTTTACATAAACTTTTATTGTCATATTGCACTAATCAGAAACTAAACTGTAAACAGATGTAACATTTTTTATGAAAACATCCCATTTGAAATGGCTCAGTTTCGTGATATTCACACGATTGCAGTTTTATTTTGGCAGACGCGACAGTAAAAATAGGTAGAAAGATGATTCAAACCCTGGTCACAACAGGTAATTTATTGGCATATACATAAATTTGTGTACCTGTAGAAATCGAGAAAGGGAAAGTCTATGATGAAAGGCTTTTTTAGATGACGTGTCAATTATCTGGGCGTCGTCGTCGGTCTATTTACTATCGTTGGAATTGTGTGGGAGAGTCATGCGCTCTATTGACGTCAGTAAATATAGAGTTGGCAGATACTTCTGATAATTAAATATTTATTACTGGAAGTATGAATACTGGATATAAAAATATTTCAGTCATGCGTCCTTGAAAATTTTCGCTAGTATGCGTTTCCAAAATTCTTAAAGCACTTTTCATTATAGCACTTTTAGCAGGGAATCTTAAATTCTCGTCATTTTGTATTAGGTGTTTTGAAAAATGACTTGAACATTATTTTTAGGTATTTGCTTCTATTTATACCTAACTCTAATATTACACATAGCGTCTTCTAAATATAAAGTTATGCCCGAATGTATTTTTTAAAAATACAATCTTAGTGTATCCTACTGAGTCACTGATACCTACAGTCCATGAATTATAAACAAAGTTTAAACAAATGCAACACCGAACTATGTATTTTTTTAATAATCTTAGTGTATCCTTCTTTAATGTTTTCGATTTAGAAAATAAATTTGGACGCCCTCGTTTATTTAGAAATGTAAATCTAAACTGGTTATGAGAACATGGTTTTGAAAGAAATTACATGCCACTGAATCACTGATACCGTAGTTAATAAATTATATATAAGGTTTAAAAGAAATAGAATGCCGAACTTCTGAAGATAATAGTAAAGGAGCTACATGCCTATAAAGAATTATATAAATTTTATATATGTTTTGTTACAGCAATAGATCAGTTCCTTAAAATTTGGCATTATGTCACAAATTGTAATTATGATTCCAATTGCGACATTTACAAAAGTCATATTCTTTCAAAAGAGGTGGTTCTTGTAAGGGCAAGTAGTGTTGATAATCTTGCCTTGTTTTTCTTTAGTCTTGTCTTGAGACTTGATAGCTCTAATTCCAAACCAAGACATTTTAAAAAAGTCTTACGAGATAAAAAATATTGCTATGGCGAGAAGTCATGCAAATATAAAGAGTAAAAATTAAGTGACCATTAGCTGAATGATTTTTCGTGGCGAAACACACACACTAGAGCGAAAAAGGCACTTTTCCGCACGATTTTTATTACATTATAGAGTAAGCCTATCGTATTGTTGTAACAAGGCTTGTGTCCAACGGAATTCAGCAGATGCCACTCGATGCAGCTTACCGTCCAGTAGTAAAGGCAGTAAAGTTACTGCGACGCTGAATTACGTTAGACACATCACCTAATATCCTGTCGTTTCCATTGCTATTGGCATGAAAAACAGCTTGTTGCCTTTGATCAATGGCGCATGGAGGAGAACACTTCATCTCTAAAAGAAGAAATATTTGGCGTATTGCAAAATGTAACTTACCTCCAACTCTATGGTCGAAGTATTCTATGTTGAGACTACTCTTCTCTCTAGTAAAGAAGGGCATTGCTATTGGAAAATACTTAACTTTTTCAATATAATACTTCAATTTCATACAATGTGTATCTATATTAGACATTGATACAGATAAAATTTGTGTGTATACAGGGTGTTAAAAAAAGAGTATAAAATATTTAAGGAGGTATGAACCAAAATAAGTAGAAAAGTCTCAATAAACATGGGTCCACAAAGTAACGGTTGTGGAGATATGGAATGTTTTATGTTTTTTAGTCCCTTCTTTTATTTTGCAAAAACGTTGTGTATTTTCTTATAATAGTTGGTTGATGTTTAGTGAAATAAACAGTATGTATTTGACAGTTGTTCTCAGTGCACAAGTTTTCTTTCGCTAAGGTTGGTTACTTTAACGCAGAATTAACAGTCATGCATTTCATGTATGGTCCTGCTAATGGGAAGCGCGACGTCTTTATGTTGACGCTTATCCAAATCGCCAAATTCCTTCACAACGCATGTTTGGAAGAATTCACCAAAGATTGCGTGATACCGGTTCCTTGGGCAAACAGTGCCATTTATACGGAAGACCAAGGTCGGTATCCACTCCTAGAGCAGAAGAAGAAATTCTAGCACTGGTAGAGCAGAATCCAGGTACGAGTGTGCGGAGAATATCAGCCGAGGTAGGAATTAGTGATCCTCTTGTTTGGAGAATCCTTCACGAGCAACTGCTTTATCCATACCATGTGCAACGAGTACAGGCCTTAAATCCAATAAATGATCATCAAGCACGCTTGGTTTTTTGCCGCTGGTTTCTACGTCATGATGCTGAAGACCCTCGTTTTCTTGCAAACATTCGTTTTACTGATGAGACCGGATTCACAAGAAATGGAGTGTTTAATTTTCACAATACGCATATTTCTGGACATCAGACACGTTTTTCATTAAACATTTGGATGGGTATTGTAGGTGACAGGTTTCTAGGTCCTGTTGTTTTACCAAACCGATTAACAGGCGTTGCTTACCTCTACTTTCTGCAGTATGAGTTCTTGGAAGACATCCCTTTGAATCAGAGGCAACAAATGTGGTTCCAGCATGATGGTGCTCCAGCTCATTTTTCCATGTGCGTTAGAGAGCATTTACACCAAACTTTTCCACATAGATGGGTAGGAAGGGCCGGACCTTTTTTATGGCCTCCAAGATCGCCTGATCTGAACCCTCTAGATTTCTTTGTTTGGGGATATTTGAAGACATTTTAGTGTATGGTACTCCTGTAAATAGCCTGGAAGAGCGGCAGCTACGGATTAATCAAAAGTGTCAAGAAATCCAAACTAAGGAGGGTGTTTTCGAAAGAGTTCAAATATCGTTGAGACGAAGATGTCGTACCTGCTTGGAAATGGACGGAGGGCACTTTGAACATATTCTGTAACTTTGTTTTCTGTTTGTTAAAAACTTTGTCGGTTTATTCCTAATAAAATAAAATGTTTGAAACATGAATAGTGGTCCATATCTCCGCAACCGTTACTATACGGACCCATGTTTATTAAGACTTTTCTGCTTATTTTGGTTCATATTATTACCTCCTGAAATATTTTACACTCTTTTTTTAACACCCTGTATATTGATGATTCGAAAGACAGGAGCGCGTCTTTACTGCTGAACATAAAATTGTTATGTAACTCGAGTGTCTGTGTATATCAGCTGAGATTAGTATGCGCTAGCAAAATATCTATCTTTAATGTAAATTATTTTTAACCATTAATAAGTAGACATCAACTATAGTTAGTTACCTACTGCAATAAGTTATCTAGTTACCTCTAGTTGAAGTATTTGAACAAAATTTCAGATAGAGGTAATAATACAGTGTTAAAAAATAATTTGTATTATGTTAAGTGCAATAACATCAGCTTAGTTTGCAGGCTTCTACGACACCTATCAATTGTTATATATATTTTTAGACATCTGATCATCTCGGCACCATCGCTTTCTTCAGCAGATGGTTAAACTGGCTGTAGAGTTCTTTAGCAAACCTAAAGGTTTCGTGTGACTTCATTATTGATCAGATTTTAACTTTAAGAATAAATTTAAATTAGTTTAGTATCATTAATCGTATAAGAGCTAATAATACAAAAGAGTAAAGGCTTATTTTAAACGTAGTACTTATTCATATGTTCAATTTGTTATATTAATTAGTTGTTATTTCTTTACAGGTGCTCTTGCTTACGCAGAACTGGGCACGATGAATACATCATCAGGGGCTGAATACGCTTATTTTATGGACGCTTTCGGTGCCCCACCGGCATTTCTGTTTTCCTGGGCCAGCACGTTGGTGCTGAAACCATCCCAAATGGCTATCATTTGCCTAAGTTTTGGAAAATATGCCGTGGAAGCGTTTGTCACCGAATGTGAACCGCCAGAGATCGTCGTTAAAATGGTAGCTCTATTGGCAATGGGTAAGCACTTTCATTCTTTTTTATAGAACATACACGTAATGAAACGTAAATTGTATCATTTTACGTTTTTACTTATTACCTATATGAAGTTCATCCAGTATTCCACTCACATATAGGGTAAAGATACCTTTATTTTAACAGAAGACAAATTGGAGTCAAATAAATAGTAGTTTACGTAACAAGTCTGGAAAATACTATTTTTTTTTTGGACGAGTAGATAAGATTAAGTTTGCGAGTCCAAATTTCGATAACATTGTGGAATAACAAATCAATAAAGTACTTTTCTCTAACACGATTTTAGAAAGTACACGTTCTGCAACGAAAAATTAGATTGTAATACATGTCATTCCAGCATACTGTGTTAGCATGACATTCTATCACACTGTGTTAGAATGTTATTCTAACATTCTATGATGGAATATGTACAAATGAGCAACTTTTGTGTATGATTTCTAAAATCTTGTTAGATATAGTTTAAAACACGTTTATAATGGCAAGAACATTCCAATTCTTGCTTCTAACAATATTTATATTGAACTTTCAACAATTGCTAATATTAAAGGAATTCACTTTGTTTGAAATGTTTTGTTATATTTAAATGCCTGTTGTTGAAGTTAGAATATGAAGGTAAGGTATCCGATTCATGTTGATTATTTTCACTTTTAATATCACAAGAGCTTAAATTATTTCCGGAATTTTATTGAAAAACTTATTAGTGGTGGGCATTTGTGTAGAAATTACTACGCGTAAGTTGGTTTGTCATCTTTTCGTTTGTAACCAATAATTCTGTCAAATCTCAACCGATTTCTAAAAACGGTACGTCACTGTATTCGCAATGAAAAGGGCTTTAAAATGATGTGCCACAAGTGGGGTAGTTGCATTTGAAATTTTTAAGTTGGGGTTGCTAGGCATTAGGGGGATAAACATATCGAGTTGGCTTGACTGTCAAAAAAGCTCCCCCCAAGAACAAAAATCGACGGGTCTCGGCGAATTTTGAAATATTATTCGGTTTTCCAATTATAGCTGAGGTCAAATTTTCGTTGGGATACCCTGTATAAATACACATAGAGAAACTAGTTTCTTATTGATATTATTTCGACTTGTGATACTCTTTTCCAAAATTTGCTCATATCATCTCATTAAACGTCACAGCATGACTAATTGTGACAGTTTTGTCTAAAGCACAAAACCAATTTTGGAGATGTGATATTTCAACGCAGCGCCATTCGACGGTTATTAAGCAAAGCTCACTTGTAACCCTTGTAACTCTTTTACACATAAAAATATGCAATATTTGGAGTTGATACACCACTAGAACTTGAAAATTTTGAGTTAAAACTGTCTTGTTCCAAACTGACGATATGTTGATTTGTCATTTTTATTTAAACGGTTCTGTCACAGTAGATGTCAATTACTAGTTTGAGGTGTATGTACGTTGCGTTTAATAAGTGTATACTGAAATGTCGCAATTAGGGTGTCCGGTAAGTATATAGCATACTTTCGTGAGTGTATAGGGGAGGTCAAAAAAGCACTAGTTTGTCATAAAAATGTTTTTCCTAAAGTCCTAAGGGGTACCCAGCGATTTACCTTTTCGGCTCTAACTTTTGAACTGACCTGAATAATTTAATGAAATTTTAATATTTTATGTAGGCCATAAAGGCTTATAAAACTATACTACAGTAGATGTTTTATACCGCCGGGAAGTCAGGAACAGACTTGCCACCATACTCGTTGGGCCAAAATTTTGACAGGTGTCATTTTATAAAGGTGAAAACTGAATTTTTAAATACTTTGGTCATTCCTCTTTAAAAAGGGTACTCTACATTTGTTTCGATAAAATTTACCGTTTTCGAAAAAAAGAAGTTTTTGTATAACACGTTAAAACATTGACTCGAAATTTATTTAATTTTCAAGTTTATTAACATACGCTATTTAAACACAATAACTAATGGAATAACACAATAACTAATAATACGTATTAAAATAATAAAATTTGTTATTACTACATCACATTAATGCTGATATGCATTTTATTTTACTTGAAATTTTACCTCTTTCTCGTAAGCTACGATCAACTCTTTCAAAAGTTCTTCGGTGCGGTAAACGTCGGTTTGGAATTAGATCACTACTTGTCCATAAGATAGGTGCATAATTTTTCACTAAATTAAATTAATTGGAATGTTAAATATCATTCAATTCAAATATCATTCAATTACTAAAGACACCTTACTCAATTTTTATCATTATTTTTATATTTTACAATACATTGCCACTAGCTGCTACTAACTTAAATATTAGGATCTATCTTATATGTACAGTCGTTTGCAGTAATAATGACACTTTTTAAAATTAATTTTGGGATTTGGTTTGAAGTGCTGACGTATTCTTAATGAATTCTACTTTCAACTTTTAACATTAGTTCTTAGTTGTTTCACTCATCAATAGAGATTTAATGAAATTTCTACTCAGAACTTCCAGAAGTTCAAAAAATGTTTTGAGGCAGTGACATTATTATTGAAAAAGCATGTACATATCACGTTTTGTTTATCCAATTATGGCAGTTAAGTTCTTTAAACCTTGTATAAATTGTCTATAAAAGAGGTGTTAATATAGAGGAGACCTTCTCTTCATATGTCTTGATTTAAATTCAATCATGGTAAGGACATATAATATTAAGAAAACTATTATAGAATTAACATAATATTATATAAAAGTTATATAAAGAGGAAAATAGCATTTATTTACCTCAAATTATTTTAAAATTTAGGTGATACGTCAACTTTTAGTTTTATTACCTAATAAATTTTAGTTTGGTTTAGTTAACTTTTAGGTATACCCAAACAATTTTGACATTTGTAAAACGTCTGATTTAACCTAATATGGATGCCATATTGAGTAAATCCAGGAATTTGACATTAGAATATCATTCTTCAGAATTCTTAAATATATCTGTTCCGACTTATACCGAATCATCGAAAAAAAACTAACATCCAAAACCAAATCCGAAAGAATGTCTGGGATAAATCAAGGAAACTGTAGATGCAATGTACGGTGTATCCATTAGGACATAGTGGATGTTCTGAGGGTGAAAGAAGTCAGTCACTATTTTGTCGTTAAATTCACGTTTATTTGCGTCTTTACAAGAGCAGCTTTTAGTAAGCTATTAACATACATTGTTTTTTTATCTATCTGTATAATGCAGTATTCAAACTGCGCACTGAGAGATTTCTTTAAAAGTTTTAAGGGTCCTGTAACGACTGAAGCAGTGATACAAGAATATCATGCTATATTCATTTAATATCATCGTGCATATATAAAGCAATTCTGTATAGCAATATTCAGAACTACATTAAATGTAATGTTCCAGTGGTGTATTGCATCTATCTTCTGGTTCCATCTCCATGCTCCAGTGGTAACAATTTGTAATAAAACAAAAATGTATTAAAACTGCAGAACAATTGACAATGATATTTATTAACTTTAAAAAGTATACAGAGATATATAGTATAGATAGGATAGAGAAAAATAAGAATTAACTTAATCACTCTACAAATAATATTCAAACTTATTAATAAAGAGAAAAACACACACACACACATATATATATATATATATATATATATATATATATATATATATATATATATATATATATATATATATATATATGGGACTATATTAAATCCCTATTTATTGCTAACTATGCAACACATCCGTCGCGAGGTTATCTATTTTACACGTTTGACATTTAAAGAGTAGACAACTAGCAACACTAAACGGCAAAATTTGTTGTAATAATTGAAATCCTGTGTTTACGTTGTGATTTTACGTTCTCCTTCAGTTTTAGTGCTTTTTCAATTGTAAACATTTTGTAGGTATTAATAAAGGATTTTGTGTCGGGTACAGATATTTTCCTATAATATAGTTCGCTGGTTTGTTTTTCTAGGTTAACGGACAAGATGGTTTCGGGTGCATTCAATTCTAGTATCTATTAGTATTCCTTTCGTTCGATTTTCTAAGAATAAATGGTCATTTTATTTAACTGTATGCGAAGTTGTTTTTGTGGCAGTAGATAGTGGTTGTAACGAAAATGTAGTTTTGATAGTATGGAATTAAAAAACTAACCGGATTAACTGTAATCTATCAGGTGTATTATTAATAAAAATATTTATTTTTGCCATTTCTACATTTGGAAACGCTGTATCAAGCGAAGGCATGGTAGGTGACAGACAGCCATTGGAACGATCCTTATCATAGGCGTCGATATTCCGCAGGAAAAGTTTCTTCGCCCCATTTTTGAAATATCGAGCTAGAACTCCGTCTGTTTAAGCCTCCCTGAGCACGTGGATGAAATTTTTGTACTTGGTTGTAGTTAACCCTGTATATATTTAACAATAATTATTGTTTGTTAAGATATCAATGTAATTTACATCTATTGATCTATGACAGTATTTAAATATGAATTTCTTTTGTAAAGTTAAAGGACCAGCAAATGTACATGTATGTTTTGTAATATGTGGAAAGTAGAAGAGAATTAGCAATTGCAAAGTTTCGATGCAGTTGTTTGTCAGACTATTTTATCTACAAAAATAATCGCTAACAAAAGTAAATTTACCTCCATTATTTAAATAACATTAAAAATAAATTAATAATCCATGGGTCTATTTTATTGTGGTAAAATATTTTTTTAGAATAAATACCAATCATAACAAAGCAACATGTTTACTTACCGCAAATAAAGAAGTGTTTACCACCTGAAAATATGAACTTATTGTTTCCAATGTAATGACGTGTATACAAATGCCCCACGTATTCACCTTGAGGTGATATATGAGTGCAAATGTTCATATCTAATTAGGTATGACGTTACCACATTATTGATCAATCTTTGAATGAATTCTTACTGCTGCTCAATCGATAATTATATATTTATTTTCGCTCAAGTATGTACTACAAACTAGATAATTTCTCGTTTAGTATTTTTCTACTTTTTTTCTCTCCAAATAATATTAGTACTAGATCCCACTGCGTGATTACACCTTCCATCTGATTCTAAAATTAAAATGTAATTTAATATAATAGATGAATTAATAGAGGAACGCGGTCATTTTTCAGTTCGCTATTATTTATTTATTTCGTCTTGAATATACGGTTACTATAAACATACTGATATTGTTCTAGGGCACAATAAAGGGACGTAAAAATATTTTTTCTACAAAACTGTTTAAAGTGGGCTTTTTAATTGTCATTTTTGTGTTAAAAATGTCATTTTTTGACACGCCTGTTAAAAGTAAGTTTAATCAAAGTTTATTTAAATTTTGTTTTGAAAAATAATAAAACGTTTTAACAAACACATGAACAACTTTTTATTTTAAATAAGTACATTTTAACTAGTTATTACTATTAACATTTATAGTAAAATTAGAACAATTTGAAATTGTAATTCCCTGCGGAGTCATCTTAAGTTGGTTTTAGATGTGTCACACATGTTGACAACATGTGTGACACATCTATTTTCTGTAGAAATACTATTGGTAGTACTGGTGGTCTTGCTAGTAGTTGCAGCTGTAGGAAGTATTTGGCACGCAATTTCCTTCTTCTGTTCCAGTAAATTTTCAATGTAGCCTTCAGCTACCGTAGAAGATTTCCACATTTATTCTTCATATATTTAAGAAAAAGTCGTCTATGGTCAGCGTTGGGCGGCCGAAGTGCCATATACTTTCTAAAAAAGTTTAAATAGAATTCACCAACAACACAAAGTCCGAGGCACTTTCGTTTTAGTATCTGGTATGGTCACAACAACCGAAGTTCCCAAATATTCGATATTGTCGATGGTCATCTGACACAATTCCTCCCGGCGACACGCCCCGAAGACACCCACTATTGCTGCGACTTTCATCATCAGATACTTTTCGTCTTCTGCTTCTGTGAGAAATTTGTCGATATGTGTCTTCGTCAAAACTTTTGACTTTTTTGCTTGATATCCTTCACCCTACCGTTTTAAAAAAGCAATAAGTTTATAATGTTTGCTTATATCTTGATTTTGATTTATTTTTAACATAGTTTTGTTCATGGAATAATTTGACCACAGCGTTGACGATTTCCATATCTTGGCTTTTTCCTCAAAATATGCCAGTAAAACACTTTCGTTACATTTCCCAGGAACTTTTTTAATGTTGCATCATTCCGAAAAGCGTCTATAAGCGATTTTGTACTGTTCCTTTGATTTCGCCGGCAATAATTCCAATGTTGCTCGACTGGCGGCTTCTTCGATTTCAGCAGGGATGGATTCGTTACGCTCATTATCGAGATTATTCATTATACTTATAATATTACTAGAAAATGCTGTCAATATTTTTGCGTTTTTTCCGTAACTAACAACAGCACTGGTTGCTACGAAAATTTTGGTTCATAAACATTGCTATCTGTGTGGTATTTTTTGATTTCTTATTTTTGTTGAGTTTAAAGTTCTTCCTATTGTTTTGTAGAAAAAATAGTGTATGATATACGTGTTAAAAGTGATTTTATTTTGTTTGTAAAGTTAAAAACCGAGCGTAGCGAATCATCTTCACTCACAAAATAAAATCTTACTCTTAACACGTATATCATAAATAGCTATTTTAATAAAATATATGTTTGATGTATTTTAAATCACTTATCCTGTAGTTTCTAGCAGTTGTTCATACTTTGACGTTTGTTGATTTTATTTAGCTGTCGTTGTGTAGTTGTGTAGTTTAGGTATTTTGTAAAACTCCGGAAAACATTAGAGAAATTATAGACAAAGCAAGTTTCAATACGTTCATAAACACAAAGATAAACAAGGACGTATCTGAGGCATGCCTCATACCAATAAACATATTCGTAAGAAAGATATGGAGAGTATGGATTCCATTGGTAGCCAATTACGGAAAAGAGGCGACCCTTCAGAGCCAATCCTCGTTTCTATAAGAATCAGAGTGCAACAGAGACGTTCTGTTATACATATATTTATAAAAGTATTTGTTTTTTTATTTTGTGAAAAGAATATGTTCGATAAACTGAGTACTTAGACAGGGTGTCCCAAAATAGAAAGCCATACCATTAACCACATATTCGAGAAAAATAATGCGACTTTCCTTATGCAATTTTTCATTTGGGCGTCCCTGTTTCAATATACAGGGTGTTAAAGTTTTATTTTAGAAAACTATTTTTGTTAATAATCTCATTGTTTTGTAAGATATACACTTGAAAACGGCAATTTGTAGTGCCCATAAATCTATTATTTACTATCATTTTCAAGTGAAACTGAAATTTTGTGGATGTACCTATTATTACAATACCTTGGCAACTGAGCAAGTTACTGAATGAATAATTGCTAATTGAAACAGAATGGAATTTAAATTTTATAAAATGAGGAATACTTATGAATTGAAAAAATAATATGGCATTAAAATTTGTAATACAGTTCTCTTATCAAAGAAAAAATAATAGTCTTGTTTAGTAATAGTAATAACGATCAACATAATAACTTTTTACCTAAGTAACATAAAATAAAATAATTTATTAATTACTACTAATTTAACAAACGTTCTACTTGCCCACTCTCCTCATTAACACATGCACGTGCCCTTTTAAATAGCGAAAGATATTCTCTTTTTGTTTGTGTGGTTAATGGTATAGCCTTCTATTTTGGGAAACCCTGTATACAGGGGGTCCAAGACTTATGGATTATGTGTAGTTTCTATTTTCTGATATACCTATAAATAATGCGTGTAATGTAAGAGAAAAGTTTACAAAATATGTTAATTCTGTAGTTCATATTTGAAGTCACAGCTTGATTGTCTCAGTAATTTAAATAGTCACGAACCGTCACTGTTATTTATTTTACATTTTTGATATTTATATTAACATTTAAAGCTTCAATATCGTTGCGAAAGGGCCTATGTAGGTCCAGGATGGCAAAATAACGACCCCACGTCATGTGAATGGCCCGAAAAATGGCCCAAATACAAAATCCTTTTCATCAGTTTTGATATTTCAAATGACGTTTGTCGGATTTCATTAAATAGTTATTTATGCTACATGTGCAATAAACACATTTTGTACGAGTTGCATACAATATTTTTTCTACGTTTATGCAAAAACCAAAAAATATTTTATAATTCAGTTGATATTAAGGAAATTAATTTTATTTTGAATAAATTGCATGCTCTAGTAATTTCGTAATCCAGTATAATAAATATGATTGAAAATAATATAAAATATCCAATTGCTTAAAATTTAATGCAATCGCACAGAAAATATAAAGACTAAATATGACGTTGATTTGAACTTTTATGTTTGTCATGATCACAAAATGCTGCAGTAGAATGACAGATGAGTGTAATAAAAATGTTATTGCACTAGTAAAATAAAGAACCACTTTTTCCATTAAATATAGTTCAATAAAGTTTTGTTTCTTGCATGAACGTAGAAAAAAATACTTGCGGCCATATTTTGATAGGCAACCCGACAGAAACGTATTTCTCTATTAATAATCATCTATAAATATTGCATTTTAATTCATAATTTTAAGGAAATATAGGGAGTAATGAATATAATACGAATGCGTGATTAAAAAAAAATACATGCATATTCACGCTGGAAAAACAATTTAAATCATTATTTAAACACCTTTTCATTCTGTTACTGACCATTGGCGGCCTCAATTCATTCACAGCTCCCAAATGAACGCGGTGTCGGCCTGCTCCAACATATCAGGATAAGTCGATTTGCCTTTGATTTTCTGTCTTTATTAAGCCGTGGTTGAACTTAATGGCATTATGACTAAATTACCTGTACATAGCTTAAATAAAATGTAGCAAATATTGTTGCAAAATGTGAAACAAATTTGTTACATTTATATCTTCAGGTAAAGGAATAGTTAGGATAATAATCAGATCTTATCAACTGAGGAAACATTTTTTGGATACTATATTTCAAATTATTCTACAAATAATATCCTCTACATTCTATTTAGAGATAGATAAAAAAAATTATCCCATTTTTCATCCGTATTTTCTGTAATTAAACATTTCGTATGTGATTTATAATATAAAATGTTTTCATACAATTTTCCCTAAATAAATTACGTTTCATTTCAATTTCTGTCCACCTGCTTATTTTTTTTTTTTCATAAAATACATGTGTAGACGTCACAAAAGTTATAGAAATAGAACATTTCCCTGTGGATAATAATATTAGATGACTTTTTGTATTTACAAGATTTATTTAATTTGCAAAATATTTTTTGTAGAACATTACATAATATTACATTTGGATGACATTTACAAACAAGTTTTTGAGATATGCCCATTTATTTTCTTACTAGAATTGTTGACAGTTTCTTGTAAATGGTTAATTGCTTTGTCAAAAATATTTATAAATTGTGTATACATTGTTGATTCAGTTGATTCTAACTTAATTCTTCCATGCTGATCAATTTAGTGTCAATGATGTTTTAAGAGCTCTATTGGATTTAAAACCAAAATTTTGCCCAAGTACCTCAGTATTTATTATTAGAGATTGTGCTTATGTATTAGTAGAACCTCTTACTGTATTGTTAATTATTGTTGTATTGTTAAATATTTAATCTGCGTTTAGTATTCTGTTCAGCGCCTGACACCTGGAAATTTTCTCAGATATGTCCTGTATTTAAAACTGGCGACAAAGCTAATGTTGCTTTCCAAAGTCTTTGAAATTGTATTAGGTACATTATATATACATATATACATATTATTATACATATAGTCATATCTATAAGCAGACTAGCATTCATCAGCATGTTTTTTTTAAAGTAAAATAGGTCGATGGTAACGTACCTACTTTGTATCGCTCAATACGTTGATAATAATATTTAAGTAGTTGTAACTTATACTGATTACTCTAAGCTTTCGATATATTAGACCAATTCTTCTTCTTTACACTTAAACAAGCTGGTTTGTCGTCACCTTTGCTTATACTATTTAATTCTCATTTAGTAGTCATTAAGCAGTATGTCGAATATTGTGGCTTCAAATCGTAAAAGCATTGTGTTACATCTGGTGTACGCCAAGGATCTATCCTTGGGCCGCTACTCTTTATATCTTTTATTAATGGCGCGGTCTCTGACCTCAATGTTTCCTATCTTCTTTACGCAGATAACGTGAAATTTTTTTGTGCAATAAATAGTAGGTACTGATCATTGTGTAAAGGTACAGAATAACTTAAATAGACTGAGTCCATGGAGTGTTTATAATAATTTTCCGCTTCATACCTCAAAATGCGATGTGATTACTTTTTCAAGGAGAATACTTATTTAATTGTAATTTAGATAATGTCGTACATAACAGGCCACAATCGGTTAAGGATCTGGTACTTATATTTGACGGTAAGTTGTGTTTCAGTCCTTATGTAAAGCTGTATACAATATTTTAGGATTTATTATCCAAAACTGTCAAAGATTTATAACTGTAGGACGATATAATTAAATAATAATAAAACTAAACTAAAAAAATATATGAAACTCTAGCAATAATACATATCATTGACACGATTTATATCGATGATATGATAATAGGTAATCTATACAATTTTTTTGTGCATGAACATTTATTAAGCCAGAAATTATGAAGTTTCAACCAATCAATATTGACTGGGAATTTCGGTGGAAAGTTCTCATTAAGCTGGCTCCTAAATTCTTTATATTCACGACAGTTTTCCTTCCTGTTTACAATTCCTTTTATCTACTACATAAAAACCTTTCTTGTTCCCTAGAACTCGACATAATTATAAATACAATAGAGAGTATTAACCTTTTAAGTGTTGGCGATATTTTTTCCTAGTTATCTATAAAAATATTATTTTAGAACAAAGATTTTATACCAGAATTATCAAATAATTAATATTTCTATTTTGGAGACACGAGTGAAGTTAGAATAATGCAAAACAATGCAACATCAGAACGGTCCCAACAAATACAGAGTGAACCTTAAATAAGTACAAATATTTTTACTGCAGGTGTAGTTCGTCATATAGATAAGTCCAGTGAGTCATTTTTAAAAATTAAAAATATTTACGGATATTAATTTTTTTTAAAAATATCCACATTTTGAGGACCGCTGACCAGATAGACCACTGACGTAACCTAATAAAATAAACTATATCATTTACTGAAGGCGAGGTTGCCATATATTCTGTAAGATAAATAATTTTTTAATGTAAATTCAATTTTTACCATTGTTTCTAATTTAAAAACACTTGTTTTAGCAAGTAAAGTAAAATTATCATAAACGATTAAAATATGAATTTCCGAATTTCGTCAAATTCGATACTGTCAGTTACAGTGTTTAAGAAGTTACTTACATGATTTTAAAAAAATATCCATAAACGTGCGTAAAAGCTCACCTACTTACCAAACCAACTATGTAAACAGTTATCCGTATTTCACCAAAATTCAAGTTAATACCCTTGTACACCATTAGAAACGCTCACAAATTATGTCCTTAAATTATTTTATGAAGCATAACAAAAAACTATGATTTTCACACATTTTAGAGTTAATTTCCACCACATAACCTCAAACAACGTGTCAGTGCTTACCATTTTGTACCTCGTAATTTCGTAGTGGGTGAAACAGATTTAAAAAATAAACACAAAACATGAAATAACAAAATAACTAGCTTGATGTATGCGTTCAATATCAAGAGAAGGCAAAGTAAAATATTTAAAAGCAGCATCAATCGCATGCAAAAAGAAACTGGTGTCGTAGACACAGATAACAGGTAGGTGTCAGGAGCAGTAGGCGAATTGTCCCGCACAAGCTCCATCCCCCAGGATTGATAGAGGCTATGTTGATGTTGATACCGGTGCATTAGTATGGTTCAGGACAAAGGAATAAGCTGTGGCAAAGGAAAGTACAATCAAAACATGTAATATTTGTGGAAAGATATTTGATAATTTTAATACACGTAAATTGAAAGTTAATATGAGATACTTTTGCATCTTCTGAAACCGAACTAAGCTAATGGTTGCTTGACGCATCTGTTTTAAGAGTTGCGGCGCTAACGTATAAAATGTATTTAAATCGTCTTATTATTTTCACGGACAGTGTTTTTCTCTTAACTGTTTTTTGTATTTAATTAATAGTTTTCGTGAACAGTGAAAAGGTTGACATGCTAAAAGCATATTTGTTAAGTAGTGATAATCAGTGATAATGATAACAATAACGTATTGCGATAAATCAGTTGGAGTGTAGTAAAAATGGATAATGAACAAATTCTGGATCACTATGATTGTGAGTAATTTTCAGAATCTGGTTAATATTTTCAATTTATTGGTGAGGTATATAAATCGCAAAGGGGAGGAGATGGCCATTTATATTTTCATAAATAAACATATTTCAATCATTCTTTGACATGTTTAAAAATTTTAGTGTAACACTGGCAACGCTGTGGAATTCACATCCACCATAACTCCCAGATCAGCGGTTCTCAACAAGTTTTCTACTGAAAAATCCCGAAATTTATTTAAAATTTGACTTTTTTATTCCTGATTTTGTTGTAAAAAGACTATGAATTATGTGTTCTACACAGTGAACTGTACTGCTGGTTAAAATATTTGTACTTATTGAAGGTTCACCCTGTATAGAAAAATATTATTGACAAGCGGAAAATCTTCTATAAATTTTGATGAACTGATTTACAGTTAAACCAACTATATTAATTAACTAATTAAGTGAAGTATAAGTCTTACTTTGCCTTTTCTTTTTTCAGTTGTCATTTTATATGTGAACTGCTACAGTGTAAACCTTGCTACAAGCGTCCAAAATGTTTTCACAGCAGCGAAATTGGTAGCTGTCTTAATTGTGATATTGGGAGGAATTTACAAGATGGCCGAAGGTAAGTTTTTGAAAATTCCGTATACGTACATGTTTTCGCAATAATAATGGCACTCTCTCAAAACAGTTTCAGAACTTCTGGAAGTTCTGAATAGAAATTTCATGAAATCTCTATTGGTGAGTGAGACAATTAAGAACTAATGTTAAACGTCGGAAGTAGATTTCATTACAAATACGTCAGCAGTTCAAAATAAATCGAAAAGTCCATTTTAAAGAGTGCAATAATTATTGTAAACGATTGTACCTACCATTATATTGAATTAGAGAAAATATGCACTGAAATTATTGCTTTAATATCACTAGCATTCAATCAGTTAAGGCTTCAGCAGGGCTGGGCATTACTTAAGTACATTGTATTCATGAGTAGTATTCAATACAAAATTTGTGTAGTCAGTGTTCAGTATTCGTATTCATAACGTTCAGATATATTTCCAGGATTCAGTACTCGATAATTGTATTCATGAGTAGCGAAAGTATTTTATAAATTCCTGAATATCCAAGTACTAATGAATACTGAGGATTCATGATTACTGGTGCATTAATGAATCTTGTGGTTGTTCCTGCACTATATTTAACTCAAATTGTTAAATTTCTGATTTTAAATTTCACTCCCTTCCACAGATATCTAACTTAAACAGTCTTAAAACACACAAGAAACATTACGTGCCTCACAAAATGTTACACCACAAGTAATCAAAACCGCCGAATAAGATAGATAAGCTGGTATTTATTTTATATGCACAATCAAATCTTTGATTATGGGCACGGGCAGACTAAATAGAGCCCAAATAGTGTATTAAATATGTGTTACCCAACTGCGCCATTCGCTGATACTTGAATACAAGTATTCAGGATTCAAGTACCCTATGATGATATATTTCCTGTATTCATACCTAGCCCCGTTCTTGAGAACATATATTATTTTAATTCGTTTGTACATAAAACTTTAGTAAAACTTATTTTTCACAACTTCACAACTTGTAATATCGTAAAATATAACTTAGTAAACTAGGACGTAATGATAGACTTTCCTTCATAAAGCTTCAACTTTATTTTTACAATTTCACTATTCCAGTCACGACCTTCCAAGAAGTTGCAAACTATAATTTACCTACAGCGTTTTACGATGCAACTAATTTTAAATTTTCTGTGATAATTAGATATAACCGACAAGAGTAACAAGAACGCTGGTGGTTGCCAGTTATTGATCCTGCGATACTTTCTACATATAACTTCATACAGTGTTACGTGATATTCTTAGTAAATTCAAAGTTTCAAGTATTATATAGTTAGAACCAAATAGCCAATTTATTACATACATGATGTAACAAAAAATATCATCCCGTTAACTGCGTATTTTTGACAATAAAATATGACGATTTAACTGTACCTGTATACATACTAGATTTTTCACTTCAAAATATTACGATTTAAGCCAACTTGCCTTAATAAAATGTTGATGAAAGATACAGGGTGCCACAGATGGAATTTAAAATATGATATGTTTGTTAAAATGTAAAGAAATCATAATGTGTCGTCTATTTCGACATATATCCTAGAAGGCGCCTCATCCGCCATATATGTGACGTAAATGTGAGTGTAACTTTTTTAACAACGTTTTCACGTTTTTTTTACTAAAAAATACTTGTCATTAGTCTCAGAAATTGGCCATTTTCTAGAAAATAGTATAATAAGATAGATTATTTAAATAATCAGCGGTATAGTTCATTGTACAATATTTTAACGTAGTAGGCGCCAAATTTTCTTTGCAAGTTAGATAGGTTGAAGGCAGATCAACAAGCAATAAAATTTGCACTTGAGTAAAATGCTACGGCTAATATTTTTCAACGTTTTTAAAATGGAAGTCATACTGATTCCTGCAGCTCCAGATAGTCGTTCTGAATTAGTTTGTGGATAAATAAATAATAAAATATATAAATTCTTTATCTCCATTAGGCATTTTACACATTGTACTAAAATAGTCCAGAAAAATAAACAAATCTTCATAAAAATTGTATAATACAGGTACACATAAAATAACACTACCATAACAAACATTATGAATTAAAGTATTCTTTTAGATCATAAAAACACTTTCAAGTCCCCTACCTCAAGTCTTTTTCCAATTATGAAATCTTAATGCTAATGTTTTTTCAGAATTAAAAAGCCTATTTTCACAAAACCATGCATTGAGTTCATATAAAACATTGTTTTATTTTGCAGCATATTCTCTTTATCAGATACCACTACAGAAATATAGCCAGCATATATAGTAAATTTTGCAGAAGATGACAAATCATTAACGTCATTAATATACCAAAAACAGGACTGGGTCCAAAATGGATCCCTGTGGCACACCTACATTAGTTAGTGAGTTAATAGAAGAGATCATTGGAAATAGCAACAAACTACATTCTTTGAATAAGAAAACTCTCTATTTATATGCATTACCTCAGATTCCATACAAAGCCAGTTTTTCGAGTAAAATATTTTAGTCTACACAATGAAAGTGCAACGCATGCAACGCAAAAAATGTATTCCTGGTACAAAAACGTATTTTGAGACACATGACGTATGCACCAAGCAGATATTCTTCTATAAATATTGTTAAAGAATATAAAATATTGACACTTTACATCTTTGAAGAAGGAAATAATGTATTTAACAATGTAAGCAAATTTGAATATAATCAAAATGTTAATCACATTGGGGTAGAAATGTCTTAACACGCTACCTGAACAAATAAAATGTTGCTGCAATGTAAAAAAATTAAAATATATTTAAAAAATTATTTAGGTACTTGATAACGTTTTTTATAACTTGTCTGATCACATATAAAATTTGTCTTTAGTCTTATTGTTTTTTTCTTGCTTTGTGTTTTTATAAATGTATGTTAACTTTCAATATAGAGTTGGGTTTGCAATCTATCTATTATGACTATTCCTATACAATTTTAACATTGTCAAAAACGAAAATAAATTATTCCGTACTGTTTTTAAAATGAACATGTTAATTCATAGCGATGAAGATGTATAATTTTCATTAAGCAATCTGTGATCAAAAATGTCATATAAAAAAAATTAAATCAAGGAAAAGTTTAATTATGCCCTATTGTATGGAGGACAAGGGCGTCGGTTGCCCAGCAATGTTTTTCTCCAGTCGAAAAATTTTCTTTTTTAGGTTAGAAGTATTGAAAACTTCTAAAATTAATTTAAAAAATAATAAAAATATACTGCTTACATATCGACTGCTTATCGATATTACGTAATTCTGAAAATGCTAATAAGCCCGCTTCTAAGCGGAGGTGAAATAATTATCTGGCATGCATACGATTACTTGAGACATAGGTCTAATTTTATCGACTTCAGCAAAAATATATATATATAAGACTAGCCCTAGTTGTTTATCGTGATATCACAAAACAATCTAGCATGGAGTGACGACAACCTGAAGCATCACTTTCAAAAGCTAAAACTCGTCTTTCTGCAAGGAAAGTTCTTACCACTATTTTTTGGTTTTGCAGAGGCGTACTGTTTATTGATTTCTATTACGGGTGGTGTTCCATAAATGCTGCGTACTACTGTCAGCTCCTTTACCATTCGGCAAAAAAGAGATATACCTGTCGGAAGTGTGAATCTTCTTCAAGGCAATGCTCTACCACACACAGCTGCTTTGAACCAAGAAAAACTACAAAAAATCCATTAGCAAACACTTGAACATTCGCCCTATAACCCAGATTTATCACCATGTGGTTGTCATATGTTTGGATCACTCAAGGAAGAACTAAGAGGATTCCGTTTTGATAACGATCAAGGATCAAGGTGTAGAAGCGTTTGTGCGCAACTAAACGACCAACTAAATTGAGGTTTATATTTGTTCCACCCTCGTAGCACTAATTTACCCCAAATTGGTAGTTTGATAAATGTTATATTTCAAACATGTACACCAGTAATACAGTATGCGCCAAAAGTATGGAATAAATTCAATAAAAACGAAACAATTATTTTTTGGGAAACAGGTCGATTTTTAATTTAAAAAATACATATTTTAGCGTAAAATGCGATTTTCAAATGTCATGTTCATTTTACGTTTTCTAACATTCAATCGTCATTTACTCGAAAACTTTCCTATGTAAGAGGGCAAAATTTTAGTACTGTCTGATGGAGAATTAAACGATCTTTCAGAATCAATGAAAAAAATATGGTGTTGCCATTTAAAAAAAAAATCGAAGACGTCATTACTCGAAAACAAATGACATTTGAAAATCGCATTTTACGCTAAAATATGTATTTTTTAAATTAAAAATCGACCTGTTCGAGGATTTTTCCCAAAAAATAATTGTTTTGTTTTTGTTGAATTTATTCCATACTTTTGGCGCATACTGTATAATAAAAATTAAAGTAACATTTAAGGAGTTTGGCATATTATTATTTTCAATCATACATGGGTATATTATATTTTTGCACTCTTGAAGATTTGATGTTTCAATTTCGGGAATAGGAATTTCGTTCAAAAAAAAACTGGTTGACTGCGATACTTTATCAATCTAGGGGTTTAGAATGTGATTATGATGTTGAGCATCATAATGGATCATGAATAAATCACAAATCGAGTTACATGATCGTTTTTAATTTTTTATATAACGAATATGCTTTGCCATTGTAGTCAAAACACCGTTTAACGGTGCACAAAAAAATCAATATTGACTTTTTTCATTTCAAACTTTGTTTAGTATTCAAATATGCACTGGTTCAGTTATGAGAGGAATCAAATATCAAATATGATCAAATATGCGGATGAGGAGCACTTACCTAAACCTTTGGGAATTTTGATGTTGTAGCTTGTAGATAACAATTTTTCTCGTGCCTTTTCGACGCGTATACACATTCGCCATTTTAGTTCTTCTGTCGTACCACTCGCTCTTGCCGTCGCATTTGTAGTGCTCTCTCATACCGCGTGTTAATTTAAAATTAAACAACAAAAAATGAAACAAAAAAAATGCAAAAAAAATATATGAAATCCTAAACAAGCTTAATTTTCCAAAAAAGCAGCTAAGTTATAGTACTGTGACTGATAAATGAAACTGGAAATTTCGTAAACAAAATATAACACTAATTGATGAGGATATCATAAGATATTTTTCACGAATAAATGTCTTCTTCATTTCAGGCTTGATATTCTACAAAAAATCTCCAGTGTATGGTACTTTGTTTAGCAAATAAACAAATTTGAGACTGAAATTTCTGTAATTTATTAAAATCTTCCAGCAATGTCACTCAATCCCTTTGAATTATGTTCGCAGTAGTACCTCCTACAGCTTTAACAACATTTTCTGGAAAATTAAGCTTCAAATGAAAAAAATAAAGAGTACTTTTTGTACAGAGTGAAATGGTGTTTCGCATAAACAAAATTTGATCAAATTACGTAAATTATGTATTCATTTGTTTTCCTAGTATTTCTGAATCAACATCTAATATTTAGTTAATATTTTTTACTTCTTCTAACTTATAACGCTGCTGAAATACATCATCTCTGAATTTAGACAGATACATTTTCCTTTATTATGACTACATCTACGAAGCACTAATATTTTTATAGCGGTGGATGCTACACGTTCATTTCCATAATTTCCAAATACCTACCTACCCTTAGAATTTACGACTTCGTTAGCAGTTCTTTCAAGCGCAGGAATTCAACCCTTCACGTCCTTGAATGTCCTTGCCGCCGAGTCGAGTATAAAAATTTCGCTCGGTGAACACTCTCAATCGATTATCCTTATCAAGCTCGAGAGGCGAACACTTATGTATGCAATTGTACAGAAACCATATATTAATTGTAGAGATAAATGCTTGAGTATAATTGAACATTATGTGTACGCTGACGTCATAATTTTATACTGAATTGTTAATTAGAAGAAGCCAATAGCATGATCGTGATATTGACCCTATCCTCCGCAGATCGGTGATAAAAGTTGATTATATTACGATGATTGCATAGTAAAAGTTTTTTTAGTGCTAGTTATTTTTGCGTACTAATTGATATACAGGGTGGATGAAAACGAAACAGGAACTGCGTCAAGATTGTAGAAAAACGCTCAGACCAGTCTATTTTAGATTAAAGGGGGATATTCTTTGCTGGTATTTTAGTCTACGCCACTTTCACCCCCAAGCAAGAGTAAGCATCACCCCAAAATATTTAAATGGCATTAGGGGATGAGTAATATTGATTATTAAAACTCTTACAATTCTCTTTACAACAGACTTTAAATTTTATAATTCCGCCCAATACTTTGAAAAAAATTTATATTTTAAAATTTAAATTATGTTTAGTTGCTTATGCTTATTACTTAGTTGATTAAATGTTCAAACTGATGACTGCCTGCTTCCATACAAAAATAAAGATTTTGTTCGAAACGTTCGCGCACATTCTGAAGCATTTCCGGAGTGATTCGACAGCATTCGTCGACGATTCTTTGGCGCAAATCTTGCAGCGACGTTGGCTGTGTTTTCTAGATTTTACTTTTTAGGTATCCCCACAAAAAAATCAAGAGTTGATAAATCCGGTGATCGTGGAGGCCACTCAATGCTGCCTTTTCTTCCAATACAATTCCGTGGAAAACGTTGGATCAAATACTGACGGACAATTAACGCATAATGCAGAGGAGCACCGTCCTGTTGAGAAATCAAATGATCTTCATCATACTCTACAACATTTTCAGTAATATCGGCAGGGTCAATAAGCGTTTTCTAGTAATTGAAAATACATTTGACCAGTCAAATTACCAGGTAAAAAAAAGGACCCACCAATTCCGACATTCCCAGAAATATGCATGTTCCGACCCAGATACCGATGTATTGGCGCCAATGGTCTGATTTTCCACGCTGTTAA
This sequence comes from Monochamus alternatus, assembly GCA_037114965.1. Lineage (NCBI taxonomy): Eukaryota > Metazoa > Arthropoda > Insecta > Coleoptera > Cerambycidae > Monochamus > Monochamus alternatus. The sequence continues at coordinate 22,231,904 of CM073428.1, forward strand.
GAATGTATTCTGATACAACAATTTTCTTGGCCACTGATTCCTCAATGTATGTCTCTGCTACAGAAGAAGACTGCCAACCACACAACCGCTTTACTGTTACCAAGTCTGCGCCAGACTTTCGCAGACAGACATCGTAGCTGCAGAATGGCGGAAGTGATGTCCAGTATATATTTATAGATTTGGCATCTTTAAAAACTCAGTTATCTTCTGTGGAATTTTATATAGTGTTTATTCCCACAGGACGACCAGTGCATCTCTTCTACCATTAATTGATGTAAAATTTGTTATGAGTCTTTCTTGGTTTTGATATCAAGAAGCATTACAGATTGCCCATCTTCAGTGTTTCCAATTTCGAACTTTCCAAGGTTCTTAAAACATTACATTTACTTATACTTTACCCAATTCTTTATTTTTCTTTTACTTCCAACTCCTTCTGGACATTTATACTAAAAATATACTTCCCAATTCTCGTAATATAGAAAGCGCTGTATAAGAATTACTTTTCAGGTACAATTAGACTTTGTAGGATGCTGAATTAGGCAACATGGCCAAATTTTTTATTAAAAATAAATACGAATTTCCAAAATCACAGAAAGCTGTGGAGTTGTAAACTAGCCATCGTAGTAGGTTGAGGTTGTATAGCATTCAGGAGTCTATTTAATGCAGATATTTTGCTGGTAATAAACAATATCTCCTAATGGCTAAAATATATTTTCCTCAATGTAAAACTTGTTGGCTAGACCGCTATTTGTTGTTAGGACAGGATAACATTCCCGTTATTTGCTAAGCCACAGATAGTTTAGTTATTAAGAGTTTAAAATCATTTGTCTTTGTACAAAACATTAACTAAGAAGAATATGAGTGCATACAAACTTCGAAAATTATTCTCGTTTTATGAGAAGATGGTGGATGAAAACTTTCTACCATGAAATTTCGGACGCAAAAAGTAAAGTGTAAACTCTATAACCAGGTGCTACATAGTTTGTAGTTTGTTATGTAATAGCTACATTGGGAATCGAAAAATAAACTTAAATTATTTAAGTTGTTTGTGTTATAGAGAAATAAAACCAGTATCAGAATTTGTACTCGTAAAAGTACTAAACAGATACTTTCCACGTCATCATTAATCTTAATTGAGTAGTATTAAAGGCGTTGAGTGCTGTATTATTAGCAGTTCCTGGCAAATAGATTAGTCATGAAAATTTAATGAAAAAGTTTCAATCTAAAAGTTCTATACTAAAATGTAAAAAATAACTTAAATTACTAAAAACGAAAAAAAAAACATTCCCTGTATATTATTTACATATAAGTATGCAAACTTTATTCCAGCAATATGAGTAGGTACTTTTTTTTTTAATATAACATGATGGTATCTCATGAATCTCAGCTATATAATTTTTATAGTTAGATATTTGACTCAACTTAAAGCAGACCACCTGAAGAAACAATTCTAAAAATGCAGAAATGGGTCAGATCTCATCTATTGTGGTTGAATTTTCGAGTTCCCACAGTTTCAAAAGTGAACTTAGATATTTATAAAATGTTCTCATTAAACTAAGTTAGTAACTTTAGCTAGATTATTATTATTATTTTTAGATAATTATTGAATAGAGGTTTGTCTGTGGAATTGTTTGTTAGCATACCTAGATGTTTGGTATCAGCGAGCATACGTATGACTTAATTGATAGGCATTGTAGGAGATTTGATTTATATTAGCTTAAAATACCTTTCTAATACAGTAAAAAATGTTACAAAAGCTAATAATAAAGAATATATGGGTAGATATTGTGAGTGTAATTCAACGCTGCTCGGGGCTTTAGTCCGCATAGTAATTAGTTTCACACAATATTGTTAACACTTAAAAATATATAAATAGCTAATATCTACAAATACTTTTACAATGTGCGGACGCAACACCTACAAAATTTTGCCTGAAGGCTTTGATATTTTTATTTTCAAAATTGAGTAGAGAAATAGAGAAATGAAATTAATGAACAATATTTTTCTTCTATTGACTTACAAAAACGCTGCAGTCTATAGGGTAGGTTTAGGTTACGGGAAAGTATCGGCATATATCTTAAGAAACTATTAAAAAGTAAATTTTTACATCTCAATTTTTCAATTACAGGGAATACTCAACATTTGAGGGAACCTTTTAAAAATACTCAATTTTCGATTGGCAATATAGCGACAGCTTTCTATACTGGTCTATGGGCCTACGATGGGTGGAACAACTTGAACTACGTTACAGAAGAAATAAAAAATCCCTCCAAGTACGTATTAACTAACAATTATAGTACAAGTGAATGTATGTATTTTTGTGTGTATGTATTAGTGATAACTGATTTAATCAATATAAGAACAAACAACTAACTAATAACTCATTTCAAAATAATAAAAAATGCTCTCGGTAATTAAGTACCAAATTTGAGGAACTTAGCAGTTTTCCATTAATTCACAATGTATATTTTTAAATATTTCAAGTAATATAGAAGAAAGTTATATAATAAGGAATAAAACAAAATTGAAATATAAAAAAAATATTCAAAGGAACATTTAGGTACAATTTAATACATTTTTAATAAAATGTGTAGTATAGATTAAAAGAGCATCGTCGTAATATTAATATTTAATGCATTATCAAAAAAAGTAAATAAATAAATAAAATATTAGTAAACAAAAAATCCAAGATTTATTTGAGCATTAAATGAATACACTTGGCAGGCCTTCTTTTTTGTATTCGATTATCTACTTCCACACCAATAATATTCTCATAAAATACCCTACGTTCTTCTTGGATGAAAGGTAACTGATTCTGAATATTTTCAATTTTTTTTGTGATATATTTCCGGTCTTGTGATTAATTCAATAGCCCTGTTCGCACAGCAGTTGGAAACAGTTTCCAATCGTCCGACGCACGCGCACTTTATTTATAATGTGCACATTAGGTTGAAAATGCATTGTTTTAGTTGGAATGCGCATACACCTGACGACTGGAAACTGATTTGGGTATTGTGCGAACAAAGTTAATATCTGATGGGGGTGAATAGTTTTCTGATAGGTTATTTTTAAATAGGGACACTTTTCTGAAAGTGTATATTCGTCATCTGATTCCTTGTATAGGTAGCTACCAAACTCTTCAATCCGTATCCATTTTATGCCATCCCTAAATGAAACTTGTTAATTCAGTATGTTCTCCTCTTAATTCACTAGTCCTATTTTATTTAGAAAGCTGTCAACATCAAGAAATACTATATCGCTAACAGTAGATTGTTTTGTGCATGTAGTTTTAATGATTTGTTTGTATTGTTAAATATGGTACTGTATGTTCTCAGAACTTTTTCTATACATTCAAAGTCCTTATCTGAGTCTAAGTGCGTATGCCCAACATCTGAGAATTTGTGCTCAATCACTTCGAAAACACCTTTCAATATTATCAGCTGGCACAAGCAAATCATATGAAAATTTTTGAGAGCAGAATCAGACCATAATGTAAAATGTTTCTTTTTTTTTGTCATTTTCATAAGTTTGTGTTAGTAGTGACAGTTAGTAAAGGTTAAGTGAATGAAGGAGTTATGAGCATATAGCTCCTACTTCCATCCCATTCTTGATATTATAGTGTAACATAACTCCTTCTATCAGTCTGTATCTACGCAATTTGCATAAAGCAGCTATATCGTAGTGAGAACAAGTGACATATGCACATAAATCCTTCATCCATGGCAAAACTGAACTTTTTCAACTTCCACTTGCCTCTTCAAATGACGATTGGCGATTCATTTGAACAAGTCGTTTTCCAAAATATAGAGTCGCTGAAATGAACGCCTCGTTCAATCTTTGCATATCTTTACTTTTAACTGACTACAGTTTTCGTCGTTTTTTATTGATGGAGCTCAAATTACATGTATCCTCAACGGGCTCAACGTGTGAAGTCAAACTCTGTCATGTCTCTCTCAAGTAGAGCAAGATCTAATAACAACATTAATGGTGATGACAGATACAGCGGTTGTTTACTAAGCACAAGACAGACCTAAACACATACAGCGGTTTAACTGCTATGTTTTTTTTTTAAATTAGTCAATGATATGAACAACTCGCCGCAGCTGTTAAAACCGCTGTGTGTTTCATCCCTTATAATTTGTGCCGAAACACTGTATGTGTCATCGCTCTAACTCCTTCGCCTTTTTATTTAGGAACCTGCCACGTAGTATCGCAATTGGTATTCCACTAGTGACCATATGCTACGCTCTGATCAATGTGTCCTATCTAACCGTAATGTCACCAATGGAGATGATGACCACCGAAGCCGTTGCCGTAACATTTGGAAATCGGGTTTTGGGGGTGATGGCATGGTTGATGCCGCTATCTGTAACTATTTCTACGTTTGGTTCAGCCAATGGAACACTGTTCGCAGCTGGTAGGCTGTGTTTTGCTGCGAGTCGAGAAGGTCATCTATTGGATATTTTGTCGTACGTGCATATCCGTAGATACACTCCAGCACCCGGACTGATATTTCACGTAAGTTTCGCTACAATTTATTAACATATGCTTGATACAGAAAATAACAGAGATATTAATAAGAAATACTCCGCTAATTAAAGATTATAAAGGGCGTTCGAGTATCCGGCATACAAACATTTACAAGGTTATACATCCAGACAAAATAGTATTAAAACGTTGGCTCAAACCAATATCCATTCTACTATACCCACAGAGAGTACATAATTCTCTCTACAGGTGTCGCTGGCCTACGGTCCTTCGGTATATTGCGCTCTTAATATTTTCGCAATTTGAAGCATTCTAGTTCTTTTAAAAATGACACAATTACATCTTCATATCTTTTTTTGACTGAGAGTGTTCAATTTCATTTAATATTTAAATTGCATGTAAATTATTTATTTGATAAGTTGCGTGCGCAGTTTTTGGAGAAGTCACGCTTGATTTCTATCTTTAAATAATAACGTAATACGTACGTAAACGAATCGTGGTATTTTTATTATTTTAGATATTTTCTAGTACGCGTGTAGTATCATTTTGTGTGACACATTATTTGCGCTCACAGGGATACAACAATGGCCCAAGTGTACCAAGAGGATATGCAAATAACAGGTTACACTCCAGTGCTAAGTCCAACTTTAATTTTTTGCTTGTATGTTTGTGTCCGATACATGCGCAGGAGTTTGCAATTCATTTATAAAAATAGGAATAAACCATAACATCGTAAATATAGAACAGGCTTCGCCCGTTTTTCATATTTTATTTATACAAACGTTTTACTAGCAAAAATTCACTAGGAGTAGGTAACTAAAAATATGCATTAGCATGCAATAATAATGTCACACAAAGACATCACATAACACTTACAAAAGTGTTATGGTTATGTGAAAGACATTACTACTGTCAAAATTTGTTTGGAAATGACGAATGACAGTGGAACAAAGCAAATACATCAAAATTAACCATATACCTTATAAATAAATTAACAAGCGGAAGTGGAAGTGGAGCAGAGCACACGCATTTGCTCGTTGGCTAAACCGTCTCTGACACAATACATAAAACTGATCTCAGAAACTGTTTCTGTTTTGCTTAGAAGAGACAGTAGTAAAGGAAGAAAATGTGGCAAATGTGCCGGATTAAATCATAATTTTTAAATTACAAATTTTACTATAAATTGCGCGATTCAACTAAAATTTGGTTCAAATTCTATATGCCTAACGCATATTAAAAAAAGATAAAACATCATCCACGGCGATGAATGAAGTGCCATCTCTTATTTGTATATCGTCTTTTGACCGCCTCTGATATTAAATCAAAAGATGATTTTAACCGCTTTGAAGTAGTGTAAGTAGATGTATCTTGGCCAAAAATCAATTTCATACATTGAACGACTTCAAAGATATGGCATAAAACAGTTATTATTTTGTAAATTTAGCACCATGTAGAGTGTGCAATAGAAAAAAAAAGTTTTAATATCTACTTGCTATAATTTCAACGGAATTATAACCCGGTAAATTTTTGTACGCTAACACAGGGACGCCTTATATGTCAGGTTTCAGAAATAACAGAAATACTAAATAAATTAGTATTAGTAGGTAGAAAAAAAATTATATTTGTTTCTACCTATTTGTTTTAAAATTCAAGACCTGGATTCATATGATTGAACAAATAATATTAGATAATCTTACCAAAGACCCCCAAAAAAACAAGCACTTACCCATTTTTAATATAGTTGCGGTAATAATTCAAACGAGTTATGTCAACAAATGAATAATTCGTAATATTTTCATCAAAATATTTAAGAAACTGCGACTGAGAATAATAAAACTATATAATACATTAAATGTTTGTACACTATATTTTATATTACACTAAATTAGAAAAAATAGTTTTTAACGCGACAAACTATTGAAAATTATGTTGACAATAAAAACAACTGCGTAACGTCAACCGTGACGTAATCGTCTGAATTCTTACCGCAACTATACAATATACTTTATTAATTTTTGATAACGACCAAATTCATCAAAAATAAATAATTATAAAATTCTCTATATTGTTAAAAACAAGACAAATAATGCATAGTTCAAAAAATAAATAAATAAATAATAAATATTATATTATAATTTTCCAAGAATGTACAGTATGTTATTCTGAAATACCTGGTATATTTTACAAAAAAATTTATACAAAATGTTATAAACAAAATTACAAAATGAAAAAATATATTTATTAAAATACTAATTTATTTTACATCCATCCTCATACCTTTTTCTGATTGTGAGTGTTTCATTCTATTCAATATTTAAAATACTGGTTTGATAGTTTAATCAAATATATAAAATTTATTTATTTTAGAACTTCTACATATTTTCTAGATTTAACAGAAAAATAAAATAATAATAAACAATTAGTCGTGCTCTTTATTTATTGGTCTTATAATACTCACAATCATTCTTTGATATTGGTTTAATTCACAACAAATTTATATTTACTCACAAGATTTGAGGAAAACAAACATTTTCTAAAGATTTTTTAAGGACATGTTGGAACTAAAACAAGACAATCAGATTTCTCTGATTCGACTACTATTTTTTTGAAAGTTGTATCCTTTAACTGGATATCCTCAAGACCATAAAAAAGGTAAACATTTATATATGACAAATATTTTTTTCATTATTAGTATCATTACTCATTAATCATTATAGAAAGAATTCGATGACATGTCACGTTAACAGAATTGTTTTTCCATTTTAGTCTTTAATTGCCGGCGCTATGGTACTGTATGGCACTATAGATTCACTGATCGATTTCTTCAGCTTTACCGCCTGGATTTTCTATGGAGGCTCTATGGTTGCTCTAATTGTGATGCGATACACTAAACCTAACTACCCCAGGCCCTACAAGGTAGGTTGAACGTTACAAAGCAAAAGATGCAAATTTCATATATTTCATATTTCAGATTTTAAAGTTCAATACTATGGTTATACAGAATAAGTACTTACCTACTGAATAAATAACTTCACTACTTTTATTGAAAATATGATAAAGCAGTTACATTTAAGAATAAATTTCTTCTCATATCGGTTTATTGGAATTTTAACCAATATTTAAACAAATAAGAAAAATAATTTAAAAGAACTGTACTTGCTCTATTATCATAATTTCAAAATATTTAGAATGCACATATAAAGTATGTATTTGTATCCATTTTTAATTACAGCAGCATTTTCTTGATAATTTTAAATGGGTGAAAATCTCAATGTTTTCAGGTGCCGATAATCATTCCTTTTTTGGTATTAGTGATCTCTATATACCTGATAATAGGCCCTATTTTAGATAAGCCTACAATTGAGTACCTGTATGCCACTTTCTTTATCCTGGGAGGAATGGTGTTTTATGTCCCATTCGTTCATTACAAATTACGCATACCTTTCATGGGTAAGTTAGCTTTTACACATTTATATTATACTATGTGACAAAGAAATGATTAATTATTTAGAATTTTGTTTTTTTTTTTTTTGGAATTTTTATAAGACGTGCTTTGATCACGTAACATTCTTTTTAAAAATTTCTGCGCAAGCTTATTGCAAACAACTTTATTTTACAGCTCATTATGTGTAAAGTACGTAGATTTGGGCAGATTTCCCAGTTTAGTGTGAGAGTTTGTCGGTGAAAGAAATTTCTAGGGCTAAGGAAGGACGTGGACACAGAGCTAGAGGCACTGCCAGTCGTAGAGGAATCATAGAGAAGTTAATATTGTTGATTGCGACTTTTACCTCTCAAAGACCGATTTAGCAGTAGCTGGACTGTTGGATATCAGTGGTTTGAAGAACATGGGGGGATGGTTGGTATGCGTACAGTATATTATCGAATACAAAGTTTTGGCTTCCTGTCTTATTGTCCATGTTGGATGCTGCTTCTCACTCATCAACATTGAGCTAACCATTTACAATGGTATAGAGAGAGAATTCAGTGGGACCGAGAATGGAATCAGGTGATCCTTAATGACGAGTCCCGTTTCTGTCTGAGGATGCACGATGGTCACGCAAGGGTGTGAAGGTGACAGGGTGACCACAATTTGACAGAGGGTATCATGTCCATCACACAGTAGGTGTTATGGAATGGGGTGCTATCGTGTATGGCAGCAGATCATCACTAGTTTTCATTAGAGGCAACATAACAGCCCAACGTTACATCCAGAAAGTGGTGGAGCCATATGTGATTTCAGGTTTTCTTCACACTCCGTGGTTAATTTAAGATGGCCAGTGCCTTTTGCTCTGTGTCCACAGCCTTCTTGAGTTCACCACTAGTAACACTGTACTATGGTACGTACGGATCTGTTCGTCCTTGTAGAAATTTGTCTCGCCGACAACAACTCAAATATGAGCAGAAATTTTTAAAATAGTACGACCTATCCACACACCAAAAAAACTTGAAAATTTAACCATTTTTTACTTTCACCGAGAGAACATGCAAAAAATACTCAAAATAAAATGATATTTAATGGGTGTTTACCTTTCTTTGCCGTGTAGTATATTATTCTTTTATGTTTTTTTCTTACTGTAATAATGCATGTATTATACAAGATCAAATAATAAAGTTTATGATGTTAGTAGCACTAAATAGGGTGAGTCTGATTGCTTAAGTAGATTTACTCTAAATTGCTAAAGTTTATCAGAAAATTATTTCTACAGGTTGATAAATATGCTAAAATGGCACAATATAAAAATATTTTTGGATATACAGGCTGCTCAATAATTTGTAACAAACCGAACATATTTTTTCAACGGCTAGCCTATTGTATTACTACATTATTAGATTCTATGTTCAATTCAAAACATTTTCATATACAGAATGTATTTAAATAAGTGGGAAAAAAATTACGGGTCGATTATCTGTTGGTGAAAATTGAGAGGAGCTATTATAAGCATAACATTTTTGGAAAAAACTTTTCCCTCACAATTTATGTTCCTCCAAAAAAGGGGTAAAAATTGGATTTTTCCTTCTTCCCTGTAAAGCTGTATTAGTAGATTAATGTTCAGTAAGTTTCATTTCTCTAGCTTAATATACAGGGAAGAAAAAAATTAAAATCAAATTTATTATCTTAATACACTGTGGCAGGGATAATGTTTGTACAAGCAAACCTAGTAGTTTTTGAAATAACTGGAATAAAAACAGTGCATTTTTGCACCTGTATTTATTGTCATTATTTTTAAGAATTAAAAGAGTATTGTTTGTAGCAAGGTACTATACAGGATATTTGAGAAAGAAATTTAAACGAAAAAATCAAATATGTATATTTGTATATATTTTTCAATATTTCTTTAGATTTTTCTAGCTAACTTTTGTTAGCCATGTCTTTACACCTATTCCAAATTTTTTGAAGATATTCCTTTAATTGTGCAGTCGAGAATATTTCCTTATTAATCCAAGCCTGTGGGAATAATGAGAAATAACAGTGTATAAATAGATGAAATGATTTTCGGAGAGAAAATACAGTGCCATTGAAGAAAAAAATCAGGGTGACCCATAACAAGCGAAAATTATGGAACTTTTTTTTTAAAATGTTGTTAAGAAAAATATTAAATAATGTTATTTAATTAAGCTTCTCCAATAGTCGTCATACTTGTACACTTTTAGATTAGGCAAATAGGAAATAAGAGTCCATTTAATTATTGATATTACATTTGTAGCTTATCAGTAATACCAAAACCCAAAAGGCATTGCAATTGACACCATCAGATATTTTATAAGCTGCACCAGAAAAAGAGTCCAGTTGATACTTAAATAATAATGATAAATACAATGTTCTCTGGATCTGGACAACCTACAAATGTCAAAATTTATCGTTAAAAAAGAAGTCTTTGACCTATCTCCCATTAAAGCTTATTTAACCACTGATATTTGCAATTGCAGTACTTTTATAGATAGTATGTTTATTCATTTATGTTTTATCAAAAAAATAGAAAAATTGTATAATATACAGGATGTCTCAAAAGCCTCCAAACTTTAATGTAACATTCTAAGACTAAATGTAAGTGGAACTATAAAAATCCTAATGGAACTACATGTGCCTCTTTGCTTGAGTAGTATCAACACATGTGTTAACTTTTTTATCACCCAAATTTTCTAGAATTCTTGGGTTTCTTTAACTGCACAAATAAAAAAAATTAAAAACGTTGAACCTTGAATATATATTGTCACGGAATTTGCCCCACTTACACCCAAACCGACGACTGTGGTATCGCGAAATGCTAAGATTACCTCGATCGCCCCTACACGATTCTGTTAAACAAACAAAAAGCCGTGGATCGAGACGGGACTAGAAAATTGGGGAATCGACGAGAAGCATTCGAGTCGTTCGGGAAGATGAATCTAGAGATACTAGAATATACCTGGAACATTCGTTGGGTCTATAAAAGACAAATAAACGGCCGATTAAGTTAGTCTTGTATAGTCTTGTATTACAGTGTTCAATTGAAGTGTTTAGTTGGAGATATCAAAGTGATTTAGATAGCGATTAATTAAATAAGTGTTTAGTTGAGTTCTAATTAGTGTTCAGTAGTGTACTGAGTATAGTTAATAAAGAAGTAATTAATTAACGGATTGTTTTTCTGGCAGTAGTAGAAAAGTCGGATTGGGAAATCCATGACAATATGTAAGAACGAATAATTTTAGGGACTCCAAACAAGTGGGATTTAAGAAAGAGTCACAACTTTTTCCTTTGAAAACATTTTTCAGGTTATGATGCGATATTTTGCTACATTGTAGATTTCTATGTAAAAAAGTGCTCTTTGCTTTTTTAACTGTAGCACCTAAGTTAATGTTTGGCAGGCTAATACAACTACAACTACAAATTTTCAAAAAATAATCGTTTGTTATCACTAATAATGTTTTCTATCTTTGCAGATGGTGTGACAGTGTTTCTGCAGATGCTATTGGAAGTGGCACCAACATCGACAATGTTGGAGTAAACCAAATTAAGATTAGTTGATGCTCAAATAGAATATTAGTTGCGTCATGGTTACAAGTCCCATCTACACCAAATATTTTTGTTATGCTTGTTATAAAAATGTGTAGGTGGTTATAATTTTTGAATTGTAAGGAAACATAAAATATTGCACGGATCATTCCGAATGTATTGGACGTTCTATGGGGTGCAACGTAGATGTCCTGATAACAGTAATTGTTTAAAATAAAAACAGATAAAATTAAATATTGAAGAAATTTATAGTACAATATTTATCAAGTAATATAAGTTACAGATTCTTTAATACATGTTGTCTATATAAAAAAATTTAAAAAGACTAAAATTATACTATCTGGACACAATACCATTTTGTAAACTAATTTTATCTGAGTTTATATTTATATAGCATTTTTTACCAACTGTGTACATTTATTACCAAAAGTCTGACTTTTTTAAGAAATTATTTTTATATTGTTAATAATAATCTTGTAACCATGATAGTGTTGTAGAATTTGTAAAAAATGTTTATGGTAAATATATGCTGCTGTCATTCCTTACCTAAACATGTTGATTATTTGATATTTATTTTTAATCTGGATTTATATTTTTTTATTTTGTATTAAAAGATTCACATCAAGAGAGAACCACATGAATTATTAAATTAATCAACCTACCTATATGATTGTTGAAATTATTTCAGGATTTTGTTTTTCTTTTTTCATAATATGAGGTAACTGTAGTCCAATATTATACATATCCAAAAAAAAAACTCTCTAGTAACGAATCTTTTTCATTAAATGTAACCAATTAGAAGTTTAAAATTGTTTTCCTTTTTATTTTAAAATTGATTTTTGTATAAAGCAAGTAAATAGATGAGAAACATTGTTGCCAAATGTAAAGCATATAATGTGAAAAATGTGAATAAAACTGTGAAAAATATTTTTAGTTTATTTATTGTCACTATTCAATTCAAAGCTGAGCTGTGTACTATATTATTCTGTGTATATTTTAAACTCACTTCAAATAAGAAATGTCATTAAGATTTTATGATAAGGGTAGGTAGATACCTCCATAGGTCCTTATTATGTTTTGTTATAGTGGAAGAGATGTAAAAGGCAACAATTGATTGTGATATTTTCTGATGTTCATTTGAGCATTGTCTGCTAAATCTCGTCACTTTGCAATACTTGTGTGTCGAATGAGCTGAATTTCAATCCAGAATTCTGTAATATACTGTAGAGTGGCGACTCCAATATTAGTATTTCGAAACATACAAATAAGGCTGTAAATGTCCGAATTTGACATTTAATATTGATCCTGTTTACACTGTTTGATAGTACCTATTTATCTAATGTAGTTTACAAAGATGTATGTATTTTTTATTTAATATTTTAAACTTTAAAATATGCTACTCTGATACAATTCCTATATTCCAAACAAAGTGCTACTGTCTAAATATTTTACATTTTAAATAAAACTGGGTACATGCCATAGAATTCATAAGATATATAGAACACCAGAAGCATTTACATTGGCTACTCAAAAATAGTCAGACTATGGAGCTTAGAAGCAGCCATCTTGGGAAAACTTAATGTAAGCTATTGGTTATACTGTATGTTTCCCAGCATACAACTGAACCAAAACGGAAGTTTATAATTGGACCATAGATACTTATCATATGTTTCTACGAATTGGACGTAAAATTTTCATATTTTAAAATTCCCGCCCATTAGTGTGAAACTATCTCGTTAGTGCAACCAACTCGTAAAAGCTAAATTACCAGCTGTGATTACCAGACTGCTGGCACAGTCTATTATACAGTCCGGCGTCTTCACGTCGGCTCCTTTGATGTCGAGGTCCCAGATTTCGTTTTTTTAGACAACCAAAAGACGACTGCGCATTTAGCCGCGCACATTCGCGCTCTCAAGGGACACGGTGATTTGTCAAGAAATAGAATTTCTCCCACTTCGTCGTGTACATATGAATTTCATTGGTGTTCATTGCGCATTTAGCCGCGATTTAGCCACACCCTCTGGAACCTTCACTCGACGAACTGTATAATAAACTGTGCTGCTGGTAATATTGCAGCTGGAAGTAAAAGTGAAAGCCAAATTAAAGTGAAAAGAGAATATTATAAGGGGATTTGTATGATATGTATATTCACCAATTTCAAATGGATACGCCATGAAACCATTGTGGGGAACAAAGATACATATATTACGATGTAGATTTTACGGGTGCATGTGCTTATTTACTTATTTCCTTTATTCCATATTGACAGCTTGAGATATGCACAAATGGCAGTGTTCCCCTTATAGATCTTTGTTCCACTGTACTTCTCAGCGCATTTGGTATGTCTCGTCCCTGAATTTTACTATTAAAAACACCTCATTAAGATAAACTGAAAATGATACATAAACAAAAACGTTCACCTCAAGGTAGATATTTGAAATTTGTCATAATTTTTAAGAAACGCTAAATTACTGATACAAACAATGACAACTACATTATATGTAATGTAGTATGCTGCCACACGCGATGAGTCACTGCAATCGGGCAATGGAACAGACTAGATAAAGCAGGACTGTTGCAATTTAGCAGACGATGATTTGAAGCCACTATAAAACTATTTAAATAAAAATTATGCACAAATGATTATCGTATACTCATTTATTTAATTTGTATACTAATTGAAAATAGATAAGAAATCTATTTATATAAAAATATATACAGCAAAAAATTAAATATTAAAATGATCTCTTACATTTATTATATTTAGCTGATTTTTGTCTTTACTGTCCCATAAATACTCAAAATATCACCTTTTCCTTTCTTCCGTTTTCGATCAAAACTTTTTCCTTTAGCAGTAGATTTTCCCACACTGTTTTTTCCTAACTGTTGAAAATTCTGCCTAGATGTTTCTTTTTCTTTTTCCTTCTTCTTCTCAGTTTGCAATACTTTATAATTTTTATATTTATTTTTTGGTGGTTTTGCTCCTGAAATAATTAGAAATCTAAATAAAAGGTAAGGTAATTATTTACATTAGCGTAAATCTCTTAACAAAAAAATTTAGACAGTTTCAATATTTTTGTAAACTTGTAACAATGTTTTTGTAACTTTTAATTAAATTTTGAGAATGTTGGACTCGACTGAACCTACCTAATTTAATTGCTAATTGCATTTCAGCTTCTTCCTTCTTCTGTGGATCAAAACCAGACATACCAAATTTTATAATCTCATGCTTCGCTTTCTTTATATTAAAATCATTATGCTCTTTACTTTTGGTTGTTTCTTTGAGGGCTCCAAGATTGTTCTTATTCTTCTTAGATTTGTAAGATTCATATGTAACCTCTTGAAAATCTATCTTACTTTTATCTTGCATCATGGACCCTTTCGTGGGTATAAAAGTGCCTAATTGTTCTCCCATTATTTCAATCTTATACAAAACATAAAACACCAAAACAATTAGTATTGACCGTTTTTAATAGTATTCTTATTTATCTCGTATGTAGTAACATCCATATTTTATTTAGGGTGACATCTTTCTATTCACAAAATATATAACTAGTTTCTATTTTTGAGTCTTGAAAATACATAACCTTAAATCTAAAAAGTAAAAACATAAACCTAACCTTATTAGTTAGGTTAGCGTTTTCCATTACTATTTCAGTGTAATTGTTCGTTGTATTATTTCGCTTTGGTTTACCAATATCATGATTTTTTTCCAATCTTGATTTTTTGTGGAAATTTTGAGGCAATCTACTCTCTAATCAAGAATAAATAATTTTATATAAGTTTATGTAACGAAGTCTAAAGTAATATACCAATTACATATATATGTATGTAGTTTATTAGGAGGAGATTGTAAATGAAATAGATTAATTTTAATATATGTGTAACATACCTACATAAAGACATATTTTATTATTTATTAATATTTATATCAAAAACTAATTGCTACTAACTGTAAGTTGCACAAAGTATATGAATAAATTTAAAATTTTAAATTACATGGAAACACAAATCTCCTCAAAAAATTTTAGTTATTGAGGGGGCAAGGAGGAATGATAAATACCATTTCAAGAGTAAAATGTCCTCTGGAACGCGAAAAGTAAAATCAAAGCACTTGTATTTATAGTACTGCACGAGCGCTCCATTTGCCTATTAGAAAGCAGCTCAGTAACTACAGAAACTAGGTCCTAAGCCAAAGTTCTAAAAAATACCAATAATATTTGTTTAGACATGTCGTCTTAATTTTTAATTCTTAAACATTTGTGTTATCTAGTAATTTAAGAAATACATTAAGAATCAAGTTTAAAAATACTCGTAACATATTAAAATAAACATAAAAATGAAGCGCTTTTACACCAAATAATATTTATTTGTTTAATAAAACGTGAAGTATCACTGTTCAAACAAGAAGTAGGTAGATGCTTTGTTCTGCTAATATTTTAATATTCCAACGGCATTTATGCAGCAAATGGAAATCGCTAAATGTTCTTCCAATTCCTGTATTTGGTTTTCGATTTTGAATTATTTCTGCGTCTGCGCTGTGCGTATTTCGATTTCGATTTCGTGACTCGTGTGTGCCAATATGGACGTTTCGCGCTATTGTGTGTTTTGGTAATAACTCGTTGAGTGATTATTGAAGAATATTTAAAGAAACATATTACTTATTGCTTTTTCATCCTCAGTTTATTAAGGTATGTACTAGTAATGTTTAGTTTTAACTGTTATTCATTAAAGAATCATATTGTAATAATTGTTGGCTTCCAAACATTGCAAAAATGCCTGGTGCCAGAAGAATTATAAATCTATGTTGCTTTGTTTCAGATTTTAGATTAGCACAATGATGCCAGTAGGAGGGGCTCCTCCAGTTCATGGCTCAGGAAATGTACCACAAAGCAATACACAAAATTCCACTTCTCTAACACCTACTGCTGGTTCTAAGTCGAGTAGTAATTTGGTAAGATTTTATTAAAGTAAAGTTGCAGATTTATTCGGTTAGTTTAAAAATATATTGGTATTATACAGGGCGATTCTTAACCTATACACCGAAACTTGTGAAATTATAACTGGCAACAAATAATGACTAATAGCGGAAAAAAGAGAAAAATATAGTACTTAAAATATTTTTAATTTGAGAAGTTTACAAAACTTAATTTAATTATTGAGCATTGGAAAATTCACAGTCAGTAAATGTGTGGGCTGGAATTGTTAGCAGAGTACCTATTTTACCTTTTTATTCTGGAAAATCGGTTAACTGGTGCTGTTTATTTACAATTTTTGTGTAATTATTTATCAGTGCTCCCCCGATGAAGTTAATCTCAATGTTAGACGACATATGGGGTTTCTTCACGATAGGTAGTCCTTCACCACGTTTTCTGCAACAACATTTGGATTATGTGTTTTTCGAATGTTGGATAGGCTGAAGTGGTCGAACAGTTACTATGATAAATCAAATGCATTTTCAATTTTATGAAATTCACGTTCCTTTATTTTTATTTGAAATAATTGGTATCACCGTGAACGAAAATCATATTTTTTTTGTACTATTCATTATTATTTGTCGTTACATATAATTTCCCAAGTTTATGCATATATGTTAAGAATCACCATCATCTTTAGGTATCTTCTGTTTAAAGTTTAATTTCTCCAGTATTTTAGACGTATTAATGAATGTTTCTATTTGCATATAAACATTTTTTTTGCATATTTAAAAATAGTTTATGCAGTCAGTTAATGTTTTGTTTTCAGAAACCAAATTATACTCTTAAATTTACCCTCGCCGGGCACACTAAGGCTGTTTCTTCAGTAAAATTCAGTCCTAATGGTGAATGGCTAGCTAGCTCTTGTAAGTAATTATTTAAAATTTTCATTACTGCCTTATTTCATTTAATATTGACCTATGATTCGGATTTAGATTATATTGTTGGAACTTTTATAATAGTATTTAAATTTTCATATTAATTTTGGTTATTATTTACTTAAGCGTAAAAGCTTAAAATTACATAAAATCTTGTATCCTCTTCTATTTTTTTAAGGTGGTAAACATGAATCTATGGTTATTTTTGTGTGGTTGAACCTAGTTTTTTTAAAAAATAAGTTGTCAAATTTGTAACTATATTTCAG
This sequence comes from Monochamus alternatus, assembly GCA_037114965.1. Classification (NCBI taxonomy): domain Eukaryota; kingdom Metazoa; phylum Arthropoda; class Insecta; order Coleoptera; family Cerambycidae; genus Monochamus; species Monochamus alternatus. The sequence continues at coordinate 22,249,506 of CM073428.1, forward strand.
ATGCAAGACTCATATAATTGGTACTTACAGCACAATGCAATCTATAGGTCTGTTAAATAATATGTAAATAGATAAATCTGAGGGATTATTATTTAATTACCATTGTGAACAGTACCGTAACGTTATATATTGAAATGGAGCAAAGTTATCATTAAATTTAATGTGTATCTATTATATGTGAGATCTTCGAAATTTATAGAGTTCATCTAGTTGTTTTATTTACCGATCATTATCTCTATAATTCACACTGTTCTGTGCTCAACTGGTGTACTTTATTTAATTTATTAAAAGGAAATGCCATATTTCTAAAGAAAGGTTTTAAATAACAATATATAAACTAAGTGATAACAAAATAAAGAAAATAACCATGGGCAAGGAGTCTATGAGTATTGTGTATACATTAGGTATTTCCTATTTAAATAAACTTACTTACTTACCTACTATGAAGAAATATTGAAATATTACATTTTATAAATCTTATATTTATATGTTCCACCGCCAAGATAAAGAAATAGCCTTACGAACTGAATTTCAAATACTGAACAACTATGTCTCATTTAACCAATATGCTGAAGTACTGAATTGTGTAAACCCCAAAGAAGTAAGAGGTCTCGTGTTAACTTCAGACATTGTTTGATTCCACCCTCGAGGGGACGTGTTTCTTCCTAATTTCTATTGACCTTTTCTGAATTTTGGCTAGCGTTGTACTTGATTCTATATTCTAAAATGCTTGACAATTTCCTTGTTTCTTTTTACAGAATCTTTGTGTCTTTCCATTGTTTTATCATAATATTGGTTATTCTCTTTCTTTGGTGGTGCCAAAAAGGCTGATTATATGGCCTGATGTGTCTTTTACGGATGACCCACAATTTTGTAACATTGTTTTGCTGATTGACTTGTTCAAGACGAAGCAATAATTTGTTGTTTGAGTAGCGCTACTGGCGATAATAAATGTCTCTTGACGCGACAATATTAAAATAATATTTATTGGTTGCCTTCTTTTGTTGTTACAAAGTTTTCTGTTCCCTTCAATCCTGTACCTGGTTAGACTAGATTCACCGCACTTAAATTACTTTGATTTATGACCAGCATCTTCAAAAATGGGGAGAAAACGAAATTTCATATACTTTTGAGTTGTTTCAGCAAAATTTAATAATTGCCTTAATTTCATATATAAAATATTTAAACATTATGTTTTTATATAGCTGCCGATAAATTGATAAAAATATGGGGTGCTTATGATGGCAAATTTGAAAAAACAATATCTGGACACAAACTAGGAATTAGCGATGTTGCATGGTCAAGTGATAGCAGACTGTTAGGTAAGATAATTTATAACGGATCAAATATACAGGGTGTAATGGTGTGAGCGTATAAAAATTTACTGGATTATAAATCTGGCCAAAATAGTACAAAAATTCCAATGATTTTTTTTCTATCGCCGTTACGTTCATAGTGTTAAATTTTAATACATAACAGTTTTAACCATATCTTTGAAAACCTTCAAGGTATTAAATTGATGTAGGTATACTATTTCAGTATTGTAAGTCATGAAACATTTGTTTTGATCAGGGGAAACCTTGGCCAACTCATGTTAAATGTTTTCTTAATAATTCCAATATTATTAATTTCGTACTTCAAGTAGGTTTCCTTATTCTATGGTCATTTTTTAAAAAAAAAAGATTGTCAAAAACTCTTATTTTTGAGAAAAAGTAGAAATAAAGGCTCAACATTGATAGTAACATGAAGTGATGTGAAATAAAAATGATTGTTTCTTTAATATTTTGTAATTATTCAGAGGGTAACTTCATAAAAGCAAGCTTTATTTTAATAACAATTAATTAGGTATTATTGAAAACTGTCTTTTATTGCATATTCATTATCCTCACCACTATCATATAATTGATATCCAGTCAAATTTTAGAGATTTTTACAGAATTATTACAATCAAAATTTGTTTTACTTTGCTCAAATTTAATTGCTGAATAAGAAAATATAGATACTTGGAGTGAAAATACAGGGTGTCTCCAGTTTGGGTTGTCTATATCTGAAATAAATACAAAATTTCATATGTTGAAAAAAAAAAAATCTTTTTTTATAACAAATTTTGCTTGTCTTGAAACCCTCGGTAAGATCATTGTTTGTTCAGTTTAATATACAGTGTAACTTCCATAATCCGGACATCCAGTAATCTGGAATTTCAAGTCATAATCCGGACGCTTGCCCCGCGAGACATAATCTTTACTTGTTTAAGCCTGTTAGAGCGTCTTTGCCAGCCGGACTCTATGCTTATATGATTTAAATTTGCGTCAAGTGCACTGGTAGGTGTTTATTGTTAAAACGTGTCGAAAAGAAAACATACAACGTTAAATTTGCAATAAAAACATGAAATAATTGGATTGGTGGATTGGTGGGAAAGTGTCAAATCAGTTGCCAGTAAATTTAATATTGGAAAATCTACCGTTTCCGATATCTGTAAAGAATAAAGCCAATATTAGGGATTATGCAACTGTGGATGATAATTTAGGAAAAAGGAAGACTAAGGTTAAGTGCATATCCAGCAATGGAAAAAGCCTTATACATATTGCTGTAAAAAAAGATATTGAGTCAAAAAAACAAAAAAATATTACTGATTTTTTTAAAACGGTTCGAAAGTAAGTTACATTTGTTTGCTTAGGTTTTTAATTACAGTAGAATATGTACAAACTGTTGACGTTTTTATATTTAAAGTTTTAAAATATCTTTTAATGTTATTTTTTTATAAAGGATTACTTTTGTGTTGTTTAATAAATGTTTTATTAATTATTCTGGATTTTACTTGTATCGTAAAATTATGCTTTAGCTTATATTCAGTAATCCGGACAAGTTATTTATGCGGACAACCCCCTTACAATTGATTGTCCGGATTATAGAGGTTACACTGTACATCTTATTCAAAAATATGAAAAAGTTCAAAACAATAACAACACCTTAAATCTTAATGCTATGTGGAAAAGTAATGGAGAAAAGTTGCTTAAAATTAAATTTTATGCTTAAATATGAAAGCCTAAAATTTAAGACTAATTATTTTCTAATACTTTCGGAAAAACCTTTCTCTTTAAAAAATATTGCTTTAGTGAAAAACATACACAATAAATTATTAATATGCAAACCTGTGTGTGTTTTTCAATAAAGACATTTTTTTTAATAGAATGGCTTCTCAGAAAGTATTAAAAAATAATTAGAGTCCTAGAATATCCCAAAATCTCAAGTTAGCAAGTTTTCCCCATTCCTTTTCCATGTAACGTTAAGATGTAAGGGACGTTACTCTTCACTGTTTTTAACTTTTTTATATTTGTGAGTGTTTCAAGGCACAAAAATTTGGATGAAGAATGATTTTTTTCGACACTATTCATTTCAAGTGTAGGCAACCCGAACTGGTGATACCCTATATTTGCAAAAATTATAAAAAGGTAATGTTCATATGAGCTGGCTGAGACCTCCACTGATGTTAAATCAAATCAAATGTCACTAGACTTTAACACCTTGAAGCAGTCGATACGCCTCAGCCAAAAATCAATTTGATCTGTTGAAGAACTTCAAAGAAATGGTTCAAAACAGTTACAATTTTTTTTTTTTATTAATTTAATATTCTTTAGGTGTCGCCTAAAATCCATAACCCAGTAAATTTTTGTAACCTCAGAGTAGACAAAGAGTAGATGCACTTCCTAGATAACAATGGGAATAGCATTAGAAAAAGTTTATGTTTGGAACTGTCATTCAAATAGTCTTGATTTTCTATTCCATTTCAGTTTCAGCTAGTGATGACAAAACGTTGAAGATATGGGAATTATCCTCCGGGAAATGTTTAAAAACACTTAAGGGCCACAGTAATTACGTTTTTTGTTGTAATTTTAATCCCCAGTCTAATCTAATTGTGTCAGGCTCATTCGATGAATCAGTAAGGATATGGGATGTGCGAACAGGCAAATGTCTTAAAACACTGCCAGCACATTCAGATCCTGTCAGCGCAGTTCATTTTAATCGAGATGGATCTCTCATTGTCAGCAGCAGTTACGATGGTCTTTGGTGAGACTATGAAATATTTTTTACACTATAAAACCATACTCTTATTAAAATGCAAAATATTGTTAACTTTATTCTAAACTATGATTTTTTTAGTCGTATTTGGGATACAGCTTCAGGGCAGTGTTTAAAAACCCTTATAGATGACGACAATCCTCCAGTGTCTTTCGTAAAATTTTCACCAAACGGGAAATATATTTTGGCCGCTACGTTAGATAACACTCTAAAGCTGTGGGATTATGCCAAAGGCAAATGTTTAAAAACTTATTCTGGCCATAAAAATGAAAAGTATTGTATATTTGCAAATTTTTCTGTTACTGGAGGAAAGTGGATTGTTAGTGGTTCCGAAGATAATATGGTGTATATCTGGAACTTGCAGACAAAAGAAATAGTGCAGAAGTTGCAAGGACACACAGGTAATATTTTTAATAGAAAAAATATATTTATTTTAACAAATGATAATGGGAATGTCTCACTAGTTCAAAAATTTTATTTTACAATTTTTAAGGCACTAAAAGTCAAGGGGTAAACCGCTAATAAAATTTTGTACACTAATACTCATTTTTACCTATAAAGTCCACTAGTAGCCTGTAATTCTCACTAATTCCTCATTAATGCACTCTTAATTCCTTCTAATTCCCTACTAATGTGCTCTAATTTATCATAATACCAGTAAAAAAATATCACTAGTTGAGCTTTTAAAATACCTACTTTTAAAGGAGAAACTTATGCCTCAAAAACATCTCGGAGGATGAGTTTTGGATCGGGAATTCTTATAATGATAATTGAATCTTTGTCTTCTATCATATCATTGATCATTATTTTTTAGTAACTCATCTCTTCTCAAACTTCCACAAACACCAATAATTAAAATGACCTGAAAAGTTGTCCAAAATTAGTTAAATTGATCGATTTATTTTAATTTGAATTACCTTTTCTAGCAGAAATCTATCGTCAGGTGCTTCATGTAAAAATGTCTTAATTTCTTCTAAATTGTTAGAATTTTGGACTTTCTGAATTAATTTGTTTTTCAAATATGGTATTACTTTTGGAAATTTTCTTATAAGTATTTATATTTTTTTTTGGCATTCAGTGTACTTTTTAACATGAAATATACTGAGCATAACATCGAAAGTAAAAAAATAAATTTTTTAAATTTATGTTCGAAATATGCCAGCAACACCACTGCTGTTACCTAAAGCTATGACTGGTTCTAACTTATACTCTCGTATTAAGTCTCACATTCGTTCTTCTTTTTTGTACACAAGAAATGCACTTATTCCATGTCTCTGTAGTTACTCGATTAATTGCCCCCTTACATTTACATTTAAAATTGTGTTATTTTGCGCCACAGGTTTTTATATCTGTTCATATTAGTTTAAAGGGCTTAAGCTCACAATGGTGTGAAGACAATCAAAGCAGTGTAACACTATGAAGCTTAGCTATTTCTTCTAAATATTTCATGTATTTGACTTGACTTATTTGACACTATTTGTGCAATTGCTTATAATTGTACGTTTAACATCGTGGCATATACAATATATTTTCCATTGAACTATTCCATGATTTGTCTTTTTCTCCAAGCAGATGTTCGCAATTTTTCAATATGTTGGCTACACAATATTTCCATTTTTTATATTTTTTTCCATTTCATTTTAATGAAAATTTCATTCACCGTATGCAACAAAACTTTTTAGGATAATTTTGACAAATCTGTGATTGCAGTTTGATCTCATATTTTACGTTGCTATCAATTTCAATTTTTCAGTAACAGATACTTTAGTTAATAAACTGCACCTTTCTACGGCATCATTCAGCAACATATGCACGTTTAATTCTTAAATTCTCTGATACACATTGATTGATGATGAGATTGGCCGCTAACACTCAGAACTTATATCTACAATGATTTGAATTGTTACGCTGTGCATTAGCTGAGAATCTTTCCACTGTCAGTATCCCCGGTGCTTCATTTACAGGGTGTCATTGGCATCCTGTACAGGCACCAAATATACCTATATATAAAAGTTCACCTTTTCCAAGATACAGGGTGTCAAAGTGTCAAGTGTGAAAGTATTTTATTTGCAATAAAAATGGTACAGTGCCTTATTTATAAAAAAAACCGAAGATAAAAAGAAGAAAAGTAAGAATTAACGGAATCATCCTTCAAAAAAATTCCAAACTTATTTATAAAACCAAAGAATTTTTTTTCAAAACTATATTAAATCCTTATTTATCGCCGTCACTGACCTTCTGTCAGCCGCGAGGTTAGGTATATTCTGCCAATGACAAAGGTGTCAAACATAGTGACAGGTCACCGTGTTGACACGTGTATCATAGCACAGAGAGGCAGCACCTACCTTACTAATATTTATTTCCAGGATTGATAATTGGAGAGATTTTAAGAATGTTGAATCATCTTCTGTTTTCTTACTTGTTTAAATTAAAGCCTGCAAAGATTCTTGTACTTGCTGTGGACTTCTCCTTCCCTCGATCGTTCTTTTTGTGTAAAGCGATGTACTTGGTTTGACGGTCTTGTTCGGGTCCATGAATTACGTCGGGAAAAGCACAAAGAATTACAACAAAATATACGTAAATGTACACAAATACCTAAAAACACTGCCACACGTTTACCACCACGGCATAAAACAGCTGTTTGATGTTGTTCAAAAAGTATTCAGCATAATATTTTGTATATTCGGGAAACATCTTTGACGCTGCCGCACGATAATATGAGCTTGTCATACTCCCATAAATCAGCACCTTATTCGTCATCTAGGCATTTCAATACATGTTTGTAAATACACAAAAAATACGCGAAAAATTAAATTTGCGAAAAACAAGTACTGAAAAATTTCAAACTAATCAGAGTACCGTAACCGTATACTACGTTATTGACATCTGCATACAACAATTCTTTTAGACCTCCCTGAGCACGTGGTTTTTTACTTAGTCATAGTTAACCTTGTATTTCTTATATTTTATTTTTATTTTTTCCATAATTTCAACATAAAATTTTTTTCTAAATATCTTTACAGATGTAGTCCTCTGTACAACATGCCACCCGACAGAAAACATAATTGCATCGGCAGCACTAGAAAATGACAAAACTATAAAACTATGGAAAAGTGATACTTAGACAATTGTAACAGTTTATTGTCTTGTCACTTTTGTACATTTTGATATTGTAAATTTGATGCAGAGTATAAAGTTAAAGTATTTTGTAGGTAAGTTTGTAACTGATTAGGTTCCTTTGCTTAATAAAACGTAGAATTCATGTACAGCAAAATTGAGTACATATGAGATATATTTTTTAATACTTCGCGATGAATAATTAATTCCAACTAGGTTAACACGTTAATTGACACAAAATTTAGGAAAGTGTTGATCATGTTGCTGTGTATTTATAATAAATATTAACAAAGATTTATTTTGTAAATGATGATTATTTAATTTTTTTAGTAGAAACAATAAAATTGCAGTTTTTTATATCTTGACTGTTTTTGATGTGTTACAACTAACGGTATAGTAGCATCTTCGTTTTAAAGAACAATTGTCAGCAGATTTTGGTTTTAACAGATGAAAACTATTTGTTCCAGGGAATGTTTTTATGTTTAATAATAAAAGTGTATTTGTATATTTTTGTTATATTTAAAATACCGGGTGACAACAGAAAGTGGGAACGTGCTGTAACTTTTTTATGACTGCTGATAAAAATTTGAAATTGGATGGGTTTATATTAGATGGCGCCATGAATTCTTTGAGGTCATTTTGGATTTCATGACATTTCCGGTTTGACCGGAAATGACCGTAAATTTATATTTTAAATGGGACACCCTGTATTTTTTGACATTTTTGTAATCAGCGCATCATTTTACGTATGGTAGGACCAATTTCTGGATGTAAGTGATTTGTTTTAATTTTTAAAAATAAAACTGGGAGGCCGCGACTGGCAGAAATTGTTATCTCTTTTGACGGATTTTAAAAATTGTTGTATCATAAAATTCAGAAAAACATCCTTTATTAAAAAATTAATAGGGCCTACCCTCTTTACATTTGAAAAAAATGAGTTTTAAGGAAATACAATAAATCGAAATTTTTAGTGGTAATATTTACAAAAATATTCAAATTTAGAATTTTTCTCATAATTGCAAACAAAAAACAGACGATGAAACAACATAATAGTATATAACTAAAAAAAGACATTTTGTGCAATACTTCCCTGCAATTAAATTCTTTAAAGTGAAGGTCTACTATGTCAATATTTTTATTTATTAGTCTATACAACAATTTACTTTCTACGATTTTTTAGTTATATGTGATTAAAATTTATTTATAAATTTTTAAGTCATGGAACAATTAGTTTATGATTTTGTTATAATATTAAAGAATGAGAAACATAATATTTCTCTGAAGTGTGTTTTTTGAAGAATTGCAGTGGGAGATTTATGTAATATATTTATTAATGATTTAGAAATTTATAAAATTTTAGTTAGTTACTACTTTTTTATAAAAATGTTGATAATTTAAAATGCGCAAATTAGGCATTATAGTTGTAAACTTGACATATTAATACACTTTTTTATTTAAATAAATTAGAAAAATAATTGTAGGATAGTTTTCTGTTATCATCTTTGTATCTTTCAGTTACAGACTAGGAAATATTTAAATGTGTTAATTGAAATGTTTTATTCGTTCGTAGTATATTTATGTATTAAATAGTTTATACCGGGTATATACATATATAAAAATTCTTGGGTAAATCAAACCTCCCATAGTAATTCTATCTTAAAATTTGTACATGTATGTACATATTTTTTTAAAATTTCATTGAACGACATTTGTATTTATAAATTTGTATCTGTAGACTGTTGATTATAATTTTCAGTACAAATTGTATTATTTTTTTAAATAAACCTACTTGAAACAATCATCTCATTTTTGCTCATTTAATACCTATCATAAACATGCTGTAAGCACTATTTTCTCTATATTTAGATTCTCGAGTACACTTTTTAAATATAGATCAATTTTATTGATTCCATGTTGACAATTACATTAAACGGAATGTCATTTTAATAATATACAGGGTGTTTCTAAGTGTCTTCCCTCGATTGAACACTGTAGATATCTAATTTTTTTGTGACATTGTTTGTTCCTATTACTTGTCATACATGATGATTTTAAGCTATGATACCAAATTCAAATGGAAAAAAGGTTTCCTTTGAACATGCTTTGAAAACGGATGGTAAAAAGTTAACAGAATTTTAAGATCCCTTAATAAGACCCCAAGATTGGGACAAGTGTTTTAAATCTTTTATTATTTAAAAATACAAAATCTTCAAAAATAATCGTTTAAATTAAAAAAAAATAAACATTTTTTTTTCCATCAGTTGGCCTAAAACAGGAATTTGAATTCTCCAAAAAGTCAACATCAGCACTGCTAGTATAAGTTTCGATTATTATTATGTATAATAAAATTTAAAAGAGTTTACAATACTCACTAAAAGAACAAATTGCTAATAACATCAGAAAATAAACAATTATTGCAATGGCTGCTGGTGAGATTTCAGATATGCCATATTTCAATAATCAGACATGGGGCCCAAACCAAACTTTAGGATATATGTACTGTGGTCATATCGACAACTTTTGTAGAAGAAGAACATTCCTGTAGTTTGCGAAAAGGGTTGTGTGCTCACAATTTTTTAAATTTTCAGATTGGTTTTATATTCTAGTGAAATAGTTTCTTCCATAAATTAGATGTAACTTTATTAAGGTACTTCAAATTTTATAAAAAAGCAATGATATTTGTAGAATTTATAACATTATTTATAGTCTATTACACATATAAAATTCAAATTCAAGTTGCTGTAACTAACAAATATTATTTCTCCATATAATTTTTAATTCCTCTATAAAATTACATCTAATTCATGGAAAAAAAATTTCTCACATACCTATAGTCGACTTTCAAAATTGTAGAGAGTGACTAATGTTATAAACCTGCTCACAATTTATAGCAGTTAACACAAAGGAATATACATGCAGCCCTTATATTTTTCCTACAAAATCGTGTGCCGCATATCGCTGAGAACATACTCGATTACACAGCTTTTGCTCCGCATGCGCTGCAGTTAGTACACATTAGCACAGTTTATTATACAGTTCGTCGAGTAAAGGTTCCAGAGGGTGTGGCTAAATCGCAGCTAAATGCGCAATGAACACCAATGAAATTCATATGTACACGACGAAGTGGGAGAAATTCTATCTCTTGACAAATCACCATGCCCCTTGAGCGCGCGAATATGCGCGGCTAAATGCGCAGTCGTCTTTTGGTTGTCTAAAAAAACGGAATCTGGGATCTCGACATCAAAGGAGCCGACGTGAAGACGCCGGACTGTATAATAGACTGTGACATTAGTATACTCGCGACAAGAATTCAGACGACTTACGTCATACGAACAAATGAATAATTCACAATATTTTCATCAAAATATTTAAGAAATTGCAAATGATAGTAATAAAACTATATACTACACTAAAAGTTTGCATTATATATTGCACTAAATTGCAAAAAATAATTGCTTTTAACGCGACCAAATATCGAAAACTACGTTAACAATAAAAACAAATGTGTAACGTCAGCCGTGACGTAAGACGTCTGAATTCTTGACGCGAGTATACGCATGTGATGCTGGCTTTTGATTGGCTGCGACAAATTGTCGGATCCAACTGTTTCATTTCCAGCGCTATCATGGGCGGGTATATCGTTCGGGCGGGCAAAATCTCGGGTATATTTTTTCGTTGATTTAATTATGAATGTAATTAATTTTATTAGTGATTTGATCGAAATGAGGAATATCGGATGATGACATGTATCAAGAGTTCAGTGCGCGAAGTCAAAATATGAGTGTAAGTGATATTGAAATATATATTTCATTAACAAAATTGTACGTGAATAGCATATGTGTGCAAATAAAACAGTGGTAAAGAAGTACAACTGTGAAACGGAAAGTGATGGAAACTCACGAAAGGAAGATTGTATTTTTAAAATGAGTTTTCGAAAAAAAAATTCTATTGCTATATCTTACAAGATGAAACTTAGTCCCTATAATCGAAATCGAATCTAAAAGAGTATGCTGATAGAAAGGACGAAATAGTGATATGGTGAAGAAACTATTTAAAATAAATATTAAAAATTAAGAATCTGGATCGAAGAATATATTAAATTTTGACAGAACATGGGCGTATGAAGGTAATACGGAAAGCGGTACGATATGATATAAGCATTATAGTGACAGTGCTAGTAACAAATTTTGTCAACTACCTATAACATTTTCTATCATTTTCACCATGGAACTGCCATGGTAGATTATCAGAAGTTCAAAACAAATTTACTAACAACACATAATAATGAAAAGGGCAATAATATTTGTAGTGTTTGACAGTTTTGCAAATTGTAATTGTCATAAGTTGAGATTTTCCCGCCATAAATAATTAAAACAGAAGTTGCAAAATTCGTGCGGAGTGCGCATGAGGTAGGTGTAAGTGGGTGGTAGTGGGCAATCGCCGTCCATAAGGACGGGCACATTTAAAGTAAATTGTTAATGTGCTAGGTTCAGCCGACGTTAACTTATTTTTGATAATTTTGTGTCTTTTCAAGTGGCACGGTTAGGTAATCATACCACCCGTACCTTCAGTACTCATCTCTGTGTTGTGAATTAGTCACTCTCTATTATTTTCGACCTTGGGTAATTGATAATACAAGACAAAAACTTTGAAATAATTCTTATTATTTTTATTATCTAACGCCTCGAAATTGTTAAAAACTGTTACATCACTTTTTCTACTCTAAAAATAATGAATATGTTATGTAATGCAATTATTTTTGTCATTTTTGTATATTTTTTATATCTGATCGTCTTCAAATTTAGTACGCCTATGAAATGTTGCTCGCAAGCTTCGCCCGTCGCGCTTGTCTACAAACTAGCGATTGTGACTAATCTCTACAATTTTGGAAATCAACTATAACTGCCGAAAATCTAGAGAGTGACTCATGTTACAAACCCGCTAACAATTTATAGCAGTCGACACAAAAAATAAATGCAGCATGTATATTTCCCTATAAATCCCTGGTAAGTTCCGTATATAGGGCATACCCAATTACACGCTTCTGGTAACGGTAGGTTTCTATTGATTCTGATAAATCGATGGATCCACCTGTTCCATCTCCAGTGCTTTCATGGGCGTAAGAGTGGAAATATTTCGGATATATCTTTCCGCTAATTTTGTGTTCTTAAAAATGGAGAATAATTCAAGCTCTACATCGTATTCTCGAAATCATAAACGCCCTAATCTAACAAATGAGGAATATCAGATGATGACATGGATGAAAGGATTGGGGTGTGAGATCAAAATATCTATGTAAGTGATGTGGTTGAAATATGTAGTTCATTAATAAGAATGTGCATGAATAGTGTATATGTAGAGTGCAATAAAAAGTGGCAAAGATGTACAACTGCGAAATGGAAAATCGTGGAAACTCGCGGAAGGAAGATGGTATTTTAAAAATGGGTTTCCAAGAACAAAAAATATAGAAAGGCGCTTGTGCGAATTGTGCGTGACATATGAATTATGGTATGGGAATTTCCGTATAATATGAAATTGAAAAGAGTATATCAATAGAAAAAGACGAAAAATAAGTGACATGGCGAAGAAACTATTTAAAATAAATATTAAAAAGTCGGAATATGAATTGAAGAATACTTTGACGAAAGATGGATAAATGATGGTCATACAGAAGACGGTTCTATACGATATAATAGGTGTAAATATGTGACCGTTATAGTGACAGTGTTAGAGCCAAGTGTGTATGAATAGTGCAATGTATTCTAAAGCCGTTATTTGTTCTTATGGATGCAAAATTCACGAATATTTGCGCAATTTATTTAATGGAAAATCTCTACTTTTAACGAATTTTGTCTACTATAACATTTTCTATCGAGAAACTGTCATGGTAGATTGTCAGAAGCTCAAAACAAACTTATTAATATCACATAATAATGGAAGTAGCAACAATATTTGTACCTACTGTTGTTCACTCGACGGCATGTCCCATGCAACCCTCAGATCCTGTACTCATCTATCTGCTGTGAATGAGTCACTATTATTTTCGACCTTGGGTAATAGATAATACAAGATAAAAACTTTAAATTTGGAAACAACTCTTATAATTTTTATTATATATCGAAATTGACAAAAACTGTTATATCACTGTATCTTCAAAAAATAATGGATGTTATGTAATACAATTATTTTGTTTTTTTTTGTATATTTTTTTATATCTGAGCGCCTTCAAATTTAGTACGACTATGAACTATTGCACCTCGCACACTTCACTCACTGAAATATAATTTATATTATGATGACTGCAATGCGCTAAAAGCTGCACGAATCGATTACTCATGATCAGCGCCATATTTGTTTTGTGCCTCTAGCAATGACGGAGCAGTAGAGGCTTAGCTGATTGTAAATTGAAATGAATTGAATTCTGGATATGAAGAATTATTTCGTACTATATTCTGGTTAATTTTACAGTCCCTTATAAAACATGACATGGTCCAACAATAACACCCACAAAAATACCTAAAGAATAACACTAGCGAGATACAAGATAAAAGAAGAAACCACACTGTACGCCAATGACGTGTTTACAAACAAAATAATGGGAAATTAAGAACACAATTCATATCGTACGTGCAGATGGTTGTCTCTCTCGCACCTACATACATAACCAATGACGTATGTCTTTGCTGAGTTTCATGTGCCTCCTTTTGTCTGCTTCTAGGTGTGGTACCTTTATTTGAATGCGCAATGGAATTAAACGCATTCCATATCGTACATTTCAGTGACTTCACTCCGTCGCACTATCAACAAAACTAGCGATGAGTCACTTTCTATATTTTTGGCGGTTAGGTATAGAATTTAAGAAGTCAGTTTAAATATTCCTAGGGTGGTGGGTACACAGTTTTTTTGCAGCTTTTTTTCGTCAGTGTCAATGGAAGAGTTTGGGGTTTGACGTATTCACCATAAACAAGGGAACTATTTCCTTGTCTGCGGTATTCTCAATGATAATTAAGTACAATTACAGATATCACCTGGATGATTTGAAAACAATGCATTATTAACAATTTTACATAATATGAGAATTAGAATGGGGAAAGACCAATTTAGAAAAAGTTGAGAAATAAAATGTCATCGGAAATGTTAGCAACTAGAGAGCTCTAGTTGCTAGCATTACCTATGTGAAATTTGGATCAAACATGTTATTTTTATAAAAATTACATCCAAAATTGTATTTTCTAATATTATCTTTCACACCCTGTATCTCAAAAATGAGTAGTTGTAGGACATACGCTTATTAAACGAACCCTCTTATTTTTCAATGTTCTATCAGCCCTAGCTATATTTCCATGTTTTTTTAAACACTCTGTATAACAAAAAATGGCAGATATTTTTAATTAGATAAAAAATCACCATCTGCGTCTACGTCACTTTAAATGAGGAAAACATTATTTGACTGGAGACTACTGTAATCAATCACTAATCTAAAAAATTGTGCATCTTTTGTCCTATCTCCTATCAATTTTAATAATCGAAAACTGTGGAAAAACCTATATCAAGGTTTTATTGATTATGATCAACCATTTTAATATTATTTAGAAAGCTTCGTCTTTAACAGTGCACCTCTCCTGTTTGGAAACACTCTATATAGTTGTGTGACCTATATATTTTAAAATATTGTCACGGATTTCCCAATCCGAATTTTTCTTTTGCCAGAGAAACAATCCTTTAATTAATTGCTTATCTTTATTAACTACTCAGTACACTACTGAACACTAATTACAACTCAACTAAACACTTATTTAATTAATCGCTATCTAAATCACTTTGATCTCTCCAACTAAACACTTCAATTCAGACTGTAATACAAGACTGAATTGAAGTGTTTAGTTGAGTTGTAATTAGTGTTCAGTAGTGTACTGAGTAGTTAATAAAGATAAGTAATTAATTAACGGATTGTTTTTCTGGCAAAAGAAAAATTCGGATTGGGAAATCCGTGACATTTTATATGCTGTAGTTATTAAGTATATTAACTTCACTGTTGGGCCTATTTTCAAATTTAAATTTTTCAATGTCATCATCATTTAAAACAAAGTTATGATTACAAATTACTTAATTGGAAAAATAATGGAGCAAGCACATTGAAACTATTTTTTATTGTTACGTAAATTAACAATAAATAAATATACCATTTACAATATAGCAATATAGAAATAGAAATATTGATATGACAGTCAGTAACAATGAGTTTTACCAACTAGAAATCGCTAGTTATAAAAAAAATTATTAAGTGACTAGTATTGCACGATGACGTATACATAAATTAATGTATGTCAGTTTTAAGAAACAAGTAAATACACATCGAATGCAATATATTTTTTTATTATTTAATGCTCGCTACAGACTATGCGTGCATTCGCGATTCGTAATGCCCGATGCGTGGTTTGTGAGGAATTCGTGCATATAGTGTGTTATATTTTAGATCCATTTAAAGAATTAACATTTCATGAAGACTAAATTAAATTTTGTTAGTAATCTGTATTATTTAAGCTAGTTACGGATGGTGAGAGATAATTATAATATTATATTATATCCTATATGAAAATATCGCTTGTGACTAAAAAGTACATAACGCTACGCATTTGCGCCACAATATATAATAACTATGCACTGTTTATGTTTCTGTAGTACTATGTAGGAATATATTTTTAATTACAAAAATATAAATATATTATCACTCATCGAACGTAACTGGCTTTAGGTACAATCTATTGCAATAATAATGGCACACTTTAAAAAGAATTTGGCAATTTATTTAGAACTGCTAACGCATTCGTAATGAAATCTACTTTCAAAATTGGTTCTTAATAGTTCCACTCATTAATAAGGATCTAATGAAATTTCTATTCAGAACTCCCAGTCTTGCAAAAACTGATCTTGAGGAGTGCCATTAGTAATGCAATAGATTGCAGTCACAAAATTTAATTACAATAAAGTTATTTATTTTGCATTTCTATTCTTTACATTTGTTTGTATTTATGTGTTAACATTAATAAAAAAAAATTATGAATCTTTCATGAGTTTATTATATTTATTAAGGAAGTAGGTACCTATAAAAAATAATTGTGAAAGTTGTATATTAATAATATAAAGGTAATATGTTTCATTGTAGCAAGAAACTCATAATAATATCACAAATGATAATTTGTATCAATTATCATAAAAATTTGTGACATTATTTTGATGATTTCTGCTACAATGTGAAATATCTTCCTTTCAGAAAAAAATTGTAGGAAATCAATTCGAATATCCCGCCTTTTAGTTTAGTTCACTACAGATGCCCATCGGGGTGCTGCCTCCTTTTGTTGCCGACTTTATAGTAAGAAATAACTATTCTTATTTTCTATTCTCTCTAGAACGAACCCTACACACTATTTGCGAATTTTTCACATATCACGAATCGCGAATATACGCCTAGTCTGTAGCAAGCCTTAGGCTATAGAATTAAACTCGGAAAAAAACTTTTTACTTTTACACCGTTTTTTTTATTATTTTCATTTATTTGAATCTTATTTTAAAAGTTTAAATATTATTATTATTAAAAATATTTTTACTATACAAAATATTTCTGAATTTATTTGTAGTTTAAGTATACAGAGAGTTGCAAGTATTCAACAAAACTGTGAATCTTTGTCAAAAGAATATTTTTATTTTATCTGTGAAGTTCAGGATTTATAAGTTTTGTAGTAATTAGATAGAATGGTTTATTTACTAGCTGGTCGATTTTTCTAGATGTGTAGATGAAGCAAAGAATTACCCTGTAGAGATTATTTCAAACAGTAAATCTTATGTTTCAACAACCCCAAAAAAGTGTTGAACATATTTAATTTGAATGGATTGTGTTTAAAAATCTACAAAATAAATTAAAAATATTATAAAACTGTTATGCTACATTTATAAAAAATAGAAGGCCATACCATTTCCTTATGCCATTTTTTATTTGGGTGTTTCAATATACAGGGTGTTAAAGTTACATTTTAAAAAACTATTTTTGTTAATAATGCCATTGTTTCGTAAGATACACACTTGAAATTTTGCACGTACTTTTATTTTATTCAGGCATACTTATCATGTAATTTTGGAGAAAAAAATCGAAGGACGAATGGAGGTTACTGAGGGATGCAGTGCTCTTTATCCCCTCCAATTATTTTTAAGTACGCCTATGCAGCTTTTTCTTGAAATATCAAACGTAGAATTTTCTTCTGATCATTTTATTTCTTTTGTAATTTTTTGTTTAAACGCTCCGTTTTGGAGAAAAACGGCAATTTGTAGTGCCTATAAATCTATCATTCACTTATCATTTTCAAGTGAAACTGAAATTTTGTGGATATACCTATTATTACAATACCGTGGCAACTTAGCAAATTAATACTTGCTGAATGAATATTTGTTAATTAAAAGAAAATGAATAATTTTAAAATTATATAAAATGAGGGATACTTATGAATTGAAAAAATAATATGGCATTAAAATATGTAATACGGTTCTCTTATCAACCAAAAAATAATAGTCTCATTTAGCAGTAGTAATAAAGAAGGATCAACATAATACCTAAATAATATTAAATAAAATAAATAATTAATTACTACTAATTTAACAAATGTTCTACTTGCCCACCCTCCTCATTAACACATGTATGTACCATTTTAAGTAGCGAAAACCTTTATCTTTTGAAAGATATTCTTCTATTGCCCAAGTTCATTAGCTACCATTACTATTCTTTCTCTCTGAGATGGTTAATATCATTTATTTCTGCAACATAAACCATATCTTTCATAGAACCCAGAAAAAAATACAATGGATTAAGGTCAGGAGATCGTGGTGGCCATTGAATAAGTACTTCTTGTCCTCGACCAATCCAATGGGGTGGAGCACCGTCAATCTACATCCATATACTGTCACGTACGATAACAGGTAAATCATGTAAAACATCTCGGAATTCATTTTGTAGAAAACGTAAAAATGATGATGATTTAGTATGAAAAGGGAACCCAACAAAAAATATCCACTATTCCCGCCCAGACATTAACCCTGAATGTAAATTGATGGTGTGCTACAATGATTGCATGAGGATTCAAATCCGCCCACATGTGGCTGTTATGCATGTTTGTCAATCCATTTCTTGTAAAGCTTGCCTCATCCGTAAATAGAATTTTTCTTACGAAGTCCCTATCTGCATCATGCTGTGTTAACAACCAACCACTAAATTGCTTCCTAGAAGCAAAATCTTGAGGAATAATATTTTGCACGCGTTGGAGAGGTTGGGTTTTTAAAGTGCGATGAACATGCATGTTTTTGTTTGTACAATTTTCTATTTGTCGACAAACAACCCTTGTACTTGTGCTTGGTTCTTCTTCTACTAGTGCTAAGATTTGTTCTTCTTGTTCAGGGCTTCATTTTCTATGTCGGCCGCAAATTTCGGACTTCTGATTCATAAACTTTCCGGTTTCACGAAGATGTCGATCCAAATTTAAGAAAAACTTTTTTTTATTTTAAATTATAAACTTTCAAAACTACCAAAACGTAAAACAGTGTTTTTGTTACTTTCTTGTACTGTCAAAATGTTTCACGAAAACATTTTTTTACAATGTGGTAAGACTTTTTCGTAAAAGTAATTGATGATGAGATGATCGTTAGTGCAGAACTTACCTAACATTAAATGCATGTCTGCCATATCTGCAAAAGTCAAATTAACTACAGTCACCCTATTAGCCATATTGTCTTAAATTAAAAACTTAATAACCACTTACTACTTCTCAATTTGCCCAATCAAAGAATTAATAGTAACTAATGTCATTGACATTTATTTTCAGAGCTCACTATTTTTCCTGACATTCATCATTCATTTAAACAAAAAATTACAAAAGAGATAAATTGATCAGAAGAAAATTTCACGTTTGATATTTCAAGAAAAACTGCATAGGCGTACTTAAAAGTAATTGGAGGGGATAAAGGGTACTGCAACCCTCAGTTATCTCCATTAGCCCTTCGCCCCGATTTTTTTCACACATTTTTTACATGATAAGTATTCCGGAAAAGTACGTGCAAAATTTCAAGTGGGTAACTTACATAACAATGGGATTATTAACAAAAATAGATCTTTAAAATGTAACTTTAACGCCCTGTATATTGAAACAGGGATGCCCAAATAAAAAATGTCATGAGAAAAGTCGCATTATTTTTGTCCAAAGAATATGTGGTTAATGGTGTGGCCTTCTATTTTGGGACACCCTGTATATACTTTTTTTATTTTTGAATAAAATGCTATTTGGTTCATTTTATCTATGGAATATTGCAGTATCCAGTATATTTCTAATTATGTTAATATTTTTGTGACGTGCAGAATTGGTATAATAATGTTTAATAAAGAAACTAGATAACTAGCTAAACAATTTCTAACTGCACTGTAGATGGGTATTTACTAGTTCTTTTGACAGGTTCACATGAAACATTTACACATTGATGGCATTTAACTTTCTAAATTACAATATCACATTTTAAAGAGTTTGTCTAACATATTAAATATATATTTGTCTACTACAAAGAATTTGATTTAAATTTTAACATTTCAAAACTTGAATCAAATCCAATTTTATGTTAAACTAGACCTAAAATTTATATTTTCTATAAACTATATTTTACAAATAAACAGAAAAATTATTTGTAAATGGAAGAGACAGCTATGAAGAAATTGATTGTTTTAATTGTTCCACATTTATATAGTTTTGACTACTTCAAAAATTAGCTTAGACAAAAATAATGTTTAGGTCAGTACCTATCACAAAAATTAATGTATATTTAGGTATACTGTATATCACTAATATTGATATTCAGTAAAATTTATTAATATTTTTTCGTGTCCACAATTCTAGCCATTATTTAAATTCTTCTAATTTTTGAGAATAGTTAAATGTTTAAAAAAAAATCAAAGGTAAGATATAGTCTGTATTTGTTATAATAACCAATCGCTAATGATGAACTGGCACAATATTGCTACTTAACATTGGCATCGTTGAAGCAACTTAACTGATTAACCTACAATTTATTTTTCCAAATGCCTATATATAACTTGCTATAAAAACATTTGTATTTTTATATATACAATATACGGTCATTCAGTCATAATGTCCTTCATTTTAAGGGAATATAGGGAAAAATGAGTATAGTACGACCAAAACGCCATTAAAAACAATAAATGCATATTTACGCTAAAAAATATTTTCAAATCATTATCTAATAATAAGTCCTATTAAAAACAGAAAATCGAAAAAAAAATTACTCGACCTTTCAAAAAGTGAACAAATCACCTTAAAACAATCGATAGCACGACGCTCCCGGTCCGGCACAAATTTTCTGATGACGCGTACGAGTATTGACGCTATAATTTCTTGTTTGCAATCTAAAATGTATCCATTTTGTATATTCTTTGAGGTACCTTTAAAAATTGTTGCATTTTTCAGATATTCATAAAGCGTTTTGTCAAGTTCTGCCGTAAAATTCATTCATCATACTCTCGTAATTCAAGTTCAAAAACTCTGCTAATTTTTATACAGTAAATAATTTTGGATAAAACATTAAAAATATAAATATTTTTTGTCACCTTTTTGCGAGGGGTAAACCACTTGACGAAAATGTGTACACCACATTTCACATTTACAAATATTTACCATTATTTATAAATATTTACGAATATTTACAAATATTTACTAGTATTTACTAATATTTACTTTTATGAATATTTACTAATATTTATGAATATTTACAAATATTTACGAATATTTACAAATAATTACGAATATTTATGAACATTTACTGATTGCCCCTCGTGATTTATTATAGAGACAGATTAATAATTAGAAAATAAAGACACTATTTAAAATTAACGGCTGTCTTCCCGATCCCAGTTGTTTGTTGTCTTGCATTATGTTGAGTTATTACTGACATGTTCACTAATTGCAAGCAAAATTTTTTTATGTCCAAGTAAGAATTTAAGCTTCTTAGGATTTCGGTAATTATTTACATTAGCGTAAAACTGTCCAATCTTAACAAAAAAATTCCTACCCCCCTATTTTCGAGGGCGCTGATCACGAATCAGAATTCGGCGCTCGCATGTAGTTTTCGAAAAAATTTTTCAAAATTGTATCCTGTGTGTGATCGAACCGTACTAAATTGTAGCAGATAGCTAAAATTTAATTCTCGACAATATGTCTTTATCTATGCCGCTTCAATTTCTCGGTCCATTTCTCTTATAAGTAAACAATATAAAAACAGCTTTTCAAAACTAGAGGTTACTTTAAGCATGATAACCGGGTTAAGAGGGTTTTTAGTAATTCAAATAAAATTATTCAATATTATTATTAAAATATTTATTTAAATTTAATGAATAGACTTTTATTCCACATAAAAAAAATATATGTATTTTGAAAATTCAAATTATGGTGAGTAAATGTAGTGTTGTATAAATGTACAATAAAGAAAATAAAAAAGTAGGTATATCAAAATTCATCCTCTGAATATTCTGATGAATTATCTTCGTCTCCTAGATTGATAACGATAGGTTCCACATTTTCTCCTCTTCTTTTTGTACATGATGTATACATCTTTGCCAGTTATCTGCAGTTACTCGTTCCAAGGAATTTTTTAATATAATTTTCAGGTCACTTAATTTAAACGTCGTATTATTTCCAGCTACATCTTCTTTTACCTGCGCCCAGACTAATTCGATTGGGTTAAGTTCACAGTGATAAGGTGGTAACCGTAGTACCGTTATTTGACGATTTGTTGCCATTTCATCGATAACATATTTTTTCTGATCTTTATTAAGATTGACTAGTGTCAAAAGTTCCTTTTTCACCATATTTGTTTCAAAAGAAATGTTTTTTCCGGATAACCATTTAATTATATCGGCTTCCGCTCGGTCTGCCGTGAATGGTAACTGGCATTATCCATGACAATTACAGACCCCGGAACTATATAATAGTAGTTAGCTAAATTTTCTCGGTTCATTTTTCAGTTTCTTTCACTAAATTATTTTAAACATGAATTGCTGGCAATAGTATTGAACTGAGTATTTTGAGGACTACTTATTAGTATTAATTTTGTTTATACTTACATATTGCGAAATGAAAAATGTTGGGAATGTTTAACATTTTAATTGCTATTTTATTCGACTTGTGATTTGTGTATTTTCCGAAAAATTTATTTGCCAAAAGTATGCAATTTGTTTTTTTTACCAACAATTTTCCAGATTTGGATAGGAAAGTATGCGGAGCGAATAAATATTTACGAATTTTATCATTATTTATCAACATTTACTCGAATATTTACTAATATTTTCTAATATATACGAATATTTAGTAATATTTACAAATATTTACTAATATTTACGAATATTTGCAAATATTTACTAGTATTTACTAGCATTAACAAATATTTACGAATATTTACAAATATTTATGATATTTACATCACTTGTACACCATATTTACTAAGTGGTTTACCCCTCGCCTTTTTGTTATGTTCTTGAAATCAGAATCAAGTTGCAGGTCGTACGTTGATATTTCCAAATAATACAAATCACATTTGATTATGAATCGGAATCAAACCCATTAAGGACCCCACAGACTTCATTCAATTCGCGCGAATTGGTCCGCACAGTTATGCACGAACGTGGCAGGCACGCAGTGTGTGGAGAAAAATGCGGCACGGTTTAACCATCGTGTAAAAACGGTTTCGGTTTGATTTTTGGAACGCACGGATAGAAGTGTACGTTCCTGGATTGCAGTATATGTGTTGTTCGTTCCATTTAATACGTATCACATGGACGTACTAACTGAAACTAGAGCAATGAATTCTAAAGAATTTTTGTCTGATGAAATTAAATCAAAAGATTACCATGACCGACATATGAAAAATACGAAGAATTAGTAAATAAACTCAACAATCATGAGAAAAAGGTTCACACAACTCATGTGAGAACAAGGTTCTCACATGGGACTTCTTCTTTTTTGTTTTTTTTTTATAAACGACATTGGTTCCTGCTTCAATTATTCAAATTATAATTTATTTACCGATGACTTTAAATTATCAATGACTGTTCAATCTGTGGATGACTGCATTAAACTCGAGGAAGATCTGTCCAGATTAAATGAATATTGTAAATCTGATAAACTTTTTCTTAATATGTATTAGTAAATGCCATAGTATAACATTACCCAGAAAAAAACTTAATATTGCTTACAACTACACCATTGGCGGTCATACTTTGAGAGTCGTTCGTGAAGTTAAGGACCTAATTTTAGATAGTCAATTATCTGTTGAGACGCATATTGACTCAATAGCACAAAAAACTATGAGAACTCTAGGTTTTTTATTACGCAATACAAAGTATTCCACTAACCCTTCTTCAATTATTATGTTGTATAATTCATTAGTTAGAAGTAAGTTGAAATATGGCAGTAGTTGAAAATGTTCTGAAAAGATTTGTTGATGTGCTCAATTATAGATTAATTTATATTATGAACTATACAGGGTTAACTATGACTGAGCACAAATATTTTAAGAGGGGATAGAAAAAAATAAGAATTAACAGAATTGCCTTTCAAAAAATTCAAACTTATTTATAAAGCGAAAAAATTGTTTTTTCGATATTATATTAAATCCTTATTTAATGCTGTCAATGCAAGAATCAGAGTATGCAACCAGCAAGCAACCATCATGCAACAGTCGGCCACAGTCGGCAGTCGGTCAGGTCGAGTCGGTTCGCTGTTATGTTATAATTTAATTCCTGTGTTTACGTTGTAGTTTTGTGTTCTTCTTCAGTTTTTAGTGCCTTATTTTAAATTTAAACGTTTTATAGTTAATAAATAAAGGAATATGTATCGGGTACAGATATTTTCCCACAATATAGTTCGCCGGTTTGTTTTTCTAGGTTATGGGACAAGACTGCCGCAGGTGTTAAACTTTTTCTGTTATCTATTAGAACCTACCTACTCACCCCTTTCTTCGATTTTGTTATAATACATAGGAATTGTATCTAATTGTGCCTACGGGAAGTGTGTTTATCGGTAGTGAGTGATAATGTAGTTTTACCAGTTTGTAACCAAATAATGAAAAACGAATGCAAACTACTGTAGCTAACTGGATTAACTGTTATCTTCCTATTAGGTATTATTACTAATAAAATGTTAATTTTTGTCGTTTCTGCATTTAGAAACACTGCAAACGTCTGCATGGTAGTTGTTGACAGATGTAATGTCAACTATGGAGCTAAGCCATAAGCCATCTCAGTCGATACTCATCATAGGCGCCGACTTTCCATAGAAAAAAAGGGTTTTGCCCCATTTTTTAAATATCGAGCTAAAATTCTGTAATAACTTTTTTATTGTCTTTTAGGGCTCCCTGAGCACGTGGTTAAAATTTTTGTACTTAGTCATAGTTAACCCTGTATGATGTCAAACTGTCGCACTACCATTTAAAAAAAATAGTCTGTAGGAGAATAATTTTTTCTTTATATTTTTGTACAAATTACCAATATTGTTTATTCTTCTTATATTTTCAGTCAAATTTATTTTAATCACCATTCACATTTTTCTAGATATGCTAATATTTTTTATATTTCATCGTGACTGAATAATTATGCAAGTAATCCAATACGTATGTTACAGAAGAATTATAACGATTACTTAATTATGTTAATTCTTTTTCTTTAGTTTTATTTGGTTTATGTCACACTTTTGAAAAAGTAAAGATTAATTAAATAAGCTCTATCGCGCAATAGTGATGTGATTTTTATTATTTTTTACTTTTCTGCTTTTTTCAGTGTGAGATTTTTTCGTTAGGTAAACTTAGTTTCAAAAATAACCCTTGACTGATCTGTTTGGCGCAAGGGCTTATTTAATTAATCTTGTGGCAAAAACCCAATAAAACTTATCTAATTTTAATTCATTCAATAAATTGACATGAGAAAACGTATTTCTCTTCAAAAGCCAATTTTTACAACATTTTGTACGACGTTTTTCCCTTTTCTTTTTTTACTGCTATTACTGCCGCCATTGCTAGGAGACACTTGTGAGGTATCATTCTGCGCGCGTTTAACTAAACTGAACGAACTGTTCTAATAGCTCGTAGTGTGTGAGGAAAAAAACCGTACAATCCTTATTCGCGCGATTAGGTCCGTACGGTCCTGTTCACACGAATTGTACGAAGTCTGTGGGGCCCTTTACTCATGATTATAGTAGGTACGGAAAACACAGCTCAAATGTCTATTAAAATGTCTTTTATAATAATAAACTATACTGGCGACATAAACACACGAAATTCACCAACATCTACCATGCAAAAATGATGACTGATGGATGAAAAAGGGAGAGAAGTTGGACCGCGTGCATCTGTTCCATGCAGTTCGACGGCGAGCTTGCCTGTATGGGAAAACGCATTCGACTTCGGTCGGTAACGTATTAAAGGGGAATTTGAACTGCCAAGCCAACTTTTTAGCTATCCCGTGTGCCGATTATAGCCTATCCGATGTCGGCGCTGACTACTGCGGTGTGTATTTATTATAAAATTACCATGATTTCCTATTGATTGCACCAGGTGTTTATAAAGATGCAAAATTAATTATTGTTTGTTTCTGTTATTATTTAGCAGTTCTGCAGCTCTACAATGCTTGTCATTGAGTAGACATTAAAAACAACAAGGTTGTTGACCTAAATACGGTACGTCAAGACTCAGATTGTTTTTAACTGAATAGGTAGGTCTTGGACTGTTTTTCTTTTGTTGACATCACAAAGGTTTATTACTACTGTTTGTATTTAAATACAAAAACGTTTCATCCTCTCTTAATAATTTAACCTAGTAAGCATTGTATTTTATTTCACTATTTATGAAATGAAATAATAATAAATGATATCAAATATTTTTTATGTTGAAACTTATGTCAATTGCATACTTTTAAAAAGTAATTTATAGCATTAATTACAGATGACAGTAAGTAGATACTATAGGAAAATATTTAAATTTGACTACGTCAGTGACAGTCTGAAAACGGGGCTTAAATAATGATTTGAAAATAATTTTTTTCGGCGTAAATATACTTTTATGTTTTTTTTAAATCGCGTATTCGTATACTATCTTCTCTTAAAATTAATGACATTATCACTGAATTACCCTGTATATTGTATGTTAGGTATATGAAACTTTTGATATGCTAGTTGTGAAATAAGAGGTGTAATGTAATGTTTTTGTTATTTCTGACTTATGATTCAAAAAAATTGTATATACAGAGTGTCTCTACAACGGTCCACCAGATATGATACGGCTCAAAATAAGTCGATTTAGCCAAACTTGCCTTAGTCCAAACATTGATAGTACAGGGTGTCAAAGATAAAAAAATAAATAACATTTTATTTAATATATCTTGATTACTTCGGGTGTGTTCGGTGTGTTCGGCTTGTGTTTAGCTCCTTTAGTTAAATCGACTTATTTTGAGCCGTGCTATATCTGGTGGAGCGTTGTAGAGACACCTTGTATATACATTTTTTTTTTAATTATAAAGTCACGAATAACAATCATACTTTACACAGACCCTTCAAAGACACCCTGCATATTTGTAAAACTATTTTTGTTATAATTGGGCTTTCCCACAAGGGCAGAAAATATATTTTATAATTTCTTATATATACAGGGTGTTGCAATATTCCACGCAACATATTTGTACAAACTAAAAATATAAACAAATAATTAGGTAGGTCTGTAAGTACTGGTTTTCTGGTAGAAAAATTTATACCAATTGATCACAAAATGCGAACAATGATGTATCAGTTTTTAAGTTAGTCAAAAAACTACATAAAAAATGTACCTGTATCATTCCTGGTATTTGTAATCCAAAAAGTTAAAAATTAAAATACAAATTTCAAGTATTTAAAAAAATAGTACATAAATAATTATCGCCCTGTAGATTATTTGGAATGCGTAATTTGTACATTCAAGTGACCCTCGCAATTATTAGAGTGTCTTAAAGAAAAACAATTTAGAATAACTGAGAACAAAACATAATAATAATTTAACTTTTCTGCAATTGGAAAACTATGCATTTGTAGATGAAAGAATCACCTGCAGCATTTTGTCGGTAGAATATTGCAACAGTGTTTTTACACAAATTTGTTATTTCACAAATTGATCATATCTGGATGTAAGCTAATGTTGTTGAAACTTAACTAATTCTTAGTTTTCAACTTGGTACTTTCGAGAACTGATTGAGTATTAATCTAAAAAATGTATTCCTAACTATATTAATACTGGTTTTTACTATCTATAAGATGACATATACGAATTTTACCTTAACTATTACGCGAATAAGAAAATAATATCTTTAGATAGACTCCTATATCTAGTGAAAGTAAAAAATACATCCAATAGGTACTAATATTTGCTAGAATCTGGAAGAGATCTTTCTCACAATTGTATATCATCTACTTTACTTTTAGTGGCTCCATGTACAAATAATTTTTGCAAGGACACAATATCTAATAATCCTGCCCTAAAGATCACGTCAGTTCGTACTGCTTCCTATGCAGTGAATTCATCTCGGTCTGTTGATTACTTTTAACCACGATGGGAATTGTAACACTACTCTGATAATTTCTTGGAGGTCCCCTATACACAGGCTGCTGTTGGTGTTGTGCCAAGACTTGCTCCCTGGCCTCTTTGTATTGCTGGTATTGCATGGTATGATGGTTCATGAGCTGCTGCTGCAAAAGCTCTCCGTTTGTGTAAACAGATTTGGCGACTGCTACAGGTGGTCCATAGAATTTGTGTGTGGGAGAGTATGTCGCAGGTTGTTCGTAAGGAATGTGTTTTGGAGAACTGTTGACGTAGGTTTTTATAGGGCTACCATGTTGGTTGTAACTCGGGTATTGCCTAGGCGGCGGTTGGTATGTTGGTTGGCTGGTATACATAGGGCTGATTGCTTGGTACTGCAAGGCAGAGGGGTACGCAATTTGATGGGAAGGGCTTTGGGAGATGTAGTTGGCATTGTTGTAATTCACTTGTCTGTAGGCTACTTGAGTGATACCGTATGACTGGTGGATTACACTTTGAGGAATCTGTAACAAATATCACATTAGATGCTTCTCAAACTTAAAATATTAAGGAACTGACAAAAATAGTAACTATTTAAATTTAAAGTTCCTT
Organism: Monochamus alternatus; assembly: GCA_037114965.1. Classification (NCBI taxonomy): domain Eukaryota; kingdom Metazoa; phylum Arthropoda; class Insecta; order Coleoptera; family Cerambycidae; genus Monochamus; species Monochamus alternatus. The sequence continues at coordinate 22,277,949 of CM073428.1, forward strand.
TTTTGTTTTATATCTTATTTAAAGGAAGAAAGATAGGAAAATTATGAAAATGTAGGGAGAATAATAGTAACATTGGATAAAACATTCTGCACTGTTGCATCTACTATAGTGTATGATTTCTCGAAAAAATGTCAAATATTTCAGATTTTAATGACCTTTTCGCGAGGAGTGTTTCACGTATTAAAAATTTGTACACCACTGCCAGTTTTAGCCAGTGCTCTTTAAAAATTACTGTTATTACACCGATGCCCTAGGTACTGCCTAAATACCCGGCGACACTACCTCAATGCCGACAGTGTCGCTATACTGCCAATAAAATAACTGATTAAAGCTATGTATGCATAACAGCTCAGCTACTTACTTATTAATTTTAATGACTTGAGTGTGATGATTCTCACTTTGTTCCCACATACAGTGCTTTCGAATAGTAACGAAAAAATTCATTATTTTTGAAATTGAGAAGTTTTCGAAAAAATCCCCTGGCACGTCGATTTTGTTTTTTAAAAAAGGCACTTTTTGACATACGACCCATATTTGTGACGTCATCGTTGTTCAAGATATGACGTCATCGACAATTTTTTAAATAGCAACCCCCAATTTTGACCATGCCATTTGAGAGAGCTACATACATACATCATGAAAAAATATGGTGTTACATAACAAACATTTCAAGAAAATAATGTTTGAAGATTTTAAAATTTAATTTTCACAATACTCTGCACCTCCCCATTATGCAACACCTGTTCATGCTTATTTAGATGAGCTGTTCCCGAATCGGTGGATAGGGAGAAGGGGGCCGATTGAGTGACCAGCCAGATTGCCTGATTTGACACCCCTTATTTCTTGTGGGGATACTTAAAAAGCAAAGTATACGTTACTAGACCGGTTAATTTAGAAGATTTAAAAGCAAGAATTCGTCACGAGATACATCGTAGACCTCCTGAAGTTATTGATATGTCCAAAAAGAATTTATTAACCGTCTTGGCTACTGTTACGGCGCACAATTTGAACATTTAATTTAGTCGATTTTTTACATAATCATTACCATTTTCAGTATTGTGAAAATTAAATTTAAAAATCTTCAAATATTATTTTCTTGAATTTTTTGTTATGTAACACGACAATTTTTCATGATGTATGTATGTAGAATGACACGCTCTTTCAAATGGCATGGTCACAATTGGGGGTTGCTATTTAAAAAAATTGTCGATGACGTCATATCTCGAACAACGATGACGTTACAAATATGAGTTGTTTGTCAAAAAGTGCCTTTTTAAAAAACTAAATCGACGTTCCAGGGGATCTTTTCGAAAACTTCTCAATTTCAAAAATAATGAATTTATTCGTTAGTTTTAGAAAGTACTGTATAGATTTTTTTTTATGGACTTGGCAATCTTCTGACTCGGGTGTTTTACACATTTTAAACGAAACATGGTATGTCACAAGTGGCGCCCTCTACTAGTGACGTCAAAATTAGGAACATATTTGAATTTCTCGTCCGCAGAAACCCCTGATTTACAAATTTTATGTAAATATTTAGATTTCTTAGGAAGTTATTTACAAATATCGAAAATAAAATTTTAACTTTAACTCCCTATAACTCCATTAATAATCAGTTTTGAAAAAAATGTTATAGAAAGAGGTATCATTTATTTTAGGTCTAGAATTATCTTCTCAATTTTTTGCTCATCATTTCCGGACACCCTGTATATCACTGCCGTTATTTACTAGTTTAATGCCGCAAAACTGCGATCATTTTCGACAATTACGGTGTCACTGCTGTGACTGCCTAAAGCACTGCCGACAATACCGTCCACTGCCGTTCACTACCTATTGAATGCCTTCAACTACCTAATCAATGCAAACATTGCTCACGGCATTGTCTTAACTGCCGTATTTACTGCTGCTATTTTGTACACCACTGCCCTCGCCTTTTCGTAAAAACACTTGAATACAGCGTTAAGAAATATGCCCCAAACTTGTTTTTTTTTAATGGATTATTTTCAGTATTTAAAATCAATTAATGTTTCTTTTTCTAACAATATATATATTTGATTTTAAAATGGACTAAATAAGATTGTCATGAAGAAATAGGAATTATGGAAACAGATTAGAGTACAGAAAATAATAATCTATCAAATTGTAATTTGTCGCCTATGTGTTTAATTGGTTGCTGTGTCTTAATTCACAAAATGATAATATCCTTGTTCATATGTGAACATACTGGCAACTAGAAACCATCCTTTTATTGAAACAATTTGGCGTTTTTTTTATTTGAATAACTTCAGTATGTGAAAGCTATAGTTTTGGTGTTTTCAAAGTCTATACTCTACACACGTAACGATTTATCGTATTGCAATCGTAAAGAAAAATCGTATGGCTTGCAGTGCGACATCTACATACAATGCGACATTACCTTCTACTACTTACAGAAGTACCACTTGAGACAACACAAAATTAAGGACGTATTCCACAGATGGTGCATAGATGCAATAGATACACATTATACACTATACCTATTGCTGTCATACTACATTAATACTTAGATTGGGCTGTGATAGTGTGCATTATTCATTACAACTACAGCACCATGTTCTATATGTAGTAAAACACGTCGCTATCCATATTCTCATGATAGTCTCCTGTTCATGGTGACTCAAAACCAAGTAAACTCTGTTTTAATAGTTTCAAGTCCTGTTGCAGGTACATCTAATATGTGTTATTATTAGGCGTCGTTCTTTTCCAGAAGAAGACTTAATCCAGTCGAAAATCCTTCAAGATATGCCTGTCGTATGCTTTGAATATTGCAGTCGCACCACACTTTTGTCACCATACAACCTTCATTTATCCGTGTTTCGTTCGTGTAATATATTCTTCGATTCAGATTCTGACCTATTTGTTTTAAATAGTTTCTTCGCCATATCACAATATCGTATTTTTCTATCATCATACTTTTTCGATTTCGATTTATAAAACAGAAATTCATGTCACATATTTCTAAAAAGTATGACTCTTTTAGATATTCTAGGCAAAGTTTCATTCTGTGTTTCAACCTGAATTTTTTAATTGTCGTAAGCTCATTTTTAAAATATCATCAATTTTTTTTTATGAACGAGTTTCCACCATTTTCCATTTAGCGCAGTTGTATATTCTTCTTTGCCACTCTAACTGCACGACATTGACACTCTTGTGTCGTTACCAACATAAGTTGAGCATAGAGCAGAAGGAACAGTTGGTTTCCGAAAGACGGAACCGAAGCTCTGCGAGGTATGTGAAACACATAAGTTTATGCGAAAATTTGCTGACGGCTCGAATTTTTCTTTATGTTTACTGCTATGAATTATGAGCAGGTTTATAAAATTGAGTCACTTTCCTTAAAACCCGACCATACATACATTCATGTTCTTATATTGTTAATTATTCCGTTATTTCTTTTGTCTCTTATAGGAGTTATAGGAACCATTCTTTAAATTTGTTATTAAAACTTCATTATCTTTATTTTAATTTCAGACACAAATGAGTTCTCTATATAATTCAATAAATTATTTCCAGAATATCTTGTTCCTAATATCTATAATTGGAATCATAATGATACTGACTAATAAAAATAGAAATATTACACTCGCAGTACGTGTTTCTACAAGTCCCAACTTATTTTAGAGAAACTTCGTACTGGGAACGATTTGACGACTGCATACTGCAAATCATCCAATTCTCCTCCACGCTCTATGATCGTGAGTGTTTTGCTAAAGTAGACCTGGTATCTAATTTTCTGATTGTAAAGCGGTGTTTCTATTATCGATGCGTCTATTTGTTTTCCCAATGTATGTTTTATGCCAATCTGAACATGCAATTCCATAAACTCCTTGTTATTCATTGGTGACATAATCTTTTGGTTCGAATTAAATTTGATATTGTTTGATGAGTCTAAAATAATGTCTTTATGTAGCCATTTTTCAAAATTCTTTCTGTAACACTATTTATGCACGATACTGGGTCACTAGTTGAATGTGCAGTCTGATTTTGAATATGTACGATGTATACAGGGTGTTCTACAACCTCTATGACAAACTATGGCAGATGGTAGCTAAGTTAATTTCAAACATTTTTTTTATATGAACATATATCCGATTCGTTTTTGTTTTTGATAATAAGAGTGATTAAAATGGTTAAAAGGGCGAATTGTTTTCAGTTTCCATCGCAAATTGAATGTTATGATTTAGATCCGATTGGGGACTCCATCAGTGACCATATAGCGTTCCTACTATACGGACAAAATATAAGATTTTGAAAAATAATAAACATTTTCGACTCGTGAAACAATGTGACATTCAATTCGAACTTCAAAAGATGATCACCACCTCAGTTTATGAAATTCTGTGTCCAGATTGCACTGAAACATAACTAGGACAAACAAATAGGCGCGTCCATAATAGAAGGTATGAACATCGGATATAAGTCAGAAAATTTGATACCACCTCTACTTTAGCAAAATACCATCTAGAAGAATATTTTGAAAACACCAAAACCATAGCCTTTATTTGCTCACATAGACCTCGAATAGTACTATTGAAATAGAAAAGAGCCCAAACTGTAAATAAAATTAACAATGGTCTCAGGTTGCCTAATACGTGGAAATCTTTGGCATGTCCCTATTATACAGTGCCCCAAAATCGTAGAATTCACAGTTAATTTTTGGCAGGCTAATTTTGGGACACCCTGTATATTTTTTAAATATCCATTTTATATATTAGTATTTTACATGGAAAACTTTTCTTAAATTGTCCTGAAGTAAGCCTCCTTCAGGACAATTCAAAAACAGCCAAAACTTAGACTTGCCAATAATTTGATTTTCTTTAACTTTGGACCCCATTCCCAATAATATTTTTGAAATATATATATTTTCTTAATATTTCATAACTATAGGTATTCGAGAACATCATCATTAAATGCTATTATAATTATTGTTATGTATACGTCGTTTGAATAATTGCAAATTGATAGATACTCTTCCAATTTGGTGATTTCTCCTAATATTCTGAATTAATAATATTGCCACATGCATAAGGATGTATATATTATATTAATAAATTATTCAACGTATGTGTATGGTAGGCAAACGACATGTGAAATTGAATATGCAATTATCATTTAAACTGCACCTGTCATTAACGTAATTTGCCAGCATTCCCTTTTTTCTCTCACTGAATTATTGAAACTAAAAAAGACTTGCATTTTTATATACAAGGCAGTGGCTTGTGAAAGGGTATAATTTTGTCCTTGTTTTTTCACTTCAGGATTTTTCTATTTACATTTTCATTTGACTGTTAAAACTGTTAGATATTGAATAAAGAGGAAAGTGAATTGTTACTGAACTATTTCAGTACGGTTCAACTTGTCAGTCCATTTTTATTTTAAAAAAAAGTTATGTACCTGTCCCAAACATTAACAATTTTTCATTCATATGCACATTACATGTCATTATAATAATTATTAATACCAATACATAGGTATATCTACAGTATGCGCCAAAAGTATGGAATAAATTCAATAAAAACATTGTATAACGAAGTGCTGTAGAATGTTTGTGGGATTGCTTTGTACCTGTGTTATAAAATTTCTTTAAGACCTGTGAAAACGTTTAATCAACAATTCTATAAGCATTTCCTGCAGACCTTGCATAACAGCTTGAAGAACTAAAAAGTTCTATAGAGCGGTGCCCATTTTTATGGTATAAGTGTTGTAAGAACGTTTTGAAAATGCAAACAAACTTGGTCTATAAAATTTGCTCTGGAAACGTTCTTACGATTTTTATAGAACAGGAAATTGTTAGCTGGGCTAAAAAGCCCTCACCTTCTTTCAGAGGTCGCACACGATCCCCTAAGTAGTCCAAGATATCTTATTGTATCTCGCACCGAACCATTGTATCAGAATCTGAAAGGTTACGAGGTTACGAGCATACTAGAAATTTACGATATACAGGGTGTCTGTGAAAGGTTGGGAAATCTCAGAGCTGGAGATACAGGTGACCAAAAAAAGTCGATTCAGCCAAATCTGCCTTACCCGAACGTTGCTGGTTTCAAAAATACAGGGCTAATGCTAAAATTTGATTTTGAAATATCTCAATAACTTTGAAATCTGTCGGAATATTTAAAAAATATTGGCATGTTTTTTGGCACGACAAATGAGAATTTTTAACTAATTTTGACGTCACTAGTAGAGGGCGCCACTTATGGCACATCACATTTCTTTTAAATGGCAGAACTTTTTTGCAGCTTAGTGTATCCATCTGACTATAGAAACAATCGTTTCTCCTACCTGTTCTATCCGAAAAAGGTATACCCTGTTGAAGTCGATAGGAGTAACAGCGGCGAGGTTTGATTTTGAAACCATTTTTCAACAAAGCACAAAGATTTTATCAAAGTAGGTCGATTTTTTTGAAATTTTGCACGTCTCCATAATTTACTGTGCTGAACAACTTTTTCAAGTAACATTTTGGTATATTTTGAGTAGAAAATGCACTTTACCTAAAACGATAACAGTTTTCAATTGCTGCACTGAATATTTCAAATACGATTATTTCAAAAGTAGTTACTCCTAACGACTTCAACAAGGTATACCTTTGTCAGATATAACAGGTAGGAGAATCGATTGTTTCAATAGACAGATACACTACAGACACTAAACAGCAAAAACGTTCTGCCATTTAAAAGAAACATGCTTTGCCATAAGTGGCGCCCTGTACTAGTGACGTTAAAATTAGTTAAATATCCTTATTTGCCGTGCCAAAAATCATAATTGTGCCAATTTTTTTTAATACTCCAACAGGTTTAAAAAAAATTAAATATTTCAAAATAAAATTCTAACATTGAACGTCCTGTATTTTTGAAACCAGCAACGTTCGGATAAAGCATATTTGGCTCAATCGATTTTTTTTGGTCACCAGTATCTCCAGCTCCGAGATTTCCCAACCTTTCATAGACTCCCTGTATATGGTGACCCATTAGGAATGGAAACACTCACGTACACGATTTGAACTGGGTTTCTTTTAAAAGACAAATCTCCAAAAGCTCTATCTTGGTGCAAAATTTGAAGACGAAATTTTGATTTTCAAGGCTTACTGCGATTTTTTTTTATTGCAAAATTTTGTTAGCAATTTTTTATAACAAATCTGACTACACCACTCGATTTAGGAGCCCCTCGTATGCATTTGAACCAATTTTTGCAAAAAAAAGTTTGTCCTTAAAAAAGTTATGACAATATCGGCATCACCAGTGTTTGCCGTTGTCGATAAACCTATTATTTTATAAAAACCGAATAGAACCCAATGAGAAACAAAATCAAATAACTTAAGAGACTCATAAAAACCAATACACAAAATAAACAACAATTGATAGGTAAGTTCGTCAAATTATTATTATTTGGTGGTTATTATGCCAAAACGTACAAATATTGGCTTCTTAGATAAAAAGTAATTACATTTATATTTTTTTTTATTCAAAAAGCTGCTGGATTTTGCAACTATAATCTAATTCTTTGTGAAGAATTTTCTGAAAAAAATGTTACTGAGATGTTTCACTAAAAAAAAATCGTAGTAGACTATGAAAATCAAAATTTCGTCTTTAAATTTTGCATCAAGATAAAGCTTTCTGAAACCTATATTTAAAAAAAAACCGGTTCAAATCGGTCCATAAACAACTTTTGTAGGCGAGTGTTTCCATTTTTAATGGGTCACCCTGCATATGCACTCTATGAATTTGGCTTACATTAAAATAATTCTTTTGACAAGTTCTAGAATACACTTTCTACTAAAAATTACAAAAATACAAAGAATTTATACCACAAAACACAACATCCCTCGTAATTAAAAGCATTTACAAACAAACTGTTGATCACCCCTATTTTCAACATCTTGAATTTTACAGCGCCATCTAGTGGTTCGAGAATTTTGCGATTAAGTTTAAAAAAGCTAAATGTAACTTCTTAGGGGATGTTAAAATATTTTTTTACATGAAACATTAAATTCGGCTAAAGAATTACCTGTTTCATTTTCCTCAACTATTTTTGAAACACCTTGTATAGTTCAGTTATGAAAGGTTTAAAATATGTCTGTAAAAAAATATGTCAAGAATATTAGGATTAGACCATCAATGCGCCGTGTAAATTATTTATTATTATAGTTTCGAAATTTATTTTATTCAGTAAGAATCACACTGGAAGGTGGAAGTTGCAATCTCGTCCTGGTCCATTTATCTTTTTCTATGGAATCTTTCCCAGACAATCTTAAAATCAATAAAATTGTACCTATTTTTAAAAAAGGCGACAACAAAAATTTAGAAAATTATAGGCCAGTGTCAGTTCCATCATGTTTTTCTAAAATATTTGAATATTGTTTTGAAGATAGACTACTGAAATTTATCAATATGTACGAAATTTTTACCGATAAACAATATGGATTTCGTGCGGGCAGGTCAACTAATACTGCTTTGCATTCATTGTATGGGAAACTGAATATATTCGAATATATTGAGGCAGGAGAGAGCCCTGTTGGTATATTTTGTGATTGTGTTAAAATTGTTTGGGTATGGCTTGCGAGGAGTAGCATATAACTGGGTGTCCTCATATTTACAAAACAGATAACAGTATGTTAGTTTGGCTCATTCGCATTTAGGTTTGAATAGAAGTATAAGCTCGGAATACAGTGAAGTACTTACAGGTGTCCCACAGGGCTCAATATTAGGCCCAATTTTATACTTATTGCACATACATGACCTTCCATCTTGCATAGATAATGAAGCTCTTATTATGTATGCAGATGACACATCTCTGATTATATCAGATAAAACTGATCAAGTTTTGGAGGAAAAATGCAACTCAACTCAGCAGTAAATTGGTGATTGGTTTGACGCTCATTCTTTATATTTTAATCCTATTAAAACAGCTTCTATTAGATTTCACAATTATCAGAAACATTACTCTAAAATTAATATTAAGATTCATGACACATCCTTGCCAGATGGCAAAAATAGAAATAGGGTTTTAAATTAGATGAGTGTTTAAACTGGAAAGAACATTGTACTACATTAACATCAAAAGTGAGTTCTTTGTGCTACTTATTTAAAAGTCTAAAGTCCGTACTTTTAAAAGATCAATTAATAAAGCTTTATTATGCTCAGGTTGTCTCCCGATTGAGGTTGAGGTGTTTTTGGGGAAATTCTGTTCTGTCGTCGGATATATTTACTGCTCAAAAAAAGATATTGCGATGTATAGCGAGTGTCCCGAGGTACCATACTTGCCGGGCATTATTTAAAGAATATGGACTAACACTTACAGGAATTTTTATATTTGAGTTATGTACGTATGTATATTTAAATCATTCTAAGTTTTTAACAAAAAGTAATATCTAAGTTTTTAACAAAAAGTAATATTCACGGACTAAATACTCGACAAAAAGATAAATTTCATATGCCTCATTACCGGTATAAAATATCTTTAAGTTCTCCTGATTGTCTGGGGTTGAAGGTTTATGAAAACCTTCCAGAGGAAATAAGAGGAATCCGAATTTTAAATTCTTTTAAATTTAAATTAAACCTATTTTTAACCGATAACTGTTTTTACACTCTTAATGAGTTTTTACTTTAATTTTATGTAATTTTCATGACATGACATGCAAGGTAACAAAAACGCTAATATCTACTGCCTATAGTACCTATATTAAAAATGTTGAGGAAGGAATATCAGCAGATTGTAAACAGTTCTGGTCATTTATTAACAATAAGCGAGGAATGTCGCGTATACCAGGCAAAATGCACTTTAGAAATGAAATTCATTACAACACGCCTCAAGATATAGTAAACGGTTTTTCCCATTATTTTAGTAGCGTTTTTGTGCCAGATAATGTTGATCCTTCTACGCTCCCTAGCATATTTAACAATTTGCCGCATTTTAATATCACCAATATTAGTGCTGATGATGTAAAACAATCAATTGCGAAATTAAAAAATAAGATGACCACCGGAAATGATTTGGTTCCTAGCTTTATGGTTAAGGATTGCTCTGCAGTTTTTATATCTCCGTTATCAATATTATACAATTTATCGTTACGTACGTCGCGATTTCCTGATTGTTGGAAAATAAGTAGAATCTGTCCTGTTTTGAAATGTGGCAAGTCGAATGATGTAACGAACTACAGGCCCATTGCTATTCTGCCCAACTTTGCCAAGGTCTTTGAGATTACTTTATATAATTATATTTATAGGTCCATAAAAAATGTATGTATGATTTATGGAAAAAAGGTCAACAAATTTAGCTTTAATTACGCAAAATATATCTGAAGTCATTGATTCTAGGGGGCAGGTGGATGTGGTATATATGGATTTCTCTAAAGCTTTCGACACAGTTAACCATACTATAATATTGTTTCGATTAGCTGAACTTGGGTTATCTAATAATTTATTACAGTTTTTTAACTCATATTTAAACGATCGGTTTTATTATGTTGCATACAATGGATTTAAATCTGAACTGTTTGCTGCTGCTTCGGGTGTTCCTCAGGGGTCCAATCTTGGCCCTCTACTATTCTTAATATTTATTGACAATCTTACAAAAATTATTAGCTGTAAAAAGTTCCTTTTCGCAGATGACTTGAAAATTTATTGCACAATTGATGACAGTAATGACTGTGAATTTTTACAATCTCAAATATCAATAATTGAAGAGTGGTGTGAAACATTTAAACTTAATTTGAATTTATCTAAATGTAAAGTGGTTACATATTCTAGAAAACACGAACCTATTTTATTTCGTTATTCTTTAAACAATACTGTTTTTCAGAGGGAGTGTACAATAAGAGATTTGGGCATTGTATTTGACTATAAACTAAGTTTTTCAGAACATATTAATAATGTAGTTAAATCCTCATATAAGATGCTAGGTTTTATCATAAGAAATTGTAGATCCTTTTCTAATATTAATGCGCTGAAGATGCTTTATTTTTCGTTTGTACGGTCTAAGTTGGAATACGGTGCTATACTTTGGTACCCTATCTATGAAACACATTGTTTGAATATTGAGTCAGTTCAAAGGAAATTTTTAAAGTTTCTTTCCTTCAAGTGTGATGGTGTATATCCCACTCGAGGCTGCAATCATGAACTATTGCTTTCTAGGTTTGCTATTCCCTCATTAAAGCTAAGGCGAGAAATAGTGTATTATTTCTGTACAATTTGTTTAACAACAATGTTGATTGCATGTCATTATTAGAATATTTTAATATCAGAGTTCCTAATTTTCGTCTCAGGCAAAATGATACTTTTTATTTACCAGCAGCCAATACCAATATTTTAAGAAAGTCTCCAGTTTATATCATGTCTCATAATTTTAACATCATATCTGATCATTGTGATATAAACTTTTCTTCTATTAAATCTATAAATAGAGCTATACGTTTTTTGTAATTACAGTTACTTTGTTTTGTTTTTCTTTTTATATAACGTTTACTGTTAAAAATTAAGAAATTTCCTTTTTGTCTTTATATTTTTCATTATTTGTGCATTACTTTTGTGTTAATTTTTGTCCTGTAAATGGATATTTTTGCTGTTGGGCAAATAAACATATTTGATTTGATTTGATTTGATGACTATTCCTATATATGTATGTACATATCAGAGAGGAAAATAAATTATTATTATTATTATTATTATTATTATTATTATTATTATTATTGCGGAAATACCCAAGATAAGCATCTTCCATAGCCGTAAAATTATTTCCGTCAACTTTTCCAAACAAAAAAAGCTTTTATTGACAATTTCCTCTCGGGGGTAAGCGTCGCAAAAACATCAAACGCCGACTAGAGCTGACATATTTATGACCTACCTGGGAAACATAAGCTCTATCAGGAGGTCTCGGCATTTCTCTCGCCACCTCAGCCGACCTCACGCCGTCCGCTCGCAGCATGGCCTGCGGCCGACGTTTGGGGGTGGTCGGGAGGGAGTTGGAGCCCGCACTGGCTGTTTCCCAATCTTTCAGGAGAGCCCTCAATCGAGCTGCTTCAGCGGCTTTTTCAGTCTCGCTTTCAGAATTGTAATCTGGTCCCTGAAATGGCGAATAAAATGGTGAATCTACGTGCCGGGTTGAAGATGCAGTGATTACAGAAATAATTATAGATAACATTTCCTGATATAAAGGTAACTTGTGACACTTTTGGAACTGGATAAAATATAATCTTTTTAACCCTATATATATACAAGGTGTCCCTGAAAGGTCTTTATAAAAATATCACCAAACCTAACGGAGTAGCCAAAACAAAACCTTTATTTAAATTAGTTTTTGAAATATCTGAAATATTTCTGAAATGGTGAATGTACAGGGTGTCTCAAACTCGATAGTAGATAGATAGTAAGTAAAAAAACCAATCATAACCATATTTAATAAACAAAAAAAAAAATCTTTTCCAAAATTTGAGTACAATTATTCAACAAATAAGATAACTATGAAAAACAAATTAAATAAAAATATTTTCTCAGCCCTATAGCTAACTTCTTAAGAAAACAAAATTGTATTAAGGTAAGTTGATTTAAATCAACAAATTTGAGTATAATTACCCAACAAATAAGAAAACTATGAAGAAAAAATTAAATAAAAATATTTTCTCAGCCCTATACCTAAGTTCTAAGAAAACAAAATTGTATTAAGGTACCTTATTTTCGTCGTCGTTTTCGGAATCTAGTTTCAAAGTATGGCGTATTCGTTACTGAACAGTCTGCACATTCACAGATTTTTTTTAACAAACATACGCTTATTATCATTATTGTATAATAATTTTTAGCACTTGCGGCTGAACTGCGCGCTTCAATCTCAGCTTAGATTTTGACAGGAAAATGACAGGTTTGATATTTACAGTCTCAAATTTATATTTAGAACCCTTTTTGTTCATTGGCGTAGACATTTGAAATATTAATTACAACATTATCGCTGTTATCAAAATCTTGATATGAGACTTTTTGTTCCAAAAAGTAATGTCAACATATAAGATTTTAGCAAAAGTTGTTTTAAATTTATAACACAGACATTTTAGGGCTGTCTCTAAACCGAAGCTAACCACATTTGTCTAAGATTCATTATGAATAAAAAAAGATCATGTAGTAAAATTGTGTGAAGACGTTTTAGAGATACCTTATTATAAAAGCATGTGACATTTTTGTTAATGAAAACTATGAAAGTGATTATATAAGATGTCATGAAATGAATGGTGAACTTCAATAAACTTTGATCGATTTCCAGACACTCTTTTGTTGGGATATCAAGTTTTTGTTCAAACTTAACGTTGTAAAATTAAATGTTTAGTGCATAGGTAGGTACATTAATTTGATAACTTAAATTATTTAATATTAAATGCACCAATTTTATTGAAATATATAAAGATAATGTGTTTACAACTAGGACATATAGGAAACGAAGAACTTAAAAAGCTATATATAGGAGATAGAGTATTAAAGAAAATTTAGTTTTAAGAAAATCCTAGCATTCTGACTGAGAATGGCCAATAACAATGATGACGTTGACAAATATCGATACCCTGAATTCGAAAAGCATGATATATCATCCGTATAACTGGGAACTGAATTATATGGGTATGCGATAAACCACTAAGAAATTAAATATCAGGGGCTTCAGGGAATATTTTTTATTTATTTATGTTTATTTTCGATTAATACATAAAGACTTTATTTAATCAAGTAGACATGTAAAAGAAAACACTCGATTTTGACCAACTAAAAAAATAAATTGAATAAAAATGTTTCAGTTTACGAAATCTCTTTTTGTGAAAATACATTTTCCTTTGTCAAATTTACATTCTACTGTTCTTCAAAGTATTTTCTTTATAAAGAGTGGTTTAATCATAATGCCATTAATTTTAAAAGGAAATAGAGAAAAGTGAATATACCTAATACGATGACGCAATTAAAAAAGAAATTAAATACATATTTACCCTGAAAAAAAAAAATATGTTCAAATCATTATTTAAACTTCTACTCAGGCTGTCACTCACCGATCCCTACAGCTCCGAAACCAAATCGTTGACCGCCTGGGTGCAACGTTGCCAAATTTAAAAATTTTCGCCAGTAAAAATAATTACACTTTTTAAAACGAATTTGGTTATTTTAGATTGCAGACGTATTTGTAATGAAATCTGCTTTCATTTTTTGGCATAAATTTGTTATTGTTTCACTTACCAATAGAGATCTGACGAAAAGTTCATCAAAAATTGTTATGAGAGAGTGCCATTATTATTGCAATTACTTGTACGTCTGTTTTTCGATGCAGTTGAGGGAAGTGTAAATATGCAGCCAGCAGTACACTCTAAAATACCGCCTAGGTACGGCCCTACGTTTTTCGTAATAGTAATTAATAAATAGTTTTCACGTAATCTCCAGACGTGCTTGAGACCTTGCTTTGGGATATCTGCATTCTGCAATCCCCTTGAAAATATTCTTGTCGAAGAAGTGGCTTCCTAACTTTATGTATGTGTGTATTTGACGTTGTATTTTATATATTCGGCTGTTATTTAGTGCTATAACCTTTTTATTTGATGAAATGCGTGCAATTTTAATTATAAATTTTGGAATGAAAATTCAAACAAGTAAATATATATAAAAAACTATTTACAAGCCTTTTAGGCCAAGAGCTCTGTAATTTTCCTCCATTCCGTTCTGTTCCTCGCCTGTCTTTTCCAATCCGTTATATTTTCTCTCTTAGATTTATTCCCACTGTCTGCCTCCATCGCTTCCTCGGCCTCCCTCTTTTCGTCTCTTCGACATACAAATTTTTAACTATCCTTTCATCTTCCATACGTTCTAGATGCCCTAGCCACTGCACTCTTCTGGCTTTTACAAATTCGTCTATTTATTGTTGGTGCCTGATACAGAGCATATATTTCCTCATTATTTCTCCTTGCATAGCCTTCCTCCGTCTTCTTACCCCCTAGAATTCTTCTTAAGATCTTCCTTTCCCACCTTAAAAGGTTTTCTCTTGACTTCTTATTGAGGATCCAGGTTTCACTGCCATACAGCTATGTTAGTCTGAAAATTGTTTTGTACATTCTGAATTTTATTCCTCTGGTCAATTTTTTTGATTTCATTAAGTGATTGTCTGTTGCCGAAATTCTTTTATTATTCTTCTATTAATTTCTTGCTCCTCGTCACACTTAGCTATTATTAGCGCCCCCAAATACACATATTCTTGAAGTTCAAACTCCATCTCTCCGTGCTGCAATCTCAATTTGAAATTGGTATATATTTTTTTGTTTTTGTATTCTCAAAAGCTTACTTTTCTCTTGATTTATCTGCAATCCCACTTTGTGTGCCTCTTCCACAAGTTTTCTCGTTACTTTTTCTAATTCGCAACTCTCTCTTGCAATTATGGCCCTGACATCATCTGCATAACTTACTATTTGGTAGCTTTTAGACAATTTGTATCCTTCTCTGTTCAACTGACTATCTCTTATGATCTTTTCTAGTACTAAATTAAAGAGAAGCACCTTTTATTCGTATTTTGCTTTTGATATTTTCTAAGGTCATTTTTAACAGCCTATTTATTTTCTTTTAATGAAAGTTGACTGTTGACTTCGGGAAGTGTGAAACCAAAACATTTGGCGTGACTAAGTTAATACTATTATTACTATTCTTATATAATAAATTATACATATACCTACGTATTAACAGATAATAGTCTATGACAGAACACAAACATTTAGCTGTGATGTGGCAACACAGGTGTGACGTTGTTCATTTCACAACTTGACACTGACTAGTAAATTGTATGAAACGCTGTATCTATTACCGGGGTTGTGCTTTGATTTGCTTCAATTTAAAAGGTAGAGTAATTTTTTCCGATTTTCTGTCATATTTAGGCGAAATACGTGGTTGAAATTAATGACATTATGGCTGAATCACCCTCTTGTATATAACCAAAGCATCTCTGTACAAATAACTATAGAAGTGCAATAGCGATATTGATATATTTTTTCTGTACTAATTCCATGATTGATGATATACAGGGTGTCTTGCAAGCCGTTACAATAATTTTAGGAGGTGATAGAATACTTGATTTTTAATCGATTGAAACAAACATACCTATATACCAAGTGTTACAATATTTGTGATAATATTTTTTTTAATATTTTTTAATTTAACCGTGCTTTCCTATAATTATTTAAGTGTAGAAGAAAAACAAACCTTTTCATAACAAATATTTCTATACTTTTTTTTATTAGGAATGAATGGGTTATTTAAAATATCAATCGACTCAAAATCAAGTATTCTATCACATCCTAAAATTATTGTAACGACTTGCAAAACACCCTGTATAGATATGAAATTTTGTAAAATGATAATGTCTCATCTAGCTACCATTACTGTATACAGAGTGGTCCGTTTTTCATGGCTTATCATTGGCATTTCGAAAACCGTGAAATATACAGGATGGCTTAAATAAAAAAGCGCCTTTTGATAGCCATTAAAATATTCTAAACACTCCATTATGCATTGAGAACCTAATTGACAAATAAATTGTTTACATGCTTGAAGGATAATAGAGCTCTTAGAAATTATATCAGGCGAAACGTTTATCTTTTTTTTAAATTTACTTTGATGGGAGAAATAAGTCTAGGTTATACCCTGTATAAAACTAGCAATTTGTGTACTTACATTTTGAATCTTTTCGTCTAGCATTTTAAAAAAATCCTGTTGACTAGAAGAAATTTCTCTGAAAATTACGTTCGCGTTAAAAAGCTTATAGAAGAGAGTTGCTGCTGGCAAACTTACGCTTGGGCAAGTAAGGGTCCACCGAAGGGCTTAACTTTTATTGTTTTTCTTTGTTCACAGTCTTCTATATTTTCTGAGTTTTCGGATTCGTTCTCCACGCCGTCCTCTTCTTCCGATTCGGGCTTTTCCGGAGTAACTGAAATGTAAATAAAAAAATATATACCTCGTCCCATATAGAAGCGTGAATATATTTACATAAGGTAAAATCAGAATTTACCCAACGTCGCTTGAAATAAAAAAAAACTCTGGACAATTCCTAAAACAACTGTTATTTAGATAGGTACTGTAACAAAATAAATTAAAATGTGGTATGTTTAAAAAGAGATATAAAATTAATAATGTCTTTCTACAAACGTCAGCAAAAGTATAATTATAATAAAGATCGCGCACTTTACGCCCGCCTTCATGGACCTGCACGGATCAGCACGGACCGGCAATTTTTTGTGCAGATTATGCATGTGGCAGACGTTTTGATGTTTCTATGTTGAGTGTAGCTCGGAAAAAGAAATTTTTATTTTAACGATGTTGTATGAAGCAGAGGACGGAACACATTTTTTTCAGCATTAACGAAAGTCACATAAAAAACATTTTAGAGCTCTTGGATCGTCCTCGCCATCAAAACACAAGATTTCGAAGTGCTGTATCATCTGACGACAAACTTGCAGTTTGTTTAAGGTAAGTAAATATAGGTTGCTGATAAGCGAGAGTGTGCGACAGTTCAGGGACTCATTCATAACTTAACTGGTCGAATATTTCTAACACTTTGAAACCAATCCCTGATTTTTATGACACCAGAACAATGGACTAGTATAGAAATTGCAGGCCACCTACATGACCTGCAGTGACGGTCGTTACAGTGTCATGCAGGTGCTGGTCTAGTGTGCGATTCTCAATTAAAAAATAACATGGGGACCTTTATGAACCGGCTTCGCAGGTCCGTAGTGTGCAGGTCCGTTCTAGTCCGTACAGGCATAATATACGCGACCTTTTAAAAGTAAGTGACGTGTTTTACTGTTGACACTTGCGCAAAATAGAAAGCAATTAAAATGCGTTTCTGTGAAACTTGTACCAGTGTAGGGAGTAATATGTAATTTTGGACAAAATTAGACCCGTGATACTCTTCTGTTTTATAACGAGTCTTCTGTATAACCCTCCCCTACTGTACTGGATTTCTATCTACCGTGTCTCTTAATCAAGATTAGCACCAAAATCTGCTAACAAACTAGCCAAAGATTGTCGGAAGAAATGTCCAGTATAAAAGTGACAATCAGGTAAATTTTGAAATTCAGCAATTTTGGCAGGCATCTTACCAGTCATTAATTTCAACTGGAGTCATGGCACATTTATTCTTAATGCATTTTATGAAAATCATTCAATATTTAGTGTTCGTTGAACGAAGGGCTATGTACTTTTTATAAATATAATTTACCAATAATAACAAAAGTACGTTGAACATTAGTTTTTGTGTTTGCTATATGCAGAAGAAGTGAAGTTTCCAAATCTTCTATATTATCGAATATAAAGTTGAACAATTCTTCGCAACGACAGGTTCCAAATACACTTAACATTACGACAACGTTCTGTATGAAATATGATTTGCCTAGCGCTTCTGTGAGAAATTTTTCGATTATTTTCGACTTTTTCGGTTGACATCTTTCGCCCTTTCGTTTGAAAAAGGTGACAAGCTGAAAATAGGGGTTTATGTTCTGATTAGTTATGGTCATAATCACCTTCAACATGGAGTAATCTGACCATGCAAAGCGTTGACGATTTTCTTATTTTGGACTTTTTATTCGAAGTATGCCAAAAGCACTTTCTACTGAACTTGCCACTAACATTTTTCAGATCACACCATCTCAAGAAACGATTCTACCGAAACTCGTACTGTTGCTTTGACTTACTAGACAATAATTTGCAAGGCTTTATTCATAGCTTCTTCGATTTTTACCGAGAGAAATCCATTTTCTTGATAACTTGGCAATCGCAAATTTCGGTATAAAACATATTCAGGGTGTATCTAAATAACACCGAAAAAATGTAAGGGGCGATTGTCTCTTGGAAATTAACAGGGGTCTGTGGTGTAAATTTATTTGAAAAAACCCTTCAACCTTTCAAAAAAAATTGTTTTTCTTTTTTATTTTCCATGTATATCAAGCTAAACAAACCAAACTTGGTAAACATTATCTGTCAATAAAACTACATTTTTTGTTTTTTTTTCAACCCTGAAGTATTTTTGTGAGGGATGGAAATAATCAACTTCTATGACATTTTTTCTCATAATTTTTTTTCCGATATTTTTTTTCTTTTAAAAAATATGTCTAAATAGCCCCATTCATTTTCTAACTATTAACATTCGGTAACTTTTGATTTCTTTTCGAATAGTTAAGTATTCATGAGGAAAAAAAAAGTATTGCAATCCATTTTTAAAAAGAGCGAGTGTATTTTGCCGAAAGATCTAGCGGCCTCTTCTTTGCAATGGAATCCATAGAAACAAATCTCAATGTCATTTATTGGTATTGTTTCTTACTCTTTCACAAGTTTTATGATTTTGTGTAGAAAATATTAGTTGATAATTAGTTAGAACAGGCCACGATCTTTCGGCAAAATACACTCACGTTAAATAACTCATTTTTTATTTATTTTTTCTCATAAATCCTTGACTTTTCTAAAAAAACGAAGAGATCGAAAAGTTAGTAAATGAATGGGACTTTTTTGACGTATTTTTTAAGAGGAAAAAATTTCAAAAAGTGTAGTTTTATTGACAGATAATGTTCACCAAGTTTGATTTCTTTAACTTGATATATATGGAAGATAAAACAGAAAAATATAATTTTTTTTTGGAATTTTTTGATTTTTGGCGTACCTTTTCAGGGAAAAGTTTCTTAGAAAAGTTTCTTGAATTTAAATTTCAAGATAAAATATTTTCAAGGCAAAATATGTATATTCAATCAGTTTTTGTTAAGATGAAGAACTGTTACGTAAATGAAAAATTTGGTGGAGTATTCTAATCTATTTATTGCATTAATAAATCACAGTCTAAAACAAAATTAATCCTTAAACAATGTTAGTACAAAAACCTTTGTTTTCAGTATTTTATAATCACCCTTGCTAATGTTAGTCAGCATTTTGCGCTTACGAGAACTCTATTAAGTAGGTAATTTAATTAATAAGAAGCTTCACAAAACGGTTTTAGCCAAGGTAGGGAAGGTGTTCTTTAACTCCTTGTTTCCTAATAAAGTAACCAAAATTTTAAGTGGGTGGGCAGAGGAAGTAAATACAGGAACTAGGGAAAATAAATATTACAAAAATATATTTTTTTTCTGTTTTAATTGACATTTACAAACAATTATCTTTGTTCTTTGAAAAGTGGTGATTAAAGAAATGCTGAACATATACTAGGAAGATATGGAAGAAATTTGGTCCAGTCCAAAATGAGAGACAGTGTAACACAAAAAAGTCGTAGCGATTTAAAGGGGTCCAAACCATCGTTGGTGGCGCTCTCTAGCAGCTACACCAAAGTCGCCGACATATTCGAATTTCTAGAACCAAGAAACCCCCCTATACCAAATTTCATAAAATACGGTCGATGCGATCGAAAAATAATAAAGAAAATGTGATTTATTTTTTCAACTTTGACACCCTTTAGTTCCGTTAAGTTAATTCAGCTTATTTTTATTCAAACTATATACATCTGGTTTGGCCCATTCTTTACTGAACACCCTGTATAGAAATCGTTGGTTTTCATGTCTTATGTGACGAAATTATGTTTGAAAGAAGTGTTGAAACAGCTTACAACTGACATTTTAGTACTTTATGAAATATAGATTATAATTAAATTTATGTTTATTGTACCTATACAGAAAATTCAGAGGGTTCCTTGGCAAATTTTAAGAGGATGTCTTTCATATAAATAATAGACACGCCCAAATGCAGATCTACATATCTTAGCTGCAATTATCAAAATGTGCGAGGCCTCAGTACTAAAGTTTTTTACTTGAGGAATTGTTTTCTGATTTTTATATAGTCTATCAAGATGATAGAAGATTTGAGACTTGACAAAATTACAGCAGGTGTTTCTGATCAGATTCCGAGTTTCCTGGTTAAAAACTGTATACGAGTTCTAGCTAATCCGCTTTTACACATATTGAACTTATCACTTTCAAAAAATAAACTATTTCAAAAGTGAAGTTAGATATTTATAGAGTGTTTTCATTAAACCAGGTTAGTAAATTTAGCTAGATTAATTTCTTTAGATAATTATTGAATAGAACTTTGTCTGTGGAATTGTCCATTAGCATACCTAGATGTTTGGTATCAGAGAGCATACATATGACTTTATTGACAGTAATTGTAGGATATTTGATTTATAGTAGCTTAAAATACCTTTCTAATACAGTAAAAAACAATTTATTTGTTTGATGACTACTTTATTTTTACAAAATTTCGCAAATTACAGCTTTAGTGAACGATGACGCATCTAATTTTTTTACTACAAAACTATCGGTTTTATCGAAACATTACAAGAGGTAAAAACGTTGCGCAATAAATCAGTTTTCCCTATAAATATTTTTAAATAAATAATTTGCTTCATATAAAAAATTCTAATAAAATATTGCAATGGGGTTGACTGTTTCACTCCTTTATAAAATACGTCAATGATCGAAAAAATATTAAAAAGTTGTCTCTTTATTAGTAGGATGCTCATACCAAGTTTTGTGTCTCTAGCATTTCCCATGTTAAAGAAAAAATTAAAATATGAATTTCAATCTCCTCCTTTAAGAGGGTATATCGCCTCATATAAGGTATTTTTACTTCAATCCTGATATTTTTGGCTCTACATTCACTCTGGTACCATTTTTGCTACTTCATTCAAAAACACCTTGTATATTTTCATAGAACTTACCTGCTAACGTTGCAATTTACATATATTACGTGACAAAGAAAGGTAAACACTCATTAAATATCGGTTTACTTTTGATAATTCTTTGTAATGTTTACTTCTCTTAGTGTAAAAAGTGGAGTAAAAAATGATTACATTTTCAGGTTTATCTGTTAAGATTTCTTGGAGTTTGCATAGGTCGTACTTTGATAAACTGTAAAAAATGTCGTTTGCAACAAGCTTCACAACACTTGCAACACAAACGTGAGCAGACATTTTTAAAACAGTTCAATCTATACAAACTCCAAAAAAACTTATCATTTTTTACTTTCACGGAGAGAAGTAAACATGTAAAAAATTATAAAAAATAAAATGATATTTAATGGGCGTTTACCTTTTTTTGTCACGTAGTACATTATTAATTGATTCATGTCAAGGTTTCGGTTGCATAAAATTTTCATAAAATTAAATATTAACAAAGTACTTCTTACGTAGGTAGTAAGTTGAATATAAAGTCTTTACTTTGTGAATAAACTTACTACAATGTAAGAATTCAAAGAGACTATAAAAACAGAGCTACCAAAGGCTTCATTAGATTTGTTTGAGACAAGTATTCTGAACTGAATGAAAGTGCATGTCATGAACGTAATCATTAATTTTTTATCAAAGGATCCCATAAATCTTAGACTAAATTAATACAAAGATTAATACAAAGCATAGTAGAGTAAAAGCATAATTAGACACTTCATTGACTTCTATATGGAGGTTGTATTTATATAACGGTAAAGTTACTTATTCCTTATCGATTGCAACTAAGTTTAGATTCCTAGGTACGTTACACAAAATGTTGCTAACTGTATTTGATATTCAAAGAAGTATCTAAAAAACTTATTTACATTTATAAAATAAGGCCTATTTTTCGATCTTTAAAGCTGAAAACTTGTCGATGATGTCGCCATAACTAGGTTCTGCACTTGAATTCTTTCCCATTTCAAATTTTTGTCAAATTTATAAGTCTGGATTGTGTCCTTGAGTTGCGCATAAGACTTAACTTCTTTTAGACAAGAAAGAAGGTGGTCATGTGGATATACATTGCCATTATGAGACCAATGTTAGTCTATGGAGCCGTTGTCTGGTGGCCAAAAGTCCAACAAATGACAACTAAACAAAAGCTCAGCCAGGTACAAAGGATTGCCTGCCCAAGCATAAATGGATCTATGCGTACGACGCCTACCATAGTAATGGAGGTGATGTCATGTCTACCAACTTTGGATGTTTATTTAAAAGAAGTGGCTGCGACAACTATGCTTCGCCTCAAAAATATTGGTATTATACCTGATGTAGGATGTGGAGAAGTTAGGAGTCGCCTGTGGAATGGGGTCGTCAGGAAATGCACTTTTTGCAGACAGACACTGACAGTATTTTTCCCAAGTTTGTGTCTGAGAGACCCTACACGGTGCTTATCTGGAATGAGGAGAACGCCAGCAAAGATGTAATCAACATCTTCACAGAAGGATAAAAAAGAGGGAAGGTGCAGGATGTGGGATTTATTCTAGATCCTTACATATTCGATACCAGTGGGCAATGCTACCGTGGTACAAACGGAATTAGTTGCCAAAGAAATTGCCCGAAGGCATACAACAGAGAAAACTATTAAAATCTACACAGACAGTAGACAATCACTACTGATCTTACCTAATCATAAGATAACAACTAGATCAGCATGGGAATGCTATCAGGCACTGGTAGTGGCCTCAACCAACAACAGCATATTTGTATGCTGGGTAAAGGGACACAACCGGTGCAATGGCAATAAAGTAGCTGACAAGCTGGAGTGCATCGGGTCTTAACATTTTTGGACCTGGTCCCTCCAGTATGCTTCCGTTGTCAGCATTTGTTGAAATTATTAAAGAGGACACCCATAGAGGGTTTAGGAAACGTTGGGAAGAAACAAATGGCTGCCAATTTGCTAAGGAGTTCGTAGAGTACCCTGCAAGGATACAGCCAAAAAGTACCTGGGTATGCATAGGACAAATCTTTGTCTGGTGACAGGCATTCAAACTGGACATTGTTGGCTAAGACGAGACAATACTTCATGCACTATGTGAGTGCACTGTCATCTCGTCAATAAGGGAATCCGTGTTGGAAGAATGATGGCCTTCTATGACCTACATTAGAGAGATCCCCCTGAGCAAGGTTGGTTGGCGGCTCAGGTGGATTGATCTTCTAATGGGAGGAGATGCATGGGGCCTAAGTGCTGTAGACTTGTTGCTACCCTTCCCTCAATTCCAGAATCGAAGTATGAAAATCTCGATATCATAGTGGCATTTTTAACAAAACGCAAACGCGTTTATAAAATAGAAACATTTTAATTAATTCGAATATAATCATAACATGCGAAGAATCGAACACCGAATAACACTGCTAACCACATAAATATTTTATTGTAATTGTATCAACAGACGAATCAGCTCTCGATCACAGTGTCATTCGTTGATTCTGGTCAATTATACGCGTCCTCGTTGTCATAGCAACCGCTGTAAATAAGGTTGATGAACTGCAGTGGATTTTGACTGATGCTGATTCCGCGGCATCTTTTACTTATGCGTACGTAATCAGCACTTGCGCTTAGGGAAGGATGTTTTTTTGAGGAGGCGTTTAGCGCTCCATGTTTTCTAATGATTTTTATCTTTTTTCTCGTATTTGTTAATTTTGATAAAATTTGCGATAAACCTTTTTGTCTAAAATAAACAAACAGAAAACATTTGTAATATCGAAATATAAATGAAATTAAATTTATATTCGAATAATAGTTATTTTTATACAAGACGATAAAATGTTATTTTATGGTCGATCGAAAAAGATAATTAATTAATTAATTAATTAATTGTGTATGTAAAACAAAAATCTTACAATGTTTTTTTTCTATAGCCCAAATATGGACGCGTTTAGTATGAGGAACAATTTAGAAATTATTTGAAGCCATTTTTAATTAGTGAAACTTTGCATAATTAGTATTGGTCTCTATGGAATTTGATTATGATAATGAAACAGTCATCCCCATAAACAAGGGTAATAGTTTTCTTGTCTGTTGTCATCCGTTTGAGTTGTCATTGTAGTGATTTATTTCTTCTTTGGTGTCGTATTGTATGGTTTTTGGAGACAGAAAAGTCTGTAAATGAAATAAAGAAGGAATTGTTACCATCCGATATTCGCACTGAGGCGTCAAACGCCATATCTAAGTTATCATCAAAATTTCGATTGACCTAGGAAAAGGAATATAAAAAATTTCAAAAATCGAAAAACGCGCGCGAAGAATCTAAGTGAGAATATATTGTTTATATATTTTTACTGTATTAGAAAGGTATTTTAAGCTAATATAAATCAAATCTCCTACAATTCCTATCAATGAAGTCATATGTATGTTCTCTTCAACAATGCTCTATTCAATAATTATCTAAAGAAATTAATCTATCTAAATTTGCTAACCTGGTTTAATGAAAACACTCTATAAATATCTAGCTTCACTTTTGGCAGTGGGAACACGAAATTTAACCACAATAGATGAGATCTGACCTATTTCGGCATTTTTTAGGATTGCTTCTTCAGGTGGCCTTCTTTAAGCTGAGTCAAATATCTAATTATAAAAATTATTATATAAATTAAAATTATTTGAAATTAAATATCGACAACGACAAATGAAGCCATTTAAAAATTCTGAACTAATTTTAAAAATTAGACCTAATCCATCTCTGTTATTTGGAGGATTATAGATATAACTGTAGGCATTGCGTTCAAATAAATATTTTAGAAATTATGAACAAATATGAGATTTCAGTTTTTAGGAAACGCATTTAGATAATGTTAATTTTAGTTGTTCACTTAAGTCTAAAACTTATAATCAGTAATTTTTGCATTTGTTTACTGAAAGCTCTTTTAAATTAAAATGTTCATTACACTCTTGGCCCTTAATGATTAACCAACTTAAGCACTATCATAAATAATGGTATTATACAGAGTGTTCCAGAATGATGGTCAAATATTTTACCAGTGTGTTCCACAAGCCATTTCAGGGGGAGATCTTCATATAAAATTTTTCAATTTGGGTCCTCCCTGTTGATATATTCGAGTCTCAAAATGGCGGAAAAAAATAGTTTTTTTATTTTTCCTTAAAAACGGTTGCACTTAGATATTTCAATTTTTGTACACTTCATCACCTAGTCAAAAACTATTTTGTGGTGGTGTCTATTCCTTAGCTTATGTTTCTGGAGGGCGGGAATAAGCAACCCTTAGATTTATTTCTTTCAGAACTTTTTCCTGACATGGCCGATTTCAACAAAACTTTTTATTCAAATACTTCACCTAATTTTACAACTTTTTTACCTCTTGTAATTTTTTCATATAACCAACAGTTTGCGCAGACCCAAATAAAAATAATTTTCCTTACTCTAAACATCTTTTCGTCACCGGTTACTGATAACCACAGTAGGCGGTTGCTATGATGATGTTTCTCTGTTGTCTTATGAAACAAATCAGTTTTGAGAGTTTTTGCAAATATTTGTAAACAACTGACTATCCGTACAAATATTAGCGAATAAATTGATGGAATATGCATACGGCAGGATTGGCAACAGTTATAGGAATACCTTTGTTTAGAAATATTTGCAAAAATTGTCAATTATGGACCTAATAGCGATTTGTTTTACAAGACAACAGAGAAACATCAACATAGCAACCGCCTACTGCGGTTGTCAGTAACCGGTGATGATAAGATGTTTAGAGTAAGGAAAAGTATTTTTATTATTTTCCGCGCAAACTGATGGTTGTATGAAAAAATTACAAGAGGGGAAAAAGTAGTCAAATTAGGTATAGCATTTAAAAAAAAAGTTTTGTTGAAATCGGGTATTGCAGGAAAAAGTTCTGGAAGAAAGAAATCTAGGGGTTGTTTATTCCCGACTTCCAGAAACATGAGCCAAGAAGTAGATACCACCACAAAATAGCTTATGACTAGCTGATATTGTGTACCAAAATTGAAATTTCTAAGTGTAACCGTTTTTAAGGAAAAATAAAAAAACTATTTTTTCCGCCATTTTGAAATTCGAATATCTCAACAGAAAGGACCCAAATTGAAAAATTTCATATGAAGATCCCCCTCTATAATAATTTTTGTAATGTTCAGATAACCATATATTAAAACTAGGTGTTTATTTTTGTGTCAATAGCCTGTAGATATATTTTTCAACTAAATGCGACATAGGTACAGGTATTTATTACAGTAATATATCAACAGCGTCCATATGTTCCCGAATATATAACAGCGATAACATTTTCAAACAAAATATTACGATGTGACCTGGATAGGCAGTTGCATTACATTTAAATGAGAATTTTCATTATGATTAGACTTGGGTTCATGAAGTACAATTGTATCAACAATGAAATTCTGTTTTCACTATCTACTTTGTTATAATAACACACATATCAAAAGTCTTGGACCCTCTGTTTATAAAATGATTCGATTAAACCTAGTCGTTTTTCTTAATGTGGTAAAAATGTTCATGTATTTAAGGAACAGTGAACGTCCTCGAGTATCTAGTGAAAGAGAGGATCGGTATTTGGTGCAATATGCCCGTAGTCACCGCACATATTCAGCTTCAGCTCTCAGGGCCCACTTTCAAGGTACGTTTCGCCGTATTATATCGACACCTACTATTCGAAAATGACTCCACAACGCAAATTTCCGTGCTAGAAGACCATTACGGGTCCCCACTCTACTTCCAAGGCATCGTGCTGCCCGTCTCTAATGGACGCGGGAGTATAGGGGTTGACGGTGGGTCTTATTTACAGACGAAACCACAATTGGACTGGTTACTGATGATAACCGATAAAAAGTTTGGAGAGAACCAGGTCGTCAACAGCGACTTCATTTTTCCCGTGAAGTTGCTCCGTGTGAAAGAGGTACCGTTATGTTTTGCGGTGGAATAATGGTCATCCGCCACACCCTATCAATTCGCATACCACATAATATGACCAGTTAAATTTACATCGAACAAATTTTTATGCCCATTATCTATCCCCTACGTAACGATTTAGGTGAAAATGTTGTGTTTATCGACGACAATGCTCGACCACATCGCGTAAGAAGGGTTCAAGAGACACTCGAATCAGGGCATCAATAGATTAGGATCATATTCCTGCACCTCAGACTGCAGATGAGTTAGTCGTGGCGGCAGAAGAGGAATTTAACAATATTCCGCAATTATCTCAATAGACAGAAACAGTGAAATAACTGAAAAAGGTTAAATTTACTATGTAACCGTAACATATACGAAATAAATGTAAGATAGGGTTTCTGTTGGAAATTAAAATACACATTTAAAAATTTCATCAACTTTAGCATTATACAGGACGATACATCTTTTTTCTTAAATCAAAGATACAAATTGCCCATATCTCTGTCACTGACTGTTCAAAATGCTTAATATTTTCACATTTTATGACACCTTAACTAACTAAACAGTGTACCAAGTATGGTTTAAATATCTTAATTACTTTAGAATCATCATAATCGTAATGTACCTCTAAGCCATGTACCATCAGCGAATTCTTAATCTTTTTGATATCGATAGAACTTTAAGCACACGCCGAGCAGCTCGGCAACTCCATTTATCTCAATCAAAAGTACTGAGAACACTCAAACAAGATCATCGAAGGGCTTTTCATCTCCAACCAGTTCAAGGTTTGTTGCGAGGAGATGCTGAAAAACGTTTAAATTTTTGTAGATGGGTTTTAGATTCAACAGAAATTAATCCACAATTTCTGTATAAGGTTTTATAGATCGACGAATCTAATTTCACAAAAGCTGGAATTGTGAATTACCACAACATTCACGTTTGGAGTGAAGTCAATCCTCGATGTGTCAGACAATCTTCATTTCAGCAACAGTTTAGTGTAAATGTGTGGATAGGTGATTTAAGTAATATCCTCTATCAGCCGCATATTTTACCTTTTCGTTTAAATGGGGATTTATTTCATAAATTTCTACAAAACTCTCTCACCGACGTGCTTGACGATGTCCCCTTAAAATTACCCCAAGGGAACTGGATGCAGTTGGATGACGCCCCTGTACATTACGGAAGGCAAGTACGCCAGTGGTTGGATGAGAATTATCCTCGTCGATGGATTGGACGGCAATCCAACAACCACCCAAATATGTAGATTCCTTGCGAAGGACCAGAGGATTGGCCTCCGCGCTCGCCAGATCTGAATTCTCTGGGTTATTTCGTTTGGGGCCATCTAAAATCAATTGTGTATGATACGCCAGTACATACCCGTAAAGAATTGATCCAAAGGATAAGATATGCTTGTGATGACATAAAAACAATCCTGTTCAAATAGCAGCTGCGGTTAATAACTAGTTTGTCGATGCCAAAAATGTATTGAGGCTGGAGGAATGCACTTTGAACAATTATTGTAATTTAATAATAATAATTCGGAAAAGAACTATTAGAATAAAGTGAAATTTTATTTGCTTCTTAGAAATATGATTATTTAATTTCCAAAATAATTAGTAGTCTGACAATCCTGCATGAATAGTACGAGAAATAATTTTCACCGCCGTTTAGAAGCGCACTTCACAAATAATTGTCAGAAATGTTAACCTATTGTCAATTTTTGCAAAAAAATAATTCGTTTGATAACAATGTTCAATTTATAATAGTAATTATTCGATTATTCAATTTTAGTAATATTTAATTTAGTCATCAACTATTTATCTAGATAGGATTTGTACCTACGTAAAAAAGGGGAAATAATCTTATTGATTTTATCCATCACAAAAGTTATACAATTTTGAACGAATATTTTTTTATTAAAATATCGTGGAAAGTTGGAAAACATTCCACTTAAAATTCTATTTCCTCTTTCCCATATCTCCAAGTTGAAATTAGGTAAGAAACAATGATTAAAAAACTTTAGTCATATGTTTTATAACTAAATTTGTATTCCCTCGAGTAAATTGTATTGGTATTGATCGATTATTGTTATAGTTATTGTTTGTTTCAATACCTTTCTATTTATTTCAGTACGCATCTGCTGACAGTTGAATTATTAAGATTTTTTAATGAATGATAGTCATTATCTATTTTGTTCTAACAAAAGGTCGTATGAAATGTAGGCTGATACACAACTTATCCAAAAAAAAGGGAATCCTTGTAGATTCCGAGAAAAAATAGTTAAAGTTATATTATTTGCTTTAAATCGCTGCGCTACTATAATGTCACGTCATCAGAATGCAGGCGATTCCGAATATTGAAATCTGATTTTAGTATTAACGTTTTGGCAATAGTGTTTACATTAGTTTTTAATGTGTTTAAAATGGTTAACGTGTATAGCAACTCGGAGTTGATGGATATCGCTTCAATTTATGGTAAAGTAAGACAAAATGGTTTTGGCAGCTTCTCGTTTGTTCGCAGAACCCCGTAGACATATACCAAATGCAGCTACTTCAGAATCTTGTAATAAGTAGTTGTTACTAAATTTATGTTTAAAGTTATTGGCATTTTTTCTTAACACTGAGAACACTCTTTAAATAATACTTTTGACAACGATTATCACAAACGTCAATTTTTTTTTTTTGAGAGCCATCCGACAGTGTCCCCGGAAGCACCGCAGCCTATAGACTTATTGTGCATCTCTCGACGAGCACAAGCATCCATAGTACTACAGTGGGATTCGAACCCACACCGATATAGCCGATCAAGACTGGTCCCACGAGCAGTCGTCTCCCAGCCACCTCGGCTATCGCGGCGCCCAAAACGGCAGTTTACACAAATCACTGAGTTTTGTTTTCATGGGTTGCTATAACGTTAAATGAAATTTACGCGGCTGCTGTCACCAATTTCTTTGAATATCTCAGAAATAAGACCAAACGTCGAAAAAAAAAAACAGGAGACGAAAAAGTTTCGAAATTAATCAGGTCAAAGTGGTGTGTAGATGTTTTATTAAAATTATTTATTTTTTTATAGTTTTGAAATAAAGTAAGAGAGGGGTAGCATACAAAATACACTTCTAAGAGGGGTAGGTAGTTCAAACTTAAGAAGCTTATGTAAGATCATAAAGAGTATTTGTGTTCCGTATTTCACTTAGACATGTACCAAATGCAGCTACTTTTTTCGCGATAGTGCAACGCGTGAAAGACACGACAAATTTGCAACAGAATCGTGGAATAGATGGAGATCCAGGGCATCCACAGCGTATTGCAGCAGCCGAGAAACACATTTTAGAGATTGTTGAAGAGAATCTTTAAATAAGTACCAGATAAATCGCTCAACAAGTACAAGGGATGTCTCAATCAACAGTGTGGCGTATCGTACACGAGGCGCAATTATATCGGTCCATGTACAGCGTATCCAAGCATTAATACAAAGGAATTATCTCTTACGAATTAGATTTTGTGAATGTTTGCTGCAATAAAATGCTCAAAATCCAAAATTTACAGCTGACGTGTTAGTTACAGACGAAGCTATTTTTACACTGAATGGGATGTATAACATTCATAATACTTATGTTTTGGAATTTGAAAATCTGCACGCGATTCAAGTGATATTCATTTTCATCAATGCAATGATAGCATCGATTTCTTAGAAACGTCTTGCCCGAATTAGCATGCTATTATTTCTTTCACCCCTAGTTCTTCAAATAAAATGTAGGTTCCCAAATAAAGAGTATAGTAGATTGATATCCGCTGATCGAGCTGGCCAAGCAACTGGATCACCGGATAATTTCACCATGCTCTAACTGTACAACAAACAAATTAATTTGACATTACATACGTCCATTACAAACTATGTTACAAAGTTAGAAACATGCAATGATTACTTAATCCTATAATCTCTGTAAGATCTTTGTAATGCCATAAGGCAATCCTGATTAGAAGAAGTCAAAATATCTTAAAAACAAATCTCAGTGAATTTCATCAAGAGCAATTTTTCAGAAAATCGAATAAAATTTTAATATTTGCACCACCTACGCCACTGGCTTAAGTCCAAAAAATGTTATTTACGTCAAAATATTAACATTTTATTGTGATCACTGTATAACAAATTTGAACAAAAAGCATGTATTTATTTAGTAGATAATAAAGAATATAAAATATGTTTTTTAAAATTGAACGCCTAAATTTTGGAAACAGAGTGTCACAGAAAAAAAGTTATAGAAAAAACCCCTGTTATTTTTTCATGCTCTATCGTTTCCCTAAGTTAAGAATGAAAAACAGGGACACTCTGTATACTCGCATTTATTTCATAATTAATTATTTAAGTATTAGCTATGATAAGGATTTATAGGATGTTTTGCTATTGTGTTTTATCGTTATATTGTATGTATTGATTTCGTATTTAATAATGTGTCTGGATAGCCTCGGCGTTGGTGTTAATGTTTATGACTATTTGTCAGACCATGTGTAGGAGTCTTAAATGGATACTTTCATTCTGCTAGTGTTGGCGTGGACAAGGATAAATATAAGGGATGGAATTGGAACATATAATTGCGGATCGATAGATAAGAGTATGATTGATCAATTGGAAAACTGATAATCAGTTTTGAATATTCAAACAGGCTGTACTAGCATATCGAATATCAATTTTCACGATTCAACAAGCACAAGTACCGATATAGATTATATAAAAATTAAAGATAAACAGTATGATTCTACATTATTTGTAGTAGGAAATAATTAAATAACGAAAAATATCTGACAGTGTTAAAAATGTAATTTAACATTATTTCAAATTTAATCATTTAAACGATAGTTGGAATTGAATCTCAACAATATGCTAGAAGTTTTAATATT
Organism: Monochamus alternatus; assembly: GCA_037114965.1. Taxonomy (NCBI): domain Eukaryota; kingdom Metazoa; phylum Arthropoda; class Insecta; order Coleoptera; family Cerambycidae; genus Monochamus; species Monochamus alternatus. Next base: position 22,310,503 of record CM073428.1, read on the forward strand.
AGCAACATGTGGCGTTTTTTAGGTACAGGGATCTTGAAAAATAAAATACATAGAGCAACAATAATATTAAAAATAAAATTATTTATGTTTTAAGTATCCACTTTTACTATTTAAACTCTCGTCAAACAATATAACAACTTTTAAAATGCATTTCTGTGCCACACATTATTTTGCTATTCTAATCTTTTAAACAATTATCTTCACATACTTAAAAGCAAAGGTGAACAATCTTATATGCAGAACTATTTAAGTTTATGTTATAACAATATTTACATCTATAGTTGAATTAAAAAAAATACGTATTTTAAAAGATTTCTTTACTTAAAAATTTGTTGGTTAGAGCGCTTTCTGTCATTATACAAGGTGGCGCATCCAAAACGAAACAGAAGCATTTTCTGGCAGCTCAGTTCTTTTTTTGAAAAACGCTCAGACCCGTCGATTTTGTTTTCAAGGGGGCACAAAATTGGCATAAAATCACATTTACACGTGCAGTCTCCTAGACGGGGATGGCACCACCCCTAAAATCTTAAACGGGAAGGGGGGTCGAAAGACACATCACTTTAAAGGTCTTTCAATTCTCTTTATAATGGCGTAAATACCATGTACTTCAGTTCAGTAGTTTTGGAGATTTATTGATTAAAAGCTTAAAGTAGACTTTAATAGGTACCGTAAACTGGGGCTACTTTGACATACTTTAGGGAGTTTTTTCATTGTAACTTTTTTCTTAATTATCTGAACCGACAAATTATTGTTTGATTGAACCAATAGATGCCTTTAGAATATTGCCTCTAGGCAACAGCTTTATAAAAGCACTCCTTGATATAAAAAAATATATATTTTTTGATGTCAGAGTATTTTGACATGGCGCTGGTTTGTATTGTAGGTCAAATTAGTATCATTCGGGGGCTAGTTTGAGACTAAAAAATAATATTTTTTTTATTTTATAGTATTTTGAAGGGTTAGACATTAAAAACACAGATTCTGTTCAAGCTAAACTTTATTTAGTTAAGGTTATAATAATGTGAGAAAAGCGGCAGGTAACAAAATAAAAAAAAAGAAATGATAATGCCAACAAAAAACAAAAATAATATTCTTTAAGTAAAAGTTTACATCTTTATCCGTCGTCCTCACATCTTGGACATTCAAACCATGGATTCTTTGTGCCTTTGTTACAATTATATTTAGGGCACAATAGCACTTCAAAATAAAGCGTAATGCTTACACACTGGCCTACCACTATTTACATTAACATAACCTCAAAATTCCGTTGGGGGGGAGGGACGTTGTCAAAGTAGCCCCAAAAAGTGTCAAAGTAACCCTCGAAGTCAAAGTAGCCCCAGTTTACGGTACATCAGATTAGTTTGTACTTATTAAAAGAAATTTTAGTAAAAGCATTTACTTAATCTTTGTTCACCCATGGTTTGTTATTATTTTAGTGTTGAAAATAGCGATTGGAGCAATTTTTGTGACAAAAAATGGTAGTATTGTGTTAATTTTTTTCTTGAAGAAAGATAACAAAGGAATGCCTCGTACTTATTTTAAATAGGAATTTAGTACATATTTTTAGATTGATGCGACCAAAGTTTGTTATTAAAATACCTTTTAACGCTTTATAAATTAACCATGGTATATTCCACGGCAGAAAGGGTTGAAATTATCGAAATATTTTTCGGAAATAATCAGTGCGCTAGTAGAACAGCAGAAAACTACTTTGCTGCCAAATTTAATTCATTACTTGATCTCCACTAATGATCATGTATTAAAGTCTACTTTAAGTTTTTAATCAATAACTCTCCAAAACGACTGAACTGAAGTACATGGTATTTACATCATTATAAAGGGAATTGAAAGGCCTTTAAAGCGATGTATCATTCGACCCCCCTTCCCATTTAAGTATTTTAGGGGTGGTGCCATCCCCGCCTAGGGGGCTGCACGTGAAAACGTGATTTTATGCCAATTTTGTGTTCCCCTTGAAAACAAAATCGACGGGTCTGAGCGTTTTTCAAAAAGAGAACTGAGCTACCAGAAAATACCTCTGTTTCGTTCTGGATGCGCCAGCCTGTATATTCGTTTTACTTCGGTGCCTTTGAATATTCTCAGGTGGCACGAGATAACATTCCTGTTTTTGATAAACTCTATATTATTCAGTTTTTAAATGTCTAAAATTACTTGTATTTGTAGAAAACACCATTTTAAGAATACAGCACCCTTAAAGGATGGAAAATATTTTTTAATTGTCTAGGTTGGTACTATCTCGGTAAGTAGCATTAGAAGTGCATTAAGTATTTAGTAAATAAAAGATTTTTTTATTAGGTATTAACAGTATTGTGCGAAACTAACTATCTGCGGACTAATTCAATGATGCTCGGGGCTTTAGTTAATTTTTCCAAATCAATCAATCTAATTCTAGTCCAGTGTAGTTCAGTTTATTTTGTGTGTTTATATAAAATAATATTTATTCTGAATCGATGAATATAACTGAAAAGAGTATCTTATATTTATAAGACCGAAAAATGTTGGTAAAAACCACAGGTTTTTCAAAATATTATATTTTTATTAATTGTGAGGAAATTAGTAGATAAACTAAAATATGAAATTAGTGAACTAAAATGTTAATATTACTATGTTACATTAAATTTGAATGTAACTAATCTATTTCTGTTTTCATTTTTCTTAGTAAATGAATAGGTAAAAAAACAACAACCAAAAAGAAGTTCATATAAACATGTGACCTAAAAACGATTTTTCATGAATTATTCAAAAGTCTTTTCGTCGATTTTGATTAAACTTATTGTGTTTGTTAGCAGTAATAAGGGACTTCTTTACATGAAATTAGATTTTGAATTTTAATTCCAGTGGCGTCACAGAGGGTTACCTGATTGATATTTATGGTAAAAATCATTGTACGGCACTGTTTTCGCTAAGTTTGAAATTAAGAACATCATTTAAGATATACGCTGTATACAAAATTTGTTCAAACCAACAATTACTGCTACAAAGTAATACCTACGTAATTACTGGCAATTAACAAAATGCATTAGAGCAATGTACTGGTATCATCTTGAGCATATGGAGAATTAACACCACATTGCGGATAGTCGCTTAATGTAATAGGTAAATGCTAAAACTTAATTGTATTATGGTTATTAGATTACACTGGCCTATGCTGTGACCAGGGATTTGCAGTAAACTGTCTAAGCTGATTGTCTAATTCGGCACCGCTGCATGACGAGAATATGTTAAGGGCGCTGTATTCTTGAAATAGTGTTTTCTACAAACACAAATAATTTTTAGGTAATTTTTCAAAATACGTATTTTTTATCATTTAACTATACACGTAAATATTGTTATAATATAAACCTACATAGTTCTGCATATAAGATTATTCTGTGTTAATAACTAATTATTCTAGTTATTACGAGGTTGGATCAAATATAAATGAGAATTTGTTGTTGTTTATTAAGTTTATTGACACAGTAAAAGAAAGTTTTAATACATATTATTTTCCTACATAGTCTCCACTTTTGTTAATACATTTTCCCCACCGGATTGGTTTTTAATTCTGCCATCTAAAGACTAAGTCTTTAGATGACGGCCAATAGGCCTACCCACAAAAAAATTAACATATTAAAATTGGTTAAAATTATCCCTAAAATCCATTATAAACAAATATTTACATCTGACCGTGACCCTTCAGTACAATGTCAGTACAGTGGAAGACGTGACCGTACTGAATATATTTTTTTCTACAAAACTGTTAAAAGTGGGCTTTTTAATTGTCATTTTTGATTTTAAAAATGTCATTTTTTGACACGCGTGTTAAAAGTAAATCAAAGTTTATTTAAATTTTGTTTTGAAAATTAATAAAACGTTTTAACAAACACATGAACAACTTTTTATTTTAAATAAGTACAAACCAACATTTTAACTAGTTATTACTATTAACATTTATAGTAAAATTAGAACAATTTCAAATTGTAATTCCCTGCGGAGTCATTATACTTAAGTTGGTTTTACTGTCAACATGTGTGACACATCTATTTTCTGTAGAAATACTACTGGTAGTACTGGTGGTCTTGCTAGTAGTTGCAGAAGTAGGAAGTATTTGGCACGCAATTTCCTTTTTCTGTTCTAGTGAATTTTCAATGTAGCCTTCAGCTACCGTCGAAGATTTCCATCCTCCACGTCTCTTGATGATAGTAAGATTTGCACCAGAATCTGCTAACAATGTTGCCGATGAACGACAAAAACAGTGTCCGGTGTAGAGTTGAGGATTTGGTAGATTCAAGAACTCTGCAATGTCGGCAGGCATTTTACCAAACATGTTAATCCGACTAGATTCTTCACACATATGGTCAGCGTTGGGTGGCCGGAGTGCCATATACTTTCTAAAAAAGTTTAAATAAAATTCACCAACAACACTGAAAGTCCGAGGCACTTTCGTTTTAGTATCTGGTATGGTCACAACAACCGAAGGGCCCAAATATTCGATATTGTCGATGGTCATCTGACACAATTCCTCCCGGCGACACGCCCCGATGACACCCATTATTGCTGCGACTTTCATCATCAGATACTTTTCGTCTTCTGCTTCTGTGAGAAATTTGTCGATATGCGTCTTCGTCAAAACTTTTTTGCTTGATATCCTTCACCCTTCCGTTTTAAAAAAGCAATAAGTTTATAATGTTTGCTTATATCTTGATCTTGCTTTATTTTTAACATAGTTTTGATCATGGAATAATTTGACCACAGCGTTGACGATTTCCATATCTTGGCTTTTTCCTCAAAATATGCCAGTAAAACACTTTCGTTACATTTCCCATGGACCTTTTTAATATTGCACCATTCCGAAAAGCGTCTATAAGCGATTTCGTACTGTTCCTTTGATTTCGCCGGCAATAATTCCAATGTTGCTCGACTGGCGGCTTCTTCGATTTCAGCAGGGATGGCTCATTATCGAGATTATTCATTATACTTATAATATTACTAGAAAATGCTGTCAATATTTTTGCGTTTTTTCCGTAACTAACAACAGCACTGGTTGCTACGAAAATTTTGGTTCATAAACATTGCGATCTGTGTGGTATTTTTTGATTTCTTATTTTTATTGAGTTTAAAGTTCTTACGATTGTTTTGTAGAAAAAATAGTGTATGATATACGTGTTAAAAGTGATTTTATTTTGTTCGTGAAGTTCATCTTCACTCACAAAATAAAATCTTACTTTTAACACGTATATCATAAATAGCTATTCTCGTGACCAACGATATTTCAAGCAGTTTCACGGTGGCGGTCAAGGCTCCCAGTCAGTCTCTTTTTATGGAACTTGGTCCTTATTTTCGACAAAGTCTCCAAAAAGGTAGGAATAACGCTTTAATTGGTATTTATTTTCCTCGTATATATTTTGAAATTTATTTGGGTATATTAGTTTTTATCCATTTAAAAATTTATGCTTATCGAAAAAATGAGACTATCATAGAAACGTCTTAAATATTACAGGGTGCTCATAAATTAAAAAAACATGAAAATACTCAAGAGAGAAATATCATTATTTAATATTTTACACAACATTTTTATAGAACAAATCTGTTCATAACCTGAAATAGAGTCCTAATACAAATTTTAAAATCAAAATTTCAATTTTGATTTTTACTCTACACACTTTACGAATAGTTTGTTATTTCTTTTCGTATGCACTCCTTTAATGTCATGTGGCAGATCATATGAATAAACTTTTTGTTTTAGGACAAGAGTCAAGGGGCGTAAGGTCAGGTGGTCTAGTAGGATAATGGGCCAAATCTTTCACCATTGTCTGAGTAAGGCTGTAAAATGAGCAGGACAGCAGTCCTGTTGCCAAAACAGGTTATAGGGTTGTTTCCATATTTCCAGAATTTAGTTCAAATAATATTAAGAAGTAAATAGTATATAAAACATAGATATCAGATTAATTAGTAGTTTAAAGCTGATTCGAAACGCGCTCTTATTGGTGATGACGTGGAAAAGTAGTTCTAGAAAGGGCTCAGTTATGTTGGTTGCGGGAATTTGGAATTTGACTTGACAATCATTCTGTCATTTCATTCATGTTCACCACATGTTGTTGAGCCGATAAATGCGGTTGTGTTTTACTTGTACTGTGTAAGTGAAGTCATACAAATTACAATTAGTATTTGGACAAGATGGTACAAAACACCACTTATAAAATTTATTTGTTGCAGCCATCTTAACGCTCGCACGTGCATCTGACATTTATCTTATAATGACAACTACTTTGCTACGTCATCGAATTGCAATACAACTCAAAATACATCACACAAATATGTTTTTGTGGCAAATTTTATGGCTTTAACTTAGCGATGAACTTATTTTCAAAATAGAAAAAAAATTATTAAAAAATATAGCGTTATCATAACTAAGTCCTAGAACCAATCTATACCATTTTTGAAAAAAGTGATAAAACCCTATTGCGTACTTCTGGCTCTCAAGGATTTAAAAATGCTAAACCAAATGTTTCCAAAATGTTTTGGCAAGAGGACAGCTGTCCTGCTCAGAGGAATATTTGGACCAATCCTAACCTTGCACCCCTTGCCTTTTTTCTTCAAGGTGCCCTAAAACAAAACATTTATTCAAATGGTTTGCCACATGGCAGAGAAGTATTAAAAGAGCACATACGCCAAGGAATACATGAACTAAATGAGCCGCTAACTATTCGAAAAATTTATTAAGTTAGTGGAAAAATGTGTTGAGGTGGGAGGTAGATGTAGAGTAAATATTAAAAATTAAATTTTGATTTTAAAATTTGTATTAGGACTCTATTTTATAAACAGATTTGTTTTATAAAAATATTGTATACAATAATAAATAATGGTACTTTTCTCTTGAGTACTTTCTTGTTTTCTTAATTGAGCACCCTGTATATCTGATCTAACACGTTTCTATGACAATCTAATTTTTTCGAGAAGCAGAACTTTTTATAAAGAGTGACGTTTTTCGATAAAATCAAAAACAAAAGAGTTTCTCCTTCTGTCAACTCCATCCGTGGACACACTGTATATTAAAAGAAATCGTATAGATTATGCAAGTTTTTCATACTTTCAAACATTAGGAATAACAGTTTTAATCCTACTATAAAATTGTTTTAATTGAAGTATTTCTTGCTAAATATATTTGTAAGTATATGATTAACTTTTTTTGTTTGTTGCTAATTATTTACTGCCAAATTCCCTTCAGTACAATTAAGGGTAAGTAACAATTTATCCTTCTTATCTACTCCCTCGCCGGTTAGCTACCGAAGTGTGTAGCTACCATCGCTACTCACATTAATATTTTTATTTCCGGCAGTCTTTGTGTAATCAAGTGATTTAGAAGAAATATATTGGTAGATTTTTTATCATTATCTTTATTTTCATACTTTTCTATTTTGCTGTATTATTTGCTAAAACGGCATGTTCGGTAATATGGGAATAACAGGAAAACGTGAGGAAAATGCTAACGATGTTATTAGTTATTCAATAAATAAGCGCGATTTTTCAACATTGGCAAAAATAGATATTCCGAAGTTGTCGCTAGATTTATCAATATTTTACAATAAAATTACTCACTGGAGATTACCCAAAAAATAATTAATTTGAAAGTTCTGGAAAATCGTCAAATAGTTAAAAAAATTCTTACTTAAAGAATTTATTCGCCTAGGAAAGAAGATCTATTTCAAATAATCCTGTATTTGTATTTTCTGATTTACCTATAAATAATGATTAAGAAAAAAATTTTCCATAAAATTCTGTATTTCTAATTTGGAACAGTCCCAGCCTGCTTGCCTTACTAGTTCACTAGCATGTGTTAAAATAAAAACTGGGGTTATATTTGATCCACTCTCGTACCACAGCGATAGTAGCAATGTTGTCAAAAGTTTTATTCTTCAAACTAATTCCAATTATAATAATTGAACTGAGTATATCCTTTCAAGATACAGCTTCCTACTATTATCCCTCCTTCATGAAAGAAATCACAGATTACCTCCGGTTTTTGTTCTTTTTCAATTAACATCTTTATTATTTAAATCTGGCATGAGGTAAAAGTTGAAGGGAACAAAACTCTTTCAGACTAAAAGAGAGGGAGATCCGCTATCTACATTGTAATTTAACTTTATTTGGAAACGGCGATAAGAGAAAAGGGATAATGAAAAAGGAAAATAATTTTTTACTTAATGCCGTCAAATTATCTATTTGTTATGCAGATGATGTAAGAATAACGGCAACAGAGGAGGGCAATAAGCAATTTCCGGGACATTATTAGGGAAGAAGTTAAAATGGGGTAAGTCTTAGTACTGCCCAACTAGCGCCAAAGTAACTATTACGTAATTACCACCAAATTTGCTACTTTATTGTATAAATAACTTCAGATAACAAAATTACAGTCATTGCTACGTGTTTTGAACTACTTTACAGTTATATAATGTTATATTTTGGAGATGTCTGTGTTACCAGTGGTACGAAGTTTAAGTTTTCAGAACTAGAACGTGGCAAATAATAATAGCACGGACTAACTCATGTTACTAAAATATGACTTCAAAACTACAATAATTTTCAAGTAGTTTTTATACTTGCCGTGACGTTGAGGAAACTTTAATTGTTTGTTTAAAGTCATAGAAGTTGTAAGTAACATTTATTAATCGAAACGACTAGAACTATTTAGTATCATCATGCTTAGTATCTACAAAATGCGTATCACCTCTTAAATTGACCATGAAGTAAATTTTACCATGTAGTTTTCCAAAATTGACAACCTTTATGCTGTTTGTAATTGTGTGATACTTGTATCTACGCAACCATGTTACCTGTAGGTGTACTTTTGGTCTTTGTGAATATTATCATATTTTTTATAACTATTAAGTGACAAGTATGAACAAAACCTATATAAAACTATATTTATACTAAACTTTGTATTTAATCTGGGTCAAAATATAGACATGCAACAGAAGTAACAAAACCATAAAGAATGTAATTAAAATAATAATTCAGCGCAGCAACTACTACTTGAAGGTAAAATTCAAGGAGTGTATTTAGGAAAAATATTACTAAGAAGTAGCAGTGGAAACTTTACTGCTACTGCTGTCCATGTCTTAAATTGTCCATGTCCTAATATAAAAAAGTACATTCTCTAAAATATTTAGGTATAATGATGGATCATTTTCTACGATGGGCTGAGCATGTTGAATACACTGTAAAAAAAATAAGAAAACTCAATTACAAATTTTACCAATTAAGGGACATTCTGGATAGAAAACATATATTTATTGTTTATGAGGCGCTAGCAGTGTCTGTTTTAAGATATTGTATAACTGTATAGGGTGGTTTATGTCATTTATACATAGTTTAAATGTTTTACAAAATACTATATTGAAAATTATGTTAAAAAAATAAGATTTATTCAACGGAAACTTTGTATGAAGAAGCCAATGTCTTTAAACTTAGAGAATTCTTTGTTTATCAATGTTTATACATATCACAGAGGATATTGATATTCCTTATATTTCCCATTCCCATAACACTCGTTCTTTGGCCAATATTAATACAGTTGTAAAAAGAGTCACTCTCAAAAATTCTTATCTTATTTGGGTCCTAAACTATTTAATATATTGCCTAAAAGAATAAAAAGTATTGCAAAAAAGTCGGTTTTAAGGAGAGAACTGAAATCATTTATAATTGAAAACTATGCTTTGATTGACAAGGGGAAATTCAAATAATTTGTTACGAGTACCAAAATATAAAACAACTTGTGGGCAAAGATGCTTTACTTACCTTGCTGTGAGAGCTTACAATTCGTTGCTTGGCCATATTAGGGATACAACATCTTTTAAAAAACTTAAGTCAAAACTTAAGATATATTTGTTGGAACGGTGTAGAACGGAAATTCACAATACCATTAATCCGAAACATTATTTTAATAATTTGTTTTAATAATTTCTTTTGACTCTCGAGTTTCAAGCCCGGTTTTTGTTTTTTTGTTTTTTTTTTTGTGTTATGTGCGACTGTATTTGTATGTACATTGAACTTTTAATAACAGGTAACAGGTAATAGGTTTAAAACCTGTTCAGGTAATTCTTGTTTTTTATTTTTGTTTGTTACTGTTACATTGTTTATATAAATAGGCATAATAACTTAAACTAAGTTTAGATATAGATTTATATTTTTTTTTATTTAACTCTTTCATGTACACTATGCTTATACAAACTTATATGAAACTTTTGTTTATTTACCAGTTTAGGTGATATTTTATAATTCTAAAAGTTTTGGTAAATAAATTATTCTATTCTGTTCTATTCTATTGAACACATTTTTGGTTAGTATAGGCTTTAAGGGCACACTTCTGCGTTCCTCTTATATTTTACGTGTAAAATAATATTTTATTACTGTTTTTATAATCAAAACATTGATTTTTTTGTTTTTTTTTTAATTTTTCTTTCATATTGTATAGTGGAGTGAATCGCACAACACACAAGTTTCACCTAGGTGCGGTTTATGCTACTTATATTTATTTACTTTGTTTTATAACGAAATCTGTTCCTGTATTAATATTTTTCTTGGACGTCCAGGTTTTGGAATATTTACAACATTACCAATTTCTCTAAATTTAGACTCTACCTTACTGACTGTTGATTGGCTGATAGGGCGATTTGGATATTTTTCATTAAATAAATCGCAAACTTCCTGCTGAGTTCTAATCATATTCCCGCATCCGATAAGAATTAAAATTTCAATTCTTTGAGTAACAGTTAAATGTGCCATAAATTGAATAATAATTTCTATGTCGCTTACAATACTTATTAGAAAGTCGGTGTGCCAATGACACTTTGCAAAGATTTTCACCTACGTGATCCATAAAAGAACTATGGAATTCGAAAAACTAAACTTGATAACGTTTTTGCTTTATTTTAATTGATTTACGTTTTCTAACATTCAATCGTCATTTACTCGAAAACTTTCCGATGTAAGAGGGCAAAATTTTAGTACTGTCTGATAGAGAATTAAACATCTTTCAGAATCAAGGAAAAAAATATGGTGTTGCCATTTAAAAAAAAATCGATGAGGTCATTACTCGAAAACAAATGACATTTGAAAATCGCATTTTACGCTAAAATATGTATTTTTTAAATTAAAAATCGACCTGTTCGAGGATTTTTCCCAAAAAATAATTGTTTCGTTTTTATTGAATTTATTCCATACTGTATGTATCTTTATATTAACTCAAGAATATTTAATTCAAAGTTGAATTTCAGGTACGAATAAAATTTTACTGTGATAAACGAATATAGTATGTCGAAAAGTCATAACGCGTCTGCATAATACTAAAATATAAAGATACTATTTTCATTCACAAAAAAACTGAACATTTCAATACATGCACATTTGCTGCTAAAAAATATCCCCAGTTCGAATTCTAAATTCCGTATAATAAAAATTCTTATTTTCAATGAGCAACGGAAGTTATTTTCATAAAAATTTCACGTAAAAGTTGTTGTTTCATTTTTTTTTTCAAGATGGACGCTGAAAAACAATTAAGTGAAAATACATGGCGCAATAAATCAGTTTGGTCACTTCAGAATCATTTAAAATACTTTAATCTTATGTAAAAGCGAAACATAGGAGCGTTATGTTTTGTAAAAAATCGTTTGCTCGTGTTAACTACCTTTAAGATGGAAGCAGTTTTGTTTTATTGTCGCACAAAAATATTTTAATACAGCATTTATAAAACAAATGCTGTAATTATACAGCTAAACAGTTTTCTGAAACTAAAGTGCTGCATAAATGGCGTAAGAACTTTCTTAAAGTAATTTAAGTAACTTCTTCTATATAATACTTTTATTTTTGCTGTAGGAATATTCTGAAATATTTCTCTTACCACTACTAAATACATTTATAAAGCTTTATAGTCAGTCGTGTAGATTGCTAATATATACATTATACAGTAAAATGACCTCCTGAAGCAAAGAGACTGCATAAGTGTAAACACAAGAACCTTCTGAAAATAGTTTAAATAATTTCTATAAAATGGTTTTCTTGTAAGGATTACATTATTCTCACAGGTACTTTAAACAGTAAAATAGTGCCTGCATGTTAACAGAAAAGCCTCAAATGGCACAATGATACGATGAAATTGCTGTCATGTAACCGCTACGTATCTTTTATATAAATTTCGGGTCTTATAATTTTCAGTTATAAGACTAATCGGTTAGTAGTCGCGCAGTTTAAGGCGTCAGTACTTTAATCACGGTGACCAGATCGCTGTGGGTTCGACCTGCGCAGTCGGTAGACTGTATATAAGCTATATTCGTGGAGAGGACTGGCACCCCCTCTGCGGGTATGGTAGGGTGGAAGAATGATGGCTTGGATCAATGTGAGAGATTGATACCGGTTGACATTTGACTACCCCCCTAATTAATGAGGTTTTCCATGTTTCCCTCATTCCTGCACTGAATGGTGGTTAGGGCCTACCAACGTAAGTCGTTCCTGAGCGCAAATGCGACCTGCTTAATAATAATATGCCGTCCCCTCTCCCGCACAAGTTTTCGACTTCTCGTGATTAGAATGAGGAGTAGAGATATTATTATTTTATTATTAAGGATAATAAAAAAAGAATGCGAATATGTCAAGTGGATATATGTAAATTTATGGATTCTCTTTATTCACAAAAGAGAAAAATATGAAGAGAATATAAAAGGAAGCATACATATTACACGGATGTAAAATTTTAAAATAAAAAATAGACACTGCAGAGAATTTGCATAGCATACATACAGAGTGGAAGATCCACGGCGTCGCACTGTTTCAGGACTAATTATCTCATTAAAATAAATAAAACTACAATATTATCAATGTTATTAATTACACAAAAACCGTTCAAGATTATACCTACAGACTTCAAATTTGGTAGAAACTTGTTTTTTGTAGCAATTACTAACTAGCGGCATCAGTGGAATCACATCCCGCAGTGTGCGAAAAAAAAATATTTAACATCAAAGAGAATTTAGATAAACCTTTTCAAAATAAAACATTTCTGTCACTTCTTATATTTTCCCAATATGTATCTTTCACTGCTGATAATCAAGAAAAACGAATTTACTTTTACTTATGATCCTCTACTAACACGCCTAACACTGTTATGGTCTTCAAATTTCTATTCGTAATTGTGTATTCTATAAAATTTGTCAAAATTATTATTATTTTTTTAAATGAAAATGATCTATTCAAATACATTCATGCATAATCAGCTAAATAAATTTGTCTTTGTAATATGACCTCTACGGAATCTGGTAATAGAATATTTGAAATGGCGTTTTTTATATTTTGGAATGAAAATATAGCCTAAATGCTCCAATTTGCTCTCGTTTTTTGTCTTGCAGAGTTTTATGATGTTTGCCAGAAACAGGTGATAGCCTTTTTTATATTCAATTGAATTCTGGATAAATTGCTCATTCCCTATAGGATAACTTGCCACTGGATACTCTGGATTGTGGAATTGACTTAATTTTTATATCTAGCTATAGGTAAAATAAATTTTATAACGCCGAACTTGTTTCCTTGCGGAAACTGGTGTTTGGAGCTTTTAACGTTTTTTATTTTGCAAATTCGTAGGAACAACAGCAATTTTAGCGTGTCTTCTCCCTTGAGCCTAATTCGTTTATTTTTTTCCATCAATAAGATACCACGTAGCCACAAGTAGACGATTTTGTCCCTGCACTCTATTTTACAAATTTTAAATTGTAAAAACATTTAGGTTATTAATCTTATCTATTTGATTTAACTTAATTAATTCTTCATTATCCCTCTGACTTATATTTTCCCTTCTTTTCATGTATTTTGATAATTTTTTGATAATTATTTCTCTTTATTCTCAATTTCCAGTGACATTACACATGACATCTCACATGATAGCTGTAAATGGAAATTCTCTTTTATTTGGCTATTCATTTAAATACTTATACTTTTATATTTTAATCTTAGTTTGTTCCTTTCTTGCTAACAGTTTGTAGCTTACTATATTTTCATTCACTATACATAATAAATGCGACGACAAAAATAATAAAACAATTACCTATTACAAAATGAAATGCCACTGAATAATAATTGCAGGGATAAAACCAGAATAAATCGAAACGAAAGTACGCAAAAGTACAGAATGGTCAAATTTGTCGGGTTTTAAGGGTTACTGAATTTATTAAATTTTAAGGTATCCAGAGAAGCGACAACCGAGCTTGAGAATTTTCGAAAAATTGAATGTGATATGGTTGAAATCTGTAATTCATTAACAAGAATGTCCGTGAGTAGTGTAAATGTATTGTGCAATAAAGAATGGCAAAGAAGTACAACAGCTAAACGAAAAATAGTGGAAACTCGCCCAAGAAAGATGGTATTTTAAAAATGAGCTTTCGACAAAAAAATATTGGGTTGCTATATCTTACAAGATCAAACTTTACCTAATATCTATAGAAGGGTGCTTTTGCGAATTATGCGTGGTATATGAATATGAATGATAGAAAAACACGAAATAGTGATATGGCGAAGAAATTATTTAAAATAAATATTAAAAGGTCGGAATCTGAATCGAATAAGATATTAGATTTTGACAAAACATGGATAAATGGAGAGCATACGTAAGGTGGTTAAATATAATATATTGAGTATTAATGTGGGTTCGTTATAGTGACAGTACTAGTAACCAATAGTGAATAGTATGTATGTATACTGCAATATATTGTAAAGTCTTTTGTGCTTATGGTTGTGAAATTCTCGAATAATTGCATGATTTATTTAATGATGGAAAAATGATGGGTAATCGATAATATAAAATAAAAACTTTAAATTTGGAAATAACTATCATTTTTATTATCTAATGTCTCGAAATTGGCAATAGTATATTATGCAACGATCATGTAATGATGGTTATTAATATACGAGCATTAACCGGGATACGAAACGAGCAGAAGGCGAGTTTCGTATGGTTTATGCGAGTGTATTAATAACCATTACATGAGAGTTGCATACGCTATTTTTTCTACACCCGATAAATAATCAAAAATCATAAATTTTATATTTTTATTGAACACAATAGGTAACAGTAATTATTCGTATGAACTGCATTTTCTGCTTTCTCCGATATGTGTGGAGGAGTCGATGGTAATTCTTCTATATCGTTGATATCAGACATTTTGATAAATTATCGAAGTTTAGCTAGGTATCTACGAAAATTTAATACGTACTGATTTTGACATCTAAAATAATTACATAGGAACCTAGGATAAACGTCAAATGGACAGCATGCTTGATTGAAAAATTATAGGTTTCTATTGATTAAAAATCTGTATCGTAATGAAAAATCTGTATCGTAATGGGTATCATTATGAAACGGATTACGGGCATATAAGTGCATTGTTATAATACGGGTGTAGAAAAAAACTATTATGTCACTTGAATCTACTAAAAATAATGAATATTATGTAATACAACTATTTTTTTTGTCTCTTTTGTATATTTTTTATATCTAAGCGCCTTCAAGTTTAATACGCCTATTAACTGTTGCTAGCAATGAGTCACTTTCTAGATTTTCGTCGGTTGCCTATAATTGAGATTAAAATAAAACACAATTAAAACACTACCTTCTTTTTTGGCAAGGCCCATCTGGTTTATACTGACAACTGTGGTAAACGAAAAATTCCAGTTACACAATAAGTGGTTTGTACTTTTTGAACTATTATAGACATAAGAAAAAGTTATTTGGAGAAAAGCTTGAAATGAAAAGTCTTTTCAATATTCGTAAAAATGTGGTATCTTTTTGAGAAGAAAAAAATGGAGCTTCACGACACCAAGCGTCGTTTTGATATAGTTTCGTTATCTACCTGAATTTCAAGTCTTAGCCTAAACAAATTTTAATTGGTAAGGCCAAGGCTTCAGCTGTTTACATGAAAAAGACATTTCCCATGATAAAAAAAATCACCCTGTACGTAAACAAAAATGGAACAATTTATAGTAAGCATAACCAGCTGTATGACATGTCAATTTATGGAGAATTTGGGAAAAACTGTGGCTACGGTAAACGTTTTTAGTAAACAGCATAAGTTATTTTGAACACTGTAACACTGTTGTAACTATTCACATTTGATTCGGTGTTGTAAAAAAAAACTCTAATAAAACCATTCGCAGTAAGTATGTTTAGGTGTATTTGTACAAATTATGTACAAACACCTGACATGGTATGTGTACGACGTTGTTAGATATTCAAAATCTGTTTGCTGTCATAATTCTGTTACCGTTGGCCAGATAAAAAAAATTGTTAAATCAAATTTGTTTGGTACAATTTGTCGTACATCAAGATAATGACACTCATATTCCTGACACCCTGTATGATAATTCAAATCTAAAATCCTTCATTCGGAAATAATAATTAGATTACTTATTTTAAAATGAATTCATTTTTATTCATTTTATTCAAGGATCGATCGTGTTCCTATAACTTTTACTGCTACCTAATCTTGGGATAGTTAATGGAACTGTTTTAAATTTAAATTGGATAATTAACTGCGGATGCAAAGTTACTAAAATAGATAGACCCTAGAGGCATTATTAAACACTGCACTGTAATTTCAAATTGAATGTAGAGGTAAATTTTAATTACAGCTTATCGTGATCGAAGTACTGACGGGTAGTTATTAGGTGCCACAAGTTTTTATTGAACTTCGAGGTTTTATTAGCTACAACAGGTGTCGAGTTAGCAAATATCAAAGGACTTTTAGAGTTTGTTTTTTATTTTATAAATAATCTTTATTGATTTATAAGTTCTCTTTTTTATGGTACATTAATATAAATAATATGCACAAGGGACAAGCGTTAAGGAATAGATTTTCTTATTAGGTTTTAGTAGAATACTAGCAATTTGGTAGACACAGAAACATTTTCGAAACAAATCTTATAAAACAGCATAATACACATAAACATTGTAAGAATGTTTCTATAGTAACTATACAACCAAAATTGGCATCATCAAAGCACTTTAGTCACCGTTGAGATTTTGCAAGGCCTGTTGGAAACAATTCAAAAATAGTTAGGTATATAATAGCAACACATCAACTAAATAACAATTTTATAGGGGCTCTATTTTGCTATCTTTACTAGCCATAATACGACTTTTGTAACAAAATCTATCAATAAAACTAAATTATTTACTCGCTGTATCGTAAAGGTATTGGATAGTATAAAGTAACGAGCATCTCTGTTCAATCACAATGTCTGCAACTGGAATGTTATGTGATGTATTACTCAATATTACACACAATGTCAAAATTTTTGGACCCCGCCTCATTTTTGTTAAAGAAATCTTTATGTCAGAAAAACCAAATACATTTATAAAAGTATATTGTTTTCTGAATCTTTTTTTTTTGTGAATAAAATATGTTTGATGAACTGAGTCTTTAGAACATTAAAAACCAGCAAATGTGTGACATTTTTGACAAAATTTAATTAATTGAAAAGAAGTAACAAAGAAAGTTCTCTACTTGATTACTAGTCGATATGACCTCCACCACGTTCCAATAGCTTATTGACACGTCTGTGTATTGAGATAATCAAGCGGTTAACGATCTCTTGCGGAATATTGTTCCATTTCTTTTTTGCTGCCACGACTAACTCATCTGCAGTCTGAGGTGGAGGAATATGATTATGAAGAATGTATCATAACAGGGCTGCCCAACTAACATTTAAGCATAATAGACTACTGCACACGCAGAATGAACCTAAATTGATCGAGATTTACTACATTTCGCCATAAAAATAGTCTTCAATGTTACAAAATCTTATAATACTAAAATTTTAGTCAGAAATTTGTTAACTAAGAGTAATATAATGACTTCCAAGTAAAACGAAATATATGTCAATTTATACAGTTCGAAATTACATATTGTTTACCTTTTCTGTGTTTTCAAATGCTAACATTCCAATAACGTGTAAGAAGTTATAATTTACTTAATTTCGCCTTGAAATCTGTCTTCAATATCCAGGGATTTTTTAAATAATTATAATAGGTAAATAGTTGCATATTTATTAGAAAATTGTAAAACTTATTTTGTCTTCAACTATAGTGGTTAAGAATAAGGTAATAACTAGTTATTTTTGCCATATTAAATCCTTCAATCTAATGAGTTCTATTTTTATTACAATATGAAATGTATTCAACTTTGTTGATAACTTCTAAGAAATATTTGATCATTTCAATTAACCTAAAAGAAATATTATGGTACAAATTTACTTATTAATAATACTTCGACGTAAATGTTTCTTAAAAGGATCTTTTAGGGAGCAAGCTTCTTGTTATATGTATTCAGATAGATGTTTTCATGCAATAGGGTGTTCAAGTTGTTTTGTGTTTTGATGATCTGCAATAAAAACCTGCTTGTATCGTACGAGTAAATCAAAAGATAAAGCCTAACAGGCGGCTTACCACACAATATTTCAGAGTTGTAAAAAATAATTATTGGGTTCATATTTTCCTACCAAAATCGATAAACACATCATAAGTATTCCATATGATAACACTGTTATCATCTCAAATGAATTAAGTAGTGCATGTGAATTGAAATTTGAATTGAATTCCGTTCGAAAATATTTATTTTGTTTTTGTTATTACACACATATAATATTATTGGCTTTAATTTGAATTTTCAATCACAAATAAATCCAAGAGTAGAATTTTATATGCAGGTACCTAGTAATAATTGAGTTGGTAATAAATTACCATAAAATATCTTTATTTGTAGGAAATTTCAACCACAAAGTTAATATTTTGCTGTGACGTCAACATTGGCATAGGCAATCTGCCCTATAGGTTAAACTTCAGACAAATTGACTTCAAAGTTGATTTCATTTGAACGGCCATGTTGTAACAAACGCTAGATGTTTTGTTTATTATTTCTAATTGATTACTCATTAAAATTACGTTAATAGAGATAATATTATTTAATACATTTATGACGAAAAATTATTAAACACATTTTATCACGAAATACATCCAGTTTTTATTTTAGGTTATTTTTCAGGATAATAATATTATTAAGAAGCAATAGTAAAAATATATATTTATAAGGCGCGTTATTTTTATGAAAGTTTGGTCATCCCATTATACGAAAAAATTTTCTGGGTTGTACAATTTGTTGAATAGAAACCAAAA
Source organism: Monochamus alternatus (assembly GCA_037114965.1). Taxonomy (NCBI): domain Eukaryota; kingdom Metazoa; phylum Arthropoda; class Insecta; order Coleoptera; family Cerambycidae; genus Monochamus; species Monochamus alternatus. The sequence continues at coordinate 22,329,713 of CM073428.1, forward strand.
ATACAGATTTTATATAATATTAAAATCTAAATATCTATAAATACTCATATACTAACTCCTATTCTACTTGTAGCTTTGTAACCTAACTTAGGTATATTCTTTCATTCTCTTCCTATCCCTGTTCGCTATTAGAATGTATATAAGCAAACATATGATGTTGTCTCTCTCTAGCAAAAGTAGGTCATATAAAGGGCATAATTAGGGTATATTTTGGTAATAATGTGTTGAAATTTTAACATAAAATTGGTCCGTATTTCTTTTAGGTCCCATTATCTTATTGGAATAAAATCCTTGCCGACCAATTATTAACTTCCATATTACTTTAGTTTTTTCCCCACATAAGGAAAAAGACCAACGAATATAGGTAAACTTTCCTTATGCGGAATTGGTCATGAAAAGTTTATGACCAATTCAGAGTTCAAGTTAACGTAATTTTAACTTTAAATGTTTGATGGGTGTATCGTAATAGTATATGAAAGCATCATCAAATCACGGATTTTTCATATTTCCAAAACAGTTCAATGAAACGGGTGAGATAGGATAGGATTTCTTTCAATTTTGAGATAAAAGTCTTAGTTGTTTTTGTTTTGATTACATTTTATTACTTGTCTTCTGAACGCGCCACTTCTTTTGATTTTTTCCACTGGTTTAAACATGAAATGTTTATTCTTGTAATATGACTATGAAAGCTAAAGCAAAGGTAAAACTAAACTTCTACCCTTCGCTATGACACAAACAAAACAAAGTCCCGCCATATTACTGTTTTAAATTTATTTGATAGAATGGTTTGCCAATGCAATTTTGAGTGAAAATAAACGCTTTTCTGTTGTAATTATTATATTACTATTTTTGTTTAAGTGATAATATCACATATTAACTATATTGTAGTGTATAATACTATAATTGCTCTGATACGTAGATTTTATCGGTTTTAAGTTGTATTTATTTCGATTCAAATTTTTTTTCTCGCGCCGCGGAACTAGCCATCTTATTGGGATAGTTTTTGTTCAACTTAAATTTACGCATGAGGAGAGAGAGAAATTGTAGAATAGAGTTTGTTAGAAGTTTGCCAAGGTGTGCATATATAGTTGATCAATTCTTGTAAATTTTACCCACAAAAAGGGGCTTCTACATTGACTCCAACTATGAAAATGTAACTTATGGTAGTAGTTGCAGTGGATACATTTGGATTCGTTTTGGACGGATTTTGTTGAGTGCGCATTCTTTGGTGTTAAAGGAAAAACGCCTTTCTACAATATGGATCCTGGGTGGAAGGTTAGTAATTTTTTTTGTTTTGTATACATTTTACTGGCTTCATCTTTGAATTATTGTTAATATTACCTTCATAAGTTTGTCTCTCTCGTGCAGGCGTTTTGTTCTCTGGCATTTCCTTTATTAATTGGGGAACAATTTGTTTATCGCTGACATTTTCAGATTCAACCCGGAATTGCTTTTTACCGACGCCACAATTGGGAATTTGACGTCACGGGAAGCATTCGAGTACCAGGCAGGCAGGATTCTTCAGGAGGCCAGGCCAAAGACCTCGATAAGTACCCTATTACGTACCTACCTCCGTTAAAATACTTTTTAGAAGAAGAATATATGTCTTATTTTCAAGTGTTTGTCCATTACTAAAGTTACATATTTTACTATCGCGTGGTGATACCGTAGACCACAAAAAATTATCTACACAAAGTTCAGATCTGATAGATCACATTTTTGTTTTTTTTTTTTTTGTTGATCGTGGGTATATTTATGTATTATTTGTTCGTAGACTCGGAGTGTGAGTTCTTTTTTTCTTGTTATTATACATCTCCACGCTCTTAGTCATTTATTGGAAAAGCACCGGCAATTCAATAATTCAATACAACCTAAACAATGTAGACACTAAACATGTATTATACGTGTATTCATTTCCCATACAGAAATCTAAGAATTGTTTATAACTTATTTCATATTTCTTCACTTCATTATTGTTATTATTACTCATTGTTAAAATAAAGTCAGTTTTTTTTCAGAAATTTTCAAGCACTGTATTATGAAACAAACGTCTCATAATAATAATTACAATACTGGGATATTGTAACTAAACAAATTACTATTTTTTGGAAGTACAAAATTAAATTTATCAAATAAAATATTAGTTTACTTTTATTTTTTAAGTACTACCGCTAAAACTCAAAATATTATCTGATATTATTCAACACAAAAATTCAAAATTCATGTAGAGATTATGTGTTTTTTAGTAATACTTATTTTGTATTCAACGCTGCTGAAATCAATAATGGAGATGATACTAAACGATATTTTGTTATGTAACTGTATTTGCTGTGTATGATTAAATTAAACAAGTATTAATATTATATCATCAAGTGTTTATATTTTAAATAAACAAAGATATTTTTAGAAACAAATACAGAATAATATTTATCTATGTAAATCCATCAATATAATAAAATTAATTGCAGCTTAGTGATCAATATACTAAATCTTGCTGAATAAAATAAGAGAGTAGACTGCTAAAACCTCTCCTATAAAAAATTAAGAGTTCCGTAATATGGGTTCTAACTAAAATATTTTTAGTTTTTCTAGTAACTTCCTTTTTATAAAATACACGGTTAAAAATGTTGCTGTGTAAGTGAGATTTTCCAGTGTGTAATTTAGGATGTGTAAAATTTCCAGGTTATAGTTTTACACACTATGACTTTTTATATGTTTTACATACGTTTTACACAAATGTATTCAAATTAATAAAATATACTGAATATTGTGTAATATTCAGTATATTTTACTCCTGACTGGTTGAGCACAACTGCGCAGCTGCAGTATATCAGCTGTCCCTACACGCATCACTACACCATGTTGATCAGAGTTGTGGTGTTACCTTTCGTTCGCAATTTAAATTAATGGTTGATCAAAGAAAATGGTAAGTACTTAAAACTGATTAAGACTATAACTCTTAAAAGTATTAGTAGTTCACTCTGATGTTTTAGATTACTCTGTATTCTGATTTTTTTTTTGTAACTTTAAAGAAAGAAAATGATATGTTCAGATTACTACTAGTTAATTTTCCTAAACTGTTATTATGTTGTGCTTAAATACATCTTTGTTTAATGTTCGTTGTTTATGATTTACTAGAACGTTATTAGTTTATAACTCCCTTATTAGAATATGTACCACTGCTAATTTTGTTAGAAAAGTTGGTTGCTGTTCAGTTGAATAGAATTATATATTTTTAACAAAATCATAAAAAGTAAAATATATTTTATTTTATTATTATTGTAACTACATAATTCTGAAAATAGTATATATTGATATGGAAACTCATCTACTTTTTTAATTTGTTAATTATGTTCCTGTTTGTTTTTGAAATGATAACTTTTTGTAAGACATTTATTTTGAGGTTTTGTAGAACATCAACAACCGGGCTATATTCAATGTATTCTCGACGACTGGGAAAACATCAAAATAAAGATATTATAAAAATGATATTTATTAATAATAACTTCGATAATAAACAGGAACATAATTAACAAACTAAAAAGGTAGGTGCGTTTCCATATCACTACATATTAGACAATAAAATTAGCATGTTAATGGTAAAAATAACATTGAAATGTGTAAAAGCTACACATACCATTTGTTATATTAATGCATTGGATTGTATTAAACCTTTAACAAGACAGTATTGTGTTAAAATATGTAATTATTTTTTTTACGGTGTAATAACAATATATTGCTTAACATATACAAATATAACTACCGATATTAATTGATAATGAAATTAACGAATACAATCATTGGTCGGTCAGTGGTCGCGCGGTTTAAGGCGTCAGTACTTGAATCGAGGTGACTAGATCGGTGTTGGTTCGAGCCCAGCTGCCGGTAGACCGTATATAAGCTATATTCGTGGAGAGGTTTGGCGCCCTCTCTGCGGGTATGGTAGGGTGGAAGAATGTTGGCTTGGGTCAATGTGAGAGATTGATACCGGTTGATATTTGACTACCTCCCTAATTAATGAGATTTTCCAGGTTTCCCTCATTCCTGAACTGAATAGTGGTTAGGGCCTACCAACGCAAGTCGTTCCTGGGCGCAAATGCGGCCTGCTTAATAATAATATGTCGCCCCCTCTCCCGCACAAGTCTCCGACTTCTGGGCTAATCCCAGTGATTAGAATGAGGGGTAGAGATATTATTATTATTATTAATCATTGGTACATGAAATTAAAAAAATATAATTATTATTAAAAATTACCTCTCCCTATGGATCACCAAATTAAGTTATATTTTCTGTTGTAATAATGCGAAGATGGAATGAAGATTGGGAGAATTTATTTCATCGCTCAAATATTTTAACAACAAATATTATATAGGTTCCGCCACTTAAAACTCCCCAGGCCTGGTGGGCTGCTGAGGAGTAACTTTGACTTTACTATAGATTTTCCAGGTTGTGTAGTTTTTCCTGAAATTCCGTGCTTGCAACATTCTCGTTAAGTAGTCACTTAAGTAGCACAAAACAGGGGCCCAATATTGGCCGGATCGTGACTTGTATATTGAGTAACTATGTTGGTGAGATATAGAAGTCAACAAATTGTTTCATTATTGGTTGTATATTGGGTAGGTATGTTGGTGTCGGTATAGATATGTCAACAATTTACAATATTGGCCCTTCAGGGTTTCATGTTATAGGCTTGACATTTTAAATAAATGTTGGTGTCGCGGAAATGATGCAAATAAATTGAAAAAATTTCGTTTCTACCACCACCTAAAAGAAACTTACTTTTTAGGAGAGGCTTAGGTGAAAAATTTTTAATGAAACGTACTCCTTTTTAAATGTTGGTATGAAATGTGATAACGTTATTAAATTAATAAAGATTTCGAAATTCTCAAATTTATTAGACTAGTTTATATATATTTAATAATTGTAATAAATATCGAAACAACTTTGATGACACAATGGGCAGGTATAAAAGTAATAGCGACTTCAGCCGATTCTTTCATATATTTATTTGAGAAAGTTACATATAATCTCTGGTCGGGTAGGTACACCTAGTTTAATGTAAATCAAATGATACTATACAAACAGATGTGTTACAAGGTAGGTAGTAAATACTCGTAATACTAAATCTTAATCTGAAATCAAACGTACATATATGACCACCGAGTGTGACGCTGCTCAGGTTATAGGGCGTGCAATGGTCCTTTGTGTTTATACTATATTGGTACAATGAATTTAATTAATATTATTACACCAATAACTGTCATTCATTATAATAATACATTGGTCTAACATTTTTATCCAATGATGGGCCATTGCTGGTTTACTATATGGTTTATCAAGATAAGGCCAATGTTGTATCAATCATTTATAGTTAACAACATATGTCATAATAAAATAAATAAAGGGTCTATATTGGCTTTTTTATGGAATATTTTACTAAATAATAGCAGTATTACCCACTCGATAAGTAGATATAGTTATGGGTGCACCATTCAAATGATCGGTGGGCTAAATACTCACTCAATAATACTGTGCTGTAATATAAAAGAATAAAGCTGAGGCAAAACAAAATGTTTTATTAAAAAAAATAAAAAAAAACTTTATAAACAGATATAGAGATCTACCCGTTGGATTTCTGAAATAAATAAAAAAAATTAACATATTTAAACTAAAAATAAAAATATTTAAATATTTTTATTTATATTCACTCATATGTTACGTTCCTCAAATAATTGAAAATTTTTAAATACCTTCTCTTTACCTTCGATAGTTTCATAATTCTGTTGCTGTTGGATTGGGGTTGATTTTTTATTTTTGCTTTAAATTCTGACAAATGGCATATAAAATATATTGAAGTTGTAGAATCAGCGGAAAATTTGAATGCGAGTATTTTTCAAAGTAAATTACTTTGAAATTTACTCGGCAAATATTCAAATCTCTTATTTATTACTTACAGTAAATTTGAAAATTCCGTATTTTACCATTTGCCCATCACTACTTTAAATAATGTTACACCGATAACAGATGGAGTATTGTAATTATTGTTCAATCCCATAAAAATATATTTTTTCAAGATAAACGCAATGTTATACCAATATCTTTCTATCCAATAAAAACAAAAGTTATTTTTATCAAAATAATGGTCTAATATCGGTTTCATATACTTCTCCAAATATCGGTTCACTTAAATGAAACAATTGATATGTCAATAATGGCAAATTCTTACAAATATTGAGCTACTGTTTAAATATTTCTCCAATATTGGTCCATTAAATGTGTGCTAGCTGGGTATCTCCATATAAAAGCACCAGAAACTTTAACTCAACTCCACTTAACATTATTTTATCAGTTAGTTGGATCAACTAATGGAAAGACTCAGTTTTGTGTTAAACGACAGATTAAATCTATTGACAAGTTTACCGCAAAATAAAAATACAGAATCAGGTATCATGTGTATCATTGGCGCATTCGCCATTATTTTAAATTTTAGAAAACTACATGTACGCATATACAGGGTGTTAAAAAAAGAGTATAAAATATTTCAGGAGGTAATAGTATGAACCAAAATAAGCAGAAAAGTCTTAATAATCATGGGTTCACAAAGTACCGGTCGTGTTTCAAACATTTTTTTTATTAGGATAAAGCGACAAAGGAAGCTTTAAACAAACAAAAAACAAAGTTACAGAAGATGTTCAAAGTGCCCTCCGTCCATTTACAAGCAGGCACGACATCTTCGTCTCAACGATATTCGAACTCTTTCGAAAACACCCTCCTTGGTTTGGATTTCTTGACACTTGATTAATCCTTAGACTGCAACTCTTCCAGGCTACCATACACTAATGTCTTCAAATATCCCCAAACAAAGAAATGTAGAGGGTTCAGATCAGGCGATCTTGGAGGCGATAAAACAGGTCCGGCCCTTCCTACCCATCTATGAGGAAAAGTTTGGTGTAAATGCTCTCTAACAGCCATGGAATAATGAGGTGGAGCACCATCATGCTGGAACCACATTTCTTGCCTCTGATTCAAAGGAATGTATTCCAAAAACTCATACAGTGTGTTCTGCAGAAATTTGAGGTAAGCAGCGCCTGTTAATCGGTTTGGTAAAACAACAGGAGCTAGAAACCTGTCATCTACAATATCCATCCAAATGTTTAATGAAAAACGTGCCACATAGATGGGTAGGACGGGCCGAACCTGTTTTATGGCCTCCAAGATCGCCTGATCTGAACCCTCTAGATTTCTTTGTTTGAGGATATTTGAAGACATTAGTGTATGGTACTCCTGTAAATAGCCTGGAAGAGTTGCAGGCTACGGATTAATCAAAAGTGTCAAGAAATCCAAACCAAGGAAGGTATTTTCGAAAGAGTTCGAATATCGTTGAGACGAAGATGTCGTGCCTGCTTGGAAATGGACGGAGGGCACTTTGAACATCTTCTGTAACTTTGTTTTTTGTTTATTAAAAGCTTCCTTTGTCGGTTTATTCCTAATAAAATAAAATGTTTGTTTGTCCATATCTCCGCAACCGTTACTTTGCGGACCCATGTTTATTAAGACTTTTCTGCCTATTTTGGTTCATACTATTACCTCATGAAATATTTTACACTTTTTTTTAACACCCTGTATATACATAGACAACTTACTACAATTTAGTTTAAAACTAATATTTTAAGATAAACTATGAAGTGAATAAAAGGAAGTAACGCTGGCAAATGGAAGTACTGCCGCTATTAATCTTCCCATATTACATGGTTGGATAAATAAGCAGGTAGCGGAAATTTCTTGTATATAGTGGAATACGCACCACCGTACGGGATTAAAACTGCCTGAGGCAAAATTGTTCCCTCGAACGTAACGGACTACAATTTAGCTCGTTTTGTAATAATCTACTTACTAAGAATGACGTGTAGACGTTTTGAAATAATCTGGAATTTTATTACAATGCGGCTATTCCCGTTTTTGATCTAACTTAATGATATTAAAGCCGCATTGAGAAAAACCCTCCAAGTAACTACGTTGCTAAAAAAATAATTGCCGTAAATATTTTTTTTATCTTGTGTAGGTGTCTTAAATATTACTCACAAGTAAAATAACATTTCTGCACATCTCAACTAGCAATTTGGTATTTTATAACAGCTAGAAAAACGTTTTCGAAATAAATCTTATGTCAGAAAAACATTGTAAGAATGTTTATACATCAACTTTACAACCAAAATTGGCATCATTTTATAAAGCACTTTAGATTTCGTTGAGATTTTGTTATACAAGGTGCTCAGTAAAGAATAGGCCAAATATATAGCCTTCAGATGTAGATAGTTTGGATAAATATAAGCTAAATTAACTCAACTTACCTTAATCCAAAAGTTGATACTAACGGAGCTACAGGGTGTCAAAGTTGAAAAAATAAATCACATTTTCTTTATTATTTTTTGATCACATCGACCGTATTTTATGAAATTTGGTATAAGAGGGTTTCTTGGGACGAGAAATTCGAATATGTCGACGATTCTGGTGTATCTGCTAGAGGGCGCCACCATCGATGGTTTGGACCCCTTTAAATCGCTACGTTTTGTACTACACTGTATCTCATTTTGGACTGGACAAATTTTCTTCACTATATTTTCTAGTTAAAAAAGATACACCTTGTTGATGTCGCTAGAAGCAATGGTATCTGACAAAAACGCAACTAAATCTCATGATGCATGCAATTTAGCTAAATGTAAAATCAAATTGTTGCGGTAGTAATGGGCCATACTGTAGCAGCATAACACTGCGACCAAGATAAGTTGATCTACTTCCGGTTATCCTAAACAAATCCAAAAATACACCAAAATCAATAATAACAAAGAAACCAGGGTGTCAAAATTGAAGAAATAAATCACATTTTCTTTCTTATCAAGCAGTTATACTGTAACAGCAATATTTGCTGTTACAGTATAGCCCATTACTTACGCAACAATTTGACTTTACTTTTAGATAAATTGCATGCATCATGAAATTTAGATGCGTTTTTTTCAGAAATAATTGCTTCTAGCGACATCAATAAGGTGTACCTTTTTTAGCTAGAAGAAAATTTTAGCAGTCCAAAATGAGATACAGTGTAGCACAAAAAATTCGTAGCGATTTAAAGGGGTCAAAACAATCGTTGGTAGTGCCCTCTAGCAGATACCAAAATCGTTGACATATTCGAATTTCTGGTCCCAAGCAACCCCTCTATACCAAATTTCATAAAATACGGTCGATGCGATCGAAAAATAATAAAGAAAATGTGATTTATTTTTTCAACTTTGACACCCTGTAGCTCCGTTAAGATCAACTTTTAGATTAAGGTAAGTTGAGTTAATCCAGCTTATTTTTATCCAAACTATCTACATCTGAAGTTTGACCCATTCTTTATTGAACACCCTGTATAACATTAACAAGTCAACTAAACAATAATTTTATAACAGCTCATCCATCAATAAAATTATTAAATAAGTTTTTTATTAACTGTATTAACTGTATCGTAAAGGTGATACCTTTAGGTATTAACTAACGAGCATCTCTAATCACAATGTGTTACTCTATATTATTTTACGTGTTTTAGTGCACTTTGCGAAACCAATTTTTAATGCATTGCCCATATCTGTGAATTTTACATTTATTAATTGATTATTTACAATATTATCATAATTAAAATTGGTTCTTTGAAATTTTATGGTTTCTAGCGTTAAAACTAGCGCTAATAAGCGCATTAGCATCATCAAAACTTTTCATAATTGTATTCGTTTTGACTATTCAATATTAGGGAACTGGTTAAATTTGTTATATTTTTTATAGTTATACCTACGCCATAATGATTTTCAGCGTTGTGTCAAAATGGCTGACGCTTATAAAATAATTTAGTTGTAAAAACGAACCACCAACCACAAGTAAGCTAAATGAGAGATTTCTATGAAGTATGGGAAATTATGACTATGGAAAATTTATCAATGATAAGTAAATAATATACGAATGTATTTAAAATAATGGATTTTTCATATTTCCAAAATATTTTAATGAAACGGGTGAGATAAAAGTAGATATTTTTAAATTTCGATGTGTCATATTTTTGTTTTGTTTTGATAACATCTCTGTTCAATGCGCCACTTCTTTTAAATATTTTCCACGTGCTTAAACCTGACGTGTTTTTTTATTATACAGTGACTATGAAAGCTAGCAAGCAAGAGGTAAAACTAGACGTCTACCATTTGCTATGACACAATTTGTTTTATAGAATAGTTTGTCAATGTAATTTTGAGTGAAAATAAACAATTTTTTGTTGTAATTGTTATATCACTATTTTTATTTTACAACTGATATCATTACATAATAATTATACAGTGTACAATACAGCTATTTGCTCTTAGAGGTAAAATTGTCTCCAAGTATCTTTTAATATAACAGTTTTATAGGTGATGCCTCACATCTAAGAAACAATTTTACATTTTTTTTTACAGCGCTGTTAGAAATTCTACGGAACATTACTAACACATTATTATAAAATGCTTGCTAAAATGTTTCATAAGATTATCGCAGAAATGTTAATAAAATACTTATATATTTGTCGTACAAGCTGTTTTATAATTTTACTGCCAAAACGTTCTTATGACAAGTTTATAAAATATTTCCGTTACTGATAACAAAATAATGGTACTAGCCGCTATAATAAAACAAATATGTATTGTTTTCCATAAATCATTGGTTTACTTATTATTTTGCTATAGGTGATGAATATGATTACCGAAACATAAATTATTGTCATAATAACCCATTATTGTCATAGCGGTTCAGATCGGTACCACAAGTAAATATGTTGCTGTGGTAAGTAAACTTGTTCACTTCTTATCGCCGAATACGTTACGAGTAAAGACGGATGTGCTGAAGGTTATGGTGCAATACTTCAGTTCGGCGCTATAACATTTTGTGTTGTTATGGTGTGTATTGGGAAGTGGTATACTTATGTGCTTTGTGTAATTTTAATAACAATGGAATACCATCATTGTATTAGTGGGATTTAGCTGTAAGCATTTAAATTAAAATCCTGAAATACTATGTCTTTATTCGATAGCAAATAATTCAGTATAATTCCACAACTAAACCATAACCTAACTGCTGTTGATGCATTCATTCAAGAATGCATGGTTATGTTATGACCGTCAACATGCTTTGAGTGCGTGAGTTTGTTATTCCGTATGGGGGTATGGCCGGTCGATTTCTTTTTTATTATCTAACTCTTAAGAATATTTTCAACCATTTTGCTTTGTGTTTTTTTAAATTATTTATGGGTTTTTCTCTGTTTATATAAGTAGGTATATACTTTTTCATGCTTTTGTCTGTTTTGTTTTCAAATTAACAATTATAGCTATTTTTGTATTTACCTAGGGTAATTCAGGGTGATATGGACAGTCGTTTAAGATGGCCAGTTGAAAAAATTCCAACTCTTACCAATAAACAGCGCTATGTATCGGCAGTACGCGCTTGACGTTTGTGAGAAATCGCAAGTAGTGCAGTTTGTTGTGCCGAAAAAATTAAAAAGGTAAGTATTTTATTCGTTTTAAGTTAAACCTAACACAAAAATTGTTAGAACATGTTAGTTCCTACGTTGTGAACGTGATTTTATAATCGATTTTGTATGAATTTTACTTTTATCTTGTAGTTTGTTTGTTGTTGGTATAACCTCAAAATCGTCAAGATTATTTTACTGTGTCAATGCTTTTGTTTGTATGGCTATCTTATCCTAAAGGTATGGTTTATATTGCCATATTTTTTAAGGTTTATATGGCTATACTATTTTTATTTGTTAACCAATTTATTTTTTGTTTTCAGATGCCAAAATACATGCGAATATCGAACCGTGGTAACTGGACACAAGAACAGTTATCAAATGCAATAAATGCTATAAAAAACGAGAACATGTTAGTCTATAGGGCTGCAATAACTTTTAACATTCCAAGAAAAACTTTGGAGCGGCGTTTGAAGATAAACAATCCTAGAAACGGACATTTGGGTCCAGGGACTACATTTGGCTTTGAAAATGAAAGAAGACTCTGTCGTCATATACAGTAAAAGCAGTCTATGAGATTTTCCTTAACTAGGAGCGATCTGCGGACAATCGTATTTAAATTTGCACAACAGTTAAATTTAAAATATAAATTCAATACAGAAAAGCAGAAAGCTGGATATGATTTTGTGACTGGGTTTTTAGAAAGAAATCAAGATATTAAAATTCTGAGGAAATATGTATTGCCCGCTTAAAAGGTATGAATCGTAATGATGTAAAATCATATTTGGACCTTTTGGAGACCGTTTTGAGGGATGATGAATTATTTACTAAGCCTTCCAACATCTTTAATATGGATGAAACTGGTCTGCAATTGAATAACCGTCCTGGGGCAGTTCTAGCTAAGAAAGGAAGTAAAGCCGTAGCCACAATAACGTCAACAGAAAAGGGAGAAACTGTGACGGTGATAGCCTGCTGCAGTGCCGAAGGAGTATTTTTACCTCCCGCTTGCATCTTGAAGGGCAAGCAGAGTATGAAAATGGTTTACTTCCAGATTCCGTCCTCTATATGTCACAAAAATCGGCCTACATAACTGCGGATATCTTTACAGCTTGGCTTAAAGACCATTTCATTCCTCGAAAACCAACTGGTAAGGTCCTACTGATTGTTGATGGACATGCATCGCATTGTTCGTTTGAAGTCCTTGAACTAGCCGAAACAAATGACATTAGACTTTTTTGTTTGCCAAGCCATACTAATCATTATCTCCAACCCTTAGACAGAGCTTTTTTCAAGTCCCTAAAATAGTATTTTTATGAACAATGTCGGTATTGGCTTAATAATCATCCAGGTCGAAGGATTACTCAACCATAATTTGGCACTCTTTTGTCAGAATCTTGGGGAAAATCTACGTCTCAAAGGAATGCTTCTTCTGGGTTCAGCTTAACTGGAATATACCCATTTAACCCGTCCATTATTCCTGATTATGCTTTCATATCAGACTTCTATGAAGAGCAAAATAAAGGACCAATACAACCTAACGTTTCTAATGGTAGTCAAATCCCAGAACCAGTGGGTCGTGAGTCACCCCAACCAGGAACCTTAAAATCTGTTACAGACACTATCGAAAGTCCTTCTAAATTTCTTTGTGAATTAAGTCCAGTCCCAGAAATTGACAACACTGCAAGAAAACGTGCAAAACAAGTAGCAGAAATACTGACTTCAAGAAAAAGTATTAAAGAAAGAAAACAAAAAATAGAGAAGAAATAAAAAAAGAATGTGAAAATGTGAAGATTCAGCTGGAGAAGACTACGAATATGATTGTATAAGGTGTGGTGAAAACTACTATAAAACTGGAAAAATCGAAGATTTGATTCAGTGTATTTACTGTCTTAAATGGATGCATGAAAATTGTACTCGGTTTGAAAATACTTGTGACACATGTGGAAAAAAGGCAAAGGAAAAGACTGAAGACAGGGAAAATCAAGGCAAAAGAAAAGGAAAAGGAAAAAGGACGAAGAAATAATATGGCCATCTTCTACGCTTCCCTATGGCCATCTGACACGGATGGGTCGGATAAGATGGCCACTTACTTAATTTTTTTAAAAATTTCATTACTAAAATGTCAATTGATAAATCGTCATCAAAGTCTGTAAAACCAAAGTAGATTAATAAAAGATTAATAATAAAGTACAGATTTTCATTCCTATTTGTAATAATTATATAAAATTCTATCTTAAAAAAATACGGCCATATCACCCTGAATTACCCTATTTGGTATAATAGATTTTACTTCTCCCCTCATTGATCATAATAAAATAATGAAAATTTATGTAACGGCATAGGATTCATGCTAGTTATTAGTTTGTTGAGTTATAGTATTCTTCATAAGCTTCATCTACAGATTTTACACGTTTACGTATTTGTTCCATTTTCGTTGATTTATAGAAAAGATATATAGAATAGCAAGTGTCCCACCAATTTGATATAGCCTGCTTTTAAATTCAGCATTTTGATGTGCTGAATTCCATCTAACCAGCCAGAAATTATATAGAATTTCTTGAATGAATTAATAAGAGTGCATTGTTGGATTTCACCACACCAAACTGTTCAATTTAAAAACAGGTTCATGCCTAATTTTCATATTTCGCTCAGAATTTGTCAAAGACAGCTGATCGTCCGTAGCTAAAGCGAATAAGAGATGATGTGATGACCTATGTAGACTCATTTTCTGCAATAACCCGATATTATATAAGCAAAAATGGGCATGTGTCATTTCTGCCTTTACCAATTCATTAATATTTCAAGTCATCATTTTTCGCCTACCATATGTGAAAATTAATCATATCAATCCTAAAAATATGATCAAAAGTAATGTTTATCGTCCTTTGGGCTGCTAAAGTCATAACACCACGATTTTGTATTTTTATTTTCACTGTCTAGACATCTTTGACTACCATTTGCGTAGTTTTACGTTTCATATAAATTTTCATTAAACGTCAGTGTAAATCAAGACAACAAAACAATAAAATAATAATTGTGATTGTGTGAATTTGTGAAAATGAGAGTAATTCAGACAGTGATGAATAATTTACAAATACTTCACCAGACTTTTAAGAAGAGGCTAGCAATGTTTCTCTAAATTTGTCAAATCTACAAAGTCAAGACAAGGGTACGAAAAGTACTATAAAATTCTGTCTGTATTTATAAAATTAAAGATTTTTGTTATATTTTCCAATAGCCAATAGCTAATAGCCGCTAATAGCTCTAGTGACACAATATACTATAAAATATGTTTATTTGTAAATAAAGAAGTGTTTGCGCATATTAAAATATACCATATTTATTTGCACCGATAAATTTATAAAAGAAAACTTGGGAAATTTACGAAATGAATAAATCTATTCATATTTGAAAATGAAGTTGGAGAATACTGTCACAACGTATTTTTTAGATATAAGGTGAAGTCGTTTTTCAAAATATGTAATACACCAGAATTCCTTCATGTAACAGTTGCAATTGTGTGAAATGAAGAAAGGCGCTATTAGTTATAAAATAATTACATTTCTTGTCACGGAACGGAAAACGGATATAAATACTCATTCATGGTAGCGCTTATATAACGTAATTCAATATTAGTTTCTGGACAGCTACACCTAAAAGTTGTGGTTCGAAATAAATTTCACACCCAAAGGGCTTCGAGTAATAAATAGTAAACATGTTATGAGTTTTAATATCAGAAACAATAGCCGAATAGAAACTTTAACGCTATAATGGAAATCAACAGAAAATTAATTTCATGCTGGTAACGCATGATAATTTTATATACTATATAGGTCATCTATCTGTCAGTAAAATATACCCATACTTACCAAAATGCTTCGACTTATAATATTTTTTAGGTTTATTTGATTAGTTGAGCAAAAATATAAAACATTTGCATTAAAGATAATTACAGTCTGTTTGGAAATGAAAGAGAGTAATAAAACCCCGAGATAAGAACCGGCCATGGGCATGGTAATATTTCGTTTCAGGTAATTATCGGGTAACACTAATGCTAACAGGTAATGGGTGTACATTAGTATATTTTACTGGATACATCATAGAGCAGGAGTGAGTGTATTGTGACAGATCAATCCAGTCTTAGAGCTGAATATACGAAGACGTGCTAGTGCAGTAGAGTAAAATTCGACTTGTGTTTAGTGACTATTGTGCCAGTGGATATAATATTGTTTGGGCTATTGTCGAGCTTATCAGATTACGTACCTGCTAAACGCGTGAAAAGATGTGCGCTGTCTCAGAATGAGAAGATTATTATATTAAATGTATTTAATGCATTGAAACACCAAAATCCTACCAACAGTGTTGACGACATCGTGGAAAAGTGTTCCAAAATGACAGGGATTGGAAAATCGACTATCTACAGACTTTTAAAGAAAACAAAAAATGAACAAGATGCTGTAAATTCCCCAAAATCATCTACAGGGAGGTCAAAAGTCGTTATAGATGATTTCTTCAAAAATGTCATTCGCAGAAAAGTACACTCATTTTATTTTAAAAAAGAAATACCAACGCTAAAAAAAATTTTAAGTCAACTTTCAGAAGACAACGATTTGCCAAAAATCAGTAGAAGCAAATTATGGGCCGTCTTACGAATTTTTGCTGGGAAAAGCAGAACAGGAAGTCAGTTCTTATAGATAAAGATGAAATTATTTGTTGGCGAAGATCCTACTTAAGATCAATTAGAAAATTCCGTGACGAAGGGAGGAATATTTATTATCTAGACGAAACTTGGGTCAACGAGGGATATACTGTAACAATAGTATGGCAAGAAAAAAATGTAAAAAGTTATCGACAAGCATGTTCGGATGGGTTCAAGGCACCTTCAGGTAAAGGGCGAATATTAATAGTGACACATATAGGCAGTGCCAGTGGTTTTGTAGATGGCGGTTTACTTTTATTTGAATCTAAAAATACAGGTGACTATCACGAAGATATGAACGCAGATGTTTTCGAAGAGTATTTTACACATATGTTGGATCTTATTGCTCCGGGGTCTGTAATTGTCATGGATAATGCCAGTTACCTACCATTCACGGCAGACCGAGCGCACACCTACGACTGCTTGGAGGAAAGCCGATATAATTCAATGGTTATCCCAAAAAAACCTTTCAACAACAAATATGGTGAAAAAGGAACTTTTGACACTTGTCAATCTTAATAAAGATCATAAAAAATATGTTATAGATGAAATGGCAACAAATCGCCAAATAATTGTACTACGGTTACCACCTTATCACTATGAACTTAACCCAATCGAATTAGTCTGGACGCAGATAAAAGGAGATGTAGCGCGAAATAATACGACGTTTAAATTAAGTGACGTGAAAATTTTGTTAAAAAATTCCTTGGAACGAGTAACTGCAGATAACTGGCAAAGATACATCATAGACAAGAGGAAAAAGAGGAGAAAATGTGGGAACTCGATAATTTAATCGACGTTACTGTGGAACATATCGTTATCAATCTAGGAGCCGAAGATAATTCTTCAGAATATTCAGAGGATGAATTTTAATATACCAACTTTTTTATTTTCTTTATTGTACGTTTATACAACACTACATTTAGGCACCATAATTTGAATTTTCAAAATACATATATTTTTATGTGGAATAAAAGTCTATTCATTAAATTTAAATAAATATTTTGATAGTAATATTGAATAATTTTATTTGAATTACTTAAAACCCTCTTAACCCGGTTATGATGCTTAAAGTAGCCTCTAGTTTTGTAATGCTGTTTTTATATTGCGGCATAGACAAAGACGGATTGTCGGGGATTAAATTTTAGCTACCTGCTACAATTTAGTACGGTTCGATCACACAAAGTTTTTTTTAAAAGTGCACCTCATCTATACCGATAATATATAATATAAAAATATTGAATATAAGGACCAGTACTACATTTATTTACGATTTGCATACATAATAAGCTTTTATTACTCTCTTTCATTTCTAAACATACTATAGTGTTGTTTGAAATAATAATCTTACAAAATTTAAAAGAGTTGTGTCTTGCAAAGAGTTTCTTTAAAGTCTTGCTTTTACTGTATCTTGCAAGATCATGTTTTGTATTTCTTTGCGAGATTGTTGCAAATTTCTTGTTCCGCAATTTTTCAAGATTTAAATGATTCTTGCGAGACTCAGTGGTGGTTTTTCTCGGTTCGCTACGGTTCCGTTCGAGGCTCACACGTAACTGTCGATTGGGAGACATGGAACGGCCAGTTTCACATTATAAGCAGGTAATAAATAATAGACTAAATTAGGCGAAACAAAATCGGAGCTCTTTCAGCAAGTGACAGTAAATATGTAAGACCTTTTAGGAACACCCTGTCCCTAAAAGGTCTTTACAACGCTAGTGTGGCTCTAAATAAGTCGATTTAGCTAAACTTGCCTTAGATAAATTTAAAACGCCTTATGCGATTTTGCCAAAATTTGATAAGTTGACCTATAGAGCAGATAGGACAATAAACCCCATATAAAAATTATCAGTAATATCAATCCATTAGTGTGTAATTTGATTTCTTTTAGTAATTAGACCTTCCCTAATTCTACGCTAATGGAAGAAAATATATTTCAGTATAAAATTTATATTAAGTAAATTATTTACTACAAAAAAGGTACTCATAATAAGACTCGATTACTCTCATGGTTAATTCGATAAAAAGTGTCTCATTTTTATTTCAAGAATATCAGGAACAACTGTAAATATTTTTTTCCTAATTTAATTTTTGTGTCAAAATTGCTGCCAATAATTAAAATTTCAAATTTCGAATAAACCATGAGTCTTATCAAGGGTACCTTTTTTGTAGGAAAGAATTTACTTAATCTAAATTTTATACTGAAAAATTTATTCTTCCATTGGCGTAGAATTATCGAAGGTGTAATTACTAAAAAAACACAAATTCCACGCCAATGGATTGATATTACTAATAATTTTGATATGGGGTTTATTGTCCATTAGAGCAAGGTCAACTTACCGAATTTTAGCAAAATCGTATAAGGCGTTTTAAATTTATAAAAAACAACGATTTAAAAATTGAAACTTCAGGGTCGTACAGCGCCTAAACGGGGCAACTTTGAACTAAGGTATGTTTAGCCAAATCCACTTATTTTGAGCCGCACTATATCTGGTGGAGCGTTGTAAAGACCTTTTAGTCACACCCTTTATAATTTATTTTAGTTCAGCAGAATTGAATCTAAGCTCAATAAACTTAGATTTTAAAAATAATTGCAATATTTATTTTTTCAGCTAGTTTATTTAAATATTTCCTTTTCTTATACTTGCAAAACTTGTTACCGTAGCAATATTTCTTGTCTTCTCTCGCAAGACATATTTTTAAGTCTTGTCTTGTGATTCGAACTGTCAACTCTTGTATTGGTCTTGTTTTGTCTTACAAGTCCAAGACAAGAAAAAGCAAGGCAAAATGCCAACACTGAAAATAATAGATATGTTGGAAAGTTCTTTCAGAGTTTCCTGAATTCTACAAGCCAAGCTTTACCTGCTAATAAAAGTCCCCAAAAGAAATAAATATAGTAATAAATTCTGTAAACCTGAATGGAAATTGCTTAATTTTGAAGATACAGGGTGGTTATGTTAATATTCCAGCACAAATTTATTGTACTATTACCTGTAGGTATCTTCAAGACGACTCAAAATTTACAAAAGTAGGTATACCTATCATTTGATAATTTTGGAAGAAAATCATTCAGGCAGGGTAAGAATTTTAAATTTTTTTGATTTGATGTGAAAACTGTTCAAAATTGAAAAATACAGTATAAATAGTAAATATATTCTATATAATGGCGGATGCGCCAATGACAAAATTCAAATTGCTTTAATGCATAAAAAAAAATCAGATTTTAGTAAATATTGTTTTTTTTTTATAAAGTATTACTTAATGATGATAACAAAATAAACAAAAGGTTAATTTTAATAATCCATTTTTTAAATTCTACAGTTTTTCGGTGTGGTCAACGTAACTGGTCACCGCCACTTATAATTAAAGTGCATTTCCCTAACCTCAGCTCAGAATCTTTGTGACCGTTGTTCGCGAGGATTAGGTTTGGTGGTAAAATCGCTATCAGAACTCTTGGATCCACCTACATATTAATTTCAGTTTCTATTTTGTTACTAAGCCTGATACGGTAGGAACCGTTTCTCAGACAACGGTGGTTCTTTGAGACGTTCCTTAGTAATGCTTCTATTTCATAGCCTAATCCAAATGAATAAGGGTAGTCGAAGATTTCCAACAAAGGAGGAACTGCATGTAATTCTATAAGTGGCGCCCAACCTGAGCCACGTCGTAACAACCTTAAATAGTATAGATTTTACCACGAGGTGTGAAATCCTTAAAACCACTACTTTCTATTTTATTATTAGTATCTATGAACAGGGTAATTTGTTATAATAATAATAATAATAATAATAATAATAATAATAATAATAATAATAATAATAATAATAATAATAAATGGTTTATTGTGCACACATAATGAAATACAAAAACTTAAACTAAACAATGGTGGCAGTAGTATAGGTACACAAAAGGAGGAGGTTAGCCAAAGCTGTCTTACACCTCTCCTAAAATTTTAAATGCTAATAAATTATGCGTTTCGCGTATTGAGGAAAGAATAGCAAAAACAAAATAATAACTAATAAAATAATAACAGATAAAATAATTTCTAACAATAATCATAACATACGAGATGAAAACATAAACATCTCAAATTATTCTACAGCAATAGTAACATTTTTATATATAACTGATATACCTTATTTAAACAAGTCTCTCTAGTAGCTCCAATTTTAACTTTTTTTTGTAGGATGATAAAGTAACAGACAAGTCTGTATTAATTTGGTTAAGGTAAAATGGCACTAAATAGGAGAAGCATCCCTGGAAATGTGTTGTGGTATGCTGTGGAATATGAAACTTATTGTTTCTTATATTGACACTGTGAACGTCAGACCTTCGAGATATAATATCATAAAGATACAGTGGCTCCTTAGTATTTAACAATTTATACAAGAATATACTATACAGATACTGAACTCTAAGTTTAATATTTAATTCGTTTATCTCAATAAGATAAGGAGTTATATGACTTCTTGGAGGAATATTAAACACAAATCTCATGCAGGCATTTTGAATCCGTTGTAATTTTTGTTGACAATTTTGCGTTAAAAAATTAGTATACAGCACAGCAATATTCAATATGGGGATATATGAAAGTTTTTATTAATTTTAGTTTAGTTTCTTGTCCAAAGGTTGATTTAAAGTTATACAAAACTTTCAATTTAAAAAAACAAGTTCGGACTACGCATAATACATGTTTCTCAAATTTTAATGTCGAATCTATGTACAACCCCAAACTTTTTTCACAAGATACCCATTGCACATCTGCGTTATGTAATTTTAGAGTAAAGTTAGATGTAATATAATTAGTATGTCGCTCTGATCCAAGACAAATTGCTTTAGTTTTGTTGGGATTTAAACGAAGGCCGTGGTTACTTGAAAAATTATATAAAACTTGAAGGTCATCATTCATCTGTTCAATAGTATGATTTACAGAATTAAAATTAGTTGATAGGTAAATCTGAATGTCATCTGCGTACAGATGAGTCTGAGAATGCAAGATATCCGCAGTGATGTCAAAGATAAACAACGAAAAGAAAATTGGACCCAGCACACTACCTTGGGGGACACCGGATGAGGTTTCTTTTACCATCGAGCACATTACGTTGTTTAATATCACTTTTTGCGACCTGCCCCTTAAGTAACTATTAATCCAAATTAAAGTGTTTTCTGTAAAACCAATATATTTCAGCTTAGCAATTAATAAATCAAAATTGACTAGATCAAATGCTTTACTTTGATCAAGTAAGACTAAAATTGTAGATAATTTATTATCTTTAGCTATAGAAGCATCATTTATTATTTTAAGAAGAGCCGTTTGCGTGCTATGATTTTTTCGAAATCCTGACTGAACTGATGGTAAAATTGAGTTTGAATTTAAAAATTGCTTTATTTGTTTACAAATTATTATTTCAAAAACTTTGGACAGTGTTGGCAATATTGAAATTGGAAATAGGAAATGTGATTTTCTTATAAACGACTGAAGTAAGGTGAGCGTTGCTAAACCAAGTTTGTTAGGCCTGATTAAGATTTGAAATTATTTATATCCACGCTGGGCGTAGTGACGTTCCAATTTTTTTACAAATATTGAAAGAGGCTTTTTCCAAATAACTTTTTGTTCCATTATAACTGTTAAAAAGATTAATTCCACTTATTGTGTAACTGGAATATTTTGTTCACCAGATCAATCACCCATTGAGATCCAGAAAAAGAAAAAGTGATTTCAAAAAGAACTGGAAAAGTTATTTCAATCATCGTCAGCAGCCGGACTTAATCTAGCCTGTTCCACTGGCTGTTTGCTAGTGACTCACCGCGCGTGGCAGCACTCTACAGCACATTTGTGTTGTCAGTTGTTTGTGGCAGTAATTTGACGTTTCTTAAAAATTTTGACAAATGTGAAATATATGTTGCGGTGGATGTTTCTGTTTACATTATCAATCTTAATTTATTAATTGATACATCTTAAAATAATGTTGTATTATGTTTTATACAGTATGCGCCAAAAGTATGGAATAAATTCAATAAAAACGAAACAATTATTTTTTGGGAAAAATCCTCGAACAGGTTGATTTTTAATTTAAAAAATACATATTTTAGCGTAAAATGCGATTTTCAAATGTCATTTGTTTTCGAGTAATGACGTCATCGATTTTTTTTAAATGGCAACACCATATTTTTTTCCTTGATTTCTGAAAGATCTCTAATTCTCTACCAGACAGTACTAAAATTTTGCCCTCTTACATAGGAAAGTTTTCGAGTAAATGACGATTGAATGTTAAAAAACGTAAATCAATTAAAATAAAGCACAAACGTTATCAAGTTTAGTTTTTTGAATTCCATAGTTCTTTTATGGATCACGTAGGTGAAAATCTTTGCAAAGTGTCATTATCACACCGACTTTCTAATAAGTATTGTAAGCGACATAGAAATTATTATTCAATTTAAAGTATTATGGCACATTTAACTGTTACTCAAAGAATTGAAATTTTAATTCTTATCGGATGCGGGAATATGACTAGAACTCAGCAGGAAGTCCAAGCATTAATGAAAATCAGAAACAGAACATTTTGATAAGTATGGTGGATAATCCTCATAATTCTTCACGATTGGTTGCATTAAACAATGACACTAGTCAGAGTACAGTGCTACGTATCTTGAGGAAGGAAAAATATCATCCCTACAAAATTCAACTTGTGCAGGAACTCAATGACACTTTTGCGAAATTCTAATGGATTTATGTCAAGGAAACAGAAATTTACACCGGCAAATACTTTTTTCAGATGAGGCCACATTTTGTCTGAATGGTACAGTAAACCGTCAAACTTGCAGATATTGGAGTCGGGAAAATCCTCATTGGATGGCAGAGGCACATACCCAACACCCTCAGAAATTAAATGTGTGGGCTGGAATAGTTGACGACAGAATAGTAGGGCCTTTCTTCTTTGAAGGAACCCTTACAGGAGAAAGATATTTAGAGTTTCTAGAAAATGACCTTGTTCCAGCCCTTGCAGTAATTTTTCCTAACGATAATGACCCTGACATTCCTGACGATACCATATGGTTTCAGCAAGACGGTGCACCTCCGCATTATGCGGGCCCTGTAGGAGATTTTTTGGACAACTGTTTTCCTGGAAGGTGTATCGGCAGACGCGGACCGATAGAATGGCCTGCAAGATCGCCAGATCTTACACCTCTTGACTATTTCTTATGGGGATACTTGAAGTCAAAAGTGTACATTAATAAACCACGTAATTTAGAAGAACTTCAAAATCGCATTCGGGACGAAATACGCAGAGTTACCCCAGAAATCATTCATAATGTGCAAGAAGAATTTCTTCACAGACTTGCGCATTGTCAAGAAGTTAGTGGATGGCAATTCGAACATTTAATTTAAGTATAAAATTTAATCAATTGTATTATATTTTACATACCTCAGAATTGTTACTTTTTTATGGATATAATTTACGTTTTCTAACATTTAATCGTCATTTACTCGAAAACTTTCCTATGTAGGAGGGCAAAATTTTAGTACTGTCTGATAGAGAATTAAATGATCTTTCAGAATCAAGGAAAAAAAATATGGTGTTGCCATTTAAAAAAAAATCGATGACGTCATTACTCGAAAACAAATGACATTTGAAAATTGCATTTTAAGCTAAAATATGTATTTTTTAAATTAAAAATCGACCTCTTCGAGAATTTTTCCCAAAAAATAATTGTTTCGTTTTTATTGAATTTATTCCATACTTTTGGTGCATACTGTATAGAAGGAACAGCCCATTATTAATACGTATGAATCCAGTTTTAATAATAATAACTTTTTAGACAATACATATATATTGTATGAGACTAGTGTAAGGACAAGCAAAAATATAAAAAGAAAATACATACATAAACAAAATGACAAAGCGAAATTAAACACGCGATTAATTACACATTCAAACAACACAGTTTACAATTTAAAATTCTTAAAAATGTAAAATATTTAGACAGAAGCACTTTGTGTGGAGTAAGAATAGTATCAGTCGCGTAATTTTAGTGATAAAATAGTGAATAAAACATATACAACTTTTTTTAGAAAGTAAATTAGACAAGTAATATTTATTTTAAGAAGTAACCTATTGCGATCAGTATCAAATGTCAAATTCTTACATTTCCGACCCTGAAATTTGTGATTCCAAATAACACTGTCGTCACACCACAGAATATTACAGAATTCTATTTTGAAATTCGGTTGATTCTACAGACAATTATTTCAAAAGCGACGCGATTTAGCAGACGATGTTTCAATATCTGTAAACAAATTGTATTTCAGTTTTGTTTGATTATAGTTTTGTTGTCTGTCTTAATTTTAAGTCTTGTCATGATGAAAAAATCACCCTGTACAATCAAATATCGTAAAATATACCTATTGATTTTTTGTCAAAGGGAACCTGGTAGAATACTTTTTCCAGTTCGACGATATGCGATCATTTTCAATATTAAATCGATTCCATAAATGACACCTAAATTTCCTAAACGTCAAATATTAGGTATTTATAGTTTCACATGAACCAGTAATTGAATTCAAAATCCAGAGTTTCCCATAGCAGATATATGCTCAGTTAGATCTTATCGAATTTGTATACATAAAGCAGCCGCCAGTTAATTTAATTAAAACCGAAATATCAGGGGAAAAGGTGGCTTTAGAATAAAATTCGCTTATATCTAGATCCTGGTACTGTCGCCTTTGCCCTGTGCTCTGCTTTTCGTAAAATGAGGTACTTTATTAGCTTCATAATAAATTCTAAAATATTAAATCCGAGTCGTAAAAAAATATATCAAACAATTCAGCCTGGTAAGCGGATTAACCACAGTATAGTAGATATTTATTTTGTAAATTCCAGGCAAATAGAAATAAATTCTTTCCTAATTTGACAAAATGTTGATTTATGGCGGAAGGAGCAGGAAGAAAATAAGCCTAAGATAAATAAGGGGTAGATATACTAAAATGGAAGGTCTGTTTTGTCAACAGTGACCCAAATAGCTATTTATGCCATCAGTTACGAAATGCCTAATTTTGTGTAACGCGTGAGATTTGTGTAACTCACAAGTTACACAAAATTTCATTTCGTAACGTATTGCATACAAGATTTTTTTAATTTTGAAGAAAGTAATAAAAAAATAAAATTTAATATAATTGACAAAAATTTGGAAAACATAAATTTAGTTTGTTGCTGTTACTTCATGTTAGTTGTCAGTTTGACATTCTGTAAAAAAGTCTAGACGGAAGGTTTTTAGCGAGATTGATGTATTTTTAGTTTTATTTTTAAAAAATGAGTGATTCAAGTTGTGAAGAGCTACCAAGCGATATTGAAGAGGCAGCAGGTAATGCTCTATTATCAGTAATTCCCAAAAAGTCAAAGGCAGTTTATGATTTGGCATACGAAAAATTTGTTACGTGGTGTGATGAGAAGAAAATTAAACATGTTAATGAGAAAGTTTTACTTGCATATTTTGAGGGTAAGAAAGATCTAAAAGTTTCCACATTATGGACACTTTACTCAATGTTAAGGTCTGAACTAAATCTGAAAAGGAATATTGATATTAAAAAATATACAAATTTGGTAGCATATATTAAAAGGCAAGCGGACGGGTACAGTGCTAAAAAGTCAAAAGTTTTTATTAAAGAAGATTTTGCCAAATTTTTAGTGGAAGCTGATGACAAAGAATACTTAATGGCTAAGGTTGCAATGATAATAGGAATGGCAGGAGCATGCAGAAAAGCAAAATTAACATTTCTTCCAGTTGAAAATGTTATAGACGAAGGAAGCCATTTTCGTGTTGATATCCCACCTTCAAAAACAAAAGTTATACGGCAGTTTGCAATTACCACTGGAGACATTGAAAATACGAATCTTGTTGAAATATTAAGAAAATATATTAAGTTGCGTCCCCAGGTTCTTAAACACAACAGATTTTTTGTAAAATATGCGAATGGAAAATGTACCAGAAATCCTGTGGGAATTAACACATTTAGCAGTCTGCCAAAAGTTATTGCACAATTTCTTGGTCTTTCAAATCCTGTTCTATATACTGGCCACTGCTTCAGAAGAAGCTCTGCCACTTTCCTAGCAGACAGTGGCGTTGATATTTTAAAATTAAAGAGGCACGGAGGTTGGAAATCTAGCTCTGTTGCGGAGGGATATGTTGAAAATTCCATGAATAATAAAAAACTTATAGCGCAAGAAATATTTGGTGAAACATCTAATGCAATGTGCGCCGCTTCCCAAATAACAGCAAGTTCGAGCAATGAAAAAAATATGTCGTCGGGAATTAATTTGAATAATTGCAATAATTGTGTTATCAATATTTATAATAATTAATTAATTTATAATTTATGTTTTTAACTTGTATTATAACAGTTTAATAAATAGAATAATTCTTTTTGTCACTAATTTCGAAATACATTTTTTGTCACCAATTGCATAAAATTTTACTTTATGCAACTAGTTACAAAAAGTAAGACGTTTCATAATGTCAAAGTGTCACTTTATATGTAAAAATTAGAAAAAGTAATTTTATAACAAATAGTATGACAGTTTGTAAATGGAGTAGTCAATTTTTAATGAATTTATAAATATAATTATAGTTGTGATAAATATGTCTGTTCTTAAACATTTCTTGAAATAAGTATTACAGAATTTGTTTGTTTCAATAACTCTTATTCAGTTTATGCACTGCACGAAAAACAGGAAAAATCTTCCAAGTATACTATATAGTTAAAAGCAGTATACACATGTATACCACTGATAAGCGATTATATCAGCCGGTAAGTCATTAGTTTACTTGTAATTATCCTGCATTTGATTGTTGTCACAACTGAAAACCGATATTGTTACAGTGGTAAAGATCGG
This sequence comes from Monochamus alternatus, assembly GCA_037114965.1. Taxonomy (NCBI): domain Eukaryota; kingdom Metazoa; phylum Arthropoda; class Insecta; order Coleoptera; family Cerambycidae; genus Monochamus; species Monochamus alternatus. The sequence goes on from CM073428.1 coordinate 22,356,825, forward strand.
TACCACAAGTAATTTTGTAGTTGGGATAAGTGAACTTTTTTACTTCTAGCCACCAACAAATAAAGATCGAAGGTACATTAGTGTAGTTTGGCGTCAATTACGTTCTGTATAGTTATGGTCCGTATTTCCAGGTGGTATATTTTATATGCTTTGTGTAATTTTAATAACTATGGAATATTATCATTGGGATTCAACTCTAAGCACTTAAATGAAAGTTCTGAAATACAATGTTTTTATTCGATAGCTCATAGTTCAGTATAATTTCGCAATTAAACCCTGTACTTTGTTCATGTTGCACTATCCATCAATTCATTCAAAAATGGTTATGACCGTCACCATATTAGAGCGTTAGTTTGTTTGTTATTTCGTGTGTGGGTATAGCTGTTTCGATTTCCTTTTTTAACTTGTCAGTGTATTTTCAACCATTTTGCTGTATTTTTAAATTATTTATGGATTTTCTATTTATACAAGAAGGAATACACTTTTTTGGATGATTTTATTCGCCTGCCTTATTTTCACATTAGCAATAAACCTATTTTTGTATTTAGCTATTAGGCATAATATATTTTGTCTGTGCCCTTGCTGTTAATAAGTAATAATAATTTTAAATTATAAAAATGTATATGAGAGCATGACATTCCTCCCAGTCATAAATGAAGTGTTAACCGGTATTGTTACGTTAACGTTTATCAAATGATTCACAATATTCATTAAAACAAGTTTTATTATAACGAGTTAAGTTATGATTATAACACATACTTTAAATTTGCTAGTTTCACAGCTATTAGTTCATTCTACATGTAAAATGTTATGTTTTTATAGTTTTATTGTAAAATAAATAGTTATGTAATTGTTGTATATTGTTTATATCTTTATCTTGTGATTTGTATAAATAGGTATGCATACAAATTGTTAAAAGACATTTCTGAGCTATAATATAATAGATTGACGACAGAAAATCATCTAGTTTTCAAAGAAAATATAACTAGCAAAAAGTGTTATCTAGGCATGTGATCTGTATACATATATGACTAAGTCTATGACTAAGTACAATTTTTTTAAGAGGGGATAGTTTTGTCTTCTTTTTCATTTTTTAGTGACTATTTTTTAATTTTAAACGTTTTATAGTTATTAAATAAAGGTATTTGTATCGGGTACAGATATTTTCACACAATATAGTTGGATTAATAGTTACTTATATGTCAGATGTTATTACTAATAAGAATGTTCATTTTTGCCGTTTCTGCATTTAAAAATGCTACAAAAAAAAAACGACCGCATTGTACACATGTAAGTTTGATGCTTTATCTATGGATATAAGTCGTCAAAGTCGATGCTTATCGTAGGCGCCGACTTTCCGCAAGAGAAGAGGGTTTTGCGCCATTTTTTAGTATCGAGCTAAAATACTGGAATAATTTTGTTATTGTCTTTTAGGCTTCCCTGAATACGTGGTTAAAATTTTTGTACTTACGTTAAAGAGTACTACTCTGTAGCAATATAATATTATCACGCGTTTCCTATCCCGACTTTTTCTTCTACCAGAAAAACAATCCGTTAATTAATCACTTATCTTTATTAATTACTCAGTACACTACTAAACACTAATTACAACTCAACTAAACATTATTTAATTAATCGCTCGGAATCGCTCTGAATCTCCAGGAAACTTTCAACTAAACACTCCAATTCAAGACTGTAATACAAGACTAACTAACTCGGCCGTTTATTCATCTTTTGTAGACCAAATGAATATTCCAGGTATTTTCCAGTATCTCTAGATCCATTTTCTCGAACGACTCGAACGCTTCTCGTCGATTCCCCATTTTTCCAGTCCCGCCTCGATACACGGCATTTTGTTTGTTTACCAGAATCGCGTAGGAGCGATCGGGGCAATCTTAGCATTTCGCGGTACCACCGTCGTCGAATTGGGTGTGAGTGGGGCAAATTCTGTGACAATATATATAATATATATATAACTAACCTTTAATGTACAATTCACCTGTCAATGTATCAGGAATACATTTAGTTAAAAGTTTTAGTAACTATGGCAACACAGTTAAGATACTTTAGCAAGAAATTTTATTCACTGCTGGTAACCACAGTTAGATGACCTATTCACATGACTGGTTTGGTACAAGTTTTTTTCTGAGGCAAGTGTAGTTTTACCTACAGCTAATTTTTTTCTCAGTGTGGATATGTGGTGCACAGCTTATTTTTTAATTTAAGTTATAAACTTAAATTAATAAAAAATATAATAAAATTAAAGAATGTATGTAACAGTCGGTAGAAGAATATATCATAAATTATATTAGAAAAGTGTGTATGGTACAACCATCTAGTAACATTGAATGGAAAATGTGCTGTAACGTTACAATATAATGATAAATATTTACACATATTTTGGAGTCAGATTTTGTATCATATTCCAAATTTAAAATGATACATTTTAAAATACATTTTATACCTATCACTTTTAGATTTAAATTTGTGTATAATTAACTTTTATTCTTCTGTTATGTAATGATTAGTTACTTAATGATGCAAATTATTTCTTTAAAGTCAGTGCTGTTTTATTAATTATTAAACACATATATTCAGAAATAGGCCACTATTAGATTTTGCCGCATATTAACTAACGCATTACAATCGATGATAGTGCATTTGTAAAAAATGATAGGTCTAATATAATATTTTTCATATTGCCAATTTAAGAGCAAAGTTAGATCGGGAAAGCGTATATCATGTCTGATAAATGCACAATAAATATAAAAATTAATTCAAACTCTAGGTACAAATAATTAGAGTAATTTATGTTATAATTGATTGCCTCGAAACATAACTTATTGCTACATCATATTCATCGTGGCAAAATCGACATATGCTATTTCGTGCATCTAACTATATATAATTATTGTAATGCAGCTGTATCTACGATTAAATATTTGATTTATGCCGAACACGTCGGAAATACTAGAGCAAATAGCTCAACAAGTTTCAATAAACGTATCCAGGTGAACTGGCTTCGGTTATTTATTTAGAAATAGAAAATCAATAACCGCGCTTCCTATTTTCAAAATCTTGTTATATTTAGCCAAGCACGAAATTTAAAAGCGTAACAGGTCGAAGAAATGTAATAATCAAGTGGATTGGAACAGGTGGCCAAATAGTACCTCATCATTCATAATATATGAGTGAATATTGTCTGAGATTATTGATTTATGGTATTTTTAGTACTTTCTTTACTATTTTACCATATTCAGAATATTCAAATGTCACTAGCAAACAAGTTACCAATTTGAAAACTTTTTCAGTTTAGTGTCCAAAACTTTATTAGAATAACTGAAAGTCAGTTCTTAAGAGTGTTATTCACAGCGTATGTTGAAAAAATGTAGAGGAAGGTAGCAAGTATCCAAAATTGTAAGTTTGCTATACAGGGTGTGGAGTCTAAAATGCCGTAAAAATAAAATATATTCGTGGGCATATTCAGAATAAAAAATTCCGTCATTATACAGGATGTTCGGTAACTACGGGGAAAAAGGGGTATATAGAGCAGGTCAAACGAGTGCTAGTACTTCATATAAACTTTTTACCTAGGTGCCATTGTTGAGGAGTTATTGTCATTCAAAGTAAGAAGTTGAATAAATAATATTGTCCATAATTTCTAAAGGGTTACTTTGATTAACTTGAAATTTGGGGGATCAAAGTAACTCATTGAAACTTTTTACCTAGGTGCCATTGTTGAGGAGTTATTGTCATTCAAAGTAAGAAGTTGAAACAAAAATATTGTCCATAATTTCTAAAGGGTTACTTTGATTAACTTGAAATTTGGGGGATCAAAGCAACTCATTGAAACTTTTTACCTAGGTGCCATTGTTGAGGAGTTATTGTCATTCAAAGTAAGAAGTTGAAAAAAAAATATTGTCCATAATTTCTAAAGGGTTACTTTGATTAACTTGAAATTTGGGGGATCAAAGCAACTCATTGAAATGTATCTTTGTGCATTTAAAATTGAATTAAATATTTTTTATTATACAAGGACGGTCGAAATTATATTCTAAAATTTATGCAACTTTGACAGAGCTGTCAAATTTGACATTTTGTCCTCGCAGGCAGATAGCCCTGTTACTTTTCCACAAATAAGATATACTTCATAACTTATTAAAAAATGAACGGTTGCCAAGATAATTAAATTTCTGTATTTTGTGTATAGCTACAACCGAGGACACAACGCAACAGGAAAAAGTTAAAAACATATGGATTAACAGAGATTACTTCAGTAAATGCTCGATATGTTCTCCATCTAATTCAATGCACTTCCTTATTCTTTTAAGATTATTTTGTTGCACTCTAAATAGCATTTGTGGATTCCGTTTAATTTCATTACAATGATGTTCTATTCATGCCATCAACTCTTCTCTAGTATAAACCGGAGTTGAATACACCAATTCTTTTAGGTAACCCCACAAGAAGAAGTCAAGTGGGTTAAGATCTGGTGACCTAGGTGCCCATAAGTGTGGTCCGCCTCGACCAATCCACCTATCATCAAATGTTGCGTTGAGGTAATTTCTAACTTCACGGCTGAAGTGGGGCGGTGCCCCATCATGCATGGAAGTAGAAGATTCGTATTGAATTTTCCTCAATGTACTTAGGTATTCCAGTCTAACTGGCTTCCTCTACGAGCAATCAAATTAGGCAACATTGAAGTACCTATTATCAAGTTGATACAATTAAAATCTTCAAAATTATTGCGATATTTCAAAATAAAATTTCAACTTTGGACACTATTTATACCTCTTAAAACTGCAATGACATTTGTGTATGTTTTGATGTTGCCTATTTTTAGTTTAGACCTCAGTCAGTATAATAGCTATATTATTCTAATCCTTAATTCAAGTCAAAATAAGTAATGCGCGAAATATGCAATTAATAATTTAGAACTATATTTGCAAGTGATTACCTACATATATTAATATTTTCCATCTACAATCACTAAAGTAGGGTTTTTTTTGCTTGACAGTGACAACGAAAAGTTGACGTTTATTGAGGTGTATCACTTTATTGTTTGCCTAGTGATAAAATCTATCAAACGCTCAAATTTTGTAAAAGTTGTGCAGTTTAGTTGAGATAATTTTAGTTGGAAAAATTATGGAAATTGAAAATAGTAACAGTGACATTCTGAATATACCTTCGGAGATTGGAAATGATGCAGAAACTGTAACTTTAGGTTTGTTGTCAAAAAATCAAAGACGTTATCACATAACACTTAAAATATAATGGAAACTGTATGGGTGAAATTTTGTTGGAGAATTTGCATATTGTATACAGCGCCATCCAACGGATATGTACCTAACTAAATATGAAATTTATAGATCTCTTTATTAACTTGATTGACCACAACGCCACCTATATGATAAACACTATACCTCATCAACACTATTTTAAAATATACTGGATGGGTCGGAGAAACGCACCAAATTCCAGGAATTAATTCTACACGTCAAAATAATAAGAAAAAACTCAGATGCTGTCATTCATTTTCAAGTTATGACATACATTCCAATAAAACAAATATATTTATTGATATCGTACTAATCATAGCATTCGTAATGATTAAATGTTCAAAAACACCATCATTGACCTTTAAACACTTTCTGCTTTGTCAACGAAGGCCGTCTGTAGCTGTTGATGCATGAGTTGATGTCGAATTAGTGCCTTGAAAACAAGTAAAAATTACGTAACATTTGAGTTTTTCTTATTATTTTCACCTGTAGAATCTATTCCTGAAGTTTGGCGTATTCCTCCCGACTAATCCTGTATCAATGAAATTAAAAAAAAACATAAATGTAGAAAGCTGATAGTAGTAATGATAGTAATGATGTAGCACTAAACTAAAATATACATTTTTTAATGCCATAATTAACATAACTCTGACATGTAAACGTACATAAAGTTAAGGTTTCAAAGCAAAGCTAATAAGAATATCAAAGTAAATCTCAAAACTATTTTACCATTACATTTGCTACCATCGGCTTTGTAAATTTACATTTTCTCCAATTCCATTATTTTTATCAGACATTTCAGAACACTTCAAAGCAAATAATTCACAAAACACTTCCTTTTCATCATAAAATTATATCACTATAAAATCCTAGATAAGTTAAAATGGATAAAATTGAAAGCGCGAGCTTCTTATGCGTCAAAAGAATCAAACATCAAATACAAACATTGTTGTTAGTAACGTTTGTAATGTCCAATCAAATGACAGAATTTTGAGATACTAGCGCCCTACAATGGATATGTGCCTAACTAATTATTTAGTGTATTTTTGGCTGCATACCAAAAACACTTTCAAAATAAACCATGGACTTTCCATTATATTTGTAAGTGTTATGTGGACGTTATATGAGAAGCAATATAACCTATTTGACATGTATGCATTCAGAAACCGTATTCCTCGCCTATTTTTGTGAGAATGCAAAGAGTCATGCTAAACTTCACATTATCTATCAATAATGATATTATGCAAGTACAAAAAATTAACGGCATTTTTAAAGAAGCAGGGAGTTGGTTATAAGCCTAAGAAATCAACAACTTTTTCGCAAGCGGAATTATACAGATTTTTGCGCAAAGTCGATGATGAAACATACTTATTAAAACAAGTAAATTCTGTACATATTGATTATTGTAAAATCTCTAACTTAATAGATATATTTTATTATAGGTACTTTTAATTATTATAATTTCGGATGCCTGCAGACGTGACGAACTAGAAAAAATGAATGTTAAAGATGTTGAGGATTCCATTTTCATAGTTAATACTCCTGAATCAAATACATGAAGAAGTCGAACTTTTACTCTCACAAATAACATTCAAGATAATTCTGTTAACTTTTTGTCATTCTATAGGAAGTATGTAGCCTTTAGACCTAGAAATGAAATCACACCAGCACGATTATTCTTAAAATTGAATAAAGGGAAGTATTTTAATCAAGTGGTAGGAATGAATGTTATTGCTATTGGTCGCGTGGTTTAAGGCGTCAGTACTTGAATCGAGGTGAATAGATCGCTGTGGGTTCGACCCCTGCAGCCGGTAGACCGTATATAAGCCATTTTCATGGAGAGGATTGGCACCCTCTCTGCGGGTACGGTAGGGTGGAAGAATTTTGGTTTGGATCAATGTGAGAGATTGATACCGGTTGACGTTTGGCTACCCACCTAATTAATGAGGTTTTCCAGGTTCCCTCATTCCTGAACTGAATGGTGGTTAGGGCCTACCAACGTAAGTCGTTCCTGGACGCAAATGCGGCCTGCTTAATAATAATATGCCGCCCCCTCTCCCGCACAAGCCTTCGACTTCTGGACTAATTCTCGTGATTAGAATGAAGGGTAGAGATATTATCATTACTATTATCTTAAACTACCAGAGTGCCATTTATATACAGGGCATTGCTTTCGCCGAACATCGACTACTTTATTGATCCATGGTGGAGGTGATATTATACAACTGAAGCGATACAGGGGATCGAAGAACATCACTGAATAAAATAAGTAAGAAAATTTTAACTAGGCCATCAAATAATTCACAAGTAATTGAATGTAGCAATCGCAGTGATTAAAATGTTTCCATATTAGAATATAATAAGCCTAATATACCTTCTGGATCAGGAATTATTATTGAAGATTATAAAGACTGTTCTTTCAGCATCCAAATTAACGAGTGCTAACAAATGAATATCTTACCTTTGTTCTATTTGTTATAATTAATGTTCTCGTTGAACTAAAGTTTATAATAGAAAAGTTATTTTGTTTGAGTGATTGTAGATAAAACTTTGTAGGCATTACGAGCAAAAAGTGGCATTACTAGTCTCGAGTGATTATCTCGAGTGCAACTGTCGCTCTCGAGCAATAATGTATCACTTCGTTTTTAATACAAAAATTACTATTTACCAACCACAATGTCTACGTCAAACTTATTGGAACCTCAAAAAATGCAACGCAGAGTGAAACGTCGGCCTTTACCGAGCCCTATTAATTTCTATCGTCGAGGGGACGTTTACAACTCTCTATGACGTCCTCTAATTCGAGTATTTCGAGGGGAACGAAATTGCGTCGAAGACGAGGCAAAAGCTATGAAGCAGTTATCATAGCATAGAACATCAAGGTCTAGAGCTCGGCTTCACAAATGAATACTAATAAACGTGTTGTACTCAAATAATTTCAATTAGGGCTCTTCTCATTTGTAATGATGATTGATGTATGCTTTATAGTTTTGATATTGATCTATTCAGGTGTAAGTCATACCACCTACTGGTTTATAAAATATGCAACGTTCAATTACGTAAAAAGTGAGGGGTTGATTTACGTTAGTTTAAAATTCTCATTAATCTTCCACGGGTTGGAATTGAACTGCAAAAAATTTAGTCTGATAAATAATGTATTTAGATATTTTTAGAGAAGAGATTAACATTTTACCAGTGGTATAGTTTTTTTCATATACAGGCTGTTTCTTAAGTAGAAAAGGGGCATATACTCTGCCCAAAAAAGGGTTTTTTGTTAAAAATCTGTGGGGTCTTATGACAACCTTTGTCCAGCGTGTCAGAAATTAAAAAAAAATGGTTTACATTTATGGCCTTGTAGATGCAAGTGGTACTAAAACTAGGCGAATTTATATGGAAAGATTTCGAAATCATCCAACTCAAAATCCAAGAAAGTTCAGAAATGTTTTCAACGTCTTTCGGAGTCAGGCTCATTTCAGAGAGGTCCAATTTGTGGAAGACCTTTGATTGTTAGAACGCCTGAGTTGGAAGAAACTTTTTGCACGAAATTGAAGAGAGCCAGATACTAGTACTAGAAAGATCGCTGCAAATCTTAAAGTGAATCGTAAATTATTGTGGTCCGCGTATCAAATACAAAGGATTCAAGCCTTACTGCCGCAAGACTATCCAGCTCACTTACAATTTTGTCACTGCATTTTGTAAATAATTGAACAAAATGTTGCTTTACCTCTGGCACATTGTTTACCGACGAAGAGAATTTTTGTAATGAAATTCCACAATAAACACGTTTGGTCTGATGAAAACCCTAATTTCAAAATCTCGATTTCAACATCAGTTCTCTTTATATTATTGGAAACTTTCTTGTTGGGCTTTACTTTTTATCAAGAACTATAACCGGTGTCTCCTACAGACATTTTATTGAAAACGTTTTACCTATGTGAAGCATGTATTTTAACTGAAGGAGCACTTAATCAAATAAATCAATTTTGTTGTTAATCGGTTTGGTATACAAAAAAGTGTAAAGAATCAAAAAGGGAAGATAATGTAATGGTGCACATGACTACCTATTTTTATTTGTAATATTATACAGGGTGATATTTTTTTGAGAAATAATTATCAATGATACCCACACCTCCGCTATTGGTAAGTTTCTAAAGTTGGTAATTTTTTATTTTATATCTATCATATCATATATATGAACACTAAATTTGGCTCAATTATTTCAAACAGTTTAGGAGTTAAAAATTAAAAACTGTTTTTTTTTTAATTTTTGATTGCCGACAACGCAATAACTGTGCTTAGCAGAACAGAGCCGTACTTAGGTATCCCTTTCTTATTCATCATACAATGCAACTTAAACATTATTTGTTTCATCTCATCTGTACCATATTTCAGTACAAAATGATTTTTGTTAGTAATGTCTAAAGGCTGTGATTTGGTAAAATTTTTGTAGAATTCTAAATTGTTTCTATAAAAAAATTTTTTTTTTGTAACCGGGAGTGATGATGACACTATTTGTTTCTACATTTGGAAGTAAAGAATTTTTAAACCATTCCTCAAAAATATCACTATTCATGTTTTAGTGATAGTTAAAACGTGAATTATGTAGTTTTTTCCACGAAGTTTAAGACAATTATAGACCCAACCGTTGCCACTGCCACAATGCAGTTTGGGGGAATATCTAGGAAAGACTTAGGAATATGGTTAACTCAGTGATAAAATCTGAAAAAGGCATACCTTCATTATAAAGCCGACCCTAATACCGACTTCAGCAGGATATACTTTTTTCAAATAAAACAGGTAGGTGAATCGATTGTTTCGATAGTCAGATGGATACATTAAGATGCAAAAAAAGTTCTGCCATTTAAAAGAAACATAATGTGCCACAAATGGCGCCCTCTACTAATTACGTCAAAATTAGAAATATATTTGAATGTCTCGTCCGCAAAAACCCCCGATTTACAAATTTTATGTAAATATTTGGATTTATTAAGAAGTTATTTGCAATTATCGAAAATAAAATTTTAACTTTAACACCCTGTAACTTCGTTAATAATCAGTTTTGGAAAAAATGTTATAGAAAGAGGTAGCATTTATTTTCGGTCTAGAATTATCCCCTGAATTATTTGCTCATCATTTCCGGACACCCTGTATAGTTTGCGCGTTCTTTGTTTTCTTATAATTTTACTTTGTATCGTATTCTTTAAAAGGAGTGGTTAGGTGACAGAGCAACAATCATGTTGAAGCTCGCCACTCCTCTAATAATATTTCTTCACTATGTATAGTTTGGATTTTAATAAAGACACATTATTACTATTATTATTATCTAGTTTACATAATATGTCTAAATCATCCGTCCAAGCTTTTTAACAATATCATGTGTATCATACTAAATTTTGTCTAAGTAATAAGTAGGTCCTGTTCGTCTCTAAATTTTTGAGTTTCCATTATTTTCGACCTCTTATTAATAATTTTTAATTTAAATTCTATTTGATGAAGCCATCTCAACAACGTTGTAGTACTTGCAGATAATAGAACTACATAACATATTCATCTTCAATTCCGTTAATAAAGATTCCAAAGTCGGTATTTCATTTTTCTTAATTTGTCGTAAATCATATTTCATAACAGTTTTTCATACGATGGATCAAATTTATTTAATATTCCTAAGTGTTTTTTTCTACCGCTCCACTTTCTCCCTCATTTGCTAATATGTTTTTATATAGGGTGTTAGAGGTTTGACTAACATAATTTCAGTATAGATAGATAAAGTATAAGTCAACAAAAAATTTAAATAGTACAAGGACATAACTCAAGGCGTTCTTAAAATTAGTCGAGTTATTATGTCACAAAGTGGCAACAGTGCGAATACACTGTTCGCCAGTTTGCTGTTGAGTGAGTTTTAGTCCAATCAACGAATGCTCAAAAAAACGTATAGAAGGAAATGCTTGGAACACAATTTTTGACTTCGTACCTTTGTTTGGACTAGGAGGTGAACATATCAAAAGTCAAAAGTTGTGACGGGGGAAGGGGGGGGGGTGTGAAAGTCTCATTTTTCGGTTTTTTGCTTATATCTCGGAAACTATGCGTCCTACCGTCATAATCATTCCATACAAAATGAAAGCTCATTAAATTTGGTATAAGTTTTACGCAATTAAGTTTTTCGATATCTTGTATAGATTTCGAGATATACGCTGGTGAAAGTCTGTAGTTTTGGGAAAAAAAAATTTCTTCACTTTTTTGCTCTTTTTGAATGATGCACCGAAAAACTAAATGCTGGCTATAAGGTTGTAGAGCATTAAATTCCTTTCAATAATATATATTCCTTTACTATTTTATCTATCTTCCTTCAAATGTTAAAGCAGTTTTACTGTTGACCGTGAAATTGTGCGATAACTGTCGTCAAATAAAACATTACAATTGACATTCAGTCAATTTCTTGCTCTCTTGGGGTGGGAAGGACCCTGATCCTCGTCTTCGTTTTCATCTTTTTTTTCTCTATTATCTTCGTCATCGGACCCCTGTAGGGGAACGGTCAGAGGATCCTCCTATTCTTCCTCATTTCGGAGTCGACTTGAGGGACCCCATTCAGGCAGTTCTCCTTCAATCCCTCCAATTATGACATGCTGGGGAACATTTGAGGGTTACTTTTTTGCAGCCACACTTCACGCTGGCACAGTCTTTCGTGCATCGGCAGAAAATCATTTTCAGGATATCGTCCGGTGCAGCTGCTAACTCACTGTGTACTGGAACCAGGTAGTTGTTCTCAATATTCCCCCGCACATCTAAGGAGGTAGGTCATTTCCCAGCCACAACTGATCGTCATTAGTCGACAGTTATCGCACAATTTCACGCTCAACAGTGAAACTGCTTTAACATTTGAAGGAAAATAGATATAAAGTAGTAAAGTAGTAGTAGTTTTTCGGTGCATCGTTGAAGAGTTATCCAGTCAAAAACAGCAAAAATGTGAAGAATTTTTTTTTCCAAAACTACAGACTTTCACGAGCGTATATCTCGAAAACTATACAAGATATCGAAAAACTTGATTGCATAAAACTTGTACCAAATTTAATCAGCTTTTTGTATAGAATGGCCATGTCGGTAGGACGCATAGTTTCAGAGGTATAAGCAAAAAACCGAAATCTGAGACTTTCAAACAGCCCCCCTCCCCCCGGCTTGAGGGCTATGGGCGGGGACTTTTGATATGTTCGCCTCATAACTAGGCCAAACAAAGTTACGAAGTCAAAAATTGTGTTCCAAGCATTTTCCTCTATACCTTTTCTTTGACTGGGCTATTTGCCGATTGCCTACCACGCGCCAGCTTGCTTCTTTAGTGATGACAAAAAATCCGAAGATAAACAACTACTGTGAAAATTAATGAATTTAGTTTAGTTTGCAATTTAATATTTGAACAGAGTATGGTAGAATTAATGATTCTTTAAATATTCTTATTAAACGAATCATTGACAAAAAATATTTATTTGTGTAAAAATGGAACATCTGACTAGCCCTATATTCAGAGACAATGTATAAAATAAGTTAGAACACTTTAGAGCAAGTTAGAACATTACAAATTGTTCCTACATTATGGTGTTATAAAAAATCGTCGAGAGGCGTACGTCAGAAAGAGTGGGGGAATAAAATAACTCCTTCCCTCCCCCCGTTTCTATGTTTGCTTTTTTAGTAGTCGCTGACAATAATACTTTGGTAAATAATAACAAGTATCTCTATAAAACTTGAAAATGATATGAAGAAATTACAGCGCAAAAACAATTTTAAAAGTTCATCTTTAACACCTTGTATCTTTTGACACACCCTGTATAATAACAAATTCAACGCAAAGTATTATTTATCCTTCCGCTTCGCCTTGATTAAGTTTGTGCATATTTATTAAATTGTTTGCCTTTTGTTTGTGCATATTTATTAAATTAATTATTCTTCTTAATTAAAAATGCAAATCATTGATGCAGGAAATTTGTTTCTCAATTACTGTTTTTGTTTAACCTAATTGAAACATCTGTTAGACCCACTTTTCACGTCAACAAAATAATGCAAAATATTTTAGAGGAGACGTGATAACATGTAAATTAAGCACTTTATTTTAACTTTGAAAATATACGGTATTTCTACGGTACAATCGTTTTCAATAATAATGACACTCAATAAAATGTTGCGATTTCTTTAGAACTTCTGATGTATCTGTAATGAAATCTACTCCACATTTTTAATATTAGTTATTAGTTGTTTCACTCACCGATAGAGCTTTAATGAAATTTCTACTCAGAACTTCCTGAAGTTCAAAAACTGTTTTAAGAGAGTGTCACTATTATTGCAAACGATTGTACCTATGTGCTTCAAACGTTTTATATGAAGATTATTAAATGAGGTTTGCTCTAATGGTAACAATAAGCCCGTAATGCAATAAGAAAAGAATAGGAGCAGCTGAGTACAAATACCTAATAAAGAATTGTATAAATATCAGAAGTCTGAGCGGAACTAGCAAAGGAGAATAATAATCTTTTATTTAGAAGTTGGAATTTCATTGCATAAAAAAATTAGGCAAGTGAAAATTGTTAGGAGGTAGAAAGCTGCAAATGAACATTTTCTGAAACTTGTACAAATAGTTATTTATGTTACAAGTACCGAAAATATTTTTTGGGTACATGCTACAAACAACATTGTTTTTACCTTGTATTATGTGTTTCACTTCTCACCTTCACCCCTATAAAATTGTAGTGGGTAGAGGGATTTCGATGATTATTTTTTTTCTAACCAAAAATTATTTAGATGTGCCTCTGATGGCTAAGTTATCAATACTCGGACTTCTATGATGTTTCCCCGTCTCACTTTTCGGAAATTTATATTAGCGATTTTTTAATAAAATATCTGGCAACGTCGCCCTGTTTAACGCCCTTTAAAACCCAAGTGTACCAAGGTTGATTAAATTGTAAACAAAAAATAATTCTTATACAGGTCTTTCAATGTTTCTAACAAGCAAGTATTTATTTTAGGATAAACATCCAGAAGGCGTTGGAAATGAAAAAATAAAAATTAGGTAAAAAATGCAGTAGGCTATAGTTGATTTCCAAAATTGTAGAGAGTGACTAATCGCTAGCTTGTAGACAAGCGCGACGGGCGAAGCGTGCGGGGAGCAACATTTCACAGGCGTACTAAATTTGAATGCGATCAGATATAAAAAATATACAAAAATAATTCCATTACATAATATCCATTATTTTTAGAGTAGAAACAGTGATGTAACGGTTTTTAGCAATTTCGAGGCGTTAGATAATAAAAATAATAAGAATATTTCAAAATTTAAAGTTTTTATCTTGTATATCGGTGTACCTAAGTTAATTTAGAAACTTTATCAAGACAAACTGAAAAGATTCTTACCAACATTGTAAATATATCCTATAAAACGATGCCCTCTTGAGCATCGATGACCCGCCACCACCCGGCTCATGCCGCCATAAGATGTTGAATATTTATACATTTCATATAGATAATTGTTTTAAAGAATATTATCGTTATCACTAAATTAGTACGCATTACGTCAGAATCACAGCAAACTTCACTATCACTATGTTCACTATTTATTAAAATAACCACACGTTCACTTCGGTGTCACATCCACTTCACTATAACATAACACTTTTAATTCATTGTCACACTTTCACATCACTGCCACATATTCACTTCAGTATCACAATTTAATCTTCACTGTAACACTTTTGCACTATCAGTAGAGATGTTGCTATCGCTGTCACTTGAATCATCTTCCCCTAAATGGATAATGAGTGGGTATATCAAAACATCTACTGTTGTATCTAGATCCCACATACGTTGCTCCTCCTTCTGCACATGCCCAATACACTTACGCCATGTTTCAGCAGTGACATGGTTAATGGTCTCCTGTAATAATAACTTCACATCACTTAATTTAAAGGTGGTATTATTTCGTGCTACTTTGGTTTTTATTTGCGCCCAAACTAACTCTATTGGATTTAATTCACAATGGTATGGCGGTAAACGGAGTATATGAATTCCTCGTACTTTGGCCATCTCATCTACTACATATTTAATATATCGAACTTTTTCTCTTTGGACAATTTTTAATAATTGTGGTTTGAGCATTGTGTCTGTATATTCAATATTCTTGATTTTAACCATTTAATAATATCTGCTTTCCTTGATGCTGATGTCGGTAACTTTTCGGACTCTTCTGCTATGATAACTTGCGTTATCCATCACAACAACTGATCCTGGTTGTACATATGATAAAATAGAATCAAACCATTTTGCAAATACTTCACTGATCATATATTCATGGTAATCTCACGTCCTACGTGATTCAGAAACATGCAAACCATTTTTTAAAACTCCCGAATCGCTTCCAATATGTGTTATTATTAACCTGCGTCCTTTTCCAGAAGACGCCTTTAATCCTGTAGAAAATCCATCTAAAATTGCTTCTCTGTTACTTCGAACGTTACCAATCCTGCCAAACTTTTGATACCGTATAACCTTCGTTTACCCATGTTTCATCCATGTAATATATCTTTTTGCCCGATGCACGAAATTCTCTTAGTTTTTCTAAATATTCTCTTCGCCACACTACAATTTCATCTTTTTCAACGAACATACTTTCACGATTTCGTTTTAAAAACCGAAAATTCATGTCATGCATTGTTCTTCTAAGAACTTTGTCGGATAATTGAGGCATGTCTTCATCTTCAGCTGTCGTAGCTTGAATTGTTTTTATTGTCGGTATTTCATTTCTGTTTCTGTTTTTATAGTAGTAGTAGTATAGTAGTATTAGTCACTGTCCACAATTTCGGCCGCTGCCTATAGGTAATAATTAGAACAGAAACTTTAACGGCCGTATGATTAAACATAATTTAGTAATAATAACTAAATAACATTTCTTATGTTACTGCACAGTCAGAAACAGTCACGAGAAACAAAATGATTCCGAACTGTTAATCCATGCAGAAGTTCATCTAATAATTGCGGAAAGAGTAGAAGTAGTTTGTTCAGTTAGCAAAAATGTCCCTTCTTTTAGAGAAGCAGCACACGAATTTAATAGAAGGCAAATAAGTATTAGACAGAGGCAAATATTAACAATATTGGAAATGTGTGTAAGAGTGCAACACTTAAATAGTAACAGAGTTAATTTGATGAAATTGTCTTATAACTTGTGCGCGATAATCCGACATTTAGTATTAGAAAAATAGCTTCACAATTAGGAGTTACACAAAGTAAAATCTAAATAATTGTGAAATATAGGTAAGGTTGGGTTAAAAATCCAGTTCAAAATTAATTAGTGTATGAAAACCCTTTATTTCGTTATTTGTTCGTTTTACAAATTTCCATAAAATTATACCATATGGCAACACTGACTCGGGCTTTAAACGGTAACATTTTGGCCAGAGCCGTACTAGGATTTATTTTTGCGATATAGAATTGAAGTTCAATTTTCTTGCCAAAACATGAATCTAGAAGTTTTTAATATAAAACTTTTTATTCCGAATATTCCCAGGAATATGTATTTTATTTTTTCTGCGTTTTATGACACGACACAATTTTTTACAGTGGACCAGTTTCCAGTGCCTGCAAAAGTGTATTTTTAAATCATTTTTGAACTGCTCTTTACAAAATTGTATTTGTAAGAGTCCTCCGTACATTTAATTGTTTTTAGGTAATTTCTGAACCAACCTGTATAAAACATGAATTTTGTTAGTTAAGTAGTACAAAAAAGTACTTATTATATTCGTGTGACCTGTTCTATTTAATATTTCAAACGAACCTGATATACAGTATGCGCCAAAAGTATGGAATAAATTCAATAAAAACGAAACAATTATTTTTTGGGGAAAAATCCTCGAACAGGTCGATTTTTAATTTAAGAAATACATATTTTAGCGTAAAATGCGATTTTCAAATGTCATTTGCTTTCTAGTAATGACGTCATCGATTTTTTTTAAATGGCAACACCATATTTTTTTCCTTGATTCTGAAAGATCGTTTAATTATCTATCAACAGTACTAATATTTTGCCCTCTTACATAGGAAAGTTTTCGAGTAAATGACGATTGAATGTTTGAAAACGTAAATTTTATCCATAAAAAAGTAACTATTCTGAGGTATGTAAAATAAAATACAATTGATTAAATTTTATACTTAAATTAAATGTTCAAATTGCCATCTACCAACTTCTTGACAATGCGCAAGTCTGTGAAGAAATTCTTCTTGCACATTATGAATGATTTCTGGGGTAACTCTGCGTATTTCGTCCCGAATGCGATTTTGAAGTTCTTCTAAATTACGTGGTTTATTAATGTACACTTTTGACTTCAAGTATCCCTATAAAAAATAGTCAAGAAGTGTAAGATCTGGCGATCTTGCAGGCCATTCTATCGGTCCGCGTCTGCCGATCCACCTCCCAGGAAAACAGTTGTCCAAAAAATCTCGTACAGGGCGCGCATAGTGCGGAGGTGCACCGTCATGCTGAAACCATATGGTATTGTCATGAATTCAAAGAAGAAAGGCCCTACTATTCTGTCGTCAACTATTCCAGCCCACACATTTAATTTCTGATGGTGTTAGGTATGTGCCTCTGCCATCCAATGGGGATTTTCCCGACTCCAATATCTGCAAGTTTGACGGTTTACTGTACCATTCAGACAAAATGTGGCCTCTTCTGAAAAAAGTATTTGCCGGTGTAAATTTCTATTTCCTTGACATAAATCCATTAGAATTTCGCAAAAGTGTAAGCGGCGATCGGGATCATCTTCATTGAGTTCCTGCACAAATTGAATTTTGTAGGGATGATATTTTTCCTCCCACAAGATAAGTAGCACTGTGCTCTGACTAGTGTCATTGTTTAATGCAACCAATCCTGAAGAATTATGAGGATTATCCACCATACTTATCAAAATGTTCTGTTTCTGATTTTCATTAATGTTTGGACGTTCAGGTTTTGGAATATTTACAACATTGCCAGTTTCTCTAAATTTAGACTCTACCTTACTAACTGTTGATTGGCTGATAGGGCGATCTGGATATTTTTAATTAAATAAATCGCAAACTTCCTGCTGAGTTCTAGTCATATTCCCGCATCCGATAAGAATTAAAATTTCAATTCTTTGAGTAACAGTTAAATGTGCCATAATACTTTAAATTGAATAATAATTTCTATGTCACTTACAATACTTATTAGAAAGTCGGTGTAACAATGACACTTTGCAAAGATTTTCACCTACGTGATCCATAAAAGAACTATGGAATTCGAAAAACTAAACGTGATAACGTTTATGCTTTATTTTAATTGATTTACGTTTTCCAACATTCAATCGCCATTTACTCGAAAACTTTCCTATGTAAGAGGGCAAAATTTTAGTACTGTCTGATAGAGAATTAAACGATCTTTCAGAATCAAGGAAAAAAATATGGTGTTGCCATTTAAAAAAAATCGATGACGTCATTACTCGAAAACAAATCACATTTGAAAATCGCATTTTACGCTAAAATATGTATTTTTTAAATTAAAAATCGACCTGTTCGAGGATTTTTCCCAAAAAATAATTGTTTCGTTTTTATTGAATTTATTCCATACTTTTGGCGCATACTGTATAATTTTCCACCCACTTAGAGAAAGTTTGTAAACACCATTTCTATTATTACTTTTATGAAGTTGTTTACATCCACGAACGCGCTTTTCAACCTTGTGCCCGTGAAAACTGAAACTTTAAAAGCACAGACGGAAAGAAGCTATAATTAATAGATGTAATATCCTTTGATGTCACGAAGTAGCAAATTAATTCAAAGGAGCTATCCAAGATTCATACGGTTTCCGATATGTTGCTTTCGTAAACGATACAGTAATAACAGAAATTTCCTGTTGCTACGATACTGAGGCGATGTTTGCCAGTATTCTGGAACAAGATTGATGTTGAAAGTCAACGCGTTTTAATAAATTGTAATTGTCGAAGAAGGGACTAATGAGACATGGGATAGGATAGGCCGGCTTTAATTAAAAAAGTTTTGGAATCTTTTAAAAGTTTTAAATACTGTAGTTGTGAAGCGAAGAAATCTCTTAAAAAACAATAGTATATGTTGCAGTTGAACAAGAATACGCTTTGTTTCCTTTACTAAACATTATAAACAGTTGTTTATGGGTCGCAAATTTAATAAATAATTTAAAATTGGAAAGGAAGTGTTATTTTATTTACTCCAAGTTCAGTTTAATTCAAAATTAACTGTATCAGTGTAAATTTTGGACTATCTTTACTAACTTTAGTCTCTTCCAAAGCAACACATACAATTGCAAGCCCCAGGACTTGAAAAAAATGAGTAAATGAGGTCAAAATAATATTTCGTATAATTTTTTTTCCTACGGGCCTCAGTTGCTAAGTTATAGACCTCTGCAGTTGAAAATCTTATTTCTAAATTATGCATCTGAAAATTTAGTCTGCATTACCATCAGAGCGCTAGAAAGATCAAGTACAAAAGGAACACATTTTGATAAGAAAAAAACATTCTTGTGTTCTTGTCAATATGAACAAATAATATATAGTAACGTTCATTATTTTTTAACATACTGTTCTCGAAAATGAACTATTTGCAAATATCTACATGTTTAAATAAATATTATCCGTCATTAACTAGAAAATAAGAATTTACTAGTGATTTTAGAAAAATTTGATCTGAGATCAAAAGCAGTCTAAATCGTGCCGTCATTGAATCTGCTAACTCCGGACACAACACCGTATTGACAAAGCGCTGTAAAGATACAGGCGCATTATGGAAACCGAAGGGCATTCGAGTAAACTGAAAGACACTATAATGCGGTATTTTTTTTAATCAAGGGTGGCAACAGTATTTAATGAGAAGATTTATAGAACTTATAACTCTACCAACTCTCAATTGATCTAATATAGTGTTAATATATGGACGATATAGTCTAGCAATTACCACAAATAGTCACATACCATAAAACTTTAAATACCGTTGATATGTTTGATGTTAATTTTGAACTACAATTTGTAATTTTCTAACATGTGGGCACTTGAAGCGTTGGTTATATAAGCTTTGCTATCCTAAAACTTTTCATTGTTAATGAAATTAAATCTGGAAATAGTAAAATAAATTTTCTAGGCAAAGATACACTTTTGGTTGGATTCGATAAAATTAACAGTTGAGAAATTCTTTTTAAAGCGCTTCTACCAATTCTGTAAAATCAATTATTATTGTTCTACCAGTAACTACCCATAGTTACCGGTAGATAAAAATATATTATTAAGGAAATAAAATATAATAATAATTTTATAATATAGGTACATTTTGCCAAATTGATAACTACTTGTTTTATCAAGTAGGATATCATATAAGTTGCTATTTTGTAATAAATTCTCTTTGGTTTTAATTTTTATAATGGCACCGATAATGTAGACATAAATTTTTAAGTTATTACAATATACTGACTTTAAATGTTGCATTTTTTCCTAACACTTTCACATTCTATTTATCATCTATTTAAAAATAATAAATAAATCTTATTTTTCCCATATCTTCAAATGCCGTGATTAGGTACAGTTATTTTATCATAAA
This sequence comes from Monochamus alternatus, assembly GCA_037114965.1. Classification (NCBI taxonomy): domain Eukaryota; kingdom Metazoa; phylum Arthropoda; class Insecta; order Coleoptera; family Cerambycidae; genus Monochamus; species Monochamus alternatus. The sequence continues at coordinate 22,377,713 of CM073428.1, forward strand.
AAATTATGTAATAAAAATATAGTACTAGTTCCAAGAATACGATCCAAGAATAAAACAGTAAATAAAATTCGCCATTATATTGTTTGCTCTTCCATATGTTTGCAGTTTCCAAGCACCTGAATATCACAACTCTATACATACAATTTATGAAAAGCATGATAGCAGCTGACCATACCAACCACACTTAGGTATTCATAGTTGATAAATATTCCATGGGTTGTGAAACCGCCCAACTTACCTCGACTAATTGAGAGTTCTGAAACAAAATAAAAGTTCGTAAGTGTGAGCATTGTACAATAGAAACACGTTTTGACAAAAAAAATATTTCTCTATTTTAGTTAGAATTAATAAATCATATATAATTAATTTTTTCTACAAAACTGTTAAAAGTGGGCTTTTTAATTGTCATTTTTGATGTTAAAAATGTCATTTTTTGACACGCGTGTTAAAAGTAAGTTACTTTTAACACTAGTGTTAAATCAAAGTTTATTTAAATTTTGTTTTGAAAATTAATAAAACGTTTTAACAAACACATGAATAACTTTTTATTTTAAATAGTACAAAAGAACAAACCAACATTTTAACTAGTTATTACTATTAACATTTATAGTAAAATTAGAACAATTTGAAATTGTAACTGCGGAGTCATCATACTTAAGTTGGTTTTACTGTCAACATGTGTGACACATCTATTTTCTCTAGAAATACTACTGATAGTATTGGTGGTCTTGCTAGTAGTTGCAGCAATAGGAAGTCACGCAATTTCCTTCTTCTGTTCCAGTGAATTTTCAATGTAGCCTTCAGCTACCGTCGAAGATTTCCATCCTCCATGTCTCTTGATGGTAGTAAGATTTGCACCAGAATCTGCTAACAATGTCGCCGATGAACGACGAAAACAGTGTCCGGTGTAGAGTTGAGGATTTGGTGATGGAAACATGTTAATTCCGACTGGATTCTTCACACATTTATTCTTCATATATTTAAGAAAAAGTCGCGTTGGGTGGCCGGAGTGCCATATACTTTCTAAAAAAGTTTAAATAGAATTCACCAACACTGAAAGTCCGAGGCACTTTCGTTTTAGTATCTGGTATGGTCACAACAACCGAAGTGCCCAAATATTCGATATTGTCGATGGTCATCTGACACAATTCCTCCCGGCGACACGCCCCGAAGACACCCACCATTGCTGCGACTTTCATCATCAGATACTTTTCGTCTTCTGCTTCTGTGAGAAATTTGTCGATATGGTCTTCGTCAAAACTTTTGACTTTTTTGCTCGATATCCTTCACCCTTCCGTTTTAAGCAATAAGTTTATAATATATATCTTGAAATTGATTTATTTTTAACATAGTTTTGATCATGGAATAATTTGACCACAGCGTTGACGATTTCCATATCTTGGCTTTTTCCTCAAAATATGCCAGTAAAACACTTTTGTTACATTTCCCAGGGACTTTTTTAATGTTGCACCATTCCGAAAAGCGTCTATAAGCGATTTCGTACTGTTTCTTTGATTTCGCCGGCAATAATTCCAATGTTGCTCAACTGGTGGCTTCTTCGATTTCAGCAGGGATGGATTCGTTGCGCTCATTATCGCTGTCAATATTTTTTCGTTTTTTCCGTAACTAACGACAGCACTGGTTGCTACGAAAATTTTGGTTCATAAACATTGCGATCTGTGTAGTATTTCTTATTTTTATTGAGTTTAAAGTTCTTCCGATTGTTTAGAAGAAAAAATAGTGTATGATATACGTGTTAAAAGTGATTTTATTTTGTTCGTAAAGTTAAAAAACTCGCTATGCTCGTTTTTAATCATCTTCACTCACAAAATAAAATCTTACTTTTAACACGTATATCATAAACAGTATTAAATACACTTAATTGTTTGCAAATACATTTTTAAATAAACTATATCTGTCATTAATTAGAAAACCAACCACAGTATTATACTACTGAGACTAGCTGCATATGAAATTTCTAATTAAATATTAACTTGTTTAAAAGGACGGTAGCTGCTTTCAATGGTTTGAATCTCATAAAATTGTGGCCACTTCTGGTGTTCCTCAAGGGTTCAACTTTGACGTCTCATATTTTTATTATTTATCTATGATCTTACTAAAGTCATTGAAAGTCTCTTTTCTTGTTGTTTATTTAAAAATCTATTACAAAGTTAATAATATTGATGATTGTCACTATTTGCAGTCCCAAATAAAATTATTGACAATTGGTGTGATGCATTTAAATTTATGTTAAACATATCTAAATGTAAAGTATGCGAAAAAATCATTCCTTCTTATATAACTACTCATTAAATAATGTTATTTTCGAGAGGGAGCGTACAATAAAAGATTTAGGCATTCTGTTTGATTCAAATATGAATTTTTCGCAGCATATAAAAAATATATCGAAATTGTCTTATAAAAACCGAGGGTTTATTAATATCGATGCATTAAAAACCCTATATGTTTCACTAGTGTGTTCTAAGCTGGCATATGGTTCTTTGATCTGGTATCCTATATACGAAAATCATTCTTTATCGCTTGAATCCATGCAATGGACACTCTTAAAGTTTCTGTCTTTTAAAAAAGGAGGTACATATCCCGACCGAAGTTACAATCATGAGTTATTATTATCAAGGTTCAATATTTCGTTGTTAAAATTTAGACGTATTCTAAACAGTATAATATTTTTATTTAATTTATTTAATAATAATATTGAGTGTATATATTAACTGGAATGTTTTAATTATAAAATTCCTGGTTTTAACTCTAGGCAAGTTGAAACGTTCTATTTACCGTAGCTAGTACCACTCTTAAAAAACCATCAGTATTATGTCTTATAATTTTAATATTATTTTGTACCAATGTAATATAAATTTTTCATCTATCAAGTCTGTGAGAAAGGCTATAGTGGAGAGGTTTGAACAATTTTAATTTAATTAGTATTTATGTTATTTTATTTTATGTCTTTATATATTTGTATATTATTATTGTATGTATTTACTCGCATTGTATTTTATTGTTTCTTTCTATGATATCTATTATAATTTTTGTCCTGTAAATGGAATTTTATGTTGGGTAATAAAGTTATTATTGACCTTTCTAGCTCCGAACCAAATATCGTATCGGCAAAGCGTTGTAAAGTCCAAAGGGCATCCGAGTAAATTGAAAGATTAATTGCACTTTTTTCTCAAACGTGATACACACTCTGGAAAATTTATTGCACTTATCTAATCTAATATAGTGTTAATAACGAGCGTTCAAATAAAAACGAAGTCAAAATTGACTGAATAAAGTTGAAAATTTGAATGTAGCGTAGTGACCAACTTATCCTCATCTGAAAAGTGTTTATCACAAAGTCCTACATTAGAAATCGACGGAAGATTGATGGAATATGGAAGTAAATAAAGTTACTGACAGCGGCGATATAGCGTGTTTATAGATGAAGTTAAGTTGGTCGCTACAATAGGCCCTATGCCCTACTACTATTCAGAGCCAACTTGACTTCGCTTTTATTTGAACGCTCGTTATATGAACAAGACCATCTAGTGACTACTACAAATAATTTTTCGCTCAATATTCTTTAATGTACATTTGATAGCCGTATTTTTAAATGAAGGCCAGAAGAAATATCAAGCCAAATGCCATCTAACTAAATATCGTCGTTATGATGTTCATTTTTAACTATATGAAATTTTGTAACCTGTGGACAGTTAAAGCATTAGTTATATAAGCTTGCTCTTGCTCTTTCAGCTCTTAGTAAAAATTTCTTGATAAACGTTCTAAAAATTAGGGAAATTAATCTTAACACGTTTAAGTATGTAGGGAGCGCATTCGTCAAAACAGAGGACAGCCGTTTAGTATGTAATAAAAATGGTTTAAGAAATCAGGACATTTGCTAACAAGAACGCCTTTAGAGGTAATTGTAGAAAAGCACGGTTAAATTAAATAATATTAAAAAATTAATTATCACAAATATTGTAACACTTGGTATATAAGTATGCTTGTTTCAATCGACTCAAAATCAAGTATTCTATCACCTCCTAAAATTATTGCAAGACATCCTATATCGAACATACCTACATCTTTTCTATGAGCATATAGGGTCTGTCACTTAAAACTCCCTAGGCCTATATTTCTATTATTTTTTAAGATGGCTTAGCGATCAAGGTATCATTTTGTAGGTATGGTCTCCTAAGCCAACTATTTAATTTTAAAAAACAAATTATATTTTCCAAATGGCCAATTGTTTTCTCGAGATAATTTCTTTCTTTAATGCACTGTATAAAAAATTATTATGTTATCGAAGAGAGCTTTAATTATACAAGGCGATAGCTTTTGTTACTGTAGTTTAATTAAAAATGGCCAAATAATGCTTGGCTTTCAAAGTAGGTACAGTGGCATGAAAACAAAATACTATCAGGATATACCTTTTCACTCTAAATCATTAATTTGAGATCTGATTCAACAATAACGTTACACCTAAATGCAATGTAGTTATTTACTAAGCAGGACTTAGACTTTCTAATAAAAAAATCATTCTGTGAAAAAGCCGGTGGTGTAAAATTATTCACTTTAACGCCTATTGTAACAGATATCGCATGTTCTCTGCCTTTAATTGCGTTCATTGCACTCGGAACAGAACGCGTTTTATTGCATTTGTTCCGCTTTTTAATCCAACGCTTTGGATAGCCAAAAGGTACGCGTATTTTTCATGAATATTAAATTCCGTAGGGCATAACAGAGAGCTGGTAAAATTGATACATAATTTTTAACACCTGAATGTGAGGATATTAATTCACAAATAATTCAATTATAAGAAATGAAATAATTCTAATACTTATTTGTTCTAGTCCTATGAATTATTTCCTCATACAAAATTTAAGTTAACACTATTTTATCTTATTAACCCCATTTATTTATATTTTGCGAGTCTTTTACTTTTTCTTAACCCCAACATTAAACTTGTTCTATTCATGAACAATATGCACTTAATATTAGTTTATGTGCTTACAAAAAGTATATTCAATTTTGCGCAATCAATTTAGCTTCAGAAACGATGTTTTAATTTCATCTCAAATTAATGAATTCTAGTATAGAAGAAGTTAATAAAACGTCATATTTTGTTAAGTCAAGTTACGATTCTTTATACAGGATGACTCAGTCATAATGTCATTAATTTTAACCACTTATTTGGAGGATAGAAAATGGAAAAATATTTTTTTTACTCGACCTTTTAAAAGAGAAGCAAGTCAACCCATAACTCCCGGCGCTCCTGATACCCAACAAATTTTCAAATGAGCCATTATTTTGTTCGAGATGGCTCGAGCGTTGAAGCGAAACAGCGTTGTCACGACAGGACTATATACATGATAACACTGTTTCAACACTTCAGTGCATTTATTCAAATCTACCATCAATTGTATCTTTTATAATTTATTTGTCGCAATTTAGGGATTACACACATGTTACACACATATGGAGGGAAAATGTGTGGAAAGAACAATACAATGCAACCCTCAATAGTTAGTTTATTTCGCATTTATTCAAATCTATCACCATCAATTTTATCTTCCGAATTTATTTTTCGTAATTTGCAGATTATACACATATAACACGCATATGGAGGGAAAATATGTGGAAAGAATAATACAATGCAACCCTCAATAGTTAGTATTGTTGGTAGTGTTATTTTGCAATTGGTTTCAAAATCAAAGTGTAGCTGATCCACATTTTATTAACAAAATGCTATGGACAGATGAGTGTTGCTTTACTCATGCTATTATTTTAAACAGGTTGGTAGGTACTATACTACTTTTTTAAAAGCAATAAGGTCCTAGGTATATGTAACTGGAAACTGAATAATTAATTCATTCAGTTGTAAAACGTAGTGAAGATGTTAATATTTAAAATAATAAATTGCAGTAACCTAACATTCGAAAACAATTATTCCCATATCCATATATTTTAAAGTAGGTGATAAATATATAATAAAGTAAAATATCTTATTCATTCATGAATCTAGACTAAAAAAAGAAAATTTTATTTCTCATTTTATAATAGAAATTAAATATCTGGGGTCCAACTAAATAAAGTTAATACATTTCTTTAAAGTGGTTATACAGGATAAATATTTTATAAGATAAAGAAAAATAAAAATCAATGGAATCGTCTATCAAAAAATTTACAAACTTATTTATAAAGCGAAAAAACGTTTTTGTCGAAACTATGTTAAACCCATTTATCGTCGATTCTGGCTTTGTCTCAGCAGCTTTAAAAAAAAACGAAATGTAAATGATTATTTAATGATTTACCTAATGAGAAACACGATATGGTAGCACAGGTACCTTAGCACCTACCTTACTGATATTTATTTCCAGGATTAATTTTAAAAAATGTTCATTCATTTCCTACTTTGTTACTTGTTTACATTGCAACTTGTAATGTAACTTGTTGCAATTATTTTTGTCCTTGCTGGGGACCTTTTCTTCCCTTCACTTCTCGTAAATCAGCATCTTATCATCATCTCAGTATTTCAATACATTTTTGTAAATACACGGCAAATCAAATTTGCGAAGGCAAACTATTAAAAAATTATTTCAAACTAATCACCGTACCTATGCGAAATTTTATTTTTGACAGAATCTGATGCAGTCGCCATTTGTAGGCCACTAGTGTAAGGTGTATTTCACACCGATAAATTTTTAAGCTTGTTGTGTTGTTGAAGAATTAAATTCTATTAATACTGATAATAATCGACGATGTTTGCAATACTTAGTGCTATTTTAAACTATGAAATCCTTAGATGTTTACAGTGTTCCGTAAAAATCTTGACCGTTAGAAGAATAAATTAATATTCTAAGCTTCGAGCAGTGTTCCTTGATATTTGGAGTGTATACAACTAGTAATGCAAAATTCTAGGCTATGGTTCAGTTCTAGTGACTGATTTTTAACTTTAAACGTTTTATAGCAATTATATAAAGGAATTTATGTGGGGTGCAGATATTTCACGCTATGCTATGTGCTGTTTATGTTTTTCTAGAGTCGGAGCTACGCAATCGTACAAGATTTTATAATTAAAGGCTGCCGTTGTATTTCAAGTTTTCTATTAGCTAGTAGGTATTCCTTACATTAAATTTCTAAATTAAATTCTTCAATTTTCTTTCAAATGGGTTTTTTATTTAACAAGGAGTGTATTATGTTAGTGGATAATTCTGACAGACCTGTAAAGAATAAAAATGTACACACGTCAAAAGTCTTGGACCCCCTTTCATTCTTGTTAAAGAAATCTTTTTGTCAGAGAAACCAAATATATTTATAAAAGTATATTGTGCTCCGAATCTTTTTTTTTTGTGAAAATAATATGTTCGATAAACTGGGCACTTAGAAAATTAAAAACGGCAAATGTGTGACTTTTTTGGCAAAATTTATTAAATCAAAAATAAGTAACACAGTTCTCTACTTGATTAATAGTCGGTATGACCTCTACCACGTTCTAATAGCATATTGACAAGTCTGTGCATTGATATAATCAAGTGGTTAATGATCTCTTGCGGAATATTGTTCCATTCCTCTTCTGCCGCCACGACTGGCTCATCTGCAGTCTGAAGTGGATGAATATGATTATGAATGGCTCTAGCAACGACATCCCACAAGTTTTCAATAGGATTCATGTCAGGAGAGTTGGCTGGCCAATCTAATCTATTGATATGTCCTGCTTCGAGTGTCACCTGGTTCATTAAGTAGGGGGTAGATAATGGGCGTAATAACTTGTTCGATGTAAATTTGACGGATCATATTCTGTAGTATGCAAATTAATGGGGTGGGGCGGTTGAACATTATTCCACCCCCAAACATTACGGTACCCCCTTCATACGGAGCAATTTCACGAGAAAAATTAAGTCGCTGTTGACGACCTGGTTCTCTCCAGACTCTTTGTCGATTGTCATTAGTAATCAGCCCAATTTTGGTTTCGTCTGTAAAAGCCAACACCTCTGCTCTCGCGCCTAGTAGAGATGGACAGCACGATGCCTTGGAAAGAGAATGGAAACCTGTAATGGTCATCTAGCACGTAAATTTGCGTTGTGGAGTCGTCTTCGAATAGTAGGTGTCGATATAACACGACGAAACGTACCTTGAAAGTGGGTCCTGAGAGCTGATGCTGAAGATGTCCGGTGTCTATGAGCATATTGTCCCTTTCATTAGATACTCGTGGACGTCCACTACCTGGTCTGTTTTCCACTGTTTTCCATCAAATTCTTCATATCTGTGTAGTATTCGTACAACAGATGATCTAGGAATGCCCAACATGTTCGATACCTGATGATTAGAATGTCTTGCATCATGTAAAGTAGTCATTCTTGCTCGGGTAAACGCAGAAATTTCACGTCCTGGCATTATAATGTACAAAAATTCAAAGGAACACTTGGCAGCATGCACTGCCACTCAGCCAAACTGACCAGATTTGTAAAAGCATTAGTAATGAAGTAAAGGTTCATGGTCTGCAATTTTTTATTATTTTTTTGTTCTCTAAGTACATGTACTTTTTTACCACATTAAGAAACACCATTAGGTTTAATCAAATCATCATAGGGAGTCCAAGACATTTAACGTTGTGTGTAGTTTTGGCAGTGTACAACGAAGGAATGAAGAACGAATGTAAAATACTGCAGCTAATCGGATTAACTGTTATCTACTAGGTACTTAGGTATTATTATTAATAAAAATATTTATTCCGTCATTTCTACATTTGACAACACTGTAAAAAACGACTATATGGTAGTTGAGCGTTCTAAGCCATCCGATGATTGTCATAGGTATTATGTCTCATTTTTTAAACATCGATCTAGAATTCCGAAATAAAGTTTTTATTGTGTTTTAGGCCTCCCTGAGCACGTGGTTACAATTGTTGTCAGTCATAGTTAACCCTGTATAACAACAAAAAAATTAAATCACAATTAAAGTTTAAATAAACTTCATAATTTTACAACACATATTAATATTATAACAATATATTGTATTAGCTTTTCGGTGGTAGCTCATCAATTACATTTATTTGTATCAGAGAGCAACCCTACGATTCAATTCACAACTTCAGTCAAAATAACTCGAATACAGAGAAACATTTTCTAACAATACAGTACATAAGTTATTTATAAAGCAATTCTGGCTCGTTGTAGCGGTAAAAATGAATGGGTTGCAAATGTGTTTTGATCTACGCTACGCCAAATTAGGAAACAAAAATGGGTCTATCCATATTTAATACGACAAATGTTTCCATCAGCTGGATTTTGAATATGAAAAGAAACGTATTAAGTTCATATAAACTCGTTTTTGCTTTTACATTATTCATAGAGGTCAAGAAAACATGCATGAATGTAAACATAGTTTTTATGCCATAACTTTTCGTTGGAAAAAGAAAACATAATGAAAGGGACTGGTCAGTTTGCCAATAAATAATATGGATATGAATAAAATCAAGAGAGCGGAAGAGAGTTTTTTATAACTCTGTATCCTAATTTCGGCTGCTAAAGAAGGGTGTTTAGTTTCTTATGCCTCAGCTGAGGTAATAATGTACATTTTTTGAAGTTATAACTGTGGGGTTATCCCTTGAGAAATATATTTCTTATTAACAACGCTGTACCTATATCGGAAAGGGAGGCAGTTTATAAAGCTGGCCATGTGGTACTATGTAGGAAAATTAAGCAAAATGATTTAAATTAAGAATGTATTCATTATATATGAAAACTTTATAGCGTTCTTACTAACAACCTTCATAAAATTCAACTATCGATAATAATGAAAATCTATAAGATTAATTAATTATCTTATCTGTATTCTGAAGCTGGACAGTTATAAAGTATATGCTCAACTGTCTGGAAAATATACGAGTAGTTTAAGTTAACTCAAATACATAGAAATAAAGAGAAACGATATGCCGGTTTATGTCTGGTGGGCTACTGACGAGTGACTCTAGCTTTTTGCTAGAAGTTTTTCAGGTGTAATTCAATGTTGGTCGGGTTATAAGCCCGTAGAGTAGTTGTTTCCTGGAATTCCATGTTAGGAAAGCATCACAAGTTTTAAGGGCTACCAGTCTCAGGCAAAATTTTGCATTTGACCAGGAAACAACTCTTTCCGCTTTTTGGTGTTTAAATAACCGTAACCTCGAAATTTACTTTGCGTAGGAACACGTCACGTAGACAAACAACTTTATTGTCACTCTTGATTATACAAGAAATCTCCTTCAACAAATTCACAACTGTCAAATGCTTTATTTTGACGTTTCAGTCATTCGACTGCTCAATATAAACTGACTGTGACGGCGGAATTGATCCGCTTATACAGATTTTTAGAGTTCTCGAAGTTTCTGCGATCTCGAGAACGTGTCGAGAAACAAACAGAATATAGCCTGGAATATTCCGGAAAACATCAAAATAAAAGTATTACAAGAATTATACATTCTAACGCAAACAGGGAAATAATTAACAAACTAAAAACTTAGGTGAGCTTCCGTAACATAATTATTACAATTAGTAACGCGAAAAGTCGCCGTCCAGTTTGAAATCATCTCGAGTAGCGGTTATCATAGGGTCTGATTTTACAGGAAGAAAGGAGTGTTAGCCTTATTTTTTAGACATCAAACTAAAATTTCGAAATAATTTGTTTATTGTCTTCTAGGTCCATCAGCACGTAATAAAAATGTTTATACTTAGTAATAATTATCCCTATACTGCTACTCAGAAAAGCAGGAGCTTCTTAAAAATCTCCAAGGAATCTCCTTTAATATCAATGTCGCTTTTCACGGTTGCTTTGGTGGAATCCCTAGCCAACGCATCTCTTTAGATGTAGAATAAAAAGCTCTCAGGTCGTTAACGAATAATCATAAACAGCGGAGGAACATATATCTTTAATGAGTTCGGGTGTTTTATTTATTAACACATCACATTTAATTTTTCTCTAAATTGTGCCCAGAAGAAATCGTACATGACTGTCAGTTTGATCCACAGGGAAAGTAAACGTTCATTACTTTTATTGGAATTAATTAACAAAAATACTATTCACATAGAAATGTTTTATCTACGCTACTATAACCCTAATTTGAAGTTGAGGAATGGTGTAATTAATACAGTTGTTTCAGGAGTTTACTACTAAAATGGTCATGTACTCGTTAAAACTAATGAAGTTAATTTACAGGTGGGAAAGCGTTGCGACGTTTTTACGTTGCTATATTAATTTACTCTCACATGAGAAAAACGCAGGTTCAACATATCCGTAACGGCCTTTCAAAATACGTATAGTATATAGTATAGTGTAGTAATATAGTATATATACAAAATATATAGCTTATATAACTTGTGGAAATGTGTATATTTCCCCAAAATGTAGTATGCTTTTAAAGCAAAAATTAAATTCACATTTTCGGATAAGGAATCCTTTTGAAATAAATGCGAATACTTTAACAAACATAAATTAGCTAATTAGATAATATATAGGGTGATTTTGAAAGTGTGGTATTAACTTTAACTGATGACAGTAGGCATTAAAATAAATCATTTTACAAAATATTATTATCCTAACAAATGTTTTTTAATAACTGATTTTAAAGATAAGTCGCGCACGCAGTCTTTAGTGAAGTAACGCTTTATAACCTTAACCTTAAATAATAACTTAACACGTACGTATTTTTATTATTTTAGATATTTTCTTGTGCATAGTATCATTTTGTGTTACTCGTAATTTGCTGACGCTGTGATATAACAATGGCAAAGTAATTAGTAATATTGATAATAATGACCTGTGAATATGTTATTAGTGTAACGGAGAGTGTAATTAAACTCGGCTGGCTTTGTTCTACGAAATGCACAGAAAATTTGCTTATAAATTCTCAGCATTAACTGTGAACGTACAGGACCGACTTACATAATTGAAACATGCGGAAATAGGTGAGTTATTTACGATTTTTTATATTATTTTATTGGGCTATTTTTTTTATATAACTTGTACTTCAGATAAGAAGATGTATACTAAAATTACTACTTCACTTTCAAAATTATTGTTTTAAATTCAAAAATAAATATATAACTATTTGGACATTACTCATTATACAACAAACAATATAAATCATGTATCTAGAGTTTATTAACTTTTCCATCGAGTATCTTATGTTATCAAATGTCCTACATATTTGTTTAAAGTTTTATAAGATATATTGGTTATATTTGCTATGTGGAACATACCTCAATTAGCTAAATGAAAAAAATCGCGAAAAAAATAAATACTGTTATTTTTCATAAATTCTGGTATTGCTTGTAAAGCCGCTTACTCACTTGTAACAATATCCCGATCCGCAATAGTATCGCCTCAAACAAGGTCGAAATAGGTCCTGATATCCGTAACCTACTACCGAAAAAATTCTCTACCAACAGAACGTCGTTCTGTCGGAACATTTTGCTGTTATGTGCAGTCCAGTTAATTGTTCCAATGCTCCATTCGCACTCTGCGTAACCGCATAGAATAAATCCGCGAACACACTTGTAACATAACCTCGATGCGTAACTGCGTCTCGAAGAGTGAACATTTTGATGTTATATGCAGTCCGGTTAATTGTGTTATTTATGAAGTCCAGACAACACTATGTTAGGAAAAAGTTTCAACGTTCACACTCGTGTAACGCGTAACTGGATACCATAATTTCTTTTGTGCCGGAGAAATACTGACAAATATTAAAAACGTTGCGAACCCATGTTCTCTGTGACGTGAATAAATTACAAGTGTGTACGCGGCTTAACATCCTTTGATGTGAGGCGGAAATAACACCAACTGTGGAAAAGCTGCGAACCTTGAAGACACCTACCACCTATGTTCATTGTGATGCCATGTGACAAGGTTACACTTTCCCATTCATATGGTCATGTTGGAGAAACATAACGAAGATGACATATGCATTTGTAAGTGCCGTTTCAGATGGGGCGTAGAGCACGGTCTACGTCTTACCCTTGAAAATCGAATGGCATTGAGTTAAAATATCGCGCACATTGTGCCAGCATTGGCCTGCACGAACCTGTAAAGTCTGCTCATGAAAGTTTCCATGTTATTGAATGGAGCAGCACCTGTATGTACCGTCACCCGCAACAACCATCACCACAGGTGATGCCGGTGGCCTGCAATTTCTATGCCAGGCCGCGCTAGTCCGACGTAAGTTCTGTTCCCACAAAAGTCAGGGATTGGTTTCAAACTGTTAAAAATATGCCACTAGTTAAGTTGTGAATGTGTCGCTGAACTGCCGAGCACCCTCACTTATCAACAACCTCTAATTATTCATATATTTTTAGGTATTAACAATATTGTGTGAAACTAACTACTCGGACTAGAGCCCCGAACAGCGTTGAATTACACCCACAACATCTACCCATATATTCTTTATTATTAGCTGTTGTAACATTTTTTACTGTATTAGAAAGGTATTTTAAGCTAATATAAATCAAATCTCCTACAATACCTAAAAATATATGTTTTTTAATTTAAAAAATACATATTTTAGCGTAAAATGCGATTTTCAAATGTCATTTGTTTTCGAGTAATGACGTCATCGATTTTATTTTTAAATGGCAACACCATATTTTTTGCCTTGATTCTGAAAGATCGTTAAGTTCTCTATCAGACAGTACTAAAATTTTGCCCTCTTACATAGGAAAGTTCGAGTAAATGACGATTGAATGTTAGAAAACGTAAATTTTATCCATAAAAAAGTAACAATTCTGAGGTATGTAAAATAAAATACAATTGATTAAATTTTATACTTAAATTAAATGTTCGAATTGCCATCCACCAACTTCTTGACAATGCGCAAGTCTGTGAAGAAATTCTTCTTGCATATTATGAATGATTTCTGGGGTAACTCTGCATATTTCGTCCCGAATGCGATTTTGAAGTTCTTCTAAATTACGTGGTTTATTAATGTACACTTTTGACTTCAAGTATCCCCATAAAAAATAGTCAAGAGGTGTAAGATCTGGCGATCTTGCAGGCCATTCTATCGGTCCGCGTCCGCCGATCCACCTCCCAGGAAAACAGTTGTCCAAAAAATCTCGTACAGAGCGCGCATAGTGCGGAGGTGTACCTTGCTGAAACCATATATTTATATTGGTCTCGTCAGGAATGTCAGGGTCATTATCGTTAGGAAAAATTACTGCAAGGGCTGGAACAAGGTCATTTTCTAGAAACTCTAAATATCTTTGTCCTGTAAGGGTTCCTTCAAAGACGACAGGCCCTGCTATTCTGTCATCAACTATTCCAGCCCACACATTTAATTTCTGAGGGTGTTGGGTATGTGCCTCTGCCATCCAATGAGGATTTTCCCGACTCCAATATCTGCAAGTTTGACGGTTTACTGTACCATTCAGACAAAATGTGGCCTCATCTGAAAAAAGTATTTGCCGGTGTAAATTTCTATTTCCTTGACATAAATCCATTAGAATTTCGCAAAAGTGTAAGCGGCGATCGGGATCATCTTCATTGAGTACCTGCACAAGTTAAATTTTGTAGGAATGATTTTTTTCCTTCCTACGTAGCACTATGCTCTGACTAGTGTCATTGTTTAATGCAACCAATCGTGAAGAATTATGAGGATTATCCACCATACTTATCAAAATGTTCTGTTTCTGATTTTCATTAATGCTTGGACGTCTAGGTTTTGGAATATTTACAACATTGCCAGTTTCTCTAAATTTAGACTCTACCTTACTGACTGTTGATTGGCTGATAGGGCGATATGGATGTTTTTCATTAAATAAATCGCAAACTTCCTGCTGAGTTCTTATCATATTCTCGCATCCGATAAGAATTAAAATTTCAATTCTTTGAGTAACAGTTAAATGTGGCATAATACTTTAAATTGAATAATAATTTCTGTGTCGCTTACAATACTTATTAAAAAGTCGGTGTGACAATGACACTTTGCAACGATTTTCACCTACGTGATCCATAAAAGAACTATGGAATTCGAAAAACTAAACTTGATAACGTTTTTGCTTTATTTTAATTGATTTACGTTTTCTAACATTCAATCGTCATTTACTGGAAAACTTTCCTATGTAAGAGGGCAAAATTTTAGTACTGTCTGATAGAGAATTAAACAATCTTTCAGAATCAAAGAAAAAAATATGGTGTTGCCATTTAAAAAAAATCGATGACGTCATTACTCGAAAACAAATGACATTTGAAAATCGCATTTTACGCTAAAATATGTATTTTTTAAATTAAAAATCGACCTGTTCGAGGATTTTTCTCAAAAAATAATTGTTTCATTTTTATTGAATTTATTCCATACTTTTGGCGCATACTGTATACGACTTCCAATATTAACTAACAACATACTTATAAACTTTATACATTTACTAATAATCGTTTTATACTATCTATATTTATTACACTACAAATATTTTATTTATACAATAAACAGCCTTATAATATGTCCCAATTGCAATGAAGCTATTTTTTTAAGTCCCTCGTAATTGTCCATTTTTTGCGACAGTATTCACGTGCGGAGGTACTGCTTTGATCTCAAAACATCAAAGTGCCGACAGAGAGTGGTATAACATACATATTTATTCAGTAAACTATGATTCTAATGACAACGCTAATTTTATACATACATACACCACAATATGAATTAATAGTTATCAGAAAACAAGCTTTGGGCTTTATAAACTCTGCAAATGGGAAACAGTCACTAGATGTTTAAAAGCGTTGATTGATTTTCTCCTTGGGACTTTATACACGTGCTCGTAATTAACAGAACGTGAAATTGTTTCACAGCCAATCATTAAATATAGCGATTTATTGGGCTTTATAAAATTTGCAGTATACGTAAATGACTCTTTGTGGATAAGAGATTATGTCCATAAACTGAAATTTCAATTGTTTCAGCTACAACTTCGATTATAGTCTGTTTAGAAATGAAAGAGAGTAATAAAAGCTTATTATGTATGCAAATCGAAAATAAATGTAGTACTGGTGCTTATATTCAATATTTTTTATATTATGTATTATCGGTATAGATGAGGTGTACTTTTAAAAAAATTTTGTGTGATCGGACCGGACTAAATTGTAGCAGGTAGCTAAAGTTTAATCCCAGACAATCCGTCTTTGTCTATGCCGCTTCAATTTCTCGGCCCATTTCTCTTATATAAGTAAACAATATAAAAACAGCATTTCAAAACATGAGGCTACTTTAAGCATCATAACCGGGTTAAGAGGGTTTTTAGTAATTCAAATAAAATTATTCAATATTATTATCAAAATATTTATTTAAATTTAATGAATAGACTTTTATTCCACACAAAAATATATGTATTTTGAACATTCATATTATTGTGAGTAAATGTAGTGTTGAGTGGTGATCCGCAGTAACGTCAATTAAATTATCGAGTTCTCACATTTTCTCCTCTTCTTTTTGTACATAATGTATTCATCTTTGCCAGTTATCTGCAGTTACTCGTTCCAAGGAATTTTTTAACAACATTTTCACGCCACTTAATTTAAACGTCGTATTATTTCGCGCTACATCTCCTTTTACCTGCGGCCAGATTAATTCGATTGGGTTAAGTTCACAGTGATAAGGTGGTAACTGTAGCATCGTTATTTGGCGATTTGTTGCTATTTCATCGATAACATATTTTTTCTGATCTTTATTAAGATTGACCAGTGTCAAAAGATCCTTTTTCACCATATTTGTTCAAAAGAAATATTTTTTCCGGATAACCATTGAATTATATCGGCTTTCCTCCAAGCAGTTGTAGGCGTCCGCTCGGTCTGCCGTGAACGCTAACTGGCATTATCCATGACAATTACAGACCTCGAAGGAATAAGATCCAACATCTGTGTAAAATACTCTTCGAAAACATCTGCATGTCTTCGTGATAGTCACCTGTATTTTTAGATTCAAATAAAAGTAAACCGCCATCTACAAAACCACTGGCACTACCTATATGTGTCACTATTAATCTTCACCCTTTACCTGAAGGTGCCTTGAAAGCCCATCCAAAAATGCTTGTCGAAAACTTTTTACATTTTTATCTTGCCATACTTTTGCTACAGTATATCCCTCGTTGACCCAAGTTTCGTCTAGATAATAAACATTCCTCCCTTCGTCACGGAATTTTCTAATTGATCTAAAGTAGGATCTTCGCCAACAAATAATTTCATCTTTATAAGAACTGACTCCCTGTTCTGCTTTTCCTGGCAAAAATTTAACTCTCGTAAGCCGGCCCATAATTTGCTTCTACTGATTTTTAACAAATCGTTGTCATCTGAAAGTTCACTTAAAATTTTGTTTAGTGTTGGTATTTCTTCTTTAAAATAAAATGAGTGTACTTTGCGAATGACATTTTTGAAGAAATCATCTATAACGACTTTTGACCTCCCTGTAGATGATTTTGGGGGACAGTATTTTGTTCATTTTTTGTTTCCTTTAAAAGACTGTAGATAGTCGGTTTTCCAATCCCTGTCAATTTGCAACATTTTTCCACGGCGTCGTCAACACTGTTGGTAGGATTTTGGTGTTTCAATGCATTAAATACATTTAATATAATAATCTTCTCATTCTGAGACAGCGCACATCTTTTCACGCGTTTAGCAGGTACGTAATCTGCTAAGCTCGACATTTTACCCAAACAATATTATATCCACTGGCACAATAGTCACTAAGCAACAGTCGAATTTTACTCTACTGCACTAGCACGTCTTCGTATATTCAGCTCTAATACTGGATTGATCTGTCACAATATTAGTGTTATCCGATAATTACTTGAAACGAAATATTACCACGCCCATGGCCGGTTCTTATCTCGGGATTTTATTACTCTCTTTCATTTCCAAACAGACTATAGTTATAATTATACACTAGTATACTAAAGGGTTTAGCAGGATAAATATGTGTGTGCTGACGCCCGACGGATTTACTTCAATTTTTCTGTAGAAGTCGGCAATAATGTAAGCTCAAATTTCTCAGAAGATTATGTGTCAAAAGGATTTTTTATGAAAGTTATTTGTTTGGTTAAATTGCAATACTTTGGGACCCCCTACCTGCTCTGTAACGGTTCTTATGCAGAACACGGTTGTTTGGTTATGGTTTAGTTATCTACCTAAATAGTACGTCAGAGCCGTTTGAATCTATAAGGCTGATTTTGTTAAGCTCGCTTAAATATTTAAGTATGGCTTTATTTGCCACATGTTGCACCATCCATATTTTAAGTTTGCCCCGCGCGAACGAACTGAACTACTACGCGAAGATTAGTTCGTGTGGTTCATGTCTAATTATTTCATTCTATAACCTTAATTCCTTAATAGAAAATTTGCAAATTATTTTATTATTGTGGTCCTTCTATTTTATGGTTTATTCTTTATGATTTGCAATAAAAAAGCAATTTTTTTATATGGTATACTTATGGTACCTAACGTTTTACATGTATTCATGAAGGTACATACCTATATTTTATATAAATACAAGTATTTTACTAAAAAAATTATCTTTAACAATATTAAAGTAGTGAGGCAATCGTTTTGTTATCATTACGTTTGCTTAGCGAATTAATTTACTTTTCCAAATTTTATAAACCTCATTCCGGTCGGTATATACATAATACTAAACACATGGTGATTATATGCAAATGTGGGTAGGTACCGTAAACTGCTCATATAACTTTTGCAAATCTCCCTATATTAAAAAAAAATTACTGTGTTTTCTTAGAACTAAATTCTGATTAGGCATTTTAATAAATTGAGCAGATAAGCGGGCCACAATTCTTAAATATAGGAACATCTGCATCAAGTAAGGACATATTTGGCTGCATTTTTATAACCTGGATCTTTTAGAAAATGTCAATTCGCTTTTAATTACTCAAGTGAATTACTCATTTCATACCACTGCCACTGTCGAGACAATCCAAACTCAAAAATTTCTTGAATGTCTCTTCATCCTCTCTAACTTCAACAAAATCCACATTTTAGAATAGTTTCATGAAATAATTTAAAAATTTATATTAATATATGTGAAAGTGAAAGATCACGCATAAAGTTAGGTTAGGTGGTAGCAAAGCAAAGCTTTAAATTGTTAAGCCTCCAATTCTGGTGGCTTAAGAAAAGATTCACTTAGATAAGTTTAAGTATGGTTTAACAAGTGGTAGAATTTAATTTTCAATTTAAGCAAGAGTTATATTTTATCGGTGCAAACTGCCCTTAGTCAGTCTAAACACACTTTGTTTGGAGACGCTCACTTCTTTATTTGAAGTGTTCTTATTACCGACTTAGACCTGCTTAGATATCGACAATAAATTAATGCATCGGGAAGATCTACATAATCTACGATCAGTTCTAAAGGGAAATGCTACCAAAACAACATAAATATTATTTAAACTACAAAGAGGACATTTCTGGTAACTGTACTGCATATTCAAGAATGCATGCAAGATAGCAGCAGCCTTTTCTAAGATCAGCTGTAGGAGGAATATACTTGACGGTCCTGGTATATAGGGTACGTTGTATACATACGGTAATATATGCAATGGACAAGCAGGGAGATACGGTAGGCACGAAGTTAAAAGAACATAAGTACTACCTAAAGAATAACAACATTCCGGAATGTTAAAAGTCAGCGAATTCAAACTATTATCTGGAATATCATAAATCACATTGCAGATAGGTATAAATACCGAGCATATGACTTTATATTTATTTCACTGTTACTTCTAGACAAGAGCGCGATATATCCTTCAAAATGTGAAGAAGTCTAAACTGACGATGTGTCAACCATCCAGGAAATTGTTCAGTCAAGTAGGTTTTCAGTCACCTGACTTATTTAATTTATTTAAGCATCAAAAGCGGTAATGGTTGTTGGCAAAAATTTGATTTGGAAATTTGTAAACAACGATAGCCATATTTGAGTCGTTTAAAATTATTACCTATTAATTATTTTTATAACTTACTGCCTTCCGATTGGTAAGTCACTGTTCGTACCGATCTGACAATTCTCTTACATAAAGATATTTTAAACATATTATATTATTTCTTGTAAGGCTCTGTAAGTGTGATAATTGAAAAATAATTCTTTATGCTTTAATTCTCTTTGTTTTTATAAATAAGTACTTGCCTATCGTTTAATCTTTATTCTTGTTAAAGAAAATTAGAATACTACAATGTGGGGCTTTTCTAAGAATATAAACCTAATTATCATAACATATTATTAAGTGAATAAATAAAAAAAAAATGTTTAATTAATGTGCTTTCACTTGACAGTTTTCTAGAAGTTTTAGGGTAGATAGTTATCCGGTTGTCGCTACCACACACATAGGATCTTATAAAAATCGGGCCAAACTTTCTCTAATAAAAATTTATGAAGGTTGTGTTAATAAATATTATTTGACAAACGGTTCATTTTCGAGACAATTTTAAATATATTTGAAATAAGAGGGCCACTTCCATGTATCTCGCTTAATATGCGAGATACGTCAAAAATCTTTAAATATTTTTTGTTGCATTTTTGGAGGCCTTATGCTCGTTAAAACACATTTGAGATCCATGACCAACTTTATGAGTAATAACAAAAAAAAAAACTGTAAAGTACCCAAACTTTAAGGCTGTCTAATTGTTTTATTTTAAGAGAAAACTTATTGGTAATAAGGTAATTGGTTTATTAGCAATAAATTTTCTCTATCTCTTAAAATAAAAAAGTTAGACAGCCTTAAAGTTTGGGTACTTTACAGGTTTTTTTGTGATTACTCATAAAGTTGGCCATGGATCTCAAATTTGTATTTACGAACATAAAGGCCTCCAAAAATGTAACAAAAAATATTTAAAGGTTTTTGACGTGTCTCATATATTAAGCGAGATACATCGAAGTGGCTCTCTTATGTGAGCCAGCTTGTATATTAATATATAGTATAGCAGGTATTTCATAGTTTGATACCAGGAACATGTCAAATCATGTCTATGCGTGGATTAAATCCAAATCTATTGACCCTCTGGGTTATATTCTTCAAAGAATTTTATCTGTTTTCAATAGTATTTAACCTGCTACTATTTTCCTTTATCTTGTAGAGCTATATTGATATTGCAATAATAAGCAGAAATCAGGAATTAATATTATAAACTTAACCAAGGGTCAAGTCATTCAAATCTGTTTCACAACTATCTGCTCAATCATTAATTGTGACTAATGTATTTTACTAATAATACTCGCTTACCAGTAACGCAGGTGTGGGTATCATTAACCATTATCTGTCAAAAAATCTTCACTCTGCATAATATTACAAATAAACTAGGTCATCATATGCGCCATTGTATTGTCATCACTTTTTGTTTCTCTACACTTTTTGTATTCCAAACCGATTAATAACAAAATTGATGTATTTGGTCGCGTGCATTTTTACACAGTTACTTAAATTACTTAAACATATCTTAGGGGGTCCATGAAAAACGATGATAATAAGAAGCCTTCTCTTATTTAATATTGTCTATTGTCAAATTAAACTTTAGTAAAGTTTTAATAATGGCTTATGCATATTCAAATGTTGAAATGACCAATATGGTTTACATTTATGGACTTGCAGATGGAAATGGTACTGAGACTGGGCAAATTTATATGAAAAAATGTCCAAATCATCTCAAATCATACTGCTACTTGAACAAAATGTTGATTTTACCGTTGGCATATTGTTCACCGACGAAGTTAATTTAGAGATGCTATAATAAACTTCCACAATAAACACGTTTGGTCTGATAAAATCCCAAATGCCATAATGGATTCTCGATTTCAACATCAGTATTCTTTGAATGTATGGGTGGGTATTATTGGAAATTTTCTTGTTGCGTCTTAGTTTATACTGAGAACTTCAACCGGTGCTTCCTATAGACATTTTCTTGAAAACATTTCACCTGACCTACTTGACGATGTTTCTTATGCGCTAAGACAAATAATATGCACGATGGGGCTCTCCCACATTTTAGTTGAATGCTCGTGAATTTTTAAGTGAAAGAATCGGTAATAACGTAATTGGACGAAGCAATCAAGAACCAGATAAACCTTGGCCACCCAGATAACCCAATATGAACCCTACGGATTTTTTTTTGAGATATCTTAAGACTTTAGTCAAGGTCCACATTAAATGTAAGGAGTACTTGCGTCAATAAATTACTTATAGGTGGTTGTGGTGTAATAAGAACTACTTCTAGAATTTTTGGGAGCAATTTCAAAAAGATCTGAAGCATGTATTTTGGCTGAAGGTGGTCATTTCCAACATTTGCTATAATAAATCATAGTAAAGCTTGTTAATTATTTATTTTTAGTAATGTAATGAGTAGGTGTCGTAAAATGCACTTGATGAAATAAATCAGTTTTATTGTTAATCGGTTTGGAATACAAAAATATGTAAAGAAACAAAAAGTGAAGATAATACAATGGCGCATGTAACGACCGATTTTATTTGTAATAATGTATATGTTTTTTGACAAATAATGATCGATGATACACACATCTCCGCCACTGGTAAATTTCTAAAGCTGGCAATTATTTATTTCATACCTACTGACGTAGTTAATATGCACACCGAATTTGGTTAAATTATCTCAAGCGGTTTAGAAATTAGAAACTGATTTTTCTAAATTTTTGACATACTGTAGCTAGACAATGAGTGTCGTAAGACCATTTGCATTTATATAAAGCAAAAAATCCTTATTTTAGCCACAGAATACGACCATGGATTTTTATCCTCTACTTAAGTAACACCCTGTATATTATTATTATATAGTTCTAGTGGGCATTTCAGCTTTTAAATTTTAACTTAAAATTAGTAACTTTCTACCTACCCCGTAATTGGTTATTTAAACTGTCGGGTGGTATAACAAATAAATAATAGTTATTTATTTATTTTAAGTAGCATTTTATCCACGCAAGAATGTTTAATATTCTTAAGTGGATAAAAGGCAATTAAAACATGAAGTGCAATACTACGCTTTATCCATAATCGCATCACAATAATGTTTCTGGAGAATTTTTGGAATTTAATAAAATAATATTTCCACGACTTGATATTTCTTAGTACTTGATGAAACACAAACTTGATATTGCAAGGAAAATATAGCTGTTCCTTACAAGAAGAGACATCCGTAACTTATACAAATTCTTTACAAACTTCGGCAGATATTATGTATTCCGAAAACGATGGTAACAATGCTACAAGGGTTCTTATTACCAGAAAGGAAGTTAAATGTGGCAAAACAAAAAACGAAATGCGTATTACTATAAATGTAAATGTTAAGAAGTAAATAAATTAAATTAGATTTATTATAGGTTTATTGTGTCTTCATTATTCTGCTAGTGAAATAATAGCTATTTATGCTATCAGTTACGAAATGCCTAATTTTGTGTAACGCGTGAGATTTTTGCGGAACGAACGAAGTGAGTTTCGCAAAAACTCACAAGTTACACAAAATTTCATTTCGTAACGTATTGCATACAAGATTTTTTCTAATTTTGAAGAAAGTAATAAAAAAATATAATTGACAAAAATTTGGAAAACATAAATTTAGTTTGTTGCTGTTACTTCATGTTAGTTGTCAGTTTGACATTTTGTAAAAAAGTCTAGATGGAAGGTTTTTAGCGAGATTGATATATTTTTAGTTTTATTTTTAAAAAATGAGTGATTCAAGTTCTGAAGAGCTACCAAGCGATATTGAAGAGGCAGCAGGTAATGCTCTATTATCAGTAATTCCCAAAAAGTCAAAGGCAGTTTATGATTTGGCATACGAAAAATTTGTTACGTGGTGTGATGAGAAGAAAATTAAACATGTTAATGAGAAAGTTTTACTTGCATATTTTGAGGGTAAGAAAGATCTAAAAGTTTCCACATTATGGACACTTTACTCAATGTTAAGGTCTGAACTAAATCTTAAAAGGAATATTGATATTAAAAGATATACAAATTTGGTAGCATATATTAAAAGACAAGCGGACGGGTACAGTGCTAAAAAGTCAAAAGTTTTTATTAAAGAAGATTTTGTCAAATTTTTAGTGGAAGCTGATGACAAAGAATACTTAATGGCTAAGGTTGCAATGATAATTGGAATGGCAGGAGCATGCAAAAAGACAGAATTAACATTTCTTCCAGTTGAAAATGTTATAGACGAAGGAAGCCATTTTCGTGTTGATATCCCACCTTCAAAAACAAGTTATACGGCAGTTTGCAATTACCACTGGAGACATTGAAAATACGAATCTTGTTGAAATATTAAGAAAATATATTAAGTTGCGTCCCCAGGTTCTTAAACACAACAGATTTTTTATAAAATATGCGAATGGAAAATGTACCAGAAATCCTGTGGGAATTAACACATTTAGCAGTCTGCCAAAAGTTATTGCACAATTTCTTGGTCTTTCAAATCCTCTTCTATATACTGGCCACTGCTTCAGAAGAAGCTCTGCAACTTTCCTAGCAGACAGTGGCGCTGATATTTTAAAATTAAAGAGGCACGGAGGTTGGAAATCTAGCTCTGTTGCGGAGGGATATGTTGAAAATTCCATGAATAATAAAAAACTTATAGCGCAAGAAATATTTGGTAAAACATCTAATGCAATGTGCGCCGCTTCCCAAATAACAGCAAGTTCGAGCAATGAAAAAAATATGTCGTCGGGAATTAATTTGACTAATTGCAATAATTGTGTTATCAATATTTATAATAATTAATTAATTTATAATTTATGTTTTTAACTTGTATTATAACAGTTTAATGAATAATTCTTTTTGTCACTAATTTTGAAATACATTTTTCGTCACCAATTGCATAAAATTTTACTTTATGCAACTAGTTACAAAAAGTAAGACGTTTCATAATATCAATCAGTTTTAAAAAGTGTCACTTTATATGTCAAAATTAGAAAAAGTTACTTTATTCCACTAGTGGATAATATATATGTGGATAAAAGTCCGATTATAAGTTGATTGTGATAAATAATATTTCTCCTTACCTGACTTCTTATTATTCGTTTTGCTTCTAGACTTTCTAGGGTAGATGTTTATCTTGCTGTGGCCGCAGCCCATTTCTAGGAGCGTACGACGACTTCAGCGGAAAGTCGCCCCTTGGCTCCAAGGCAGCGTCGCTAGGAAGTCACATGTCCTGGTGCACATCACCCCGTGTCCGCACCGATTAACTGCGTCGGACGACAGTAATTCTTTATTGAAGCCGCCATCTGTAACAAATCGATATGTAGCTAATTAGTGGACGAGCACAGCTAGTGAGACGGGGTTATGTGATATTTCGTTACGGATTACGAACACTATGCTGCAGCTTGACATTAATATATTACGTAGTTATTTATTGTAGCTGCATATATGTAATATATAAATAATAAATGTAATTTTTCTAATCTGCTGCTACCGATCTAGTTCATTATGTCACAAATAAATTAAACTCACACAATTATATATTACTTTCCATTTAAAAATTACAAGCAATATCGTCTTAAAGAGTCTCAAAAGAAATACCACCTAAAAATTACAATAGTGGTGAAAGGATCAAGTAGTCGTTAGACAATAATTTAATGTTCGTTGCCTAAAGTGCATAAATGTAATTAAGAATAAATTTGATAATTTTTTAATACAGTTGAAACAAAAGGTGATGGTAATATAGAAAATGTTCTGTAATAAAAGTTTATTAGAAAACAGGAGAAAAAATTGGGTATGTGGAAAAAATGTAATTGAGGACGTCATTAGTCGCTTCTGTGAAATCTCACAGATAATACTTTCGATTTTCTCAAATTTTATTTAAATTTGTTGTAACCTCACAGTAGACCTATACTATCGAGTACACCCTGTACAGTATAATAGTCCGTTCCGCGATGTGACGTCAAAACCTCGGTTTTTCTATTTTCAGTTTATTTTGAATAAAAACATTTTTTAGTAATTTTAATAATCAACACGTATTTCAATGGCCTTAGAATTATCTAATCTAATCCTTTGTAATTAAAAAAATAACGAAAAAACCTATTTCAGGAAAAATATTCTCTTATTACGTAAAAAATAAATAATTAGATAGATATATATTTTATTAATTCTTTTTTGCCAGATTACAATGGATAGAATAAGTCAATTTGCCACTTAGTTACTACACTAAGACATAAACACATGTAAAATATTCTATACAATATACACAAACAGTTTAAAATAGCATGCACAAACATAATTCAAGTCCAATCAAAAGTGAGAAATTTCTCAATGGAATAGTAATGGAATGTATTACAAGATTTTTTTTTAATTTGTCTTTAAATTTTAACATGGGTAGACCCCTGATACACTCGGGTAGCTTATTGCACAGACAACTTCCTGTATTAATAGGAAATTTTTGATAAAGTGTCAAATTACTTTTTCGAAATGATTCTAGAGCACCCATATCAAAAATTATTCTTATTATTCACTTTTGTACTGTGAATGCTCTCTTTAAATCTGAACTTCGACCCCAAACTATTATATTATAAGACACTAGATTGGGAAAACGTATTTTACACGTTTATCAGGGCTATAATTATACCAAGGTAGCTGTAAAATAGTAAATATTCACTAATTCACAGCATTTCTCATTGTTTCAGTTTTAGAGAGTATCATACAGAATAAATTACGAGAAAGTGATTTTTAACGATTTTTTTAGGTTTTCCCAAATATTTGCTGTGCAACCCTCAATTTTAACTTCAGATTCGTGTTCAGCGGGAAAAATATAAAAGAAAAATATAGTGTAACTCCCAGCACACATTACTTTATTATTTTTATGGGTTTTCTCTAAAATTTGCTGCCCCCATTTTGACTTCAGATTCGTGTTCAGCGGGAAAAAATACCTGGAAAAAATATAATGGGACCCTCAGCACACACCACTTTTTTTTGTGGACCTGTGTAATTAGTTGATTTTTATAGCGCCATAACCAAAATTGTGACAGTGTATGGTTAATACGAATAACCAGACTTTCAAAAGTATCTGCTGATACAACAATGGACGTGTCGTCCGCATACATTAAAACTTTTCTATATGTACTTAATACAACACCTTCTCGGACTAAATTATATCGTGCAGCGGTGTTCGGCATCACGGAGACGCAATTCAGGATATTTTTTCGATTAGTCTCGGGCGCCAGTTTATCTATGTTTAACGTGGGAGAAACTCCACGTGAACTCACCCTCGGTTAGAGTAAGTACTCGGGTAGCAACAGTGAAGAAAGTTAAATTCCAGGGGTCTGTTATTTTTCTTTTATTCCAGAGAGCAACAAAACTAGTTTTATCGTTGTAGTGATAGTTTTACTTTTCAAATAAACAGAATTGTCAGTGTAGAACGGTAAAAATCTGTTTAAGTACCTTTTTAGCTAGATCTGAATTTTATCAAAGTTACTGATATGAATGAACACAACACATTCTTTGTATAACAAATTTATTTGGTAAAATGAAAATAAATAATTGTCAGTTGAATAGTAATAAAGACTATATGAATTTGTCTTTAAAACGGCAATACAATTTACAATTAAAATAAATAAACTAAAAATATCAAAATTGCTAGATAAACATATTTCCTTACAATTTTCAAACAGAATATAAAAAGGTCTGCTTCGATGCTGAAAAGAAATATAAATTATCTATGAAAAATCCTTAAAGTAAAACATACGGCATGAAATACTTTATTGACAGAAAATCTTTACAAACAAAATATGGACTAAACTATAAACTTATACCTAGGGGACGGTTCCAGCGAGGTTCTGAAAATAAAAACAAAATGTATGGATTTAGCAAAAATCTACTCTGAATTTATTTCGGCCCTGTAAATGCGAATAGAAAGCATTAGTTAAAAGCGGTTCTGAATTAACTGTAGCCAAGGAGAAAGCGCAAGCAGTGCAGAGTAATAATATACAGCAATTGTTATTAACAAAATAAGTAAGTGAATAAATGGGACGGTTTTGGTCTAAGGGAAAATAACGCAGTTTTTGGATGTATATCCGGAAAGATAGAAATGAGAGCACGCGGTGTATCTCCTTTGATGGCGGTGTTGTGCACAGCCAAACCACCTCGGCGAGAAGAACCCTGTACCACTTAGTCACCAACGACCCCTTAGTGCGGTGTTGTTCAGCCAGCCAAACACTTCGGTGTACCAAAACGGCGTATATTAGTCGTCGGCGGTGTTGTCCACAGCCAAACCGACAACGAAAACGTCGTAGGGCTCACTGGCGTTTATCACTCGCCGGCGGTGTTGTTCACAGCCAATCCGGATGAGGACAACGTCGTGAAACGGCAGACAGTCGATGGCTCGGTCAGGTAGCGGTGTTGTGCACAGCCAAACTACCTCGTCCGTCAAAAGTACAAGCCACCCCGTATGAGTTCAAAACACCCAAACGGCGTGAAAAGGATAGGATTCAGAGGAAGGTAGATTGCTTACTTATTTCCTGGGCACTGCTGGGCTCTACGGCTTTTCCTGGCTCGGTTAGCCTTCTCGGGCGGATCTGGTGGACTTCTGGAACTACTTCTGCTGGCTGGAGTTGTCTTTCGATAACTCTCTACTGGTGCTGTCTTTCAACAACTCTCGACTGGTGGCTGGAGCTGTCTTTCAACAACTCTGGTTTCTAGCCTGTCGGCTCTCGACTTTTGTCAACTTGCTCCCCACCTGACAACCACAGGTCACGGTGGGAGATGCGCGTGCGGTGCGTGATTTCGGAGTAGGGCATCGACGGTTTAGTACAAACTGGTGAATACTGATAAAAACTTCGAGCGCTCGCTGGACTTAAACTAACAATAAAATATTATTTTCGGAAAATAAATTTACATTAGGGATGAACCCGGGTGGTTTATTACAAATTAAACATACAAAGTAAGGCAAACCTCCTTATACTACATACATATTACAATATATTCTCTATATGACCTCCTCTAATATCAGGACACATATCCAATCATCGCGTGACTTCTTTGTTTGCTGCGTTTATTAACATTTTGCCGTTTAACTCATACAAACGTTTGTGCTTTTTTGTTTCAAATGATTACTATCTCGCAAAGGTGTTTTGTAAACCTTATATTTTAAAACCTCTCATAAAAAAATCAAGAGATGTCTTTCCGGTTCACTGAATAGCTCCCAATCCATTTCTAAATATTGCTGCACAATCCTGACCTCGTGGAGTGGAGCTCTGTCGTACTGAAACCATAGGTTCGTTCTTAACTGCAAAGGCACATTCTCCAGAAGTGCAGGAAGTTCTTCTTGCAGGAAATTTTAATAACTCACGCTGTTCAATGCATGTTCATAGACATAAGGCCCAATTAATGTGGGGATTTTCAATGGATCCGTAGTGTTGCGCCTGTTAGCAAACCATTACTGGCAAACCGACTTTTGTCCGTCCAAAGAGTGTGCTGAAAAAGATTCTGATCAACAGTTTCTACATTTAATACAATTCGAGCTGTAAAATTAAATCTGTATGTAACGCTCAGGCAAATGCTCCAAATTGTGAATTCTGTAGTCATGATACCTATCAGTCTTTAAAATCCGTTGAATGGTTGATTTATTCAAATTCAATTCCCGATTAGCCTGCCGTATAGAATTTCGTGAATATTGTTCGAAATACAGAAACAGTCTAGTTGTATTAACATTGTTTCTTAGCCTTCGGTGAATTATTTGATTCTTCCGAACAGAAAATGCATCTTTATTTCGTCGCAAAGTCACCTCCAATCTTGTAAAGGTTCTATGATCAGAAATTAGGTGCTCTGAATACCTTTCTCGATATAACTGTACAGTATTCTTGATTTTTTTTGTGACTCGCCATAAATTAGCAACATATCAACTTTTCTGAACGAGAAAACATTTTGTAAACAGAAACATTGTACTTTTGACGTTCGTATTGAGTAATGACAAGTATTTTGTGACATTTATGCACTTAACAACGAAAATTCAATTATTTTGCAACGATTACCTACTTGATACTTCCACCGCTAATGTGATTTTTGACGGTATTTATTTTGTGACTTTTTAGGACGATATATTGCTTATAACTTTTAAACGGGAAGTAGTACAGACAAATTTCTTTAATAAAAGTTTATTAGAAAAAAAAGCTTTTTAACAGGAAAATTTTGCACGTCTCCATAATTTACCGTCCTGAACAACTTTTTTAAGTAACATCTTGCTGTACAAAGGGCATTTTACCTGAAACTAAAACAGTTTTTACTCGGTGCACTGAGCATTTCAAATAGGATTATTTCAAAAATTGTTACTCCTACCCACTTCAGCAAGGTATACCGTTGTCAAATAAAACAGGTAGGAGAATCGATTGTTTCAATAGTTAGATGGATACAATAAGCAGCATTTGAAAGAAACATGATGTGCCATAAGTGGCGTCCTCTACTAGTGACGTCAAAATTAGAAACAAATTTTAATTTTTCGCCCGCAAAAACCCCTGATTTACAAATTTTTTGTAAATATTTGGATTTTTTTAGAAGTCATCTACAAATATTGAAACATCTACAAATTTATCTACAAGTTATCTACAAATAAAATTTTAACTTTGACACTACTTCATTTAAAAACACCCACATTGAACGGTTAATATTATTATGTCTTTGTAGGGAGAATATGTTAACAGAAGAGCTCATATGCCCCCAGATCAGAACAGCGTAACATATTACCGAGTAGATAAGGCTATGGTAGACTGTACGTATTGATACATTCTGAGCTAGATTGCGCAACAGGAATACATTTCTAGAGACTTTGTTACAGGCAAAATTGGTATGATGATCAGAAATGTCTCAGAAATGTGACTGATTTTTTTTACTTTTATTTATTTGCCTTAATGTAAATAAAATGGTTTTTGATTTAGATATATTTAGATATTTGAAAGAAACCAGTCTTTCATTATTAATTCATTCTATTGGATTTCTCCAAGTAAATCTGCAAGTATCATGTCAGGACCAGTAAGACTATCATCAGCAAACTGTATGGTTAGGAACAGTTACCAACTGAGAGAGGAAGATCATTAACATAAATTAAGAAAAGAAGTTGTCCCAGTACTGATCCCTGAGGGAGACCAGCACTGATATTAAGGTGATTTGATGAAATATTATCCTGAACTACATATTGCTGCCTGTTACTCAGATAAGAATGTAATAAAGAAATACTCTGTCTTGAAGCCATAAAAACACAGTTTGTTTATGAGAATCAAATGTGAAACGCAGTCAAAGCTTTTGTAATATCTGGAAACTGCAAGCATTTTAGTAATGGTTGGGATTATAAGCACTCTCCTGTATCACCCACATCATTTAAAATAGTGTTTAATACAGAAGGATGAACCTCAAGATAAAAATAAAAGGTAACATTCAACTTCCGCAAATATTTATAATAAATGTATACCCTAAAAGTGTAAGGATATCAACAGGACTTTCATTAGATATTCCAAAACTTTTTCAATCGATAAGACAAATGTTGGGCGGTAACCATCTTCCGAAAAACTTTTTGTGTACCTTCTTGAATAATAACGACAGTTATAAACGAGTTTCTATTTTTGTTTCCATATCAAATATTTCTTCGGTTCCAAAATTTATTTGTTTAGAGTGTAGGCTTCAGCCTTCAGCCTTCAGCCCGTAAATGACATATTTAAAGGTAGCAGTTGCACGATATTAGCTGGATAATCTTTCTCAAACCCTTCCCGCTTGCAATTATAGCTTCTTCATGTAGCAGAAATCCGGGATAATCCGTGCGATCAAAAAGACGAGTGATGTAGGTATGAGGACGATGTTCTAATATATTATAGCCAAGCGTCTCCATACACATGCTTAGTTAAACTAATGCCACTTAATTATCAAAGGATAACATACTCCTTAACTAATGTAGTGTGCTGAAGGCTGAAGGTAATTATATACAGTGTGTTTCACGATAAGTGGCCTAATATAAAATTTAAATTAAGGTGGTTAAAATAAGAAAAATATAAAGAATTGTTCTGAGACATTTTGCTTTCCAGATACAGGGTGGAAAAAATTAATTTTTTTCATAAATATCCTAAAAGCTTTTGACGTATAATGATAACATTTGACAAATTACTTATCTAAGGAAAGGGTAGAATCTACTAAATTTGAAGTAATTCTTCCGAGCCAATTATCTTCATTTACACTGAAACTATTATCTTTCCCACTCTGAATTCCGTCTTGATCATTCAAATATCTTCAAACAGAAAAATTTGACAGCAAAAATTAATAAAGCTTAAAAATAGCAATTTTTAAGAGTCTTTATTTAAATAAGCGGAAACAAGCGCTTGTAAAAATCAATCTCGTCTAAATTTTGCTGTTTGGGACCCTAGAGTGGAGTTTTTCAAAGTTATACCAAAATCTAAAATGGGTCGGCAACAATTTTTTTTATTTTCAAACTATTTTATATGGAATGACTCATGAGGTAACCTCCATTTTCAATCAAAGGTATTATCTTTGGGATTTGACAGATTTGAATGAAGATGCATTTTCTGTTCGGATAAATCAAATAATTGACCGAAGGCTAAGAAACAATGTTAATACAGCTAGACTATTACAGTATTTCGAATAAAATCCACGAAAAATCCACGAAAAATCCACGGCAGGCTAGCCGGGAATTGAATTTGGATAAATCAGCCATTCAACGAATTTTAAAGACCAATGAGTATCATGACTACAAAATTCACAATTTTATAGCTCAAACTGTAGTAAATGTAGAAACTGTTGATCGGACCCTTTTTCAGCAATTTCTTTGGACGAACGGTTTGCCAGTAATGGTTTGCCAAACAGGCGCAACGAACACTACTGGTCCATTCAAAATCCCCACATTTTATTTTTCCTTTCCCAGAAAAATGGACCTATTTAGTGGCCCGCAAAATCACCAGACCTAACACCCCTCGATTTTTTTTAAAGGAGGTTTTAAAAAATAAGGTCTACAAAACACCTTCGCGCGATATTATTTGATTAAAATAAAAAATCACAAATGCTTGCAATTAATTAAATGGCGAAATGTTAATAAACGCAGCCCACACAGAAGTCAGACGAAGATTGGATATCTTGATGTCTTGAAATGAAAGTAGGTCATATAGAGAATAGATTGTAATATAATATGATGTAAATGATCTAAGACTTATTAGTATATTACCCGCCATTTTTAAAATTTTAGAAATCATATTAAATTTTAATATAATATTTTACCAGTTAAACAGTCTGGGTTCCGTAAAGGTTACAGTACCACAAGCACTCTATTAGGAGTAACCGATGATATTGTCACTTCATCAGATAATAATAAGCTTGCAGTATTAGTTTTATTGGATTATAGTAAGGCTTTTGACAGAATAAACCATCGACTTCTCTTAGCTATTTTACATTATTTTGGTTTTCAAGAAAATTCAATCAAGTTAATGGAACAGTACGTCACTGAAAGGTACCAAAGAGTTATTCATAATGGTAAACATTCCGATGTATTAGCAACTAATATGGGTGTTCCTCAAGGTTCGATTTTATGTCCGCTTTTATTTACTTTATATACAGCTGAATTTCGTCATGTTTTAAAATCTTGCAACGCTCATTTCTATGCTGATGATACCCAACTGTATTATTCCTTCTAGGAAAATAATATTTTTCATGCTTGTCGTCTTATTAATGATGACATTACATCTCTCATTGATATATCTAATAAATTTTGATTGTCTATAAATTCCACTAAATCCAAGGTTATGCTTTTTGGCAAAAAATCTTCACGTAATAGGTGCACTGATAAAGTAAATATTGAAATTAATGGCGATCACCTTGATTTAACTACCGTATCAAAAAACTTGGGGCTAATTATTGAATTATTGATATAGATCTTCATTTTACAGAACATGTAAATTTTATTGTAAAAAAAGCTTTCTCTAACTTAAAATTGATTTATTCCAGTAAGTGTATGTTAAGTAAGCAAACAAAGAAATATTTAGCGAAGCATTAGTATTATCACATATAAATTATGCAATTATTGTTTATTATCCTATTTTAAGACAGTTTGATGCTAAGCGTTTGCAAATTATACAAAATAGCTGTGTTCGTTTAATTTGTGGACTACATAAGTATGACTCGGTGCCTTCGTCTTTGAGGGAAATTGGTTGGCTCAATATCAAAAATAGACATTATCTACTTAGCTGTAGTTTTTTTCATAAAATTATTTCTTCTCAAACCCCACCTTAGCTATATAACAAAATTACTTACAGAATGGATGTCCATCATTTAAATATCAGGTACAAATTTACAATAACCATCCCTAAACACAAAACTACAAGTTTTCGCTCAGGATTTTCATATCAAATTGCAACTCTATGGACAGTTTTCTTATAAAAAATTTAAAAAAAACTGATTAAATCAATTATGAATACGTGCATTTAACTTGATAACTTTTTCTTTATTGTGTTAACTCTTTTTTCGCTGTGGCTTTTCACGGATGTGTATAATACACTGATCATTTTATATTTATTCTTTATATATATATATATATATATATATATATATATATATATATATATTCTCTCTCATTATAGGTTGAGTGGAAGAGCAGAGGTTCTAGACCTCTGAACTCTGCCCTTTACTAAAATATTAATTTCTTATTATTTGTATTTCGTGCAATATCTAATAGTAATAAAATCATTATTATTATACAGTATGCGCCAAAAGTATGGAATAAATTCAATAAAAACGAAACAATTATTTTTTGGGAAAAATCCTCGAACAGGTCGATTTTAAATTTAAAAAATACATATTTCATTTGTTTTCGAGTAATGACGTCATCAATTTTTTTTAATGGCAACACCATATTTTTTTTCCTTGATTCTGAAAGATCGTTTAATTCTCTATCAGACAGTACTAAAATTTTGCCCTCTTACATAGGAAAGTTTTCGAGTAAATGACGATTGAATGTTAGAAAACGTAAATTTTATCATAAAAAAGTAACCATTCTGAGGTATGTAAAATAAAATACAATTGATTAAATTTTATACTTAAATTAAATGTTCCAATTGCCATCCACCAACTTCTTGACAATGCGCAAGTCTGTGAAGAAATTCTTCTTGCACATTATGAATGATTTCTAGGGCAACTCGTATTTCGTCCCGAATGCGATTTTGAAGTTCTTCTAAATTACGTGGTTTATTAATGTACACTTTTGACTTCAAATATCCCCATAAAAAATAGTCAAGAGGTGTAAGCTCTGGCGATCTTGCAGGCCATTCTATCGGTCCGCGTCTGCCGATCCACCTCCCAGGAAAACAGTTGTCCAAAAAATCTCGTACAGGGCGCGCATAGTTCGGAGGTGCACCGTCTTGCTGAAACCATATGGTATCGTCAGGAATGTCAGGGTCATTATCGTTAGGAAAAATTACTGCAAGGGCTGGAACGAGGTCGTTTTCTAGAAACTCTAAATATCTTTGTCCTGTAAGGATTCCTTCAAAGAAGAAAGGCCCTACTATTCTGTCGTCAACTATTCCAGCCCACACATTTTATTTCTGAGGGTGTTGGGTATGTGCCTCTGCCATCCAATGAGGATTTTCCCGACTCCAATATCTGCAAGTTTGACGGTTTACTGTACTATTCAGACAAAATGTGGCCTCATCTGAAAAAAGTATTTGCCGGTGTAAATTTCTATTTCCTTGACATAAATCCATTAGAATTTTGCAAAAGTGTAAGCGGCGATCGGGATCATCTTCATTGAGTTCCTGCACAAGTTGAATTTTGTAGGGATGATATTTTTCCTTCTTCAAGATACGTAGCACTGTGCTCTGACTAGTGTCATTGTTTAATGCAACCAATCGTGAAGAATTATGAGGATTATCCACCATACTTATCAAAATGTTCTGTTTCTGATTTTCATTAATCCTTGGACGTCCCGGTTTTGGAATAATTACAACATTGCTAGTTTCTCTAAATTTAGACTCTACCTGACTGACTGTTGATTGGCTGATAGGGCGATCTGGATATTTTTTATTAAATAAATCGCAAACTTCCTGCTGAGTTCTAGTCATATTCCCGCATCCGATAAGAATTAAAATTTCAATTCTTTGAGTAACAGTTAAATGTGCCATAATACTTTAAATTGAATAATAATCTCTATGTCGCTTACAATCTTATTAGAAAGTCGGTGTGATAATGACACTTTGCAAAGATTTTCACCTACGTGATCCATAAAAGAACTATGGAATTCGAAAAACTAAACTTGATAACGTTTTTGCTTTATTTTCATTGATTTACGTTTTCTAACATTCAATCAATAGAGAATTAAACGATCTTTCAGAATCAAGGAAAAAATATGGTGTTGCCATTTAAAAAAAATCAATGACGTCATTACTCGAAAGCAAATGACATTTGAAAATCGCATTTTACGCTAAAATATGTACTTTTTAAATTAAAAATCGACCTGTTCGAGGATTTTTCCCAAAAAATAATTGTTTCGTTTTTATTGAATTTATTCCATACTTTTGGCGCATACTATATGTATGTAGTATGAGGGCATTTGCCTCATTATTTAAGCTGAGTTATTGTTAGCATCACCTTTTTAACTATGAAGAGTTATCGAGTTTAATCCTTTTATTTATTCTTAATAACATTTATGCACTTTACACAACGAACATTCAATTGTTTGCCAACAACTACTTGATTCTGCTACCGCTAATCTGTTTTTCAGGTGGTATTGTAACTTTTAAACGGGAAGTAATACAGAAAAATTTGTCTAATAAAAGGTTATTAGAAAAAAGAGATCTTTTTAACAGGAAAAAAATTGGGTATGTTTCTGGAAAAAATATAATTGATGACGTCCTTAGTCGTTTTTGTCAAATCCAAAAGATAATACATTCGATTGAATATGGAGCTTGCCTCATCCCAAGTATCCCAAATTGTATTAAAATTTTTTGAATTTTCACAGTAGGCTTCTACTATCGAGTTTGAGACACCATGTACTATACTTTTCAGAAAAGCTGTCAGTTTGCAGTATTTTGACAGATCTATCTTCATGCAAATTTTCATTGCAGTCTTTAACATATTTCATTCGCATTGATGAAACCGCTTACTTTTTGTAGATATTCAAAAAATATGCAGGCATGACTTCTTCATGACTTATCTTACTAATGTTTCTCTCTATATATTAAATTCTTCAAATTCTTTTACGTATTGTTCTTTCAACTTGCTTGCTAATAAACGTAGATTTGCTTTGCTGGCTTCTGCAGATGTACTTGACGAAGGAGAGAAATACACTGAATATATACCGTTTTCAGCAGCCTCTCGAACAAAAGTAAATGAAAAAATAAACAATACATCATAGCAACTAGCGAGTCTCGTCATAACACTTCAATTTTCACAGAGTCTTTCCAAGACATTCTTCCTGACGTTTAAAAATGCCGTACTCTTTGAATTAAACTCGATTTACTTGAGCTTGTGACTGTGGATAAATCGTATGGCAATCAGGTTTTAGTCGCGTTTTATTCATTTCAGGAAATGAAACGCTTGACTTACGTTTTTGCATTTAAACATTTCTACGTGAATAAAATATTCTGTAAATCTTTCTTCAACAAATAACTATTATAAAGTCTAGTATCTGAAGTTTTCTTTTTTTACGTAACTATCCAGAAGAAAATTTGCCTCATTGACAATGACAAGCTTATCGTCGAAGTTGAAGATTTATAAAAAAAATGGACACCCGTTTTAAAATTCCTGGAAGAGGATCATCCTAGGGAATACTATTTGAAGTCATAAAATAACATTTGTACGCTTCTGTTTGAAGCAATTCACTAAATTATAAGACTGTTGTAAACACAGAGTACCGCAAAATCCTTTTGATGATTTGAGGTCTGAAGCATTTTTTACCTTACCCTAAAATATATATCAGCAGCGAATATAATACGGCACCTTTCCAATTTTAACTGTAGGCCTTTAATTTGTATATAGGATCCCTCCATGAGCAAACACAATTAGCATATCAAACTGGGCCCACAGAAGGCTGAGAAGGAAGTATTTAAATCCAAAATGTTAATACTTCTTTATATCCTGCATTACTGATATAAACCCTTCAGAAATGAATTATTTATGCTGGTTTGGATATAAAAAAGTGGGAATTATGTCAGTTAGATATAAATTTAATATATCTGGCAAAGGATACCACTGATCGTATAATAATATTGTATAGTGTTTTTAACATTGATATTAACACTAAAAGTGTTATCACCAAATTATTAGTGATCTTATAAATTTCTTTAAATTCACAGTGACCAACAAGGAGCCTACTTGTTTACTTGTAGTTTAAAGAAATGCTCAAGGAAAGAAATAAATAACATTTTATAACGCCGATTTTATACAGCAAATTGAACTGCTTTTGCCGCTATTGTTATTAATAATTATTAATAGATTTAATTTGTGGTTTTAATTAATTAAACAGTTTGACATACCTGATGTTACAACAACATTTTGGGTCCGTCTTACCCAGTTTCTACAAAATAACACAAATGTTTCTTGGCCGTTTTGATCTCGTAAGTTATTGGCGGCAACTATGATACGTTTCCGTAAATCATCAATAGTAGATACTCACTTCGGTACAACACACTTCTTTTTTTAAATATCCCCACAAAAACAAGTCCAAGTGATTTAAAGTCAGGAGATCGTGACGGCCATGGTACCGGTCTTCCTCGTCCAATCCCTTGGTGTTAATGCTTGGATATGCTGTACATGGTACGGATATAACTGAGTCTCGTATATGATACGTCACATTGCTGCAATAGGCTGTGGAAGTCCTGGTCCTCCATCTCTTCCATGATTCGGTTTCAAATGTCCCTCGCGTTGCATTACGCTTACACTTACTGCACACCGCGAAAAAAGTAGTTGCATTTGGCACATGTTTACCGGGAAATCGTTCTGTTAAAGCATTTTTACAACGTATAAAATTAAAATGATCCATCAACTCGAGTTACTACTATACTTACTCGTAAGCCATTTTTGGCACTTGAAAAACTAATGTAAACACTGTCGTCGCAAATAATTTAGTGCCTATAAAAAGTAATCACATTAAAATATTCGGAATCACCTGTCTAAAGACTACAGTGGCCCAGCGATGTAAAGGTTGAACAACTACAACTTCAATAATGTTATACTCGGAACTACAAGGATTTAAAAAAAATTACTATATCGACTCCATTTTTCATGACGCATCCATACCCAAATTCTTTTAGATAAGTTCTGAACCACTCTGAATAAAGGTTGTCATATTTTAGAGTGGTTTTTCCGTTCCTTTCTCTACGGGGGGAGAGTGGGGGTTAACCGCCTCGTTTTTTTAATGAAAACATATGTTTTGTACCGTTGTGTTCGTTGTAAAGACAATTTCAAGATGATTAGAATGCACTATCTGGTTTTGTGTTTATCTAAAGCATACATGAGAAAAAAATAGAAAATATACAATTTTAAAAATAAGTGTTAATGTAAAAGAGACTCAAAATGTGCACAATTTACATGTTGGCAAAGTCCACGCCGATGGTAAAATTTATTCTTAACATTTTGTAAAATGTCTGGAGATATTCGTCTGATTTCTTGCCTAATACTTTCTTCAGTTCGCCCAGGTGTCCTCATGAGAAAAAGTCAAGAGGAGTAAGATGAGGAGATCGTGGCGGCTACTCAACTGAACAACCTGCAGGTTCAAAATTTATACAAAAGTGAAAAACGCAAATATAAACAAACCATTGTAAATGAAACTCGAAAATTTGATTCCAATAAAATTGGATACATTTATACATTTTAAAAAGTATTGAGAATCATGTTGTGAGTTTTTTGTTACACTTATTGAATAAATCACAAGTATTATGTCTAAATTATTTGAGAAAATTGTATATAACAGAATGTGACCTTACTCAGAAAAAATTAAGCTCATAAACCGCGTCACACGGATTTACACAGGATGTTATTATGAAAAATATGTGGGACGAATAATCTCATATCTAAGGAATACAGATATGAGCCATATCCTTTGAATCTCGTTGTGAAGTTTTACAGGGATACTCACTAAGTTTTTTTACTATTTTTCCTTTATGTTAACGATCTATCAGATTACATTACAAACGGCCACGTAACGATATGGTAATAGAGATTCTTGATGAGTTTAGCGCTTGGTGTGATCGTAATAACTTTATACTAAGCAATAATAAGATAAGAAACTTCGGCATACAAAGACTACTTTCAAATAACTTCTTTTTAAACTTTCGACTTTACTCAATGTCAAACTTCTGGGTAGGTACAATCGTTTGCAATAATAATGACACTCATTACCATACTGTAACAGCATAATACTGGGACCATTTTGAACATCAAATTTGAAATGAAGCTTTTGCTACCGTTTTAGGTTTAAGTTAATACCTTTTCTCAATTTGTTATTTGTAACTTCATACTACTACCTACCAGATTTTTTTGTTGGATTTGTAAATTATTTTTCCACTTTTTTCAATTTTTGCAAAAAGTATAAAGTCTTTTCATTGTTGTATGGTGTTATTTGTTTATGTTTGTGAATAACCGTGTGTCAGATATGTCATTTTAGTACTTTTAGATAAATTGTCTAGAAGATACCATGAAATCATTGATAAATTTGAATTTAAAATTCTAAGAAACGCTCAGAAGCGAAATTTCGTGAAATATGCTTCAAGCGATCGAAAGATAAGAAAAAAATGTGATTTATTTCTTCAATTTTGAACATATCTTTGTTATTATTGATGGATATTTGGATTTTTTAGGGTAAGCTAAAGTAAATCGACTTATTTTGGCAGTATTATGCTGTTACAGTATGGCCCATTACTTACGCAACAATTTGACTTTACTTTTAGATAAATTGCATGCATCATGAGATTTAGATGCATTTTTCTCAGAAACCATTGCTTCTAGCGACATCAACAAGGTGTATTTTTTTTAACTAGAAAAGATAGGGAAGAAAATGTTTCCAGTCAAAAATCAGATACAGTGTAGCACAAAAAAGTCGTGGCGCTTTAAAAGAGTCCAAACTATCGTTGGTGGCGCCCTCTAGCAGATACACCAAAATCGTCGACATACTCGAATATCTAGTCCCAAGAAACCTCCCTATACCAAATTTCATACAATATGGTCCATTGCGATCGAAAAATAATAAAGAATATGTGATTTATTTTTTCAACTTTAACATCCAGTACTTTTGGCTTTAGGTAAGTTGAGTTAATTCATATTTTTATCCAAACTATCTACATCTGAAGTTTGGTCCATTATTTACTGAACACCCTGTATACTACGTGACAAGTAAACACCTATATATGTTTATTAGATTTTAATAATTTTTGGTATACGAGTTCAGGGCCACATATAAAATAGTTACACTTTCAGCAAGATCAGAGAACCTATTGGTTCAATCGTGTGTTGAAAACCCATAATTCCTAATAAACTCATTACTACACCGGGGCTCGGATCTAATGAAGTTAACGATAAGTTCTTGAAGTATCGAATTCTAAGCTATCTGAACTTTATGGGTAGGAGCTAAAGTTTGTGGAAGGTGCTGTAAATGCGGCAGTCAGCGACCAATCATGTTCCAGACTCAATAGATGACTGATCCGGTGATGGTGGTAGCCAGGATAAACGGTTGATCTAATATTGGTCCATAAAAATTGTTTTGTCTGGTAACATGAGGTCCAGCACTGTCTTGCTGGAAAATAACATTTTGGATGGTGTGAAGATATGGAATACCATATGGTTCTATCACTTCCTGGATGTGGCATTGGGCTGTTGCCACTAATGAAAAATAATGCTAACTAACGCTACGCAATTGCACCACATATCATAATGACTACTGTGTGATGCACATGACGCTCTCTGTCAAATTGTGGATCACGTCTTTCACCACGTCGCCATCTCACCCTTGCACGGTCATGGTGCATCCCCAGGAAGATAACCCGATTCCATTTTTAGTCCAAATGAATCCTCTTCTACACCGTTATACGCGGTTAATTTGAGGTTGACGAGTGAAGAACAGAGTGGATGATAAGACAAGAGGCCAAAACTTCGTATTCGGCGATACACTGTACGCATACGGACTATCCCCCCCAGTTCTTCAGACCACTGATTTCCAATATTCCGGCTGCTGCTAAATCGACTTTTGAGAGCTAAAAGTTGCAGTAGACGATTTTCATGCTCTGTAGTTTCTGTACGATGGCAGGCGTTCTGTGTCTGCGGCCTTCCTGAATCCATGATAGGTAACACAGTAATATGGTATGACACCGACAAATTCACTGAGCTCTAATCTCTCTAATTTACGTACTCAGACCTAACCTAACCTAATCTAATCAGTTGTAAGAAAATGTCGTTTGCAACAAGCTTAACAACACTTGCAACACAAATGTGAGCAGAAATTTTTAAAACTGAATGCTACGTTATCAATGTACGACCTATGCAAACTGTTGCGAGTAGTTAACATTTGATCACCCTATTTATATGTTGTAAATTGTTGATATTTAATCAACCTATACTGTTTTAGATATATTTATTAGATTTTGAAATATAATAAACGTCGCAATGAATATCTAAATATATAGAGATATTTTCCGATAAATTTTTCTGTGAAAAATTATTTTCAAATTTTAAAAAATCCTCTAAATAAAAAAGATACAGACGATTATTGCCAGATTTACTTTATTCCAAAATAATTAACAAACCCGAAGAGTTAAGACCGGTCCGCAAGTGCCGCTAAGTTAGCAACTGAACTGTCTAAAACATTCCCCATTTAACCATTTTCCTATCTCTTATAGTTTTCAAGATACCAATACATTACCAAACTGCTACACATTGTATACGATGAATACCTACAGAGTGTTAATTTTTGGAGATCTAAACTCTTTAACATAATTTGAAGTTCATGTAGGGTAATTGTATACAAAACAATTACTACAAATATGACCTTAGTCGATGATATATTTCTTACAATAAACAGAAAATAGCCCCGAGGTTAACAAAGAGCCGAATTAGCTTTAACAATCCGTATAGACAATAGGCCTGTTTTTATAAAAGTCAGGGGCTGGTTTCAAACTGTTACAAATATTCGAACAATTAACTTTTTAATGTGTTTTTAATTAACGTAACTTAAGAAGTAGATGGACGAATATTTCTG
Source organism: Monochamus alternatus (assembly GCA_037114965.1). NCBI lineage: Eukaryota > Metazoa > Arthropoda > Insecta > Coleoptera > Cerambycidae > Monochamus > Monochamus alternatus. Next base: position 22,420,883 of record CM073428.1, read on the forward strand.
ACAGTTTCAAACTAGTTCTTGACAGCTGTCTGAAGAAACCTAATATAATTATTCAGTATTTTCTGCCTCGTTTGTTTAATATACATGTAGAAACATAAAAATGCATTTTTATTACTTTCACCCAAATTTGTTATTTGCGTGATATAAATTAATAATCTTTAAACTGATGGCGTGCAACAGTTCACGGAATGTGTAATAGACAACCGTTTATGAAGTGATATCAACCTTTGTCAACAAGTTAACTTCGAGGACCTACAATTAAGTGAAATTTTGTATTTAATATAGTACATTATACTATAAGGGAGAGAAATGCGTTATTTTGGCAGAGGTGCTATTTGAAGCCCGTGGGCTATAATGCACCGAGGACAAAATAGCATCTCTCCCGAATGGTATATACTATTTTTTCCAGGGTCTCATTAACTTAAAAACACATATTTTGTCATTATGAAGTAGTAGCACCAGAATTATTGTATTCGGATTTGAGCATTTATTTAGTAGTCGTTGAGTTATTGTCATAACTACAAAATAAACAAACAAAAGGAATTGTCAAATTAAAGTGCTAGTTTGGTTTAGTTTAAAGTTTGTTTAGTGCACAATGAATAATTGTGAGTCGGAAGAGATTGTGGAGGCTGCAAATATTGCAATAAGCAATTTGCTGCCTACGAAGTGAAGATCTTTATATGATATAGCCTACAATCGGTTCAAAAAGTGGTGCGCCGAGAAAAATGTTCAAGTATACAGCGAGAATGTTTTGTTGGCATACTTCAGTGAAAATGCAAAGAATTACAAGTCTTCCACATTATGGGCGCAATATTCTATAAGTCATGCTTGATAATTTATGACAACATAGATATAAGCAAATTCCCCAAGCTGATCGCATTTTTGAAAAGAACCGGTGACGGATATCAAGCGAAGAAATCGAAAATATTGACAAAGGGTGATATCGACCGTTTTCTATCAAGTGCAGATGACAAAGAATTCTTAATGATTAAGGTAAGATTACTTTTGTTGTTAGGTATTTCAATTATTAAGTATTTTGATTTTTTATAGGTTGGATTAATTCTGGGGATTGCCGGAGCTTGTCGAACTGATGAACTAGTCAATTTAACTGTACATGATATTGAGGATGTAGGCTCTTCCTTGATTGTAAAAATTCCAATTGCTAAGACAAAGATTCCACGAACATTTCTGGTTACCGATGTGGGAAACATGCTTGAATTGTTTCGAAAATACCTGTCCCTTTGTCCTCCCCACGTCAAGCATAAGCGCCCTTTTTTGTACTACAAAGCAGGAAAATGTAGTTCGCAGCCAGTTGGCAAGAATACCATGGGAAAAATTCCGAGTGTAGTAGCTTCGTATTTAATATTACCTGATGCTGCATGTTATACTGGTCACTGCTTATGAAGATCTTCAGCGACATTACTGGCAGATGCTGGTGTGGATATCACGACAATAAAGCGTCATGCTGGTTGGAAATCAACGACTAGTCGCTGAGGGTTATGTCGAGAACTCCATTGAAAATAAGACCAAAATTGCTAATCAGATTTTAGTAGGTACCACTATTAGCGCAATCACAAAAACTGTAAATGTAAGCGAAAGTAATATTCCTTCTAATATTAATTTTCAAAACTGTACAAATGTAACATTTTGTTTTAATTTTGATGTCATAGAAACTGATTTCTACTCCCGAGCGTGGAAAAAATATTTTATATATCAAAAATTTATTATCTTTTTCGAAAATTATTCGTATGATATGAATGAACATATCTTAGCTACACAGGAAGAAAGCTATATAATATCAACTTATTCCAACGCTAACTTAGTTCCACTATTCCTCAAGTATAGTAATACTTTACTGAAAAATTAACTTATTCTTGTATAATAAGATTATATATTCTCCATTTAAGAATAAAAATTACTTCAAATCAAAAAACTACTATGCTTAATATGAGATGAAGTTATGTTGATTAAAGAATTATTTGTTGTATTTAGATAATATGAATCTCTTGAATCAACAATTGTTATTTTTAAAATAAAGTTATGTTCTCTTTATTTAAAGTTTTAAATAAAATAATTACAGCAAATATTTGAAATAATATTAAATAAATTTAAATAAAGTAAATAATAATGCATTGAAAAATAAACTGAAGTGCATAAATAGTATTTCACTATTCTTGCTATATTGTATTATTTTCTACAGTAGTATTACTTTACCCACCTTAAATAAATATTTAAATACTATTCACTTCAAGAAGGACTTATAGCAAAATGTCAAAATCATTATTACCAGCACACCAAACATATACCGCTTTTGAGCTTGGTAGCTCTCCTAAATATGCCAGAGGCGGCGAGGCATCCAACAACTTAAGTTACAGAAGGGAACTTGCGGCTACATGCTGATAATGGTGGTCTACCAGCACACACAACTTTAATACAATTTATAGTCTACAGATTTGGGAATGAACACTACAAGTGTTATATTGATATCATCTATAAATATTATTACTTTGCACTGTAGCCGCATTTTAAATTTTACGGTATAACACTTAATAATAATAATAATATCTCCCTCATTCTAATCACAGGGATTAGCCCAGAAGTCGGAGACTTGTGCGGGAGAGGGGGCGGCATATTATTATTAAGCAGGCCGCATTTGCGCCCAAGAACGACTTACGTTGGTAGGCCCTAACCACTATTCAGTGCAGGAATGGGGGAAACCTGGAAAACCTCATTAATTAGGGGGGTAGTCAAATATCAACCGGTATCAATCTCTCACATTGACCCAAGCCAACATTCTTCAACCCTACCATACCCGCTGAGAGGGCGCCAAACCTCTCCACGAATATAGCTTATATACGGTCTACCGGCAGCTGGGCTCGAACCAACTCCGATCTAGTCACCTCGATTCAAGTACTGACGCCTTAAACCGCGCGACCACTGACCGACTTCTGTATAAAATTTTAAATTTGCCATCATTTTAAGAAATAAAAGTGTTGAATTAAATATAAGAATGCTTAGATGTTTTTTTGTACGATTCTAACAGGCTGGTTTTCGAAAATATTAGTAGAAAAGCAAATTATGTGCAAACCAAATAACCGAGATGTTTACTTTGATAATTTAACTAGAACACCCAGTACATTTTTGGACATAATGTTAGTGCCGGGCATAGTCATATAGAGTTTGTGGGGTCTAACTCTAACAATAAGTGAGATACTATTAAAAAAACAAAAGGATTATTTTATTAAGAAAGAAAGAAAGATATCTTGTTATGTTATTACACCATTTTTAGGCATTTCTTCTCTTTTTCCAATAGGTTTAGTGATAACTGATTCAAGATCCAATATACGTAGGTATAGATATTTTGGTTAAGTCTAACTAATTAGACCGTGAACTGATTGAATATTTTCTAATAAACACTATTAAAACCTTGTTTCAGTTAATGCAGTCTTGAAAACCATAAAATTTTTAAAAAATTAACAAGGGTAAAAAAAATAAACCCCCAATGAACACCTTGCAATACTTGAATAAACTAACTCATAGACAAAAAAGAACAAAATGAACTAAATCTAAATCATGTACCAAACTTGGCTCTTCTACGATAAAATGTCCCATAGGTGTTAATTTTTTTCGGTTCTTATGAGGAGCATCCTGTATATTCTGTAGATATATAATTTTATAATACCAGTACTACAAAAATTAATATAATAGGGGTACATACAAACCTAGTTGCCACCCTGAATATACAGTATGCGCCAAAAGTATGGAATAAATTCAATAAAAACGAAACAATTATTTTTTGGGAAAAATCCTCGAACAGGTCGATTTTTAATTTAAAAAATACGTATTTTAGCGTAAAATGCGATTTTAAAATGTCATTTGTTTTCGAGTAATGACGTCATCGATTTTTTTTTAAATGGCAACACCATATTTTTTTCCTTGATTCTGAAAGATCGTTTAATTCTCTATCAGACAGTACTAAAATGTTGCCCTCGTACATAGGAAAGTTTTCGAGTAAATGACGATTGAATGATAGAAAACGTAAATTTTATCCGTAAAAAAGTAACAATTCTGAGGTGTGTAAAATAAAATACAATTGATTAAATTTTATACTTAAATTAAATGTTCGAATTGCCATCCACCAACTTCTTAACAATGCGCAAGTCTGTGAAGAAATTCTTCTTGCACATTATGAATGACTACAAAAATTAATATAATAGGGGTACATACAAACCTAGTTGCCACCCTGAATATACAGTATGCGCCAAAAGTATGGAATAAATTCAATAAAAACGAAACAATTATTTTTTGGGAAAAATCCTCGAACAGGTCGATTTTTAATTTAAAAAATACGTATTTTAGCGTAAAATGCGATTTTAAAATGTCATTTGTTTTCGAGTAATGACGTCATCGATTTTTTTTTAAATGGCAACACCATATTTTTTTCCTTGATTCTGAAAGATCGTTTAATTCTCTATCAGACAGTACTAAAATGTTGCCCTCGTACATAGGAAAGTTTTCGAGTAAATGACGATTGAATGATAGAAAACGTAAATTTTATCCGTAAAAAAGTAACAATTCTGAGGTGTGTAAAATAAAATACAATTGATTAAATTTTATACTTAAATTAAATGTTCGAATTGCCATCCACCAACTTCTTAACAATGCGCAAGTCTGTGAAGAAATTCTTCTTGCACATTATGAATGATTTCTGGGCTAACTCTGCGTATTTCGTCCCGAATGCGATTTTAAAGTTCTTCTAAATTACGTGATTTATTAATGTACACTTTTGACTTCAAGTATCCCCATAAAAAATAGTCAAAAGGTGTAAGATCTGGCGATCTTGCAGGCCATTCTATCGGTCCGCGTCTGCCGATCCGCCTCCCAGGAAAACAGTTGTCCAAAAAATCTCGTACAGGGCGCGCATAGAGCGGAGGTGCACCGTCTTGCTGAAACCATATGGTATCGTCAGGAATGTCAGGGTCATTATCGTTAGGAAAAATTACTGCAAGGGCTGGAACAAGGTCATTTTCTAGAAACTCTAAATATCTTTGTCCTGTAAGAGTTCCTTCAAAGAAGAAAGGCCCTACTATTCTGTCGTCAGCTATTCCAGCCCACACATTTAATTTCTGAGAGTGTTGGGTATGTGCCTCTGCCATCCAATGAGGATTTTCCCGACTCCAATATCTGCAAGTTTGGCGGTTAACTGTACCATTCAGACAAAATGTGGCCTCATCTGAAAAAAGTATTTGCCGGTGTAAATTTCTATTTCCTTGACATAAATCCATTAGAATTTCGCAAAAGTGTAAGCGGCGATCGGGATCATCTTAATTGAGTTCCTGCTCAAGTTGAATTTTGTAGGGATGATATTTTTCCTTCCTCAAGATACGTAGCACTGTGCTCTGACTAGTGTCATTGTTTAATGCAACCAATCGTGAAGAATTATGAGGATTATCCACCATGCTTATCAAAATGTTCTGTTTCTTATTTTCATTAATGCTTGGACGTCCAGGTTTTGGAATATTTACAACATTGCCAGTTTCTCTAAATTTAGACTCTACCTTACTGACTGTTGATTGGCTGATAGGGCGATCTGAATATTTTTCATTAAATAAATCGCAAACTTCCTGCTGAGTTCTAGTCATATTCCTGCATTCGATAAAAATTAAAATTTCAATTCTTTGAGTAACAGTTAAATGTGCCATAATACTTTAAATTGAATAATAATTTCTATGTCGCTTACAATACTTATTAGAAAGTCTGTGTGACAATGACACTTTGCAAAGATTTTCACCTACGTGATCCATAAAAGAACTATGGAATTCGAAAAACTAAACCTGATAACGTTTTTGCTTTATTTTAATTGATTTACATTTTCTAACATTCAATCGTCATTTACTCGAAAACTTTCCTATGTAAGAGGGCAAAATTTTAGTACTGTCTGATAGAGAATTAAACGATCTTTCAGAATCAAGGAAAAAAATATGGTGCTGCCATTTAAAAAAATAT